>CM060935.1:829558212-830955211 GCA_030765085.1 Allium cepa | reverse complement strand
TCAATAACTTATACTTCGCAGCTTTTACATCTCCTACAACTTCTTAGCTTATATACCAATACCTATGATACATCCCACAATCTGTTAAATGAAACCCACTTCTCTAACAAACTATCAAACTCCTTTGAAAAGCACTCCTCAAATTTAACTATCTTCTATCTTTTCGATCCTTCATAACAATTAATGATCAACAAGCAATGATTAGATAATATGTACGACAACCTCTTATTGAATTGTTAGAGGATGAATATTCTTCTATTATGAAACTATGAAAAACCCGTCAAGTTCTCTCGTTAAAAACTCCGCTTTTTTATTTGACCACGTGTATATCTTATTTTTAACGACAAATCAATAAGTTTACAGTTGCATACCATTATAATCACCTTCCATAACTCATGGCCTTTGAAATCTTTTTTTCTTCTTTCACATTTGAGGTGGAGTCTTAGCGCAACGGTTAGGTCGTCTGCATGGTGATCTGGATGCCCAGGCTCGAGTCTGAAAACAACCTCTTCGCAATGTGAGGGAAATGCTGCGTACATTATCAACATCTTCAGAGCCCACAATCGTGCGGAAGCCTCGTACACTGGGTTCCACCTTTATTTACATTTGAGAAAGCATGTAACCCTGTACTCAAATGTTTCTTTGATTTACCTTACGTAACAAATTCCATTCACCCTCTTACGATATATGCCTGTCAATATATACTTTCGTATGTATGTAATATCATATCCGTATCCGTATTTAAAATTATTTTTGGGTATCGGATATCCATATCCATGGATGCAGACATATATATTATATTTATCTGCTCCGCTCATAATTAATAAACCCAAAAAATAAATGGAAAATTTTGATCAAACATAAATCATTTCCAGTAATAATGCGAATGTAAACATAAGAAATAAAAGTTACGATTAAAATCAGTTTTGGCAACAAATATTCATTTTTACACGCACAATATGAATTGTTACGTCAATAAAATAGTAAATGTCATTCATTTTATGCACTAAAATATGGATAATATCAACTATTATCTTAATAAAAGTCGGATGGAAAATTTTCGAATAAAGATAATATTTATATCTTTATCCGTTTTTTGGGTTCAGGTATTTCATTTCTTGTTGTGGACAGATTTTAGATTTTTCGAGTATTCATTAACGTTCGTAATTCGATACACTATACATACTACTTGAACTTCCCTCAACCCAAACCACTCCAACTCATACAGACGCTTGTTTCTAGTATCATTAGTATGTAAAGAAATCCAATAAAATTCCTATTATAGAGCATTTACGAGACACGTCTTTGCCTCAGTATCAATATCAAGTGTTGTCAAAAATCTTAAAATCATACGATTTAAATTCTGATTCATGTTAGATATCTCCCTTTAAGATTCAATTTATATTTTGGTTCAAACTTAATTAAAACCGCAATAACAAAAGGATTCAGCCCGGATTAATATATTTAACATACTTTTTTGGATTCACGATTCCAATTGTAATATTTTCAAAATAAAATAAAAATGAAAAGAGAATTGAGTTTAAACTTAGTTGTATAAGTTCAAACATCAAAATCAATTTCAAAATGTATACAAACCTTAAACTATGGATTCTTTGAATCTACAATTTTTGACTTGAATCCTGTTTCGATTTAAAGTTTGAATTTTATGATTTACGATTTAAATCCCATTTTGAAAACCTTACCAACATCACTAGTATACAGTAGTGATGCTGACATTGTATTTACAGTTAAACAACACATTTATGCTAAGCATATTTTAGCTCTTCCATTCCATATTGATAGAAATCTCCTTAGCCAAATCTTTCTTGCAATATACTACTCATCTTCACTGTGCTAAAAGCTCTCGGTTTATGTACTCATATGGATTATTCTACCTCAACTACTGGCACTTGACCACTTCTTTTGTATTCTATCCTCATTCAACTTATCTCCTACACCCATGGCATATTATTTTTCACCATTCTTCTCAGACTCTGCAACATTATTATTCTCATCTTCCATTTCTACATTTTTTCTTCATCGTTACCATTATTTCCACTGTCACTACAATCATTGTCTTTTTAACTTCAACCGCTCTTACTCTAATCTTGACATTACTAGGGCCATCATCATTAATCACTTTTGTCCGCACCCTCTGCTTCTTTCCTCTAACTTGTATATTTTTTTCTGTCATAACTGAGGTTTCAACACTGGTTCATTTATGATTTCAATAGATTTGCTGTAACACTTTCCCTTCATCTTCTTTGGAATGTCTTATAAAGTTAACTCTCCCCTCACCATTAGAAAAATAAAATCATAATGATTGAGTTGTCAACTCTAGACATGTGCTCTATTCTCCACAACGATTCCCTCAAAGTTCCAACATCTGTTTTAATGAATGGAAAATCCGTAATCGTAGGCCATGCCGACTGATCAAAGATTCTCTCCCTAATTCTATCTATTGAATATTGTCTCATCGACATAAATCTGTTACCAACACTAAGAACTTTGCTCAATACATCCTCCATTGCAAACCTACCGTGAAAATAAATAACGAGTTTATTATTATTGTGTTTCTTAACATCCCATTCATAGTTTTCAAGGCGCATGCCTAAGCTCAAAAAAGGCTCAGGTGCACGTCGTGCGTCTTTTTGCAGTTTGAACGCGCCTTTTTGTAAAATTCAAATTTTAGTTTACAAAATAGTTAATAAAAAATTAAATAGTTAAATGAATTATAAAATATGGTTTAAAATTTAAAATTTAGATAATAAAATATTCAAATAGTTGATGAATTATAAAATATGGTTTACAATTTAACTTGTAGTTGGTAAAATAGTTGATCAAACTTGTATAAAAGGCACGCAAAAAAAACCAAGGCTCAAAAAAGCTCAAGGCTTGCGCCTTTTTACGCCTTAGCGCCTTAACTACTATGATCCCATTGATATCTGCCATACCTCGCCACTAATAAAAATTTCCCGTCCACGCTATGGACATCTTCTCCACAGAAATAATCATCCATTCTCTTGCTTGATTATTACTCAAACGTCCAATGCGAGTGATTAATGTCAATTACCGATGCAACAGTTTCCTCATTCGATCTTGCATTTTTCAGCACTCACCTTTTCTTTTGTTTTTTTCTATTATGTTAGAACCCCTAAAATTGTAAACTGGTTTCTTACTTTTACTGAAACCTTTCTTCTTTGGTTCTCGAGCACAAATGTAATTGCTATGACTTCATTTTCTACATCTGAAGCTTTTTTTTTCTTGTGAGTAAGAGTGATATTTTATTCAAACAGATCACTCATTTTGATATCTCGGACGTTCAAACCATGGTTTAAAGTTTCGGCCGGAACCTCGAGATTCCGGCCACCTCGGTTCGGTTCCGGCCGGTGGCGGGACGGGATTAGGTTAAAATCCCGTCCCGCTAACTAACAGTTTAAAAAAAAAGATGACGAAGAAAAAATATCAGTAAATTACCTACCCGGAATCGAGATTCGAGATGCAAATTCAAGTGAGTATTGTCGTCGTTGATTTCATAGCACAAAGCAACAATTGTCGTCGTCGATTTTACTATCATCGTCGGTTTTAGAGTCGTTGAGATTCGAGATCGAGATGCAAATTCAAGACGAGCATCTCATTCGATTTTATTGTCGTCGTTGATTTTACTGTTGCGGAGACAGACTGGAGTTGTGGAGACAGACTGGAGTTGTGGAGACAGACTTTAGAATCGAAGGGATTTAGACTTAGCAGAACTAAAACAGAGTATATGAAGTGCGAGTTCAGCGGTGTCAGGTCGGAGGATGGAGATGTCACTCTGGCCGGACAATTAGTTTCCAAGAAGGAATCATTTCGATATCTTGGATCAATGTTGCAGTATAATGGTGAGATTGATGAAGATGTTAATTTTAGAATTCGAGCGGGATGGGTGAAATGACGACAAGCGTCTGGAATTTTCCGTGACAGGAAGGTCCCACAAAAACTTAAAAGAAAGTTCTACAAAACGGCAATCAGCCCTGCGATGTTGTATGGTGCAGAATGTTGGCCTACTAAAAGCCAATACGTCCAAAAGATAAACGTAGTAGAGATGCGTATGCTGCGATGGAGCTGCGGTCATACAAGAAGAGACCGAATTAGAAATGATGATATACGTGATAAACATGGAGTAGCACCAATTGAGGAGAAGCTAATTCAACATCGCTTAAGATGGTTTGGACATTTTCAACGAAGGCCTTCCGATGCACCTGTGAGTGTTGGAATTATAGGCCGCGTTGATTGCTCAAAGAGAGGTAAAGGTCGACCAAGATTAACATGCGACGAAGTAGTAAAAAGGGATTTGAAAGATTGGGATATATCCGAAGAGCTGGCGACGGATCGGAGCGAGTGGAAGTTAGCGATTTACGTACCAGAACCATGAGCATTGAGTTTTAGATTATAGGACTAGAGAACATGAGCCTAAGACGTAGGTTTAGTCTTTGACCAATATTACTGTTAGTATCATTATTGCTATTAGTATTATTATTATTATTATCATTCCTCTTATATGTACATATACAATTTTATTTTATCTCATTTTACTTAGTTATTATTATTAATTTACCTATTTGACCTTTTTTTTAAGAGTTCCATCTCTAGCCGACCCCAACTTGTTTGGAAATAATGGTTTAGTTGTTGTTGTTGTAGTTGTTGTTGTTGATTTTACTGTTGTCTCGTTCGATTTTACAGTTTACCCTAGAAAGGAAGATGCGGTTTTGTGAATTAAGGGCTGAAGTGAAAGCCCTAGAGAGGAATGTGCAGTTTTGCAATTAAGGGCTGAAGTGATGCTAATTAAAATAGATATTGGGCTGAGCTTTGAAATGAAAGTAAACATCATTTAATTTTATTTAATTAGGACTGAATATAATGACATAAATTGGGATGGACTAATTTATTTAATTTAGTATAATTCTAATTTTAAATTAAATTTTTTTAGTTAAGTATAAAAATATTAGGTTAGACTATATCTTATATTTTATTTACGGTTACATTTTCATTAACAAACCATTGAAAACCGAAAGCATGACCGAAACCGAAACTAAAACCGAAACTTCCGAAATCATCCGAAACTAAAAAAATTCAAATGAACGAAACCGAGTTTTCGAACCTTGGTTCAAACCCATGACCTCTAGAACCTCATTCTAAAGCGCCATAACACTTGCCCCTTGACCTACTGGCCATTGACTGCATCTGAAGCATTTAGTTGCATTCTTGCAATTTTTGATAAATTGATCGGTGTTTCCACATCTAAAATAAGCATTTGTCTCTCTGTAGTTTTTCAGTTCCAAGGACATAATCGTTTCTATTTTTTTTATTATTTACAAATCTTCTAAATACAGTATTCACATGTGCCTCCGTCTCTCTTTTCTCTTTTAAATTTGTATTTTTTAAAGTTCCTCTCTATTTGTTTTTGAATTTTTGAATTTTTTGAGGTAAAGAATTAATTGTTTTCTCTACCTCAACTTTTTCATCAGCCACTCCAACCTTGCATACATCTCTGTATATGATTTATTGGTGGTTGTGAATTTCTTGCTGTTTTGGTCTACTGCAGAGCTATGGGAACTTCCAAACACTTGTCTCCATATTCAAAGTCTTATGCCTGCCATTGGTTTTTACTCTATTATCGAAATCAAAATCCTCAGAAATCAAATTTAGAAATTTTGATGTCATGATTCACTTCCTTTGAATGAATTCATGAGAGAACCTCTAGATCACAGAATTCTTGTAGGTTCTCTCCCATTTTCTTCTCATGCTGCTTCTTAGTAGAGTAGATAAGTTTACCTTTGAGTTTCATGGTTTTCTTTGTATTTGAAGTTCCTTATTGAAAGGAAGATAACATTTGAGTTCGAAATTTTAATGGAGAGGGTTATTAGTTAGTTATTTCAATTTTTTTCCTGAATTCTCAACAATTGACCTGTGTTATTAGCATTGCTATATGATTATTTGACTGATAACAACTTTATTGGTCATTTCAGAGGGAAATATGAACTGGAAAAAGATTTTAAGAAACATTGGGAAGAATTCCGCTCTTCAAGCTCTGAAAAGGTTATTTTTGAATATTCACATTTTGTAGAAGTTGTTTCAAGCTTTAGTATTCTTCTTGTTAGTTGATTGATTAAAAAGACATTGATATATTTTGAATATTTTTCCATTGCAGGAGAAAGAAACTGCTTTTAATATGGCAGTACATTCTTTTTGTAGGCTAGTTAAGCAGCACTCAAATGCAGCACAGTTAGTTACCAAGTATGTAGTTCTTTCCCTTTCCATTCAGGTGGAAAAATGCTGGCACATGTTTCAAAATTTAACGTTCCAGTTACTGATGACAGATTTCGATTTCAGGTTAGTTGAAGTACATGTTTTTTCTTTTGTTGTTGGAAGAGCCTTTGTTACAGATGTGGAGAAGTTGAAGGTATCTAGTAAAGTAAAGCTTTTAACTATTGATAAAGTCACCGAGTTCTTTTCCTTAGTTACAGAGGTGTGGTTTCTATCAATATATGGTATTATAGTTTCCTTTGGTTTTTCCTGTGTATATTATGCATTTATTTTCTTTCTCGTCTCTTTTCAGGATGGTGTAAACCCTGGTTCAAATTTGTTGTATGCTATAGAAGTTCTTGTGACAGGGGTATGATTTGCTTTAACCTGTTAATTCGGTTTTTTAGGCTGCTGCAAAGAACTGCTCATCATATTATTCAGCAATCTTCATTTCACAAACTACTTGTATTTTTACAAGTTGGTTTTTCTGTCAAAGTTCGAGCGATCTATTTTACTTCATTGTTTGTGATTTATTTCATTGTATGACATGTTTTAAAGTTCTGTATTTTGCATTTTTTTTTGTTTATTTACATGTCTATGAATCACTAAGCAGTTCAAAGTTGAAATCCTATTGAAACTTATGATCTGTTTTTCTTTGCAGTCAGTCGATAAACAATCTTTATTGGATTCTGGCATTTTCTGCTGTCTTATCGACGTACTTAATGCCTTCTTGAGTCCTGATGAATCTTATCAAAAACGATCAAAATCTGGAGTAGAATCAATTTCAAATGACAAAAGAGATGATGAAGGCACAATGCATGCTAGACGCCTTGAGGTATCGTCGGTATCTTTTTTCCAATATTGTTGGCTTGGCTGTAAATTTCATGTACAACTATAAATAGGGAATTATTTTCACTACAAATATCACTATTGTTACACCCTCCACAGCTTCTTGAATCATCAATTTCAATTGTGTAAAGTGTGGCAATAGTGTAAAGAAGAGTGGACTTTGTCCTACCATTGTATAAGTACCCTAGTTATGAAAGGCGCACCAAGGTGCGGCGCTGCGTTTGTGTCTTTCTTTCCTATGACACGACGCACATGGAAAAGCGGAGCGAATGGCGCAAATGACACGCAACACAAAAATAACGTTCTTTTCGTTATTTTATTGTTTTTTTACTTCTTTTTTATTTATTTTTGAATTTTTACAATTCAAACTGCATAAAAAAGAAATATGCAAGCTCAAGCTAAACTAAATGATTTGGTATTTGTTGAATACAATTGAGCACTAAAAAAAGGTACAAGATCTGTGACACCGTTGATCTAATATCTTTGAAAAATATTGATGACTGTAACAAATGGTTAACGAAAAATATGGATGATGCATCTGATGTCGAAGATGAGCTTGTATTTGATGATGCTAATGATGATTTGACTTGGGGTATTGCTGCTAGAGCAGCAAGATTAGAGGAAACTAGATATCCAAGTGGAAGAACATTCACTTCGAGAGGTTTTTAGCATCCGCTTCATTTCCTTTACATCTCCACGAAGAAGAAAGACTCAAGGAAGAAGCCCCGGCTAACTCCATGCCAGCAGCCACGGTAAGACCAGGTCTTTTTGGGGTTTGGGGGGGGGGGGGGTGTTTCAAGTGTTTTTTGGAATTACTGGACGTAAAGGGCACGTAGGCGGTGAATCGGGTTGAAAGTGAAAGTTGCCAAAAACTGACGGAATGCTTCAAAACCAATTCACTTGAGTGAGACGGAGGAGTGTGTAGGGGTGAAATTCGTAGATCAACGAATCTAAATAAAACAAACGAGGAAGATACCGAAGCTTACGAATCTGATGATACAAATACTGATTTGGAAAATATAATTGCGAAATCAGATTCAAATTTTTAGTTTATCAGTAATGTGTATTATCATCTTGGATTTTGGCTTTTGAAGACTGTTATGTTTGAAATTCTATACTTATGATATTATGTTTGATGATGGTTTTTGGCAAATATCTAAAAAAATCTTTATTACATATGTTTTAGTGTGTGTATAACTTTTTAAATTAATTATTATATATAGTAAATTTATAAAAAAAATTCTAAATGTGCGTAGTAAATTTAAAAAGCGCGTGCCATTTACCGCGCCGTGCGCCAAGGCTTGAGAGACTTTGCGTCTTTTTACGCCGTGCGCCATTAATAACCATGAGAAGCACTTAACATCAGTTAGGTACTACAATATAATAATATTGCTACTTATGTATTTTCTATTCCTTCTAACTGTTTGTCATAGCTTATCAGTTTTTTTTTTCCGTTCATTCAAGATTTTGAAATTTTCCGTTTTGTTAAAAGTTTTAGATTCCGCTTCGAATGTAGGTAGTTTTTCAATAGAAAAACATCATTAGATAATACATGTATTTACAGAAACTAAATATATATTGTACATGAATTTTATATTCGATTATCGATTTCTACCGTTTGTTAATGTTATTTCCGTGGAATTGTGTTGGAAATAACAAAAATATCGCGATTTTTTTTTTGAAATTATCATTTGTTCATTTTGTTCATCTTTTTTTTATTTTATTGTCTTTTAATTATATTGCCTTTTTTCCAATCGTTCTGCTAATTTTTCAGCACCAAAAGAGCGAGTTACAGAATTCGGATTGGATTCCGTTCCGGTTACGACCGGAACCCGAATGGAATTACCAGAAATTTCGAATCATGCTTTTAACTTTTCCTGCATTTTCTATCTTTTATTTTCATTAATAATTCATGGTACAAGGTTTCGGCTGGGCCTCCAAGGTCCCGGCCAATTCGTTCATGTTCTGGTCGGAGCCAGTACGAGATTTGGGAGGAAGTTTGATTTTGGTTGAACAGCAGCAAAAAACTAAACAGAGATAGCATAAAAATTGAGAAGGAGCAATGATAGAAAAGAAACAGGCAGTAGATTCACATACCTGAATTGAACGACAAAAACTTTATTTTATATGATGCGATGATGCCCAAAAACTTTATTTATATAAATTGGTATTTGATAGACATTAAAGTATTTGATTATTGTTATTAGTAAAAATATACAAGGGTGCAATGCGTTTTTATAATTGAAAAAGTTAATATATGAGATTAAGAGCAAAACTATTTAAATGATGATGGAATGCAAATGGTCACTCATTGATCTAGACTATACATTTTCATCAAAAAATGCTTAAATCTGAAATCGGAACCGAAACTTTCGAAATCTTTGAAATTGACCGAAACTAAGAAAATCTTAGGCGACGGAAACCGAGATCGAAACCGAGTTCTATAACCTAGTAATATACATTGCTTAGAGTTTTTGCCTGTTAGACACTTGTTGATTACCTGGGTTGGTGATTCTAATAGTGAATTGTTTCTGCAAACAGCTCAAAGATTTTAAAAATAGAGGCATCGTGTTATCAAAATAAATGCGGATTTTCTTGGCTACGTTAAGGTCCTTCGCTTTGAAAGTGCTATATCTATATTTACTATATCTATATTTACTACCACTTCAGTACATTTAGCATTTTATGTCACTCTAAGTATTCTCTGAATATTTACACTGATGTATTACTTAGTTTAGTGGACAGACCTGTGAACTAAATAATATCTTTATCTTCCGTTCAGGTGGAAGGAAGCATAGTGCATATCATGAAGGCATTGGCAAGCCATCCTTCAGCAGCACCTAGTTTAACTGAAGATGACTCGCTCCAGCTTTTGTTTCATATGGTGGCAAACGGTTCTCTAAAAGCAATTCCTCAATTCAAACATGGACTTCTTCCTTTGCATACAATCCAACTTCATCGACATGCAATGCAGGTTGTTATAGCATGCAAGTATGCAGCTACCTTTTATTTCTTCTCAATCTTGGTTTTCCCCCCATACCAGTTCGTTATTTATTTGTAACTCCTTTTTAGTCCTGATATTTATACAGGTGTTGAGCCTTCTTCTTGCTAATGATAATGGAAGCACAGCAAAGTATATACAGAGACATCATTTGGTATGCATATCTTTTTCATTATATCATTATTGATATTTTTTATCATCCTGCTTCATTATCTGCTGGTTGTTGTTGATTTCATAGTGATAGAGTATCACCATTTATTTTTTTCTTCGTCATTTCACCTTTGATATTTTAATTGGATGTAGGCTTCTGCCTTTTTTTCGATGACTTTTAATCTGTTAACTTTGTTATGCAACACACACATACAATCATCTTCTTTGTCAACCAAATCTTGATCAAGTTCTTTTGCTGTCTTATATCTATGATTAAAAAACTTGATTTTATTTATATTTATAAGAGTTACCAGTGCCCAAATAACAATGATAGTAGCTAAGCATGTCAGTAATGTCATTGGCTATTAGACCATATTTTTGGCTGTTTGGAAACCTTTTAAAGTAGCTTATACTGTCAGCATTAAGGTAAGACGATGACGAAGATGCCTGAATTTACTTACAAGCAGAAAATTAGTAGCTGCTAATTGGCCCTGATATATATACAATTTTCATACGTACGAAATGTATATCTCTTCCCACATGAACATGGTTCATCATAAACTCTTGTATTGTACTCTAGAGTCTAGACACTCCGCTGTATAAGACTTTGTTTGGTTAGGAATTCTTAACATATCATGAACACTTGAATATGTAAGTGACAGCAGACGATAGGTCTTCCTAAGTGCTTGAATTTCATGGACCTCTATTAAATTGCAGCAGAACACATTAATTTTTTTCATTTATCAATTGCTCATGTCCCTTCTTTCACTTGCTAATGGGTCGAGAATTTTAATAAAGAATACTAATGTGGTTCAGTTTGCTGCAACTTGTTATGCATCACATTGTATGTTAAATTGGCAGCATTAATTTGATTGGCAAATACTAGGAACATGCAAATTGTTGTTCTTTATTTGTGCTAGAATAATTATATATATCCACTTCCTTCCTAAGATTATGCCTTATTACATAACTGCCAGGAGCATGATTAATTTGCCATTGCATTTACAAACTATACATGATTGCTATTAGGTGCTATCCATCAATAATCTAAGATGCATTTTCTGTACATGCTTTAAACTCATTAGGTGCTTTACTGACTTGTCTTTAGATTAAAGACCTTATAGTGGCGGTGAAAGATTTTGATCCTGAGAAAGGCGATCCATCATATACCATGGGCATTGTAGATTTGATACAAGAATGTGTGGAATTGTCATATAGACACGGTATGCATCTGAAAAGAGCAACTTCATAATTTACATTTTCCACCAAGTTCCTTTCTCTTACAATTTTCTTGATAGTGAAGAAGCTAAAACTTTGTTCCTAGATCTTCTTATGAGTTTATTGTAATGTCTGCCACTAAATTCTTTCCTCTTTACTTGCAGAGGCTGGGCATATCAGACTGAGGGAAGATATCCATAATGCTCATGGATATCAGTTCCTTGTTCAGTTTGCTTTGCAACTATCCACATTACAGAAAAATCAAGTTCAATCTCTAAATACAGTTTCTTCCACTGAAGATGGTTCACGCACATACGATCCCAGTGTTTCAAACGTAAACTTAATAAATAAGGCGGAATCCTCTGCTTCACATATATCTCCAGTCTTATGCCGACTTCTTGATGTTCTGGTAAGTTTGGCACAAACAGGTCCTGCAGAACCTGCTGCCTATATCAATGGTAAAGCTACAAAGTCTACTTATGGAAATTCAAATCATAGCAGAAGCAGAACTTCCTCTGGCGAAAAAATTGGCGACGAAATGTGGGAAAAGAGTACTATGGTTAAGGACCTTGAGGCTATTCAGATGCTGCAGGATATTTTTCTGAAGGCAGACAGCGTAGAACTTCAAGCTGAGGTGTTGAATAGAATGTTTAAACTATTCTCCAGCCATCTTGATAACTATAAACTATGTCAACAGCTGCGAACGATACCACTTTTTATTTTAAACATGGGCAGTTTTCCTGGATCACTACAAGAAATAATTCTGAAAATATTAGAATATGCTGTGACTGTAGTGAACTGTATTCCCGAACAAGAATTACTTTCTCTTTGCTGTTTATTGCAGCAGCCGATAACCACAAATCTGAAACACACAATTCTAGCTTTTTTTGCAAAGCTCTTATCATTTGATCAGCAATATAAGAAAGTACTGCGAGAAGTTGGGGTGCTAGAAGTTCTCTTGGATGATCTTAAAAAAAACAAATTTATGTCGGGTACAGAGCATCAAAATAAGACAAACTATACAGATAGCTTGAAGATACATGTAGACAACAAAGATGCTATTTTGTCATCATCCAAATTAGGGAGTCCTGTTTCTGGAAAATTATCAATCTTTGAGGATGAAAATACAATTGGCGTAGCATGGGACTGTCTTTTCTCGTTACTTAAAAAGGCTGAAGCAAACCAGCAGGCTTTCAGGTCCTCTAATGGCGTTTCTATTATTCTTCCGCTTTTGTCTTCAGAAAGCCACAGGTCAGGGGTTCTAAGGCTGCTGTCATGTCTGATAATTGATGATGCTCATCAGGTTGATGATTTTTTTAATCTTTTTTTAAAGCTTTATATTCTTTCTTTTTCTTTTATATAAACATGGACGTTTTTATGTATGTTGTTGTTCGTAAAATCCCTCAGATGACTGTAAAGTGTTTAAGCATATACAAAAATATCAAGTGGTGACAGTTACAGAACTGTCACATGTAGTAATCCAAACAATTCAAAATCAGCTAGTAGAAATTGTACTATATAGTATAGATGCAATCAAATCATAATTTTTACTACAAAACCTTTTTTTATCATTATAATGATAATGAGGTGTTACATCATTGGATCATGTCAACACACTATAACCTCTATATGATACATATATACCTATTTCCGGCAGGTTCACCCAGAAGAGCTAGGAATTCTTGTTGAAATTTTGAAAAGTGGTATGGTTACAAGTGAATTGGGGTCCCAATACAAACTCCACAGTGATGCAGTATGTGACACTTTAGGATCATTATGGCGTATTCTTGGGGCAAATGTATCATCTCAGAGAGTTTTTGGAGAAGCTACTGGTTTCTCTCTCCTACTGACATCTTTGCATAGTATTCAAAATGAGATCGAAACTGTTGACACTCAAAGTTCTTTATTAGCTCATATAAAAGTTTTCAGTTTCCTATTGCGTGTTATGACAGCTGGTGTATGCAATAATCTTATAAATCGATTGAGACTACATGAAATCATGTCATCTCAGGCATTTTATGATCTTCTTAGCGAATCTGGTTTGCTTTGTGTGGATTGCGAAAAACAAGTTATTCAGTTGTTAATCGAGTTAGCACTTGAAATTATTGTTCCTCCATCAAGTGTTGTTCCTGAAAGCTGCTTATATTCTGACAGTACTTCTGAAGGTGTGACAAGTTTTCTTTGTAGCACACAAGCTGGTATACTGAAGCTTGAGAAGGATAGAGTTTACAATGCTAGTGCAATTGGAGTATTGATACGCTCCTTGTTACTCTTTACTCCAAAAGTGCAGCTTGATCTTCTAAAGTTCATCGAGAAACTTGCTCATGCTGGTCCATTTAATCAAGAAAATCTAACCTCTGTAGGTAAGAAAATTTCCAGTTCATTCTTTTCATGCGTTGGTGATGGTTTCATTTATATCCTCTCAAGTTGTTTTTCCACATACACCTTCTCAGAATCCCTAAGGGGTAATATGTGCTAATAATCAGGTAGTTAGTGGTGTATGTTCTAATGATGACTTGTGGAGTTATTCCAAGTACAATTTGGGGTAACCTTTAGGGGTTCTGGTAAAAAATCATGCTATTAGTGTTATAAATTATAATTCATCTTGTATGATTATTGTTTAGGCTGTATTGGACTTCTTCTCGAGACAATAAGCCCATTTTTGGCTACACATTCGCCATTACTTGCACATGCTTTGCGTATTGTGGAGGTGCTTGGCTCTTACAGGTTGATCTCTAGTTCGGTTTGGTTAATCGATATCGTTATTATAAATTATTTTTTCAGTCTCATCAAATACTACGATTTCAATTCAGGTTATCATCTTCAGAGCTCCGAGTGCTTGTTAGATACCTTCTTCAAACGAAAGCTCGAAACTCAGGAAATCCTCTTGTCGACATGATGGAAAAATTAGTTCAAATGGAAGATATGAGATCAGAGAATGTTGCCTTGGCTCCTTTTATTGAGATGGATATGAGTAAGATTGGGCATGCTTCTGTGCAGGTATCTTTAGGGGAAAGAACATGGCCTCCAGTTGCTGGTTATTCTTTTGTTTGTTGGTTTCAGTATCGCAACTTTTTAAAAAAGCAAACTAAAGAATCAGAATCACAATTCAGAACTGGAGCTTCCAAAAGGAGCAACTTGTCAGGTGGAAACGTGTTGCGTATCTTCTCTGTAGGAGCAGTAGATGATCCAAATACATTGTATGCTGAACTTTATCTTAATGATAATGGTATCATAACTCTTGCAACAAGCAACTCATCTTCTTTATCATTTCCTGGTATGGAGATGGAAGAAGACAGGTGGCATCATCTTGCAATTGTTCACAGCAAACCCAATGCATTAGCTGGTCTCTTCCAGGCCAGCATAGCATATGTATATATTAATGGAAAGCTCAGGCATACTGGAAAATTAGGATATTCTCCTTCTCCCATTGGTAAATCATTGCAAGTTACTCTCGGAACGCCAGTTACCCGTGCAAAAGTTTCTGATTTTTCATGGAGGATTCGATGTTGCTATCTTTTTGAAGAAGTACTAACATCTGGTAGTATTTGCTTTATGTATATTCTCGGCCGAGGATATCGAGGTCTTTTTCAAGATACAGATATACTGAGGTTTATCCCAAACCAATCTTGTGGTGGAGGGAGCATGGCCATATTAGATTCATTGGATGCTGAATTACCTATCACTTCAAGTGCAAATAAATCTGATAATATCAATAAACTAGTGACTAGTAAGGCAGAAGGCAGTGGTATTGTTTGGGATCCTGAAAGGTTATCGAATCTCTCATTGCAGCTATCTGGAAAGAAGCTCATTTTTGCCTTTGATGGAACTCCTGCTGAAGCTTTTCGATCTTCTGGGACATTATCTATGCTCAATCTCGTTGATCCTTTATCAGCCGCTGCTTCTCCAATTGGTGGTAAGTACAGCTTCATTGCCATATTTGAATCTATGTGCCCATTCCCATTACAATGGCTCTCATATTGAAAATTATTTGTTATAAATACACATGTTCAACTCTCTCTTTGTTTGTGTAACATTCAGCTATGATAATAGGTGGCTTGACATTACTGCAAATGTTTAAGGTTTGCTACACTATTGGTGTCAGATAATATTTTAGAAATTGAATTATGTAGCCACATAGGCTAAAAGAATTTTGGCTTCTGAATGGATAAAATATTGTCAACAAACCACATAAATCTAACTTCTGTATAATAGTCCTGCATAATTCGTTTGCTCTGCTGCATCACATTACAATTACTAAGCTGATTGTTTGTTCAATTTTGATAAACTGTACTATTTTTTTTAAAGATTTTGAGATGGATACTACTAATATATCTCCTTGGACAATGCATGTACTTCGAAAACATGTATGATCTTCAGAAGTTTGAACATGTGCACAACACATATGACTTTCAGAAGTTTGATTCTACCCACCTGATTCAACATTTAAATACAGTCCAATTGAATGTTATATATGATAATTGCAAAATTACGTCTTCTGAAAACTTTTTGTGCGAATCATAACATTATAAAATCTTCCGATCAGATACAACAGCCTGTGTTTAACATCTTGATTTTTTGTTGGAATTATATTATTTATAATATAGAACATCCACATACAATTTTGTTGTTTGCTACATATATTTCTCATCTAGAAGAATTTGAATATCAATCCTTTCCATATGAGTCAGAGTATAATTCATGATTAGTTAGTCGGGGAAGTCAGATGTAAAGGGAAATGTTTATACTTGTTACATGTGAATATTTATGACTGTTGGAACTTGTGAAGCTTACTAGTGCTGCATACATTATTTTTATAACTGTAAATTTCAATGCTGTTAAGTCTTGTCTCAATTTTGTAGGTATTCCTCGTTTCGGACGACTAAATGGTGACATTTATATATGCAACCATTGTGTAATTGGAGATAGTATATGCGCAGTCGGTGGAATGGCTGTTGTTCTGGCTCTTATTGAAGCTGCAGAAACTAGGGATATGCTTCATATGGCTTTAGAATTACTTGCCTGCACACTTGACCAGTTTCCACAAAATGTGCATGAAATGCAAGCTCTAAGGGGTTATCATTTGCTTGCACTTTTCCTACATCATAGAATGTCTTTATTTGACATGCAATGTCTTGAGACTTTTTTCCAAATTGCTGCTTGTGAAGCATCTTTTTCCGAACCACAAAAATTGCATATTAACCGATCCATAATTTATCCTAACAACACTTCACCAGAAGCCAGTTTTGATGATCTCACATTGCCCAAATTTTCAGATGATATATCTTCAATGGGTTCTGTTGGAGATTTTGACAGTTTCTCACAACAAAAAGATTCATCAAGCCATTTTTTAGAACTTGAAAATGCTGAAGCAGTTGAAGAAAATATGAATTGTATTGTTCTATCAAACGCAGATATGGTTGAGCATGTTTTGTTAGATTGGACAGTTTGGGTCACAGCTCCTATTTCAATTCAAATTGCACTACTTGGATTTCTTGAACGAATGGTATCTATGCACTGGTACAGAAACCATAACCTTACAATTTTGCGTAAAATAAACCTAGTTCAGCATCTACTAGTGACGTTACAACGTGGTGATATGGAAGTTCCTGTTTTAGAAAAGCTAGTAGTATTACTTGGTGTTATCTTGGAAGATGGGTTTTTAGTTTCAGAACTCGAACTTGTAGTCAAGTTCGTTATCATGACATTTGATCCACCTGATTTGAATTCCCACTCTTATATTGTTCGGGAAACAATGGGAAAGCATGTCATTGTAAGAAACATGTTACTTGAGATGCTTATTGATTTGCAAGTAACAATTAAATCAGACGAGCTGCTTGAGCAATGGCATAAAATTGTTTCTTCAAAACTGATCACATATTTTCTCGATGAATCTGTTCATCCCACTAGCATGAGATGGGTCATGACTTTACTTGGAATTTGTCTTGCTTCTTCTCCTACATTTGTTAATAAATTTAGAAGCAGTGGCGGTTACTTAGGGCTTACTAAAGTTCTTCCAAGTTTTTACGATTCTCCTGAAATATATTACATACTTTTTTGTTTGGTATTTGACAAGGCTGTTTATCCTAGAGTACCCGAAGTACGTATGCTTGACTTTCATGCACTTATGTCAAGTGATGGAAGCTACGGAGAGTTAAAATTTGTGGAGCTTATAGATTCTGTAATTGCAATGGCTAAGAGTACATTTGACAGACTCAGTGTGCAGACTGACAATGCATCTCATATCAGTGATAGCCTAATGGCAGAACTTGCAGATGAAACAGTAGATATTGCAGGGGATTTTCAAGGTGAAGCTCTAATGCATAAAACTTATGCGGCTAGATTAATGAGCGGAGAAGCAGCAGCACCTGCTGTGGCTACCTCAATACTGAGATTTATGGTTGACTTGGCAAAGATGTGTCCTCCATTCTCTGCTGTGTGCAGACGAACCGATTTCATTGAAAGTTGTGTGGATCTCTATTTTTCATGCGTCAGGTTTGTTTCAGTTTGTGAGATTTATTAATGAGATAAGTTGTTATGGCCTCCCTTTTTTTGTGCTGAGGGTTCAGATTTGACCTTTATAACACTTTTCATTCTTCTTTTTATCAAATGAGGAGTGCATCAGTCCCTGAGCCCAAAGCGGCAGTTGGAGCAAAAACAAATGGGATACGGGATAAAAGATATGAAATCACTTGTAAAGTCTATTTAAAAATGAGCTTTAATAAATAATGTTTGCTAATTTCAGAAATGTTTTGATGTATCTTAGATTTTAGGGTATTAGTGGTTTGTTTACCTGAACATTGAAAGTAATGATTTTTGATATTCAGTTCAAATAAGTTATCTTATAACTTATCATTAGCATCAATCGTAAATAATTGAAGAAGTTTAAAAATGTATATTTTTTCTGAAGAAAAAGTGTAGTTCTATCAAATTTTGTTTCTTTTGTTTTAACTTTAACAAATATTACATGTATAAAGGAAAACATCCTTTTGTTAAGACCTAAGATTGGGGTTATGTTAAATAAATGTTCACCTCACTATAGAAACGTCTTTCTATCTATTTTGAAACTTGAAATGTTTTTCCTTCATGTTCCAACCCAAAAATGTCTACCTCCAAGAAGATTCTAGTTTCTAAATCATAATAGTAACGATTGGCTTTCTGATTATGAAATTGTTGTTTTCTTGGCTACAAGTCTTCCAGTTTAAAAGATGCAGCATTAAAAACTTCTTTACTGGAATAATTTGAACATTTCACCCTATTTTCTGGAGTTATTTCCCTGTTTGGGAGAAGCAGAGATGCCAACTAATCATGATGATATGACATATGATACTCTTTCCATCCATTGAAGTGGTACAAACTGTTTACATGGACAATCCCATTAATCAGTAGTCCACATTATTGACGCTGTATATGCATCAACATTTATATGTTTAACGATTTTCATTTTCAGGGCCGATTTTGCTTTGAAGAAGGCAAAAAATCTTATATCTGCAGCTCCAGATGAGAACAAATCAAATGAAACTGATGATAATGTAAGCATATCTCAGGAACAGGAACAATCTGCAAACACTTCTATTACTGTTGGAAGTTACCCCCAAGATCAAAGAAGCACCAATTCATATGATAACTCTTTCATACAAAATTTTGATTTGCATAATAGTGAAGCTGAGGCAGATGCTCCATTCCAGGATCTGGGTAAGTCTTCTACCAGGGATTATCACAAAGAAATACAGCATGACAATTCCATTGGGATGCAAGAAGTCAAGGAATCAATGGGCTCACTTAGCTCTTCAACTACAAATGTGCCACAATCTCCTGCTTTCTCTGAGAAATCAAATTCTAGAATCTCAGAATCTACTAATGATTATGACGGGATATCTGATTTTAGGACAATCGTGCAGGGTGCACCTTCTGAAAATGTCATCTTACCAATTAGCCCTCAATTTTTGCTTGAAATTGACGATTCAGGTTATGGCTGTGGCCCCTGTTCTGCTGGTGCCAATGCTGTCTTGGATTTCATTGCAGAAGTTCTTTCCAATATTGTTTGTGAGCAGTTAAAAGCAACCCAAGCTATAGAAAGCATTTTGGAAAGTGTTCCTTTGTTTGTAGATATGGATTGTGCTTTAGTCTTTCAAGGTTTGTGTCTAAGTAGGTTGATGAACTTTCTAGAGCGACGATTGCTGCGCGATGACGAAGAAGATGCCAAAAAGCTTGATAAAAATCGCTGGTCATTAAATTTAGAAAGCCTATGCTCAATGATTGTAGACCGTGTATACATGGGATCTTTTCCTCGGCCAATAGGAGTATTTAGAACTTTGGAATTCTTGCTTTCAATGCTGCAGCTTGCTAATAAAGATGGTCGCATTGAAGAAGCAGCTGCCGTAGGGAAAGGCCTTTTATCAATTTCAAGAGGGAGCAAGCAACTTGAGTCTTATATTCATGCTATTTTGAAAAATACAAATCGCATGTTTATGTACTGTTTTCTACCTTCCTTCTTGATCTGTATTGGCGAGAATGATTTTGTTTCAAATACGGGCTTTCAGATTGATAATCTGACCCCATATATCTCTAAATTGTCACAAGAAGAATCTGCTACTGATATATGCACAGTTTTGCAGCTATTAGTTGCTAACAAGCGGCTTGTACTCTGTCCTAGCAATGTAGATAATGATTTTGTTTGTTGTCTCTGTCTAAATGTAATTTCCCTTCTCTCTGATAATAGACAAACCGTTCGAAACATGGCCATAGATGTAATGAAATTCCTCTTGTTGCATAGAAGGCCTGCTCTTGAAGATTTACTTGTTACTAAATCAAATCAAGGACCAAAGCTTGATGTTCTTCACAGTGGCTTCGATAAATTGTTGACAGGTGATCTATCTAATTTTTTTGAATGGTTTCAAATGTCCGAATGGAATATCCATAAGGTTCTTGAGCAATGTGCTTCTATTATGTGGGTACAATATGTAAATGGGTCTGCCAAATTTCCTGGGGTAAGAATAAAAGGCATTGAAGTGCGTCGGAAAAGAGAAATGGGAAGAAAGTTTCAAGAAGTTTCAAAATCAGACTCAAAGCATTCAGAACAGATGAATGAGAGGAGATATGCTCTCGAATTGGTTCGTGATTTAATGTCTACAGAACTTAGGGTTATTCGTCAAGATAAATATGGTTGGGTACTTCATGCTGAAAGTAATTGGCAAACTCACATTCAACAATTGATTCACGAGCGAGGTATTTTTCCAATTTGTAACACATCATTTGCCCCTGAATGGCAGCTATGCCCTATTGAGGGACCATACAGAATGCGTAAAAAACTCGAGCGATGTAAACTTAGAGTTGACTCTATTCAGAGCGTTCTCTATAAAGGTTTTGAGTGTGAAGAAGATAAACGGGATGGAAATGAGAAGTTTGAGAAGAGTTTGGGCATTTCTGGATCTGACACAGATTCATATTTAAATACTTTATACGAATATGGAGACTATAGTGATTTATCCCTTCATGATGCCAATGGGTTTATAACTGAAAGCTCTAAATCGGCTCAGTTGGAGTGGAATGATGACCAGGCTAGCAGTATAAATGATCAAAGCTTGCACTCTGCCCAAGATTTCGGAGCTAGGTCTAGTTCATATTCTGCTCCAATGTCTGAAAGCACATTTGCGAAATCTGAATTGGCTTCTCCAATGCAATCATCATCCACTAAAATATTTGATATGAGATACTCTGATGATAAGTCTACGAAAGAGGTGCTTGACAATGGAGAATACCTTATTAGACCTTTCCTTGAACCATCTGAAAAAATAAGGTTCAGATATAACTGCGAGCGTGTTGTAGGTTTAGACAAACATGATGGTATATTTCTCATAGGAGATCTATGCCTCTACGTGATTGAAAACTTTTACATCAATGATTCAGGATGCATTTGCGAAAAAGAAAATGAGGACAACCTTTCTGTTATTGATCAAGCTTTAGGTGTGACGAAGGATGTTTCAGGTAGCAGCGAAACAATGGTCAAATCATCACATGAATCCTCATGGGATTTTACAATCAAGTCGTTGCCAGGAGGCAGGGCCTGGGCATACAGTGGAGGTGCTTGGGGGAAGGAGAAGGCATGTAACAGTGGAAATTTACCACATCATTGGCACATGTGGAAGCTTGACAGCATTCATGAACTTCTGAAACGTGATTATCAGTTAAGGCCTGTGGCAGTAGAGATATTTAGTATGGATGGCTGCAACGATCTTCTTGTTTTTCACAAAAAAGAGAGAGAGGAAATCTTCAAAAACTTGGTTTCCATGAATCTTCCGCGGAACAGCTTGTATGTAATTGAATTTTCTTTCTTGGTTTTAAGGGTAAATAGTCCAGAAGCCCCTAGAAAAGGCCCCTTAAAAGAAATGTTTGCTTACATTAACAGATTTACGTGAAAATACACACCCCACTCACTCACAGTACTGTTTAAAAAAAAAAGGATAAAAAGGAAAAGAAAAAAACAAAAGGGAAACCCAAAAAAAAAAAAAAAAAAAATCCTTAAGAGTTATATTGGCAGTAAATATCCTACAACATCAGAAGCAGAAAACTATGTTTTTTGTAGGATCTATAGCAGAAGCAGAAGAACTATGGCACTGAATGTTCTGAACGATGAGTGCTTGTTAGCTGTATATTAGAAAACAAATAATCCCTAAATCTTCATGATAGATATATAGTTTCGTTACTGACTTAAGATATATGTTCAAGTGTGTATTCAGTGTTTGCAAATTGGCAATAGTATAATTATATTATTCTAGCATACTTTCTTGTTTTACTTTTTGCAAAACGGCCCTGTGGTTCCAAATTAAATCTCACTAGCAAAATATCTCTTTGAACAGGTTAGACACAACAATTTCAGGATCATCTAAACAGGAAAGCAATGAAGGTAGCCGCCTTTTCAAGATAATGGCAAAATCATTTTCCAAGAGATGGCAGAATGGAGAAATCAGCAATTTTCAGTACTTGATGCATCTTAATACTCTTGCTGGACGTGGGTATAGCGATCTTACACAGTATCCAGTTTTCCCGTGGGTGCTTGCAAATTATGAAAGCGAAGTTCTTGATCTGACGAACCCTAAAACATTCCGTAAGCTCGATAAACCAATGGGTTGCCAGACCTTAGAGGGCGAGGAGGAATTCAAAAAAAGGTAAGTTGTAAGTTCTTTTTTTCTTTTTTTTCCCATTTTCTCAATAATAGTTTAATATACTGCAAAAATACTCAGTATTGCTAATTACATACCTACTAAGTTGGCGACATATTCCAGCCCTAGAAAATAATCAGATTTATTAATCAAATATTGTTAAAATATCCATGCAACTCTGCTGATGTTGATATTTCTAATATTATAAACTGGAAAGTAGACACAATGACAAATTTTGAAAGAAAAAAAAATCAAACTGAAAGACAATAAGTATTTCTTTTAGACCGAAACCGAAGGACAATACTAGCTTTTTATAGTGTAAAACTGAATATAATGCTTAAAAATAAAACTAGCATTTGTTCTTCAATCTTTTATAAATAAAACTTGATGTCCTTCGGTGTATTTTTTTTTTAAAGTTTGTCATTTTTCCTAATTGTCCCGATTTCAGTGTGGATCATTATTATTTTTTCACTTTGTTAGATTATAGTTATTCGCTAACTGTATTTCCATATACCGTTGTATAATATGTTTTCAACTTATTTGAGATTGATGCGTTTCTTTCTCTTGATGCTTACAATAGATATGAAAGCTGGGATGATCCAGATGTCCCAAAATTTCATTATGGATCTCATTATTCAAGTGCGGGAATCGTTCTTTTTTATCTTCTAAGGCTTCCTCCATTTAGTACAGAGAATAAAACTCTACAAGGTGGACAATTTGACCATGCTGATCGACTTTTTAACAGCATTAGAGATACCTGGTCAAGTGCTGCAGGAAAAGGAAACACGTCAGATGTGAAGGAATTGATACCTGAATTTTTTTACATGCCAGAGTTTCTTGAAAATCGGTTCAATCTTGATTTGGGTGTAAAACAATCTGGAGAGAAGGTATCAAGTGCAATATTTTTTAATAATATCTTATTGTTGGATAATGTTATATATTCATAAATTTACACAACAAACTTGCATTGACCTTTACTTTTTCTCCGAGAGTACAGATTGGGAATGTAATATTACCACCATGGGCCAACGGCAGTACAAGAGAGTTCATAAGGAAGCACAGGGAAGCATTGGAGTCCGATTACGTATCAGAAAACTTGCACCACTGGATAGACCTTATATTTGGATACAAGCAAAGAGGAAAAGTAAGCAATCAAATCATACCTCCATCAGATTCCAACAGCATGTAATATACACATATTTTCACATTTGCAGGCCGCCGAAGAAGCAACGAACGTGTTCTACCATTACACATACGAAGGAAGCGTAGACATAGACTCCATCTCCGACCCAACAATGAAAGCCTCCATTCTGGCCCAAATAAACCATTTCGGCCAAACCCCAAAACAACTCTTCCAAAAACCCCACGTGAAACGGCGCACCGATCGCAGATCCCCACCCCACCCGCTCCGCCACTCCTCCAACCTCCTCCCCCAACAAATCCGCAAGTCCCCAACCTCCATCTCCCAAATCCTCACCTTCCACGACAAAACCCTCATCGCCGCCCCCAACACCCTCCTCAAACCCTCCACCTTCATAAAGTACATCGCCTGGGGATTCCCCGACCGCAGCCTCCGGATCCTCACCTACGACCAGGACCGCCTCCTACTCAACCACGAAAACCTCCACGGCGGACACCAGATCAGCTGTGCCGGCATCAGCCAGGATGGAAGTATCCTCGTCACCGGAGGCAACGACGGTGTCGTCTCCGTCTACCGCTTCACAAAACACGACCATCTCCAGCTTCAGCGCTCCCTATCCGCCCACACATCCAGAGTCACCTGCCTCTACGTCAGCCAGTCCTACTCTTTAATAGTAACCGGGTCCGACGACAACACCGTCATCTTATGGGACTTGATAAACTTGGTGTTCGTGAAGCAGCTGCCGGAATTCCCGACCGCTGTATCGACCGTACGCGTGAACGACCTGACTGGAGAGATACTGACAGCGGCAGGAGGGGTGATGGCAGTATGGAGCGTGAACGGGGACTGCCTGGCGGTGGTGAACACGTCACAGCTGCCGTCGGATTTCGTGCTGTCACTGGCCAGTGCGACGTACTCGGACTGGTCGGAGACGAACTGGTACGTGACGGGGCATCAGAGCGGGGCTGTGAAGGTTTGGAGGATGCTGCACTGTACAGATAAGGATGCATCGAGCGCGAGGGAGATTAAGCTTGGGGGGAGTGCGCCGGAGTATAGGCTGATTTTGCATAAGGTGCTCAAGTACCATAAGCATCCGGTTAGCGCCTTGTGTTTGACGGGTGATTTGAAGCAGTTGTTGAGTGGGGATTTGGGTGGGCATTTGGTTTCCTGGACTTTGCCGGATGAAGGCTTTAGGTGATGAATTCTGTAGTGTATTATTAGTACAGGTTGTTTGGGTTTTCTTGTATGGGGGGTAATCGCGGGAGCTGGCCGGGAGTTGATACAGAAGAGCTTTGTTTGTTTATCAGTCTGCTAATACAGGTTGTGAAGTGAAGAGGAATGGAGTATGAAGTGTTTGTTTATCTTTGATGATTTACTTGTTTTTGATGTACATAGATGTAGTCATATGGAACTTCAGCTGTATAGGATAATTATCATTCAATGTAAAAGAAACTCTTGGCATTTTTGTATTCACGCTGCTTTCTATTTCGATGAATTCGAGGAAATGTAGAAAGGTAAAATGATTTTGTTTTTGTATTTTCTTTTCACTTTCATGCAGTTTAATGAATTAATATTATTATTTCACATTATCGTCGATATTTCAATTGGAGTAATTATGCACGAATCAAATAAGGATATGAAAATAAAGGCAAGACAAGAGGTGACTATCAAATTGTGTTCTTGAAATTGTAGAGTACTTGTCCACTTTATAATGTAAAGAAGTTGAAAATTTAAGATTAAATTTCCTTACCATGACGGTGTCAATCGTTTAACCATCGGTTCTGGTTAAGCTGGTGTATTAATATAATCATGGTTTGGCGTAATAACAACAAATTTACCATTTCTAATAATAACACGTCAATTAGGTCGGTCAACAGATACTTTCAGATGCGGATGATGTTATATCATCATCCGCATTCTAAATCATTTTCAGATATCAGATATTTGCATCCACGGATACGGAGGATATTGAATAATTAATGAATTAATATTATTATTTCACATTATCGTCGATATTTCAATTGGAGTAATTATGCACGAATCAAATAAGGATATGAAAATAAAGGCAAGACAAGAGGTGACTATCAAATTGTGTTCTTGAAATTGTAGAGTACTTGTCCACTTTATAATGTAAAGAAGTTGAAAATTTAAGATTAAATTTCCTTACCATGACGGTGTCAATCGTTTAACCATCGGTTCTGGTTAAGCTGGTGTATTAATATAATCATGGTTTGGCGTAATAACAACAAATTTACCATTTCTAATAATAACACGTCAATTAGGTCGGTCAACAGATACTTTCAGATGCGGATGATGTTATATCATCATCCGCATTCTAAATCATTTTCAGATATCAGATATTTGCATCCACGGATACGGAGGATATTGAATAATTGTCATATCTGTTAAGGACTGCTAAATTAAAGAATATAAATAGGATTTTAGTTTAACAATTTTTTTTTTCAATCTTATTGATTTAACGATAATAAATAGTTTTTAGCAGTTAATATGCATTAAGTGCATATAATATAAACTACTAGCTTATTAAAACAATAATGTTATAAACAAATAAGAATATGTTTTAAAGAAATAAGAGAAGAAGCCATTAGAGTAAAAGAATGGAGATATTTTATTCATTCAGAGATTGATTATATTAGATTGATTCATATAATTACATTACACAGGCTCCTTTATATATAGGCATTGGAGCATGAGATGGAACATATCCCATGATGTGGGACTAATAGAAAAACACAAAAGCATATTCACTTATATATTTACATATATTATAACACTCCCCCTTGAATATGCGTCTTCAAAATCTTGGATGCTCATATGGTTGCTAGAAATTGTTTCTTTTAAACCGTCCATAACAATTGCCCCCCATCATTATTATCTTGCTTTCATACATCCATTCAGTTGATACAGATATTGTCTGTTGCCTCATTAAAAACCTCTATTAGAAAAACCCAGTGGGAAAAAACCTTGAACGAGGAAAAGAGTGCAACTTGTGAAATCATAAATATCATACTAAAAATGATATTCCTTATAAGAGTTTGATACTTCAGGATCAAAATAATGCCTTATTAAAACCTTACTAAGAAAACCCAATGGGAAAAATCTTAGTGAAGGAAAAAGAGTACAATGACATATTTTATTTTCTTATTTCTTAAATAAAGCTTGATACTTCTGGATCAAACTAATGCCTCATTAAAACCTTACTAAGTAAAACCCTATGGGAAAAATCTTAGTGAAGGAAAAAGAGTACAATATAGTATGTCATATTTCAATAATTTACTGCATCAGACAGAGTTTGATACTTCTGGATCAATTTAATACGTCAGTAAAAACCTTACAAAGGAAAACCCGATGGGAAAAATCTTAGTCAATGATAAAAATATAATTTAACTTAAATAACATATTTGAGATGTTATTTCTTGAAAAGACGTTTGATTCTTCTAGATCAAGATAATGCCTCATTAAAACCTTAATAAGAAAAACCCAGTGGGAAAAATCTTAAATAAGGAAAAAGAGTACATTATAACTTATTTCAAATGTTACTAGGGAGTTGATACTTCTGGATCAAGATAATGCCTCATTAAAACCTTACTAATAAAAACCCAGTGGGAAAAATCTTAGTTAAGGAAAAAGAGTGCATTATAAAATACTAATAGATGCTCCCCCTGATTTAAATTTTCCTCCGAATTTGTATTCGTCTTTCGATAACTCAAATTGGTTATAGATACTTCTGAATCTATAAATATGTGTCTCATTAATAATACAAATTATTAATAGTTTCGTTCAATACAATCAAATTTTCTAAGATTGTTTCTTTCAAACATAATTTGCATTTTATGCAATTTGTATGCTACTTTTATGAAAAACACTTCACATGTTTTCATTTTTGCGCTTCAAATTAGTTTTGCGCTTCAAATTAGTTTTGCGTATTGCAACTATAAATTTATCATGAATATTAAAAATTTCATCACAACATTACTAAAAAGTAGGAAGTAATCTACTCATCTTGAGTTATATCAAGATTTTCATTACAACAATATTTAGAAGAAGGTTGTAATCTACACTTCATGTCTTTTGCATTCTTTTAACTACAAAAGTTATATATATATTCTTCATGAATTTGTATACTTTAATAAGTATTTTCATATTGCAACTACCACTTCAATGGATATTAAGAGCTTCATTACAACGATACTTAAAAATAGGAAGTAATCTACTCATCATGAATTATATCAAGATTTTCATTACAACAATACTTAAAAGTAGGTTGAAATTTACTCTCCTTGTTCTTTGCATTGTTTATAACAATGAAAGTTATTTATATTCTTCAGGAATTTATATACTTTCATTGTTTAATATGATTTTAAACCACATTTATACCTTCAGGGTATATTAAGCATTTCAAGTACTTTCGGTACTTTGTGGACTACATGTCCATATTTCTCTACTATTAAAGGATTCATGATGGCCAGTCATTTTTTCCCCTAATTCAAGATTCTTAATCTATTTATAAATATAAGCGCTTTATTATTTACAAATTTATCATCGATGATTATTTCTTGTCAGTTCTAGACATGATTTATTGAGATCTCTTTAATTATGTTTTAGGTACCTAACCCACTTCTAGGGTTATTTGAGAATCATGTCATGGATCACTTTCAGAGCATCCTTGTGTGTTTCTTCATGAACACTCACCTCCTTTATTTGACATCTTTATTACTTACTCCAAAAATATTTTGAACTGACTTTTGAATCATATTTCAGATGTGGTTTACCGATTTTGATCCTTCAGGGATTCAAATCTATATTGAAGAAAGTCTACTAGGGATAATATTGATAATATTTTGCATCATTGTATATTTTAATATATATTTAACACTGATGATCAAAATGAACTTGTATCCCTTTATCCTCCCCCTCAATGTTGACAAACATTGTCACATTAAATAATCTTTGGACTCTCATTTTGATCCATTATGATATTGCTACTAGCAAATACATCATACATATTAATAATAGGAGGATAATTCTTTTATCAATTGATAAGATGCATTCAAGTGATATTGATTATTAGAGTTTGTTCTCATTCACTAATCTAAGCTATTGGAGGAATTTACTTATTGTGTAGATCATTTGAATACATACATGACTTCAGGCCATTCAACATTTATGTTGATTGAATTTTAAATCACTAAATAATATCTATGCATAATCACTAAATAACAGCTTATAACAAACTTCAGGTTGTTAGCTAAATATTTACATATATGGATGTATACGTGCGTCCACGTATCACATATATATTATAAAATTTTCATATTCTCTCATTTGAATTAGTGATTTTTAGAACAAACTATTACAAGGATCCAAACTATTAATTTCTATTTATAAATCAATGTCAATGCAAACCTGTCAAAACCGCATGATAATGTTCAAAACATTTGGTTTGAAAGCATACCGAACTTCTGGTTCGAACAAAATATACACACAACTTCAAGTTGTTAAGTTTTATTCCTCAATTATATCTCAAGTATCAGTTTTGAACACTAATTATGATTACTTATCAAGGGATAATTTTTAATTGCATATGGACATTTCTACACATCTCTATTGAGAGTTCTGTAAAAAAAAATTACAGCAAAAATAATAATAGTATTTCTGGATACTTGGAATGTTACAGATACAGATTTCCTCAGGACCGTATGTATAGCTTGCATGAAAATTATGATATGAAATATAGACTATCTCTCCAGGAGAATATTTAAAGATATATCTTCAAGAATTGATTATACATGTAATATTTCTCACATTTGATATAATTATAATGAAATATATGATACATGTTGCATAGCTCTCAAACTTTTAGGATCTAATCTAAACTAAATTAGGATCCTTTATAATCAAATTTCTATGCATTTATTTGGTTTAATAAAATTACCAAATATATAAGCAAATCTCTTCTAGAGATATGTTATCATTTCCTAATTTATTAGTCTCTTTTAGGGATATTTTATTATCATCGCTTCTGGAGTGAACTTATCTCTTCTTATATATATGCATTATTGGAACGCCACATCAATATACAATATTTCTTTTATATAAATTACATAATTACTATTTTTACAGTGGCATAAAATATCTCTGCTGGAGATTTTTGTTGTAACTGTCTTTGAAATGACATATCAAACTTTTAAATACAGTAACAAAATTAGATGCACCAAATGAAAGTAAGATGCAAAAGATAAAACCACTACTTCTGGAGTGTAACATTGGTATACAATATCATTTTATTTTTTCGATAAATTATTGTTATTACTCTAAAAATTTATATCATTATTCCTTCAGGGAATATAGTATTTCCTTTTAAGGAATTGCAATGTAACAAAAATAAAATTCCTATAACATCTCTTCTGGGATGTTAGATTTTGCAATATAAATATAAACAAATCTCTAAAACATCTTTTCAGGAGATTAATATGCACATATACACATCCAATGATGTTTGAAATATCATATAACATAATATCTTCAGGATATTTGATTAATATAGTGTAAATGTTAAGATATAAGGTAAGGTATAACTCATTTGGAGATTTTTGTAATCTCTTGAATGCAACATCATTTTCTCATATGATTATTTATTAATTTTCTTTAACTTCTTCAGGAAATACAACCTTATCATTTTACATAATTTCAATAGAGCTTCGGGCTTCTAATTCATGAACTTCGAGTTCATTAATTTGTTATGAACTTCAGATTCTCAAATTCTGTGTAAAACTTTTTTTTGTACCACATTGTTACAGAATAAAAGTCTATTCTTAATTCAAGACTTGTACATTTTGACAAATAAAAAAAATACTGACAAGAATTCGAGCTTGTAAAGTTTATCAGGAAATCTTTTCATTATTCAAGACTTCAGGTCTTGGACTTTGAGTTATACAACTTCTGGTTTGAAAAAAATCCTTGCACAACTTCAGGTTGTTCAAACTTATTTCTTTTTTATGATTAAATTTTCTGATTCTCTTTTTTTTTTAGTTAGAACTTATGGTTCTTTATTTTGAGGAAACTTGTAATTCATTGATTTATGGAAACTCAATCTTTTATCTACAGGTTCTCAAATTTTGTTTTTCTTTTCCCTTTTTTTTTTAAAGGAAATATCGAAAGATATTAAGCTTATCATGTAAGCTTTTATTAATGTTTCCATTCACTTCAGATGTGCTAAATCAAAATCAATGTTAGATCTAAACTTAGATCTTCTAGATACGTATTATCTTTATATTTGTTTCTCTAAAAAACAATAAAATATTTCTTCTGGAAATATAAATCATATATCAAAATAATTTTCAAAGCCTTCAATCAAATCTAAATCAAATCAAAATGTTTTCAAAATGAAAACTTCATTTACCAACCATGATTGATTTCTCAAATCCATATCCAAACTAAATGCAATCAAATTCAATAAATTTGTTAAAGCAACAATATCAAATTTTGTCAAGTTCAAACTTGCATTCCAAAATAAATGAACTATAAAACATAAAAATAAGCATGATATTGAGATCAACAATATAATATGATCAGAAAAATAGCAACAACAAACAAATTAGATCTGAAATATAATAACCAACAAAATAAGAATTAGATCTCAAAGTTTAGATCTATATAAGATATAAAATTATAAGACTAGTATAATAAAATTTAAAAAATAATACAATAGATTTAGATCTGAAGAAGTAGATCTAGAATGGAATGAGATATATAAAAAATAATAATTTGGAAGATTAGATCAATCATAATAGAAAAATAACTTACCGTTTTGAGATCTATAATTAGATCTGGAGAAGAATAGATCTGATTTCATAATAAATTATCACAATTGTAGATCGTGCTGATAATGTGTTATAAACAAATAAGAATATGTTTTAAAGAAATAAGAGAAGAAGCCATTAGAGTAAAAGAATGGAGATATTTTATTCATTCAGAGATTGGTTATATCAGATTGATTCATATAATTACATTACACAGGCTCCTTTATATATAGGCATTGGAGCATGAGATGGAACATATCCCATGATGTGGGACTAATAGGAAAACACAAAAGCATATTCACTTATATATTTACATATATTATAACAAATAAATAAATATCTTCAATTGTATAAAAATACACATAACTTAAACTATAATCTTGGCAAAAAATAGACGGATAATTTTTGGATGCGGATATCTTCATATCCGTATCCTTTGATAATGCTCATCCTTATTTGCAAGTACCCTATCCGTGCTTAGATGGACTTGAGTTTCGATTTTTATCGAAATCTAGGCCCATTAAGGTACGAGTCGTTACATTTTCGTGGCGAAACTCTGAACAACTTTCATTAGTATTTTATACCTTGGGAATAGGTAAGTAAGTAATTGTGTGTGCAATGCTAGGTAAGACTAGAATTGCCGACCTCAATGGACATAGCAATTAAATGGAAACTAATCGGTATAAGTGTGCAATGCAAGGTAAGATTAGAACTGCTGACCTTGATGGACATAGCAATTAAATGGAAACCAATCGATATAAGTTTATATTACGGACAGTTTATATTTTCAGTCACTAGAACGTTGTTCCGACCCCTTTCTCATTACAACCCACATGATAAAATTTAGGGGAACAAGTCACTAGAGCTGGATGTGCTTTATTGTTGGGAAAGTCTTCTTTCTCTCATGCTCGATGCTGATGTGACAATCTGCTATCCAAGAAATGTCATTAATTCCAAGGTAGTAGTCATAGTCAGTATTCTTATCCTACTACTATTTCCGCCGTGAATATAAATTTCTATCGATCTCTGACAACGCTCATGCTTATTTGCAAATACCAAATTAAACGATCTGTGCTTTGATGGACTTGAGTTTCAATTTTTGTGAAAATTTAGGCCCATTAAGGTAAGGTTTGTTACGCCGTATTTCTTTTTATTTCTTCCACTATAATAGGAGCCCTAACCCTAATACGAAAAAGACCTTTTGGCTGCTATTTCCTCATCATTGCTAGCCGACCTCATTCAATAAGGAGTTCCAACAAATTCATCTCAAATTTGTAACCACCCCTAAATTAGTCGCTTTGTATTTGAATATTTAAATCATTTTTTTAATATTTAAATAATGGATTCTAATAACCAAATAAAACATATTTTAAATATTATTAATGATATTAAAATCATTTTCAAATTTTGTTCACCAAAATAATAAGTTCAAATAAAAATAGAAAATGTGACCAAAAACGTTTTCTAAAATTTCGACTTTTCGGTATCGGAAAGTCGTTGGAAAATGTTGTGCACATTTGTGTATATATGCACACATATGCACATGCCACGATAAGTTAATAATGTGTTATCATGCTTATTTTAAATAAAAGTTTGATTTGACATAATATGCATTGATTTATAAAAAGGTATATTTATATATAAGAAGATTCTTATCATATCTTATTTATTCCATACCTAAGTACACACTTATGCACACGCGATGGAAACATGTTTTGGGGGTAGGGGAGGCAATCTTTAGGGGTAAACGTCTATATCATAGTAAGGGGGAGACATATGGCATCTTGTGAGTAATGGAGAAGAGGCAAGGGTAGTTTAGTAATTGCACTTATTTCATGCCTATATATATGCATCCATTCATACATTTCTGCACTTTAATTTCTTATATTCACTTTCTCAAATTCCTAACACATCTTCATATGCATATAGCCGTGGCCACAATCCTCTTGTTCATAGCATAAAACACTTATGTTTCCACTTCCATCCTTTTAAACTAGCTAATATCCTCTCTACTTCACTCTACATGCAAACAGAACCTATAATTCTTCATTTTGGACCATGGCCGAGCCCTCTTTAGCCTAGGCCGAGCCTAAACAGCCCATGGTCGAGCCCAACATTCATTCCAAGGTCCAGAAAGTCGAGCCATTTGCATAGTAGAGCCTATATCTAGTCGCATTCAAGAGTTGATGCAAATTTGATTAAGTTAGCAAGTTTTTTGTGAGTAAAACTTCACCTTCTAAGACCAAAGTTTTATACTATATACATGTATGTATTAATAGCTTATGAATGCTTGTTGTATATGTGTAGTGATGGTTTGGTTGTCGATTAGCTTAATGCTTCGAAAAGTTGATAATTTGGTCGTAGTTTCGTAACTTGTAAAGTTAGTAAGTGAAAGTTGATTATAATGTTAGTACATGCTCACTATATGTTGTATCATAGTTCATTACCTGGTATATATGCTCGTACCCTTGCTATGAAATGTTCGGTTAAATGATAATACCATAAACTTGTTTTTCGAACTGCCTGTATAGCGATAGTCACTATATCGGCACTTTTGGAAAATCACTTCTTATCTAAACCATTTAGTTTCATCTTCATGCTTGGAATTGTTTTATAAGTTAAGAAAGATTTTGATTAATGATATTCTCAAAAATAATTAATTATCTTAATAATGATTATTTAATTAATAAGGTTTAAGGTTAACTAATTAACTTATTAATGATGTGTTTTAAATTTAACTAATTACTTAGTTAATGATGTTTTAAATCTAATTAATCATTTCATTTATTAATTAATCTTTTTACTTAAAGACTTTTAATTGGAAATCAACCTGTTTAAACTTTAAATAATATTTCCTTGATGATGGTTTAAATTGATTAATCATTTTAAATAATGATAATTAATTATATTTATATATTACTAATTTATTGAATTAATGATGTTTTGAAGGTGATTTACCCTTTTCAATTAAAGGCATTTGAAGTTAATTTATCAACTTAATCAATGAAGATTCAAAGTGAATTTATCAAAGTAACAAGGATGTTCTGACTTTGTTATTCATTTTAATTAAGATAATAATTTATTTATTTAATTTAATCAATTAAGTTTAATTTTTAATTAAATTAATGGTGTTAAATATGATTAACTTATTTTAAATTAAGGGCTATTGAAGTCACTCAATCAACTGGATTAATAAAGTTTTAAAGTTAATTAATCAATGTAACGAGGATGGTTTAAGTTATTAAACCCTTTGTATAATGATGTTTAAAGTTAGTGAACTCTTTAAAATGTTTCAAAGCTAATACTTGTAATATGAATCCAAGCATGAATTGGGTTTTTAAAAGAAAAGGTTTGATTCGTTTATGGAAATGAATTAATTTCCATAAAGCGATTCACTTATATAGAAATGATTTATTTGTATACTTAGCACTAAATGTCAAAGAAGTAGACTTGTCACTATTTCAAAAGTTAAGAATTATCGTGAGACATGACTTTGAGATAAAACTTTGTCTAGTATTATTGTTAACCAAGAAATAGTACAAGTTTGAATTCGATGAGTGGTGATAAGTATATAAGACTTAATTTCCATACACGTATATCCTCGATAGTTGGTTTCTCAGCTATCGGTTACCTCAACTTCTTTATTATTGTAACGATTTGTTGCCCCATTGAGCTTTGTTATCCTTTGTCAGAAATAACTAAACCCAAAGCGCAAGAGGAATCCAAGCTATGTGGGGTTGCTCCCATCAAAAGGGTATTTTCACATCTTATCTAGTTTGGATTCGGTTGTGCACTTACATGTGAAAATATTTGAATACTCGGTAAGGATTGGCAGTGTTTGGCTTGGTATCGTCCGAGAAGTGTCACAGAGTAAATGAGCTTCTCAGAAGTATATTACTAGAGGTACACTTCAAAAGGGGTGCATCTTCCTAGTCATTTGTTGAAAAATTTCCTTTCCTTATTTGATTCGAACCTTCGAATTGTTTTTCTGTAATTGCAACGGGAAGAGTCAACCACTCTTTATTATGTTTAATTATAGGTTTTGTCCATTCTATCAAGTTTGGATTGTTATATTGTTTTATCCCATTCTGTTCAAAGTTTGGATTTTGTTCAGCCTATTTCCATTCCTTCAAGTCTTGATCTTTATAATTTTGCCCATCATGTACGTTTGGATTTGTTTCCTGTTGTTGTTTCCATTCTTATGTTTGGTAGTTGAGAAAATCCATTCCGTGTTTGCGGCGTGGTCCTACATATTATTGTTGAATACACTCCCTTTTGTTTTATAGTTTTACTCACACCAAATATATTATCTGACCCGAGTTGTTTATTTTTATTAAACTCGGTACTCAATTATATTTGAGTAGTTCGAGAATATCTGGTTTCTCTTTGGAGCTCTTTGAAGATAGTGATCGAGCAGGTGGCTCCTTAGTTATCTAGTTATTTTTTCCCGTTGTATGATTAAGTTGGTATATTTGGTATATGAAAAATGTGAAGTCAGAATGTATAACTGCTAATCTGTTAGGTGTAGTACTTTTGTATAACTCTGATAACCCCATGTAAGGAGTAACCTTTTGTACTATATGATTTTGAACTTTAATTAATAATTTTAATTAATGATTGTTTTAAATTTAATTAATTATTTTAATTAATGATTTTTAAAAATTTATTAATCATTTTAATTAATGATATTTGAGATTAGTTATTCATTTTAATTAACGATTATTTGAGTTTAATAAATCTTTTTAATCAATGATATTTAAAGTAGATTAATTAATTTAATAAAAGTAATTAAAGTGAAATAACTAATTTAATGAAAGTGTTTTAAAGTTAATAAACTGATTTAATAAAGGTTTTAAGGTTAATTTAATGATGATATAAAAGTGTTTGGAAATAATTAACTATTTTATTAAATATTATGGATTTGTTTATTTAAGAGAGATTATAAAGGGGGAATTAATTTAAAGGACAAAAATTCGTATAATTTTAGCTTCAAGGATACGACCTCAATATTTTAACCACAAGGGCAAACATTCTCCTAAAAATTATTCAAAAGGACAAACATTCTTCCAAAATTATTTATAAGGACAAACATTCTTCCAAAACAGCCAACGAACTAAAAGCTGCTTCTAATAACTAAAAAATGACACCTAAAAATTGCTATCAATAACTAAAAACTGATACCTAATGAAAGTTGTCTTTCAGGTTAAAATACTGAAGGTTTATCCATGACGCTAAAATGCTGAAATTTTTTGTCCTTCACAATAATTTCTTGAATTATAAATGTGATTGACTATCTTTCGAGATAATTAATATTATTTTAAATTATGAAGGTATTTAAATTGTTTTGAGATAATAAATATTGTTTTAAATTAATAAATGATGGTTTTAAAATGAGAACTTTTGAATAGAATTGTTTATAAATAAACCTAAATGTAAATTATTTTGGATTTTAATAAACGATGTTTAAAATGACCTTTTTTTTACCCTTGTCTTAACACACTTAGTATTATACATTTGCCTTTTGAATAACATTTCAAAGGGTTTTTGGAAATATTTAAATCCAAAAATAGTTTGAAATAATTTCATAAGATTTTGAGAAAAGTAATAACGGTATTAAATGAAAATATTTTTAAAGTATAAATACTTTGGAAAAGAAATTTTAAGTAGAATGCTTATTCTTTGAATAATTCGGAGGAAACCATTTCGGTTAGTTTTGTGGTAATCCGAATAATTTTCTATGCAACGATCAGATGTTTCTTAGGCGATTGTTGTGGAGTACTTAGTAAATTATTCTCTTTGTCATTGTGAGATTGAAATGAGTTCAAATCTGAATGAACCCAAAGTGAGTTTTACTAAACAAATTGCTTGAAGTTATTTCATAAAAGAAATATATGTAATATGCTTGCAATGAGTCTTTGAAATGAGTTTTTGAAACTGAAAATTTGGTATTTAATTTTTAAGTTCCTTTAGTATGGAATTTATTTAAAAATAAATAGTATTTTTGGTAAAAGATTGTTTTGGATAAACAAATTTTTACCCTTAATAAGACAAGGGATAAGTTAACACTGATTTAGTTGGGTTATATTGGATAGGAATGTTTTGATAACATTGTTTTATCAAAACTATAGATAATATTTAAGTATCTAAGAAGTGTAAACTAATTGGTGTTATTGGGCCAGTCCATAAACATCATCCATTATAACACTTTAAGATAAAAATGTAGGAAGGTTTTAATAGACATTGTTTTATTAAAACCATAATTTTGGTTTAAAACTTGTAGTGGTGTAAACTATTTGCTGTTTTGGGTCAACCCATAAACATCGTTCATTTTAACACTCTAAGTTAAAGAGGACGAGAGGTTGACTCAGTTTTAAAATACCTAAATTTTAATTAGATCTTCACGTAAATTGTGAAAAATAAAATAAAATTTATATTTGCACGTACTCTTAGGATATGGAGGAATATTATACAAGTAAATAAGGTAGAATAAATTATTATTTGGTGTTTTATACATTATAAAATATTTTTAAACTTTGGTGAAATTTATGAAATAATTCATAAATGATTTTGGTATTGAATAAAATACTAAATGCGAATTTGAGGGATTCAGAAATATTGGTATAATTAAGAAACCAATAATTTTAGAAAGCGACTTTCTATTTTATTTGAAGGAGCATAGTTAATCCTCTAAGCAACAACCAAAGGCTGATGAGCAAAATACACCTAGGAAATTATTTATATTCTTAGGCAATCAAGAAAGTTTTAAACGTAAGTTAAGATTTGTTTGTTAGTCATTTGACATTTAAATAGTGTGAAGTGTTAGATTTTTCCTTGACGGATTATGATTGGTTTGATTGAATTTATTGATTGGGTGATCTTATATACCGAAGTTTATAGAGTTAAAATTTATAAACCAAGGTTTTTGAATTGATATTATTAGGACCTAAATCCTGGTGATTTTGAAAAGTTATTTTTGGGAAAATTTGAGAAATAAATAGATTGCTTGCTCTAGTTGCTATTTAGGAGGAATCGGAATACCACTGGAAGCTCCATATTGTTTTGATTCTAGATTTTAACATGCTTTGTTAGGAGGACCCCCTCGTTGATATTTTGATTTTGGTTTTTGATTTTCTTCTTCTTTTGAGGAATTTAAAAATAAATTTTGAGAAATGTCTAATGCATAGCATTTATTATAGAATATTCAATGTATTTTATTGCATATGTTTGTTACATTGCAGTTAGTTGCACCATGTTACATGAATGCCTATAGTTGTCATAGTGTTTATAATGCATATGTTTATGGTAGGAAAATATGATTAATCAGGTTTACTGAAAACCAAGTAAGTAAATCGATTTCTTAGGATGGTTATTATGTAATGACCTGGTATTTCGAACCATTCACATCCGCGCATGTCAGACTTGAATTGCTCAAACCAACAGATTGTTAATTTATATTTGGCAAAACTTAACATATAAAGTAAATAAATCAATCACAGAATCACAGACAAAGAGTAATATAACAATAAGCAGCGGAATAGATAAATAGTACTTCATGAAGCTACTACAAAACATCAGAGTCTGAAACAAAATATAACAGAATCTCAAATACAAATGAATCTCTAATACATAAGAAACCGACGAGTCAGAACATAAATGATTGGAATAAACTGAGATAACTGAAAGTTGGTAGATAGATCTTCAAACAAAGCTCCAATCTACAAAGGTGAGTCTTAAATGCTGTGACACGCAGTCTAACTCGAGCATAAAGCAAAACACAAAACACTCGAGTCAGGATTAACATTCTTATATCATTAAATTCAACTCAAGTGAAATGTCAAGTGAAATACAAAGTAACTTAAAGGATGTTTGGAATTCCCATCCTCTAAGGATCCGTGGAACTATCTACTATGTAATATACGCTATTACAATCTATGGTAAAGTAACCTATTAAAATAGCGTTAAGACGTTACCCATAATCCCCCTTAACACATTTTTATATATTCCCATAGTCTATACAATACCGTAATTTCTCCGTAAACTGGAGGGCTATCGGGGGCACTCCATAGGTATGGTACAAACCAAACTCGTGCGATAAGGCATGTGACAAGGTGCACGAGGCAATGTTAGGGTAATATACCGTTTGCACTCCCGGACTAGCGGTAACGCATAGCAGCTACTACTGCCCACCTCGAGACACTCTCTCAAATCAAAGGTGCACCAAATCGAATCACAAAAGCAATAGAATGGTATCGAAGAAATGTGTCCGATAGAGGAAATGACCCCACTTGGCCCAGTATAGCTCCTGTTTTAGCCACATCAAGCCGACTCACGGGAGTCAAGGCTGCGGTAAAACCTCAAATAGAATCGTCGTCAAACCATACTACTTCATTTTGGAATCTACACCACATACACAGTTGTTAAAGTGGCTTTCAGTATTGGCAGAGAGTATGACAATATCTAATCCTGTTCCCATTAACAACCAAACGCTTATTTCACGCCGTGGTCATTTCATTTCAAATAGTTCATACTTCATATCAAAATATCATATTCATTTCAAAACCATATCAATTCGATATCATTATTTACTATAAATCATATTCATTTTCAGAATTGTAACACTTTCGAGATCATAACACTTTTGAGATCACAGCATTTTTGAAATCATAACACTTTTGAAATCATAACACTTCCAATTTAAACAATTTGGATATTAAAAATAGTATATATATTAAAATAGTTATAAATTAAAATAGTTTGTATATTAAAATAATTTATATATTAAAATAGATGTAAATTTAAAATAGTTTATATGTAGTAAGAAATACATTATATAATAAAATTAGTTTCCTCCAATTTCGCAAATCAATTCAAATCAACTTAAATTCCAAAATTCAATTTAAAGCAATTCGAGTCTAACCATTTCAATTTAAAGGTCAAAAATTCAATTCAAATTTTAAATAAACCATTTCAATTTATATTGATTTCAAATTCAGGTTTGAACTATCTCTTCAATTCTAATAAAATTCAAAGTTTAAATATTCAAACATTTTAATATATGTTTCACTTAGATTTCAACAGTTAACTCAAATTTGACTCACATTGGAAAATATTCACTTAATCACTTTAATAACAATAAAATCTCAATTTATAATTTAAATAAATATTAAATATTCAGTCTCAATTTTATTTAAAATTGAGAATATTCATTTGATCACTTTTTATCAAATCAAGTTATCAATCTTATCTTTCAAAATCTCAAAATCATTAAGCTCGAATCAATTCTTATTTAAATTCAATTATTAACCAATTGAAATTCCAAGTCAACATTAGTTTATCTTCCCAACCTTTATTATTAAAGTTATAAAATATCTATTTTTTTAAATATTAATACATATTTAAATAAATACTTAAACATATTATAAATAATTAAATTATATTTATTAAATTAAATCTTATTATTAAATGTATTTTGTATTAAATTTTAATTTATATATTTTTAAAATAATAAAATTATAAGAAAAATCTTAAAAATTATATTTTCAAAACTAACCTAAATTCAAAATTTCCAAAACATATAAATTAAAAATCTAAATTCTACACATATATTAAAATAAATTCATTATATTATAATTTAAAAATTAATATTTAATAAAATCCATATATTTTCTTTTAAATTTTGGCAATCTTTTTTAAAAATAGACCAACGATGTTCGTATATAATTTTCTATCCTGTGGTCAAGTGATACAGATATTTATCATTTCAATCCCACAATAATTTAATATTTACGGGTGTATATCATTTCAACCCGCGATCCCAAAATTTTAATATCAATGAAAATCGCTTGGGTTTATCATTTCAACCCATAACGATTTTCTCTTAATCTATAAGATCGTTCGGGTATGTATTATTTCAACCCATAAGAATTTCTAAACTAACAGGGAACTTGCAGAGTGAGAAAAATATGATAATAATATAACATGTCAACAACTGACATATATCATCAATAATAAATTTAATCATAACATAAATAATAGTTTATGGTGTCATATGTCACAGGTGAACTGTTACAAATAATGGCATATCATATATAACAATTATATAATTAACAATTCAAATTTAACAACATATTTCAATTGTTAGTTCAAGGTGAATTAAATTTATTGAATTTAAGAATGTTAATCGTGAGTGATTGCTCACCTTTTGAGGCTAGAGAATAACAAGAAGATGACACGGGAACGCATACGGATATGGATACGAACTAGAGGGACAGAGGCAAGGTAGGAATTGCTGCGATAAATTCGATATTGAGAAAGTAAGCCAAGATGGACCAGAGATCCATGAAATAAATATATGTCATATATATATTTCCTAAAAATTAATTTTAAACATATATTTTCAAATCAATATCTACTTCAAACACAAAAAAGTTCCCAGATATATAATTGAAGACCAAACTCATATGCTTATTTATTTAAACATATATATAAACCTACATACATATTATATATATATATATATTTAAAAAAATCAATATTTATATAAAATCAATATAAACTTACTGTATTATAATATATGTATAAGCTCAAGAACTTTATATAAACTCACATAAACTTACATATACAAACAAACAGGTTATATACCGCTTATATAAACTTATACATATATACCATAGGTCACGTACAACTTATATAAACTTATATTTTAAAATCTGTATAAATTTCAAAATCAAAATATCCATACATATTATATTTTAAAACAATACTTAACAATAAATGAAAATTTAATACACACACACACACACACACACGCACATATAGATACTCTTTATAGAACAGACTCAATGATCGAAACTTTGAACATATATGCATAATACTCTGCAATATATACTACTTCTTCATAATATAACATATACCTATTTATATATATGATCAAGGAGGAGAAAGGTTTGGCACAAGCTGGAGTTCGGCCTGCATGACGATGGACAGGAGGATGGTGAGCTGCTTCTAGTTTGTGAGAGGTGGAAGGCAGAACGGTGACTGGGTCGAGTGAGCGGAGAGGGTTGGAGGGTGATGCGTGGTTGCAGCCAGAGGGCAGACGTGGGAAGAGGGTGGACGTGGCGAGCTGCGTTGCTTGGAGGTGGAGTCTAGAGAGGCTACTCACGGTGGTGATGATGGGTGAAGGCTTGAAATGATGGTGGGTGTTGTTATGGAGGTGGAGTTGTACGTTGGGATGGAAGGCCTTGGCTTGGATCTTGGAAGCTAGAGGTGATGGTTAAGTGCGTGCATGGATTTGGCGAAGAAGGGAGAGGGAATGTCAGGGAAGAGGGCGGAACACATGCAGGCTGTGAAGGAGGGTCGTGTGAGGTGCTGACATGGCTGGGCTAGTCGATGCTAGCAGGTTCGGTAAGGAATATAGGGTAATGGAGGGTCTCGACAGACGAAGAGGTGGCTGGTTCATACGAGATGAAGTAGGCAAGTTCGAACATGGGTTGACGAGGTCAGTCGGGTGATGTGGCGACTGTGCTAGGGATTGTCGGTGAGAACAGATTGGCGGTGGTTAGGGATGGAGGTTATGGTTAAGGGTTGACGGAGTCTGTGGGAAGAGAGAGGCGGATCGAATGGAATGTGGTCGGTGATGGAAAGAGATGAAAAGGTCGAGCAGTTCAAGCCATCATCATTTATCAATATATATATATATATATATATATATTATTAATAAAATTTTATCATTCTCAAAAGTATGGTTGGGAGAGAAGATGATCCAGGCTATAGCTACGAATGCAGGCTAAAAGTATATTATATACTATTTATTTTACTTTTCCTTCTCTCAACTGAAGTGACAGGACCAAAGAAAAAAAAGAGAAGTGGCAAATGAACGAACCAGGGAAACGAATAACAAATATATTGAACAGGCAGAATTGCAATAGTCATCTGTTGAATTTCACAAACATAAATGCCAGAGGTTGTTTGGTTTGTACATAGTGGAAAGTTGAATGGTCACAGAAAACAAATAGACTCGAACGGGTACCGATATGGTTTACTGTTTTAATGATTTCGTCACGTATCGAACTTCGAAACGCACAAATGAATATACTGCGAAGATCAACATGACAAGATGAACATAATGGTACACAGATATGAGCGATACGACCATCCTATCAAAACTCAAATTTCTGTGCCAAACTACTCCTAATTTGCCGAAAATAAGATAAACGGGGATAGAGAAGTCCAAATTGGACGAAACGAAATATGAGGTCTCACTCGGGAAATAGTCTACATTTTTATTATATAAAAATATTCAGTTTTCAAACTATTTTATTTCCATCTAATTTCAACTGATTTAATATTGAAATTGAAAATTGTACAATAGAACTAACTTTCATATTATCAAATAAAAATATACCATTCGCTATGTTTAAATAGGCGTATTCCAAATACCAAATTTTCATTGCAAAATTTAAAATTTTATTTTCAAGAAAATTTTTAGTTAATTGCGTTATGAAAATCGTTAAAAATTTACTGGTCGTTACACTCTCCCCTTCTCAGGTTTATTGAAAACCAAGTAAATCGATTTTCTTATGACGGTTATTACTTCTTCCACTCTATAATAATTTAGGGGATGAAATTCTTTTAAGTAGGGGGAGTGTGACGACCCGTAAATTAATCGATTTGTATTTGAATATTTAAAACATTTTTTAATATTTAAATAATAGATTTTAATAACCAAATAAACATATTTTAAATATTAATTGATGATATTAAAATGATTTTCAAATTTTGTTTACCAAAATAATAAGTTCAAATAAAAATAGAAAATGTGACCGAAAAACGTTTTCTGAAATTTTGAATTTCCGGTATCGGAAAATAGTTGGAAAACTTGTGCACATTTGTGTATATGCACATACATACACATGCCATGATAAGTTAAATAATGTGTTAGTGCCTAATAATCATGCTAAGTTTAAGTAAAAATTTTATTTGACATAATATGCATTAGTTTATAAAAAGGTATATTTATATATAAAGAGATTCTTATCATATCTTATGCCATACCTAAATACACACTTATGCACACACCATGGAAGCATGTTTTGGAGGTAAGGGAGGCCATGCCTAGGGAGTAACCTGTAGAGCATGGTAAGGGGGGGGGACATCTGGCATCTTGTGAGTGGTGGAGAGGAGGCAAGGGTAGTTTAGTAATTGCACTTGTTTCATGCCTGTATATATATATATATATATATATATATGTATATATATATATATATATGCCTCCATTCATCTCCACTTTAATTTCTCATATTCACTTTCAAAAATTCCTAACACATCTTCATATGCATATAGCCATGGCCACCATCCACTTTTTCATAGCATAAAACACTTGCTTGTTCACTTCCATCCTTTTAAACAAGCTAATATCTTCTCTACTTCATTCTACATTCAAACAAGACCCATAATTCCTCATTTTGGACCATAGCCGAGCCCTCTAGGACGAACCCAAATATCCCACGGCCAAGGCCAACATTCATTCCAATGTCCACAAAATCGAGCCACTTGCATATTAGAGCCTAGATCTAGTCGCATTCAAGAGTTGGTGCAAGTTTGGTTAAGTTAGCAAGCTTTTTGTGAGTAAAACATCACCTTCCAAGACCAAAGTTTTATACTATATACATACTTGTATTAATATATTATGAATGCTTGTTTTATATGTATAGCGATGGTTTGGTTGTTGTTTCGCTTAATGCTTTAAAAAGTTGGCAATTTGGTCGTAGTTTCGTAACTTGTAAAGTTAGTAAGTGAAAGTTGATTATAATTTTAGTTCATGCTCACTGTATGTTGTATCATAGTTCATTACCTTATATATATGCTCATAATCTTGCTATGAAATGTTTGGTTGAATGATAATGCCCTGACCTTGTTTTTTGAAATACCCGTATAGTGATAGTCGCTATATCGACACTTTTAGAAAATCACTTCTTATCGAAACCATTTAGTTTCATCTTCATGCTTGGAATTGTTTTACAAGTTAAGCAAGATTTTGATTAATGATGTTTTCAAAAATATTTAATTATTTTGATAATGATTATTTAATTTAGTTTAATTAATTATTTAATTCATTATTTAATTAATAAGGATTAAGGTTAACTAATTAACTTACTAATAATATGTTTTATATTTAATTAATTACTTAGTTAGTGATGTTTTAAATTTAATTAATCATTTCATTTAATGATGTTTAAGGCTAATTAATCTTTTGATAATGATGGATTAAAGTTAACTAATCAATTAATTTATGATGTTTTAAAAATTAATAATCTTTTTAATTAATGACTTTTAAAAGGAAATCAACATGTTTTAACTTTAATTAATCTTTCTTTAATGATGGTTTTAATTGATTAATCATTTTAATAATGATAATTAATTAATTATTAATTTATTTATTTAATTATACTTAAATATTACTAATTAATTGAATTAATGATGTTTTAAAGGTAATTTATCCTTTTCAATTAAAGGCATTCGAAGTTAATTTATCAACTTAATTAATGAAGTTTCTAAATGAATTTATCAAAGTAACAAGGATATTTTGAATTTGTTATTCATTTTACTTAATGATAATAAATTATTTATTTATTTGATTTAATTAATCATAATTAAATTAATGGTGTTTAAAAGCGATTAACTTCTTTTAAATTAAGAGCTATTGAAGTTAGTCAATCAACTGAATTAATGAAGTTTTAAAGTTAATTAATCAATATAGGTATGGTTTAAGTTATTAAATCCTTTTTATAATGATGTTTAAAGTTAGTGAACTCTTTTAAAAAAGTGTTTTAAAGCTAATACTTGTAATGTGAAGCCAAGCATGAATTCGGGTTTTTAAAAGAAATGGTTTGATTCGTTTATGAAAATAAATTAATTCTGTAAAGCGATTCACTTGTATAGAAACAATTTATTCGTATACTTAGCACTAGATATCGAAGAAGTAAACATGTTGCTATTTTGAAAGTTAAGAATAATCGTGAGACATGACTTTGAGATAACTCTACCTTGACTTGTCCGTTATAATTGTTAACTAAGAAATAGTAGAAGTTTGAATTCGATGAGTGGTGGCAAGTATATAAGACTTAATTTCCATATACAATCGTTTTATATCCTCGATAGATGGTTTCTCAGCTATCGGTTGCCTCAGCTTCTTCATTATCGTCATTCTAAGTCGATTTGTTGCTCCGTTGAGCTTTGTTATTCTTTATCGGAAATGATTAAACCCAAAGCGCGAGAGGAAGCCCAGCTATATGGGGTTGTTTCCATCAAAATGATATTTTCACATCTCATCTAGTTTGGATTCGGTTGTGCACTTAGGTATGAGAATATTTAGATACTCGGTAACGATTGGTGGGATCCAGCTTGGTATTGTCCGAGAAGTGTCAAAGAGTAAATGAGCTTTTCAGAAGTTGCAACGACCTGCATTTTTTGATAATTAAAAATATTAAATTTAATAAGATTTAGAATTCAATATTGTGTGAAATAAAAATTTATGATTTACAAATGGGAAAGACTATTAGAATGTGATCTAGTAAGGTTGATGTAAGTTAACTGATAACTATTATAATGCAATTTAATCAATTGAAATAATTGTAAAGTTAATTTGGTTATAATTGTAAACAAGGAATAAGTTCAATGTTGTGTTAATAATGAAATTATATGTCATTCTATTTAATTGGTTTTGGTATACACCGTGAAATCAATTATGTGTACGTAGATTTATAATCTGGTTGAAACAATAAACTTGTTAATGTGATTAAATTACGTAAAAGTAATAATTGTTTATTTACCGTCATATTATTTGATACATTGAAATTAGTTTTGAAATTAATAAAATTTAATGTAATAAAATATTGCTGTTAATATAAGTTAAGATGATAACTATAGAATTAGAATGTAATAAAAAGTGAATTAGTGTCAATGAATTCGTATTTGTATTGGATGATTGAATAATAAGATGTAAATCAAAATAAATGAATTTATTGGAATTTAATTTGTAATTAATGAATTATTGCAATTTCCACTGAATGCTATAATTAGTATAAGATTTAAATCTTAGGTTTTATAAGAATAATTTATTTTAAAAAGATTATTAAATTTCTCTGTAATAAAAAACGATGAAAATTGTTATCTATTTTATTTGAATTTAAAAGTGATTAAACCAATTTAATAATAATTTATTTAATTAATATGAAATTTAGCCATTTTGGTCAGTCTTTGATTTCGACAAAACCAGTTTCATCGGATTTGTAATAGTGAATTATTGTAGGAGTTTAAGTTTCATAGCGTTCAGACTTGTTGTTTGATCGTGCGGGATCGAAACGCTTAGAAATCAATTAAAAGGATTTGAATGAATATAATCTCATTTTAAAAGCCAATTTCTATATGCACTGGAATTAGGGTTTTAAAATAATTCCATTGAGTTTAAAAATATTGAAAACCTATATTTCGATATATTGGATGACCCATTTTCTTTCTAGGAATGAAACAAGCTTTTCGAGTCGTTATTATCGTTTCGATCCAAGCTTGCCTATATATAGGCTATTATAAAGCCTAGCTATTTCTCATTTCATTATTTCTGTACGTTCAACTTCTTCCTTCTTCTCAAATGACAGAACATCAAACCTAATCCAGAAATTTCAAAACCTGATTTCAATTTCAAAAAAAAATGCGGATCTACAGCGACTTCGGGTCGTGCTTCGGGGTCCAGAGGCAAAAACCCTGCAGCGACTTCAGGTTAGGAAGCAAATGACTCAGGTCTCGAGTTATTTTGGCAAAAACTCAGAGCAAGCACCGGGGATTTGAGGCGGCAGACCGAAATTGAACCCGAAGTCGACCTAGGCCTAAATTTTCCAATCTTCTAAGGTTAATAACTTTTGCATACGAGCTCAGATTCGCGCTCGGTTTTTTCCGTTACGATCGTTTTGAAATTCTAGACATTATGAAACTATTTTGGACATATTCTGAGACTGTTAGATATTTTAACCCACTCACAACTACTAAATCGTCTTATGTTAGTTAAATTGAATTTATGATGTGATTAGAATTTGATTGTTGTTTGATATATTTTAAATTGTCATTCCAATTAAATCTGACTTTTATTGAATTTAATCGCCACTTAATTTAATATTGAATTCTAAAGTGCCAGTTAATACTTATTGATGATAATCAGTCAAATTATTGTTATTTATTAGTTGATTTGAATGATTATTGTGATGGATGTTTGATTATTGATATTGGATGACTGGATGTTATATTATTATAATTCCCTTTGTTATTACTAGGAAAATCACTATGGGTTGAAATGATACATACCTGAACGATCTATAGATTAGGAAAAAAATCATTATGGGTTGAAATGATAAACCCGAGCGATTTTATGGATTTTGTATTTTATTCGGGATTGCGGGTTGAAATGATATATCCGCAAATATATATTATTGCGGTTTAAAATGATAAATATATGTATCACTTGACCATTGGGTAGAAAATATACGAACACCGGATTGGTTAAATTATGTAACGACGCGTAATTTTCGATAATTAAACATAGTTAATGTAATAAGGTTTTGTGATTTAATATTGGAAGAAATAAAATTTGTGATTTAATAATAAGAATATAATTGGAATAAAAAGTAATAGTATTAATTTCAGGTAATTTATAATTACTTTGAATGTAATTCCAGTTAAATAAAATGATTAAAGAGTTATTACTGGCTCATAGATTGTAAATTTATAGTAATGTATGTATTAACTGATAATTGGATTAAAGAAGAAAATAATAATTTAAAGGATGTATTAATTAACAAAATAGTGTGTAATAAATGGTGATTGGATAGAATTTTTATAGTATAAGTTGTTAGAACAATTGGTGGTAAATTATGAACTTACAAATGTTATCAAGTGTAGAAATGTTGACAATTATTATATGTTACCTATTTATTTAGCCTGTAAATTAAAATTGGAAATCTATTGCAATTAATTCACTTAATTGGTGCAGTTAATGTAGGTTAAATTGATAATTGTAGAATGTTGATTCAATAAGATGTAACCAGTGAGAATTTTATGCATAATATGACAATTTATTCAATAAAAAGAATTGGAATCAAGTTTGCTCAGTCTATTGGAATGTAAATTACAATGAATGGATTTATTACAATTAAATGTAATTAAAGATTACTTTAATGGAAAGTAAGATGAAAATGGTAAAATAATTAATGCAATAAAATGTGTGGAAATGTTATTTGTAACGACTCAATTTTTCGACTTTCGAAAGTTGACATCAATACGCCCACAGTATCAAATGCCGAACCATCGAATGCCGAAAAACCGAACCGTTAGGGTTAAAGAAGAAGAAGATAGAAGAAGAAACAGAAACAATAATAGAATCTCATATTTCGCAGCGGAACAATATATAATAGATGGACGAATAATCTTTAAAACAAAAAACACTATATCAGTTTTATACATCACATTATCAGAGTTTACAACAACACGACAACGGAAAAGAAAATAACATATACAAGTGATACGCCTCGCCATCCAGCTTGAACTCCCGATTTCCACAACATACTTTACTGACTTCGCTCTAGAATAATGATAAGCTGACTCTAGGCTGCCCCATGTGGAAAATTATGGGCACCCAGAGGTTAGAAAGGGAACAATAAACTCCAGGTCAGTCATGGGACTGGTGTGAGATCTTAAAAACAGTTATTTTCATAAAGAAAGGAAAAGAAATCCGTTATGCTTTTGGAAAATGAAACTACCATAAGTCCTTCCACCACACACACGATGCAAATGCAGAATTGGAGGTGATTTCTCCTTATGATAGTCAAACGTGCTTGATATGCAAAATCTTTTTCAATATTATCATTAGTGCATAGTGTGGAAATTTTTTCGAAAGTACAATATAAATCTTAGCCAGCATACACATTTCATAGTATGCCTACTATAGCTACCATGTTCAATAGCAGGTTACCGCCACATTCCATGGCAAGCTATACAACTAAAACCGTACATGGCGCGTATTGTTTCTTTGGATTTCCAACAAATGGTCAGGCTAAGGAACTTCCCATTGGCACATGGGTACGCCTCTGGAGGGACGACCCAACAACCTAACCGGGTATCTGCCAACACAAAGCCGAGTTACCTCACGCTTTCGGTGCAATGAAGCTACAACATAGATAACTCCACACACGAGTATGCCATCCCCGGTCGTTACCGACCTTTATCCGAGGATCCTCAACCACAAAGCAACAACCGTAAAGTAATAAATTTGCAGGAGCCACATAGGTTAATATCTGGGATCCATACCATGATACCACCTTTTTCCAGAAAGAAATGGACATACCTTGAGGGCGCTACCCTCAAAACAACCTTGCTGCATCCTTTCTGTTTCGACCATTTCCAGGTTGTGAGGTTCGACGAAGTCTCGTCCACAAAGCTATACTTTTCACAAAAGCCATGCTTCGATCAACACATGATCAACAACACCTCGTATGCTACATTACCAAATTGAGAATGTATCTCTAGTAACCATCAACAACATAACCTCCGAGCTCGTACGTCTCAGAGAAAGGTGTTAAGCTAAGAGAATAAATTCCCCGCCACCAACAGAAATGTATTTGATAGAAACCGGCTTTATATCTCAAAGTGTAACTTCAGAGACACATCCATAAAAGTTTGTTTCGAGATCAAACGGAACCAAAGGCACTTCAAAGAAGCCCTTGCAAATCCAGATATTCGTTAATCACGTCCGGACTCCCCATCACAAAGGGTGATAAAATCTCTATATTGAAGAAACTCAGTGCAGAGACATTCGATAGTGAAAAGTGTGCGGTGAACGAGTGCACGTGCTAATATAGTACACACGGATCGTGTAATATGGAATATAATATAAATGCGGAACTAGATGATAATAGCAAAGTAAAAAAAAATAGAAAAATCATACCAAAGATTTTTATACTAGTTCGGAGCACCGTCCTACGTCCAGTCCCATACTTCTATCTGGATTTTCACTATTAACTACCTCGCTTCACCCGGAGGAACATGTTTACAACACTCGAGCAAACGAACGGGATTTCACGCCTCTAATACACTGAGGACTTCAACACTTGCCTCTTACAACACCGAGGACTTCAACAAAGATGAATATAATTGTTTGTTGACGGTATGTGTTCTTGCTAACACAGTTTTGTCACTTGTAGTACAAATTTCCTATAATCTTATCCTCAAAAATATGCGAACGATGTTTTGTGAAGATTAAGGGAAATATATTACTTATTGAATCAAAAGATATTAAATAATTTCAATGATTCAATAAGAAATTAAAATAATTGAGAGCTTTTAGAATGCAGGAGTATTTAGAAAGTAAGATCAGAAATTAGAGTAAAAATGTATGTAATCATATATTTGAATCAATGATTTAGATGAGTATATATAGAGAAAAATAGTTGTAACTCTTTGTGAACAGTTGCCATTAATAGTTATGATCATTGATGAAAGGTAAGAGATGCAACCATTGGAGAAAGAAGTGTCTTTTGGGAAAGGTTGCTCTCTGTTTAAAAACGGTCGACAGGTCAAAAATTGGCCAGTAGACAGGATTTCAAATATATAGTCGTTATGTGCATGTGTGCACGTTCATTGTGCATATTATACAGAAACGGTCGACCGCCTCTTTTACTACCGGTCGACCGGTCTTTGATAATTTGCACAGTGAATGAGCAATGCTATTCAAATGTATATATATTGATTATATTGAAATGCATGATTATTTGAGGATAGATTTTAACAAGTTTATCACTATTACAATATCAAATAATCAACCTATAATCTAGAGTACCATATGTAGCCATGATGTCTTTGTTTTGTCGATCGCCTTTATTTCTTTGTCAGAAATCAAAACCTTCATAGAACCTGTGACTCAACAGATAGGTAATCCATTCGTTTTCGAAAATACCCGGTCTTCAACACCATCTTCAAATGCAATCCCATTTCGTCGTATCATTATTTGAAATGGGTTTTATGACACAAAGTTCTCTCCCGGCTAATCCGAAAAATGAGCGCTTATTTTAAAAATAAGTGTTACATTCAGATTTCAAGTAAATCACAACAAATTTCCACTTTGATCTTTTAAACAAAAGATCCATCATAAAGATTCGATGTGGTTTTTCAATATTCATTTGGAATCCGACCCCCGGTCGCATCGAAATTCAAACGCCATTTAAAGGCGAATATTGATGTCAGTTATTTAACTATCAATCAATATTCACAACAATCACCAGATTTTAAATAATTATCCCCCAATTATTTACCTTCAAAAAATCTTCGCAAGATATTTTTTCACACTTCAACACTTTGAAAATAAGTTTCAAATCACTCTCCTCACGTGGAATAAATTTCTAAATATTTATTTCCACTGAAAATTTACCGAGTTCAAACACTTTAAAATAATTTAAATCACTTATCCAAAAATATATACTTGGAAAAATTTAAAATAAAAACTATTTTAAAACACTTTATTTAAAACATTAGTTATGAAATTTTATACCAATATCTCATATAAACTTCAAGTCCGAACTAATTTTAAAATAAAATTAGTAGGTAGGGTACAACTATTTAAATAACCATATTCTAAAACAAATATCAATTAAATCTTTAAATAATCACTTCTATAATTAATTAAATAAATCTTTACTTTAAAGATTTTCAAATAACTTAAGAAAATAATCTCCAAAATATTCTTTTAAAACCAACTCTATAACTTTTAATTTATATACGAAAGCTACTTTTAAAAAACATACTCGGCTTTCCAGGGAACATACACTTTCCATTTCAAAATGGTCCATTTAAATCAATTGATAAATCCTTCTCGATTTATTTTAATTTACATTACAAATCTGTAAATTGCTTTCTAAACTTTTAAAAATAAACTGATATATATTATTAAAACAAATTCCCCTGCCTTTATAAATTCCAATTGTGAATTTTAAATTTCCAAATATCCATTGATATAAAATTTTCAAATCGATTTTCAAATATCACTTTCAAACCAAATCAAATCCCAAATTGATTTCCAATTTATTTCAATCACCAAATCAAACTCCAATTGATTTCTAAATTTATTTCAAACACCAAATCAAATCCCAAATTGATTTACCAAAGATTTGTTTTTAAACACCAAATCAATTTTCAAATTGATTTCCAAATTTATTACCTTTAAAAATAAATCCCTTTATTTTTTTCCAAACTATTTAAAATGCAAATTTTAAATAAATTCTTCAACTATTAAACAATATCGCTTGAAATCCATTTATTAAAATCTTTTTCCCATATTTTAGAATTAATTCGATAAGATTTCAAAAATCAACCTTTATATTTTTAAATTTCTTCTTTTTAAATTCACCCAATTCATTAAAATGAATTTACTTAAAATTTTCTACTTTAATTTCCAAAAATCCAATTTTATATTTCTGGTATCCTACGATACCAAAACTATATTCAGCTAAACCATAGCCTTCAATGATTTCAATCACAAATATAATCATACACAGATTATAAATAAATCAACACACAACACTGAAACAAATTTAAATATTTGAGGAATCCAGTTGGATCCCTCCAACCTGTTTCCCTGCATCCACAGATGTTTGCATAACAATTAAATACCAATTCCACTTCGAGGTGGAATATCGCGGTATATGGAATTAAATAATATCATCCGCTATTATGCGGCGCATAGGGTCTCGTCCGCTATATAACCCGGGACATTAATCACTCCAAATACACACACACACACACACACACACACACACACTATCACAAACAGATAGTCAATCAATAACTGTAATTTTCAATTATTAAATTTGAGTGAGAAGGTCTCACCTTTGCTCCTTTATTTTGCAATCCATTTCCAATTCGACTTGTTTTTTCCATAATTTTGACCTTATATAAATATTTGATGATTTAATAATTATTCGAAACAAATCGAAAAATTCAATTGCCATTTTAAAATTTTAATTCAACTAATATTTTAATTTTAAATAAAGGAATTAAATTTTAAACAAATTCCTCTTAATAAATTTATTTAGCTAAAAATTAAATTTAAAACTTAATTTTCTTTTAATAAAATATCTTTAACAACTTAAAATAATTGAATAAGTTAATTAAATAAATTAATCACCTGAATACATTATTTTAAATTAAACTAGTAGGTGAAAATATTTATATATGTGTACATTTTAATTTTGAAACTTCCTATATATATGTATAAATAAGAAACAAGCTATATAGGTTTCAAAAAATCAAATTTTTATATAAACTCTAATATTTTTCCAAACTTTATCCATAAAAAAAATTCTGCACAAAATGAAATAGCAATTTTCTTTACTGCAAAAATAAAATTTTAACATATATTTGTAAATATAAAATCTGACAATAAATTTAAGATAACTCCTTTAGTTTAAAAATATATATTACTATATTTATTTTTGATTACCTAAATAATTTATTTATTTTTAAAACTGTATGTATATATACAGTTTTCAGTAAACAACCGAAATAAACACATTTTTTTTATCTACTGTAAAATCTATATAACTGTATATATTCAAACTAAATTTAAAATCAAATGATTTAATACCTTACTGCCCATCGAAACCCTAGCTCGGCCACTGGTGCTTCACGCACGAAACCCTAGCCGATGCGTCCCTCACGACTACAACAGCGAGCCGCCGCCAGCGTCCCAACCTGGCGTCGACGCCTCGAATTCGCATCTATAGTTAAACCATGCCGTTGCCGATGTCACGAACCTTGTCGCCGACCCCGAGCATGCCTTGCGATGCCCTGCTGCCGCCATCCCCTTTCATGTGTCAACGCCCTTGCTGCCACGAACCCTTCGCGATTTCCATAGTATTGCTCGAGATCGAGCCCTTGCCTTCGTCGATACTGACCTCGAACTTTATTTTTTTTTTAATTTTTATTCATTTCATTTCGAAAGACTAGGAGTCTGAAATTTAAAGAGAAGCGATAGACCATTTTTGTTCAATTTTGCGATGCTCGACCATTATATAATTTTTTCCTCATGCGGCCATTATCATTCGATTTGGAATGAAGAGAGGTTTTTTTTCTTTCTTCTTTCTTTCGTTCGTACATATATATTTTTATATTTGAACGAACGTGTGCAATGAAATTTGCCAAGTGTATGAAATAAATGAAACATGTAGTTTACCTTGTGAAATAGTATTATATTAATTACACACACACATACACATATATATATATATATATATATATATATTGTTTTTAAATTTAAATTTAAATTTAAATCATTCAATTTCGCAACTCAAAATCTCGATCTCCAATCGAGGCGTGCCGCTAGGCGTTTATAATGTTATATACCTATTCCGAACGCAATGGAATAGGTTCTGGGTTCAATTTCGATCGTATGGAGAAGATCGCTTTTTGAACCCAGCTATTTAAATTAAATTTTCAATATAAATTTTCAGCACGTTTGCTATCCGTACGATCATACAACAACTCCAAACGCTATGAAAATTGAAATCCCATAATAATATACTATTACGGATCCAATGGAACTAGTTTCATCATATTCTCAGACTGTGCCTCGGAAGGCTATTTTTTAAATATCGATTCAAACAATATAAATTCAAAACTAAACAAAATACTTTCAAATCTAATTCTGAAGCTTCCATTATCTTCAGTATCATCAATATAAATTTTTCAAGCCTTCAAAATATTTTTAACAAGCTTAAGACCGAAGACTCAAAATTTTACCCAAATTTTTATAATTAAATTCAACAATAAATTGCCAAATTTATAGTTATAATTGAAATTAAAACTAAACTAACATTAAAATATTTAAAATGAATTAAATATTTCAATTTCAAATGTTTAAAATTTCGGGTCGTCACATTCTTCCCCCTTAAAAGAATTTCGTCCCGTAATTACTAGCTAAGAAGAGTGATCCTTAACCCATTCGCCATCTTTCCCAAAACCCGACAGTTTTATCAATTTGTCAAAACAAATCCTTTTTATTAAAGATCTATTATCACTTCAACTATCTTTCTAAAATCTTCCATAGATTCCAAACAACATTGTTTACTTCACAATTCAAATTCAAATTCAAATTTTAAATTTTCAAAATTTTCTCAAAATTTTTCTAACTCCCTAAATTTTTGAAAAATTTCTCCAACGTCTCCTTTGCGCGGCTAGCTCGGTACGACTATAAAATGCCACAATGAGCCTCTAGATTGCAAAAAGAAAACGAAAAACCAAGTGGCTAAACAAGAAAGTCATCAAATTTCATACTGAAATTTAAATACATTCCTTTTTCGAGCAATTCAAATTTATCTTCGAAATCAAAAATCCAATTTATCCTTTTCCTTTATAACGCCTGTAAATTCTACTAGCAATAATACCCAATTACGCATTCAAAAATCATTTTGCACATTTCTTTATAAAATTTCAATCGTCATTTCATTCCTATGATGTACTTTATATCATACGTATGCAATACCTAATTCGATCGCTCATTCGATCACACAATTTCACTTCCGAACTAGTATCGTCCACCCAACTTCCTAGTGCGGACCCAAATCTAGTTTCTTGATCAGAAACCATCATTCTCCTAGCATAGTCGTAAACTATGACAGAGAATTTCAAGAATCAACCAAAAATCCATATCCAGGTTAGTCGTCGAAAATCGAGTGAAAAATTCCTAACATGAATCGATGTAATTATATCGAAATTTTGTGCTCGAGTTCTGAATCAAATCATTATGCGAATAAAATAATATACGTATATCCTACATGTAAATTCCAATTGATTATTGGCTATATCAATTTACTTTTCTTTTATTCACATTTGATTTTCGTTTCAATGCACTTATTCACAGTCGCCATTTCATAATTTCCTGTTTAATCTTCATTCGATCATTAACTTATTAAACTCCAAATTTTCTTAAGAATTTCACCACCTTTTTCTTAAGTTCAATATAAGTATTTTTCATACTTCCTATATTTATTTTCAATTCACCAATTTGGTTTTATCTATACTTTCATTTAAATTGGATTTCAAATTCCATATGAATTCAATTTATTTCAAACCATATTTAATTTGTCATTGCTTCAATTAGTTTCACCTACTAATTTTTATTTCAATACTTCGCTTTGTTTATCACAAATCAATTCAATTTCAATTCCAATTCCAGTTCTAGTTACTTACAAATTCCAAACGAATTTCAACATTCAATTTCACTTTCACTTACTTGCAATTGTAAATTCAATTATTCATTCACAACTTTATTTTTCACCTTAATAAATTTTATTCCATAACTATTTTTATTAGATTCCAGAGTCTTTCCAACATTTCAAAAATCATTTTTGAAATCAATTCAAATTATCTTTTGAATTTCAAAACCCAAACCCAGTTTTTCAAACAACTTCCTTTTAAAATAATTTGGCAGCAATTCCTCTCTTCGAAACTCGAAAATGAACACCGATGATGTTGCGATCATCATCGAAATTATTTTCCAGCGACCGAAAAGAGTTTTGTGCTTTTTATCCCTCCAAAACATTTTTCCAAAACCCTTGAAAATCATTTTCAAATCATAGGGATTAAAACTTTTCATCAAAATTTCAATTTTCAAATCCTTCAAAAACATTCTCAAATATTCCTCTGGAATTCTATTTCAAATTATAAACCACATTAACAATTTATATTTACCAATCCCATTTGTATATGAATTTATTTCTTAACCTTTGGTTATGTTTCAATTTCTTATTCAATAATCAATGACAATAATTTTATATTATCACTTCCTAACATGCAAGCAACCATATACTATATTATAATTTACGGAAAATTATTCCTTTTATATATGAAAATAATTTGGGTAAAATTTATCTCATTTACCCGATTTTAAAACAATACTATGTCGGTTTATCTTGTTTAAGAGTTTAGGAACCCCTATCGATACAGTTGGCTAAACTGCACCGACCAGAATCTATAAACAATCAACCGATAAGTCAACGCAATATAATTTTTTTTTATATTTACTAACAAATACGCGCTTATATCTATTATTATACTCAAACTCATTCTAGAGTACTACTGACTCTATCTCTAATGAGTAATCCCCACCAGAGCCAGGGTTGTCGCTTAACCAAATGCTCTGATACCACTTTGTAACGACCCAATTTTTCGACTTTCGAAAATCGACATAAGTACGCCTACAATATCAAATGCTGAACCATCGAATGCCGAAAAACCGAACCTTTAGGGTTAAAAAAGAAGAAGATAGAAGAAGAAACAGAAACAATAACAAAATCTCACATTTCGTAGCAGAACAATATATAATAGATAAATGAATAATCTTTAAAACGAAAAAACAGTATATCAATTTTATACATCACATTATCAGAGTTTACAACAACACTGTAACGTCCCGCCTTTTCGCACGCTTTAATCGACACACATTCCGATTCAAACCATACGGAAGGGCGGATTGTTATAGGGTAAATAAGAAAAAAAACAGAGAAAGAAAAAGAACAAAATAGAATCTTGCGACGGAGCGATAAAAATATAATAATCAAATATACAGTTCATAAAGCTGTTTTACAAAATATTCGATTAAACTTATACAACATATATAGTTACACATACTAATAACAATGCAGCGGAACATTATGAATGTAGTGGAATACTATAATAAATAATAATAATATCTTTGTCTTCGTCCTCCAGAATACGGTCTTCCAAATCCTGAAATGCTCGGACTGACCCGAGCGAATTGAGAAGACAAAACACTCGAGTCAGAACTAAAATATCTTATGTGAGTTAAATCAACAAACCTAAATATGAGTGCACTAACTTAAGAGATGCTCGGGATTCACATCTCCTATGGATCCGTTAAACTATTTACTATGTAGTAATATTTCGCTATTATAATAGTGTCTATTAGTAAAATAAACTTACTTTTAAATAGCGTTAAGACTTTACATTTTCCACCTTAACACGTAATAATGCCAATAGTCTATACAGTACCGTAATACCTCCTGATCGGGAGGCTACCAGAGGATACTCCATAGGTACGACATAAATAGAAACTCGTACAAGGTGCGATAGGGTAGGTGACACGACACAACTAGGCAATGCCAGGGTAGATATACCAATTACGCAACCGGGCTGGTGGTAACGCATAGCAGCTACTACCGCCCACCTCGAACAACACCCCCAAAATCAAAAATCAAAAGTGGCCACCGAATCAAATCCAAATGTCAGAGTAAAATATCGACAGAGTGCGTCCGATCAGAGGAATGACCTAATTGGCCCGAGAATCGCTCCTGCTTTAGCCACCTTGTGTCAACTCATGGGAGTCGGGTCCACGTATTTACCTCAAAGGAAACGCTGCCACCATCCTACATCATTCTGGAATCTCCACCGCGCACACGGTTGTTAAAGTGGTTTTCGGGGTTGGCAGAGAGTATGACAACTTCCGATCCCGGTCTCTTCAACAACCAAACATTATTATAACACCGCTGTCATTTTAAAATAATTATACTTCAAAACCAGAATCAAATATTCATTTCAAAACCATATAAATACGATATCATCTTTATTTTAAGACCCAAATCAATATGATATCATTTTATTTAAAATAGATCCTTTTTCAAAAATCATAGTACTTTCAAATATATATACCTTAAACTTATAGCTTCGAAACATAATTTTCAATACTTAAATGGTTTAATAATAAATTACTTTATAAAGTAAATTAGCTTTTTACTTTCTCAAATCAATTCCAAATACAGATTTGAATTTCCAAATAAACCATTTAAATTTCCATATATTTCAAAGTTTTAAATATCCACCATTTCAAAACTGAATTTTTAATTCATATATATATGACAAATTCACTTTACTATTATTTAGTTTTGAAATACTTACTTAATAAATCTAGTATCCTTTATATAAAATTTTCAAATTCAATAATTGAATATTCTCCAATTTATTTAGACTAGATTTATTCACTTAAATCATCTTAAACCCGAATTTAGTTATAACACCATATTCTTTTTAAATCTAAATTTCAATAAGATCTAAATTAAATAAAATCTCAAATCCATTTCAAAACTATCTTCTCAACTTTGATTTATAAAAATCAATATAAACTCTATATTAGAATATAATTTAAGTAAATACTTATCCATAATATATTTTAATAAAATCAACTTTATTATTAAACTTACTTCATACTTTAAACAATTTTATACATAGCTTAAAACCAAGAATTTAACTATATATAAAATAACCTTTATCAAATATCCAAAATTAATATCTCATAAAACCATATATATATTTCTTTACGAAACCATAGAAAAATTATTTCAAAAATAATTTTATATATATATACCGCGGTGCCTGTATATAATTTTCTATCCTATGGTCAATTGATACAGATATTTATCATTTCAATCCGCAATTTAAAAATAAAAAAATGCGGTTGTATATCATTTCAAACCGCAATCCCGAATCAAAATAAATGCATAACAACTTGCAGATTATGATGATAAAAATAAAACATCCATTCATCCATCATCAACCATCAACCATTTATCACAATCATCATCCAAACTCGAACAATACATCAATATATAACAGGTAATAAATAACATGTATCAACTATCAGTTTATATTTAAAAATAAATTATAACCGTTTAACTAGCAGTTTATATGCAATAAAATAAATAAATAACAATTTAACCGGCAGTTTATATGCAATGAATAATTAAATAATGATTAAATTAAATAAATGCAATTTAACTGAGATGATGATTAAAAATATGCCTAATAGTCATAAGTAAATTTCAAATCACATCAACAATTAATTTAACAAACATAAGAAATTTTAGAAGTTGTGAGTGGGTTAAAACACTCACCTTTCGAATTTAAATTGAATTTAAACCCAAAAATTTGACCGTCTTAGAACTCGACAAAACTAGCATTATCAAGTCCAGAATTTTAATACGATCCTAACAAAAGAAACCGCGCGTAAAACGGATAACGTATGCGAAAGTTATGACAATAATTGCGATTAAAATCAATTATAAAAATAAAATAAAATGAGAACACATTACCCCTATCCCTTTGCCACGTCAGCATGTGCTTCTCCTCTCTCTCCCGTAACCACGCAACAGGAAAACTCTCCTCTATAGGAAAATACACGCAAAAAACCACGCGCCTCACCAGGCCCAAAATTGCCGTCAATCACCTCACGGCCGCCGCCGCGTCCCCCATCCCCTGCGATTGCTTCGCTACACACGCCACGCGAACCTCGTGCCCAAATTTACATCAGCCACCGGTTTATATACTTAACCCGAATTGAATTTTGTCGAAGATCCAACCATTGAATCGCCAAATAAAATGCATGGATGAAGTCCCCTCGGTACTCTCTTCAAAACCCAGAAATGATTTTGCGATCCGACACCGTTCATCGACGCGCAATGAACGGTCGAGAATTGATTCTGAAATTCTGGACAAACGATGCATCAAATCGAAAAACGAATTTCGGTTTTGAGATGCGTACATCAAGAGCTTCGATATATATTTTTTCCAGATTTTTCTGAGGACTTTGAAATTTATGCTTTGGATTTGATTTGCAATTGGATCTGGAAAGATAGAATTTTGTCTACCATTGAGGAAGAGGAGGAATAGAATGAATTTACATACAGACAAATGAGATTTAGGGAGGCTAGGGTTTATACCAGGATATTTATAGAGAAAGTTGAAATAGAATTAATGGATCGGGTTGAATACGCGCTAACGACAAAGTGGCCCAAAAAGCCCGTTCTGACCCCGAAACGAAATTGGGTAAACCCATATATCAAAATAGGCGTTTTAAAATATTTTAAATGCAATGGAAAAGATTTTAGGTTCAAATGCATCGTATGAAGAAGTTATGCTAAAATCAATATTTTTCGAATTGATTTCAATTGATTTCAATTTTGTTTATTTCAAGGCGTTTCGAGTCCGTACAATCAAATGACAAGTCCGATCGTTACGAAACTTGAAATCCTATAATAATTCACCGTTATGGATCCAATGAAACTGGTTTTGTCGAAATCCGAGTCAGTGGCCAAAATGGCTATTTTTCCATTAATTAAATAAATTAAAAATTCATTAATTAAATCACTTTTCAATTTCACTTCCAAAATTTACAAATCTTATCAGTTTTGTTTTCTTAAACAGTCTCAAGAATTAAACCAATTTAGATGTCAATCAAATGTTTATTCAATCATAAATTTCAACGTAAATTCAAATTTCATTATATTCATCAATTATAGATTAAATTTTCAATAATTCCATTGAATTCACTATTCGTTCTTATTATTCAATTTATTATGGCCAAATAGAGGAAATTAACATTGGGTTCAAAGCTATTACATAAATATTCTCCAATTTCAACTTAATTTTTAAATTAACGTAATAATTAAATATTTAATTTCATTCATTTGCAATTAATCCAATTATTATAAATTAAATAAATTAAATCCCTATTTAAATTCAAATCCTATAATTCATAAATTTTATCATCTTATTACAATTTCCAATTAATACAGAAATTAATTTCATTTTCTTACAAATAAATTCATTTATTATAGTTTTCCTTCCAATTAATTAAAAATTGATTTGATTTACTTACCAAATATATACATAAATTACTATTAAATATCCTCAATAAATTTTATTTACTTGGTTTCAAACTTTTTATTATCCACAAATCAAAGTTTCCATTTATTAAATCAACCAATTCATATTATGAATAAATTTAACATTACTTAAATTTACATTAACAAAACGTTAAATTTGGATTTATTGTAATTGATTACCAAAGTTTATTTACACATCAAACAAATAACCTATATTAATTGTCACCTACTGCTTTCCGTTGCCTTTATAAATTCGTTACTTATCAACCCAGATTATTATTCCATATATACACTAATTTATTCCATTCTATTTATGATATCCATTGCATTACATACTTCAATATTTCATACCTTTACTATATCAATTACTACCTTATAAATTTGCATACCAATAAATTAGGTTCCAATAAATAGGATTTATTCAATTCAATCTTTTGTAATTAAGTTTATTTTAATCAATTTAATATTTCATAGGTTAATTCTTAACATTTACTTCATTACAAATTATAACAATTATATTTCTTAATTAAATTTAATTCCGAAATCTTATTAATATGACAAATTTAATTAGCGAAATTCCTGGATCATTACCTCTCCCCCACTCAAAACTTTTCATCCCCGAAAAAGAAAAAAAAGGGAAAAGAAGAATTAAGAAGTCAATATATCTTATTCAAAAATATTAACTTTATAAACAAATAGGTTTACAAAATTTAATAATTTAAATAAAATATCTCAATTTATAACTATTAAATCCTTTTATACTTAAATTAATAAAGTTTGGAAAACATTTTCAAATTATTTTCGAAGTCCAAAATTTTACATAAAATTTCGGTAGAGTCTCCTCTGTACGGAGAGGCTCGGAGAAAATATAATATTAAATATAAAATATACAACATATATTTACCAAAATAATATATATCCCAACCCGGGAAAACAATATAATAATGCTATAAACCGTAATCCGAGAACGTACCTATTTGTCGGGCAATTAACGCTTAATTATTATGAAACCAAATGCAGTAGCAATTGCTTCCATAACCTGTATTTCACTTATAAAATCTAAAGAGGTCAACCATCATATGAAAATGGAATATTTAAGGTTATTTCAACTACAAACAAACAATTCAATACAATCAACAATCACTTGCAACAAGGCATCCAACCATCATATAGAATCCATACAAATCAATCATTCATTCATATCAACAAAACAAATAGTTTTTCGGGTTCAAACTTTATATTGTACGGAATGAAAAATAACTGCTAAGTGTACCCTTCACTCAACAGTCTTGGGTGAAACAAAATAGATTATTCATACATCCCAACAATTTTAAAATATCCTTACCCAAACAACCATAGACCAAAACAACAACACTTCCAAACAAGAAATCAAATTAAAATTTCCAATTTCATAGCATTTATTGTTTGATTTCCTTTTTATTCCAATAATGATTTATCTTTTAATTCACATTTTCTTGCAATTTTCATCTTCATTTATTTATTTATTTGCATTACATTCATTCATTTCTCCATTTCATTTACTTATCATCTTAATGCATTAACTTTAGTCTACAATCATATGTTTAGTGCATTCATCCTTTCTACTTATTTTATTTATAATAGCTTCAACCGTTTACTTAAGTTTATTATCATTTATTTTTAATACTTACATTTCTATCAAACTAGTAGCATTTCAATTACAACTTCAGTTTATAACTTTATAACATCAATTCTTATTTATTAAAGAATTCCATTAATTACTTTCATTACCTCAAGTTAATTACTTGTATAATATCTATTGCATTTTCTTATTAACATTCAACTTTTATATCTTTTGGTAAGTTATATATATGCCTTTAAGAATGTTATTGAAAGTTATACAAGTTTTCTCAATTCTTTTAGTTAATTAAATATTCAATAATAATATCTTTTGTTTTATATGTTACAAATTTAAATTTATTTTAATTTCATTCATAACCTATCACTAAACTTCTTATTTTAATTAAGGGCTCTAATTTATACATTAGTTATACTCCATTTTACTACACTTAATTGAAACTATTAATTAACGGAACTTAAGAATTAAATACTGGGTTTTATTCAAAATCATTTTAAAGTAGTAGATAAATGTATTTATATATCCAATTATATTTAAAACAATTTAAAATTAACATTTTTTTTTTAAAATCTGTAGTAAAGCTACTACAGTGGCCTTCCTACTTCGAAACTCGAAAATGAATGTCGATGATGCGTGCACTCATTACCAAAATTATTTTCCAGCGACAGAGAGGGGAGTACAACTTTATCTTTCCAAAATTTCTTTTAAAACATTTCTTTCAAATTTATATTGAAATACTTATATCAGAAAATACTTCTTTTAATAATATTATTATTATATTTCAAAATCATTCAAAAGAAATTTCAAAACCCCAGAACTTAAGTTCTAAATTTCCAATTTTATTATTTATTTTAAATCTTATTTCAACTATTATTTATAAATTTTATTACCTAACAACCAACATATTGCACCCAAATATATATATATATATATATCATTTATAAAATTTATTTTATAAATATAGAAAATATAACAGGCAAAATTATTTCATTCACCTATATTAAAACCAAATATTATGTCGGTCTGTCCTATTAAGTGTTTAGAAACCCCTATTGATGTCATAGCGTCCTATGCACCAACCAGAATGTATAAATACAAAACAGAACAGATTAACATAATATTAAAACCTTTTTATAACACTAACAAATACGCTCTCTCATATATACACTCAGCGACTCCCATAGGGTATTACTACCCTATTAATAAAGAGTCAAACCCCACAAAGCTAAGGTTTATCACAAAACCAAAGCTCTGATACCAGATGTAACGTCCCGCCTTTTCGCACGCTTTAATCGACACACATGCCGATTCAAACCATACAGAAGGGCGATTGTTATAGGGTAAATAAGAAAAAAAACAGAGAAAGAAAAAGAACAAAATAGAATCTTGCAGCGGAACGATATAAATATAATAATCAAATATACAGTTTATAAAGCTATTTTACAAAATATTCGATTATACTTATACAACATATATCTGAGTTACACATACCAATAACAATGCAGCGGAACAGTATGAATGTAGTGGAATACTATAATAAATAATAATAATATCTTCGTCCTCCAGAATACGGTCTTCCAAATCCTAAAATGCTCGGACTGACCCGAGCGAACTGAAAAGACGAAACACTCGAGTCAGAACTAAAATATCTTATGTGAGTTAAATCAACAGACATAAATATGAGTGCAGTAACTTAAGAGATGCTCGGGACTCACATCTCATAAGGATCCGTTAAAATATTTACTATGTAGTAATATTTCGCTATTATAATAGGGTCTATTAGTAAAATAAACTTACTTTTAAATAGCGTTAAGGCTTTAAATTTTCCACCTTAACACGTAATAATGCCAGTGGTCTATACAGTACCGTAATACCTCCTGGTCGTGAGGCTACCAGCAGATACTCCATATGTACGACACAAATAGAAACTCGTACAAGGCGCGATAGGGTAGGTGACATGGCACAACTAGGCAATGCCAGGGTAGATATACCAATTACGCATCCAGGCTAGTGGTAACGCGTAGCAGCTACTACCACCCACCTCGAACAACACCCCCAAAATCAAAAGTGGCCACCGAATCAAATCGAAATGTCAGAGTAAAATATCGAAGGAGTGCGTCCGATCAGAGGAACGACCTCATTGGCCCGAGAATCGCTCCTGTTTTAGCCACCTTATGCCAACTCACGGGAGTCGGGTCCACGTATTTACCTCAAAGGAAACGCTGCCACCATCCTACTTCATTCTGGAATCTCCATCGCGTACACGATTGTTAAAGTGGTTTTCGGGGTTGGCAGAGAGTATGACAACTTTCGATCCCGATCTCTTCAACAACCAAACGTTATTATAACACCACGGTCATTTTAAAATAATTATACTTCAAAACCAGAATAAAATATTCATTTCAAAACCATATAAATACGATATCATCTTTATTTTAAGACCCAAATCAATATGATATCATTTTATTTAAAATATATCCTTTTTCAAAAATCATAGTACTTTCAAATATATTTACCTTAAACCCATAGCTTCGAAACATAATTTTCAATACTTAGATGGTTTAATAATAAATTACTTTATAAAGTAAATTAGCTTTTTACTTTCTCAAATTAATTTTAAATACAGATTTGAATTCCCAAATAAACCATTTAAATTTCCATATATTTCAAAGTTTTAAATATTCCACCATTTCAAAACTGAATTTTTAATTCATATATATATGCCAAATTCACTTTACTATTATTTAGTTTTGAAATACTTACTTAATAAATCCAGTATCCTTTATATAAAATTTTCCAATTCAATAATTGAATATTCCTCAATTTATTTAGACTAGATTTATTCACTTAAATCATCTTAAACCCGAATTTAGTTATAACACCATATTCATTTTAAATCTAAATTTCAATAAGATCTTAATTAAATAAAATATCAAATCCATTTCAAAACTATCTTCTCAACTTTGATTTATAAAAATCAATATAAACTCTATATTAGAATATAATTTAAGTAAATACTTATCTATAATATATTTTAATAAAATCAACTTTATTATTAAACTTACTTCATACTTTAAACAATTTCATACATAGCTTAAAACCAAGAATTTAACTATATATAAAATAACCTTTATCAAATATCTGAAATCAATATCTCATAAAACCATATATATTTCTTTACAAAAACATAGAAAAATTATTTCAAAAATAATTATATATATATATATACCGCGGTGCCTATATATAGTTTTCTATCCTATGGTCAAGTGATACAGATATTTATCATTTCAATCCGCAATTTAAAAATAAAAAAATGCGGCTGTATATCATTTCAAACCACAATCCCGAATCAAAATAAATTCATAACAACTTGCAGATCATGATGATATAAATAAAACATCCATTCATCCATCATCAACCATCAACCATTTATCACAATCATCATCCAAATTCAAACAATGCATCAATATATAACAGGTAATAAATAACAGGTATCAACTATCAGTTTATATTCAAAAACAAATTATAACTGTTTAATTGGTAGTTTATATGCAAAAAAATAAATAAATAACAATTTAACTGGCAGTTTATATGCAATGAATAATTAAATAACTTTTAAATTAAATGAATGCAATTTAACTGAGATGATGATTAAAAATATGCCTAACAGCCATAAATAAATTTCAAATCACATCAACAATTAATTTAACAAACATAAGAAATTTTAGAAGTTGTGAGTGAGTTAAAACACCCACCTTTCGAATTTAAATTGAATATAAATTCAATTTAAACCCAAAAATTTGACCGTCTTAGAATTTGTCCAAACCAGCTTCATCAAGTCTGGAATTTCAATACGATCCTAACAAAAGAAACCGCGCGTAAAACGGATATCGTATGCGAAAGTTATGACAATAATTGCGATTAAAATTAATTATAAAAATAAAATAAAATGAGAATACATTACCCCTATCCCTTTGCCACGTCAGCATGTGCTTCTCCTCTCTCTCACGTAACCACGCAACAGACAAAATCCTCTCTACAGGAAAACGCACGCAAAAAATAAACGCACGCAAAACTGTGGCCGTCGCCGCGTCCCCCATCCCTTGCGATTGCTTCGCTACACACGCCACGCGAACCTCGTGCCTAAATTTACATCAGCCGCCGGTTTATATATTTAACCCTAATTGAATTTTGTCGAAGATCCAACCGTTGAATCGCCAAATAAACTGCATGGATGAAGTCCCCTCGGTACTCTCTTCAAAACCCAGAAACGATTTTGCGATCCGGCACCATTCATCGACGCGCGATGAACGGTCGAGAATTGATTCTGAAATTCTGGACAAACGATGCATCGAATCGGAAAACGAATTTTAGTTTTGAGATGCGTACATCAAGAGCTTCTATATATATTTTTTCCAGATTTTTCTGAGGACTTTGAAATTTATGCTTTGGATTTGATTTGCAATTGGATCTGAAAATATAGAATTTTGTCTGCCTTTGAGGAAGAGGAGGAATATAATGAATTTACGTACAGGAAAATGAGAATTAGGGAGGCTAGGGTTTATAGCAGGATATTTATAGAGAAAGTTGAAATAGAATAAATGGATCGGGTTGAATACGCGCTAACGACAAAGTGGCCCAAAAAGCCCGTTCTGACCCCGGAACGAAATTGGGTAAACCCATATATCAAAATAGGTGTTTTAAAATATTTTAAACACAATGGAAAAGGTTTCAGGTTCAAATTGCATCGTATGAAGAAGTTATGCTAAAATCAATATTTTTCAAATTGATTTCAATTGATTTCAATTTCGTTTATTTCAAGGCGCTTCGAGTCCGTACGATCAAACGACAAGTCCGATCGTTACGAAACTTGAAATCCTATAATAATTTGCCGTTACGGATCCGATGAAACTAGTTTCGTCGAAATTCGAGTCATTGGCCAAAATGGCTATTTTTCCATTAATTAAATAAATTAAAAATTCATTAATTAAATCACTTTTTCAATTTCACTTCCAAAATTTACAAATCTTATAGTTTTGTTTTCTTAAACAATCTCAGTGATTTAAACCAATTTAGGTGTCAATTAAATGTTGATTCAATCATAAATTTCAACGTAAATTCAAATTTCATTATATTCATCAATTATAGATTAACTTTTCAATAATTCCATTGAATTCACTATTCATTCTTATTATTCAATTCATTATGGCCAAATGGAGGAAATTAACATTGGGTTCAAATCTATTACATAAATATTCCCCAGTTTCAACTTAATTTTTAAATTAACGTAATAATTAAATATTTAATTTCATTCATTTGCAATTAATCCAATTATTATAAATTAAATCCCTATTTAAATTCAAATCCTATAATTCATAAATTTTATCATCTTATTACAATTTCCAATTAATATAGAAATTAATTTCATTTTCTTACAAATGAATTTTTATTATAGATTTCCTTCCAATTAATTAAAAATTAATTTGATTTACTTGCCAAATATATACATAAATTACTATTAAATGTCCTCAATAAATTTTATTTACTTGGTTTCAAACTTTTTATTATTCACAAATCAAAGTTTCCATTTATTTGATCAACCAATTCATATTATGAATAAATTTAACATTACTTAAATTTACATTAACAAAACGTTAAATTTGGATTTATTGTAATTGATTACCAAAGTTTATTTACACATCAAAAAATAAACCTATATTAATTGTCACCTATTGCTTTCCATTGCCTTTATAAATTCGTTACTTATCAACCCAGATTATTATTCCATATATACACTAATTTATTCCATTCTATTTATGATATCCATTGCATTACATAATTCAATATTTCATACCTTTACTATATCAATTACTACCTTATAAATTTGCATACCAATAAATTAGGTTCCAATAAATATGATTTATTCAATTCAACCTTTTTAATTAACTCTATTTTAATCAATATAATGTTTCATAGGTTAATTCTTAACATTTACTTCATTACAAATTATAACAATTATATTTCTTAGTTAAATTAAATTCCAAAATCTTATTAATATGACAAATTTAATTAACGAAATTCATGGGTCGTTACGAACACAACAGCGGAAAAGAAAATAGCATATACAAGTGATACGCCTCGCCATCCAGCTTGAACTCCCAATTTCCACAGCATACTTTTCTGACTTCGCTCCAGAATAATGATAACCTAATCCAGGCTTCCCGTGTGGAAAAGTATGGCACCCAGAGTTTAGAAAGGGAACAATAAATTCCAGGTCTATCATGGGACTGGTGTGAGATCTTAAAAACAGTTATTTTCACCAAGAAAGGAAAAGAAATCCACTATGCTTTTGGAAAATGAAATACATGGCCTCCCGCCACACACATAAAGCAAACGCAGAATTGGAGGTGATTTCTCCTTATGATAGTCAAACATGCTTGATACACAAAATCTTTTTCAATATTATCATTAGTGCATAGTGTGGAAAACATTTCAAAAGTATAATATAAATCTTAGCCAGCATACACATTTCGTAGTATGCTTACTATAACTACCATGTTCAATAGCAGGTTACCGCCACATTCCATGGTAGGTTATACAACTAAAATCGTATAGGGCGCGTATTGTTTCTTTGGATTTCCAACAAATGGTCAGGCTAAGGAACTTCCCATTCCACATGGGTACGCCTCTACAGGGACGACCCAAGAACCTAACCGGATCTCTGCCAACACAAGGCCGAGTTACCTCATGCTTCCGGTGCAATGAAGTTGTAACATAAATAACTCCACACAGAGTATGCCATCCCCGGTCGTTGCTGACCTTTATCCGAGGATCCTCAACCACAAAGCAACAACCACAAAGTAATAAATTTGTAACAACCACATAGGTTAAATATCTGGGCTCATACCATGATACCACCTTTTTCTAGAAAGAAATGGACATACCCCGAGGGCGCTACCCTCAAAACAACCTTGCTGCATCCTTCCCGTTTCGACCATTTCTGGGTTGTGAGGTCCGACGAAGTCTCGTCCACAAAACTACGCTTTTCACAAAAGCCATGCTTCGATCAACACATGATCAGCAGCACGTCGTATGCCACATTACCAAATTAGGAATGTATCACTAGTAACCACAACCTACAAACCTCTGAGCTCGTACGTCTCAGAGAAGGGTGTTAAGATAAGAGAATAAATTCTCCGCCACCAACAGAAATTATTTGATAGAAACCATCTTTACATCTCAAAGTGTAACGTCAGATACACATCCATGCAAGTCCGTTCTGGGATCAAACGAAACCGAAAGCACTTCGAAGAAGCCCTTGCAAATCTGGTTATTCAATAATCACATCCGGACTCCCCATTAAAAAAAGGTGATAAAATCTTTATACCGAAGCAACTAAGTGCGGAGACATTAAACAGATAATCCTTTCATTTTCGAAGATACCCAGTCTTCAACACCATCTTCAAATGCAATCCCATTTCATCGTATCATTATTTGAAATGGGTTTTATGACACAAAGTCCTCTCCCGGCTAATCCGAATAATGAGCACTTATTTTAAAAATAAGTGTTACATTCAGATTTCAAGTAAATCACAACAAATTTCCACTTTGATCTTTTAAACAAAAGATCCATCACAAAGATTCGATGTGGTTTTTGAATATCCGTTTGGAATCCGACCCCCGGTCGCATTGAAATTGAAACGCCATTTAAATGCCAATATTGATAGTCGGTTATTTAACTATCAATCAATATTCACAACAATTACCAGATTTAAAATAATTTTCCCCAAATTATTTGCTTTCAAAAAGTCTTCGCAAGATATATTTTCACACTTCAACACTTTGAAAACAAGTTTCAAATCACTCTCCTCATGTGGAATAAATTTCTAAATATTTATTCCATTGAAAATTTACCGAGTTCAAATACTTTAAAATAATTTAAATCACTTATCCAAAAATATATACTTGGAAACATTTAAAATAAAAACTATTTTTAAAAAACTTTATTTAAAAAATTAGTTATGAAATTTTATACCTATATTTCATATAAAACTTTAAGTCCAAACTAATTTTAAAATAAAATTAGTAGATAGGGTATAACTATTTAAATAACCATTTTCTAAAACAAATATCAATTAAATCTTTAAATAATCACTTCTATAATTAATTAAATAAATCTTTACTTTAAAGATTTTCAAAATAACTTATGAAAATAATTTCTCCAAAATATTCTTTTAAAATCAACTTTAGAACTTTTAATTTATATTCGAAAGATACTTTTAAAAAACATACTCGGCTTTCCAGGGAACGTACACTTTCCATTTCAAAGTGGTCCATTTAAATCAATTAATAAATCCTTCTCGATTTATTTTAGTTTACATTCCAAATCTGTAAAAAAAAATCCACACTTTTAAAAATAAACTGATATTTATTTTTAAAACAAATTCCCCTGCTTTTATAAATTCCTGCCGTGAATTTTAAATTTTCAAATATCCATTGATATACAATTTTCAAATCGATTTTCAAATATAACTTTCAAACCAAATCAAATCCCTAATTGATTTCCAATTTATTTCAATCACCAAATCAAACTCCAATTTAATTTCTAAATTTATTTCAAATACCAAATCAAATCCCAAATTGATTTTCCAAAGATTTATTTTTTAACACCAAATCAATTTTCAAATTGATTTCCAAATTTATTACCCTTTAAAAATAAATCCCTTTATTTTTCCAAACTATTTAAAATCCAAATTTTAAATAAATTCTTCATTTAATAAACAGTATCACTCGAAATCCATTTATTATAATATTTTTCCCATATTTTGGCATTAATTCGATAAGATTTCAAAAATCAACCTTTATATTTTTAAATTTCTTCTTTTTAAATTCATCCAATTCTGTAAAATGAATTTACTTAAGATTTTCTACTTTAATTTCCAAAATTTCAATTTGGTATCCTACGATACCAAAAATATGTTCGGCTAAACCATAGCCTTCAATGATTTCAATCACAAATATAATCATACATAGATTATAAATAAATCAATACACAACATTGAAACAAATTCAAATATTTAAGGAATCTAGTTGGATCCCTCCATCCTGTTTCCCTGCATCCACAGATGTTAGCACAACAATTAAATACCAATTCCACTTCGAGGTAGAATATCACTGTATATGGGATTGAATAATATCATCCATTATTATGCGGCATCGGGTCTTATCCGCTATATAATGCAGGAATCAATCACTCCAAATATATATATACTACTATATATATACTATCACAAACAGATAATCAATCAATAACTGCAATTTTCAGTTATTAAATTTGAGTGAGAAGATCTCACCTTTGCTCCTTTATTTTGCAATCCATTTCCAATTCGACTTGTTTTTTCCATGATTTTGACCTTGTATAAATATTAGATGATTTAATAAATATTCGAAATAAATCGAAAAATTCAATTGCCATTTTAAAATTTTAATCCAACAGATATTTTAATTTTAAACTAATGATTTAATTTTAAACAAAGAATTAAATTTTGAACAAATTCCTCTTAATAAATTTATTTAGCTAAAAATTAAATTTAAAACTAAATATCCTTTTAATAAAATATCTTTAGCAACTTAAAATAATTGAATAAGTTAATTAAATAAATTAATCACCTAAATACATTATTTTAAATTAAACTAGTAGGTGAAAATATTTATATATTTATATATCTTATTTTTGAAACTTCCAATATATATTAATAAGAAATAAGCTATATAGGTTTTAAAAAATCAAATTTTTATAAAAACTCCAATATTTTTCCAAACTTTATCCAAAAAAAAATTCTGTACAAAGTGAAATAGAAAATTTCTTTACTGCAAAAATAAAATTTTAACATATATTTGTTAAAATAAAATCTGACCATAAATTCAAGATAACCCCTTTAGTTTAAAAATATATATTACTATATTTTTTTTTCTGATTGCCTAAATAATTTATTCTTTTTTAAAACTGTATGTATATATACAATTTTCAGTAAACAACCGAAATAAACACATTTTTTTCCTCTACTGCAAAATCTATATATCTGTATATATTCAAACTAAATTTATAATAAAATGATTTAATACCTATTATCCACCGAAACCCTAGCTCGCCCTCTGGTGCTTCGTGCGAAAACCTTGCCGATGCTAGCCCTCACGACAAAAACCGCGAGCCGCCGCCACCGTCCTAACCTGACGTCGACGCCTCGAATTCGCGTCTATAGTTAAACCTCGCCGTTTCTGATGTCAACCTTGTCGCCGACCCCAAGCTTGCACTGCGATGCCCAACGGCCGCCATCCCCTTTCATGCGTTAACGCCCTTGCTGCCACGAACCCTTCGCGATTTCCAAAGTATTGCTCGAGATCGAGCCCTTGCCTTCGTCGATGCTGACCGCGATCTTTATTTTTTTTCGTTTGAAAGACTAGGGGTTTGAAATTTAAAGAGAAGAGATCGGCCATTTTTGTTCGATTTTGAGATGCTCATCCATTATATAATTTTTTCCCATGCGGCCATTATCTTGATTTGGAACGAAGGCAGGGGGTTTTTTCTTCTTTCTTTCGTTTGTACATATTTTTTTTTTATTTTTCAACGAACGCGTGTAATGAAATTTGCCAAGTGTAAGAAATAAATGAAATGTGTAGTTACTTTGTGAAATAGTATTATATTAATTACATACACACACATATATAAATATTGTTTTTAAATTCAAATTCAAATTTAAATCGTTCAATCTCACAACTCAAAATCTCGATCTCCAACCGAGGCGTGCCTCCAGGCATTTATAATGTTATATGCCTATTCCGAATGCAATGGAAAGGTTCCGGGTCCAATTTCGATCGTATGGAGAAGATAGCTTTCTGAGCCCTGCTATTTAAATTAAATTTTCGATATAAATTTTCAACACGTTTACTATCCGTATGATCACATGACGCCTCTAAACGCTATGAAAATTGAAACCCGCTAATAATACTCGATTATGGATCCAATGGAACTGGTTTCGTCATATTTCAAGACCGAGCCTTGGAAGGCTATTTTTTAAATATCGATTCAAACGATATAAATTAAAAACTGAACAAAATACTTTCAAATCCAAATTTGAAGCTTTCATTATCTTCAGTATCATCAATATAAATTTTTCAAGCCTTCAAAATATTTTTAACAAGCTTAAAACTAAAGATTCATATTTTTATCCAAATTTCTATAATTAAATTCAACAATTAAATTGCCAAATTTATAGTTATAATTGAAAATCAAATTAAACTAACATTCAAATATTTAAAATCAATTAAATATTTCAATTTCAAATGTTCAAAATTTTGGTCGTCACATTATTATATTTGCAAAACGAAAATTGATGTAATAAAAAGAGTGAAACAAAGATAAACAAATTTGTTGAGATTCTAAATTATAAGATAATTGACGTAAATTCGATATAATTGAAATATAGTGGTTAATACAAATAAAAAAATGAAAATTTTAATATATTAGGGAAATGAGATATGAACAAATGTTAATTGTGTTATTTGTGTAATAATTGATTGAATATAAAGATCCAAACCAAATTAAATAAATTTATTGAAATTAATTTATATTAAATGGATTTAATTTCAGTTGTAATTGAACAATGTAATTTGTGAAATATTTAACACTACATAATATGTATGCTTGTTTTAATTTATTTTAAATATCCATGTAATCAAAAATGATATAAATAGTTCGTTTATAATATTGGATTTAAAAGTAATTTAATTAATTTAATAATAATTTATGTGATTAACGTAAAATAGCCATTTTAGCCTCTGACTTGGATTTCAACGAAACCAGTTTCATCAGGTCCGTAACAGTGAATTATTGTAGGATTTCAAGTTTTGTAGTGATCGGACTTGTCATTTGGTCGTACGGACTCGAAACGCATAGAAATCAATTTGATTGAAATCACTTTGAAATAAATCGATTTTCAAGCTAACTTCTTCATACGATGAAATTTGGACTTGAACCTTTTCCATTGATTTTAAAAATATCAAAAACATTTATTTTAAGATATGGGATGACCCATTTTCATTCCGAAGACAGAACGGGCTTTTCGGGTCATTTATCGTTCAATCCAAATCGATCTGCTCCATTCTTTCTGCTTTCAGCTTTGCCTATAAATAGTCCGTTATAAAGCCTAGCTGCCTTTTTATTTTCTATGGTTTGCACATACATTTCTTTCTCATCTCCTCTTCCTAATAGCAGACAAACAAAACCCTAATTTCCAAATTGCAAATTCAATTTCAAAATCAAACTTCTTCAAACCCTATCAAATTATGTATCAATTCGAAGCTCTCGACGAGCGTAATTCATTGGTACAGCTCTTTTTTTTTCAATTTGAATCGTTTGATCAGAATTCGTCGAAGAACTTCGACCGTTCATTTTAGGGTTTCGACAGTTTAACGGTGGATCTGCGACTATAAGACGATCGGGTGGTGCTGGAGCATAGAGGAGGTCGAGGGAAGTTGATCAGTGCCGTTCCTTCGCATTATAGATCCCCTAAATCACCACAATCGGCGAACATAAGGCGACGGTGGGGTTTGGTGAGGCCGGAGTGGCCGCGGCTGTCGGAGGGGGTGCGCCTGAGGTTGTGCAGTGTCGAGGAGGTAGTGGATCGAAGTGACGGTGGGCGTAGGTGGTAGCGTTCGTGATCGAAGATCGGTGGCTATAGGTCTGGTTCGAACGATTTGTGGTAGAAAGCCATGGTTTCGCGCAGAGGGGTGTCCTGGCAGGTAACAAACGTTTATATTTATTTTATTTATTTTCAATTTGGTTTTCAAACTTTAAACGAATATAACTTTCGCATACGAGGTCCAATTCATGCATGGATTGTTTCGTTGGGATCGTATCAAAATTTCGGACATATTGACGTTGGTTTCGATAGATTCTGAAGTTGTTCATTCTTGAGCCCTAATTTGGATTTCAAATCTATTTGAAATCAAAAGGTGAGTGTTTTAACACACTCACAATTACTAAACTATCTTATGTTAGTTAAATTTAATTTATGATGTGATTAGGAATTAATTTATTGATGTTTGGTATTTTTAAATTGCCATTCTGGTTAAATTCGACTTTTATTGCATTTAATTATCATTAATTTAATATTGAATTTTAATTTGACAATTTAATACCTGTATTGATTATCAGTTATCTATTGATATTATTGATTTATTTGGATGATGATTGTGATGTATGTTTGATAGTTGATATTGGATGACTAGATGTTGTATTTTTTACTGTTATAATGTTGCAAATTCCCAATGGGTTGAAATGATACATACCCGGATGTTCTATAGATTAGGAAAAAATCGTTATGGGTTGAAATGATAGATCGAACGATTTTATGGACTTTATTTAAATTCAGGATTGCACTTTGAATGATATATAACTGTAAAATTTTAAATTGTGGATTGAAATGATAAATATCCGTATCATTTGACCCTAAGGTAGAAAAGTTTATACGGACACCGGATTGGTTAAATTAAATGATTTTGAATCTTTGAAATTTTGAAATCAGTTCACTGGTATTTTGATATAGAAATTGATTTATATAAACTGAATTACTTTCGAAGCCCAAGCATAAATGTTGAAATTGGAATTAATTTAATGAATTGTTTAAAGGATTTAAATTGGAATTTAAAAGTTGAAATGTCAAATATAAGTGAATTTATTGGAATTGAGTAATGAAAAATGTTTGGATATGACTTAAAATTTATTTAAACTAATTTAAACTATGTTAACTAAGTTAACTATTTTAATCAATTTAAAACTATTTTGATATATTTTAATCTATTATAACATATGTAATCCAATCCAATCTATTTTACCAGTTTTAAACTAATTAAAACTATCTAATCTATTTTAAATCTATTTAATATAATTTTAACCTATTTAATCTATTTTAAATTTATTTAATCTATTTAAAATCTATTTAAGATAATTTAAATCCATGTAATCTATTTTAAATCAATATAAATCATTTTAAATCTAATTAAATCTATTTAAATCTAATTAATTTATTTAAATCTATTTAAACTATTTTTACCATTTAAACTATTTTAATCTATTTTAAAACTATTTTTAAACTATTAAAACTATTTTTAAACTATTAAAACTGTTTATTACTACTTAAACTATTTTCTAAAATTTCAGACGGTGTAAAGTCGAGGACTTATATTTAAATCCTTGACGATGATACAAGCTAAGTTGGAATTTGGAATTAATACCTTTTTGGAAAATGACATATTTGAGTAAATATGATGATTTGAAATGAGAATTAAATTAGCCTATTTTATCAACAATTTCAAAAGTGAATATGGCTTTGAAGTGTATATGATTTTGAAAGTGAATATGATTTCGCAAGAGATATAATTTGAAAATCGAATATGATATTTTGACATAAATTTGTGAATTAAATTTTGAAATGTAAAAGAACCATCCGGTGTGAAATAAGCATTTGGTTGTTAAAGAGACCAGGATCGACATTGTCATGCTCTACCAATACCGAAAACCACTTTAATAACTGTGTACTTGGTGGAGATTCCAGAAATGAAGTAGGATGGTTTGGCAAACGATTCTGTATGAGGTATTTACGTGACCCTGACTCCCGTGAGTCAGCTTAGATGTGACTAAAACAGGATCCACACCGGGCCAAGTGAGGTCATTCCTTCGATCGGACACATTTCTTCAATGCCATATTATGACTTTGTGATGATTTGGTAGCTACCGCTTGATTTTGACTTTGGGAGTGTGTTCCGAGGTAGGCGGTAGTAGCTGCTATGCATTACACTAGTCCGGATCCACAATTGGTATATCTACTCTGACATTGCCTCGAATGCTATGTTCACATGTCTTATTGCGCCTTCTACGAGTTTGTTTTATACCGTACCTATGGAGTGCTCCCTGTGTATCCCATTAGTTTGGTGGGGCATACGGTATCTGTATAGACAACGGGAATATATAAAAATGTGTTAAGGGGGATACAGGTAACGCCTTAACGCTATTTTAATACCTTTACTTTACTGTAGACATATTATAACAGCGTATTTTACTACATAGTCGATAGTTTAACGGATCCTTAGAAGATGGAAATCCCGAACATCTCTTAAGTTATTGCACTCACGTTAGGCACCGGATAGGAGGCTAAAACCCACAAACATCTCTGACACCATCACACTCATATTTACCGTTGATTTAACTTACATAAAATCTTTTAGTTCTGAATCAAGTGTTTTTTCTTTTCAACTCGCTTGGGTCAGCCTGAGCATTTCAGGGCTGAAGAACTAATTTCTGGAGGATGAAGATGAAGATTTGTACTATTATTATTTACTATAATCATTCCACTACATCATATTGTTCCACTGCATTTATTATTTATTCCTTCCTATTTCTGTAACTCTAATTTGTGTTGTAAAAAATAATCAAATGAATCTATAAAACAGCCTCATGAACTGTTATTTGATTATTATATTTTATCATTCCGCTGCGAGATTCTATATTTGTTTATTTTCTTTCTTTGTTTCTTCTTTTTTACCCCAATAACAATCTGCCCTTCTGTATGGTTTGATTCTGACATGTGTGGTTTATCATCGATTTAAACTGTACAAAAAGGCAGGTCATTACAGCTGGTATCCGAGCTTTGGTTTAGCGATAATCTTAGCTTTGTGGGGTCTGACTTATACGAAATAGGGTAGCAATACCCTAGAATGAGTCGTTGAGTGTATATATATGAGAGAGTGTATTTGTTAGTGTTATAAAAGGGTTTTATATTGTGTTAGCTTGCTTCGTTTTGTATTTATAAATTCTGATTGGTGCATAGGACGCTATGACATCGATAGAGATTTCTGAACACTTAATACGGCAAACCGACCCAATATTTCTTCTGAAATATAGGTAAATGAAATAATTTTGCCTATTATATGTTTTGTATGTAAAAAAATAATTTTTTTAAATGATATAGTTAGTTGTTATATATTAATTGTTAGGTAGTGAAATTTACAAACATTGGCTGAAAATGAGATTGTAAATAAAATAAATATAAATTGGAAATTTTAGAACTTTAGTTCCAGGAATTTTGAAAATTTTCTTTCTAAAGATTTTGAAATATAATATTAGTAGTATTTAGAAGTATTTTTTGATATAAATATTTCAATATGATTTGAAAGAAATGCTTTAAAAGAATTTTTTTGAAGGAAATAAGTTCTGTAATCCCCTCTCTATCACTGGAAAATAATTTCGATGATGAGTGCATGCATCATCGACGTTCATTTTCAAGTTTCAAAGTGGGAAGACTGCCGTAGTAGTTGTACTGCACATCCGTTTTGATAAACCAATCTTAATTTTTAAATTATGAAGTTTGACTTGATATATATATATATATACACATATATATATGTAAGTTATGATTATATATAATTATTTTAAAAGGATTGAAATGAAATTCGGTTGGTTAGTTCTTAAGTTTCTGTAAAATTAGAAATTAAAATTATTATAATGAATGGAACCTTGACTATTTTAATAATTGAAATTTTTTACAATGAAAATAAGAAATTTGATGTTAAAATGATTAATGAAATAGATAAGAAATTGAAATTTTGAAACTATAAATAAAATGGAAATGAAAATAAGAAATGAAAACTATTGATCATTTTGTTAACTAAATATATAAGAGAAACTTGGGTAATATTCAATTACATTTTAAAAGACATACATACATACATACATACATACATACATACATACATATATATATATATATAACTTACCAAATTATTAAAGAATTGCTAAATAGGATATGTAATAGAAATTATACAAGTAAAATTCAGGAAAAAAATTGAAAGTGTTCAATGGAATTACCTCTATGAATAAGAATTCTAATGTTATAAATTGTTATAAACTAAAGTTAATAGTTTGAAATGTTGCCGATTCAATGTAATAAAGTGAATAATGTATGAAAATGATTGTAAACTTTAGTTAGCAATTTAAGCTATTCATAATCAGATTTAATGGTAAAGGTGAATACTGTAAATAATTATAAAGTTGAATTAATATTGAAACCATTTATAATTAAAATGTGTACCATGTTAATTGAATGATTATATCTTTAGAAAACATTAAAATCGAATTTTTTTTTGGATTTAATGTTCAATAATACTATATATGGAAGAATGAATATGAAAAAGAAATAATCTAAATGGTGAATTGAATTGTGAAGAAACTTACCACATAATGTGTAATCCAATAATTAAAACAAAAATAACTTATTTAAGCAATAAATGTAACGTTATAAAATGAAAGAAAATAGCATTGTATGAATAAAGGAGAAATGAACTTTTGTAAGTAATAACAAATGTAAGTTAATGAAAATTAACATTGTACGAATGAGAAAAGAAAAGTAAATTATGAAAAAGGGAGAAATCAAACTAAATTGCAACTGTGAAGTAAGCCGAAATAAAATGCATACAATACTTCAATAATGATTTTATTTATGATCTAAATGATTGAAATGGATATAACTTATGTAAGTAAAGAGTGTAAATTTATGAAATGAGCCTTACATGAATGAATGGAAATTATAATTTTGTAGGCAATGAAGGTGAATTAAACAAAATGATTTTGTGAAAAGAAGGAAAACATGCAACAAATGATGTGAAATGATAAATAGAGTAAACTATTTTAACTAAGTTAACTATTTTAATCATTTTAAAACTATTTTAATATATTTTAATCTATTATAACATATGTAATCCAATCTAATCTATTTTACCAGTTTTAAACTAATTAAAACTATCTAATCTATTTTAAATCTATTTAATATAATTTTAACCTATTTAATCTATTTTAAATTTATTTAATCTATTTAAAATCTATTTAAGATAATTTAAATCCATGTAATCTATTTTAAATCTATATAAATCATTTTAAATCTAATTAAATAATATTTAAATCTATTTAAACTATTTTTACCATTTAAACTATTTTAATCTATTTTAATATATTTTAAAACTATTAAAACTATTTTTAAACTATTAAAACTATTTATTACTACTTAAACTATTTTCTAAAATTTCAGACGGTGCAAAGTTGAGGACTTATATTTAAATCCTTGACGATGATACAAGCTAAGTTGGAATTTGGAATTGATACCATTTTGGAAAATGACATATTTGAGTAAATATGATGATTTGAAATGAGAATTAAATTAGCCTATTTTATCAACAATTTCAAAAGTGAATATGGCTTTGAAGTGTATTTGATTTTGAAAGTGAATATGATTTCGCAAGAGATATAATTTAAAAATCGAATATGATATTTTGACATAAATTTGTGAATTAACTTTTGAAATGTAAAAGAACCATCCGGTGTGAAATAAGCATTTGGTTGTTAAAGAGACCAGGATCGATATTGTCATGCTCTACCAATATCGAAAACCACTTTAATAACTGTGTACTTGGTAGACATTCCAGAAATGAAGTAGGATGGTTTGGCAAAAGATTCTGTATGAGGTATGTACGCGACCCTAACTCCCGTGAGTCAGCATAGATGTGACTAAAACAGGATCCACACCAGGCCAAGTGAAGTCATTCCTTCGATCGGACACATTTCTTCAATGCCATATTATGACTTTGTGATGATTTGGTAACTCCCCCTTGATTTTGATGTTGGAAGTGTGTTCCGAGGTAGGCGGTAGTAGCTGCTATGCATTACACTAGTCCGGATCCGCATTCGGTATATCTACTCTGACATTGCCTCGAGTGCTGTGTTCACATGCCTTATTGCACCTTCTACGAGTTTGTTTTATACCGTACCTATGGAGTGCTCCCTGTGTATCCCATTAGTTTGGTGGGGCGTACAGTATCTGTATAGACAACGGGAATATATAAAAATATGTTAAGGGGGATATAGGTAACGCCTTAACGCTATTTTAATACTTTTATTTTACTGTAGACATATTATAACAGCATATTTTACTACATAGTCGATAGTTTAACGGATCCTTAGAAGATGGGAATCCCGAACATCTCTTAAGTTATTACACTCACGTTAGGCACCGGATAGGAGATGCTAAAACCCATAAACATCTCTGACACCGTCACACTCATATTTACCGTTGATTTAACTTACATAAAATCTTTTAGCTCTGAATCAAGTGTTTTTTCTTTTTAATTCGCTTGGGTCAGCCTGAGCATTTCAGGGCTGAAGAACTTATTTCTGGAGGATGAAGATGAAGATTTGTACTATTATTATTTACTATAATCATTCCACTACATCATATTGTTCCACTGCATTTATTATTTATTCCTTCCTATTTCTATAACTCTAATTTGTGTTGTAAAGAATAATCAAATGCATCTATAAAACAGCCTCATGAACTGTTATTTGATTATTATATTTTATCATTCCGCTGCGAGATTCTATATTTGTTTATTTTCTTTCTCTGTTTTTTCCTTTTTACCCCAATAACAATCTGCCATTCTGTATGGTTTGATTCTGACATGTGTGGTTTATCATCGATTTAAACTGTACAAAAAGGCAGGTCGTTACAGTTGGTATCCGAGCTTTGGTTTAGCGATAATCTTAGATTTGTGGGGTCTGACCTATACGAAATAGGGTAGTAATACCCTAGAATGAGTCGTTGAGTGTATATATATATGAGAGAGTGTATTTGTTTGTGTTATAAAGGGTTTTATATTGTGTTAGCTTGCTTCGTTTTGTATTTATAAATTCTGATTGGTTCATAGGACGCTATGACATCGATAGAGATTTCTGAACACTTAATACGGCAAACGGACACAATTTTTTTTTTGAAATATAGGTAAATGAAATAATTTTGCCTATTATATGTTTTGTATGTAAAAGAATAATTTTTATAAATGATATAGTTAGTTGTTATATATTTATTGTTAGGTAGTGAAATTTACAAACATTGGCTGAAAATGAGATTGTAAATAAAATAAATACAAATTGGAAATTTTAGAACTTTAGTTCCAGGAATTTCGAAAAATTTCTTTCTAAAGATTTTGAAATATAATATTAGTAGTATTTAGAAGTATTTTTTGATATAAGTATTTCAATATGATTTGAAAGAAATGTTTTAAAAGAATTTTTTTGAAGGAAATAAGTTCTGTAATCCCCTCTCTATTGTGGAAAATAATTTCGATGATGAGTGCATGCATCATCGACGTTCATTTTCAAGTTTCAAAGTGGGAAGACTGCCGTAGTAGTTATACTGCACATCCGTTTTGATAAACCAATCTTAATTTTTAAATTATGAAGTTTGACTTGATATATATATATATATATATATATATATATACATACATATATATATGTAAGTTATGATTATATATAATTATTTTAAAAGGATTGAAATGAAATTCGGTTGGTTAGTTCTTAAGTTTCTGTAAAATTAGAAATTAAAATTATTATAATGAATGGAACCTTGACTATTTTAATAATTGAAAATTTTTACAATGAAAATAAGAAATTTGATGTTAAAATGATTAATGAAATAGATAAGAAATTGAAAATTTGAAACTATAAATAAAATGGAAATGAAAATAAGAAATGAAAACTATTGATCATTTTGTTAACTAAATATATAAGAGAAACTTGGGTAATATTCAATTACTTTCTAAAAGACATATATATATATATATATATATATATATATATATATATAACTTACCAAATTATTAAAGAATTGCTAAATAGGATATGTAATAGAAATTATACAAGTAAAATTCAGGAAAAAAATTGAAAGTATTCAATGGAATTACCTCTATGAATAAGAATTCTAATGTTATAAATTGTTATAAACTAAAGTTAATAGTTTGAAATGTTACCGATTCAATGTAATAAAGTGAATAATGTATGAAAATGATTGTAAACTTTAGTTAGCAATTTAAGCTATTCATAATCGGATTTAATGGTAAAGGTGAATACTGCAAATAATTATAAAGTTGAATTCATATTGAAACCATTTATAATTAAAATGTGTACCATGTTAATTGAATGATTATATCTTTAGAAAACATTAAAATCGATTTTTTTTTGGATTTAATGTTCAATAATACTATGGAAGAATGAATATGAAAAAGAAATAATCTAAATGGTGAATTGAATTGTGAAGAAACTTACCACATAATGTGTAATCCAATAATTAAAACAAAAATAACTTATTTAAGCAATAAATGTAACGTTATAAAATGAAAGAAAATAGCATTGTATGAATAAAGGAGAAATGAACTTTTGTAAGTAATAACAAATGTAAGTTAATGAAAATTAACATTATACGAATGAGAAAAGAAAAGTAAATGATGAAAAAGGGAGAAATCAAACTAAATTGCAACTGTGAAGTAAGACGAAATAAAATGCATACAATACTTCAATAATGATTTTATTTATGATTCAAATGATTGAAATGGATATAACTTATGTAAGTAAAGAGTGTAAATTTATGAAATGAGCCTTACATGAATGAATGGAAATTATAATTTTGTAGGTAATGAACGTGAATTAAACAAAATCATTTTACGAAAAGAAGGAAAATGGGCAACAAATGATGTGAAATGATAAATAGAGTAAACTAAAAAATGTCTTGGATTCTTTGTTTGTATTGGCTTATGGATTTGTCGGGAAAGGATACTTCTATTTTTATAAAGATGCATAAATAAAGTATAAGTTTTATCTATGACTGTGGAGTGTATGGTTTACTTCATAAATTATTTATCATTTTATACAATTAAAAGTTTCTGGACTCGAACAAAGCATTTGTTAGTTGCTATGGATGTATGTTTGATTTCTTTGATTGCATATGATGATATGATGGTTGTATTGTTTGTTTGCAAGTGATTATTGTGTGATGTGTTGATTTGGTTGTGATTAGTTGAAACAACTTAAATATTTCTCTTTTATAAAATTATTAACCTCTTTTGGATTTTTATAAGTGAAATGCATGTTTTGGAAACAATTGCTATTGCTTTTGGTTTCATAAAATAAACGTTATTTGCCCGACTAATAGGTAGGTTCTCGGATTACGGTTTTCTAGCGATATTATATTGTTTTTCCCGTGGTCTGGGATATATTATTTTGAAAAATATGATATATATTGTTATTATTGATATTATTATTTCTCCCAGATCTCTCCGTCCAATGGAGACTTTGCCGAAATTTTCCGTGAATTTTGGACTTAGAAAAGTTTTATGGAATGTTTTCCAAACTTTTGTTGACTTGAATTTAAAAGGATTTAATCGTTATAAATTGATATATTTTATTTAAATTATTTAATTTTGTAAATTTATTTGTTTAAAAATTTAATATTTTGAATAAGATACATTGATTTCTAAATTACTTCTCTTACCTTTTTTTCCTTTTCGAGGACGAAAAGTTTTGAGTGGGGGAGAGTGCAACGACCCGTAATTTTCGATAATTAAAAATAGTTAAGTTAATAAGGTTTTTTGATTTAATGTTGGAAGAAATAAAAATTTATGATTTAATAATAAGAGTATAATTGGAATAAAAAGTAACAGTATCAATTTCAGGTAATTTATAATTGCTTTGAATGTAATCCAATTAAATAAAATGATTAAAGATTTATAATTGGCTCATAAATTGTAAATTTTTAGTAATGTATGTATTAATTGATAATTTAAAGGATGTATTAATTAACAAAATAGTGTGTAATAAATGGTGATTGGATAGAATTTGTATAGTATAAGTTGTTATAACAATTGGTGGTAAATTATAAACTTACAAATGTTATTAAATGTAGGAATGGTGACAATTATTATATGTTACCTATTTATTTAGCCTTTAAACTTAAATTGGAAATCAGTTGCAACTAATTCTCCTAATTAGTGTAGTTAACGTAGGTTAAATTGATAATTGTAGAATATTGATTCAATAAGATGTAACCAATGAGAATTTTATGCATAATATGACAATTTATTTAATAAAAAGAACTAGAATCAAGTTTGCTCAGTTTATTGGAATGTAAATTATAGTGAATGGATTTATTATAATTAAATGTAATTAAAGATTACTTTAATGGAAAGTAAGATTAAAATGGTAAAATAATTAATGTAAAAAAATGTGTGGGAATGTTATTATATTTGCAAAACAAAAATTGATGTAATATCGTGTCGGTCTGTCCTATTAAGTGTTTAGAAATCCCTATCGATGTCATAGTGTCTTATGCACCAACCAAAATTTATAAATACAAAACAGAACAAATTAACACAATATAAAAACCTTTTTTTATAACACTAATAAATACGCTCTCTCATATATATACTCTCAGCGACTCATCATAGGGTATTACTACCCTATTAATAAAGAGTCAGATCCCACAAAGCCAAGGTTTTCGCTAAACCAAAGCTCTAATACCAGCTGTAATATCCCACTTTTTTGGATAGTTTAAGAAAAAACACATGCCAACTCAATCCATACAGAAGGGCGGATTGTTATTGGGGGTAAATGAGAAAAAGCATAGAGAAAAAAAAACAAAACAGAATCTTGCAGCGGAATGACAAAATGTAATAATCAAGTAACAGTTCATGAAGCTGTTTACAGAACATTTGATTATACTTATACAACACAGAATCAGAGTTGCACATATCAGAGATTAATAAATAACAATGCAGTGGAACAATGTAATGCAGTGGAATAATGTAGTAAATAATAATAATACAATCTTCATCTAGAAATAAGGTCTTCAAATCCTGAAATGCTCAGGCTGACCCGAGCGAATTGAAAAGACAAAACACTCGAGTCAGAACTAAAAGGTCTTATGTAAGTTAAATCAATGGTAAATAAATATGAGTGGAACGGCGTTAGAGATGTTTACGGGGTTTGACATCTCCTATCCAGTGTCTAACGTGAGTGCGGTAACTTAAGAGATGTTCGGGATTCACATCTCCTAAGGATCCGTTAAAGTATCTACCATGTAGTACAATATGCTTTTATAATATGTCTACAGTAAAGTAAAAGTATTAAATAGCGTTAAGGCGTTACATTTTCCCCCTTGACACATTTTATAATGTCAATAGTGTATACAGTACCGTAACTCCCTGTAAACTGGGGCCGCCAGAGGATACCCCATAGATACGACATAAAACAAACTCGTAAAAGGCGCGCTAAGGTAGGTGACACAGCATAACTAGGCAATGCCAGGTTAGATATATCAATTACACTTCCGGACTATTGGTAAAGCATAACCGAAACTACCGCCCAACTCAAAACACACTCCCGAGTAAAAATCGAAGGGTAGCCACCAAATAAATCAAAAGTCAGAATATAGTATTGATGGAGTATGCCCGATCGGAGGAATGACCTTACTTGACCAGTCGATTACTCGTGTTTTAGCCATCTTAAGCCAACTCATGGGAGTCGGGTCCATGTATATACCTCATATAGGATCGTCACCACCATCTTACTTCATTTCAGAATCTCCACCGCGTACACAGTTGTCAAAGTGGTTTTCGGTATTGGCAAAGAGTATGACAATATCTGATCCCGGTCTCTTTAAAACCAATCGCTTATTACACACCGGATGGTTCTTTTATATTTCAAAAGTCAACTCACAATTTATATCAAAATATCATATTCTCAAAACCATCACTTTCGAAATTATATTCACCTTCAAATCATAGTCACTTTCAAATCATATCGTTTCCAAAAATTATAATTTCTTCCAAAAATCATATTTCCAAAATATGTTCAACCCTTACTTCAAAATCCTCATTCAATATATTATAACATTCGAAATTCCAACTTAGGTTATAACATCATTTAACCTTATTCTCTTTTAAACCAATAAATTGAATTCAAACAGTTCAATTAATTGGTCTGGAAATTTAGAAATGGTTTAAATAATTATAAATAGTTAAATAGTCCAAAATAGTTTAATTATAGGTAAAGTACTTTTAAATTGTTTTAAGATAGTTAAATTGATTTAATTTAATAATTTAAAATAGATTAAATTATTTAAAATAGATTAATCAGCTTTAAAATAAATTAAAACGGTTTAACTAGTTTTTAAAATAATTTAAATGGTTTAAAATAGGTTAAATTGATTTAATATAGTTAATATAGGTTAAAATAGTTTATAAATCTGAATATCTTAAATTTAGAATCTTAAAAATAATATAATTTAAAACGGTTTATATTTGAAAACATGAATTTGGAATTTATATCGATCTAAAACTATTTATTTCATTTCAACAAAATCAGACCATTTCAATTTAATTTCTTAAAATAATTCCCTTTAAGCCAATTCATATTTCAACACAAAACTTGATTTTCAAAAAATACTTCAATTTACATAAGTCAAATTTTTCTTCAAAATATCATTAAATTCCATTCAAAAATTAAGGATTTTAAAATCATTTAATTTAACCAATCCAGTGTCCGTATATAATTCTCTACCCTAGGGTCAAGTGATACAGAGATTTATCATTTCAATCCGCAATTTAAAATTTTACGGTTATATATCATTTCATATTGCAATCTCGAAATAAATAACATCCTTAAAATCGCTCGAGTCTATCATTAACGATTTTTCCTTAGTCTATAGATCATTCGGGTATGTATCATTTCAACCCATGGCAAACTTGTTGTTTATAACGATATAAAATACAACATCCATTCATCCAATATCAACAATCAACATCCATCACAATCATTATCCAAATCAATCAATAAATACCAGTATAGAACTGATAATCAATGACAGGTATTTAATTAGAAATTTATATTTAATAATAATTAAATAACGATTTAGTTCAAATAAATTCAAATTAACTGAGGTGATGATTTAAAATATACCAAACAGTCATAAATCAATTCCCAACCACATCATAAATTTAATTTAATGAACATAAGAAATTTTAGAAGTTGCGAGTGGGTTAAAACACTCACCGTTGAATTTAAATTGAATTTAAATCCAATTTAAACCCAAAATTCAAACGACCTTAGAATTTGTCCAAATTAGGGTCAAAATGTCTGGAATTTTGATACGACCGCAGCGAAAAAAACCGCGCGTGAATTGGACCTCGTATGTGAAAATTATGTCGATTAGAACATATGAAATCAAAAATTAAAATTAAAACAAAACAAAATTGCATAGCACACTCACACAAGGCCACGTTGCACCCCTGTTCTCCCAGCAAACGCTAGCTCCATCATCTCGCGTTCGACCAGATACAAGCTGCAACCACCGCTCTTTCATGAATTGCCGTCGACGAACCAGACACCTCCACCTTGATCGAGTGCCTCCATCTTGACCCCCCTTCCAAGCCGCTCCAGTTAATACCAACAACGAACCCTCCGACCCCACCATGCGATAGCGCCGTCACCATGATTCTCGTCCAATCACGGTGAAATCGAGTAACTCAGGTCCAAGTGGCCATACCGATCTACATGCCTCGATGCCCTCTACGCGTTGCCACCACCCGATCGTCGTAAGATCGACGATCTACCGTCAAATCCAAAAGCCCTCAACAAACTGTCGAGGCTAATTTGCCTAATTTCGACCACACTACAACTCAGATCGAGAAACGAATCACATAATCGACTTGCACTCTTCAAGAGTTCAAATCGATATATAACTCGATATAGTTTGAGGAGTTTGAATTTTTCATTGAGAAAAGGAGGAGAAAATAGAATTGTAAGTACTGGAATCAGAAAAAAGAAATGAACTAGGGTTTATAACGAGGTATTTATAGACAGATCAGATAAATAGAATGAACGGATACGATTGATTTACACGTTGAACGATAAATGGCCCAAAATGCCCGTTCTGCCTTCGGAATGAAAATGGATCAATCCATATATCAAAATAGATGTTTTCAAATATTTTAAACCCAATGGAACATGTTTCAAGTCCTAATTTCATCGTATGAAGAAGTAATGCTAAAATGAATTTATTTCAAATTGATTTCAATTGATTCCAATTAAACTGATTTCTTGGCGTTTCGAGCCCGTACGATCAAACGACAAGTCCGATTGCTACGAAACTTGAAATCCCGTAATATTTCACTATTACAGATCTAATGAAACTTGTTTCGTCAAAATTTGAGTCAGTGGCCAAATGGCTATTTCCACTTTAACTAAATAAATTCATATTAAATTAATTAATTCACTTATTCATTTCAAATTTAATAATTCATAATTTCTATCACCTTAAATCACTTAGTAATTTAAAAATCCTCCGAAACAAATCTGTATATCAATTCATTTTGTTAATTATCTTATCAATTGTAGTGTTTAATTCCAATTGTAATTGATTCCAATTATTTATAATTAATTCCAATAAATTGATTTGATTCCATTTCAATCCCTTTTTATTTAAATCCAATATTACTTCATGAATAAAGTGTACATTTTCACTCATTCTATTACATTCCCATTTTGCAATTATTATCTAAATCTCATTAATGTAACATTAAATTTCATTTAATTCTAGTTGATTTCCCATTTCTATTTAACAGCCTAAATAAATAGGTAACTTGAAATAATTGCTACCATTAACTTTATATTACACTCAAGTTTACTATTTACAAATCAATGTTACAATTCCTTTCAGAACACTAATTTTATTCCATTTCCATTCATTACACATTATTTTATCCATAAGTCAACATTTTGGATTATCCATTACCTTTTACAGCCCACTATAAATTTAGCACACATTAAAACAACAAATATTATAATTCTTTGCACAATACTGTTTTTATTCAATTACCATTAATAAATTAAATATTTACATTTGCTTCCTTACATTTTATTTATAACCAAGTATAACATTTACATTATTTCATTTAATGGAATTGCATTCAAGTTGTTAATAATTAGCTTTAATTATCATTTGTTACATTTCATTTCAATATTCATTTCATTATTAAATTACAGGTTTTTATTTATGTCAATATTATATTACCAAAATTTCATTATATTAACAGATTTAAATTATCAAAATTTATGGGTCGTTTCAATATATATAATTTATATTGTGTAACTTATATATATTCGTATCTAAATGATTTTTTTACCAATTTGTTATGCGCCTATAATATACATGTTGAAATTTTCATCTTTTAAGATTCGTTAATAAATATTAGTTGATTAAGTTTATCAATTAGTTTAAATTTTAGATTATGTTATTAATTTAAACGTGTGGACTATAATGTAAAATTTGAGAAAGAATCGTAAAATATTTGTAAATAACTGTAGATTCTTTTAGTAGTAGGTATTGAAATATAAAATAGTGTGAAAAGTTTATAGAATAATTGCAGAGTAGTAAATCATAGGATTTTGAACATAAAACATCCAAATTGGAGAGAATTAAGGAGAACACATGCAACTCCTAGAATTGACAAGAGAGCTTAAAATTCTTCTGCTTCACTATTATTTAATAGAATGTAGGATTTTAAGTTTCGTAGTGATAGGACTTGTCGTTTGGTCGTACGGACATGAAACGCCTAGAAATCAATTTAATTGAAATCATTTTGAAACAAACTAATTTTCAAGCTAACTTCTACATACGATGGAATTAGGAATTGAAACCTGTTCCATTGAGTTTAAAGATATCGAAAACATCTATTTTGATACATGAGATGACCCATTTTCATTTCGGAGACAGAACGGGCTTTTCGGGTCGTTTATCATTCAATCCAAATCAATCTGGTCCATTCTTTCTATTTTCAGCTTTGCCTATAAATAGCCCGTTATAAATCATAGCAACTTTTTTATTTTCTATTGTTTGTACGTACATTTCTTTCAAATCTCCTCATCCCAATGGTAGACAAACAAAGCCATAATTCCCAAATTGCAAGTTCAATTTCAAATTCAATTTGAAAATCAAACTTCTCCAACCTCTATCAAATTATATATCAATTCGAAGCTCTCGACGAGCATAATTCACTGGTGTAGTTCGTTTTTCAATTCAAACCACCATTTGATCAGAATTCGTCGAAGAACTCCGGCCGTTCGTTTAAGGGTTTCAACAGTTTAACGGTGGATCTGCAACTGTAGGACGATTAGGTGGTGCTCGAGCGTAAAGGAGGTCGAGGAGAGTTGATCGATGCCATTCGTTCACATTATAGATCTCCTGAATCACCGCAATCGGTGAACATAAGGCAGCGGCGACGGCGGTGGGTTTTGGTGAGGCCGGAGTGGCCGCGGCTGTCGGAGGGGGTGCGCCTAAGGTTCCGCGGTGTCGTGGAGGTAGTGGATCAAAGTGATGGTGGGCGTAGGTGGCAGCATTCGTGATGGAAGATCGGTGGCTACAAGTCAGGTTCAAACGATTTGCGGTCGAAAGTTGGAGTTTCGCGTAGAGGGATGATGTGGCAGGTAACGAACGTTTGTATTTATTTATTTTATTTGTTTTCAATTTGGTTTTCAAATTCTAAACGAATATTACTTCCGCATACGACGTCCAATTCACATGCAGGATGTTTCGTTGGGATCGTGTCGATATTCTGGACATTTTGACGCTGGCTTCGACAAATTCTAAGATTGTTCAATTTTGAGCCCTAATTTGGAATTCAAATCGATTTGAAATCAAAAGGTGAGTGTTTTAACCCACTCACAATTAATAAACTATCTTATGTTAGTTAAATTTAACTTATGATGTGATTAGGAATTAATTTATTAATGTTTAGTTCATTTAAATTGTCATTCTGGTTAAATTTGACTTTTATTGTATTTAATTATCGTTAATTTAATATTGAATTTTAATTTGTCAATTTAATACCTGTACTGATTATCAGTTATCTATTGATGTTATTGATTTATTTGAATGATGATTATGATGTATGTTTGATCGTTGATATTGGATGACTGGATGTTGTATTTTTTTATTGTTATAATATAATAAGTTCCTTATGGGTTGAAATGATACATACCCGAATGATCTATTGATTATGGAAAAATCGTTATGGGTTGAAATGATAGACTCGAGGGATTTTATGGACTTCATTTAAATTCAGTATTGTGGTTTGAATGATATATAACCGTAAAATTTTAAATTGCGGATTTAAATGATAAATATCCGTATCGCTTAACCCCAGGGTAGAAAATTTTATATGGACACCGGATTGGTTAAATTAAATGATTTTGAATCTTTGAAATTTTGAATTTAGTTACTGGTATTTTGAAATAGAAATTGTTTTACATAAACTGAATCATTTTCGAAGCCCAAGCATAAATGTTGAAATTGGAATTAATTTAATGAATTGCTAAAAGGATTTAAATTGAAATTTCAAAGTTGAAGTGTGAAATATAAGTGAATTTATTGGAATTGAGTTATGAAAAATGTTTGGATATAACTTAAAAATATATTTAAACTAATTTAAACTATTTTAACTAAGTTAACTATTTTAATCAATTTAAAACTATTTTAATTTATTTTAATCTATTATAACCTAGTTAATCCAATCTAATATATTTTACCAGTTTTAAAATAATTAAAACTACCTAATCTATTTTAAATCTATTTAACATAATTCAAATCTATTTATTTTATTTAAAATCTATTTAAGATAATTTAAATCCATGTAATCTATTTTAAATCTATATAAATCATATTAAATCAAATTAAATCATATTTCAATCTATTTAAACTATTTTTACCATTTAAACTATTTTAATCTATTTTAGAACTATTTTTAGACTATTAAAACTATTTATGACTACTTAAACCATATTCTAAAATTTCAGATGGTGTAAAGTTGATGATTTATATTTAATCCTTGATGACAATACAACCTAAGTTGGAATTGGAATTGATACCTTTTTGGAAAATGACATATCTGAGTAAATATGATGATTTGAAATGAGAATTAAATTAGCCTATCTTATCGACAATTTTAAGTGAATATGATTTTGAAGTGTATATGATTTTGAAAGTGAATATGATTTCGCAAGAGATATGATTTGAAAATCGAATATGACATTTTGATATAAATTTGTGAATTGACTTTTCAAATGTAAAAGAACAATCCGGTGTAAAATAAGAATTTGGTTGTTAAAGTGACCAGGAACGGATATTGTCATACTCTATGCCAATACCGAAAACCACTTTAACAAATGTGTATGTGTTGGAGATTTCAGAAATGAACTAGGATGGTATGGCGAACGATTTTGTATGAGGTATTTATGTGACCCCGACTCCCGTGAGTCAGCTTATATGTGACTTAAATAGGAGCCACACCGGGCCAAGTGAGGTCGTTCCTCCAATCGGACATATTTCTTCAATACCATATTATAACTTTGTGATGATTTGGTGGCCACCCCTTGATGTTGATTATGGGAGTGTGTTTCGAGGTGGGCGGTAGTAGCTGCTATGCGTTACTACCAGTCCTGATCCGCAATTGGTATATCTATCCTGGCATTACGATGAGTACCGTACGCTCCTCCGTAAACTGGAGGGTTACTCAGACGGAACTCCAAGGTAAGGTACAAAATAAACTCATAGAAGGAACGATAGGGCTTGTGAACACGGAACACGAGGCAATGCCAGGGTAGAATTCTATCGTTTTGCAAATCCGGACTAGTGGTAACGCATAACAGCTACTACCACCCACCTTGGAATACACTGCCAAATCAAATCAAGGTGTGGCCACCAAATCAATCATAAAGTCATAATATGGTATTAAAGAAATATGCCCGATAGGAGGAATGACCTCACTTGGCCCGGCATGGCTTCTGTTTTAGTGACATCTAAGCCAACTCATGGGAGTCAAGGCTACGTAAATACCTTATACAGAATCGTACGCCAAACCATCCTACTTCATTCTGGAGTCTCCACCATGAGCACAGTTGTTAAGGTGGTTTTCGATATTGCATAGAGTATGACAATATCCGATCCCGACCTCTTTGACAACCAAATGCTTATTTCACGTTGGATGGTTCTTTTACATTTCCAAAACCGTTTCATAATTGATATCAAAATATCATATTCAATTCAAACATATCACTTTTGAAATCATATTCACTTTCGAAATTATATTAACTTTCGAAATCAAACTTCCAAAATCATCATATTTACTCAAATATGACATTTCATTAGAAAATATCATTTAAATCCCAACTTAGGTTATAGCATCATTTAATCATATTCGCTTTAAAATCAATATAAACACTTCCACTTTGTAGAATTTGAAATTTAGAAAATAGTTTAGATAGTTATAAATAGTTAAATAATTTAGTATAGTTTAAAAATAAAATTTAAATAGTTTGAAATACTCTTAAATAGTTTAAAATGGATTATCATAGTTTTAAATAGATTTAAGATAGTTTAAATAAATTTAAAATAGTCTAAATAGATTTAAAATAGATTAAATAATTTGAAAATAGATTTAAAATAATTTAAAAATGGATTAATTAGGTTAAAATAGATTAAAATAGATTAAATTGTATTATATAGATTAAAATAAATTAAAATAGTTTAGATTGACTAAAATAGCTTAAAATAGTTCAAAATAGCTCAAATTAGTCTAATAGTTTGAAAATCTTAAGAAATAGGATTTTAAAATAATATGTTTCAAAACATTCTATATTAAATATAATAAATTTGAAATTAATATCAAATTGAACTATTTCTTTCGTTTCAACGCATCTGGACCATGACCAGCTTTCAAATCAACAACTATTTTTTTTGTCTTTCTATTCAAATTCTTATTTAAAACCATTTAATCATATCGATTTCAAATCCATATTTGAATTATCAATTTAAACCACTTCAAATTAAATAGATTTAAAAGTTATATTCGAACAATTTCAATAACTCAATTTCAATAAATTTCATTTATGCTTCAAAAATTCAACTTTGAAATTTCCACTTTAATTCCTTAAACAGTTCATTAAATCATTCCCAATTTTAAACATTTAAAGCTTGGATTTTGAAAATAATTCAGTTTGTGCAAATCAGATTTTATTTCAAAATATCATTTAACTGAATTCAAATTTTGAGCATTTAAAATCGTTAAATTTAATCAACCCGGTGTCCGTATATAATTCTCTACCATATACTCAAATGATACGGATATTTATCATTTCAAGCCATAATCCAAAATCTAAAATTTGATATTGCCATAAACAAATTATATATATATATATATATATATGTATGTATATAAGTTGTCCTGATATGTGTGTCAAATTGAATTTCATAAATATCGATTTTAAAATATAAAAATAAAGATTTATTTTGATGTTTTTTAAAATATATGTTATAGAAATTTAATTTATATTTTGACTCATCAATTCTAGTCCATCGTGCCTACTTTCTTCATCGAATTCATGGTCATCTTGCTGTGTTTTTGGAATTTGCGCTTGGATTCATAGCTCAATTTCATCGTCAATTTCTCTAGCCCCAAAAGGTAAGAAATCACTCACGATTAACATTCTTATAGTTAATAAATTTAATTTACATTGAAAAGATAATTGAAATATGCTGTTGAATTTGAAGTGTTAACTATATAACTGCTAGTTATTTGATTGTTAAATATGACACCTGTGATATATGATACCATACCCTATTGTATATATATTATTTAATCTATTACTGATGATATATGCCTGCGTTGATGTGTTATATTGTTATCATTTCTCACTTTTCAAATTCCCTGTTAATTTAGAATTCCGTATGGGTTGAAATGATATATACCCGAGGGATCTTATAGAATAGGGTAAAATCGTTATGGGTTGAAATGATAAACCCAAGCGATTTTATTTTATTTTGAATTTTAGGATCATGGGTTGAAATGATATATATCCATAAATATTAATTGCGGATTGAAATGATAAATATCCGTATCACTTAACCATAGGATATAAAATTATATACGGATACCGTTGGTCTATTTTGAAAAACGATTTTTTTGGAAGGAAATATATGGATTTTATCAAATATTGATTTTTAAATATTATAAAAAGATATTTTATTTTTTAAAATAAGATTTTTAAATCATATGTTTTGGAAATTTTAAATTTACAAGTTAGTTTGATAATATAACTTTTAAACAAAAAAATTTACTTATAAAAATTTATTATTTTTATAATATATAAAATAAGGTTTAAAATAGATTTATTAATAAGATTTAATTTAATATAAATTATTTAAATAAAATTTAATTTAATTAGTATATATAAAATATGTTTAAATATTTATTTTAATTTTTTTCAATATTTTAATTAGATTTTTGTAATGACTTCAAATAAATAGAGGTTGGAAAATAAAGTAACAACTGATGTGAAATTTAAATTGGTCAATAATTGAATTTAAATAAGAATTCATTTAAACTTATTAATTTTGAGATTTGAAAGTTATGATTTATAACTTGATTTGATGAAAAGTTATTAAATGAATATTCTCAGCTTTAAATAAAATTGAGACTGAATATTTAATATAGATTTAAATTTTATAAATTGAGATTTTATTTAATTACCATTAAATTGATTAAGTGAATATTTTAAAAGTAAATAATAGTAAAGTTAAATGTTGAAATATAAATGAAACTTATATTGAGATGTTTGAATATTTAAACTTTGAGCCTTATTTGAAATGAAGAGATAGTTCAAAACTAGATTTGAAATTGATAAAGATTGAAATAGTTTATTTAGAATTTGAATGAACCTTAACCTTTTAAAATTGAATGTGTTATGATTTCAAAAGTGTTATGATTTCAAAAGTGCTATGATTTCGAAATTGCTATAAATTTTAAAAGTGTTGCGATTTTGGAAATGAATATTATTTTAAAGTGAATAATGATATTGAATTGATATGGTCTTGAAATGAATATGATATTTGGATATGAAGTATGAACTATTTGAAATGAAATGACTAGGTGTGAAATAAGCGTTTGGTTGTTAAAGAGAGCGGGATCAGATATTGTCATACTCTTTGTCAATACCGAAAACCACTTTAACAACTGTGGACGTGGTGGAGATTCCAGAACGAAGTAGGATGGTTTGGCGATGATTCTGTATGGTATTTACGTAGCCCTCACTCTCGTGAGTCAGCTTGATGTGGCTAAAACAGGAGCTATATCGGGCCAAGTGGGGCCATTCCCTCGATCGAGCACAGTTCTTCGATACCGTTCTATTGCTTTTGTGATTTGATTGGGTGCACCCTTTGATTTGGGAGTGCGTCATGAGGTGGGCGGTAGTAGCCGCTATGCGTTATCACCAGTCCGGGAGTGCAAATAGTATATCTACCCTGGCATTGCCTCGAGTGCCATGTCGCATCACCTATCACGCCTTCTACGAGTTTGGTTCGTACCATACCTATGGAGTGCCCTTTGATAGCCCTCTAGTTTGTGGAGGAATTACGGCACTATATAGACTATGGGAATATATAAAAATGTGTTAAGTGGGATATGGGTAATGCCTTAACGCTATATTTTAGTTTACTTTACTATAGACATATTATAATAGCGTTTATTACTACATAGTAGATAGTTCCGTGGATCCTTAGAGGATGGAAATCCCAACTATCCTTTAAATTAGTTGTATTTCACTTGACATTTCGCTTGAGTTGAATTTACTATATAAGAATGTTAATCCTGACTCGAGTGTTTTGTATTTTGCTTTATGCTCGGGTCAGACTGAGTGTCACAGCATTTGAGACTCACCTTTGAAGATTGGAGCTTTGTTTGAAGATCTATCTATCTAGCTTTCTGTTATTTCAGTCATTTATGTTTAGACTCGTCAGTTGCTTATGTATTAGAGATTCATTTGTATTTGATATTCCGTTGTATTTCATTTCAGACTCAGATGTTTTATAGTAGCTTCATGAACTACTATTTATCTATTCCGCCGCTTATTGTTGTAATACTCTGTGTCTGTGATTGATTTATTTACCGTGTATCCTAAGTTTTTCCAAATATAAATTAACATTTGTTTTAAGCAAATTCAAGTCCGACATGTGCGGATGCGAATGGTTCGAAATACAGGTTGTTACAGTTGGTATCAGAGCTCTGGTTTAAGCAAAACTTAACATATAATGTAAATTTAATTACAGAATTACCTTCGTTCGAGCTTGAGTTTTTTCCTCTTTGACTTGGGTTTCCTTTGAATTTTTGGAATTTTCCCCTTTGTTTTGAAATTCATTCTTGTTTTCTCCTTTTCATATTCTTCTTGATACTGGAGCATTCTATAACTCCGCTTCTATTCCGCCAACCTAAATATGATTTGTAAAGGGGTGAACTCCTTTGCAATAGGCATCGATTCACCAAAGATTTCTACGTCCTTGGTTTAGATGCTATTGTTTCTTGCAAAGCCGGAACCATCTCCAATAGACGATCGGGGCAATTCCCTTGTAATCTTGACTCCACTCAGATATTCAGAGATTATCCTGATGTTTTGGTAAAGTCACTTCTCTTCCCTTTAAGTGGGAAATTGAATTCCGCGTAGATCCTATCCTTGGAGCTTGACTTGTGTCCTGGTTCTCGTTGATGATATTCTCGCCGCTCTAAGTCTCGGTTGACCCGGTTAAGGTCTCCCGCGATTTATATACGTCTATCCATCTTTTCTCTCTTGTAATATATTTATCTTATCTCACTTTCGATCCTATCTCACTTTAAAGCCTATCTATCTTTGTTAGAATTCTCTTTGATCAAGTCCTTCTAAATTTGAATTCTATCCTTGTTTTGAAACCCATCCTTGAATCATCGTGTGAGGAAGTGTATTTGTTATTAATATAAAATTGTTTATAGTGTGTGTTTGAATTGTTAAGTTGATTATCAATTCGTCTGGCCAACGCTATCGATGGAAATTCCAAACACTTGAATAGAGAAAACTGACACAATATTGTTTTACGAAACTGGTAAATGAAATAATTTTTATATGATTATATTTTATACAAAAGGGTAATTTTCTGAAATTGGACAGTTAAATGAATTGGTTGTTAGAAATGATAATACTAGATTATCATTTATTATTTTATCAACATCCTGAACCATTAACTATTATTGTATGTTATAACGAGTTGAAATTTTAAACCTGATTTACAAATGAAATGAATTTAATTAAGGATTTGAGAATTTATTTTCCGGTGTTTTCTAATTTAGTTTTCAAAGTTTTGAAAATATATTATTTGAAAATATTTTCAAATGAGAGTTTTTGTCAAAGAAATTTTAAAAGAATTAAAATCAGTACTCTCCTTTCGTGTCACTGGAAAATAATTTTGGTGATGACTGTAGCGTCATCGACATTCATTTTTGAGTCTCAGAGTAGAGAGACCACTTAGTAGCATGGCTACACTTTTGATTTTGGAAAATGGATTGATTTGAATTTCTAGAATATGATTTGATTCACAATATATATATATATATGTATGTATGTGTATTTATTTCAAAATGGTGGGAAGTGAAACCGAAAATTTATTTCTTAAATTTTGTGTTAAGTTAGGGTTTTCAATTATTGGAATAAATCAAAAAATTGTGAAATATTTGATGTGTTTAAACTTTAAAATGAAATTTAGAACATTGTGAAACATTTGAACTAGGATAAAATTTACTCGTATAATACTTGATTACATGTAACACATAAGACTTACCTATAATACTTAAAAAGTTTAATGTTAAGATGAAAATGTAATCTAAGATTTTACAAGAGAAACTTAAGTAATAGAAATGTTTAAACTAAAGTATTGCTTAGTAAAATATTGTAAATAAAAGGAAAAATTGTATAGTATTCAATTACATTCAAAAAATATTAATAAAACTTAACTGGGAAAAGTTTGAATGTAACCGAATAATATGTAATATAAAATATATGAAATAAAATGTTCCTGAATTGAATTTTTGATAAGGAAATTTATAAATAAAATTTAGTAGTTGTAATAGAAGTTTGTACGCTTAATTTATGATTATAGGAAATGTTAATTGAGATAAAGTGAATAACAATAAGGTAATGAATTACTAAATATGAATTTAGGAATAGTTAAGATTGAATTACAAGTGAAATAAATAATAATAATAATAATAATAATAATAATAAAATAAAGTAGAATGCTAGTTAAGCAAATAAATATGAACAGAAGAATAGTTATCATTGAATTTTTAGTGGAATTAACTCAACTGGAGATAAATAGATTTAATAAATGAATTAATTAAACTAAATTTTGTTTTGAAAGAAATTTTTATAACGAATATTGATAAATTGAAATAAATCAAATTGAATGAAAATAGCTTGAACTGAAAATCAACAAAATATGAATATAAATGAATATTGTTGATTAAATGAAATGGATTGAAACCAAATTTATGATGACCCGGAATTTTGGGCAATATAAATTTAATAATCTATGTTAATAATTTAATTAATATGATAATCTTTGAATTAATTTAATAATCTTCTTTTAATAAATTTAATTGGTGAATTTTATCTTTTAAAAAGTTGATAAAATGTTTTTATTTATAATGTATATATATATATATATATATATATATTGCAAATAGATAAGCTTTGGTTTGAAATTTAATAAATAAATAAAATCTTGTTTCTAAATTCTAATATACATATACATATATTTTTCATAATTTGGAAATTATGATTTAATTTAATATGTAACTTTTCAAAGCTATTTAACAAATAACTATATAGTTTTAAATACTTAAGGTAAATGTTAATTGTTTAAAATTTTATCTTAGTTTAAGTTTTAATATCAAATTAATAAAAGGTTTATGTTATTTTCTTTTTAAATATTACTTGATAAATATGATTTGTAATTAGATATGAAAGTTTAAAATACAATTTACCTATAAAACATTAATTCATTTAAGTAAGATAAGCGATAAGTAATTTATAATCTCTTTTATAAATTATTTAAAATTAATAAATTTGTTATTTTCAAACAATAATTATAATTTATAGATATGGATAGATTTAAAGTATATAGAAGTGTTAAAATTTGATATATTGTTATATATATATAACTTGATTTTTTTTTAAAATTGGATTTTTAAATCTAAGTTGGATTTGAATTTGAATTAGTTGAAATTCAAAAGATAGACATTTTAAAAATATTTGGGTTTTAAAAGATATTTGAATAAGCTTTTATTTATAAATATAATTAGTTTTGTTTCTTTAAAGTAATTTATATATAGATAAGTATTTAATAAACAAAGAAAAAGGCTTTTATTTACTTTTAAAATAAATAAAAACAAGTAAAATTACTTATAGGACAAGTGTAAACGTATTAAGCCTAATACAACGAGTGTTAATTTATGCTCATGACAAATGTAAATAGATTAGACAAGTGTCATTTTTTGTTTTTTATTTTTAAATAAATCATTTATACTTATAGAAACATGTTTTCTTCCTTCTCATTTCTTTTCTAATCTTCGTTTTCAAAAGCTAAGAAAAACTCAAGCTTCTCAAAAATGAATCTGGTAACAACATTCACAAATCAGTAACCAAACTCCTCAAAACCAGAATCATGTTCAAATCTAAATTTGTAATCATTCTTTTTAAAACCAAAAATCAAGCCTGGATGTTTTAATCCTGCAAATTTTCAAAGACCATACCAATCTGTAATCATCTTCCTCAAAACCAGTAGTTCATTTTCAAATCAAGTTTGCAAAGCTTTTCATCAACCCGATAATACATTTTTCAAATCAAAATGCAAAGCAATCCTATAAACAAATTTTCAGAAGCAAATCTGTAACCATTCTTCAACAACCTGGAATCAAACAAGAACAAGCCTGCATGCAAACCATTTTTCAAATCAAAACTCCAGCCTGCATGCAACTGCAGTTTTAAATCAAGCACTAAAGTTTTCAAAAGCAATGGCAATGCAAGTTTCCAGTTTTAAGGCAATCCTAGTTTTCTCAGTTAAAAGCTTTTCAAATAAAATGGAAGCTCTGTTCTTCATTTCCAAATCAGGTGAGTAACATCACTATTTTAAAATTTAAGTATATGATTTTGTTACATGTTCATCTCTGAAAACAAGTATGCTTGTGAATATATTTATAAGTACATCTCTGTGTGTACATATATGAATATTTTGGTGTGTGCATTGCCGTGTGTCTGGATGTTTTCTCTGATTCTAGTTTCCAGGTTCAAGATCAAATCAAAAGTCATTTTCTCATGATCCAATCTTTGTTAAGACTTGAGTCTTGAACAAAATATGTTTGTTGTATCATAGATTTTAGTTTAAAAATTTGTTTAAGTTAAAACAATTTTGTATTGTTTCTGGAAATTTAAAACAATAGAGTAAACTTAAAATAAGTCAAATTCCAATTTAAATGTTTCATGGATTCAAGAATCTAAATCAAGTATTAAAACTGTAACGAGTCGAATTTTGCCCGCTCAAAAATCGACATCCATACTTCAAATCGTATTCGAATGCCGTAGATTCGACCGTTCAAATCCGATTCGCAGGAGCTTATAACAATCATTAAGTAAACAACACAGCGGAATAAAAGAACAATACATTGATATACAACTTTGATACAATATCTGATACAACAGATAATCCAATAGATATCAATATACATCAGAGATATGATACAATAAAATAGCAGCGGAAAGAAAATAGATAACATCTAGCATGCGGAACAAATAACTCTGAGATAATCTTCAAAAGAGAACTCCGAGAACTGCAACTCCATTTCCAAGAATCAATCCAGCAATAGCTCGAACTCCCAATAACATATCACCAAGCTCAACAAGACTGGTGTGGTCCAAAGACTGAACCAACTCCAGATAATCCACTATATCTAACTATCTGTAAAACCCAACTCTAGACTGCTCGTGTAGAAAATAATGAGCACCCAGAGTTTAGGAAAGAAACAATAAACTCCGGATCAGTCGTAGGACTGGTGTGAGCAACAAAAACAGTTTATCTTTTAAAACATTCAAAGAAATATTTTAAAGTTAATTCGCAATGCTTTTGAAAAATGAGACTACCATAAGGCCTCCCGCACACACACACAATGCAAACGCAGAATCGGAGGAGATTTCTCCTTATGATAGTCAAAGATGCATGATACGCATTAAAGAACATTTGATATTATTACTAGTGCATAGTGTAGGAAAAATTCATTTCGAAAGTAGAATATAAATCTTAGCCAGCATAGACATTCCGCACTTATGCCTACTATAGCTACCATGCTCAATGGCAGGTTACCGCCACATTCCATGGTAGGTTCTACAACTAATACTGTACAAGATCGTAGTGTTTCTTTGGATTTCCAACGAATGATCAGGCCAAGGAACTTCCCATTGCCACATGAGAATGCCTCTGGAAAGACATCCCCGAGAACCAAACCGGAACTCTGCCAACACAAGGCCGGGTTACCCCTAACTGGGTAACTACTGACACGAGCACGCCATTCCCCGATCGTAAACGACCTTTCTCACGGGATCCCGAAAACCAACAACCACAAAGTAATAAATTCGTAGTAACCACATAGGTTAAATATCTGGGCTCCATACCATGATACCACCTCTATCCAGAAGGAAATGTACATACCCTAAAGGGTGCTACCCCTCATAACCTTGCCGCATCTTTCCTGTTTTGACCATTTCCGGGGTGTGAGGCTCGACGAAGTCACGTCCACAAAAACATACTTTATACAAAAGCCATGCTTTGGGTCAACAAATGATCAACACAATGATCACCAAGATAGACGATCAAATAAATGATCCTATCACAAATAATCAACACAATGATCATTCACAGCAACACTCAGCATGTCACATTACCAAATTGGGGATATATCGCTGATAACTTCAACTACATAACCTCTGAGCTCGTACGTCTCAGAGAAGGGTGTTAAGCTAAAAGAATAAATTCTTCGCCACCAACAGAAATATATTTGAAAGAAATCGGCTTTATATCTCAACTTGTAATGTCAGACATACAATCCATACAAGTCTGTTCTGGGTTCGAACAGAACCGAAGGCACTTACAAAGAAGTCCTTGCAACCCGGATATTCACAATCCCGATCGGATTTCCCATCACTTAGGGAGTTTCTATACCGGCGCGACTCGGTGCAGAAACAATCGATAGGTCATCCTATCGCTTTCACAAATACCCGGTCTTCATCACCGGTCTTCAAATGCTATCCATAACGACGTATCACATATTCGGAATGGGTTATACGACACAAAGGTCCTTTCCCGGCTAAACCGAATAGTGAGCACGATATTTCGAAAACAAATGGATAATGGGATTTCAATTAAGTCACAACTTATTACCCAAAACTTTTCTTCAAATGGCTTAACAAATTACCATTTTCAATCTTTAAACAAAAAGATTCATTTTCACAACCTTTAACGGTTTAAACAATTTTCACATTTAAATATTTTAAACAAAAGATTCATTCACATATTTTCCAAATCAATTTTCATTTCAATTTGATTTAACTCGTTAAATCTTTAAATCAAAGATTTAACTTATAGCCTTCAAAACAATTTCATTTCAATTTGATTTAAACAAATCATCAATTTAAATCTGTTAAAAATAAACAGATTTAATTCATAGCTTTCAAAAAGAATTCATTCATAACTTAGGAAAATCATTTCTCTATTCAATCTTGCAATTCCCCTAATTAACTGGAATCTCAGTTCTTATCTAAAAGTGTTTATCATTTGAAAACAACAGTTTTCATTTTGGAAATCTGATTCATTTATACGAGTTGAAATCCTTGGGTTAAGTTCAAATTCCCAAAAATAATACTTTAAAAATGATTTAACTCATAATGACTAGTATAATATCATTAATCCCTAGTTTCAAATTACAGAATTCAATTCAAATATTGAATTCAAATTTAAATCAACTTATTTAAATTCCAAAACTTAATCAAGTAATTTAAAAATAATAAATTCTATTTTGAAATTCCATTCCAAAAGCTTTTCACATTTATTCCGATTCCATTTCCAAAACATTTGAATTCAAATATTCAAATTTAAACTATTTCAAAAATCTGTGACTTAATCGATTTCCTCGTGAAATCCATAATTGTGTGTGTATGAGTGTGGTCCAGGGGTTATACACAGTAGTGCAACAGCATACAATCATCACAGATCAGAATACAGGAATATAGTTGATAAGCGATATAACTATAACGCTCATCGTCCATTCACAGATAATATACAAATATAAATAAATGAATGAATCATACACAGCTCAATCCATAGAACAAAATATCACAGATCAGATAGGACAATCAATTCAAGATATCTCATACAATACAATCATTCATAAGTAAGGTCAAGCATTTAATAATCATTTATAAGCAGGATTAATTAATTGTTTTAATCCTAATTAATTCAATTTATTTCCAAGTAAATAAAATTAAATTACTTATGAATTTATCATCCCATTCTGGTTTCTTAATTCAAATCATTTGATATAAACTAATTTATCAAACACTTTAATTAATTAAATTATTCTTAATCAATCATATTAAATCGACTCTTGAACCAATTATATATATAATTAATTTACTTCTTAATTCATTATTTCAAGAAATTTACTCATTAATTACTTATCATTAAGCAATCATCTCAAATAACAAATTATGAATTACCAATTTATCTTTATCATTAATTTAAATCAAAATATTCAAGTTTAATTACAATTAGTAATTAACCCCTTAATTTCTTTCATTAAGTAATTAACAATTTACAATTGATTATCTTAATTAATTTAATCTAATAAATCATCAAAATTAATCACATTAATTTAATTACTTAATAATTCCTAGTTAATTATCTTCATTAACTAATAAAATTTCTTAATTACATTTAAATTAATCTCTAATTATAAATTAATCTAAATCATTAATTTATAAATTCGATAAATAAATCATTCCTTAATTATCTTATTTAATCGAATCATTTAATACCTTAATTATCTCTAAGGTAATTTATTTATTTCTTTATTAATGATTAAATACATATTAATGTGTAGAACATTACCCTTTTTTAAATTTAACAAACCCAGGCTTGAATTCAAACAGAAGAACAGGCCTCTGTTTTTAAAATGCCTGGAACTAACAAACTTAAGACAGCACACTACTTCGAGTCGCCTACCTCTTTACTTCGAGAGTGACCCGAGAAAAATGCCTGAGTGCTTCGAGTTTTTCCCTACAGCAAAGTTAAGTTTTAAACTATAGTACACATTCAAGCATCAGGCCTATACGCGCACGCGATCCAGAAAACCCGAAGCAACTTCCAAAATTTTTTGAGCAAAAGTACGCGGCGACCCAAACTTGCTTCTTCTTCTTCCACAACTCTCCAAACCCAGATACCACATTCACGCGTGCACGTGCACCACCCTTCTGGCCTCCTCCGATCCAAGCTGCGATCGTCAACACATCAGCCATGATCTCTATGAGCCTCACAAACACTCAAATACTCAAAACAACAGCGAATTCAAAATTGAACAAATTGACCCAGACCTGAAACAAAAATGCATCCACCCCTTCGAAACCTGTCATCGCCACATTCACGCCACCACAACCACCGGAACACGTGAAACTTCGTCTACACGATCGCCAGCATCCCCTCTACTTCCACCCAGAGCCACGCAACGCTCGATCGTCTATCGGGGACGAACGATTCAAATTACTCAGCCGCTACAAAATTAGGTTTAGAAACTAAACCTCGCCACCGCCGCTTCCACGTCGAACTGGAGCAACTCCAGATAATTTTCCCAACTCCTTCGGAGGCTCCTTCACCCCTACGCGAAACGCCGAGTATTCCGGTCCACTCTATCACCCAAAAATCGACCATAACCCATTTTCGTTCATCCCGGAACTGTAGCTTAATCCTAGCTCTAAAAATTTTGATTCAAGCTTTAAAAATCATATTAAAGTATAACAATCCCATTTATACACCTGAATTCATAAATTACGAAGTTTGAATTCTTGCTCTTTTTGAACTTAGCTGGGTTATTTTACTTTCCAGAGAAAGTTAAACTTGGTTTTAACTTCTATAAATTTTTAATCTCAAGTTTATACTATAACAACCAATTTCCATTTTGATTCTAAGTCCACTCTATAAGTAGATTGAAAGAAAAAGAATTTTGAATCAAAGATGTTTTGTTCATGAACTTAAAACAGAGAGGTATTTAAATATCAGCCTGCACACCCATTCCATTACCAAGAACACACACATACTTATGTATTCACAGACATGTAGTTGCAACATTTCTTTTTAATCAAACTTAAAGCTCTAAAGTTTGTGTTTACTCACAGTACTTAGTTTAAACAGAGAAGATGTTTTCATTTTTTTTTTTTAAACCTGCATACATCATTTTTATGTATACTTATACACATTTTCAAACCTGCATACATCATTTTTATGTATACTTACACATGCAAGCAAACATTTACATTCAAAATAAGTTTATACTTTGATTTTTTTTTAAAAGAATGTTACTCACTTGTGTTGTTTGAAACAGAGAGCATGAGCAGCTGGAAGTGCTCTGAGAACTGGAAAAATGGATTTGCTTTTGTTTGAACAACCTTGTGTAATTTCAAACTGAACCTTCATCTTGATTATCAGGTTGTAGTTGCTTTTGAAGTTGATATATATGGGTTTACTGTAAGTATTACTTGTACAGGGTGATGTTGTTTGTACAACATAGGCATGGCTGATATGATATGCTTGCTTGTACTTGTTTTATTCATTTGTTTAGTGAAACAAGATCTCGGCTGAGATGATAGGTTATGGTGGCTGATGTATAACATTTTTATTTGTACAAGTTAATGTTGTCTTGTTTGTTATGTTATGTACAGTTCTCACTTTACTTGTTCATGCATATTTGTACTTTGTTTTTTTTTTAAGCTTATGCCTTAATTCTTTTAGTTATATTTTTGTTTTCCATGCTTGCTTTGTTTTCATTTACAAGTGTACATACTTGTATGTATTTTTGTTTTGTAATACTTCCTATATATGTTTACTTATTGTTTTTGTTTTATATATAATTGTTCTTATTTTTATTCATAGCTTAAATATGAATTATTTTACTTTACAAAATAAGTGAACTTCTATTTTTATTTTACTCTTATTACTTTTGTAGCCTACTCCATTTGTATTATCTTGTATTGATTTATTAATATGAGATTAAGATATATATATATATATATACACTTTATATTGTTATATCTTATATTTTATTTACTTCTTATTTATTGTCTTGTATTTATTATATATATTTTAACCATCAATAATAAATTAACAATTCACTTATTTATTTATTTCGTACTTGTGTCAATGTATATACTTTAATATTTATTTTTCAAACCATTAATATAAGATTTAAATTCAAATCAAAATATATATATATGTACACACAAGATTTTAAAATTTCAAATTGACTCATATATACCCAAATACACACACACACACATATATATATATATTCACATATATACATATATATAATAAAAAAATTTAAATGATTTATATAGAATATATTTGAACTCGGGGAAACTCACATCACTATTTATAATTAATTTTATAAATTTTTATTCAAAATTTCATTTAATTATTAATTTAAATTAAATAAAAATTCAGGATCGTTACAGACTTCCCCCCTTAAAAGAATTTCGTCCTCGAAATTCGCAGGCACGAAAACAATACAGAGATAGACGAAAGATAGAAGAAATATCTTTTCAAATCAAACTGGATATCAATTCTGCATTTGGCTCACCAAATCAGAATATCAACAACAGATACAAGAAATTATAATAGAATTTCAATTTTGGTTTTAAACAAAATTGTTTTATTGGTTCAATTCAAATTAAGCTCTATATTCTATTAATCAATTTAACTCAATTTAAAATTTCAAGTTTATTCAAAATTTATAATCTCAAATTTCAAATTCGTATTCATTAAGGTTTAACTCCAAAACTGATAAGAAATAGATGAAGATACGAAGTAAGATCTTCTACAATGATTCGTAGGGCCCTCACCGTACCGAAACTTCTTTTTGGAGCTGCCACGAAGCAATCAAAAGAATTTAGAAACGAATCAAAGAAATTGATAAGAAAGTTATTTCCACTGTTGTTACAGAGTATTGACCAATTATAGTCGTATTTCCCTGTCCTCTATCTCGTTCTCTTCTTGCACTCATACTTACTATCAGTGGATAGTAAAAGAATTTACTGAGGCATTCAAACAGATATCTTAAGGATTACTCATTCTAGGATTTACTTCATCCTATCTCTAATGAGCTACTTAACGTGTTACACTCCTGAGCTAAAGTTCAACCCTTAGCTCTGATACCAAATGTAACGAGTCGAATTTTGCCCGCTCAAAAATCGACATCCATACTTCAAATCGTATTCGAATGCCGTAGATTCGACCGTTCAAATCCGATTCGCCGGAGCTTATAACAATCATTAAGTAAACAACACAGCGGAATAAAAGAACAATACATTGATATACAGCTTTGATACAATATCTGATACAACAGATAATCCAATAGATATCAATATACATCAGAGATATGATACAATAAAATAGCAGCGGAAAGAAAATAGATAACATCTAGCATGCGGAACAAATAACTCTGAGATAATCTTCAAAAGAGAACTCCGAGAACTGCAACTCCATTTCCAAGAATCAATCCAGCAATAGCTCGAACTCCCAATAACATATCACCAAGCTCAGCAAGACTGGTGTGGTCCAAAGACTGAACCAACTCCAGATAATCCACTATATCTAACTATCTGTAAAACCCAACTCTAGACTGCTCGTGTAGAAAATAATGAGCACCCAGAGTTTAGGAAAGAAACAATAAACTCCGGATCAGTCGTGGGACTGGTGTGAGCAACAAAAACAGTTTATCTTTTAAAACATTCAAAGAAATATTTTAAAGTTAATTCGCAATGCTTTTGAAAAATGAGACTACCATAAGGCCTCCCGCACACACACACAATGCAAACGCAGAATCGGAGGAGATTTCTCCTTATGATAGTCAAAGATGCATGATACGCATTAAAGAACATTTGATATTATTACTAGTGCATAGTGTAGGAAAAATTCATTTCGAAAGTAGAATATAAATCTTAGCCAGCATAGACATTCCGCACTTATGCCTACTATAGCTACCATGCTCAATGGCAGGTTACCGCCACATTCCATGGTAGGTTCTACAACTAATACTGTACAAGATCGTAGTGTTTCTTTGGATTTCCAACGAATGATCAGGCCAAGGAACTTCCCATTGCCACATGAGAATGCCTCTGGAAAGACATCCCCGAGAACCAAACCGGAACTCTGCCAACACAAGGCCGGGTTACCCCTAACTGGGTAACTACTGACACGAGCACGCCATTCCCCGATCGTAAACGACCTTTCTCACGGGATCCCGAAAACCAACAACCACAAAGTAATAAATTCGTAGTAACCACATAGGTTAAATATCTGGGCTCCATACCATGATACCACCTCTATCCAGAAGGAAATGTACATACCCTAAAGGGTGCTACCCCTCATAACCTTGCCGCATCTTTCCTGTTTTGACCATTTCCGGGGTGTGAGGCTCGACGAAGTCACGTCCACAAAAACATACTTTATACAAAAGCCATGCTTTGGGTCAACAAATGATCAACACAATGATCACCAAGATAGACGATCAAATAAATGATCCTATCACAAATAATCAACACAATGATCATTCACAGCAACACTCAGCATGTCACATTACCAAATTGGGGATATATCGCTGATAACTTCAACTACATAACCTCTGAGCTCGTACGTCTCAGAGAAGGGTGTTAAGCTAAAAGAATAAATTCTTCGCCACCAACAGAAATATATTTGAAAGAAATCGGCTTTATATCTCAACTTGTAATGTCAGGCATACAATCCATACAAGTCTTTTCTGGGTTCGAACAGAACCGAAGGCACTTACAAAGAAGTCCTTGCAACCCGGATATTCACAATCCCGATCGGATTTCCCATCACTTAGGGAGTTTCTATACCGGCGCGACTCAGTGCAGAAACAATCGATAGGTCATCCTATCGCTTTCACAAATACCCGGTCTTCATCACCGGTCTTCAAATGCTATCCATAACGACGTATCACATATTCGGAATGGGTTATACGACACAAAGGTCCTTTCCCGGCTAAACCGAATAGTGAGCACGATATTTCAAAAACAAATGGATAATGGGATTTCAATTAAGTCACAACTTATTACCCAAAACTTTTCTTCAAATGGCTTAACAAATTACCATTTTCAATCTTTAAACAAAAAGATTCATTTTCACAACCTTTAACGGTTTAAACAATTTTCACATTTAAATCTTTTAAACAAAAGATTCATTCACATATTTTCCAAATCAATTTTCATTTCAATTTGATTTAACTCGTTAAATCTTTAAATCAAAGATTTAACTTATAGCCTTCAAAACAATTTCATTTCAATTTGATTTAAACAAATCATCAATTTAAATCTGTTAAAAATAAACAGATTTAATTCATAGCTTTCAAAAAGAATTCATTCATAACTTAGGAAAATCATTTCTCTATTCAATCTTGCAATTCCCCTAATTAACTGGAATCTCAGTTCTTATCTAAAAGTGTTTATCATTTGAAAACAACAGTTTTCATTTTGGAAATCTGATTCATTTATACGAGTTGAAATCCTTGGGTTAAGTTCAAATTCCCAAAAATAATACTTTAAAAATGATTTAACTCATAATGACTAGTATAATATCATTAATCCCTAGTTTCAAATTACAGAATTCAATTCAAATATTGAATTCAAATTTAAATCAACTTATTTAAATTCCAAAACTTAATCAAGTAATTTAAAAATAATAAATTCTATTTTGAAATTCCATTCCAAAAGCTTTTCACATTTATTCCGATTCCATTTCCAAAACATTTGAATTCAAATATTCAAATTTAAACTATTTCAAAAATCTGTGACTTAATCGATTTCCTCGTGAAATCCATAATTGTGTGTGTATGAGTGTGGTCCAGGGGTTATACACAGTAGTGCAACAGCATACAATCATCACAGATCAGAATACAGGAATATAGTTGATAAGCGATATAACTATAACGCTCATCGTCCATTCACAGATAATATACAAATATAAATAAATGAATGAATCATACACAGCTCAATCCATAGAACAAAATATCACAGATCAGATAGGACAATCAATTCAAGATATCTCATACAATACAATCATTCATAAGTAAGGTCAAGCATTTAATAATCATTTATAAGCAGGATTAATTAATTGTTTTAATCCTAATTAATTCAATTTATTTCCAAGTAAATAAAATTAAATTACTTATGAATTTATCATCCCATTCTGGTTTCTTAATTCAAATCATTTGATATAAACTAATTTATCAAACACTTTAATTAATTAAATTATTCTTAATCAATCATATTAAATCGACTCTTGAACCAATTATATATATAATTAATTTACTTCTTAATTCATTATTTCAAGAAATTTACTCATTAATTACTTATCATTAAGCAATCATCTCAAATAACAAATTATGAATTACCAATTTATCTTTATCATTAATTTAAATCAAAATATTCAAGTTTAATTACAATTAGTAATTAACCCCTTAATTTCTTTCATTAAGTAATTAACAATTTACAATTGATTATCTTAATTAATTTAATCTAATAAATCATCAAAATTAATCACATTAATTTAATTACTTAATAATTCCTAGTTAATTATCTTCATTAACTAATAAAATTTCTTAATTACATTTAAATTAATCTCTAATTATAAATTAATCTAAATCATTAATTTATAAATTCGATAAATAAATCATTCCTTAATTATCTTATTTAATCGAATCATTTAATACCTTAATTATCTCTAAGGTAATTTATTTATTTCTTTATTAATGATTAAATACATATTAATGTGTAGAACATTACCCTTTTTTAAATTTAACAAACCCAGGCTTGAATTCAAACAGAAGAACAGGCCTCTGTTTTTAAAATGCCTGGAACTAACAAACTTAAGACAGCACACTACTTCGAGTCGCCTACCTCTTTACTTCGAGAGTGACCCGAGAAAAATGCCTGAGTGCTTCGAGTTTTTTCCTACAGCAAAGTTAAGTTTTAAACTATAGTACACATTCAAGCATCAGGCCTATACGCGCACGCGATCCAGAAAACCCGAAGCAACTTCCAAAATTTTTTGAGCAAAAGTACGCGGCGACCCAAACTTGCTTCTTCTTCTTCCACAACTCTCCAAACCCAGATACCACATTCACGCGTGCACGTGCACCACCCTTCTGGCCTCCTCCGATCCAAGCTGCGATCGTCAACACATCAGCCATGATCTCTATGAGCCTCACAAACACTCAAATACTCAAAACAACAGCGAATTCAAAATTGAACAAATTGACCCAGACCTGAAACAAAAATGCATCCACCCCTTCGAAACCTGTCATCGCCACATTCACGCCACCACAACCACCGGAACACGTGAAACTTCGTCTACACGATCGCCAGCATCCCCTCTACTTCCACCCAGAGCCACGCAACGCTCGATCGTCTATCGGGGACGAACGATTCAAATTACTCAGCCGCTACAAAATTAGGTTTAGAAACTAAACCTCGCCACCGCCGCTTCCACGTCGAACTGGAGCAACTCCAGATAATTTTCCCAACTCCTTCGGAGGCTCCTTCACCCCTACGCGAAACGCCGAGTATTCCGGTCCACTCTATCACCCAAAAATCGACCATAACCCATTTTCGTTCATCCCGGAACTGTAGCTTAATCCTAGCTCTAAAAATTTTGATTCAAGCTTTAAAAATCATATTAAAGTATAACAATCCCATTTATACACCTGAATTCATAAATTACGAAGTTTGAATTCTTGCTCTTTTTGAACTTAGCTGGGTTATTTTACTTTCCAGAGAAAGTTAAACTTGGTTTTAACTTCTATAAATTTTTAATCTCAAGTTTATACTATAACAACCAATTTCCATTTTGATTCTAAGTCCACTCTATAAGTAGATTGAAAGAAAAAGAATTTTGAATCAAAGATGTTTTGTTCATGAACTTAAAACAGAGAGGTATTTAAATATCAGCCTGCACACCCATTCCATTACCAAGAACACACACATACTTATGTATTCACAGACATGTAGTTGCAACATTTCTTTTTAATCAAACTTAAAGCTCTAAAGTTTGTGTTTACTCACAGTACTTAGTTTAAACAGAGAAGATGTTTTCATTTTATTTTTTTAAACCTGCATACATCATTTTTATGTATACTTATACACATTTTCAAACCTGCATACATCATTTTTATGTATACTTACACACGCAAGCAAACATTTACATTCAAAATAAGTTTATACTTTGAGTTTTTTTTAAAAGAATGTTACTCACTTGTGTTGTTTGAAACAGAGAGCATGAGCAGCTGGAAGTGCTCTGAGAACTGGAAAAATGGATTTGCTTTTGTTTGAACAGCCTTGTGTAATTTCAAACTGAACCTTCATCTTGATTATCAGGTTGTAGTTGCTTTTAAAGTTGATATATATGGGTTTACTGTAAGAATTACTTGTACAGGGTGATGTTGTTTGTACAACATAGGCATGGCTGATATGATATGCTTGCTTGTACTTGTTTTATTCATTTGTTTAGTGAAACAAGATCTCGGCTGAGATGATAGGTTATGGTGGCTGATGTATAACATTTTTATTTGTACAAGTTAATGTTGTCTTGTTTGTTATGTTATGTACAGTTCTCACTTTACTTGTTCATGCATATTTGTACTTTGTTTTTTTTTAAGCTTATGCCTTAATTCTTTTATTTATATTTTTGTTTTCCATGCTTGCTTTGTTTTCATTTACAAGTGTACATACTTGTATGTATTTTTGTTTTGTAATACTTCCTATATATGTTTACTTATTGTTTTTGTTTTATATATAATTGTTCTTATTTTTATTCATAGCTTAAATATGAATTATTTTACTTTACAAAATAAGTGAACTTCTATTTTTATTTTACTCTTATTACTTTTGTAGCCTACTCCATTTGTATTATCTTGTATTGATTTATTAATATGAGATTAAGATATATATATATATATATATATATATATATATATTTACTTTATATTGTTATATCTTATATTTTATTTACTTCTTATTTATTGTCTTGTATTTATTATATATATTTTAACCATCAATAATAAATTAACAATTCACTTATTTATTCATTTCGTACTTGTGTCAATGTATATACTTTAATATTTATTTTTCAAACCATTAATATAAGATTTAAATTCAAATCAAAATATATAAATATATACACACAAGATTTTAAAATTTCAAATTGACTCATATATACCCAAATATACACACACACACACACACATATATATATATATATTCACATATATACATATATATAATAAAAAAATTTAAATGATTTATATAGAATATATTTGAACTCGGGGAAACTCACATCACTATTTATAATTAATTTTATAAATTTTTATTCAAAATTTCATTTAATTATTAATTTAAATTAAATAAAAATTCAGGATCATTACAAAAACTAAAACATGATTTTTGAAACTAAAATACAAATTTTAGTAGTGGGATTTGAATGCATTTCTATTTTGACCAGAAATAGGTATTTAAGGGGTTTCTGATGATCTCGAAGATCTCGGAGGTCAAGGTTCCTTCTGGAGGTAGTGGGATGATCGATGATGATGGGAAAATTGTCTGGGAGTTGATCAAAGCATGGTGGAGGTGGTGGTTTATGTTTAAAGTCTGTAACCCTAGTTTTAACTAGGTTTGAAATTTTGATCATCTCGTCTTCCCTAGTGGATCGAGTGCAACAGGATTTCGGGTAATGGAAGTTGGTGGGTTATCGAAGACTTGGCCGGAGTTTCAGACCCTCTGGTGGTTGGAGATGCGAAGACGAGGTGGATTCCAGGTTTTGCTTTGGGTGTTCCAGGTTTGGGTTAAAGCTCGATTTCGAGTGGTTCTGGAAATTTTGATGATCGTGGTTAGGTGTGGGGCTGATTGGCGACTTGAAGAGATCATCGAAGGTGATCGAAGATGGACGGCGCCACCATGCATGTGCACGGTGCACTTCCATTGTTTTCTGGTAAATTGGTTTGGGCAGAGTAGTATGTCTCGAGTTATTCTCGAGAATTTACGTGTTTTGCTCGAAGATTTTTAGGTTAGACTCGAAGCAATAAAGGATATGATTTTAAAAGTTTGTAAATGGTTTTTAAACATTGTTAAAGTTAAAATTGTATTCATTTTAAAACTTATATTTGAAATGAAATTTGAAAGTAAATTTGAAAGTAAAATGTTTTCAAATGTGTTTGTGAATAATAATTAAATCATTAATAAGAAAATATTTTACCTTAAAGTTAATTAAGATTTAATGATTGGTGATTCATTAAATTATTAAAGTAATTAAAGATAATTTATTAATTTAATAAATTAATGATGTGGATTGATTAATTTAGTAATTAAGTGTTTTAAATTAATTATTAAGGTTTGAGATTAATTATTAAAGTAATAATTAATTTGTAACTAAGGATTATTAATTAAATAAGATTATATTCTAATTAATGATTAGGAATTAATTAATCAAATAATTAAAGATTAATTAAGTTACAGTTAAGCACTTAACTAATTAAATAATTAGAGATTAATTAATGGGTTATTAAGGATAAATTAATTTGTAATTAATAATGATTAATCTAAGTTAATTACTTAAGAAAAGTAATTAAAGAATCGTTAATAGTTAATGAAGGTCATTAACTTGAGATTATTTAATAATTAATTAATGTGATTAATTTTAATAATTAATTAGATTAATTAAGGATAATCATTTGTGAGATTATTTTAAATATAATTACTTAATGAAAGTAATTAAAGGAATTAATTACTCAAGGTAATTAATTAAATAAATTTGATTAGTTTAAGTTAATTAATTAAGTTTAATTAATTTAGAATAATCACTTGAGGATTTGATAAGTATAATTACTTAGGAAAGTAATTAATGGATAATTACTGGATGTAATTAATTGAATGATGATTTGTTAATGAAAGTAATTTGAGTTTAATTACTTTGTGTAATTAATCAAGGGATTAATTAAAGATAATTAATTAAGGAGTAATTAATTTATTTAATGAAGTAATCAAGGGAAGTTAATTACTGGATGTGATTAATCAAGAGTGATTAATAAATGTGGTTTAATTAAAGATTAATTACTAAATGTAATTAATTGAAATAGAGTAATTAATTAAAATATAATTTGGGATCATTAATTAATATAATTAATGATGTAATTAAGGGTTGATTAATTAAGATTAATTAATCAATAATAAGTTATTATAGAGTAATTAATTAAGGATTAATGTAATTGATTATAATTAATTAATTAATGAAGTAATCAAAGGTTAATCACTATAAGTGGTTGAGGATAATTAATTTGTAAAATTAATTAAAGGATAATTACTTGAATGTAATTAAAGGATAATTAATCAGGGATGATTAATTAAGGTGGATAATTTGAGGATAATTAATTAATTGATTTGTAATTAATTAATGGTTATGTAAGCAAGTTTTATAATGATGAAAGTAATTAATTTAATTTACTTTAAATTAATTAGAGATAAAGTAATTAATTTAAATCATTTTAAATTAATTATGATGTGATTAATTAATCCTTGCTTATGTATGGATGGATGATATTGATTGCCTTGAATTGTTTGAGATCTCAAATATGAGATAAGTAATGTTGTGTGATATTGCTACTTTGGTTGAAGTGTGATGATAATGTTAATTATCCATTTGTGATGATAATGTGGATTATCTGTTTGTGATGATAATGTGAATTATCTATTTGTGACGATAATGTAGATTATCTATTGTGATATGTGAATTATCTATCTGTGTGTATATAGACAATGGAATTGAATTGTTTTAAACTTTAAAACAACTTGGGCCTAAAAGATGGCGTTTTGGATTTCGATGAGACCGGGATCGGGTTTTCAGATTTGGATATCCGAAACCCACATCGATCCAAATTAATGATAGGTCGTGAATCTCAAGTGAAGATGAAGATTCAGAGTGCAAGGGTTATCATCGTTAACTCTGAGGGTGATTCCAAAATAAGTGTAACGAGACAATGCCTTCGGTTTCGTTCGAACCCGGAACGACCTTGTATGGATTGAATGCTTTCAGAACATCGTCAGGTGGACGATGAGCATTCTAATAGATGTGTTCTCTAAAGGTAATCGTAGCCTCAAGCCTCATCAACCGGGAATGGCTAAAACATGGGAGGTGCAGCAAGGCTAAGTGGGCCATGCCTAAGTAGGACAAGATTTTCCCCTGTCTAGAAGTCCCTTTTTATTCGGCTGTGTGGGCAGTTGGGTCGCGGCCAACTGTGGGGTTGTCTTTTTCGGGACTGTCCAGTAAGGAATGGTTCCGGCCTTGTGTTACAAGGGATTTAGGGTGGATCCTCGGTACATTGATTTAGGCCACGTACTGTGACGGGCGGTACCCCAATAGCCCTACCATTGTATGGAATCCAATCTCCAATAAATGCCCTCGGATTTGATTGTAAACATATGTATGCTGGAATTTAATAAATGTAACAATTTCGGCTATTTCTTATTTTTTTGAAAACCCTAGACTCTAATATAATACCACTGGATTTCCTATCAAATGTTTTGGTTAGCGTAAGGTAAAAACTTACCCATGTTTATGTGTGGGAAGTCTTACGTGATACCTTTGTTTTTAAAGGTTTTTCTAAAGTTAAGCAACTTTAACCTGTTACTCACACCAGACCCATGTCTGACCCCGAGTTTATTTCTATTTTTCTTAAACTCTTGGGTATTCAAATTTTTACGAGTAGCCAAGGGATTCAGGTTAGCTTTGACGAATTGTGGAGGGGCAATGGAGCAGGAGACTTTAGCGTTGTAGATATTTTTAGTGTTCCGCTGTGTTGGTTTCTCTGTGTTGTTGTTGAGTTGTAATGACTAGACAGGTGTTTATAACTATCTAGTACATGATGTATAAGCTGTATAACTCTGATGTATATGATACTATGTAATATCTTATGTGATTAATATAATTTATTCGTTCCTCTGTTGAGATTCTGATGTTGTTCCTTTCTTTCTTCTCAATCCTTTCTCTTTTCTATCCCTTCCTTTCTTACTTATGATACGTCTTTCTGGGAGGTGAAAGACGGATCGTGACAACATTAATTAAATATAAATCAATTTAAAAACTGAGGAAATTTACATGGTTTTGAATTTATTGTGTATCTAACAATATGTATTTCAAATTTATGTTTCTTTTCTGTTACTTTTATTCTTCTACCTCCTTCCTTTTCGAGGACGTAAAGTTTTAAGTGGAGGAGAATGTAACGATCCGAAAATTTTAACGGTTTTTATACCGTAATTAACTAAAATTTTAATTGAAAGTAAACAATTAATTTTTTTAATGAAAATTCGATATTTGGAATACGTCTATTTAGATATAGCAAATGGAAAATTTCCATTGGAATATATGAATGTTAATTCTGTTGTGTAAATTTCAATTTAATATCAGTTAATTTGATGAAAGTTAAATACTTTCAAAACCTGAATACTTTTATATAATAAAAATGTAAATGATCTTCTGAGTGAGACATCATAATCCGTTTCATCAAATTTGGACATTTCTAGCCCCGTTTATCTCATTTTCGACAAACTTACAGCAGTTTAGCAGCGAAATATCGACTTTTGATAGGATGATCTTATCGCTGATATTTGTGTACCGTTCTATTCATCTCGTTATGCTGATCTCCATAGTATATTATTTGTGTGTTTCGGAGTCCGTTATGCGTCGGAATTTGCAAAAACGGTTACCGTAATGGTCAGTCCTTTTGTTTCTTTGTGACCATTCATTATCCACTGTTTAAAACAAATGGAAATTTGCCGTTCTTATTTCCTGAATTTAATTCATGACCTTTCTGTTCTCTATTTCAATCTATCGTACGTTGGTTCGTTCATTTTCTTTATGTCCCTTTTCTTTCTCTTTTCCATTCTGAAACGTTAAACTAAAAAGGAAAAAAATAAATATATTAGTCTGTTTCTTTCTTTATTTCTGGAACCTGCATGAAATCTTCTTTCCCATTTTGTGATGCTGACGTCTTCTTTTCCTGGTCTTCCATTTTGAGAAGCATACATAGTTTCCTTCATAAATATATGTTTATATATCTGTTCGTTCAATATGGTGACAACTTGCTTCCCTAACCAATCGACCCATGTTCCCCTTCACGCGACATGTCCCCATCTCGGCCGCCGTCCGCCTCCTCTTTCCTGCCACCTTCCACCATCTCTCCAACATGCTGACCTACTTCTACGTCCACCGTTCCCTAACGTGTACCGCCAGACAAACCCCGAGTACAGCAGCCCTAGCTGTGCACAACCATCACCATCAGCCTACAACGCCTCACTACATCACAACCAGACCAACCCCTGCCATGACACCCTCCTCCGTATAACGACAGCTGTCCCTAACCCGAGTAGCCATGCAGTCGCCTGCTACCTACTAACAGCGCGACCAACCTCTGACTCACCCCTCCGCCTCCCGTCCTATAAGCCTCTTTCCTCGACCACATCAACCCATTAGTAGCAAGCTCGCCTTCCTCCTCCCTCCGATATGCCTCTCTCCATGCGGTGAATTTGCTCCAGCTTGATGGCAACAGCAAATTTTCTCTTTTTTAATAAATGTATGTACACAAAATATGTTTATATATGTATATATAAGTTTGTATATAATACGTTGTGTGTGTGTGTGTATATAAAGTTATTCACGTTTGGTTGTATATAAGTTATATATATATTACTTATGCTATGTTATATAGTGCGTTTAAAGTATTGTTTTAAGCATTGTTTATAAAGTGCTATATATATACACTGTGATCTTAAGTATATATTTTATTTTATACGTATGTTTAGTTGCATTTTACCTATAGCTTTGCGTTAATTTTGTATGTGTGTGTGTATGTTCGCGTTGATTTTGTGTGTGTATATAAATATATGTTTTAATTTTTTTTTGCATAATGTTTATATACATATGTTAGTTTGTATAAGTTTAAAATCTGTCAGTATAATATGTCTGTTTATATACGTTAGTTGTATAATATATTTGTTTATATATGATATTTATAATATATGTTATATAAAGTATATTAAAGGTTCGCCTATATAACTAAGTTATATAATCTGCTACAAAACATATAGATTTTATGTTATATATATATATATATATATATATATATATATATATATATTATGTTTTGACATGATGTGTTATATATTATATGTTTCAAATGTTTATCTACAATGTATAACATTTTGTTAGTTTTGTTATAACTCTTATATGTATAAAGTATGTTTAAACATTTATTTGAATTTTTTTGTAGAAAATATATATTTATTTTATTAGTATGTGTTTTAATTTGATATTGATTTTTTAACAAATAATATATATATATATATATATATATATATATATATATATATATATAAGCTGTCCTGATATGTGTGTCAAATCGAATTTTATAAATATAGACTTTAAAATATAAAAATAAAGATTTATTTTGATGTGAGTTTAAAATATATGTTATAGAAATTTAATTTATATTTTTTTCATCAATTCTAGTCCATCGTGCCTGCTTTCTTCGTCGAATTCATGGTCATCGTGCTATGTTTTGGAATTTGTGCCGGGGTTCATAGCTTATTTTCATCGTCTATTTCTCTAGCCTCGAAAGGTGAGAAATCACTCACGATTAACTTTCTTATAGTTGATTAATTTAATTCACATTGAAATGACAATTGAAATTTGTTGTTGAATTTCAACTGTTAACTATATAACTTATAGTTATTTAATTGTTGAATATGATATGCCATTATCTGCAATTGTTCACCTGTAATATATGATACCATATCCTGTTGTGTATATTTTATTTTATTTATTGCAGATGATATATGCTTGTGTTGCTATGTTATATTATTATCATTTCTTTTTCTACAAGTTACCTGTTAACATAGAATTACCTGTGGGTTGAAATGATACACACCCGAACGATCTTGTAGAATAGAGGAAATGTTATTGGCGGAAATGATAAACCCAAACGATTTTCATTTATTTTGAATTTGGGGATTGCGGGTTGAAATGATATATACCCATAAATATTAATTGCGGATTGAAATGATAAATATCCATATCACTTGATAATAGGTTAGAAAATTATATACAAACACCGTTGATCTATTTTGAAAAATGATTTTTTTGGAAGGAAATATATGGATTTTATTAAATATTGATTTTTAAATATAATAAAAAGATATTTTATTTTGTAAAATTATTTCTTTAAATCATATGTTTGGAAATTTTAAACTTACAAGCTAGTTTGAAAATATAACTGTTAAACAATTTTTTTACTTATAAAAATTTATTATTTTTAAAATATATAAAATAAGACGTAAAATAGATTTATTAAATAGATTTAATTTAATATAAATTATTTAAATAATATTTAATTTAATTAGTATATATATAGTATGTTCAAATTTTTATTTAATTTTTTTCATTAGTATTTTAATTAGATTTTTGTAACGACTTTAAATAAATTGAGGTTGGAAAATAAAGTAACAATTGACATGAAATTTAAATTGATTAATAATTGAATTCAAATAAGAATTTGTTTGAATTTATTAATTTTGAGATTTGAAAGGTATGATTTTTAACTTGATTTGATGAAAAGTGATTAAATGAATATTCTCAACTTTAAATAAAATTGAGATTGAATATTTAATATTGATTTTAAGTTTATAAATTGAGATTTTATTTAATTTTTATTAAATTGATTAAGTGAATATTTCAAAAATAAATCATAGTAAAGTTAAATGTTGAAATACAAATAAAAGTTATATTGAAATGTTTGAATATTTAATCCTTGAGTCTTATTGGAAATGAGGAGATAGTTCAAAACTAGATTTGAAATTGATAAATATTGAAATAATTTATTTAGAATTTGAATTGAACCTTAACCTTTTAAAATTGAAAGTGTTATGATTTCAAAAGTGTTATGATTTCGAAAGCGTTATGATTTCAAAGGGTTACGATTTCAAAAGTGCTATAAATTTTAAAAGGGTTGCGATTCTGGAAATGAATATTATTTTGATGTGAAAAATGATATTGAATTGATATGGTCTTGAAATGAATATGATATTTGGATATGAAGTATGAACTTTTTGAAATGAAATGACCACGGTGTGAAATAAGCATTTGGTTGTTAAAGAGACCAAGATCGGATATTGTCATACTCTCTGCCAATACCGAAAACCACTTTAACAACTATGTACATGGTAGAGATTGCAGAACGAAGTAGGATGGTTTGGCGATGGTTTTGTATGGTATTTACGTAGCCATGACTCCCGTGAGTCAGCTTTATGTATCTAAAACAAAAGCTATACTGGACCAAGTGGGGTCATTCCCCCGATCGGGCACACTTCTTCGATACCATTCTATTGCTTTGGTGGTTTGATTGGGTGCGCCCTTTGATTTTGGTGTGTGTCACGAGGTGAGCAGTAGTAGCTGCTATGCGTCACCATCAGTCCGGGAGTGCCAATGGTATATCTACCTTGACATTGCCTCTAGTGCCGTGTCGCATGCCCTATCGCACCTTCTAAGAGTTTGGTTTATAGCATACCTATGGAGTTCCCTCTGATAGCCCTCTAGTTTATGGAGGAGTTGCGGTACTTTATAGACTATGGAAATATATAAAAATGTGTTAAGGGGGATATGGGTAACGCCTTAATGCTATTTTAATAGTTTACTTTATCATAAACATATTATAATAGCATATATTACTACATAATAGATAGTTCCACTGATCCTTGGAGGATGGAAATCCCAACAATCCTTTAAGTTACTTATATTTCAGTTGAAATTTCCCTTGAGTTGAATTTACTATATAAGAGTGTTAATACTGACTCGAGTGTTTTGTATTTTGCTTTATGCTCGGGTCAGATTGAGTGTTATAGCAATTGAGACTCACTTCGGAGATTGGAGCTTTGTTTGAAGATCTATCTATCCAGCTTTCTGTTATTTTTGTTTATTTCAGTCATTTATGTTCAGACCCATCAGTTGCTTATGTATTAGAGATTCATTTGTATTTGAGATTCCATTGTATTTCATTTTAGACTCTGATGTTTTATAGTAGCTTCGTGAACTACTATTTATCTATTCCACTGCTTATTGTGGTAATACGCTATGTATGTAATTGATTTATTTACTGTGTATCCTAAGTTTTGCCAAATATAAATTAACAATCTACTTTTTTAAGCAAATTCAAGTCCGACATGTGCGGATGCGAATGGTTCAAAATAGCGAGTCGTTACACAAAGCTTACCTCGGCCTCATGGAGGAAGCAAATGAATGGGGAATGCAAAGCTGTGTTATATGCATATAGTTTTATATTATAGCTTATATATATAATCTGTGTTATATATATAATAAATTTTAAAGTGTTTATATAAGCTGTTTTATATTTGCGATACATGTTCGAAAAAAATTCTTATAAAATAACGTGTAAGTTGATATACCAGTACTAGCTTAGATATTAGCTTATATAAAAATATGATATATGTGTGTTCGTTTTCAAATATATGTATTTTATTTTATATGGGTTCAAAATAAGATATTGATTATTTAAAGTATATAAATATAAATTTTATTTTATTATAAGTTTCAAATTTGATATTGATTTTAAATTATGTATGTGTATATATATATATATATATTGCATTTTCATCAAATCCAAGTTCATCCACTATGCTTTGCTTTGCTTTGACGCTGTCCAGATTTACAACAGCAGTTCTAACCTTATCACTGTCCCACTTGTTCGATTCGTGTGCTTGTCCGTGTCCATTCGCTTCATTCCTGTTCATTTCTCTAGCCTCGAAAGGTGAGCCAAACACTCACGATTAACATTCTTATAGTTAGTAAATTTGATTTCACTTGAAACGACAATTGAAATATGTTTTAAATTTTGAATTGCTAGTTATTTGATTTTTAAATATGATATGCCATTATCTGCAATTGTTTATCTGTGATATATGACACCATATCCTGTTGTGTATATTTTATTTAATTTGTTACTGATGATATATGCTTTTGTTGATATGTTATATTTTTATCATAATGGTTCTCACTCTACAAGTTCCCTGTTAATTTAGAATTCCCTATGGGTTGAAATGATATATACCCGAACGATCTTGTAGAATAGGGAAAATCCTTTTGGACTAAAATGATAAACCCAAGCGATTTTCATTTATTTGAATTTTTGGGATTATGGGTTGAAACGATATATACCCGTAGATATCTAAATTGCGGATTAAAATGATAAATATCCGTATCACTTGACCATGGGATAGAAAATTATATACGGACAACGTTGGTCTATATTTTGAAAATGATTTCCAAAGTTTTGAAAGGAAATATATGGGTTTTAATAAATATTGATTTTTAAAATATAAAATGTATAAATGTTATTTTTTATATAACTAAATTTTTTGATTTTTAAAATTATATGTTTTCGAAATTTTAAAATTTATAAATTAGTTTTGAAAATATAATTTTTAAGATTTTCTTATGATTTTATTATTTTTAAAATATATAAAATAAGATTTAATTGAAAATACATTTAATAATAATATTTAATTTAATAAATATTTAATTTGATGGGTTCATGATATGTTTAAGTATTTATATAAATTTAAATTAATATTTTAAAAATAGATTTTTTATAACTTTACTAATAGAGGTTTGTAAGATAAATTAATGTTGACTTGGAATTAAAATTGGTTAATAATTGTATTCAAATAAGAATTGATTTGAACTTATTTGTTTTGAGATTTTAAAAGATATGATTTATAACTTGATTTGATAAAAAGTGATTAAAAGAATATTCTCGACTTTAAATAAATTGAGACTGATTATTTAATATTGATTTAAATTTATAAATTGAGATTTTATTTAATTGTTATTAAAATGATTAAGTGAATATTTTACAATTTGAATAAAATTAAAGTTAAATGTTGAAATATAAATGAAATTTATATTGTAAATGTTCGAATATTTAAACTTGAATCTTTAAACTTTAAATTGAAATGGTTAAACTGGAATTGATTTATGTTGAATTTTGGAATTTAAGATGATTTGAATCGATTTGCGAAATTGGAGGAAACTTTTTTATTATATAATGTATTTTTAATATACATGAACTATTTTTAATATATATAAACTATTTTAATATATAAATTATTCTAATATATATAAACTATTTTAATTTTAATTTATAACTATTTTAATATATATACTATTTTCATATCTAAACTGTTTAAGTTGGAACCGTTATAATTACAAAAGTGTAACGATTTCCAAAGTGTTACGATCTTGAAAGTTTTATGATTTCAAAAGTGTTACAAATTTAAAAGTGTTATGATTTCAAAAGTGTTATAAGTTTGAAAGTGGTATGATTCTAGAAATGAATATTATTTAAAGTGAATAATGATATCAAATTGACATAGTTTTGAAATGAATAGGATATTTTGACATAAAGCATGAACTATTTGAAATGAAATGACCATGGTGTGAAATAAGTGTTTGGTTGTTAAAGAGTCTGGGATCGAATATTGTCATACTCTCTGCCAATACCGAAAATCACTTTAACAACAATGTACGTTTTGGAGATTTTAGAACGAAGTAGGATAGTTTGACGACGATTCTATATGGTATTTACGTAGCCCCAACTCCCGTAAGTCAGCTTAATATGGCTAAAACATGAGCTATACTGGGCCAAGTGGGGTCATTCCACCGATCGGGTACATTTCTTCGATACCATTCTACTACTTTTGTGATTTGATTGGGTGCACCTTTGATTTGGGAGTGTGCCACGAGGTGGGCGGTAGTAGCTGCTATGCGTTACCACCAGTCGGAGAGTGCAAATGATATATCTACCCTGGCATTACCTCGAGTGCCTTGTCGCATGCCTTATCGCACCTTCTACGAGTTTCTTTTGTATCGTACCCGTGTGGTGTCCTCTGGGTAAACCACTGGTTTGGTGGAGCATATGGCATTGTATAGACTATGCGAATATATAAAATGCGTTAAGGGGGATATGGGTAACGCCTTAACGCCATTTTAATAGTTTACTTTACTATAGACATATTATAATATAGTATATTACAACATAGTAGACAGTTCCACGAATCCTTAGATGATGGAAATCTCAAGTATCCTTTAAGTTATTTGTATTTCAGTTGACGTTCCACATGAGTTTAATTCATTGATATAAGAATGTTAATCCTGACTCGAGTATTTTGTTTTTTTGCTTTATGCTCGGGTCAGACTGAGTGTCACAGCATTTGAAACTCATCTTTAGAGATTGGAGCTTTGCTTGAAGATCTATCTTATTTGTCAGAAATGTCATGTGTTTGTATTTGAGACGACATTGTATTTGAGATATTCTGTTGTATTTTATTTCAAAATCTGATGTTTATATAGTAGCTTCATGAACTATAATTTATTTATTCTGCTACTTATTATTGTAATACTATATGTCTATGATTCTGTGATTGATTTATTTATCGTATATGCTGAGTTTTGCCAAATATAAATTAATAATTTGATATTTTGAGCAATTCAAGTCTAACATGTGTGGATGCGAATGGTTCGAAATATCGAGTTGTTACAGTTGGTATTAGAGCTAGGTTTAGGAAAAACTTAGTATATGGATTAAAATTTAATTACGGAGTCATCCTCGTTCGAGCCTGAACTTCTTCCTTTTTGATTCGAATTTCCTTGGAATTTTGGAACTTTCCACTTTGTTCTGAAATCCATTCTGGTCTCTTCTTGTTCGTGTTCTTCTTGATTATGGAGCATCCCATAGCTCCAATTCGGTTGGTCCTTAATGAATTTGAGAACATCTTGCCACCTGAATTGGCAACTTCGACCTTGTGTGTGCGTTAAACCTACTGGCGGTCCCGCCAACCTTGGTATGACTTGTAAAGGGGTGAAACTCCTTTACAAATGGCATCGATTCACCGAAGATATCTATGTCCTCGGTTATGATGTTGTTATTTATTGCAATGCCCGAATCGTTTCTCTAGTAGACGGCCGTTGTAACAACCCGCATATTTAACGATTATATATTTAAATGTTTTATTTAAATATAGTGTCGTTAGTCGGATTGTTAGGTCCGAAATGTTACTTTTTGCAAATGGCCGAATTGGAACTCGAAACCATTTCCATTGGTTCCAAAATGGCGTTTGCGATCTTTTTAAGTATAAGCTTTGATATGTTTGGAGTAAGTTGAATTTTTGCAACTTTTTCTATTTGGGTTTTGGGTTTGGGTTCAGCCCATTTGTTAGTTTATTAACCTAACTCAACCCTCTCCTCTCCATTCACCCTCATTTCATTTCTTCTAAACTCAAGCAAAAGCTGAAAATGGTGGAAGGGAAAGGGAAATAGAAATTGCAAGCCCTAGTTTCTTCTTTTGCAAACTTGATTCTTGCTCTAATATCAAAGAGAAGACATAGGTAAGCTCCTCTTCATATTCTCTATTTCCTTCTCTCTTCAATCTCAGAAATTCCTAAACCTAAACTTAGGAAAATACTTGTTTTATTCTTAGATTGAAGCTAGTTGAGTAGAAGTGGAGATTTGTTGGTCTTCTCCTTGCAAATTGAACTCTTTCTTCTTTGTTTTTGGATTAAAAGGTGAGTTTTGAACTCACATCTACTTCTCTTGATTATTGATGTAAGGTGAGATTTTTATCTCACATCTATGTTTATATCTATCTTTGATGTTGGGTATGAATTCCTAACACTTGTTCATATGCACTTGCTTTTGGTTTGGATTGAATTGGTGAATATCCAAATTTTTAGTGTTTGGGTTCAATTCTTTAAAGATCCTAACTTTGATATTTGAACATGTTTTTGGTGGCGAATCGGAGAGCTAATGGAGCTGGGGTATCTATTGGCTAAGGTTCCTTAGGTCCATTGCTCGACCGGTCGCGTTTTGGAAGAGTTTGCATTTCGATGATAAAGGGCAGGAACTGCAGAAACTTGCAGTTCGGCCGACCGAGCCCTGTAGCCGGTCGACCGACCTGCTATCCCGAGCTTTTTTTTTTATTTTCTGCTTCTGGCCAGCCGACCGAGCCCTGTAGCCGGTCGACCGACCTGCTCCTATTTTGCTGTTTTGCCTATTTTTGCTCATTTTGATTGGTTTTCCAAATTTTATCGATTCAAGTTGGTTTTTGATGGTTGTCATTGCATCTTTTGGCTTTGATAACTTATTTTTGACTTTATCCACGGGTTTTTATAAATAATCTTCTAAAATTACATTAAAAGCTCGTTTCTCCAATTTATAAATTCTATTTAAAGCACACATAATTTCGCACTTCGAGCGAAGTGGAAGGGTGATTAAATGGTTGGGCAAAACACGGACCATGAATCTGTGCGTTTATCTTTCCGATTAGTCCCCGACCTATTCGATTGATCGTTTTGGCCTTTGGTTTGATTTACCGATGAGATGAGGTGAACTTTGTACTGCTTTGAGTGTGAAATTAACTAACGGATAGTAAACCGTTTAGTGTGAACGAGTGGTTATGGGACTCACATTACCACTTTTCGAATTCCTTTTTGAGAGTTATGACACATTCCGCCAGTTAGTGGTGTCCAGTACTGGGTCTTTGACCTTCACCACTACGGTTTGTTGCCTTCGGGTATGTTGCCTTCGGGTATGTTGCCTTCGGGTCTGTGCCTTCGGGTTTGTTGCCCTTTAGTATCGCTTTCGATGTTGGTCGTTATGAGCCGCATGGGTGATATTGGGTTTCCCTTTAGTATCGCTTCCGATGTTGGTCGGTATGAGCCGCATGGGTGATATTGGGTTTGGAGTCTTCGGGCTCATGGATCCTTATTTGTACAGTACTGAGCTCGAGCAATTTTCTGATGTTTAATTCATACGTATATTCCCTAGGTATCGCCCTTCGGTGTTGGTCTTTTTGAGTCGCATGATATGTAGCGATTACCTTGTGGAACTTGTGTTACCTTCATTGGTATTTGTTATTTGCCTTTATGGCTTGTTTTGGGATATTCCTATCCTTTGTTTCTATGAATTGCCAATGATATGAGGCTTGTTTTGTTATGTTCATCTTTTGCTAGATGATTGTGTTATCTCTTTTGGAGATATTTGTTATACCTTGTAACCTTGCAGGTTTATTGTTGTTCGGTTTATCTAATTGATTTGTTTACCTAGACTGACCCGTGTATTTTATACTCGGGTTAGACCGAGTTGTTTCAGGTTAGGTGCTTTTGGACTTAGCTTATTTTGCTTCCGCATGGACTATTCAGCTTGTTTCTTTTTGTTAAAGCTTTTTGTGTAGTCCTTTTATTGTAACTCTGATATATGTATTCTTTTGGGATTCGTCTGTATATTGTGGTTTGCTATACCACTTGACATGTATTATTTTGTAAACTCTGTTATGTATCTGTATATGTGTATATGATGATCTACTGTTCTGTGATGTATATTACATTTGAGTTGTTATATTCTGTTCTGATTGATCCTTCAACCACCTATGGTTTTGTTTTAAGTATTCATTGGGTATGTTGACCTGCTTGGTATGTTTATTGTCGATGTATTCAATAGATAGTTAGAGCAAGGCTATAGATGGTCGCTCCCAACCAGCCTTATTCTCCGTGTTAGTTGACAGCATTACCCTGTAGTGTCCTTGGCTAGCGTGGGTATAGAGTTGGGCGTCACAACGTGGTATCAGAGCGAGGTTCAGGACAAAATATGATAAACACAGAATAGATGCACATATTACGGTACATCAAAGTGTATAAGTGATACAAATCTTTGAATCATGGTGCCTTTCTTTTCCTTCTACTATCAAAGTTTAGATAGAATTCGGGGAATACGTCTAGGAATGCATGTTATTCCGTAGTATTCCGTATTGACATATCTACCTTGTGATTAATCTTGTTCTTATCATACTTTCAGCGTATGGCTGGAAGAGGCAGGGGACAACGTTCGGATGCTGGGCGATCTAGTGGTTCGCATCCGGATGGCGTTTATATGTCTGCCGATCAGTTTTTGGAATTGTTTAGGAGCACTCAACCTCAAGTTCCTCCTCGAGTGTCTCCACCTCGCAAGTCTGCCTTTGCACGCTAGTGCAATGATTTTGCTCATCTTGGAGGAAAGCCGTTTAAGGGCTCCGAGTCTGTTCTTGAAGTCCAAGCTTGGTTTCGCACATGCGAGCGTAACTTCTCTCGCATGGATCTTTCTGACCATGATAGAGTTCTTGTAACTTCTAGTTTATTACAAGAGCGTGCTCTTGATTGGTATGAGCTTCTTGTAGCCGAGATTGATGAGTCTACTCTTTCTTGGACTCAGTTTCGGGAGCGATTTGAGCTCAAGTTCGTTCCTGAATCTGAAAAAGTTTTATTGACCCGTCGCTTCCTTGAGTTGAAGCAAGGGAAATCTTCTGTTTCTGAGTATGTTGCATCATTCGAGGCTTTATCTAAGTATGGTCTTGAATTCATTAGCACTTCTTATAAGAAGAATTTGAAGTTTGTTTCTGGTCTTAAGAAATATCTTAAGAAGTCTTTGTTGCTCCAGCTTAAGCTTTCTTTTGAGGAGTTGGTTGATTCGGCACTTCATCTCGAGACCGTCGAGAAGGAGTGTGATAGTGATGTTGATGTTGAGGTTTCCAAGAACCCCAACAAGAAGTAGCTTCCATTTCAGAAAAAGCCTTTTCCTTCTAAGAAGAAGAAGACTGGTGGTTCTAGTTCTCAGCCTCAGTCTGTTGGAACACCTTTCATTCGGAAGTGTTTCAATTGTGGTTCTCCTGATCATATTATTCGAGCTTGTCCTAAGCCTCTCTTCTGCCGCTATTGCAAGAAGGAAGGTCATCATGTTTCAGCTTGCCCTACTGTTCCGGCTAGTGCCAACTCTAGCAGGCTTTATGCTGCTAAGGCTTCTGAAGGTCCCTCTCAGCCCAAAGGTATATCTCCATCTATTTTGGAAGGTTCTATTTTATTTCATGATCATAGTATTCGAGTTCTCTTCGATACGAGAGCATAACATTCTTTCGTATCGAAGGAGCTCATCGATGATTTATCTTTGGATGTTTCGTGTTTGGTTACTTCTTTGAGGATTGCGAATCCTATTGGGGGATCCACGACCATTAGTATGCTTTGTTATGATGTTGAGATTGTTTTGTGTGGCTTTTCCTTTCGTGCGAATCTGCACGTTATTTCTTGTCTGGAATTTGGTATGATTTTGGGAATGGACTGGCTAGTGAGATATGATGCCAGGATTATTTGTTCGGAGAGAATTTTGTATCTTCGACATACGGATTCGCCTACTCAGTTATTTCTTGTTCTTCGGGATGTGGATAATTCCGAAATGGCTTTATATTCTCTTGACTCGCGGGATGATGATGATATATCTCGTATTCCTATTGCTTGTGACTTTTCTGATGTTTTTGAGCTTGTCTCGGGTTTGCCACCTAAGCGGGCAATTGAGTTCCGCATTGATCTAATTTCAGGCGCGCAGCCAGTTAGTCGTCCTCCCACGAGGATGTCTACAAGGGAAAATGAGGAACTCAAGAAGCAGCTTTTAGAGCTTGAGTCCAAGCAGTTAATTCAGTCCAGTTTTTCTCCGTGGGGATCCGCGGTCGTCTTCGTGAAGAAGTCCGATGGAACTCTTAGGCTTTTCATAGAATATCGCAAGCTTAACGAGTTAACCATTAGGAATAGGTATCCATTGCCTAGGATCGATGATATGTTCGATCTATTGAGTGGTGCTAGGTCTTTTCTCAGCTTGACCTTGCCACGGGTTTTCATCAGTTACGAGTCGCGGAGGATAGCATTCCTCTTACAGCTTTCCGCACTCGTTATGGTTCTTTTGAGTGGCTCGTTATGCCGTTCGGTTTGACGAACGCTCCTGCTTTCTTTGTTGATCTTATGAATCGAGTATTCCGGGAATATCTTGATAAGTTCTTCCTTGTCTTCATTGATGATATCCTTATTTATTCTAAATCTGAAGCTGAGCATGCTAATCACTTGAGAATTGTCTTGAGTACTCTTCGTCATCATCAGCTTAGAGCCAAATTCTCCAAGTACCACTTTTGGGAGAATAAGGTTAAGTTCTTAGGCCATGTTGTATCTTCTGATGACATTTCTGTCGATCCCTCAAAGATCGAAGCCATCCAGAATTGGAAGAGACCTGAGAATGTTCATGAGATTCGTAGTTTCCTTGGATTGGCGGGTTATTACCGTCGGTTCATTAAGGATTTTTCTCGTGTTGTGCTTCCTCTCACCTGCCTTACTCGGAAAGGCATTCGTTTTATTTGGACCGACAAGTGTGAAGCTTCCTTTCTGACATTGAAGGAACTTCTCACTAATGCTCCTATTCTTGTGGTTCCTGAAGGGAATCATGATCTTGTTGTCTACACCGATGCTTGTGGTAGTGGTCTCGGTGCTGTTCTTATGCAGAAGGATCGGGTAGTTGCTTATGCTTCTAGACAACTGCGTCCGAATGAAGTTCGCTACGCCACTCATAATCTTGAGTTAGCCGCCATTGTCTTTGCCTTGAAGATTTGGCGACACTATTTATTAGGCGAGCGCTTCATTCTTTATACCGATCATAAATCCTTGAAGTATTTGTTCACTCAGAAGGAACTCAATATGAGACAACAGCGTTGGCTCGAGTTTCTTGCTTCCTATGACTTTGATATCCAGTATACCCCTGGTAAGGGTAATCGTGTTGCTGATGCGCTTAGTCGCAAACGTTCGGCTATTATTTCTATGATGCTTGCCGAATGGAATGTTCTTGAGACTCTATCTTTTTGTGAAATTCGGGATCGAGGTTCATCTTCTGATACTCCTATTCTATTATTTAGTTTGGGAGCTCGACCCATTTTATTGGATCGTATTGCCGATGCTCAGCGTCGTGATCCTTATTTGTTGCATCTTATTCAGCTTTGTGAGTCTGGATCCTGTGATGAGGCGTTGCGGGATTTCAGCATTGATTCTCATTGGTGTCTTCGCAAGAAGAACCGTCTTTTTGTGCCTTCTGATTTTTCACTTAGGCATGACATTCTTGATGATTGTCACCGTTCTAAGTATACCATTCATCCTGGTAGTAGTAAGATGTATGCGGATATGCGTCGTCTTTATTATTGGGAAGGCATGAAGCGCGATGTGGCGAGTTATGTGACTAATTGCATAACTTGTCAGCGTTTTAAGGCCGAACATCAGCATCCTTCTGGTCTTCTTCAGCCTCTTGAGATTCCATTGTGGAAATGAGATCAGATTTCTATGGATTTCATTGACGGCCTACTTCGTTTGAGATCGGGCCATTCTAGCATTTGGGTTATTGTTGATCGCCTCACTAAGTCTGCTCATTTTATCCCTATTAAGTCTAATAGGACTGCTTCGCTTTTAGCTAAGTTGTATGTCAAGGAAATCGTGAAACTTCACGGTGTTCCTAGTTTTATTGTGAGTGATTGTGATCCTTTATTCATGAGTCATTTTTGGAAGAGTCTTCAGCAAGCTTTGGGAACAAAGCTTAATTTTAGTACAGCTCATCATCCGCAGTCTTACGGACAGACTGAACGGGTGAATCGTATTTTAGAAGATCTTCTCCGTATTTGTATTTTTTATTTCGGTGGTAGTTGGGAGGATCATCTACCTCTTGTAGAGTTCTCCTACAACAATAGTTTTCAGTCTAGTATCGATATGGATCCTTTCGAAGCCTTATACGGAAGGCCATGTCGATCACCTTCTTGTTGGTTGGAATCTGGGGAGAAGCTTATTCTTGGTCCAGATTTTGTTCTTGATTCTTCCGAGAAGATTGATCTTATCCGATTGAGAATGAAAGAGGCACAGAGCCGCCAGAAATCCTACGCTGACAGCTATAGGAAGCCTCTCGAGTTTTCGATTGGTGATCTTGTTTTTATTCGTGTTTCTCCTTTGAAAGGGGTTATGCGTTTCGGAACGACTGGAAAATTGGCTCCTCGCTATATAGGACCATTTTCTATTACTAAACGTATTGGCCCTGTGGCTTATAGAGTTTCACTTCCTGCTCATCTATCTGGCATTCATGACGTGTTTCACGTCTCGCAACTTCGGAAGTGTCTTCGGGAGTCGGATTCTGTTATTACTTCTCTTGATTTGTTAGAGCTTGAGGTTTCACCGGACTTATCTATTGTACAGCAACCTATTTGCGTACTTGACACGGAGGTGCGACACCTTCGGAACAAGGACGTGCCGCTCGTTAAAGTTCAATGGTCCGCTAATCCCAATGACTGTACTTGGGAAACTAGAGAGTTTATCGAGCGATCTTATCCGGGTTTTCTATCCTTGCTTGGCAATGGTGAGTTTATCTTTTCATCTCAAGCTTATTTCCTTTTCTTTTGAATGTTGTATGTATGTAGTTGTTACAAATATCGTCTCTAGGGATTGCGGGGACACAATTTTGTAAGGAGGGGAGATCTGTAACAACCCGCATATTTAACGATTACATATTTAAATGTTTTATTTAAATATAGTGTCGTTAGTCAGATTGTTAGGTCTGAAATGTTACTTTTTGCAAATGGCCGAATTGGAACTCGAAACCATTTCCATTGGTTCCAAAATGGCGTTTGCGATCTTTTTAAGTATAAGCTTTGATATGTTTGGAATAAGTTGAATTTTTGCAACTTTTTCTATTTGGGTTTTGGGTTTGGGTTCAGCCCATTTGTTAGTTTATTAACCTAACTCAACCCTCTCCTCTCCATTCACCCTCATTTCATTTCTTCTAAACTCAAGCAAAAGCTGAAAATGGTGGAAGGGAAAGGGAAATAGAAATTGCAAGCCCTAGTTTCTTCTTAGCAAACTTGATTCTTGCTCCAATATCAAAGAGAAGAAATAGGTAAGCTCCTCTTCATCTTCTCTATCTCCTTCTCTCTTCAATCTCAGAAATTCCTAAACCTAAACTTAGGAAAATACTTGTTTTATTCTTAGATTGAAGCTAGTTGAGTAGAAGTGGAGATTTGTTGGTCTTCTCCTTGCAAATTGAACTCTTTCTTCTTTGTTTTTGGATTAAAAGGTGAGTTTTGAACTCACATCTACTTCTCTTGATTATTGATGTAAGGTGAGATTTTTATCTCACATCTATATTTATATCTATCTTTGATGTTGGGTATGAATTCCTAACAATTGTTCATATGCACTTGCTTTTGGTTTGGATTGAATCGGTGAATATCCAAATTTTTAGTGTTTGGGTTCAATTCTTTAAAGATCCTAACTTTGATATTTGAACATGTTTTTGGTGGCGAATCGGAGAGATAATGGAGCTGGGGTATCTATTGGCTAAGGCTCCTTAGGTCCATTGCTCGACCGGTCGCGTTTTGGAAGAGTTTGCATTTCGATGAGAAAGGGCAGGAACTACAGAAACTTGCAGTTCGGCCGACCAAGCCCTGTAGCCGGTCCACTGACCTATTATCCCGAGCTTTTTTTTATTTTCTGCTTCTGGCCAGCCGACCGAGCCCTGTAGTCGGTCGACCGACCTGCTCCTATTTTGTTGTTTTGCCTATTTTTACTCATTTTGATTGGTTTTCCAAATTTTATCGATTCAAGTTGGTTTTTGGTGGTTGTCATTGCATCTTTTGGCTTTGATAACTTATTTTTGACTTTATCCACGGGTTTTTATAAATAATCTTCTAAAATTACATTAAAATCTCGTTTCTCCAATTTATAAATTCTATTTAAAGCACACATAATTTCGCACTTCGAGCGAAGTGGAAGGGTGATTAAATGGTTGGGCAAAACACGGACCATGAATCTGTGCGTTTATCTTTCCGATTAGTCCCCGACCTATTCGATTGATCGTTTTGGCCTTTGGTCTGGTTTACCGATGAGATGAGGTGAACTTTGTACTGGTTTGAGTGTGAAATTAACTAACAGATAGTGAACCGTTTAGTGCGAACGAGTGGTTATGGGACTCACGTTACCACTTTTCGGATTCCTTTTTGAGAGTTATGACACATTCCGCCAATTAGTGGTGTCCAGTACTGGTTCTTTGACCTTCACCACTACGGTTTGTTTCCTTCGGGTATGTTGCCTTCGGGTTTGTGCCTTCGGTTTTGTGCCTTCGGGTTTGTGCCTTCGGGTTTGTTGCCCTTTAGTATCGCTTCCGATGTTGGTCATTATGAGCCGCATGGGTGATATTGGGTTGCCCTTTAGTATCGCTTCCGATGTTGGTCGTTATGAGCCGCATGGGTGATATTGGGTTTGGAGTCTTCGGGCTCATGGATCCTTGTTTGTACAGTACTGAGCTCGAGCAATTTTCTGATGTTTCATTCATATGTATATTCCCTAGGTATCGCCCTTCGGTGTTGGTCTTTTTGAGCCTCATGATATGTAGCGATTACCTTGTGGAACTTGTGTTACCTTCATTGGTATTTGTTATTTGCCTTTATGGCTTGTTTTGGGATATTCCTATCTTTTGTTTCTATGAATTGCCGATGATATGAGGCTTGTTTTGTTATGTTCATCTTTTGCTAGATGACTGTGTTATCTCTTTTGGAGATATTTGTTATACCTTGTAACCTTGCAGGTTTATTGTTGTTCAGTTTATCTAACTGATTTGTTTAGCTAGACTGACCCGTGTATTTTATACTCAGGTCATACCGAGATGTTTCAGGTTAGGTGCTTTTGGACTTAGCCTATTTTGCTTCCACATGGACTATTCAGCTTGTTCCTTTTTGTTAAAGATTTTTGTGTAGTCCTTTTATTGTAACTCTGATATATGTATTCTTTTGGGATTCGTCTGTATATTGTGGTTTGCTATACCACTTGACATGTATTATTTTGTAAACTCTGTTATGTATCTGTATATGTGTATATGATGATCTACTGTTCTGTGATGTATATTACATTTGAGTTGTTATATTCTGTTCTGATAGATCCTTCAACCACCTAAGGTTTTGTTTTAAGTATTCATTGGGTATGTCGACCTGCTTGGTATGTTTATTGTCGATGTATTCAATAGATAGTTAGAGCAAGGCTATAGATGGTCGCTCCCAAGCAGCCTTATTCTCCGTGTTAGTTGACGGCATTACCCTGTAGTGTCCTTGGCTAGCGTGGGTATAGAGGTGGGGCGTCACAGCCTTAAATTCTCCCGTGATCGAATGTCAAATTGCCTCAGAATTATGCAGGCAGTTCTATCTATTCTTTTGATTCTCTGCCTAGTGATCTTAACTCCACCCCGATAGTTAGGGATTATCTTGATGTTTTGGTGAAGCCATACCTCCTCCTTTCAAGTGGGAAACTGAATTCCGCATCGATTTTATTCTTGGAGCTCAACCTGTAGTTCTATACCTGGACAAATGGTTTCTAAATGGTTTGTCATCCTTTTCGGATTAATCAATACTCCTGGTTTCTTCGTTGATCTCTGGAATCATGTTTTCCACGAAATTCTCAACCAGTTTGATCGTTAATGATATACTTGTCGCTCTAAGTCTTGGTTGACTCGGTTAAGGTCACCCGCGATTAATATAAGCCTATCCATCTTTCCTCTTTTGTAATTTAATTATCTTATCTTCCTTTCGAGTCTATCTTCGTAGTTAGAATTCTCTTTGACTAGGGTTCATCTAAATTTGAATCTTTATCCTTGTTTTGAAATCCATTCTTGAATCATCCTGTGAGGAAGTGTATTTGTAATTAATATAAAATTGCTTATATCGTGTTATTTGAATTGGTGAGTTTGTTTTGGGGTTTCGATCGATTCGTCTGGCCCATGCTATCGATAGGAATTCCAAAACACCTGAACAGAGCAAACTGACACAATATTGTTTTCAAAATTTGTAAATGGAATAAATTTATGTATGATTATATTTTATATATAAGAGTATAATTTTTGGAAATTGGATAGTTAAATGAATTGGTTATTAGAAATGATAATACTAGATTATCATTTGATAATTTGTCAATATTCCCAAACCGCTAACTATTGATTGTATGTCATGAGAAATTGATTTTTTTATAAACATGGATTATAGATCTGTTTTGCAAATAAAATGAATTTAAATAAAGGATTTGAAAATTAAATTTTTAGTGCTTTTCAAAATTTGAAATATATTATTTGAATGTATTTTTAGAATGAAATTTGTTTCCAAAGAATTTTAAAAAGAAGTTATTCTGTACTCTCCTCTTTTGTCACTAGAAAACAATTTCGGTGATGGCTGCAGTATCATCGACATTCATTTTCGAGTCTCAAAGTGGAGAGGCCACTTAGTAGCTTTGCTACACTTTTGTTTTGGGAAACGGCTTTGATTTGAATTTTTTGATGTGATTTGATGTATAATATATATATATATATATATATATATATATATATATATTTCAAAATTTGTTTAAAGTGAACAAAAATTTAATTTTTAAATTTATGTTAAGTGATGGTGTCAATGATTGAAATGAAGTAAAATTTTGAAATATTTGAAGTGTTAAAATTCAAATAGGAATTTGAACACCTTGAAACAGTTGAAATAGGATAAAATTTATTTGTATAATATTCAATTGCATTTTATGACGTATATAACTTACCTGAATTATTTAAAAAGTTGAAATATTAAGATGAATTTGCAATTGAAGTTTATACAAGAGAAAACTTTGGCAACAAATTGTTCGAATTAATTCTTTCTTAATAAAAATATTATGAATAACAAGTAAATTGGTATAATGCTCAATTACATATGAAATATTAATAAAACTTACCGAAATATTCAAAAGTTTAGAATGTAAATATGTAGTTGAATAATATACGATGTAAAATTTCTGATCTAGTAATGAAGATGTGGAGTAAGGAAGCATTATCTATAATAGATTCATAGGAAAACCTATCAGATTGGACTCAATAATTGAAGGAAGAAGTTTGACTGAATTTGTGAAAATTCGGATAGAAGTTCATTTACAATCCAATTTAGTTACAGGTGTCCTAATTTTGCCACAAAATGGACTAAAGTAATATATTAGAGTACATTATGATTATATTCCTCCTTCATGTTCTGTTTATCAAATGTTTGTCCACAAGTATATTTTATATGTGGAGCAAGCCTATCGTAGAAGGATCTGAAAGACAACAACCATAATTAAAGCACCTATATTGCAATACCATGTATTATATTAAATAATTTTATGGAATTGTTTCACCAATAATGACTCATATATAAAGTTAATGAGAACTAAACGATTGACAGAGTGAAATGACTATTGATTCTTGCTACAGTACCATAGCACGTATGAGACCTTTAGGAACAAAATATTGATTTATGTTTATGATTCAAGTTGTTGAATGAATGTTATGAAATAATTAGGGAAAAAAATGTTTCTTGCTTTAATGGCGTGGTCTTATAATATTTTATACCTAGGGTAATATGTTACTCATACCGGACTTTATAACTGACCCATGTTTTTATTATTTTTCCTACAAACTCATGGATACTCGTTCGAGTAGGCCAAGTTTATGAGTTTAGGTAGGTTGCTTTAGAAAGGTGAGGAAAGAGTTCTGGAGGTGAAGTAGGAAGATTTGATGGTATAAATATTGTTTTTATTTCATCGTATGAAGTGTTCATATCGGTGTCTTTATATGTTGGGTATGACAATACTATATAAGTTGTATTATATTTTTACCCTTGCATGGACATGTATATGGAACAATTTGAAAATGTAAGAGTGATCATATATGATATTTATTAGCTACTATGTTTACTTAATTGTTGATGTTTATTTGTATAACTGATCTCATCTTTTCACCAAAAGATAATTCCAAAGTGACTGCAGTACATTGGAGTTCCATCTTTGGGTTTCAAAATAAGGGATGATGTAGGTGGTATCAGATTTAGATTATGGACATTTGAGCAAACCAAAGCCAAGAAAATGTCTAGGTAGAATTAGATAGTAGAAAACGGACACTGTGGGAAGGGTATATGCATTATACAACATACTTGTATTGTTTATACATAGATATATAGGTATATATCTATCTTCTTACTCTTTTTCTCTCTTTTTCCTTTCAATTTCAATGAAGACTTTTTTTAATAGAAAAGAAAGAATGAAAATAAGAAGGGAATGGTTTACTATGTGGGGATGTTACATGCAAATAGTGATAATAATAAGAATACTGAGCAAAAATATAAACCACGTGATGTAAACAGAAAAGTGGAACAAGTGACTATATTTGCGTAACAAGTAGAGAAAAATAATGTACAAAACAGATCTTTTAAGATAGGAAAAGTGGATATTTTTTTATTTTCCAAGTCTGAACCATCAACCGAAGAGCAACATCCATCAACTGAAGAGCAATATAATTTAATAAAAGAAGATTCAGAAGAGCCAGAAAGTACAAAATAAAGAATTGAAGATGCAGACTCACTTAACATCCTTAACACCAATCCGCCTTCCAAAATAATCATAGATGATATTCTAGAAAATGCTGTGGATATTTGTAACAACCCACTCTGAAATGGCCCTAATTTTCGACCAATAAAAGACCATCGAACCTTAGGTCCATTCCGAAATTGGCTGTTGGTTGATATAAATAAACATTTCACAGAGCTGTCTATCTATACTTTTAGAATCTCATAGTGGAAGGAGTAATATATAATAATCAAACAAGTACCAATTGCATAATAACCATGTTTTGAAAATACAATTTATCAAAATATATAAACCAACTTAAACACATTCTTTTTAGGGTACATCAAAATATAAATACCATTAGGTCTTCGCCGTTTTCTCCTCCACCCATATTACCAAATCTAACATGTATGTTGTAAGGAGGATAGGGTCAGAACAAAATGTTAAATGAATGAAAATCTCAAATTTTATAATAACAGTATATGGTGAGTAAGTATTCGATAAGTAACATATCTTACGTATTTGTTATATTTCTCCACTATACCTCCAACATGCGCATTGCACTACATGTATCTCAAATTATGGGCATTTCTCTATGCATATCTCCAATTATACGCTGACGACCCTACAAGTCCCACTTTGTGACTATATAAGCGGATGCACGCAACTATATCATATTGGGTTCAACAACCCTTCTCCCATCCAATCATATCCTGACGATGCTAAGGAAGGAAATACTCGGTTACTTAATACTCTTAAAATGTGAAATATGCAGGACCTCCAGCCATTTAATACCTAGCCCCAAGCAAACACTTTTTGGTAGACATCATAAGAAATCTATTCTAGGCCACTTACTACTTCTTAAATAAGGAGGAGCCAGACCCTAACATAGTCATTTAATACCTCAGTCCTAAAGCGGACCCCTCCTAAGATATTTCCTCTAATGCTTATAAGCTATATTCCCGACCATCTAATACCAATGTACAAGATAATCTCGACCATTAATACTTCTTAAATAGGAAGGAGGCCGACCCTAACATAACCATTTAATACTTCAGCCCCCAAAATAGGCCCATCCTAAAATATTTATTCCATGACCCATAACCCAAATCGCAACGCAACACATTAGTCTGACTATTCATTGGTGCTGGTAGCTGGATTAGCTGGGCAGACTTACCTTACAGAATTGGGATTAACCTCGTATCCATGGTGAGTACTTATTATAGGCGATGTCCCACATCAATTCCAATGCCACATTGTTGGTAGCCAAATTAGCTAGGTTGACTCCTGTGTGCTTTTAGCTCACCTCGCATCCCTATAACTTAGCCATATTTCCATTCTCCAATACTACAAAACTATACCAAGATATATGTATAATACACACACAAACACATACATGCATGCATATATACGTACATAATATACCTCACTTGTGTTTACGCATTAAAGGCCATTTAAGGGAAACTCCTTATTTTTCACTAATTTATGGATTAAATTCCTTAATTATCCTAACACTTTTTATTAGATTAATTGTTAATGGTTAATTATGTATGTTACCAATTTATGGTTATAATTGTAAATTTTAGATTGTAAATGAATATGTTATTATTATATTTATGTCCGGTGCATTTTAAGCGGTTTTAGATAATTTTCTGCTTCCTTATTTAGGATGTTATATTATTTAATATTAGCAACAAGAATAATTCTGCAAGTCAATTCATTACAACAATTGCATAATAACCAACATTATTAATAAATTGGATATATAAAATAGACTTTTATACATAAAAAGTTATCCAAAGCATATGATTTACTTTACGTTAGTATAGTAGATCTATTCCTTCCTATTTCAAAAAGCCAATTTACAATCTTATTCCAAGCATTATCATTTTAGTCCAAGGGTTGGCTGAAAAGAAGCATCCAATCTTCTTATTAACATCCTTCTGAGTTCTAAATATTATTTCCATTGGGAATTGTAACGACACAGAATTCTAGTCATTTGATCTTGAGCGTTTAATTCATTTTTAAGTGTTGAATTTGAAATATTAATTGATTTCAAATATGGAAACTTTGGTTGAATTCGTGAAATGATTTAAAATTTCAAATATGGCGATTTATGGAAATAGGTGAATAGTAGATTGAATATTTGGAATTGGGATAATATGTGAATTTGAAATAAATGTACATGAACATGATTTCTAAAATTGACTTAAATTCTATTTGGATTAGAACTATAATATTGGACTTTTGGGTGGGATTGAAAATCGATAAGTAAAATTTGGAATTTTGTATATTAATTTAACAGTGAATTTAATATACAGTAACAATGTAATAATTGAATTTTGATTTAATATTAATCGAAGTGATTTCTAATATGGATTAAATTCTGTTTGACTTGAAAGGAGTTGGTAAGTTTTTAAAATTGAAATATCAAGGAATTCTGTCGATTTTCAAAATCGCTCGATTTAATCGACGAGTTAAAATAGCCTTCCGCAGCATAGTCTTAGATTTCGACGAAACCAGTTCCATTGGATCTGTAATAGTGTATTATTATCGGATTTTAAATTTCACAGCATTTGGAGTTACCATTTGATCGTACGGGATAGAAACACGTTGAATTTAATATCGAAAATTTAATATTATAATTTGATTCGAAAAGCTATCTTCCACATATGATCAAATTAGGCCTCAAAACATGTTCCATTGTGTTCGGAATAGGGGTAAAACATTACAACTGCCAGATGGCATGCTTCGTTTGGAGTTCATCCGTAAAAGCATGTGAATTGTGAAAATAATAATAAAATATTTTATGCACGCATATACAAGTTGCAAACAGTAAACCTTAACCCTATTATATTCTTGGCGCCATTAACTTTTTAATGGCCGAAAAGCTCCCATCTTCTCCACCAATTATCTCTCCATCCATCAATAATTAGGCTTCGACTTCTGAAGCAGTATTGTAGAGCTCGACAAGCTCGACGATATCAACGGTGGTGATCGTGATCAGAGTGATGATGAAAGAGAAAATTGTCGCATTTCGGTCGATGTTCGTTGCATTTTTCTCATCGTTGGCGACGAGGTGCAGGGCCGATCGATGGCCGTAGATACGTGGCATGATGCTTCTCGAGATGATGGTGTTTGATTGTCTTCCGGTCGCGTGGAGGAGGAGCGGCCATCGAGTTTTAATCGCCTGTGCATGGGTTCGTGAGTGAAGATAAACAAAGATGAGGAAGGAACGACGTGCGGCCGTGATTTCTTTAGCTAGAACATGCTTCCCAGATTTGATGAAGGTTATATAAAAAAAGTTAAATTTATTTATATAAAATATAACCGATCTTTAAAATTTTATATCTTTCACTTACGAGGTCGGAATCAGAAGAAACAAGCGACGACGGAATCGTGGCGACGAGCACTACGCTCTGAAATAAATTTGGAGACGATTGAGCTAGTTAAAATTTTAGTTCATATTGAACGTGTTCGATTTAATTTAAAATTCGAGCATCTGCAAATTTGAAACTCAAGGTGAGTAAATCTTGCTCATTAGGATGATTGACATTAATTTTAAATAGTTAAAATTAATTATTGGTTGATTGGATGATTTGATAATTTTTATTATCAGTTGGATGTTATAATATATACATATATATGTAGTATTATATATATGCTAGTACTTGGATATATTTTCCACCGATTGGAGCAAATGAGACCTTATGCGCCCCGCATAATATCAGATGACCCTATATACCGCGATATTCCACCTCGAAGTGGAATTGGTATTTTTATGTTGTATTAACATCCATGGATGCAGGGAAACAGGTTGGAGGGATCCAATAGGATTCCTCAAAATGTTGAATTTAATTTTATATATAGTGATATATCTTTTGTTTGAATACTCTGTAGTAGATTATTGTGTGATTTGAATTGATTGGATGTTATGGCAGTTTTGGCCTAGATTTTGGTATTTTTAAATACCAACAATGTATGGTTGGAATTTGAAAAGAATTTTTTTTAAAAAGTTTTTTGAAGTAAAATATTTATATAGAGTTGTGGATTAATTAATTGGAATGTAAATCAATTGGTGGTAAAATTGAGAGGGATTCATAAATGTTAGACTGGCTATATTGGCATTGAAAAGAATATTTTTCTAAGAAGTTAAGTTTGTTTTTTAAAAAGAAGGATTTTTAATTATTAACTAGATAATTTAAAAGGGTTTAAGAATATTTCATAAAATTAATTATTTAGTTGTTTAATTGTTTAGAGTATATTTAATTATTACTTAAGTTAGTTATAATGAGTTGATATGAAGTTAACTGTTATTTAAGAATCAGTCAGCATTATTATTTTAAAAGATAAATTATTGAATATTAATGTTGCTTTGTATAATAACTTTTATTTAAGTATATTTTCCTAGGCTAAACATGGAAATATATTTAGAAACTTATAAGCATTATTTTGAGATAATTATTAAATAAAGTTTTTAGAAAGTATTGGTATACTTTCATGGCGAAATCGGAGGCAGAGATTGCCTGCAGTTAGTTTTGGATTTCTCTAGGATAGAGACGTAACCATTGAGCTGCGAATCCATGGTTGATACTACAGTGGTACTTTCCTTACTATTTTAAAGGGTTTCAATATTTTGAAAAGGGTAGTTTGTGAATATACTGAATTTGATAAGATAAGTACATACTTTCGGGCAAATAGATTTAATTTATTTAAAATTTAAATTAAATATGACTTGGTGTTTTTAAGTGGAAATGAAATCTTTTGTTGAATGATTGTTTATTTGATGGTTAAATAACTGACTATCAAATCTAGACCCAAATATAAATTTAGGAATATCTAGGGGAAAACACGGGAATTATATGGTACAGTGGTCGTTTGAGGCACTATACTGTACGTATAAACTCATTTTGTTCTTTTTAGACGTTTATAAGGAAATCCGTCCACTAACGATTATGAGGTGATCTCTAATCTTATCTTTGTTTGTTTATTTCCTAAAGAACTGAGGTTGAGTTTACTGAAAAATATTGAACGTTGTTGTCAAAGAGACCGGGATCGAATAAGTTATTAAAAAACCACTTTGATCCAACCAGTACGTTTTCGAAGGGAAAGCAAGAGCATGGAGTCAAAGATGGAGCAGTGAAATGCATGGGCTAATCACTACTATCCTAAGGATGATTCCAAAACAGATGTAGTAGGAATAGTGCCTTCGGTTTCGTTTGGATCCAGGACGGACTTGTATGGATAAATGCTATCAGTACATTGTCATTGGATGACAATGAGCATTCTAAGTGAAAATTCCTTAAAAAGGTAATCGTAGCCTCTAGCCTCATCAACTGGGAATGACTGAAAATCAAGGGGGATGCAGCAAGACTAAGTGGGATGCACCCAACAAGGGTATGTTTATCACCTTTCTAGATACCTTTGGATATTATTACTACGATACATGGAAGGAGCTCGAAAAGGATGGGGACACCTGAGATGATAGCATATTTGGTCTATGCAGGTTAGGAGTAGTCCGATCTTGTGTTGCAAAGGATGCCGACGTGGTCCTCGGTATATTTTTCTAGACGTGTACTGTGACAGGTGGTACCCTAGTGCCTAGTCATTCATATGGAATCCATTCTCCAATACGTTCCCTTTTCGGTTTTGGTTGTAGAACCGAGTATGCTAGAATTTAATTAATGTAACAATTTTAGCTATTTGAGTAAGTATTTGTACTTAGACACTATTATAATGTCGAGTGTTTTCGATATAAAATATTTTAGTTATCGTAAGGTAAAAATCCATCGTGTTTATTTATGGTGTGGTCTTACGAGATGCCTTTTATTTTTGAAGGATTTTGATAACTTTAATAATTCAAATTGAGTGTGTTTTCTCACGCTGGTTTTCTAGACCGACTCGGGTATTATTTCGTTATAATGCTCGGGTCAGACCGAGTATTACAGGTTCAGGTTAGGTGCTATGGAGCTCAGGAGACGAGCTAGAGACCAAGACATATTCTCGTACTTGTTTATTACGCTGTAGTGTTTGTTAAAAATCACCAGAAATTGTGAGGACAGGTTGTTATAACTGTCCAGGATGGTAACTATTGATTTATGCACTCTGATGTGAGATATGTATATTACAGTTTTGATTTGTGTAAAGAACCATTTATATTATATGTTATTCAGTCCGCTGTGAGATTCTATTTTGTTTAGTTTTTTCTTTCTTCTACCTACTTTCTTTCCCCTCAATAATCTACCTTTCCAGCACTCCATCGTCTAGCATATTATACAACGACGTATCTATGTCGATTTTTGAGGGTCGAAAAGGCGGGCCGTCGCATGAATCGCCTTCACATCTAATCATGCAAGATCCTTTACTAATCATCGTTCATGCTTGTCCATACAAAAAATAAAAAAGAATTCGTATGTGAGAGTTATTCATATTTGATGTTTTATGGGATAAAATGTAATTTTATAATTTTTAGGAAATTATTGACATTTTACCTACTATTATTGAAACCCCAACAGCCAACCCTTAAATCTTCGATCAATTATTATAGAATCATTAGTCCATCAAACTACCTCTAACCACCGCTGCCTAAATGCTTCCCAAATGTGTTATCGATGTGTACTTTGGAAGTCATCATAGTGTGACGACCTGTATTTTTACGTTCGAAAATCGACATCCATACTTCACCCATATTCGAATGCCGCAAATTCAAACGTTAATCCGATTCGCCGGAGCTTATAGCACATTAAGTATAACAACATAGCGGAAGAAATGAATGATATCATTGATATACAACAGTGAATTACAACAATGATACAACAAGAATTAATCAATATTATCAGAGATACATGGTACAGTGGAAAGAATAGCACAACTGGATGGTTTAGACTTTGTAACCATCTATAGAGGAAAGATAATTCCAATAGAATGTATCTCCATTCCAATGCTCCAAAGATCTCCAAGCCACAAGCCCGAATCCACCATCAACTTGTAATGTAGCAAACTAGGTAACCGTTGAAGTGAAACAAATGCTATCGCCAAAATCCAAAGGCTCCAAAAATATCGACTCTACATCTATTATCTGACTATCTGAAAGTCTAACTCTAGACTGCCCGTGTGGAAAATTATGGGCACCTAGAGTTTAGAAAAGGAAAAATAAACTCTAGATCAGTCATGAGACTGGTGTGAGCAAACGAAAACAGTTTATCTTTAATAAAAGCAAAACAAAAGAATTTAAAAGAAATCCGCAGTGCTTTTTAGAAAACGAAACTACCATAAGGCTTCCCGCCGCACACACAATGCAAACGCAGAATTGGAGGAGATTTCTCCTTATGATAGTCAAACATGCTTGATACGTAAAATTCTTTTGATATTATTATTAGTTCATAGCGTAGAAAACCTTTCGAAAGTATAATAATAATCTTAGTCAGCATAGACATTTCGAACTATGCCTGCTATAGCTACCATTTAAACAATGGTGACCACCATAAGTAAATGGTAGGTTCTACAACTAAAACTGTACAAGACGTGTATTGGAAGATTGGATTTCCAATAATGGTCAGGCTAAGGAACTTCCTTATCAAATGGAACGCCTCTGGAGGGACGCCCCCAAGAACTAAATCGGATCTCTTCCAACACAAGGCCGGGTTACCTCTGTAACTAGGTAACACCTACAAGTAAGCCATCCCCGGTCGTTACCGACCTTTATCCCGGGATTCACCAACAAATAGCAACAACTACACAGTTAAATATCTGGGCTCCATACCATGATACCACCTTTTATCCAGAAGGAAATAGACACACCTTAGGGGCGCGACCCCTAAAAACCTTGCCGCAACATTCATGTTTCGACCATTTTCGGGTTGTGAGGCTCGACGAAGTCTCGTCCACAAAGCTACGCTTTTCACAAAAGCCATGCTTCGATCAACACATGATCGGCAACACTTCGTATGCCACATTACCAAATTGGGAATGTATCACTAGCAACCATCAACTACATAACCTCTGAGCTCGTATGTCTCAGAGAAGGGTGTTAAGCTTAGAGAATAAATTCTCCGCCACCAAACAGAAATGTATTTGATAGAAACCATCTTTACATCTCAAAGTGTAACGTCAGACACACGTCCATACAAATCTGTTCCGGGCTCGAATAGAACCGAAGGCACTTCAAAGAAGCCCTTGCAAATCCGGATAATCCATAATTACATCCGGACTCCCCATCACAAAGGGTGATCAAATCTCTATACCGGGGACTAGCCGGTGTAGAGACATTCGACAGGTAATCCTTTCGTTTTAAAAAATACCCGGTCTTCACCACCATCTTCAAACGCTATCCATTACGTCGTATCACTATTCTGAATGGGTTTTACGACACAAAGGTCCTCTCCCGGCTAAACCGAATAATGAGCGCGTATTTTAAAACCATATGGATATATGGGATCTTAGTTAAGTCACAACTTAATTCTAAAAACCATTCTTCAAATGGTTTAAACAAATTACCATTTTCAAATCTTTAAACAAAAAGATTCACTTCCCAAAGTTCACCAATCTTTCACAAAGATTAATTCATAGTTTTTAAAACTATTTTCAATTCCAAATCTTTTAAACAAAAGATACACCTTTAAGATCCTGTTCAATTTCAAAACAAAGTTCACCAATCTTTAACAAATATTCATTCATAACTTTTCAAAACAATTCCCCTTTCAAATTGGATTAACTCATCCAATCTTTAAATCAAAGACTCAATTCATAGCTTTTAAAAACATTTCCAAAGATTCTTTCATAGCTTTTAAAATAATTTCATTTCAAACTTGAAATCCTTTCAAAACAAATCGGAAATCCTTTCTTTATATATTATTATTTGAAAAGCAAGAGTTTTCATTTCGGAAAAATCCGATTACATTTGCACAAGTTAAAACCCTTCAAGTCTGAAACTTGGGTTAAATTCAAATTTCCAAAATAATATTTATAAAATGGTTTAAAACCATATAAATATATTTATAACTTGTATAACCTTTTTAAACCATAATTTCCAACATAGAATTCAATTTCAAATCTTGAATTCAAATTCAAATCAAATTATTTAAATTTCAAAACTTCAAGTTATTCAAAATAACTTTTATCTTCAAAACTCCTTTTCAAAAACTTTTCATATTCAACCCAATTCCATTTCCAAAACCATTTGGATTCAAAATTCAATTTTAAAACCATTTGAAAAATCTACGAATTAACCAATTTCCTTGTGCAATCCATATTTGTGTGTGTATAGTGTAGTTCAGGGGTTTTACACAACAGTGCAACATCATCAATCATCCCAGATTCAAGCACATCAATATCGATAAGCGGTATAATCTATAACGCTTATCTTCCATTCACAGATTCACAAATAACTAGTATAAAATTTAATACAGATAAATAAATTACATTCATCACAGCTCAAATCAAAACAATTCATATCACAAAGCATCACATATCAGGGATATCAAACAATTCAACATCCAATAGAATCCAAACATCCATAAGCAAGATCAATTAATTATTTGATTAATGTAAATCAGATTGATTACTTATGAATAAACAACTAATCTTGGTTAATTAACATTACTTAATTACAAACCATATTAATTAATTATTCTTTAATCATTTATTAATTAACCTTTGATAATAAATTAATCAACCCTTAATTATTAACCAACCTTAATTAATAAATTAATTAACCTTTAATCATTAAATAATTAACCATTAATCATTTAATTACCCTTTAATTATTTAATTATCCTTTAATTAATTATTCTTTAATCACTTGATTAATCAACCTTGATCATTAATTAATTATCCTCAAATTAATTACAGTAAGTGATTAACCTAATCACTTATTAATAAATCATATAATTAATTACATTGAGTAATTATCCTTTAATCCCTTGATTAATTAACCTTAATTGTTAATCCCGTAAATTAATTATACTTTAATCAATTTCTCTTTAATTATCAAGTAATTATAATCATTAATCATTTAGTTATCATTAAATCTTTAATTAATAAACCTTGTAATTAATCATCATTAACAATATAAATTAACTTTACTTTTATGTTAACCTTTTTTAAAACATTTGATTAACTTCTTAATTTCATTATCAAGTTTATTTAAAATAACTTTTAAATATAAAGGTTACTTACATTTTAAAACATTTTAAACTTAACAATTTTAAAATGATTTATTTTCAAAACCCTTTACTAATCCCAAATTTAGAACAAAATATAGTTCATTTAAAATGAAATGAGTTAAATATGTTTAAATTTAATTCTTTTTAAAATTTGAAAACTGCTTTATACCAACCCGTGATATTTCCGAGCTATGACCTAGTTTCCCCGAGGCCTCCTCCGAGTAAAATCTCAAAACCCCCCGAGCCATTTCTATTTAAAACTTGTTATGTTTAAAAATTTAAAACCTGTTATAATCACTTTTGAACAACTCAGCAATGAACCCGAGCCGAAACTTCTTTTCCCCGAATACAACTAGATAAGCCTCTTCTTTCCCAAACTCAAAACCCATTGACAAAAGTTGTAACGACCGTGATTTTTGAATTACTGTCGTAATAAATATTTTAAAAATCTGTAACGACCGTGATTTTTGAATTACTGTCGAAATAAATATTTTAAATAGAAACTTTAAAAATTTAAATTCGAAAAAAAATAAAAATAGATATGATGCAAAATTATTTGCAAAGTCAGTTAACAATATCTGAGTGGTATTATAAAATTCCTTCTTCTTCACGTGTAAAGGAATTGAGCCAATTTAGAGCAAAATGTGAACACTTTGCTATCTCAAAAGTTTGAAAACTTGGAAAGTGCTGTCATCATTGTTTTATTTGTTGTGAGTCCTTTTCTCACTTTATACACGTTTCATTTATTGCATTGGTACAAGATATTGGCCAGCACACATCTTCTTTTGACTTGTGCACAATATTTGTAAGAAGAGTAAAAAAAGCTGCATCATTTTTCATTCCATCATTTTAGCTTCCAGAGCTCGGTAGTGCATTAATGGCGGTTCAAGGAATTTAACATCAAGTGGTTCCTAGTTACCAACTAACTTTAAAGCCAATTTAAGGTGAGTGCAAACTCACACATCTGTTTAAACTGTGCTTCTGTGCTGTTAATATTGGGTAGTTCCAAACTATGATATTTATTTATTTATTTCATCATTTTGTGTTAGCAGACCTGAATAATACGAAGTCAGGTCATTTGTTTTATATTTTTTTAAATCACATGAACTAAACTAAATCTCAGAACATATTATACACTTGAAATGAGGAAGTTAGCCTGAGCTTAATATGCACGCAAAATAGACAATTTTTATCTAACCTGACATTGGTCTCGGGTGTTTCAACATGCACGCCAAATGAAATATTAGCATATGCTAAAAGTTAGTTGTAGGTCATTCAACTCAAATGTAACACCAATTTAAAAAAAAATTGAAATACACGAAAACTTGGTGTACCTGTTAGTGTGTAGGAGTAAGCAGGTCTGAGTAATTTGATCTAGAGTGTAGTGCGTTACCTGGTTGCTAATTTTTTTTATGTAACTCACATTTTTTATTCAGGCATTTTACGTAAGTCAAGGTCGGCAATAATTGAGTCTATTGTATTTACTTGTGAAACTTGGGCCAACGTTTTTTTTACAAACAAAACACGAATTGGAGTCAGGTCAATTTGTTAATGTTTACATATAAATGAGTTACGTGTTTTGTTTTGCTTACTCATTTTAGGACAAGTTAGGTGCATAGGGTATTCCAGTTAGTGAAAGAAATGGCAATACTATATGCACGAAACACGCAACCATGTATGCATTTAAGGCGCAAAAGAAAAATCGGGGGAGGGGGGGTTTCTTTTTGCAGTGACGTGTCTGCAAACAGTAGTCTATCCCTTTTTCTTACGTGAACATGGAGTAGCATGCGAAAAACTATGTTCGAAGTCAAATATTTATGTAAATTTCATCATTTGCGTGCGTAAAAAATTGTTGCATGAAAATAATGCAGACGTGTTAGCATGTGGTAGTATTGTCCAGTTTTTATATATATATATATATATATATATTCGTGCATGCATTTGGTTGCGTGTCTACTTTTTATATGTGTACAATACATCATTTGAAATCTTTAAGCATGTTAGTGTTATATATTTCAACGCATGCGTGAGTACAGCTTACAAATTCTTGTTTTCTTTTCATGCATTCAGAGTGTATTTTATAGCCTTCATTTTACCAAGTCAATATATACGTGCGTTCAGAGTGAGTAACACACAAATCGTTCAATTAATTAGTTTTTCAAATGAATAAAGCACGAAGTCAAATTTTTACCAAGTCTAAGCTTTTCATTACGTGCACATGATCAGGCATTATATTAAATTAATGTACATGCATATTAAAAATTTGGTCCATGCATCACCTGTAGTTCGTGTGTACGTGATGAATAAAATAGTGTCAAACATTTTTGTGTGCACGAAAAAGATTGGAGTTCCAGATTTGTTTTGTTTATATTGTAGTGTGCGTGCAAATGGGAGTTACACGTTACTGCATTAAAGTATCTTGAACCGATATTCTGTTTTAAAACATAATTTTGCTGTAATTTTATAATGGAAATTTTTTACTCCGATATTATAATTTTGAAGCGTGTTGTTTTGATGACTTTTTGACGAATAAAAGTACTGTTATTTCGACTTCAGTAACCGTCAATTTTAAAGTGAATTTTTAAGCAGTTATCCCACAACGCTGATTTGGTATCCGTTTTTACGGTATTTTGCGAAGCGCAATTTCCTCGTCGAAATTGCTATAACTGTTGTTGTTTTAATCACGTGTTTTAAAAAACGTTTTAAAATAAAAATTGTTTGCAAAAATTTACAGTTTACGCTTTCAAAAGAATGAGAAAGCGATTTAAACGTTTCAGCAAAACTAAGGACTATGAACCCTTACTTTTACTGATTCAGTTAATTCCGGACTTGTCCGTTTGAGAACGTAAAATGTTATTTATATAAAATACACAATTTTGCAATTTCAAGGAAACGATGAAGAGATATAAATGATTTAGCAAAAGTGCGGAGTATGGAACCACACTTTTACTATTTCGGTTAATTCCGGACTCGTTAATTGAAATATTTGCTGTTTTGATGATTTTATTTGGCTTTCGAGCCATTATGCTTGATGTTCGAGTCATATGATGGACCTTCGGGTCAAATACCAGTACTAGACCTATGGGTCATTTGTTGGGCGCCAAAATTATGACGACAGTACATGGTAGGCTTCGGCCATATGTTGATGCATGTGCGGCGTAGCTAAAACTCGCCATCTACTGGGATCGATCCATCTTTTATGTTGATTTTCTAGTTATCTTATTTTGATTTCTAGATTTTGTGACTGCTGATTTGTCTAGTTATCTTAATTGATTTCTAGATTTTGCGTACCGCTGTTTTGAATTCAATTGTGAATTTGAAAGTTGATTTTGATGATGTTCAATGGGATTTCTTCCTTTAAACTATGCTGATTCTATGTTGTATAGTCTCACCCGAGACTATAACTTTGCGTATAGTCTCATCCGGGATTATAAATTTGCGTGCTGTTTTGAATTCAATTGGGAATTTAAAACCTGATTTTGATGGAGTTTAAATTGAGATTTCTTTATTTGAACTATGTTGATCATTTATGTTGTATAATCTCATTCGAGATTATAATTATTTTCTTAAGTGATGTTTATCATACACTTATTTCTGAAGTTTAAATTAGACTGATCCGTTTATTATTTTCTTTTAAATAATACTCGGGTCAAACCGAGTTATTTCAGGGTAATCGCTATCTCTGATTCTGTTGCTGCTTCAGCTTTTGGGATTTCACATCGTCTTTTGTATAGTCTTCGAGGTGTTTCTTTTTGGAGTTTTGACTCTCATCTCATGTATGATGGTATCTTTGTATATGTATATTTGGTTCGTGTGAACTATCGATTGTTGTAGCATGTATTCCAGACTTGTCTTCCGCTATATATCTGATATTTTTGTCCTGATGTGATTATACTTATCTGTGTTATTGTTATTATGAGTTGTTCTGAATTTTTCTTTAGCCACCGTAGTTTCGTTTTAGATTTGGATTGAATATATATCTTTGGGAGTAATTTACACAACTCCTACCGATGTAATCAATACTCGTCTAAGGCATAACTTACGGTTGGTCGCTTCTAACAAGCCTTATTCTTCGCAATAGCAGACGTTATTCCTTACAATAACCTTTGTTATTGTGAGCATAGAGGTGGGGCGTCACAGCTTGGTATCAAAGTTGAGATTCAGAACAAATTATAATACACACAAAACAGAAGCAGAATGGAACATGTGTTACAGCTATTCGAGGGTTTTATTCGTGCCTTTCGAATCTATTCCTTCGTTGTTCTCAAATCTTTATCGTCTTTAACATAATTGAGTATGTCTAGGGATAAATTTCATATCCCCGTAGTATTCCATTTGTTGAATTCTTTATCAATCTTGTTCGTAGTTTCCTTGAGTTAAAACAAAGAAAGCCCTTTGTTTTGATTGTCCTACTGCTCGTAAGGGTTTCAAATCCGGGAAGCTTAATGTTGCTTAAGCTTCATATGGTTCTTCTAAGCCCAAAGGTATTACTCCTCCTTCTTTGGAAGGTTTTACTTTATTCCATGGCCGTTCTTCTAGAGTTCTTTTTTGATACGGGCGCATCACATTCATTCGTATCAAATGAGCTTATTGATGTTATTCCTTTGGATGTTGTTAATCTTGGTGACCCTTTGAGGATTGTGAATCCTATTAATGGATTCGCTACTCTTGGTTTGTTGTGTGTTGTTGTTGAGATTATTCTATGTGGCTTTTCCTTCCGTGCGAATCTGCATGTTATCGATCATCTTGGTTTTGATATGATTTGGGAATGGATTGGCTCGTTCGTTACGAAGTTCAAATCCTATGTTCCGAAAGAACTTTATATCTCAAGCATCCTGATGCTATCGAGCAGTTATCTATTATATTTCGAAGTATGGACCATCCTTGGAATGCTTTCATTTATTTCTTCGAATCAGAGGATGTCATAGCTAATATTCTAGTTGTTCATGATTTTTCTGTTGTCTTTGAGTCTATTTCGAGTTTGCCGTCGAATAGGGCAATTGGGTTCCGTATTGATCTTACCTCTGGTGCTCATCCTATCAGTCGTCTTCCCACGAGGATATCTGCTAAGGAAATGAGGAACTGAAGTAACATTTATCTGAGATTGGAAGCCAATCATTTTATTCGTTCTAGCTCTTCTCCCAATTCGACCTTACCATCGGTTTTCATTTGGCTACGAGTTGCGAAAGTTAGCATTCCACTTACCGCATTCCGCACTCGTTATAATTCTGATGAATGACTTATTATGTCATTCAGTTTGTCCAGCTTATTTCATCCATTTTGTGAATCGAGTCTTCTACGAATATCTCGATGGCTCCATTTGTGTATTTATTGATTTTGGATGAAAACAGCAATTTAAAATTTTGTAAATCTTTTTCATAAGATTTATTTACAAGTATAATTGGATTTGTTTTTATCATATAGAAGACGATTTTGTGATTGTAGTGCCCATTGAGTTCTTTAAGAATTCTGGTCGATGCGCTTGATCAACGTTATCGATAGGAATCTCTTAAACGCTTTGATGAGACAATTTGACACAATAAATTGACCTATAAAAAAGTAAATTTTTCTAGAAAATAATTTTATAAAGATAATTGAAATTTTGGAAGTTTTAGCTTTTCAGAAAAAAAGATTATTTGAAATAACTGTTTTCCGATACTCTTATCCTTGTGATTCCCGAAAAGAATCATGATCTTGTTGTTTATACCGATGCCAGTGGTTATGGTTTCGGTGTTGTTCCCATGCAAATAGATAGAGTAGTTGCCTATACTTCTAGACAACTAAAGCCTAACGAGGTTCGTTATGCTACCCATGATTTGGAGTTAGCCGCTATAGTCTTTGCTCTAAAGATTTGGCGACATTATTTTGGGCGAACGTTTTGTTCTCTTCACTGATCACAAATCTATAAAGTATCTTTTCACTCAGAAAGAACTTAATTTGAGACAACAGTGTTGGCTCGAATTTCTAGCTTCATATGATGTTGATATTCAGTATACCCCTGGTAAGGGTAATCGAGTTGCTGATGCATTTAGTCGCAAGCAGCAAGTTGTTGTTGCCATGATGCTAGCCGAGGGGAATATTTTGAAAGCTTTATCTCTTTGTGATATTAGAGACCGTGCTTCAGTTTCTGGTTCTCCCGTGCTTTTATTTAGCATAGAAGCTCATCCTAGTTTGTTGGATCGTGTTGCCGATGCCCAGAAAAAAGATCCAAATCTCTCTTATCATATTTAGAATTGTAAATCGGAACCCCGAAGTGATAATCTAAAGGATTTCGATATTGGTATTCTTGGTGGTATTCGGAAGAAGGGAAGGTTGATCGTTCCTATTGTTTCTAATCTTAGAAATGACATTCTTGAGGACTGTCATCGTTCTAAGTATAATATCCATCCGGGTAGTAGTTTGATGTATGCTGATATGAAACGCTTATACTTTTGGGAGGGTATGAAGCTGATGTTGCAAGTTATGTGAGTCGTTGCATGACTTGTCAACTAATTAAAGCAGAACACCATCGTCCTAGTAGTCTTTTGCAGCCTCTTAGGATTCCATTATGGAAATGAGATCAAATTTTTATGGACTTCATTGATGGTCTGCCTCGTTCGAGGTCGGGCCATACTAGTATTTGGGTCATTGTTAACCGATTGACCAAATCAGCCTAATTTTATTCCTATTAAGTCCAATCAGACTGCTTCTTGACTTTGGTGGTAGTTGGGATGACCACTTATCTCTTGTTAAATTTGCTTATAACAACAGTTTCTAATCCAGTATCGGTATAGCTTCTTTCGAAGCTCTTCACGGAAGGCCGTGTCGATCACCATCTTGTTGGTTGGAATCCGAGGAAAAGTAAGTTCTCGGCCCCGATTATATTCGTGATTCTTCTAAGAGGATTGATATTATTACACAGAGAATGAAGAAGGCTCAGAATAGGCAGAAATTTTATGCCGATCATCGTAAGAAGCCTTTGGAGTTTTCTATTGGCGATCTCGTATTCATTCATGTTTCTCCGATGAAGAGTGTGGTGCCTTTTATTAGTTATGGGAAATTGGCTCCTAGATATATTGGACCATTTCCTATTACGGAACGCATTGACCTTATTGTTTATCGTGTATCGCAACCTCTCCAGTTTTCAGGAATTCATGACGTATTTCATGTATCCTAACTTTGTTGATGTCTTCGAGATTCGGATCTTATTACTGATCCTCGTGTGTTGCAAGATCTTGAGATCTCACCCGACTTGTCTATGGTGCAAATTCCTATTCGTGTGCTAGTTTCGGAGGTTAAACGCCTTCGGAATTAAGAAATCCCGCTTGTGAAAATTCAATGGTCTGCAAATCCCAAAGATTGCACTTGGGAAACCAAAGAATTCATCGAGCATTCTTATCCTGGTTTTCTCTCCTCTTCGGGTGGGGGTGAGCATTCTTATCTATCTTTTCTATTTTAATCTTTTTTGTGATGAATAATTTGTGTTATTAACAACTTCTAGTGTGAAAATTGCAGGGACGCAATTTTTATAAGGGGAGTCTGTAACGACCGTGATTTTTGAATTACTGTCGTAATAAATATTTTAAAAATCTGTAACGACCGTGATTTTTGAATTACTGTCGAAATAAATATTTTAAATAGAAACTTTAAAATTTTAAATTCGAAAAAAATATAAAAATAAATATGATGCAAAATTATTTGCAAAGTCGGTTAACAATATCTGAGTGGTGTTATAAAATTCCTTCTTCTTCACGTGTAAAGGAATTGAGCCAATTTAGAGCAAAATGTGAACACTTTGCTATCTCAATAGTTTGAAAACTTGTAAAGTGCTATCATCATTGTTTTATTCTGTGAGTCCTTTTCTCACTTTATACACGTTTCATTTAATGCATTGGTACAAGATATTGGCCAGCACACATCTTCTTTTGACTTGTGCACAATATTTGTAAGAAGAGTAAAAAGAGCTGCATCATTTTTCATTCCATCATTTTAGCTTCCAGAGCTCGGTAGTGCATTAATGGCAGTTCAAGGAATTTAACTTCAAGTGGTTCCTAGTTGCTAATTAACTTTAAAGCCAATTTAAGGTAAGTGCAAACTCACATATCTATTTAAACTGTGCTTCTCTGCTGTTAATATTGGGTAGCTCCAAACTATGATATTTTTTTTCATCATTTTGTGTTAGCAGACTAGAATAATACGAAGTCAGGTCATTTGTTTTATATATTTTCAAATCACATGAACTAGACTTTGTTTCCGTGGGAATGAACATGCAACAATTTGCCTGAACTAAATCTCAGAACATATTATAAACTTGAAATGAGGAAGTTAGCCTTAGCTTAATATGCACGCAAAATAGACAATTTTTATCTAACCTGACATTGGTCTCAGGTGTTTCAACATGCACGCCAAATGAAATTTTAGCATATAATAAAAGTTAGTTGTAGGTCGTTTAACTCAAATGTAACTGCAATTTAAAAAAAAAATTGAAATACACGAAAACTTGTTCTACCTGTTAGTGTGTAGGAGTAAGCAGGTCTGAGTAATTTGATCTAGAGTGTAGTGCGTTACCTGGTTGCTAAAAGTTTTTCTGTAACTCACATTTTTTATTCAGGCATTATACGTAAGTCAAGGTCGGCAATAATTAAGTCTAGTGTATTTACTTGTGAAACTTGGGCCAACATTTTTTTTACGAACAAAACACGAATTGGAGTCAGGTCAATTTGTTAATGTTTACATATAAATGAGTTACGTGTTTTGTTTTGCTTACTCATTTTAGGACAAGTTAGGTGCATAGGGTAATTCCAGTTAGTGAAAGAAATGGCAATACTATATGCACGAAACAAGCAGCCATGTATGCATTTAAGGCACAAAAGAAAAATCGAGGGGGGGGGGGGAGGGGTTTCTTTTTGCAGTGACGTGTCTACAAACAGTAGTCTATCTCTTTTTTTTTACGTGAACGAAGAGTAGCATGCAAAAAATTATGTTCCAAGTCAAATATTTATGTAAATTTCATCATTTGCGTGCGTAAAAACTTGTTGCTTGAAAATAATGCAGACTTATTAGCATGTGGTGGTATTGTCCATTTTTTTATATATATATTTCGTGCATGCATTTGGTTGCGTGTCTACTTTTTATATGTGTACAATACAGCATTCAAAATCTTTAAGCATGTTAGTGTTATATATTTCAACGCATGCGTGAGTAGAGGTTACAAATTCTTGTTTTCTTTTCGTGCATTCAGAGTGTATATTGTAGCCTTCATTTTACCAAGTCAATATATACGTGTGTTCAAAGTGAGTAACACATAAATAGTTCAATTAATTAGTTTTTCAAATGAATGGAGCACGAAGTCAAATTTTTACCAAGTCTAAGCTTTTCATTACGTGCACATGATCAGGCATTATATTAAATTAACGTACATGCATATTATAAAATTGGTCCAGGCATCTCCTGTAATTCGTGCGTACGTGATGAATAAAATAGTGTCAGGCATTTTTGTGTGCATGGAAAAGATTGGAGTTCCAGATTTGTTTTGTTTATATTATAGTGTGCGTGCAAATGGGAGTTGCACGTTACTACATTAAAGTATCTTGAACCGATATTCTGTTTTAAAACGTAATTTTGCCGTTATTTTTATAACGAGAAATTTTTACTCCGACATTATAATTTTGAAGCGTGTTGTTTTAATGTCTTTTTGACGAATAAAATTACTGTTATTTCGACTTCAGTAATCGTCAATTTTGAAGTGAATTTTTAAGCGGTTATCCCGCAACGCTGATTTGGTATTCGTTTTTACGGTATTTTGCGAAGCGCAATTTCCTTGTCGAAATTGCTATAATTGTTGTTGTTTTAATCATGTGTTTTAAAAATTGTTTTAAAATAAAAATTGTTTTCAAAAATTTATAGTTTACGCTTTCAAAAGAATGAGGAAGCGATTTAAACGTTTAAGCAAAATTAAGGACTATGAACCCTTACTTTTACTGATTTGGTTAATTCCGGACTTGTCCGTTTGAGAACGTAAAATGCAATTTATATAAAATACACGATTTTGCAATTTCAAGGAAACGTTGAAGAAATTTAAACGATTTAGGAAAAGTGTGGAATATGGAACCACATTTTTACTATTTCGGTTAATTCCGGACTCATTAATTGAAATATTTGTTGTTTTGATAATTTTATTTGGCTTTCTAGCCATTATGCTGGACCTTCGGGTCAAATACCAGTACTAGACCTTCGGGTCATATGTTGGACCTTGGGTCATTTGTTGGGCGCCAAAATTATGATTATAGTACTTGATAGGCTTTAGCCATATGTTGATGCACGTGCGGCGTAGCTAAAACTCGCCATCTGCTGGGATCGATCCATCTTTTATGTTGATTTTCCAGTTATCTTATTTTGATTTCTAGATTTTGTGACTGCTGATTTGTCTAGTTATCTTAATTGATTTCTAGATTTTGCATACTGCTGTTTAGAATTCAATTGTGAATTTAGAAGTTGATTTTTATGATGTTTAATGGGATTTCTTCCTTTAAACTATGTTGATTCTATGTTGTATAGTCTCACCAGAGACCATAACTTTGCGTATAGTCTCATCCGAGATTATAAATTTGCATATTGCAGTTTTGAATTCAATTGGGAATTTAAAAGCTGATTTTGATGGAGTTTAAATTGAGATTTCTTTATTTGAACTATGTTGATCATTTATGTTGTATAATCTCATTCGAGATTATAATTGTTTGCTTAAGTGATGTTTATCATACGCTTATTTCTGAAGTTTAAATTAGACTGATCCGTTTATTATTTTCTTTTAAACAATACTCGGGTCAGACCGAGTTATTTCAGGGTAATCGCTATCTTTGATTCTGTTTCTGCTTCAGCTTTTGGGATTTCACATCATCTTTCGTATAGTCTTCGAGGTGTTTCTATTTAGAGTTTTGACTCTCATCTCATGTATGATGGTATCTTTGTATATGTATATTTGGTTCGTGTGAACTATCGATTGTTGTAGCATGTATTCCAGACTTGTCTTCCGCTATATATCTGATATTTCTGTTCTGATGTGATTATACTTATCCGTGTTGTTGTTATTATGAGTTGTTCTGAATTTTTCTTTAGCCACCGTAGTTTCGTTTTAGATTTGGATTGAATATATATCTTTGGGAGTAATTTACACAACTCCTACCGATGTAATCAATACTCGTCTAAGGCATAACTTACGGATGGTCGCTTCTAACAAGCCTTATTCTTCGCAATAGCAGATGTTATTCCCTACAATAACCTTTGTTATTGTGAGCATAGAGGTGGGGCGTCACAGCTTGGTATCAAAGTTGAGATTCAGAACAAATTATAATAAACACAGAATAGAAGCAGAATGGAACATGTGTTACTACTATTCGAGGGTTTTATTCATGCCTTTTGAATCTATTCCTTCGTTGTTCTCAAATCTTTATCGTCTTTAACATATTGGAGTATGTCTAGGGATAAATTTCATATGCCCGTAGTATTCCATTTGTTGAATTCTCTATCAATCTTGTTCGTAGTTTCCTTGAGTTAAAACAAAGAAAGCCCTTTGTTTTGATTGTCCTACTGCTCCTAAGGGTTTCAAATCCGGGAAGCTTAATGTTGCTTAAGCTTCTGATGGTTCTTCTAAGCCCAAAGGTATTACTCCTTCTGCTTTGGAAGGTTTTATTTTATTCCATGGCCGTTCTATTAGAGTTCTTTTTTGATATGGGTGCATCACATTCATTCGTATCAAAGGAGCTTATTGATGTTATTCCTTTGGATGTTGTTAATCTTTGTGACCCTTTGAGGATTATGAATCCTATTAATGGATTCACTACTCTTGGTTTGTTGTGTGTTGATGTTGAGATTATTCTATGTGGCTTTTCCTTCCGTGCGAATCTGCATGTTATGGATCATCTTGGTTTTGATATGATTTGGGAATGGATTGGCTCGTTCGTTACGAAGTTCAAACCCTATGTCCCGAAAGAACTTTATATCTCAAGCATCCTGATGCTATGGAGCAGTTATCTACTATATTTCGAAGTATGGACCATCCTTGGATCGCTTTCATTTCTTTCTTCGAATCGGAGGATGTCATAGATAATATTCTAGTTGTTTGTGATTTTTCTGTTGTCTTTGAGTCTATTTCGAGTTTGTCGCCGAATAGGGCAATTGGGTTCCGTATTGATCTTAACTCTGGCGCTAATCCTGTCAGTCGTCTTCCCATGAGGATGTCTGCTAAGGAAATGAGGAACTGAAGTAACATTTATCTGAGATTGGAAGCCAATCATTTTATTTGTTTTAGCTCTTCTCCCAATTCGACCTTACCATCGGTTTTCATTTGGCTACAAGTTGCGAAAGTTAGCATTCCACTTACCGCATTCCGCACTCATTATAATTCTGATGAATGACTTATTATGTCATTCAGTTTGTCCAGCTTATTTCATCCATTTTGTGAATCGAGTCTTCTACGAATATCTCGATGGCTCCATTTGTGTATTTATTGATTTTGGATGAAAACAGCAATTTAAAATTTTGCAAATCCTTTTCATAAGATTTATTTACAAGTATAATTGGATTTGTGTTTATCATATAGAAGACGATTTTGTGATTGTATTTCCCATTGAGTGCTTTAAGAATTCTGGTCGATGCGCTTGATCAACGTTATCGATAGGAATCTCTTAAACGCTTTGATGAGACAATTTGACACAATAAATTGACCTATAAAAAAGTAAATTTTTCTAGAAAATGATTTTATAAAGATAATTGAAATTTTGGAAGTTTTAGCTTTTCAAAAAAAAAGATTATTTGAAGATCTCTTTTCCGATACTCTTATCCTTGTGATTCCCGAAGAGAATCATGATCTTGTTGTTTATACCGATGCCAATGGTTATGGTTTCGGTGTTGTTCCCGTGCAAATAGATAGAGTAGTTGCCTGTGCTTCTAGACAACTAAAGCCTAACGAGGTTCGTTATGCTACCCATGATTTGGAGTTAGCCGCTATAGTCTTTGCTCTAAAGATTTGACGACATTATTTTGGGCGAACGTTTTGTTCTCTTCACTGATCACAAATCTCTGAAGTATCTATTCACTCAGAAAGAACTTAATTTGAGACAACAGTGTTGGCTCGAATTTCTAGCTTCATATGATGTTGATATTCAGTATACCCCTGGTAAGGATAATCGAGTTGCTGATGCGTTTAGTCGCAAGCAGCAAGTTGTTGTTGCCATGATGCTAGCCGAGGGGAATATTTTGAAAGCTTTATCTCTTTGTGATATTAGAGACTGTACTTCAGTTTCTGGTTCTCCCGTGCTTTTATTTAGCATAGAAGCTCCTCCTAGTTTGTTGTATCGTGTTGCCGATGCCCAGAAAAAAGATCCAAATCTCTCTTATCATATTTAGAGTTGTAAATCGAAACCCCGAAGTGATAATCTAAAGGATTTCGATATTGGTATTCATGATGGTATTCGGAAGAAGGGAAGGTTGATCGTGCCTATTGTTTCTAATGACTGTCATCGTTCTAAGTATAATATCCATCCGGGTAGTAGTTTGATGTATGCTGATATGAAACGCTTATACTTTTGGGAGGGTATGAAGCGTGATGTTGCAAGTTATGTGAGTCGTTTCATGACTTGTCAACTAACTAAAGCAGAACACCATCGTCCTAGTAGTCTTTTGTAGCCTCTTAGGATTCCATTATGGAAATGGGATCAAATTTTTATGGACTTCATTGATGGTCTGCCTCGTTCGAGGTCGGGCCATACTAGTATTTGGGTCATTGTTAACCGATTGACCAAATCAGCCTAATTTTATTCCTATTAAGTCCAATCGGACTGCTTCTTGACTTTGGTGGTAGTTGGGATGACCACTTATCTCTTGTTAAATTTGCTTATAACAGCAGTTTCTAAGCCCGTATCGGTATAGCTTCTTTCGAAGCTCTTCACGGAAGGCCGTGTCGATCACCATCTTGTTGGTTGGAATCCGAGGAAAAGTAAGTTCTCGGCCACGATTATATTCGTGATTCTTCTAAGAGGATTGATATTATTAGACAGAGAATGAAGAAGGCTCAGAATAGGCAGAAATTTTATACCGATCATCGTAAGAAGCCTTTGGAGTTTTCTATTGGCGATCTCGTATTCATTCGTGTTTCTCCGATGAAGAGTGTGGTGCGTTTTAGTAGTTATGGGAAATTGGCTCCTCGATATATTGGACCGTTTCCTATTACGGAACGCATTGACCCTGTTGTTTATCGTGTATCGCAACCTATCCAGTTTTCAGGAATTCATGACGTATTTCATGTATCCCAGCTTTGTTGATGTCTTCGAGATTCGGATCTTATTACTGATCCTCGTGTGTTGCAAGATCTTGAGATCTCACCCGACTTGTCTATGGTACAAATTCCTATTCGTGTGCTAGATTCGGAGGTTAAACGCCTTCGGAATAAAGAAATCCTGCTTGTGAAAATTCAATGGTCCGCAAATCCTAAATATTGCACTTGGGAAACCAAAGAATTCATCGAGCGTTCTTATCCTGGTTTTCTCTCCTCTTCGGGTGGGGTGAGCATTCTTATCTATCTTTTCTATTTTAATCTTTGTTGTGATGAATAATTTGTGTTATTAACAACTTCTAGTATGAAAATTGCAGGGACGCAATTTTTATAAGGGGGAGTCTGTAATGACCGTGATTTTTGAATTACTGTCATAATAAATATTTTAAAAATCTGTAACGATCATTATTTTTGAATTACTGTCGAAATAAATATTTTAAATAGAAACTTTAAAAATTTAAATTTGAAAAAATATAAAAGTAAATATGATGCAAAATTATTTGCAAAGTCAGTTAACAATATCTGAGTGGTGTTATAAAATTCCTTCTTCTTCACGTGTAAAGGAATTGAGCCAATTTAGAGCAAAATGTGAACACTTTGCTATCTCAAAAGTTTGAAAACTTGGAAAGTGCTGTCATTATTGTTTTATTCAATGTGAGTCCTTTTCTCACTTTATACACGTTTCATTTAATGCATTGGTACAAGATATTGGCCAGCACACATCTTATTTTGACTTGTGCACAATATTTGTAAGAAGAGTAAAAAGAGCTGCATCATTTTTCATTCCATCATTTTAGCTTCCAGAGCTCGGTAGTGCATTAATGGCGGTTCACGGAATTTAACTTCAAGTGGTTCCTAGTTGCTAATTAACTTTAAAGCCAATTTAAGGTGAGTGCAAACTCACACATGTATTTAAACTGTGCTTCTGTGCTGTTAATATTGGGTAGTTCCAAACTATGATATTTATTTATTTATTTCATCATTTTGTGTTAGAAGACCTGAATAATACGAAGTCAGGTCATTTGTTTTATATATTTTTAAATCACATGAACTGGACTTTGTTTTCGTGGGAATGAACATGCAACAATTTGCCTGAACTAAATCTCAGAACATATTATACACTTGAAATGAGGAAGTTAGCCTGAGCTTAATATGCACGCAAAATAGACGATTTTTATCTAACCTGACATTGGTCTCATGTGTTTCAACATGCACGCCAAATGAAATATTAGCATATAATAAAAGTTAGTTGTAGGTCGTTTAACTCAAATGTAACTGCAATTAAAAAAAAATTGAAATACACGAAAACTTGGTGTACCTGTTAGTGTGTAGGAGTAAGCAGGTCTGAGTAATTTGATCTAGAGTGTAGTGCGTTACCTGGTTGGTAAAGGTTTTTCTGTAACTCACATTTTTTATTCAGGCATTATACGTAAGTCAAGGTCGGCAATAATTGAGTCTAGCGCATTTACTTGTGAAACTTGGGCCAGCGTTTTTTTTACAAACAAAACACGAATTGGAGTCAGGTCAATTTGTTAATGTTTACATATAAATGAGTTACGTGTTTTGTTTTGCTTACTCATTTTAGGACAAGTTAGGTGCATAGGGTAATTCCAGTTAGTGAAAGAAATTGCAATACTATTTGCACGAAACAAGCAACCATGTATGCATTTAAGGCACAAAAGAAAAATCGAGGGAGGGGGGGGGGGGGTTTGCAGTGACGTGTCTGCAAACAGTAGTCTATCTTTTTTTTTTACGTGAATATAGAGTAGCATGCAAAAACTTATGTTCAAAGTCAAATATTTATGTAAATTTCATCATTTGCGTGCGTAAAACTTGTTGCATGAAAATAATGCAGACGTGTTAGCATGTGGTAGTATTGTCCAGTTTTTTTTATATATATTTCGTGCATGCATTTGGTTGCGTGTCTACTTTTTATATGTGTACAATAAAGCATTCGAAATCTTTAAGCATGTTAATGTTATATATTTCAACGCATGCGTGAGTACATGTTACAAATTATTGTTTTCTTTTCGTGCATTTAGAGTGTATATTATAGCCTTCATTTTACCAAGTCAATATATACGTGTGTTCAAAGTGAGTAACAGATAAATAGTTCAATTAATTAGTTTTTCAAATGAATGAAGCACGAAGTCAAATTTTTACCAAGTCTAAGCTTTTCATTACATGCACATGATCAGGCATTGTATTAAATTAACGTACATGCATATTAAAAATTTGGTCCAGGCATCTCCTGTAATTCATGCGTACGTGATGAATAAAATAGTGTCAAGCATTTTTGTGTGCATGGAAAAGATTGGACTTCCAGATTTGTTTTGTTTATATTGTAGTGTGCGTGCAAATGGGAGTTGCACGTTACTGCATTAAAGTATCTTGAACCGATATTCTGTTTTAAAACGTAATTTTGCCGTTATTTTTAAAACGGGAAATTTTTACACGTATAATAATTTTGAAGCATGTTGTTTTGATGACTTTTTGACGAATAAAATTACTATTATTTCGACTTCAGTAATCGTCAATTTTAAAGTGAATTTTTAAGCGGTTATCCCGCAACGCTGATTTGGTATCCGTTTTTACGGTGTTTTGCGAATCGCAATTTCCTCGTCGAAATTGCCATAGTTGTTGTTGTTTTAATCACGTGTTCTAAAAATCGTTTTAAAATAAAAATTGTTTCCAAAAATTTACAGTTTACGCTTTCAAAAGAATGAGGAAGTGATTTAAACGTTTAAGCAAAATTAAGGACTATGAACCCTTACTTTTACTGATTCGGTTAATTCCAGACTTGTCCATTTGAGAACGTAAAATGTAATTTATATAAAATACATAATTTTGCAATTTCAAGGAAACGATGAAGAGATTTAAACGATTTAGCAAAAGTGCGGAGTATGGAACCACACTTTTACTATTTCGGTTAATTCCGGACTCGTTAATTGAAATATTTGCTGTTTTGATGATTTTGATGATTTTATTTGGCTTTCGAGCCATTATGCTGTACCTTCGGGTCGTATGATGGACCTTCGGGTCAAATACCAGTACTAGACCTTCGGGTCATATGTTGGACCTTCGGGTCATTTGTTGGGCGCCAAAATTACGATGACAGTACTTGGTAGGCTTCGGCCATATGTTGATGCACGTGCGGCGTAGCTAAAACTCGCCATCTGCTGGGATCTATCCATCTTTTATGTTGATTTTCTAGTTATCTTATTTTGATTTCTAGATTTTGTGACTACTGATTTGTCTAGTTATCTTAATTGATTTCTAGATTTTGCGTACTGCTGTTTTGAATTCAATTGTGAATTTGGAAGTTGATTTTGATGATGTTTAATGGGATTTCTTCCTTTAAACTATGCCGATTCTATGTTGTATTGTCTCACCCGAGACTATAACTTTGCGTATAGTCTCATCCGAGATTATAAATTTGCGTATTGCTGTTTTGAATTCAATTGGGAATTTAAAAGCTGATTTTGATGGAGTTGAAATTGAGATTTCTTTATTTGAACTATGTTGATCATTTATGTTGTATAATCTCATTCAAGATTATAATTGTGTGCTTAAGTGATGTTTATCATACACTTATTTCTGAAGTTTAAATTAGACTGATCCGTTTATTATTTTCTTTTAAATAATACTCGGGTCAGACCGAGTTATTTCAGGGTAATCGCTATCTCTGATTCTGTTGCTGCTTCAGCTTTTGGGATTTCACATCATCTTTTGTATAGTCTTCGAGGTGTTTCTTTTTGGAGTTTTGACTCTCATCTCATGTATGATGGTATCTTTGTATATGTATGTTTGGTTCGTGTGAACTATTGATTGTTGTAGCATGTATTCCAGACTTGTCTTCCGCTATATATCTGATATTTCTGTCCTGATCTGATATTTCCACTTACAAATAAATATATTTAAACATCTTTTTATATCCCTTTTTTAAATAATTTTATAAAATTTTTTTAACCCTTGTGTTAAAATATATTTTACAAATGTCATTAACATCACTTTGATGTTTAAATCCTTTTCCTTAAATTGATTTATAAATATGTTTTAAAGCCCTTACTTATTAAATTTATAATTTATATTTTAAACCCCTACTTCATTATAATTTATGAAACATATTTTTATGTTTTCTTATTTCTATTCTTTATATATTTACAAACTAAAATTTTTAAAAGAAAATGTTCAAATTTTTATAACCAATACTATTTTAAACTTAATTTATTATACTTAAATTTATACAAATAATACTAATATTGAAAATATTCAAATTTAACTTTTAGAAAATTATTACATTAATTTCAAAATATAACTTCCAAATAATTATATCATAATTAAAAACATTTTTTTATTAATTTTAAACACAGTATTCTGAAATCCAATTTATTTTTCTAAAATATTTTTATTTTTGAATTCCCACTCAAAATTTTATCTATAACATATAAAAAATAAATACATATTTTTTTTATTAATATTAGAATTTTTCAAATTAATTCATCATTAAATTCGCAATTAATTTCCAAAATTAAAATTAATTATCAAATTAAACTTGGCTAAAATCCAGGAATGTTGCACGTGGCCACCGGTGTCTCCAGCTCACTTTGTTGATCCGTTTGTCTTTGATGCTATCAAGGTCGATGATGCAGCTGATGGTGTAGAATAGGCGGAGTCTCGACTTGGATGCGTAGCTTTGAGCAAAATAATATATGAGCAGTATAGGAAGAATTTGTTTTAATTAAAAACAAATTGATTTTGTTAAGAACCACTCTCTCATCAGGTTAGCTGTATGCCACATTATACTTATGTTCTAGAGGTCAAGTTCCTTTGGCAACATATGGAATTAGGTAGATTTAATTTTCTTTTCTCTAAGTGGATCTTTATGGGTTTATATAAATGACTAGTTAGCAATTAAATCTAGTCTACATTTAAGTTAATATTTTATTTCAATTTTAATATTTATATTATGTGTACATAAATTTAAACCTTCCACCTTCCACATATGTGACAAACAATTATTTTTAACTTTAAAAATCAATTATAAATAACGTCGAATTATGCTTATAACTAACCCAGACATTAAAAGCAATAGACAATGGACATTAAAAGCAACAGACAATGGGTCTATAGGATTAAATTTTCTTCTTTCTAAAACAATGAATTTAAGAAGGAAAATCTCATAACGGACTTTAAACATTCACTATGTGTGTACATTATCTCAGTAAAACAATTATTATACAAGGTCATCACTTAAAATAATGTATTACACAGTTTTGATAATCAAATAAAAACATCATGCTTAATACATTAATCACAATTAGTGAATGACAATACAAATGTAGATTAAGGAAAATATACATAACCAATATCCTATAAATACAACATTTGATCTGGATCTTTGCTCTACCCTTGCCCCTACTTGCAAATTCTACAAATACATATGCATAAAATAAAAGGAAAATATGTCAACTACTTTTTGGCTTCACCTTATCCTATGCACTATGACCATAGCCTCAATAACTATTGCATAGGGAAAAGCTGCCCATGTTTCCTTTTTTGATGGATCAATCCCATGTAGATCTGTTCCTTGCTTTTCTCCGGCATCCAAATACTTGTTAACATATAACAACCGTTGCGTCCATTCAACCACTACAACCAATATAACCATTACAAGTAGAAAATAGTATTCCTACTCGTCCATCATAAGAAATCATCTTATGGAGTAATAAAAATAATAGTACATAACCATCAAACATCAACAATATTCAATGACTACCCCAATCCATCAAATAAGGAAATAACAACGCACAAGTATGCTTACATACATCATCGTCAATATAAATATAAACCGTCGTCATTCTATACTAATCTAATTAACATTAATGACATAATATTAATCATCGAATAACCATAATTAATTACACATCATCTAGTAGCAATAAGGGTAAAATATTGCACACTCATCAAAATGATACCATCATCAAACATTAAATATATATGCGATAATTTCAGTCAACATTTAATTGCACATCCAAATAATATATTTATATTCATTACTCTCTAAGGTATAAAATCATTTTATTATTGTTTATTACAACGCCACCTTTATTTACTTGTCCAAAAACAATTATTTTTAAATATACTCTTTAAACCTTATATTGTACTTTCATTTCTCCAAATACTTCTAAAGATCGCAATTTAAATCAAAAATATTAATCTCCATCAAAAGCTCTTTAAAATGATATTATTATTCTTTTACATCAAAATAATAATATATATTAAAATGTCTTTAAATACTTTCCCAAACTAATTTATTACCAAAAATACAATATTTTATTTCATTAAACCACTATTATTTGCACACATCACTTAGAAATTGTAAATAATCACGTTTATCATTCATTTATCAAAATTTCCCATTAGTATGCAATTTTGCCTACTTTATTTTAACTAATTACATTCAAGTTTCAAATCCATAATTTATTACAATTTCATCTAATAATGCACAATGAACAATAAACAATCAACCTATGGCACAACATATCCAAAATATTCAAACAATCACCAATACATCCCAACATATACCAGTAATTATAATTTTCATTAAATGATACGCATTTCATATTTTAAAATTCAATTAATTAAATCAAATTAGCTATACTAATGTGCTTTTTCAAATAGTCTTCAAATTAAGAAAACCATATGCCAAATCATCCACAGTTTCGCCATGAATCCATAGAAAAAACCGTACATGTATTAGAGTTTGTATGTGAAAGGTATGTAGGTTAGAAGTTTCGGGTTTAAATTGTAAGTATTAGATTAAGGGTAAAATAAAAAAAAGCACTCATCTCAAATGAATATTAACATAGATTTATTTCAAATCGATGAAGGGTAACATTTTTTTCTTCCATCATAATCCAAATCACTTTCAAAATCCAAGTGTACGCATTGTTGAATGAGTCCCTAGCCCTTTTTCCAACTACTATTTTATTTTGAAATAGATGCTATACTTTTTGAATTAAGAAGGAAATGAAGATTTTAGAAATATTCTTTTAGGTTGCTTCCCAAATTCCTCCCACATCAACCTCCTTTAATATAGGGTGGCACGATGGATATAGGAAATTTGAACATACGCATGTAAAAAGAGTAATGTATGGCCATATATTAAAAATTTACCTTTACATACAAAAAATTAATTTTCAATCTATATGGAATCAATCTCTATACATAAAAAGACAATTAATATGCAATTGATCTACACAATTAATTTCCTATAATATATGAAATTAATATCCAACCACTATATCCACACACACACGCGCACACACACACACACACACACATATATGTATGTATGTATGTATGTATATTCAACAATCAGAAGACATGTCAGTCAATACATAATTAATTGATAATAATCTACGCAATCAGTTACTGGTCTATGCAATTAATTTCCCACGATACATGAAATTAATATACAACCAATTATATATATATATGTATGTACATACAAAAATCATAAAATATGTCATTCAATATGCAGTAACTTGCTAGTCTATGCAACTAATTTTCCACAGTATGGGAAATTGATATACAACCAATTATATATATAAATATATTCAACAATTAGGATATATGTAATAAATTCGTCACATTGAATATATGTATATTTATAGACATATATGTATTTAATATATTTGTAATTCATACAATTTAATTTGTACAAAGTTAACAAATTTATATTTCCTTACATCAGAATATATGCGTGTGTGTGTGTGTGAGCTCACACATACACATTTTTCCTTAAATACATATATGTATGTATTTTGACTATTCATTTTTTATACCTTTTTTTCATATCTCTCTCCCGTATATATACATTTCTCTTTTTTGCTATAAATATTCAAAAATGTGTCGTCGGCTAGATTGAACCAATAACCCCTCTATGTGTGGTCTATTCTCTTAATCAACTACACTAAACATACTTTTGTTTCAAATTTAGAACATCAAAAATTGTAACGACCTTCCTTTTTGGACGGTTTAAATAGACGATAAACCACACACGTCAAACTCAAACCATTCAAAAGGGCAGATTGTTATAAGGTAAATAAGAAAAAGAAGAGAAAGAAAGAAAACAAATGCAGAATCTCGCAGCAAAATAATAAATTATAATAATCAAATAAATAGTTCATGAAGCTGTTTACAAATAACATTGATTAAACTTTATAATACAGATCAGAGTTACATAAAACAAGAGTAAATATTAAATAAATGCAGCGGAACGACATGATGCAGTGGAATAATTATAATAAAAGATAATAGTACAAAATCTTCATCCTCATCCTCCAGAAAGCAATCTTCGATAAACTGGAAAGCTCAGACTAACCCAAGTGAATTGAAAGGAAAAAACGCTCGAGTCAGAACTAAAAGATCTTACATAAATTAAATCAACAATAAATAAATATGAATATAGCGGCGTCAGAGATGTTTACGGGGGTTTGACATCTCCTATCCAGTGTTAATGTGAGTGCAATAACTTAAGAGATGTTCGGGATTACCATCTCCTAAGGATCTGTTAAACTATTCACTATGTAGTACAATACACTATTATAATATGTCTAGAGTAAAGTAAAGTATTAAAATAGCATTAAAGTGTTACCCATATCTCCCTTAACACATATTATATAATGTCGTAGTCTATACGGATACTGTAAACTTTACCTGCAGGTGGGCTATCAGGGAGCACTCCAAAGGTACAACACAAAACAAACTCGTAGAAGGCGCGGTAGGGAATGTGAACACGCACTCGAGGCAATGCCTGGTAGATATACCAATTGTAGATCCAGACTGGTGATTATGCATAGAAGCTACTACGGCCCACCTCGGAACACACTCCCATAATCAAAATCAAAGGTGGTCACCAAATCAATCACAAAGTAATAGAATGGTATCGAAGAAATGTGCCCGATAGGAGGAATGACCTCACTTGGCCCGGCATGGCTCCTGTTTTAGTCACATCTAAGCTGACTCACGGGAGTTAGGGTCACGTAAATACCTCATATATGATTGTATACCGACCATCCTACTTCATTTCTGGAATCTCCACCACATACACAGTTGTTAAAGTGGTTTACGGTATTGGCAGAGAGTATGACAATATCCGATCCCGGTCTCTTTAACAACCAAACACTTATTTCACACCGGATGGTTCTTTTACATTTCCAAAATAAGTTCATATTTACTCAAATATGTCATTTTATTCTCAACTTAGGTTATTACATCATTTACCATATTAGCTTTAAAATCAAGGATTTGAATATAAATACTTCAACTTTAGATATCTGAAATTTAGAAATAGTCTAGACAGTTTAAAATAGTTTGAATAGTTTAAAATAACTTTTATAGATTAAAACAGATTAATATAGTTCAAAATGGGTTAAAATGGATTAATATTGTTTAAATGGATTAAAATAGATTAAATAGTTTTAAAATATTTTAAATAGGGTAAAATACTTTAAATAGATTCAAAATAGATTAAAATGTTTCAAATAGATTTAAAATAGATTTAAAATAAATAAAAAAGATTTAAATAGATTTAAAAGGGTTTAAAATAATTAGAATAGATAAATTTAATTTAAAGGTTGAAAAATCTTAATAATTTAGAACTTTAAAGAACCTTTTACAGTTTATGTTAAGAAAATAAATTTGAAATTAACATCCAATTTAACCATTTATTCCATTTCAACCAATCTGGACCATATCCCAATTTCAATCGCTTTTTATTTCGATCAAAACCCAATTTTACGTCTTTAAATATCAACTTTAGCTATTCCAATAGATTTCAAAGTTACAAAATTTCAATGTTTCAGTAAATCAATTTCGATATTTTCATTTATACTTCAAAATCAACTTTAGAATTTCAATTTAAATCCTTTAAGTAATTCACTTAAAACAATTCAATTTATCAATCAAATTCTATTTCAAAATATCGGTTAACTGGATTTAAAGTTTAAAGATTAAATTAATTTAATTCAACCAATCCGGTGTCCGTATATAATTTTTTACCCTATGGTCAAGTGATACGAATATTTATCATTTCAATCCACAATTTAAAATTTTATAGTTAGATATCGTTTCAAACCAAAATCCCGAATTAAATAAAATCCATGAAATCGCTCGAATCTAACATTTCAACCCATAACGATTTATCCCAAATCTATCAGATCATTCAGGTATGTATCATTTCAACCCATAGGGAACTTGTGGTGCTATAATAATATAAAAGTACAACATCCAGTCATCCAATATCACAATAAAACATCCATCACAATCATCATCCAAGTCAACCAATAAACATCAATAGATGACTGATTATCATTAACAGTTATTAAATTGACAATTAAATTTAATATTAAATTAAATGATGATTAAATGTAATAAAATTCAATTTTTACTAGAATGGCAATCTAAACATACCAACATCGATCAATTAATTTCTAATCACATCATAAATTTAATTTAACTAATAGAAGATAATCTAGTAGTTGTGAGTAGGTCAAAACATTCACCTTTGATTTCAAATCGATGTGAAGTCAAAATTAATGCTTAAAATTTAGCAGTCTTAAAATTCATCCAAACCAGCGTCAAAATGTCTAAAATTCTAATACGATCGCAGCTGAATAAACCACATGTAAATTCGACCTCATGTGTAAAAATTATGCACATTAGAACGTTTTGAATTTAAAAAATAAATAAATTAGAATAAGATAAGCAAAAAGATTACCATTCTCTCACCCAAAAGGCCATTCAGCATCTCCTAACCCAAAACACGCGAACCAACATAGGCCGAAGGAAAATTGTGTTTGTCCCCCACCAAACATCGGCCACGCACATGCCCGACCCCCTTAAGTCCGCCACCTCCAGCTACACGCACGACCTCCCTGGCCTGCAGCGACCACGTGGTCCCCCTATCGATGCCCACCAGAGCTCGTGATCACCCAACCGCCACCATAAACATTAAACCTAATCGAATTGTCGAGCACGATCCGACCGTTGCTTCACGAAACAAACTAAGTGGATGAACTACACGCGCCACTCTCCACGTGATGGTACCCTCTAATCGTCGATCCATCGAAGTTGATCGCGACACTATGAATGCCCAAGACTTATCCTCCAATTTCTAGATGCATAGAGGCTCAAATCGAAAAAGAAACTGCAAATTTGACTTGCGCTCGTCGAGAACTTCGAACTGGTATATAATATGATAGGGTTTGAGGAATTTTAATTTTTCGATTTGATTTAATTTGCAATAGAGTCTAGAATTTTGGATTTCTGCCATTTGAGAAGAAGAAATAGATTGATGGAATTATGTATAAGAATGAGAAAATGACTGCTAGGGTTTGGAAAACAAGACTATTTATTTTAACAATGCCCGATAAGAAATGAATAACATACCGAATTGGTTCAAATTGACAATAACGACACAAAAAGCCCATTTCGCGTCCGAAACGAAAGTGGATCATCCCATATATCGAAATAGATGTTTTCGATAGTTCTAAACTCAATGGAATAGGTTTTAAGTTCTAATTCAATCGTATAAAGAAGTTAGCTTAAAAATCAGTTTATTTCAAATTGATTCCAATTTAATAGATTTCTAGGCGTTTCGAGTCCGTATGATCAAACGACAAGTCCGATCGCTACGAAACTTGAAATCCTATAATAATTCATCATTACGGACCCCATGAAACTGGTTTTGTCAGAATTTGAGACAGTGGCGAAAATGGCTATTTTCACGTTAATTAAATAAATTTAAATTAAATCACCTTTTTAATTCAAGTTTAATGACTAACAATTTTTATCATTTTGATTGCTTAGACATTTAAAATAATTTAGTGCGAATTTACACGTCGATTCAGCGTTAATTATTACACCAGTTACAGTGTTCAATTTCAACTGAAATTAAATCCAATTAGAATAAAATTTAATTCCGATAAATTGAGTTAATTTGATTTCAATCTTTTTATTCAATAAATTATTACTCTATAGACATATTTAACATTTGTTTATATCTTATTATACTAATATTCTACAATTATTACTTTTTACCATAAGTTGCAATATTTCAATTACATTGAATTTTTGTCCATTTTATTAAGATCTAAATCCCAATAATTTTTTTTCCTTGTTTCACTCATTTTATTACATCAATTATTGCCTTGTGAATATAATTAACATTTCTATACATTTTATTACATTAACCTTTTACAGTTATCGTCTTAACTCAATTTACGTAACATTTAATTTCATTTAATTATAATTGATTAAATAAATTGGTAACAAATAACAATTGTCACCATTTCTACATTGAATAACATTTGTAAGTTTATTATTTACAAACAAATGTTATAACAACTTACACTATACTAATTCTATCCAGTTATAATTTATTACACATTATTTCATTAATTAATCAACATTTAAATTATCAATTACTCTTTAATCCAACTATCAATTGATACACACATTATTATAGTTAATTTACAATCTATAACCAATTATAAGTTTTTAATCATTTCAATTAATTGGAATTGCATTTAGAGCAGTTATCAATTACCTTAAGTTAATACTATTACATTTCATTTCTGTTATATTCTTATTATTAAATCGTAAAGTTTTATTTCTTCCAACATTAAATCACAAAACCTTATTAAGTTAACTATTTTTAGTTATCGAAAATTACAGGTCGTTACACTCTTCCCCCTCAAAACTTTTTATCCTCGAAAAGGAAAAAGAAAGAGGAATTAAGTAATCAATATACCTTACTTAAAATATTAAATTTATAAATAATTAATTTACATAATTAAATAATTTAAACAAAATATATAAATTTATAAACAATTAAATCCTTTTATATTCAAGTTCAATAAAAGTTGGAAAACATTTCTATTTTTCACATAAAATTTCTAAGTCCAAAATTCGCAGAAAGTTTCGACAGAGTCTCCTTTATACGGAGAGGTCTGAGAGAAATAATAATATCAATAATAACAATATATATCAGATTTTTCAAAATAAAATATCCCAAACCATGGGAAATAATATAATATCGCTATATAACCGTAATCTGAAAACGTATATATTTTACGGGAAAACAACGCCTATTTTACGAAACCAAAAGCAGTAGCAATTGCTTCCATAACCCATATTTCACTTATATAATCCAAAGAAGTTAATAATTATGTAAAAGGGAATATTTATGTTATCTCTATTAGTCATAACCAGATCAATACAACATACACTTGTCACAAGCAACAAAACCATACAATCAGGCCCGGCCCAAGGGGTAGGCAAGCTAGGCCTAGGCTTAGGGCAACACATGGGAGGGGGCAAAAAGTTGGCTATTTTCTTTCTATTTACAGTTCAGTTTTAGATTATTATCGACTGTTTGTGTGGCTATTTAGTTCGTTCAGTGCATTCAAAAGCTAAGCCACCCAGGTTCAATTCTCCCTTAGGGCATAATGTTTTGAGTTTTCACCTACTTCTCCTTCTTATTATTTTAGTTGGGCTTGGGCAACAATATTGAACGGGCCGGCCCTGCATACATCATACATGCAATCAAAACAATCAACCATCCATCCATGGCAAACAAAACAAATGGTTTGTTCTAGTTCAAAAACTTTTAAATCGTATAAAATGATAATTAAACTACTGAGTATACCATACACTCAACATTCTTAGATAAAACTCAATAGATCATTTATACATTCTACACTGTAGAAGTATCCTTTCCCAACCAATCCATAAGTCACACAAAAAATAATTTCAAATAATATTTATGTTTTATTCTTATTACTCTCTCATTCGAATTATTCACTGTTCATTTTCGTTTGATCAAACAATGCTTGTTTAATTCCTTTACATTTATCACCTACAAAATTCATTTTTCGTTCATTTATATAATACCATTTTTTTTTCATTACTTTACATTCATTGTTTACATAAGTTATTTCCATTTCAGTTATAAGATTATTCGTTATCATATAAGTCTCTTTATAATTGAATTTACCATTAATAGATTTTTTTTCACATCCATTCTTCCATATGTATAGTACTATTGAATATTAAATCCATTTCTAAATCATTTCAACATTTTATTAAGTTATAATCATTCAATTAATATAGTACTCTTTTTAATTATAAATGACTTCGACACTAACTTAGGTTTTTAATTATTTACTTACAGTATTCATCTTTTCTATTACATTTAATTAGTAACATTTCAAACTATTAATCTAAGTTTATACAATTTATAATATCGGAATTCTTATTTATAAAAGGAATTCCATTGAACCCTTCATTTTTCTAAGTTTTACTTGTATAATATTCTATCACATATTTCTATTTAACATTTCAACTCATGATATTTTGGTAAGTTATATATATATATATATATATATATATATATATATATATCTTCTAGAATGTAATAGAAAGTTACACACGTTCATCTTCTAAATTTTCATCATTCTTTAAGTTTACCAGTTTCCAATTTCTCATATATACCATTAATCACTTAGCATCTAATTACTTATATTTTCTTCATTATAGAAACTTTCAATTATTAAAATAATTAAGATTTCATTCATTTCAATAATTGAAAACTACTAATTGTCAGAAAATTTAAGAACTAAACTCTGGGTTCATTTTAGTCACTTAGAAAATAATATGTATATATTTATCCTTTATAGATCAAATTATATTTAGAAGTTAAAAATCAAGATTCGTTTATCAAAACAAGTTGTAGTAAAACCATTACAACCGTCTATCCACTTTGAAACTCTAAAATGAACGTTGATGATGCGTGCACTCATCATCGAAATTGTTTTCCAGCGACAGAGAGGGGAGTACAAAACTTTTTCCTTTAAAATTCTTTTTAAAACTTCCTTCCAATCACATTGATATATTTATATAGGAAAATACTTCCAAATAATACTAATATTATATTCCAAAAATCTATTGAAAGGAATTTTCAAAATCCCAGAACTCGATATCTGAAGTTCCAAATTATATTTACTTTATGTGTAAGCCCTAATTTTTCAATCAAAATTTATAAAAAATTTCTATCTAACAAACAACGTAGTACATCCAACTATATCGTTTATAAAATTTATTATTTTATATACAAAATATATAATGGGCAAAATTATTACATTTACTTATATTTCAAAATAATATTGTGTCGGTCTGTCCTATTAAGTGTTTAGAAATTCCTATCGATGCCATAGCGTCCTATGTACCGACCAGAATTATAAATACTAAACGAAACAAATTAACACAATATAAAACCTTTTTATAACACTAACATATACACTCTCTCATATATACACACTTAGCGACTCGTTCTAGGGTATTGCTACCATATTTAATATGAGTCGGACCCCACAAAGCTAAGGTTATCGCTAAACCAAAGCTCTGATACCAACTGTAACGACCTGCCTTTTGGGCAGTTTAAATCGACGATAAACCATACACGTTAAACTCAACCATTCAAAAGAGCAGATTGTTATGAGGTAAATAAGAAAAAGCAAAGAAAGAAAGAAAACAAATATAGAACCTTGCAGCGGAATGAAAAATTATAATAATCAAATAAACAGTTCATGAAGCTGTTTACAAATAACATTGATTAAACTTTATAATACATATCAGAGTTACATAAAACAAGAATAAATAATAAATAAATGCAGCGGAACAACATGACGCAATGGAACAATTATAATAAAAGATGATAGTACAAAATCTTCATCTTCATCCTCTAGAAAGCAGTCTTCGATAAACTGAAAAGCTCAGACTAACCCGAGCGAATTGAAAAGACAAAACATTCACGTCAAAACTGAAAGATCTTACGTAAGTTAAATCAACAGTAAATAAATATGAGTGTAACGACGTCAAAGACGCTTACGGGGTTTGACATCTCCTATCTAGTGTCAATGTGAGTGCAATAACTTAAGAGATGTTCGGGATTACCATCTCCTAAGGATCCGTTAAACTATCTACTATATAGTACAATACGCTATTATAATATGTCTACAGTAAAGTAAAGTATTAAAATAGCATTAAGGCATTACCCATCTCCCCCTTAACACATTTTATATAATGCCGTAGTCTATACAGATATTGTAAATGTATTGACCTGAAATTTTCAATAATTAAAAATAGTTAATTTAATAAAGTTTATGATTTAATGTTGGAAGAAATAAAATTTTATGATTAAATAGTAAGAATGTAACTGGAATGAAATGTAATAGCATTAATTTAAGGTAATTGATAACTGCTTTAAATGTAATTCCAATTAATTAAAATGATTAAAAAGGTTATAATTGGTTATGGATTGTAAATTTATTGTAATAATGTGTATTAATTGACAATTGGATTAAAAGAGTAATTGATAATTTAAATGTTGATTAATTTATGGAATAATTCAAGTAAATTGTAATTGGATGGAATTAGTACAGTGTGAATTGTTTTAACATTTGTTGTAAGTAATAAACGTGTAAATGTTATTAAATGTAGAAATGGTGACAATTGTTATTTGTTACCAATTTATTTAATCAATTATAATTAAATTAAATTAAAATGTTATGTAAAATGAGTTAAGTTAATAACTGTAAAAGGTGAATGCAGTAAAATGTATAGAAATGTTGATTATGTTCACAAGACAATAATTGATTTAATAACAAGAGTGAGACAAAATAAAATAATTTATTGGGATTTTAAATTATAATTAAATTGACAAAAATTCAATGCAATTGTAGCGTTGCAACCAATATGGTAAAAGATGATAATCGTAGAATATTAGTAAAATACAATAGAAAAAAATGTTAACTTTATCTATAGGGTAATAATTGATTGAAATCAAATTTAATCGATTTATTTGAATTAAATTATATTTAATGGGATTTAATTATAATTGAAATTGAACACGATAACCAGTTTAATACGTAACATTGAATTGATATGTAAATTTGTTTTAAATTATGGTAAATGTCTAAGTGATCAAAAATGATGAAATTCGTTAATTATCAAATTTGAATGGAAAAAGTGATTTAATTAATTTAATATTTATTTATTTAATTAAAGTGAAAATAGCCATTTTGGTCACTATCTCAAATTTCGACGAAACCAGCTTCATTGGATACGTAAAGGTGAATTATTGTAAGGTTTCAAGTTTCGTAGCGACCGGACTTGTCGTTTGATCGTACGGACTCAAAACGCGCAAAAATCAATTAAATTCAATTCAATTGAAATCGATTTGAAATAAGATGATTTTAAAGCTAAATTATTCATACGATGGAGTTAGGACTTGAAACCTGTTCCATTGAGTTTAAAATTATCAAAAACATTTATTTTGATATATGGGATGACACACTTTCGTTTCAGAAGCGAAACGGGCTTTTCGATTCGTATTTTTCATTTCTAATTAATTCGGTTATTATTCATTCTTATCGGGCTTCGTTAGTATATGTTGTTCTCCTCTAACCCTAGCAGCCTTTCTATTTCTTATTCCTATACGTATAGTTCTATTTGACTGTTCCTTCTCTCTTTCTCAAATGGCAGAAACCCAATTTGCATTCAAACCCTAAATTCGATTTCAAATTCAAATTTAAAAAATTTAACTCCTGGAATTTCGTTCGTCGTATGGTGGTCTGGAATTTTCGTGGGTGGCCTGGAATTTGAAAATTTTAACTCCTGGAATTTCGTTCGTCGTATTGAGGCGAGTAGGTCTTGGATCTGTGCTTTGTTCGTCGTATGGTGGCTTGGAATTTCCGTGGGCGGTTGCCTAAGGAGTAGCAGCGACGGAATGGTAGGCTGAGGCAGAGGCCTCGGCGATGGCATACGAGAGGTCGGCTCGGAGAAGGGGAGGTTCTGGAATTGGTCGATGTGGTCAAGGCAGAGGAGTCGGCGTCGAAATCGTGGGTTAGTTGGTGGCTACAAAGTGTGCTAGGGTTTGCGAAACGAAGCTTTGGTTCGCGTGTTGACATGGTAAACGTGTTTTATTATTTAATTATTTTATTTTTTGAATAACATAAATCATAAAACTTCTAACTTACACAACTTTTGCATACCTGGGCGCGGTTTGTTCCACTGCGATCGTATCGAAATTCCGGACGTTTTGTTGCTGGCTCAGACGAATTCTAATATTGTTGAATTTTGGGCCTTAAATTGGATTTCAATTCGATTTGAAATCCAAGGTGAGTGTTTTAACCCACTCACGGTTACTAAACTATCTTATGTTAGTTAAATTAAATTTATGATATGATTAGAAATTAATTGATTGACGTTTGGTATGTTTAATTGTCATTCTAGTTAAATTTGACTTTTATTGCATTTAATCATCGTTTAATTTAATATTGAATTTAAATGTCAAATACCTGTTATTGATGATCAGTTATCTATTGATGTTCTTTGATTAATTTGGAAGATGATTATGATGGATGTTTGGTTGTTGATATTAGATGATTGGATGTTGTATTTTATATGTTATAACACTTCAAGTTCCCTATGGGTTGAAATGATACATACCCGAATGATCTATAAGTTAGAGAAAAATCGTTAAGGGTTGAAATGATAGACTCGAGCGATTTTATGGATTTTGAATTTAATTCGGGATTGTGGTTTGAAATGATATATAACAGTAAAATTTTAATTGCGGATTGAAATTGTAAATATCCGTATCACTTGACCATAGGGTAGAAAATTATATACGGACACCGAATTGGTTAAATTAAATAATTTTTATTCTTTAAATGTTGAATTCAGTTAACTGGAATTTTGAAACAGAAATTGATTTATATAAACTGAATTATTTTCAATAATCCAAGCTTTAATGCTGAAATTGGAATTGATTTAACAACTTGTTCAAAGGATCTAAATTGTAATTTCAAAGTTGAAGTTCAAATAAGACGAATTTTGTCAGAATTGAGTTATTGAAATGTTTGGATATAACTTTGAAATCTATTTTATACTAATTTAAACCATTTTAATTAAATTAACCATTTTAATCAATTTAAACTATTTTAATCAATTTAAACTATTTTAATTTATTCTAATCTACTATAACCTATTTAATCTAATTTAATCCATTTTACTTGTTTTAAACTAATTAACTTTATTTAATCTATTTTAAACCTATTTAATATAATTCAAATCTAGTCAATCTATTTTAAATTTATTTAATCTATTTTAAATTTATTTAATTTACTTGAAAATCTATTTAAGATAAATTAAAAATCTATTTAATCTATTTTAAATCTATTTAAATCCTTTTAAATCTATTTAAATACTTTTAAATCTAATTCAATCAAATTTAAATCTATTTAAACTATTTTACTATTTTAAAACTATTTTTAATCGATTTTAAATTATTTTCAAACTATTAAAACTATTTATGACTATCCAAACTATTTTCTAAAATTTCAGACTGTGTAAAGTTGAAGTTTTTATATTTAAATCCTTGATGATGATACAACCTAAGTTGGAATTTGAAAATGATACCTTTTGGTGATATGACATATTTGAGTAAATATGATGATTTTTGAGCTAGGATTTAATTAACCTATCTTATCGATAAATTTGAAAGTGAATATGATTTCGAGAGAGATATGATTTGAAATATAATACGATATTTTGATATCAATAGTGACTTGTAACGACCCATAAATTTTCAACTATTTAAATTGTTAAATTAATAAGATTTTGGTAATTAAATTTGAAAAAAATAAAAATCTGTAATTTAATAGTGAAATGAATAATGAAATGAATACTGAAATGAAGTAAAAAATGATAATTAAAGTTAATAATTAACAATTTGAATGAAATTACAATTAATTAAAATAATGTAAATTGTTATACTTGGTTATAAATTGATATAAGAAAACAAATGCAAACATTAAATTGATAAATGAAATAGTATGAAATAAATAACCATGGACTAAAATTTGGGTTATATAAGAATTATGACATTTGTTTGTGAATAATGAATTCATACGTGTGATAAAAGTTATAGTAACGATTGTTGTAAGTTACCATTTTATTTGGTCTACTTAATTGAAATGGGAAATAAATTAAAATTAAATAAACTTTATTGTTATATTAATGAGAATTAATTCAATAACTAGAAGTGTGAACGTAATAAAATAAATAGAACCGTAAATTTATTCATAAAGTAATAATTGATATAATAAAAGAATGGATCTAAGATAGAATAATTAATTGAACTTAAAATCTTAATTAATGTGTGTAATTGACAAAATTACAAATTTTGAAATATAGTCATTAATGCAAATAAAAGATGGGAATTGGAATATATTAATGTAATGAAATATAAAACAATGTAAAACCATGTCTATAGAATAACAACTGATTTGAGTATAAAGATTGAAACCAAATAAAAATAATTTATTGGAATCATATTATAATTAATAAGATTTATGGCGGTTGTAACCAAACACTGTAAATTTGGAAATAGTCAATAATGAATTGATATAGAGATTTGTTTTAGAGGATTATAAATTACTAATTGATTTAAGGTGATAGAAATTGTGAATTATAAAATTTGAATTGAAAATTTGGTTTAATTAATTTAATATCAATTTATTTAATAAATGTGAAATTAACCATTTTGGCCACTGACTCGGATTTTGATGAAACCAGTTTCATCGGATCCGTAACGGTGAATTATTGTAGGATATCAGGTTTCGTGACGACCGGACTTGTCATTTGATCGTACGGACTCGAAACACCTAGAAATCGATTAAATGAAATTCAATTGAAATCGATTTGAAATAAGCTGATTTTAATGTAACTTCTTCATACGATGAAATCAGGACTAGAAACATGTTCCATTGATTTTAAAATTATCAAAAACATCTATTTTGATATATGGTTTGACCCATTTTCGTTACGGTGGCAGAACGGGCTTTTCGGCCATTTTTCATTCAACAGGTAAATCAATCGTATCCATTCATTCTATTTTTCTGTTCTGCCTATAAATACCTTGTTATAAACCCTAGCCACTCCTTAACTCTCATTTGTCTGTATGTACATTGCTTCTCTACTCCTCATTCCAATGGCAGACAAACAAATTTTCCGTTCAATTTCAAATCACATTCCAAATCAAAATTCAAACTCCTCAATAAATATCGAATTATATATATCAACTTGAAGCTCTCGCAGAGCGCAAGTCAATTATAGGATTCATTTTTCGATTTGGGTCTCTATGTGACTGGAACTGGGTGAACTACTCTCGGCCATTCGTTGATCGTCGATCAACTTCGACGGATCGTAAATTTGAGGGTACCGTCTTGTAGAGGAGGTCGAGTGGATAGCATCTGTGTCGTTCTTTTGGTTGATCAACGGTCTGATGTGGCAAACTAATTCAATTAGGGTTTCTAATATAGGGCAGCGGCTGCTCAAACTTGAGCACGAGGTGTCGCGTGGTCGTGGTGGCGACGCGGTGATCATAGGGGAGGCAGACCGTGCACGCGCAACGGAGGTGGCATGCCGCAAGGGGTTCGGCGGTGCGACGGCCGTGCGATGACGTTGGTGCGACGTGCGTTCCAGTAGGTTAGGCGGAATTTTGCTGCTGAGTCATGGGTTTCGGCTGTGTCTAGAACGTTGGTGATGTGGAAAGCATTCTTCCCTCTTTTTTTATTTAACTTGAAATTTATATGTTCTAATTGACATAACTTTTACATACGAGGTCTGTTTCACACGTGGTTTCTTACGTTGGGATTGTATTAGAATTTCGGTTATTTTGAAGCTGGTTTGGATGAATTCTAGAACCATTCAAATTTTGAGCTTAAATTGAATTTAAATTTGATTTAAATTCAATGGTGAGTGTTTTAACCCACTCACAACTTCTAAAATTTCTTATATTCGTTAATTTAATTTATGATGTGATTAGGAATTAATTTATGACCGTTTGGTATATTTTAATCATCATCTCAGTTAATTTGAATTTATTTGAATTAAATCGTTATTTAATTTATTATTAAATATAAATTGTCAGTTAAATACCTGTTATTGATTACCAGTTCTATATTGATATTTATTGATTGATTTGGATGATGATTGTGATGGATGTTGATTATTGATGTTGGTTGAATGGATGTTGTATTTTATACTATTATAAACTGCAAATTCGTTATGTATTTTTATTTATTTCGAGATTGCGGTGATAAATATCCGTATCACTTGACCTTAGGGTAGAGAATTATATACAGATACTTGATTGGTTAAATTAAATGATTTTAATATCCTTAAATTTTTGAATTTAATCAATTGCTGTTTTGAAATAAAATTTGATTTATGTAAATTGAAGTATTATAAATCAAGTTTTGTATTGAAATGGGAATTGGTTTAAAAGGGAATTTCTTTGAGAAATTAAATCGGAAGTTAAAGTTAAACTTTTTTGTACAAATGAAATTCTATCGAAATTGAGTTATTGAATTTGTTTGAAAATAACTTTGAAATATTTTGAAATTGGAGTAATCCGTATTGATATTTTGAATATGGATTGAAATGATATGAATCGATAGTTTATTGAAATTTGGTTTGTCGATTTGGAAATTTGAAATGGTTCAAGCTTATATTTTAATATAAACTGCTTTAAAAATATATAATTTTAAAAAAAATTCTAACTATTAAGATTTTCGAATTTATTAAACTATTTAACTAATATTAACTATATGAATTATTTTAATCCATTTTAAATCAATTTAATTTATTTTAAACTATTTTAATTTATTTTAAATCTAATTAATCTATTTTAAAGCTATTTAATCTATTTTAATTATATCTAATCTATTGTAAATCTATATTAATTATTTATAACTATTTAAACTATTTTCTTTGAAATTCCAAACCAAGTAAAATGGATGGGTTTATATTCAAATTTCTCGATTTTTTTAAGTGAATATGGTTAATGATGTCATAACCTAAGTTGGGATTTAGAAGTTATAACTAATTGAATATGATGATTTTGGAGTAAGGATTTTTCTTATTTTGGAAGTACGATTTTTGAAAGAAATCATGATTTTGGAAAAAATAATGATTTGAAAGTGATATAGTTTTGAGAATACGATATTTTGATATAAATTGCGAATTGGACTTTGAAACGAAATAAAATTATCGAACTATGATTTCAAAGGCGAATATGATTTTGAAAGCAAGTAATGATTTCGAATGTGATATGGTTTGAATTGAATATGATATTTTTATATCAATTATGATATCATTTTGGAAATGTAAAAGAACCATCCGATGTGTAATAAGCGATTGGTTGTCAAAGTGACCGGGATCGGATGTTGTCATACTCTCCGCCAATACGGAAAAACACTTTGACAACTGTGTACGCGATGGAGATTCCAAAATGAAGTAGGATGGTGGCGACGATCCTAAAGGTATATTTACATGGACCTAACTCCCATGAGTTAGCACAAGGTGGCTAAAATAGAAGCGATTCCGGGCCGAGTGAGGTAGCCCCTCCGATCGGACACATTCCATCGATACTATATTCTGATTTTTGATTTATTTGGTGGCCACCCTTCAATTTTTAGTCGAGAGTGTGTTTCGAGTTGGGCGGTAGTTGCGGCTGTGCGTTATCAACAGTCCGGATGCGTAATTGGTATATCTACCCTGGCATTGCCTAGTTGTGCCGTGTCACCTACTCTAGCGCGCCTTCTACGAGTTCGTTTTATGCTGTCTTTTGGGGTATCCTCTGGTGGCTCCAGTTTACGGGGAGTTACAGTACTGTATCCACTATTGACATCCAAAAATGTGTTAAGGTGGAAAATGTAAAGCCTTAACGTTATTTTTAGATAGTATATTTTACTTTAGACATTATTATAATAGCGTATTACTACATAGTAGTTAGTTCAACGGATCCTTAGGAGATGTGAGTCCCGAACATCTCTTAAGTTACTGCACCCACGTTAGACACTGGATAGGAGATGTCAAACTCTGTAAACATCTCTGACGCCGTCACACGCATATTTACCGTTGATTTAATTTACATAAGATCTTTTAGTTTCGACTCGAGTGTTTTGTTTTTTCAATTGGCTCGGATCAGCCAGAGCATTTTAGGTTTGAAGACTGAAGGACGAAGACGAAGATATTATTACTATTATCTACTATATTGTTCCACTGCATCACATTGTTCCGCTGCATTATTATTTATTATTCTCTAGTATGTGTGTAACTCTGATTCTGTATTGTATAAGTATAATCAAATGTTTTGTACATAGCTTCATGAACTGTTATTTGATTATTATATTGTGTCGTTCCATTGTGAGATTTTGTTTTGTTTTATTTCTTTCTCTTTATCCTATTTATCGCATAACAACCCACCCTTTTGTATGATTTGAGTCGGCATGTGTGTCTGCTTAAAGCATACAAAAATGCAGGTCCGTTAAATGACTTGACTTTTTGAAATGTAAAAGAACCATCTGGTGTGAAATAAGCGATTGGTTGTGAAAGAGACTGGGATCAGATATTGTCGTACTCTCTGCCAGTATTGAAACAACTTTAACAACTGTGTACATGACAGAGATTTTAAAAATGAAGTAGGATGGTTCAGCGAACTATTATGTATGAGGTATTTACGTGACCCTGACTCCCGTGAGTCGGCTTAGATATGACTAAAATAGGAGCTATACCTGGCCAAGTGAGGTCATTCCTCCTATCAGGCACATTTCTTCGATACTATATTTTGACTTTGTGATTGATTTGGTGGCCATCCCTAGATTTTGTTTTCGGAGTGTGTTCCAAGGTGGACGGTAGTAGATGCTATGCGTTGCCACTAGTTCAAAGTGCAATTGGTATATCTACCATGGTATTGCCTTGAGTGTCGTGTTCACATGCTCTATCGCGCCTTCTATGAGTTTGGTTTGTACCATACCTATGGAGTGCCCTCTAATAGCCCTCCAGTTTACGAAGGAATTACGGTACTATATATACTATGAGAATATATATAAAATGCATTAAGGGGGATATAGGTAACACCTTAACGCTATTTTAATACTTTACTTTACTATAGACACTATTTTAATAGCGTATTGTAATACATAGGAGATAATTTAACGGATCCTTAGGAGATGGGAATCCTGAACATCTCTTAAGTTATTGCACTCATGTTGACACTGGATAGGAGATGTCAAACTCCGTAAGCATCTCCAACGCCGTTACACTCATATTTATTTACTGTTGATTTAACTTACATAAGATCATTTAGTTCTGATTCGAGCGTTTTGTCTTTTTAATTTGCTCGGGTCAGTCTGAACTTTTCAGTGTATTTAAGACTATTTCTGGAGGACGAAGATGAAGATTCAATATAATATTGCTATTTATTATAATTATTCCACTGCATTATTTGTTTATTCCTGCTATATAACTTTGCTTTGTATTGTAAAGTGTAATCAAATGTTATTTATAAAACAGCTTCATGAACTATTTATTTGATTATTATATTATGTCAATCCGCTACAAAATTCCGTGTTTTGTTTTTATTTATTTTATTTTATTTTCTTAGTTACCCCATTAACAATCCTCCCTTTTGAATGGTTTGAATTAGACATGTGTGGTTCATTGTCGATTTGAACTGTCCAAAAAGATGGGTCGTTACAGTAGACTCCACCCGCAGGTGGGCTATCAGGGTGCACTCCATAGGTACAACACAAAACAAACTCGTAGAAGGCGCGATATGGCATGTGAACACGGCACTCGAGGCAAATGCCAGGGTAGATATACCAATTGCGGATCCGGACTGGTGGTAACACATAGCAGCTACTACCACCCACCTCGGAACATACTCCCATAATCAAAATCAAGGGTGACTACCAAATCAATCACAAAGTAATAGAATGGTATCGAAAAAATGTGTCTGATAGGAGGAATGACTTCACTTGTCCCGGTATGGCTCCTGTTTTAGTCACATCTAAGCTGACTCACGGGAGTTAGGGTCATATAAATACCTCATACAGGATCATACACTAACCATCCTACTTCATTTTTGGAATCTCCACCACGTACACAATTGTTAAAGTTGTTTTCGGTATTGGCAGAGAGTATGACAATATCCGATCCCGGTCTCTTTAACAACCAAACGCTTATTTCACACCAGATGGTTCTTTTACGTTTCCAAAATCAGTTCATAATTAATATCAAAATATCGTATTCGGTTCAAACCATATTACTATGAAATGTTATTTACTTTCGAAATCATATCAACCAAATAGGTTAAATTCCTATTTCAAAATCATCATATTTACTCAAATATGTCATTTTATTCTCAACTTAGGTTATTACATCATTTAACCATATTTGCTTTAAAATCAAGGATTTGAATATAAATACTCTAACTTTACACGTCCGAAATTTAGAAATAGTTTGAATAGTTAACTTTTAAATAGAGTAAAACAGATTAATATAGTTTAAAATAGGTTAAAATGGATTAGTGTAACGACCCGTAATTTTCGATGATTTAAATTTGTTAATTTAATGAGATTTTGGTAATATAATATTGAAAGAAATAAACATCTATAATTTATTAATGAAATGAATACTAAAATGAGATGTAACAGTGATAATTAAAGCTAATTATTAAAATTTGAATGTAATTCCAATAAATGGAATAATGTAAATGTTGTACCTGGTTATAAATTGGATATAAGAAAACAAATGTAAATATTTGATTAGCTAATGAAATGATAATATAGTTAATGGTAATTGAACAAAACCAGTATTATATAAGTAATTACAATATTTGTTTGCAATAATAAACATAAAATTATTATAAATGTGATCTAAGGTAAATGGTGACAATTACTATTGTAAGTTACATATTTAGTTAGTCTATTAAATTAAATTGGAAATCAATTGCAATCAATCCACTTAATTTGTGCAGTTAATGTATGTTAAGTTGATAATTCAAATGTTGGTTAATTAATTGGATTAATTGCAGTTAAATTTGAACGCTATAATTATTGAAATAATCAACACTGAAATTGATATGCAAATTTACTTTAAATTATTATATATGTCTAGGTAATCAAAAATTGATAAAATTTGTTAATTATTAAATTGGAATTGAAAGTAATTTAATTAATTTAATTATTAATTTATTTAATTAATGTGAAAATAGCCATTTTGGCCACTGACTTGGATTTCGAAGAAACAAGTTTTATCGGATCCGTAACAGTGAATTATTATAGGATTTCAAGTTTCGTAACGATCAGACTTGTCGTTTGATCGTACAGGCTCAAAACGCCTAGAAGTCAATTTAATTGAAATCAATTTGAAATAAGCTGATATTAACATAACTTCTTCATACAATGTAATTTGGACTTGAAACCTGTTCCACTAAATTTGAAATCATCAAAAACATCTATTTTGACATATGGGATGACCCATTTTCGTTCCGGGGTCGAAACGGGCTTTTCGGGTCGTTTATCGTTCAACTTTCCAAACCAATCGAGCCCATTCATTCTATTTCTCATCTTTTCTTATAAATATCCAGTTATATACCCTAGTTGTTTTCATTTCTTACTTTTCTGTACGTACAATTATTTCTGTCTCACTCTTTTTTCAATGGCAGACAAACCCTAATTTCTAATTCCAATTACAAATCAAATTCAAATCAAAAAAATTAAACTCGTCTAAACCTTAACAAATTTTATACCGACCTAAAGCTCTCTAAGAGCGCATCTCAATTCTGTGATTTGTTTTTCAATTCGGTGCACCGTTTGTCCAGAAATTGAGAATGGACTGTGGCCACTCATGTTGGATTTTTGACGATCTAACGGTGGATAGTCAACTGTTTTGTCGATCGGATGGTACTGTTGCGAAGCTTGTGATGAGCAACTCATGGATCTGGTGGTCGTTCGTCCCCAGGTGGCCATGGTTTGTCGGAAATCAGTGATAAAAGGGAGCGGCGGTACATGGCGATTTGAGGTGCAAGAGTTCGTCGCGTCCTGCTGGTGGGTGCACCGTAAGGTGGTGGTCGAGGGAATGTGCTCTGATCGGGTCGAAGGCTCAAGGGTTGGTTGGCGTTCATAAGCAAAGGGTGGCGGTCGGTCCTTGTTTCAGCGTGTTTAATTTGTGCTATAGGGTTTCGTGAGGATGTGTTCTCTGGTGATGTGGCGAGTAGTGGTTTGTCTTTATTTATATATTTATTTATTTATTTCAATTTAACTAAAATTTGCAATCTTCTAATGCATATAATTTTTACATACGAGGTCCGATTCATGCGCGGTTTGTTCTGCTGGGATCGTATCGAAATTACGGGCGTTTTGACGTTGGTATGGACAAATTCGGAGACTGTTTGAATTTTGGATTTAAATTCAATTTAAATTCAAAGGTGAATGTTTTGACCGACTCACAGCTTCTAAAATTTCTTATGTTTGTTAAATAAAATTTATGATGTAATTGGAAATTTATTTATGACCGTTTGGTAGTCATCTCAGATAAGTTGAATTTAGTTGATTTAAATCGTTATTTAATTTTTTATTGAATTTAAATTGCCCATTAAATACCTGTTATTGATTTTCAATTATCTATGTTCATTTATTTATTTCGATGATGATTGTGATGGATGATTGATTGTTGATGTTGGATGAATGGTTGTTGTATTTTATATCATTATAATACTGCAAGTTCACCATGGGTTGAAATGATACATACCCGAACGATCTTATAGATTAATGGAAAATCATTATGGGTTGAAATGATAAACCCGAACGGTTTTCATTGATTTGAAATGTTGATTTTTTTGTACCAGTTGAAATGACATATACCCATATAATTTCTTGAATTTGGATTTTTTTGGAACTGAATTATTTAAAGGGTTTGATTAAATTCAAGCTTTGAATTTTTTAATTAAAGTGGTTAAAATTGATAACTTGAATTATTTGAAATCTTTTAATAATTATATTCATGTTGTACACTTGATAGGAGATTGAAAAATCCCATAACATCTCTGAAGCCATTGCACTCATATTTTATTTTAGATTAATTTGATGCACATAAGATCTTTTAATTCTAACTCAAGTATTTTGTTTTCATTACACTCGTGTCAGTCTGAGCTTTTCAGTGTATTGAAGACCATTTTATTTTCTGGAGGACGAAGACGAAGATTCAGTATATTATTACTATTTATTATAATTATTCCACTGCATCATGTGTTCTGCTGTAGTATTTGTTTATTTATTGTGCATGTATACCTCTGATTTGAATTTGTAAAAGTATAATCAAATGTTATTTGTGAAACAGCTTCATGAACTATTTATTTGATTATTATATTTTTTCATTCCGCTGTGAGATTCTGTGTTTTATTTTTTCCTTCTTTTCTTTTCTTATATACCCCATTAATAATACTTCCTTTTAAATAGTTTGAATTAGACATGTGTGGTTTATTGTCGATTTAAACCGTCCGAAGGTGGGTCGTTATAGTTGGTATCAGAGCTTTGGTTTAGACATACCTTAGCATGTTGGAGTTAACTCATTAGAGATAGGGTAGTAATATCCTAGAATTAGTTTGTCCGAGTGTATATATATACGAAAGCGCATATTTGTTAGTGTTATAAAAATATTTTATATAAGTTTTGAAATGAATTATTTTTCCTAATATAATATGATTTATATAAAGGAATAAATTTTAATAACTAATATAGTTATTTGTAATGTGTTTGTTTTATGAAATGGTAATATCTATTTATTATCATTTATTGTTAAGTTGTTGTATTTTGTCAAATTATAAACATTGGCCGTCACGTTTCAAATTTCAACGTTCGAAAAATCGACACCCGTACTCCACTCGTACTTGAATGCCGCAGATCCAAACGTCAAAATTTGACTCGTGCCGGAGCTTATAACATATTATGTACAACACAGCGAAAGAAAATGAACAATACATTTGATGTACAACATTTTGATACAATATCTGATACAATAGAATGGTACAATAGATATCAATGCTATCAGAGATACAAGAAATAGCAGCGGAACAAAATATCTTCAATGCCAAACTCCAAAAACTCCATCTTCAATCCAAAGCTAGCTCAAACCATCATCACGTTTCACAAAGCTAAGCAAGGTCAGCTGTGAATGCTGAAATGTAGAAAATGCGATCCACAGATCCAAAGAGCTTCGAAGGCTATCGATTCAATTCCTATTATTCGGCTATCTAAAAAACCCAACTTTAGACTGCCCGTGTGGAAAATAGTGGGTACCCAGAGTTTAGGACAGGAAAAATAAACTCCAGATCAGTCATGGTACTGGTATGAGTAAACAAAAATAGTTTTTTATCTTTAAAACAGACAAAAGAATTTAAATTGAAATCCGCAATGCCTTTGGAAAATGAAACTACCACAAGGCCTTCCGGCACACACACACAATGCAGTCGCACACATGGGGGAGATTTCTCCTTATGATAGTCAAATATGCTTAATACGCAAAAATCTTTTTTGATATTATTATTAGTGCATAGTGGAAAACATTTCGAAAGTATAATATTAATCTTAACCAGCATAGGTACCATTATATTATGCCAGCTATAGCTACCATTTTAAATGGCAGGTTCTACAACTAAAACCGTATAAGGCTCGTATTGTTTTGTTTGGATTTTCCAACAAATGGTCAGGCTAAGGAACTTCCTATTGCCACATGGAAACGCCTCTGGAGGGACGTCCCGAGAACCTAACCGGCTCTCTGCCAACACAAGGCCGGTTACCCCCTTCCCGGGAAGTAAAACCTAGGATATGCCACACCAGGTCGTTTGCGACCTTTATACGAGGATCCTCTACACCAACAACATCATACAGTAATAAATATACTACAGTGTCCACATGAGTAAGTATCTGGGCTCCATACCATGATACCACCCTTTTCCAGAAGGAATGGTCATACCTTAGGGGAGCTACCCCTGAAACCTTGTCGCATCTTTCCTGTTTCGACCATTACCGGGTTGTGAGGCTCGATGAGGTCTCGTCCATAAAGCTGCGCTTTACACGAAAGCCATGCTTTGATCACAAATGATCAACAAATGATCATCAACACACAGCAGCACTTAGCATGCCACACTACCAAATTGGGAGTATATCGCTGATAACCTTCAGCTACATAACCTCTGAGCTCGTATATCTCAGAGAAGGGTGTTAAGCTAAGAGAACAAATTCTCCGCCACCAACAGATATGTATTTGAAAGAAATCTGCTTTATATCTCAAAGTGTAGCGTCAGACATACAACCATACAAGTCAGTTCCGGTTCGAACAGAACCGAAGGCACTTCCGAAGAGGCCCTTGCAAATCCGGGTATTCACAATCCCGATCGGACTTCCCATCACTTAGGGAATATCTATATCGACACGACTCAGTGCAGAGAAAATCGATAGGTTATCCTTTCGTTCTCGAAAATACCCGGTCTTCACCACCGTTCATCAAATGTTATCCATATCGTCGTATCATTATTCGGAATGGGTTATATGACACAAGGTCCTCTCCTGGCTAAACCGAATAGTGAGCACAATATTTGAAACATATGGATATAGGATTTCAATTAAGTCACAACTTATTATCCAAAACCTTTCTTTAAATGGTTTAAAACGATTACCATTCCAAATCTTTTAAACAAAAAGGTTCATTTCACAAAGTTCACCAATTTTCCTCAAAAAGGTTTATTCACGGCTTTTCAAAACAATTTCATTTCAAATTGGATTAACTTATTCAATCTTAAATTAAAGAGTTAATTCACAACTTTCAAACCGTTTCCAATTCAAATCTTTTATATGAAAGATACAAGGTTTAATAATCTTTCACAAAGGTTAAAGTTGATTACATTTACATAAGTTAAAGTCGTTCAAGTATAAAACTTGGGTTTAAATTTAAATTCTCAAAACAATACTTTTTAAATGGTCAAAAACCCATATAAACACCTTTACAACTTGTATAATCTTTTTAGACCATAATTTCCAAATCATTGAATTCAGTTTCAAATATTGAATTCAAATTTAAATCAAATTATTTAAATTTCAAGTTTTATTAAGTTATTTAAAATAACTTTTATTTTTGAAAACTCATTTCCAAAAGCTTCCAATCCCAAAACTATTTTGGATTCAAGAATTCAATCTTTAAAATTGTTAAAAATCTGTGACTTAGCCGATTTCCTCGTGCAATCCATATTTGTGTATGTATGGTGTGGTCCAGGGGTTTTACATAATAATGCAACATCATAAATCATCACATCACATATTTAAGCACATCAATATTGATAAGCGGTATATTCTATAACGCTTATCGTTTATTCACAAATTCACAGATAAATAATATAAATTTATCGCAGATAAATAAATTACATTCATCACAGATCACACCGAAACAATTCATAGCACAAAGCATAACATATTCAAAAATATCAATAGTTGGACAATCGGTAGAATTCAAACATCCATACGTAAGCTTAATTCATTATCTGATTAATTTAAATCAAATAGGTTATCAATCAACATTAATTAATTTCAAATCATTTGATTAATTGTCCTTTAATCATTTGTTAATTGAATTAATCAACCTTTAATTAATTACCATTTAATTAATTATTCTTAATTAATTACAATAAGTGATTATCCCTAATCACTTAATTAACCTTAATCAATTTATTAATTACTTCTTAATCATTATTTTGTTAATTAATTTACATTTCTGCTCACTTAATTAATTATTTCTTAATTATTAATTAATAACCTTAATTAATAAAATTTAATTACAAATGAATTAAACACTTAATTATTAATACCAACCTTAATTAGAAATTTATTTAGTCTCAAATTACTTAGTTAATTACAATTATAAATTAATTTACCTCCTTAATTAACTTACAATATAAATTAATTATTTATCTTACATTTGACAATTTCTTTAATAACTTCTAAATCAAATCTGAACTTAAAATTTGTTAACGTTATTTACTTCATTTATACTAAACTTTGTTTAATATTTTTAATTTAAAAGTTATTAGGCTAATCCTCTTGGAAACAAAACCCGAGAGAATCCAGTTATTACTCGAGTTCGACTAATATCTGCTTCGAGTAAACACGCAATTGCTTCGAGATTCTCCCGAGCTAACCCCACACTTCCTTCTTCTTCCACAATCTTCAGAATGTAATGTGCATGGTGCACTGCACAGTATGTCGGCGCCACTCTGATCATCCATGCTACCTGCGATGAGTTGCCCTTGCCCTAGACAACAAACTCCACGACTCAATTCGAACAAAAACATCTGGGAACAAAATCGAGCATCACAATCAAAATCTGGAACCAACCCTTCCCCACAAAATCCACTCGCCACCACGATTCCGACCACCTGAACACGAGCCACCAAGCTCAAAACTCCGCCACATCGTGACGCATCGGCCCATCACCACGCGATCAATTCCGATGCTCAGATGAAGTTATGGCAATCATTTTTCCAGCCATGCCCAAAACATGAACCGAAACCCTAGTTTGATCTCGTATGATCATTCTGGTTAATTATAATTTTGTTGACTATTTTTCCAATAATTTAAAACACTCGATTTACCTTCAACTAAGTATCGAAGCTCATTATCTCCTCGTTCATCAGAGATTACTCAATTTACGTTTTCTGTTCAACTTGCAATTTCGCTTGAAATTCGAGCTTAAAAATCTTGAAATAATGATCAAAAATCATTAATTTGTGATTCGAATCTAATTGTGTAATCAAAAATGGAATTTGAAATACTTGAATTTTCTGATTATTTGGATCATTACTGACTTTGATCAATTTTGAAATGATTATTCAACATAAACACTCGTAATTATTTTTAAAATACATATTACTCCATCACTTAGAAAACATCACATAATAATGTTAATTTGGAGTGGTGTAGATTTATCTATGTTGTTCTTAGGCTATGAATGAAATAAACAGAGATATACTGCCTGTATGCATAAAACTTACACAAATAAACACCCAGATTCATTCACATGCAACAAATTTTTCAATGGCAAATAAATTTCCAGATTCACAAGCAACAAACGATAAACAAAAAGATTCAGTTTAGGGGTTTGCTCAAATGAAGGTTGAAGGAAGACAGAGGCTGGAATTGAAACAGAGAACTGCTTCCTATTTTGAAAACTGCAGTTTAATATATTTTTCCTATGAATCCTTTTTCTGTTTGTTGTTTAGTTGAATGAATTGATGATGCTTCTTATTTTCTGGAATGTTAAGTTAAGTGAACGAACCGGAATAGGATAGATGTATGTATATAGAGGGCAGTGTTTGTACAGGGGGAGGTATTTTCTGGTGAAATGTTCCTTTTGGTCAGAGTTTTTTTTCTTTTCTCACTTTGACTAAAGATTTTTTTTCCTTTTATTCAGTTGGAGGCTGAAATGATTTCATTTTGGTTGTGCTGAGATGATAGCTTTAAGTACATATGTTTCCATATAGGTTTACATGCATTATCTCGTTTGATTTTTTGTGCTTTGTACAAATTTTTGTTTCTACTTTCTTGCATACATTCCTTTGTTTTATCTTCTTGTTTTCCTACATTTGTTTCTATCATACTTCATTTATCTTACATTGGTTATAATTAGCATTTTTATGTTAAAGATCTTTATGTAAATAAATTTAAAATTTAAAGTTTAAAACTTGTTTACAAATTAATTTACAACTCAGTTTTTTAAGCCCTCATTTCATTTTAATCTACTTCTTTCTTCAAAAATAAAACTGAATGACACTTGTATTTCTCATGAATCAAAAACTTTTAAATAAATTTTATATTGCATTTTTATTATTTTTATAAATACATCTTCTTAATCATTATTATATACATATTATTTAAAAGAAAATGCTTTTAAACCAACTACCCATTAATTAATTTACATAAATAATAATTTTAAACCCAAATCATTTTTCTAAGTCATTTATTTAAATTTTATATTCAAATTCAAATACAAATTCAATATTCAAATCCAAATTCTAAAGTCAAATTCAAATTTACTCATATATACATATACATGTATATTTCAAATCCAAAATTTATTCCAAAATTTACATTAACTATTAATTTAAAATTAATTCAAAATTGGGATCGTTACATTGGCTATTATTTTTGATTGAATTTATGAACTAAGCACTAGTTTAATAATGGTGTATTAAAGAGAATAGAGTGAATAATTTGGATATTTGTTTATGTAATTGAAATGTTTTGTTGTGAAACTTATTGTTTGTTGACCGGTAGTTTTAACTATTGAAATAAAATATAATATTTGGATATTTTTAGATAATCAAAACCTACTACATTAATATATGAATTGAAACTTAGAAATTATGTTGAATTATGCAGTTGAATTTGACAAATTTAATTTGAAAGCAAGTGAAACAATGTTAATTTGTTATAGTTGAGTAAAATTATTGTATACATTATTGGCATGTAATGTAATAATATTTAAAATTGAAAGTGTGAACTTAGTTAACATTTATGAAATGTGTCATAAAGAAATTAAAAGGTAAAGGTGAACTAAAAATGAAATGAATATACATAATGTAACAAACAGGGATTTTCGACTTTCGAAAATCCGACATCGACACTCACTTTATCGACTGCCGAGAAATCAAAGGCCGAAAACCCGGAATGTTATGGGTTTTTAAAAGAATTTAAGAAAAGAAAGAAGAGAGAAAAAGAAGAAAGAAAAAGAAAATTAGAGGGAAAAGAAGATAGACAATTTTTTTTTAGAAAATAGAGAATTAGAAAAACAGACAGAAGATAGAAAATTTGAAAAATAGGAATAGACAGAAAGGGAACAACAGAACAACAACAGAATCTCACAATTCGCAGCGGAACAACATATAATAATAAATGAATAATCTTTAAACAAAGAACTATCAGTTATTACATTACATTTCATTACATCATATCATATCATCAGAGTGTACAACATCATACAACAACAAACAGTGCAGCGGAAAAAGAAATACTATATAAATAATACGCCATGCCATCCAGCTTGCCTCCAGCAACTCCAGAATATCCAAAATATCCTGATAAACCTAACTCTTAACTGCCCGTGTGGAAATTGGTGGGCACCCAGAGTTTAGGAAGGAAAACAATAAACTCCGAGTCAGTCAGGTGACTGGTGTGAGAACTCAAAACAGTTTATTTATCTTTAAAATCAAAATAGAGGAATATTTTTAATCAATTCGCAATGCTTTTAAAAATGAGACTACCATAAGGCCTCCCGCACACACACACAATGCAAACGCAGAATCGGAGGAGATTTCTCCTTATGATAGTCAAAGATGCTTGATACGCATTTAAAATAACATTTGATATTATTATTAGTGCATAGTGTATAACAAATTCATTTCGAAAGTAGAATATAAATCTTAGCCAACATACGACCATTATCGTATGCCTACTATAGCTACTATCCAAACAGTGGTGACCACCATAAGTGAATAGCAGGTTCTACAACTAATACCGTACAAGTTTCGTATTGGGAATTGGATTTCCAACAAATGGTCAGGCCAAGGAACTTCCCATTGCCACTGAGAATGCCTCTGGATGGACATCCCCGAGAACCAAACCGGATCTCAACCAACACAAGGCCGGGTTACTCCTAACTGAGTAACAACTGACCGAATATGCCATCCCCCGGTCCTTTGGGACCTTTTTCCGAGAGCGCTCTCTAATCAATTCACACAATCATAACAAAGTGTTTTCAACATGAGTAAGTATCTGGGCTCCATACCATGATACCACCCTTTTCCAGAAGGAAATGGACACATCCTAAAGGGTGCTACCCCTCATAACCTTGCTGCTTCTTTCCTGTTTTGACCATTTCCGGGATGTGAGGCTCGACGAATTCACGTCCACAAAAACATACTTTATACAAAAGCCATGCTTTGGGTCAATAAATGATCAACACAATGATCACTAAGATAGACGATCAAATAAATGATCCTATCACAATAATCAACACAATGATCATTTCAGCATCACTCAGCATGTCACATTACCAAACTGGGAATATATCGCTGATAACTTCAACTATATAACCTTTGAGCTCGTACGTCTCAAAGAAGGGTGTTAAGCAAAGAATAAATTCTCCGCCACCAACAGAAATATATTTGAAAGAAATCGGCTTTATATCTCAAATTGTAATGTCAGACATACAATCCATACAAGTCTGTTCCGGGCTCGAACAGAACCGAAGGCACTTACAAAGAAGTCCTTGCAATCCGGATATTCGCAATCCTGATCGGATTTCCCATCACTTAGGGAGTTTCTATACCGGCGCGACTCGGTGCAGAAACAATCGATAGGTCATCCTATCGCTCTCGCAAATACCGGGTCTTCAACACCGATCTTCAAATGCGATTCACAACGACGTATCACATATTCGGAGTGGGTTATACGACCCCATGGTCCTTTCCCGGTTAACCCGAATAGTGAGCGCTTATTCAAAAATAAGTGTGCATTCAAATTCAATCAAATCACATCAAATACCCATTCAAAGGGAAATATTGATAGTCGGTTATTGAACTATCACTGGATATGCACACATCACCAGATTCCAAATAATTTTCCAAATTATTTATTTTTCCAAAATATCTTTACAAGATATATAATTTCAACACTTCAAAAATAAATCAACATTTATTTTCAAACAAATTCCCTTTCACATATAAATTCCATAATGAATTTATATTTCAAAATATCATGCATATACAATTTCAATAATTCATTTCAATTTATCTTCAGAAAAAGATAAATTCTAATTATTCACTTCATATTGGAAAACATTTCCATACTTATTTATTCATAAGTAATTCACAAATTCCTTTATTTTCAACACTTAGAAAATATTCAATATACTTAAATCGAATTAAGTATATAATTCATTCTTTAAGGAAATCATTCTCTTAAACATATTTATTTGGGCCAAAACGAATGTTACGTAAAACATCGTTACGACAACCCAAAATCACTAGTATAGGGATTCGAAATTAAAATAGATATATAAATCCCAATACTATACAAAAACATTTCCTTTCGGAAATCATTTACTATAACAACAGTGTTATAGTCCATCATCTCCTTTCATTTCTCGAAACATCTATTTCAACAATAAATATTGAAATCTATGGTTTCGAATCTCAACATGTTTAAAAACATCGTTAGATTGTTTTAATTCTATTTAAAACATCACATTCAAAACAATTCCTTTAACGTGTTATTCACTATTCAAAAATGTGAATAAACTTTGTTAACAAATCTCATCCTTTTATTCATTTTAATTCAAGGGATTATTCACTATAAAAAAAATGTGAATATAACTCCATTTCTAAGTTATAACAATTAACTTGTCAAAATAAGTCATTTGCGAATTTATAAAACAACGTTCATAAATTCCTTTTCTATTTATTTATAAAAACTTCCTTTTTTATAAATTCTTTTATTTACCTATTCAGTTTATAATTCAATTATAGACTAAAAGTTCATATTATAAGTTAACTACTTATAAAACGATTATTTTATAAAATCGTTCTTTAAACTTCATAATTATAAATCTTATAACTTATAAGATTCATTTATTTAACCTAATCTATTCTTCAATTAACTTCACAAATTTATAAATCTTACTATTTATAAATTTCATTTATAACTTCACAGTTTATAATTCTATAAATTTCATTCATTTATGAAATTCATTTTCACTACATTCAAACACTTATAAAACTCGTTTTATAATGTCTATATTTCAATTTATAAATATCCATTTATAAATCTCTTAATATAAATCAGTTTATATTATTATTCTGAGACGTCTTTAAATTCCTTTATAATTTCATCATTTCGATTTATAAAATAATCAAATTTTATAAATCCTATATTTAAACTTTTATCATATATTCAAAAATCCAATCTAAATTATTTTATAAAATCATTAGTTCATATTTCTCAAAAATCGACTTTTAATCGTATTTCTAAAAATCAGCTTTTTAACTATATTTCACAAAAACCATAATTTTTATAACTTTAAAAATTATAACGTTTATTTATTTATAATGGATCAATTTCAAAAATATAGTATATTTTCAAAATCACTTTTAAAATCATTTTAAAATCCCAAAATCTGGGTCCAATGATGCTACACACCAAATAGTCAATCACGACTAACAACGATATCATATATCGATATGATAATCCATCAAATATCAAAATATCTGAAATAAAATAAAAACTGTTGAGGAATCCAGTTGGATCCCTCCAACCTGTTTCCTGCATCCAAAAACATTAGCACAATACCAATTTCGTTCCAGTACGAAATTATCGCGGTATATGTTCTTATTAAATATTATCCGCTTACTAACGGCGTAATAGGGTCTCATCCGCTAAACAAAAAAAATGCGGGAAATCAATCACTGCAATATATACATATGCCAATATATATATATTGATATTATATATAATACCAATTTCACTGTTTATGAAATATTCGCGGTATATGTTTATATTAAATAACATCCGCTTACTAACGGCGCATAATGTCTATTTTAACAATTAATAATTTACAGTCATCATTCAAACATGCATTCAAATATTTTAAATCTAACTATTAAAAATAAAATCGAAATCTATTCGATTGAGTGAGAAGTTCTCACCTTGGTTTTAATTTCGTTTCAGCTTTTATTTCGAATAAAATTAAACGCGCGTTTAATTTTACCCGAAATTCTCACTAACTCCAAACGACTCCAAACCAACTCCATCGCGTAGTGCTCGTCCATACGATTCCAACGCAACTGATTTCGCGCAGTTTCGACCTCGTATGAAAAAGTTATGCATTTTATAAGATCGTACATGATTTAAATAACTTAATTTACAACTAACTTAACTATTTTAAACCCACTTCAAATCCAAGCCTTAGGATCTTGCTCCAACCTCATCACCACCGTTCACATGCTCCTTCCCTCTTGCGTTTGCATCTCCAGGAAGACAATATTTTGGCCGAACCCATTCATGTAGATTAGGGTTAAACATTTCAACTTCAATGCTTAACGATACTTCATCATACTACCACCAACGCGAAGCTCTCGACAAGAGCTATCTCCACCTGCCACCATTGGAAGTTCGGCCCCCCCCTAGCCTAGGGTTGCGTGCGCAGGTCTGAACTGTCGGCCCCACCTATCTCTCCCTCCGTCGCACCATTTCCGATCACATCCGTATGGATTTCAAGCTCTCTTCGTGCTCTATAACTTTCGTGTTGAGAGTTTCTTCTAATTCCTTGTAGATTGGGAGAGATTAATGAATGAAAGAGGATGATTTCTGGCCTTAGGTTATATAAGTGGCGGCTACAAGTTTTTAGGGTTAGGGTTTTGTGATTTTAGCAAATTATGAAGAGGTGGGTCTATTTATAAGAGAACGAGCGACACTATTCATCCCGGATTTTCCGAACTCCGATTTAGACGCCGTAACCAGCGTACCTAGGGTTTATCCCGCGTTCCGGACACAATGGAACAGGTTTCGAAAGCTAATTCGGAAGTATGTGCGAGTTATGGCTATAAACGTTCAATTTAAATTAAACCGATTTAAATCGATTTCTAGGCGTTTTAATTTGTACCGGACAAACGGTAAATCCAATTGACTTAAAATTTGAAACCTTACAATAATATCACATTACGGATCCGATGAAACTGGTTTCGTCGAAATCCGAGACGTTTTGAAAAATGGCTATTTTGACTCGCCAAATTTAAATTAAAAATAATTCGATGCGTTTCGAGCTGCCACGATCAAACGATAGCTCCGATCGACACGAAAATTGAAATCCGGTAATAACTAACTATTACGGATCCAATGAAACTGGTTTCGTTCAATTCTGAGACTGTCCAAAAATTGGCTATTTTCACTAGTCGATTTTTAAATATTAAAATATTCAATTTTCACAAATTAACTTCTAATTCGATTTTAAAAGTTCTAAAATATTTCTATAACTCCAGTATGATTAAATAAAATTTTTCAAATTATTTTCAATCATATTTAACTCTATTTTCAATTATTTCCATAATTTAACGTATTAAATTATCGATTTAATTATCCAATTAAATCCAAAAATTCAAATAAAAATTTATTTGACTTAAAAATTCACTTATAAATATTTAAAATAAATTAAATATTCAAATTTTAATTTAATAAAATTCTGGGTCGTTACAATCTTTCCCCCTTAAAAGAATTTCGTCCTCGAAATTGCAAGTAAGAAAGGTTACAAAATCTATTAATTTTCCAAAATTCATAATTAAACTTCTTATGATAACTTTTACTAAGTTTTCAAATCATACTTAGTTATGTTTTCAAAAACAACTACTATCGTTTAACTTTCAACTCTAAAACAAAGTTAAAGTTTTCAAAATTTTCCCAAATTTTCTCAAATTTTTTCTAACGCCTTAAATTTCCGGAAAAATTCGCCATAGTCTCCTTTGCGCGGCTCGATCCGAAAAAAAAATGACAGTATATATATCACAAATATACATCTCATCAAGTAATGAGGCATCCCGAAGGGAAAAAAGTATAAAAGTGCGATATTTAATCCGAGATATGTACCTTATATTTTATTAGCAAGCATATACGGCTAATATAGCGCTAAAGCGAGCTCCAAATGCGAAGCAAACGCGATCCGCACCTACTAAACTCAACAAACAACATGAGAACATGCACATATGCAAATAATATCGATATACAACATATAGTAACATATCAACTATATATATCACATAGCAAATGCAACAATAGCAATATATATTCAACCATCATCCAATTACCATTCAACAAATTCATAACCAATATATTCATTCATATTTTCATTCATATACAATGAATTGGTTTTCACTTTAAATCACATTTGATTTGTTTACATTGGATTTACTAACATTCATTCTCAATTCTAATTAGTTTCAATTTGTTAACATTCACTAATTAAATCCCATTCACATTCAATTCTATTCAAATTTATTTACTTCAAATTTGAATTCAATTTCATAGTTTTCAATTTCATTAACTCTTAATGAATTATATACAATCAACTAGCAATCATATAACAACCAATGTATATCAATTACAACCAAATTTCTTTGCTTCACTTACATTCATTCAATTTGATTTAACACCATCATTTGCAATTGGTTTAATTAAATTGATTTCCATTCAATTTTATTCAACTTCTAATAACATTAGATTTTAATGAATTAATACTTTCATTAATTATTCCTTATCAACTTATTTACATTCAATTGATTAACATTCAATCGATTCATTAATTCAATTTCTATTACAAAGTTGAATTTCATTTACATAACTTAAGTTATATTCCATTTATACATCCTTTATTTACAACTCATATTTTATATAGTTTCTCTTCTTATATATATAAGTTTATTTCACAATTGTAATTCACCTTAATTATAATTCAATCCTTATAATTCATTTATTTATACAATTATTCTTTTATTTAGATTATTCAAACAACCAAACAATCAACTTATATACACTTTAATAATTCTGAAAAATTATTTCTTTATATATAAAATATAATCAAGGTAAAATTATTTCATTTACCCAATTTAAAATCAATATTGTGCCGAATTGTTCTATTCAAGTGTTTATAGTTTCCTATCAACAACGTTAATTACTCGTATTAACCAGAATCTATATACCACTCAACAAACCAATCATCACAATATAAAACAATTTTATATCACTAACAAATACGCACTCATAGCTATTATTACACTCAAACTCATTCTAGAGTACTGCTGACTCTATCTCTAACGAGTAATACCCAACAGAACCATGGTTGTCGCTTAACCATCAGAGCTCTGATACCAAATGTAACAAACAGGGATTTTCGACTTTCGAAAATCCGACATCGACACTCACTTTATCGACTGCCGAGAAATCAAAGGCCGAAAACCCGGAATGTTATGGGTTTTTAAAAGAATTTAAGAAAAGAAAGAAGAGAGAAAAAGAAGAAAGAAAAAGAAAATTAGAGGGAAAAGAAGATAGACAATTTTTTTTAGAAAATAGAGAATTAGAAAAACAGACAGAAGATAGAAAATTTGAAAAATAGGAATAGACAGAAAGGGAACAACAGAACAACAACAGAATCTCACAATTCGCAGCGGAACAACATATAATAATAAATGAATAATCTTTAAACAAAGAACTATCAGTTATTACATTACATTTCATTACATCATATCATATCATCAGAGTGTACAACATCATACAACAACAAACAGTGCAGCGGAAAAAGAAATACTATATAAATAATACGCCATGCCATCCAGCTTGCCTCCAGCAACTCCAGAATATCCAAAATATCCTGATAAACCTAACTCTTAACTGCCCGTGTGGAAATTGGTGGGCACCCAGAGTTTAGGAAGGAAAACAATAAACTCCGAGTCAGTCAGGTGACTGGTGTGAGAACTCAAAACAGTTTATTTATCTTTAAAATCAAAATAGAGGAATATTTTTAATCAATTCGCAATGCTTTTAAAAATGAGACTACCATAAGGCCTCCCGCACACACACACAATGCAAACGCAGAATCGGAGGAGATTTCTCCTTATGATAGTCAAAGATGCTTGATACGCATTTAAAATAACATTTGATATTATTATTAGTGCATAGTGTATAACAAATTCATTTCGAAAGTAGAATATAAATCTTAGCCAACATACGACCATTATCGTATGCCTACTATAGCTACTATCCAAACAGTGGTGACCACCATAAGTGAATAGCAGGTTCTACAACTAATACCGTACAAGTTTCGTATTGGGAATTGGATTTCCAACAAATGGTCAGGCCAAGGAACTTCCCATTGCCACTGAGAATGCCTCTGGATGGACATCCCCGAGAACCAAACCGGATCTCAACCAACACAAGGCCGGGTTACTCCTAACTGAGTAACAACTGACCGAATATGCCATCCCCCGGTCCTTTGGGACCTTTTTCCGAGAGCGCTCTCTAATCAATTCACACAATCATAACAAAGTGTTTTCAACATGAGTAAGTATCTGGGCTCCATACCATGATACCACCCTTTTCCAGAAGGAAATGGACACATCCTAAAGGGTGCTACCCCTCATAACCTTGCTGCTTCTTTCCTGTTTTGACCATTTCCGGGATGTGAGGCTCGACGAATTCACGTCCACAAAAACATACTTTATACAAAAGCCATGCTTTGGGTCAATAAATGATCAACACAATGATCACTAAGATAGACGATCAAATAAATGATCCTATCACAATAATCAACACAATGATCATTTCAGCATCACTCAGCATGTCACATTACCAAACTGGGAATATATCGCTGATAACTTCAACTATATAACCTTTGAGCTCGTACGTCTCAAAGAAGGGTGTTAAGCAAAGAATAAATTCTCCGCCACCAACAGAAATATATTTGAAAGAAATCGGCTTTATATCTCAAATTGTAATGTCAGACATACAATCCATACAAGTCTGTTCCGGGCGCGAACAGAACCGAAGGCACTTACAAAGAAGTCCTTGCAATCCGGATATTCGCAATCCTGATCGGATTTCCCATCACTTAGGGAGTTTCTATACCGGCGCGACTCGGTGCAGAAACAATCGATAGGTCATCCTATCGCTCTCGCAAATACCGGGTCTTCAACACCGATCTTCAAATGCGATTCACAACGACGTATCACATATTCGGAGTGGGTTATACGACCCCATGGTCCTTTCCCGGTTAACCCGAATAGTGAGCGCTTATTCAAAAATAAGTGTGCATTCAAATTCAATCAAATCACATCAAATACCCATTAAAAGGGAAATATTGATAGTCGGTTATTGAACTATCACTGGATATGCACACATCACCAGATTCCAAATAATTTTCCAAATTATTTATTTTTCCAAAATATCTTTACAAGATATATAATTTCAACACTTCAAAAATAAATCAACATTTATTTTCAAACAAATTCCCTTTCACATATAAATTCCATAATGAATTTATATTTCAAAATATCATGCATATACAATTTCAATAATTCATTTCAATTTATCTTCAGAAAAAGATAAATTCTAATTATTCACTTCATATTGGAAAACATTTCCATACTTATTTATTCATAAGTAATTCACAAATTCCTTTATTTTCAACACTTAGAAAATATTCAATATACTTAAATCGAATTAAGTATATAATTCATTCTTTAAGGAAATCATTCTCTTAAACATATTTATTTGGGCCAAAACGAATGTTACGTAAAACATCGTTACGACAACCCAAAATCACTAGTATAGGGATTCGAAATTAAAATAGATATATAAATCCCAATACTATACAAAAACATTTCCTTTCGGAAATCATTTACTATAACAACAGTGTTATAGTCCATCATCTCCTTTCATTTCTCGAAACATCTATTTCAACAATAAATATTGAAATCTATGGTTTCGAATCTCAACATGTTTAAAAACATCGTTAGATTGTTTTAATTCTATTTAAAACATCACATTCAAAACAATTCCTTTAACGTGTTATTCACTATTCAAAAATGTGAATAAACTTTGTTAACAAATCTCATCCTTTTATTCATTTTAATTCAAGGGATTATTCACTATAAAAAAAATGTGAATATAACTCCATTTCTAAGTTATAACAATTAACTTGTCAAAATAAGTCATTTGCGAATTTATAAAACAACGTTCATAAATTCCTTTTCTATTTATTTATAAAAACTTCCTTTTTTATAAATTCTTTTATTTACCTATTCAGTTTATAATTCAATTATAGACTAAAAGTTCATATTATAAGTTAACTACTTATAAAACGATTATTTTATAAAATCGTTCTTTAAACTTCATAATTATAAATCTTATAACTTATAAGATTCATTTATTTAACCTAATCTATTCTTCAATTAACTTCACAAATTTATAAATCTTACTATTTATAAATTTCATTTATAACTTCACAGTTTATAATTCTATAAATTTCATTCATTTATGAAATTCATTTTCACTACATTCAAACACTTATAAAACTCGTTTTATAATGTCTATATTTCAATTTATAAATATCCATTTATAAATCTCTTAATATAAATCAGTTTATATTATTATTCTGAGACGTCTTTAAATTCCTTTATAATTTCATCATTTCGATTTATAAAATAATCAAATTTTATAAATCCTATATTTAAACTTTTATCATATATTCAAAAATCCAATCTAAATTATTTTATAAAATCATTAGTTCATATTTCTCAAAAATCGACTTTTAATCGTATTTCTAAAAATCAGCTTTTTAACTATATTTCACAAAAACCATAATTTTTATAACTTTAAAAATTATAACGTTTATTTATTTATAATGGATCAATTTCAAAAATATAGTATATTTTCAAAATCACTTTTAAAATCATTTTAAAATCCCAAAATCTGGGTCCAATGATGCTACACACCAAATAGTCAATCACGACTAACAACGATATCATATATCGATATGATAATCCATCAAATATCAAAATATCTGAAATAAAATAAAAACTGTTGAGGAATCCAGTTGGATCCCTCCAACCTGTTTCCTACATCCAAAAACATTAGCACAATACCAATTTCGTTCCAGTACGAAATTATCGCGGTATATGTTCTTATTAAATATTATCCGCTTACTAACGGCGTAATAGGGTCTCATCCGCTAAACAAAAAAAATGCGGGAAATCAATCACTGCAATATATACATATGCCAATATATATATATTGATATTATATATAATACCAATTTCACTGTTTATGAAATATTCGCGGTATATGTTTATATTAAATAACATCCGCTTACTAACGGCGCATAATGTCTATTTTAACAATTAATAATTTACAGTCATCATTCAAACATGCATTCAAATATTTTAAATCTAACTATTAAAAATAAAATCGAAATCTATTCGATTGAGTGAGAAGTTCTCACCTTGGTTTTAATTTCGTTTCAGCTTTTATTTCGAATAAAATTAAACGCGCGTTTAATTTTACCCGAAATTCTCACTAACTCCAAACGACTCCAAACCAACTCCATCGCGTAGTGCTCGTCCATACGATTCCAACGCAACTGATTTCGCGCAGTTTCGACCTCGTATGAAAAAGTTATGCATTTTATAAGATCGTACATGATTTAAATAACTTAATTTACAACTAACTTAACTATTTTAAACCCACTTCAAATCCAAGCCTTAGGATCTTGCTCCAACCTCATCACCACCGTTCACATGCTCCTTCCCTCTTGCGTTTGCATCTCCAGGAAGACAATATTTTGGCCGAACCCATTCATGTAGATTAGGGTTAAACATTTCAACTTCAATGCTTAACGATACTTCATCATACTACCACCAACGCGAAGCTCTCGACAAGAGCTATCTCCACCTGCCACCATTGGAAGTTCGGCCCCCCTAGCCTAGGGTTGCGTGCGCAGGTCTGAACTGTCGGCCCCACCTATCTCTCCCTCCGTCGCACCATTTCCGATCACATCCGTATGGATTTCAAGCTCTCTTCGTGCTCTATAACTTTCGTGTTGAGAGTTTCTTCTAATTCCTTGTAGATTGGGAGAGATTAATGAATGAAAGAGGATGATTTCTGGCCTTAGGTTATATAAGTGGCGGCTACAAGTTTTTAGGGTTAGGGTTTTGTGATTTTAGCAAATTATGAAGAGGTGGGTCTATTTATAAGAGAACGAGCGACACTATTCATCCCGGATTTTCCGAACTCCGATTTAGACGCCGTAACCAGCGTACCTAGGGTTTATCCCGCGTTCCGGACACAATGGAACAGGTTTCGGAAGCTAATTCGGAAGTATGTGCGAGTTATGGCTATAAACGTTCAATTTAAATTAAACCGATTTAAATCGATTTCTAGGCGTTTTAATTTGTACCGGACAAACGGTAAATCCAATTGACTTAAAATTTGAAACCTTACAATAATATCACATTACGGATCCGATGAAACTGGTTTCGTCGAAATCCGAGACGTTTTGAAAAATGGCTATTTTGACTCGCCAAATTTAAATTAAAAATAATTCGATGCGTTTCGAGCTGCCACGATCAAACGATAGCTCCGATCGACACGAAAATTGAAATCCGGTAATAACTAACTATTACGGATCCAATGAAACTGGTTTCGTTCAATTCTGAGACTGTCCAAAAATTGGCTATTTTCACTAGTCGATTTTTAAATATTAAAATATTCAATTTTCACAAATTAACTTCTAATTCGATTTTAAAAGTTCTAAAATATTTCTATAACTCCAGTATGATTAAATAAAATTTTCCAAATTATTTTCAATCATATTTAACTCTATTTTCAATTATTTCCATAATTTAACGTATTAAATTATCGATTTAATTATCCAATTAAATCCAAAAATTCAAATAAAAATTTATTTGACTTAAAAATTCACTTATAAATATTTAAAATAAATTAAATATTCAAATTTTAATTTAATAAAATTCTGGGTCGTTACACATAAAGTCATGCCTTGTAAAACTGTTTATGAAATAAATGGAAGCTGCAATAAATAGTTATAATTAAAGTTGTGATAACGTTAAGCCCGAATAATGTTTATAAAAAAAATTAAGCTTTTATTAATTGGTTATGAACTTAAGAAAATTCCTTATGAAATGATTTTCAAATAAATATAGTATTACATGAGAAATGAATGTAATTTAAATTGAAGAGAAATATAAGCAATACTATAAGAATGAATATATTAATATTTTACATTAAAAGGAGAAATTTTGTGAAATAAATATTAAAGTATGAAGTGATTTTTGTGTTAATCAATGAGATTAAAAAAATGAATTTAAATTGAAATGTAATTGGGATGGATCAAATTGGGATAAATACGTAAGTTGTGTGTGTATTATTTTATTCGAAAAATTAATTTGAGCCAGATTTGAGTACACAAGTTCTATGTGAATTACACCATTTCGTGTTAGTAGTTTCATTCGATTCTTGATGGTGAATATTTGATATGGATTTTTGGTTTGTTTCTAGAATTCTCTATCATAGTACATGGCTATGCAAGGAGAATGATGGTTTCTAGTCAAGAAACCATATCGAAGTCCGCATTAGGGAGGTTGAATGGACAATACTAGTTCAAAAGCGAACTTGTGTGATCGAGTGAGTGATCGAATGTGATTTTGCGAAATGATGACATATGTACATCTTATGTTTTAATATTATTGATATGCTTTGGCGTTGGAATTTAAAGTTGTTGGGTTGGATATCTTTGTAATTTGAATTGGAATTTTTTTATGCAAAACTACTATTAATTTAAAACCATTTTTCAAAACCATTTTATTTTATTTTTCTTATACAAATTATTTTCTTTTATTTTTCTTATACAAACTATTTTCTTTTATTTTCATATACAAACTATCTTATTCTATTTTATTTACAAAACAATTTTATAAACAATTTTATTTACAAACTAATTTATAAACAATTTTATTTACAAAACTATTTTACAAACTATTTTATTTACAAACTATTTTACAAACTATTTTATTTATGAACTATTTTACACAACCTTTTATATACAAAAAATACAAAACTATTTTTAATACAAAACCTTTTATAAAGAAAAGATGTTCAATCCCATATGGCTTTTCATACAGCGAAATTGATTTGGAAATTTTTTGATTCTTGCATAAGATGGACGTTATATAAGTACAAATGATTTTGAAACTGTTGATTTTGGAATGTATTCGATCTGAAGAGATAAATCTTATATATAACAGAATTCATATGAGAATGATTTGATATATTTTAGACTATTGTTTTTGAATGTACTTTATCTAAAAATGAAATTTTATATATAATAGAATTTATATAAGTGCGATATTTGAAGCTATGGTTTTGAAAGGGTACTATATATTGTATGTTATATTTTGAAGTAAGAGGTATGGGGAAGTACCCTCCGTGAAGAAGTATAGTATGATATGCTTCGACCCAGATGGACTTGGGAAATCCAGGAATGGATTCGACCGATAAACCCTAATGGACTTGGGTGAATTCAGAAATAGATTTGAACTGATATGGTTGTCCGGACTTAAAATCATGAGTTCCTTGATTTTTTTTCTAGGGTAGATGGTTCTTTAGTTTACCCAATGAAGGCGCGTTCGATCCTAGGATCTGTTGCTTATGGATCTTCCAGGAAGGAAGTGCATCCATTGCGTAAATCATTGAATCAGCAGCGTAACTTTGTAGCTGGGGTTGATGTCCCTTGTTTACGAACTGGCTACGATATTTTTCTAGAATCCGGAAGGTAGAAGGATATTTTGGAAAGTTTTGTGTCCTTTGTGTAAATATTGGATCAGCAGCGGGCCACTGCTATCGTATTATCATCATTTGACATTGGATTTTGAGCGACACTTCTAGTACCTATTTTTTTAGTATTTTCACTGGTATTGAAATAGGTCTACTAAATACTTGGAGAATTCTAGCCTTGCGCCTGATCAACGCATGGCCAGAGTCTGCAAGAACGAGGATAAACTTGTTAAGACATGAGTTATAAAAGTATTTTTATAAAGTTGTATATAAAAGATATTTTGGTCATTTTTGTCAATTCTAAATACTTTAAATTTTTTAAAATATTGTTTATTTATATACAACATGGTTTAATAGTAAATAATTAGTGTTATAAATATTTTAGAAGTTAATAATTCAATAAAACAAATTTAAAGTAAAAGATTATTGATTTGTTAATAATATTTGAAAAGTATCTTGAGAAAAAACTAATAAATTTATAAGTAATGGATTTAATGTTTTTAATAGCCTTTTTGGAAATATAAATTTGATGAAAATAATTATTTTAAAATAATTTATGTATATTTATAAAGATGTTATTTAAAATATTTAAATGGTATTTATAAATGAAGCAAGAAATTTTACAAATGAATTTTTGGAAAGTATTAAGGTATTAATGATGATTGATTTGCAAATAAATATTTCAAATGAATATTTCAAGTAAAATTTGTATAAGTTCTTGGAATGTTTAATTTAAACATATTATATAAATGGAAAAAAATTGATTTGCGAAGTTTATTTATAGTAATACACTTGACAAATAAAAATTGAACCTCTATTTTGAAAGTATAGTTTCGAATATTTCCTTGATTTGAAAATACTAATAGTAAATTTATTGGTTTATTTACTATTAGAATTTTTGTATTAAACCATAATAAATGTTTTTCCATGATTTGAGTATTCATTTTTAAATAAGTGTGTAAAATTTATTATGAAGATATGAAATTTTATACTTCGATTTAGAAATTTGAGGCAAGATTTGAGTATACTACTAGTTTCAATTTAATAATCCTGAATTTATATTTATTTTAAATATAACGAGTCTAATAAATTTTTGGATTTAAGGAACCTTATTTTAAAGCTTATTATAGTGTTTTGATATTAATTTCTAACATTGTTTTAGACTTTTGAAAAATCTTTACATAATTCTATGAGGATGTTTTAAATATATCTTATATTTTACTAAGTGAATGAGGTTAAATATTTTAATTGAATTTTTAGATATAATGTATATTTCTTTTCTCTTCAAGGGAGAATACCAAAAACTTAAAATTTATTCAATAACTGAATTAAGTTATAAACTTAAGTAAGGCGGTAGAAGCTTAAGTAATATTTTATGAAATTATTCATTAATGACTTAAATGCCCAATGGAAAACAAATTATGTAGGTGATTGACTTTATATAAATAAATGACGGAAAGGTAAATAATGAGAAGGAAAAAAAACAAACCAATAGAATAAACTAAAGTAAATTTAAATTAGAATTTCAAATTATTGTAATGGAATAAAATAATTAACTATTTAATAATTGTGACTTCTAAAGTTGAAAGTAAGAAATAAAATGCTAAGTTATAAATGAAATATACAAGGAATTTGAAGTTTGTAACTTGTAAACAAAAAGGATATGAAAATAAGAAATGATAGTTATTGAACATTTATTTACTAAAATGAAATAAGATAAACTTGTGTAACTTTTAATTACATTGTTAGAAACATATATATAACTTACCAGAATATTAAAGTTGTAATGTTAAATAAGGATATGTAATAGAATATTATACAAGAAAAACTTAAATAATGAAAGTGTTCAATGAAATTTACTCTTATAATTAAGAAATTTGATATGAAAATAGTTATGAACCTAAGTTATAATTGTAGTGTTACTAAATAAAATGAAACGGAAAGTGAGTATTATAAACAAATAATTATGAACTTAAGTTAATGTTTAAAGCTATTGATAATTAATGTAAATAATATAAATGAATACTATATTAAATTTAATCATTGTAACTTCAAAAATGGTTGATTACTTTGATCCTTATGAAGATTGTATGCTTGTTTGCAAAAGATTGTTGTTATGTTGTATTGATTTATTTTGATTTTATGTGATGATGGTATGCTTTTGGTTGAAGTGATTGTTGTTGTGTTGTGTTGATTGTTTGTTATTGATTTAAAACAATACAATCATTTCACTTCTATATAATTATTAACCTCTAAGATTATATAAGTGGAATACAGGTATGGAAGCAATTGTTATTGCTTTTGGTTTCATAAAACAAGTGTAAATTGCCCGACAAATAGGTACATTCTCGGATTACGGTTTTGTAGCAATATTATTTGTTTTCCCACTGTTGGGATAAATTATTTTGAAAAATACGATATATATTATTTTATTGATATTATAATTTCTTCCGAGCCTCTCCTTACAAAGGAGACTCGACCGAAATTTTTCGTGAATTTTAGACTTAGAAAATTTTATGAAATATTTTCCAACTATTATAACTTGAGTAAAAAAGGATTTAATGGTTATAAATTGATGTATTTTATTTAAATTATTTAATTTTGTAAATTTATGTGTTATAAAATTTAATATTTTGAGTAGGATATATTGATTACTTGGTTCCTTCTTTTCCCATCCTTTTCCTTTTCGGGGACGAAAAGTTTTGAGTGGGGAGAGTGTAACGACCCGTAATTTTCGATGATTTAAATTCGTTAATGTAATGAGATTTTGGTGATATAATTTTGAGAAAAAAACTATAATTCAATAATGAAATGTGTAACGACCCAGAATTTCTGTCAATTAAAATTCGTATATTTAATTGATTTTAAATATTAATAAGTGAAATTAAACAGCCGAATAAATTTTATTTCGAATAATTGGATTTAATTGGATAATTAAATAGATAATTTAATATTTAAAATTGCGTAAATAATTGGGTTTGGGTTTAATGTGATTAAAAATGATTTATAAAGTTATATTAAATCATGTTGGAGTTAGAATGATGTTATAGAACTTTTAAAATCGAATTAAAAGTTAATTTGTGAAAATTGAATATTTTAATATTTAATTGACGAGTTAAAATAGCCATTTTTCAAACAGTCTCGGATTTTGACGAAACTAGTTCCATCAGATCCGTAATGTGGTATTATTGCAAGTTTTCAAATTTCGTGTCAATCGGATTTACCGTTTGTCCGGGGCAAGCCAAAACGCATAGAAATTAGTTTAAATCGATTTAATTTAAATTTGATCGTTTATATTCGTAACTCGCATAGATTATCGAATTAGCCTCCGAAACACATTCCATTATGTTCGAAACGCGGGGTAAACCTTAGAAACGCCAGCCGGCACGCTTCATTTGGAGTTCGGAAAATTTCGGGTGAATAATGTTTGCAAATTTTCTATAAAAGCCCATCCTTTTTCACATTTTACACCAAGAACAAACCCTAGGGTTTGAAAACGTTCAGCCGCCATTCTAATATATCAATGGCCGAAATCTTATATTCTTTTCTCCTCAATAACTTTCGATCCATTCACAATCAAGAGAAATGTTCAACAGCAAACATGTAGAGCTTGATGATATCTTCAAATCCATACGGTTGTGATTGTATATAGGCGAGTGGATCGTTGGGAATTTCAGCTCGAAGGCCACATTTTCACGCATGCATTTCGAGGCAATCAAGGGGCCGAGCTCGACCGCACTTTGGCCGTTGGTGGCTCGTGTTGCGAGCTTCGTCGTGGTGCTAACTGATCGTCGTAGAAGGTGCTTGAGATGGGCGCGTGCATTAGGGTTTGAATGTGAGTTAGGTTCACTGCCGCGTGAGCAACCTGGTAAGAAGGAGCAAATGCGTGAACGGCCTTGATTTCGTGCAGGGTGATCTACGGCCGAGATTGAATAAGGTTGTAAAATAAAAAAAGAAATTGTAATTATTAATTATATTTAAATTGTGTAAACTTTAAATTAGCGTAACTTGTTCATACGAGGTCGAAAATGGATGAAACAACTTGCATTGGCTTCGTTTTGTCGAGCACTACGCAATGGAACTGGATTGGAGTCGTTTGGATCTAGTTTGAATTTTGGATAAAATTAAACGCGCGTTTAATTTTATTCGAAATAAAATGCTGAAACCGTTATTGAAACCAAGGTGAGAATTTCTCACTCAATCGAATTGTTTCGATTTAAATTTTAAATAGTTAGATTTAAAATTGTTGATTGTATGCCTGGATGATAAATTATTACCTATTGATTGTTAAAATAGACATTATATGCCGTATATTAAGAGGATGTTATTTATTAAAAACATATACCGCGATAATTCCATCTTGATTAGAATTGGTATTATATATGTACTTGGAGTTATTTTTCCCGCATTATATAGCGGATGAGACCCTATTGCGCCGCGTAATAGCGGATAATATTTTATAAATCCCATATACCGTGATATTCCGTATTGGAACGGAATTGGTATTGTGCTAATATCTGTGGATGCAGGGAAACAGGTTAGAGGGATCCAACTGGATTCCTCAACTGTATTGATTTATTTACATATATTGATATATATTCTGTTATCATATTGATATATGATGTTTGGATGTCGTGATTGATATATTGTTGCTGTTGCATCATTGGGCCTATTTTTGGAGTTTTAAAAATATTAAAGTAACGATTTTGAGTTTAAAAGGATTTTTAAAGTGATTTTTGAAAGTATACGTTTTATTAAATTTTGGAATTGATTTATTTTAAATAAATAAACGTTATTAATTTTAATGTTATATAAATTATGATTTTTGTAAAGTATAACCGAAATGTGATTTTTGAAATAAGTAGTTGATAAATTTATAAAATAGTTTAAATTGGGATTTTGAATTATTATAAACGATTTATATAAAAGATTTATAATATTGATATTTATAAATTAAAAATATAGGAATTATAAAACGAGCTTTATTAAGTGTTAAAATGAAGTATAAATGGATTTCATAAGCAAATGGAATTTATAGATTTATAAATTGGGAAGTTATAAAATGAATAGATTTTTGTAAAATAAAAGATTTATAAGTAATTAACTTATAAATCGGATTTTGGCATTTTAATTGAGATTTTCGAATAAGTATAAATGGTTTATAGATGAGATTTATAAAATATATATTTTCTAAATCGAAATAATGGAATTATAAAAGGAGTTCTGTTAATGCTGAAAATGAGGTTATAAATGGGATTTTATAAGTATTAAAATTTTTAAATTCTGTAAATTGAAGTCTTTATGAAATATAAATGGGAATTTATAAACATTGTTTTGTAAATCCGAAACCGACTTATTTTGATAAGCCAATAAATTTTAGATTTTTAAAGGAGATACGTTCATGATTTTGGACGGTGGATAATCCTTTAAACGAAATGGGTAGAAAAATGTTGAATTTGATTAACAAAGAATATTCACGATTTTGGGACAGTGAATAATATATTAAAGTGTTTTGGGGAAGTGATATTTTAAATAGAATTAAAACGATTTGAAGTTGTTTTAAAATGCATTAAGTATCGAAACCATAGATTTCAACATTTATTGTTGAAATAGACCGAGAAATAAAAGAAAATGGTGGACTATAACACCGTTGTTATAGTAAATGATTTCCGAAAGGAAATGTTTTATATAGTATTGGGATTTATATATCTATCTTAATTTCGAATCCCTATACTAGTGATTTTGGGTCATCGTAACGATGTTTTATGCAACATTCGTTTTGACCTAAATAAATGTGTTTGAAATAATGTTATCCTTAAAGAATGAAATCTATACTTAAGTGTGATTTAAGTATATTGAATATTTTCCAAGTGTTGAAAATAAATGGATTTGTGAATTACTTATTATTGATAAGTATGGAAATGTTTTCCAATATGAAGTGAATATTTTGAGATTTTATCTTTTAAAGATAAATTGGAAATGAATATTAGAATCGATTAGGAAATCGTATATTCATAGATATTTTGGAATTGTAAATTCATTATGTAATTTATAAAAGAAAGGGAAATTGTTTAAAAATAAACGTTGATTTATTTTTGAAGTGTGGAAATAAATTTACGGATTTGGAACGTAAATATAAAGTAAATCGGCAAGGATTTATTTAATTGGTTTAAATGAACCATTTTGAAATGAAAATGAATAAAGATTTGTGAATATATCCCGTGCAGGGAAACGATTTGAAATTTGTTTTCAAAAGTTGTAAAGGTGAAAAGTGATTTGAAATTTGTTTTCAAATGTTGAAGTGTGGAAAATATATATCTTGTAAAGATATTTTTGGAAAATAAATAATTTGGGAAATTATTTGGAACATGGTGATGTTGTGCATACTTATTGATAGTTAAATAACCGACTATCAATATTTACCTTTAAATAGGTATTTGTTGTGATTTGCTTGAATTTGAATCCCACACTTATTTTTTTAAAATAAGCGCTCACTATTCGGGTTAGCCGGGAAAGGACCTTGGGGTCGTATAACCCATTCCGAATATGTGATACGTCGTTATGGATTGCATTTGAAGACCGGTGTTGAAGACCGGATATTTTTGAAAACGGAAGGATTGCCGTCGAATGACTCTGCATCGGTTGATCTCCGATATAGAGGTTTTATCACCCTTAGTGACGGGAAGTCCGGACGTGATTAGTGAATATCCGGATTGCAAGGACTTCTTTGAAAGTGCCTTCGGTTCCGTTCGATCCCGGAACGGACATGTATGGATGTGTGTCTGACGTTACAATTTGAGATGTAAAGCTGGTTTCTATCAAATATATTTCTGTTGGTGGCGGAGAATTTATTCTCTTAGCTTAACACCCTTCTCTGAGACGTACGAGCTCAGAGGTTATGTAATTGATGGTTACTAGTGATACATTCCTAAATTGGTAATGTGACATACGAAGTGCTGTTGAGCATATGTGATCAAAGCACAGCTTTTGTATAAAGTGTGGCTTTGTGGACGAGACTTCGTCGGACCTCACACCTCGAAAATGGTCAAAACAGGAAGGATGCAGCAAAGTTATTAAGGGATAGCGCCGCTTTAGTGTATGTCATTCCTTCTGGATAGAGGTGGTATCATGGTTTGGAGCCTAGACATTTAACCTATGTTGTTGTTGCAAATTTATTACTTTGTGGTTGTTGGAATCGAGGATTCTCGGATATAGATCGGTTACGATCGGGGAATGATATATTCGTGTCAGTAGTTACCCTGTTTGAAGGGTAACCCGGCCTTGTATTGGCAGAGATCCGGTTAGGTTCTCGGGTTGTCTTTCCAGAGGCGTACCCATGTGGCAATGGGAAGTTCCTTGGCCTGACCATTTGTTGGAAATCCAAAAAAACAATACGATCTTGTACGGTTTTAGTTGTAGAACCTATCATTCACTTATGGTGGTCACCACTGTTTGGATGGTAGCTATAGCAGGCATAAGTGCGAAATGCTTATGCTGCCTAAGATTTATATCTTTACTTTCGAAATGTTTTCTACACTATGCGCTATTAGTAATATCAAATGTTTCTTTTTAATGCGTATCAAGCATCTTTGACTATCATAAGGACAAATCTCCTGTGCGGGAGGACTTATGGTAGTCTCATTTTCCAAAAAGCATTGCGAATCTATTTTAAAATATTTCTTTGTTTGTTTTAAAGATAAATAACTGTTTTAAGTTCTCACACCAGTCTCATGACTGACCTGGAGTTTATTGTTTTCCTTCCTAAACTCTGGGTGCCCATCAATTTCTACACGGGCAGTCTAGAGTCAGGTTATCAGGATATTCTGGAATTCAGGAGTTACTAGAGGCAAGCTGGATGGCATGGCGTATTCACTAGTATATAGTATTTCTTTTTCGCTGTTTGTTGTTGTTGTTATTGTACACTCTGATAATGTAATGTAATATGATGTAATGTAATAACTGATGTAGTTCTTTGTTTAAAGATTATTCATTTATCTATTATATGTTGTTCCGCTGCGATATGTGAGATTCTGTTGTTTCTTTCTGTTTTGTTCTATCTTTTTCTCTTTTCTTCTATCTTTTTCTTCTTCTTTAACCCTAACGGTACGGTTTTCCGGCCTTTGATTGCTCGGCAGTTAATACAGTGGACGTATTGATGTCGACCTTCGTGGGCGAAAAGTCGCGTTCGTTACAAAATGATATCAGAGCATATGGTTAAGCGACAACCATGGCTCTGTTGGGTGTTACTCATTAGAGATAGAGTCAGTAGCACTCTAGAATGAGTGTGAGTGTAATAATAGTTATGAGCGCGTATGTGTTAGTGAATATAAAAATGTTCTATATGGTGTTTGCTTATCCGTTGAGCTGTTTGTGAATTCTGGTCGGTAGATGGGACGCCATATTATCGATAGGGGTTTCTAAACTCTTAAACGAGATAAACCGACATAGTATCATTTTAATTGGGTAAATGAAATAATTTTACCTTGATTATATTTTTTATATATAAAGGAATAATTTTTCAGAATTATAAAGTGTATATAAAATTGATTGTTTGGTTGTTGAAAATATAAGAATATGTATAAGTTAATTAAATGAATAAATTATATAAGCAAATGAATTATAAGTATGGAATTATAATTAATGTGATTTAAAATTGTGAAATAATCTTATATATAAGAAGTGAAATTTTATGAATACATTTATAAATATAAATTGTAAACTGTGATTCATAATTTGAAATGGAATGCCAGAGTAATATTTGAAAAACAAATTTAAAGAATTTGAGATTTGGGAAATTTAAATTCTTTGAAGTTTGAAAATTATTTTCAAGGGTTTAGGAAAATTGTTTTGAAGGAAAGAAAGTACTAAACTCATTTCGGTCGCCGAAAAATAATTCTGATGATGATCGCGACATCATTGGTGTTCATTTTCGGGTTTCCAAAAGAGGGATTGCTGCCAAGTTATTTTAAATTGAAGTTGTTTGGAAAATTTGGGTTTGGGTTTTGAAATTCAAAGGATAATTGAATTGGTTTCAAAAATGGTTTTGAAAGATTGAAAAGACTCTGGAATCCTATTTAAAATATTTATGGGAATGCTAAATGAGTTGATAACTTATACAATCTGAATTTTGATAGAATAAATTTAACTTAAAGGATGGAGTTAAATTAAAGGAATTATAAGTGAATCAATAAAAATCTAAGTGGTAATTATTGAATATAAGTTGTATAACTTATGAAATGAGAAAATGAAAGTGAAATAAATTGTTAAAAATGGTTAAACAATTTGGTTAAGCAAAACAAAATCTGAATTTGATAGTGATATGAGATAATAAATTTGACTTGCTAAAGGTTAAATAAAATTTTCTTCAGAATTGGAATCTGAATTTAATTTATAAGTGGAAATATAAGTTAAGTTAAACAAACGATGTTTGAAATGGAATATAACTTAAGTGAAGTTGAATAAAGTTGATTTTGGTATCGAAGTAAATTAATAAGTGAATTAATGAAATGAAGTCATTAAGGATGTGGACTTGAGTTATATAAATGAAATTCAACTTTATTTGTAAAATGAATTAGCAATTGAATTGATGAATGGATGAAATATTAATCAATCGAATGTAAAGGAAATGATATGGGATAATGAATGTAAGTGTAAACTCATTAGAAGCTAATGAAGTTGAGAAATTGAATAATTGAATGGGAATCAATTTAATATCAAGCAATTGAATTAAAAGTGTTGGACTAAATTGAATGTAAATTAAATAATTTGGTTATGTTGAATATACATTGGTTGTTATATGGATGTTAGTTGATTGTATATAAATTCATTAAGTGTAACGAAAAGGATTTTGCCCGCTCGAAAATCGACATCCATACTTCATATCGTATTCGAATGCCATAGATTCGACCGTTCAAATCCGATTCGCCGGAGCTTATAACAACATTAAGTAAATAACACAGCGGAATAAAAGAATAATACATTGATATACAGCTTTGATACAATATCTGATACAACAGATGATCCAATAGATATCAATATACAACAGAGATATGATACAATAAATAGCAGCGGAAAAGAAAATAGGTGACATCTAGCAGCGGAACAATATAACTCTAAGATAGTCTTCAAAAAGAACTCCGAGAACTGCAACTCCATTTCCAAGAATCAATCCAGCAATAGCTCGAACTCCCAATAACGATGCACTAAGCTGAGCAAGACTGGTGTGATCCAAAGACTGAACTAACTCCAGATAATCTACTACATCTGACTATCTGAAAAACCCAACTCTAGACTGCTCGTGTAGAAAATAATGAGCACCCAGAGTTTAGGAAAGAGACAATAAACTCCGGATCAGTCGTGGGACTGGTGTGAGCAACAAAAACAGTTTATCCTTTAAAACATTCAACAAAAGATTTTCAAAGTCAATTCGCAATGCTTTTTAAAAATGAGACTACCATAAGACCTCCCGCCACACACACAATGCAAACGCAGACTTGGAGGAGATTTCTTCTTATGTTAGTCAAAGATGCTTGATACGCATTAAAAAGGAACATTTGATATTATTACTAGTGCATAGTGTAGAACAAATCATTTCGAAAGTAGAATATAAATCTTAGCCAGCATAAGTACCATTATATTATGCCTGCTATAGCTACCTCCTGAGGAAGCAGGTTCTACAACTAAAACCGTACAAGATCGTATTGTTTCTTTGGATTTCCAACGAATGGTCAGGCCAAGGAACTTCCCATTGCCACATGAGAGCGCCTCTGGAAGGACGTCCCCGAGAACCAAACCGGATCTCTACCAACACAAGGTCGGGTTACCCCTAACTGGGCAACTACTGACACGAGTATGCCATCCCTCGGTCCTTTAGGACCTTTATCCGAGCGCTCGTCACCATCATCACACAATCATAAATAAAGTGTTTCAACATGAGTAAGCATCTGGGCTCCATACCATGATACCACCCTTTTCCAGAAGGAAATGCACATACCCTAAAGGGAGCTACCCCTCATAACCTTGCCGCATCCTTCCTGTTTTGACCATTCCGGGGTGTGAGGCTCGACGAAGTCACGTCCACAAAGACACACTTTATACAAAAGCCGTGCTTTGGGTCAACAAATGATCATAGAAATGATCACAAAGATAAACGATCAAACAAATGATCCTATCACAAATGATCAACACAATGATCATTTCACAGCAACACTCAACATGTCACATTACCAAACTGGGAATATATTGCTGATAACCATCAACTACATAACCTCTGAGCTCGTACGTCTCAGAGAATGGTGTTAAGCTAAAACAATAAATTCTCCGCCACCAACAGAAATATATTTGAAAGAAATCAGCTTTATATCTCAATTTGTAATGTCAGACACACAATCCATACAAGTCTGTTCCGGGCTCGAACAGAACCGAAGGCACTTACAAAGAAGTCCTTGCAATCCGGATATTCACTAATCACGTTCGGACTTCCCCTCACATATGGAGTCTCTATACCGGGGCCATTCGATGCAAAGACATTCGACGAGTTGTCCTTACGTTTTCAAAAATATCCGGTCTTCAACACCGGTCTTCAAATGCAATTCATAACGACGTATCACATATTCGGAATGGGATACATGACACAAAGGTCCTCTCCCGGATAAACCGAATAGTGAGCGCAATATTAAAAAAACATATGGATATTGGGATTTCAATTAAGTCACAACTTATTACCCAAAACTTTCAAATGGTTTAAAACAAATCACCATTTCAAATCTTTAAACAAAAAGATTTATTTCTTAATCAATTCATAGATTTCCAAAACAATTTCATTTCGATAGGATTAACCCATTAAATCTTTAAATTAAAGATTTAATTTATAACTTTCAAACCGTTTCCATAACTTGGAAATCATTTTCATTTTTAACTTGAAATTCTTTTTAACACAAATTGGACATTCATTTCTTATGTAAAAGCTTTTATTATTTGAAAACAAACAGTTTTCGTTTCAGAAAAATCCAATTATATCTATACGAGTTAAAGTTCTTAATTTATACTTGTATTCCCAAATTAATACATTTTAAAATAGTTTAACCCATATATAACTGGTATAACACTTTAATCCCTAGTTTCAAATCATAGTATTCAGTTTCAAATTTTGAATTTAAATGTAAATCAAATTATTTAAATTCCAAAATTTAATCAAGTTATTATAAAATAAATTTCATCTTTGAAATTCCATTTTCAAAAGCTTTTCACTTAAAACCCAATCTTATTTTCAAACCATTTGAATTTAAAATTCAAAATCAAAACTATTTTCAAAAATCTGTGACTCAATCGATTTCCTCGTGAAATCCATATTTGTGTGTGTATAAGTGTGGTCCAGGGGTTTAACACACAATAGTGCAACAACATTCAATCATCACAGATAACAGATAATATACAGATGTATCATCAATAAATGAATAAATTTTACATACCACAATCTACAGAACAAAATATCACAGATCAGATAGGACAATCAATTCAAGGCATTTCATATAATACAATCATTCATAAGTAAGGTCAAGCATTAAATAAACATTTATAAGTAGGATTAATTAAATTAATTAAGCCTAATTTATTTAATTTATTTCCAATTAAATTAATTACTTATAAACTTATTATCCAATTCTGATTTATTTATTCCAAATCATTTGATATAAACAAATTTACCAGTTTCCATAATTATTTCCATTAAGTGATCACACTTACACAGTTTCATAAATGATTATCATTACTTAATTAACCAATTGATTGTTATAATTTTATCGTGTTAATTAATTATTTAAATAATCTTAGTTAATGTCCTTCATTAACGATTAAAATTTTCTTCAAATTACTTGCTAAAGAAATTTTACTTATATTAATCGTTGTTGATTATAAATTGATTTACTCATTACTGAATAATCTAATCCTTTCTAATTAATGATTTCTTGATTTATTCACTTAAACCTTTAATTTATTAAGTTAAGCCCTTAATCAATTAACCCAAATCATTAATTTATTTAACTAAAAATTTTAATGAACTATAAATCATTAAATCTTTACTTCTCTTTGAGATAAAACATAATTTTTTTTATATAAATGATTTAATTATCATTTTTCAAACACATTTGAAAACATTTATTTTCAAATTCAATTTTTTTAATTTCATTTCAAATCAAAGATTTGAAATAATTACAAATTCAACCCTTAATAAATTTAAACCAAGTTAAACTCTTTTAAAAATCAATTGTCGTAAAACATTACCTTTATAAAGAAATTATGTAAGAGTTTAAACCAATTTGTTTGAATTCAAATCGTTTTATAAAATATACTTGAACATTTTAAAGTTGTTTAAATACTTTAAACTTTATCAAACTTCACTTATTCAAACTAGAATTCAAAAGTTGATTTGAATTCCATCTTTCAAATTCTAATTTTTAAACTTACATGAAAGTCTGTTTTAAATTAAAATTCTGTTTAAAAATTAAACAGACAGGTTTCACAAAAACATGCAACAAGACAAAAACTGACCCGAGGCCAGAAATAAAACGCTTCGAGCGAAACACTTCACAACTTCGGGTCCGGCACTCAAATTACCCGAGCCAAACACGAAACTCTCTCGAGTTCCCATCTTTGTCTTCCCCCAACTTCAACATCATCGGGCACTGATGATACCGCGTGCACGTGCACCAACAACGGAGGCGTCTCCGATCAACGCTGCTAGCCTCCCTAAGTCGTAATCCATCCCTGCACCTACTTCCGATCATCAAAGCTCCGTCACGTCGCCGAGATCGAATTTCGAATTAAAAATTCGAAACCTGGAAAACTCAAAAACGCAGTACCTCGAAACCTGTCAACACGCTATTCTCACCGCCTCGTCCACCAGAGAGTTTGAAATTCCGGCCATCTGTTCGTCAACATCTCACCTACCCCCTCCCTGAGTATCTTCGAACTCGATTAACCATTGAGGCCCCGCCGATCCAATTACTCATCCCAATAAAAACTAGGGTTATAGGCGAAAATCAATCACCTCTGACACCTCAATACTCTGATTGTCGTCCTGATAATTTTGCCGAAGTCTTTGATCAACATTGCAGCTTCACACGAAGTCTCGATCACCATAGTCCCTCCGATCATTCGAAATAACCAAAAACCCATTCTCAGGTCAACGTCGAAATGTACATTCAATACTTAACTAAAAAACCTGATTTTTATTCTAAAAATCATAGTTTGTAAACACCCATCAGATTCTGGAATTAAAACATAAATTTAAGTTGTTTGAATTTTTGACTAAAATTGATTTACTGTAATATTATATTTGCTTAATATCATTACTTGAGTTTTTTTTTATTTTAAAATGAATTCTGGGTGATGCTTTACATACCTTATTTAGAGATCTGATCCTATAAAGGATTGGCAGAAGAGAAATTAAAATTTTAATTTGTATAAAGCCTGCATGTTTTATCAGAGGTTTACAGGTATATATATATATATCTGTACTCAAACATGCATGCCTATATCTTTACATACTTACCATACGTTTTATCTGACCAAAAATATTCCCAAAAACATCATCATCTCAGGCATATAAATCAAGAAGATCAGGCTTAAAAAGAAATAATGTTTGCTCACGGTTTGAAGAAGAAAGACAGAGATGCCTTCTTGTTGACATAGGCTGAGCTTCCTCTGGTTTGTAGTTGATTTAAATTGTTATTTTAGTTGAAGTATGAGATGGTATGTATTTCAGATATTACTCAAGCAACATATAAAATTATACTAAAGCAAAATTTTCAACAAGAAGTTACTCACCTTTGATTTGCAGCAGAGACAAAGAACTTGATCTTCCTTAACATTTTTTTTTTTCAGAAATTTCTGCATTGCTTCCTTGATTTTTTTCACTCTGGTTTGTTGATTGTGTTGATGTTTTTAAGTTGAGTTTTTGTTTAAGATTTATAAAATGATATCACTTCAGTTTAAATGAACGAACTAAGTTGTGGAAGTTGATGTATAAGAAAATGAAGCTTACAGGATATAATATGGTTTTGTACAAGGTGATGTATTTATCTTTTACAAGGCATGGCTGAAGATAGTGTTTGGATGTACTAAAGAATATGGCAAGTACATGAATCATTTCACTTGATTTGTTTATTATAATAAAGATTATTTTTTTTTCTTTCTTTTCTTCTTGCAGGCTAAGGAGGCTGAGATAATTTTAGTTTGTACAAATGTTTCTATTTTTTTCTTACAGCCTCCTATTCGTATGTACTTTGATTTGTTTTCATACTTGTATTTTTTGCCGATGAAGCTAAATTCTTTCCAAGCTTGATGCTTTGCCACAGCTTGAAAATGTTTGAAGAATTTGATAAAATGTTTTTCAAGTGTGCTTAGCCCTGTAAACAGAGGCTGTACATATAGAAAAAAAGAGGTGCAGGTACAAGATTATTTTATTTACAATATATGTCATTATTTTTTTTATAGGTCAGAGCTTATTCTTCTTATGGGGCTGAGGTGATCTTTGGCTTGTACTAGGGGTGAGGGCATCAAATGCTTTGGTTCCCATTCATGTTTACATATACCATTTCTTTATTTTGTATGTACAACTTATGTATATACTATTTTTTTCTTTTGTCTTATTACATTTTACAACTTCATGCATTCCAATATGTGTATATATGTGTCTCTAAAATTTTCTTAAGTTCATTTTATATTTTTACATAGCCATAAATTTATTTGAGATACTTATCAATACTTATTTTTATCTTTATTTGTTAATGCATTTTATATAAATAAATCTGAGATAACCATTTCTATTTATAAAAAATCCATTTGTAAAGATTTTATACTTATTAATATTGTTTAAATACAACTCATTATTAAATTAAAACAATTCATAAAAGAAACCATCTTTATATTAATAAATACATATTTTATTTAAATCATGAAAAACTCAAATCGATTATCATTTAATTTCACAGTTTTTAAATCAAAATTTTAATTTAATTATCTATTTAAAATAAATTAAAATATGGAATCGTTACAGACTTCCCCCCTTAAAAGAATTTCGTCCTCGAAATTCGCAGGCACGAAAACAACACAGAGATAGACAGATTCGATCTCCTATAATTCCTCAAACACAAGATATACATTCCAAAATCTAAGTCGGAATATCTCAAAATATATACCATTTTGTCCCTCTTCGGACTTCGATCCACCCGAGAAATTATAATAGAATCTCAAATTTAGTTTTAAACAAAATCGTTTTATCGATACTATTCAAATTTATTCTTCATATTCCATTAATCAATTTTAACTCAATTTAAAATTTCTAATTTATTTAAATTTTCAATTTCAAATTTCCCATTTATACAGAATTTTCAATTCATATTCATTAAGGTTTAAATCAAAAAATGATAAGAAACCGATGAAGATACAAAGTAAGGATTTTCTACAACGATTCGTAGGGCATCACCGCATCGAAACTTCTTCTTGCAACTGCCACGAAGCAAATCAAAAGAATTTGGAAAGATGAATCGAAAGAGATTGATAGAGAAAGTTTGTTTCCACTATTGCAGGGCATCGACCATTTATAGTGATATTCCCCTGTCCCCTATCGCGTTCTCTTCTTGCACTCATACTCACTATCAGTGGATAGCGAGAGAATTTACTGAGGCATTCAAACAGATATCTTAGGGAGTACTCATTCTAGGGTATACTTCACCCTATCTCTAATGAGCTACTTAATGTGTTATACTCCTGAGCTAAAGTTTTAACCCTTAGCTCTGATACCAAATGTGACGACGCAGAATTTTGCCCGCTCGAAAATCGACATCCATACTTCATATCGTATTCGAATGCCATAGATTCGACCATTCAAATCCGATTCGCCGGAGCTTATAACAACATTAAGTAAATAACACAGCGGAATAAAAGAATAATACATTGATATACAGCTTTGATACAATATCTGATACAACAGATGATCCAATAGATATCAATATACAACAGAGATATGATACAATAAATAGCAGCGGAAAAGAAAATAGGTGACATCTAGCAGCGGAACAATATAACTCTAAGATAGTATTCAAAAAGAACTCCGAGAACTGCAACTCCATTTCCAAGAATCAATCCAGCAATAGCTCGAACTCCCAATAACGATGCACCAAGCTGAGCAAGACTGGTGTGATCCAAAGACTGAACTAACTCCAGATAATCTACTACATCTGACTATCTGAAAAACCTAACTCTAGACTGCTCGTGTAGAAAATAATGAGCACCCAGAGTTTAGGAAAGAGACAATAAACTCCGGATCAGTCGTGGGACTGGTGTGAGCAACAAAAACAGTTTATCCTTTAAAACATTCAACAAAAGATTTTCAAAGTCAATTCACAATGCTTTTTAAAAATGAGACTACCATAAGACCTCCCGCCACACACACAATGCAAACGCAGACTTGGAGGAGATTTCTTCTTATGTTAGTCAAAGATGCTTGATACGCATTAAAAAGGAACATTTGATATTATTACTAGTGCATAGTGTAGAACAAATCATTTCGAAAGTAGAATATAAATCTTAGCCAGCATAGGTACCATTATATTATGCCTGCTATAGCTACCTCCTGAGGAAGCAGGTTCTACAACTAAAACCGTACAAGATCGTATTGTTTCTTTGGATTTCCAACGAATGGTCAGGCCAAGGAACTTCCCATTGCCACATGAGAACGCCTCTGGAAGGACGTCCCCGAGAACCAAACCGGATCTCTGCCAACACAAGGTCGGGTTACCCCTAACTGGGCAACTACTGACACGAGTATGCCATCCCCCGGTCCTTTAGGACCTTTATCCGAGCGCTCGTCACCATCATCACACAATCATAAATAAAGTGTTTCAACATGAGTAAGCTTCTAGGCTCCATACCATGATACCACCCTTTTCCAGAAGGAAATGCACATACCCTAAAGGGAGCTACCCCTCATAACCTTGCCGCATCCTTCCTGTTTTGACCATTCCAGGGTGTGAGGCTCGACGAAGTCACGTCCACAAAGACACACTTTATACAAAAGACGTGCTTTGGGTCAACAAATGATCATAGAAATGATCACAAAGATAAACGATCAAACAAATGATCCTATCACAAATGATCAACACAATGATCATTTCACAGCAACACTCAACATGTCACATTACCAAACTGGGAATATATTGCTGATAACCATCAACTACATAACCTCTGAGCTCGTACGTCTTAGAGAAGGGTGTTAAGCTAAAAGAATAAATTCTCCGCCACCAACAGAAATATATTTGAAAGAAATCAGCTTTATATCTCAATTTGTAATGTCAGACACACAATCCATACAAGTCTGTTCCGGGCTCGAACAGAACTGAAGGCACTTACAAAGAAGTCCTTGCAATCCGGATATTCACTAATCACGTTCGGACTTCCCCTCACATATGGAGTCTCTATACCGGGGCCATTCGATGCAAAGACATTCGACGAGTTGTCCTTACGTTTTCAAAAATATCCGGTCTTCAACACCGGTCTTCAAATGCAATTCATAACGACGTATCACATATTCGGAATGGGATACATGACACAAAGGTCCTCTCCCGGCTAAACCGAATAGTGAGCGCAATATTAAAAAAAGATATGGATATTGGGATTTCAATTAAGTCACAACTTATTACCCAAAACTTTCAAATGGTTTAAAACAAATCACCATTTCAAATCTTTAAACAAAAAGCTTTATTTCTTAATCAATTCATAGATTTCCAAAACAATTTCATTTCGATAGGATTAACCCATTAAATCTTTAAATTAAAGATTTAATTTATAACTTTCAAACCGTTTCCATAACTTGGAAATCATTTTCATTTTTAACTTGAAATTCTTTTTAACACAAATTGGACATTCATTTCTTATGTAAAAGCTTTTATTATTTGAAAACAAACAGTTTTCGTTTCAGAAAAATCCAATTATATCTATACGAGTTAAAGTTCTTAATTTATACTTGTATTCCCAAATTAATACATTTTAAAATAGTTTAACCCATATATAACTGGTATAACACTTTAATCCCTAGTTTCAAATCATAGTATTCAGTTTCAAATTTTGAATTTAAATGTAAATCAAATTATTTAAATTCCACAATTTAATCAAGTTATTATAAAATAAATTTCATCTTTGAAATTCCATTTTCAAAAGCTTTTCACTTAAAACCCAATCTTATTTTCAAACCATTTGAATTTAAAATTCAAAATCAAAACTATTTTCAAAAATCTGTGACTCAATCGATTTCCTCGTGAAATCCATATTTGTGTGTGTATAAGTGTGGTCCAGGGGTTTAACACACAATAGTGCAACAACATTCAATCATCACAGATAACAGATAATATACAGATGTATCATCAATAAATGAATAAATTTTACATACCACAATCTACAGAACAAAATATCACAGATCAGATAGGACAATCAATTCAAGGCATTTCATATAATACAATCATTCATAAGTAAGGTCAAGCATTAAATAAACATTTATAAGTAGGATTAATTAAATTAATTAAGCCTAATTTATTTAATTTATTTCCAATTAAATTAATTACTTATAAACTTATTATCCAATTCTGATTTATTTATTCCAAATCATTTGATATAAACAAATTTACCAGTTTCCATAATTATTTCCATTAAGTGATCACACTTACACAGTTTCATAAATGATTATCATTACTTAATTAACCAATTGATTGTTATAATTTTATCGTGTTAATTAATTATTTAAATAATCTTAGTTAATGTCCTTCATTAACGATTAAAATTTTCTTCAAATTACTTGCTAAAGAAATTTTACTTATATTAATCGTTGTTGATTATAAATTGATTTACTCATTACTGAATAATCTAATCCTATCTAATTAATGATTTCTTGATTTATTCACTTAAACCTTTAATTTATTAAGTTAAGCCCTTAATCAATTAACCCAAATCATTAATTTATTTAACTAAAAATTTTAATGAACTATAAATCATTAAATCTTTAATTCTCTTTGAGATAAAACATAATTTTTTTTATATAAATGATTTAATTATCATTTTTCAAACACATTTGAAAACATTTGTTTTCAAATTCAATTTTTTTAATTTCATTTCAAATCAAAGATTTGAAATAATTACAAATTCAACCCTTAATAAATTTAAACCAAGTTAAACTCTTTTAAAAATCAATTGTCGTAAAACATTTACCTTTATAAAGAAATTATGTAAGAGTTTAAACCAATTTGTTTGAATTCAAATCGTTTTATAAAATATACTTGAACATTTTAAAGTTGTTTAAATACTTTAAACTTTATCAAACTTCACTTATTCAAACTAGAATTCAAAAGTTGATTTGAATTCCATCTTTCAAATTCTAATTTTTAAACTTACATGAAAGTCTTTTTTAAATTAAAATTCTGTTTAAAAATTAAACAGACAGGTTTCACAAAAACATGCAACAAGACAAAAACTGACCCGAGGCCAGAAATAAAATGCTTCGAGCGAAACACTTCACAACTTCGGGTCCGGCACTCAAATTACCCGAGCCAAACACGAAACTCTCTCGAGTTCCCATCTTTGTCTTCCCCCAACTTCAACATCATCGGGCACTGATGATACCGCGTGCACGTGCACCAACAACGGAGGCGTCTCCGATCAACGCTGCTAGCCTCCCTAAGTCGTAATCCATCCCTGCACCTACTTCCGATCATCAAAGCTCCGTCACGTCGCCGAGATCGAATTTCGAATTAAAAATTCGAAAACTGGAAAACTAAAAAACGCAGTACCTCGAAACCTGTCAACACGCTATTCTCACCGCCTCGTCCACCAGAGAGTTTGAAATTCCGGCCATCTGTTCGTCAACATCTCACCTACCCCCTCCCTGAGTATCTTCGAACTCGATCAACCATTGAGGCCCCGCCGATCCAATTACTCATCCCAATAAAAACTAGGGTTATAGGCGAAAATCAATCACCTCTGACACCTCAATACTCTGATTGTCATCCTGATAATTTTGCCGAAGTCTTTGATCAACATTGCAGCTTCACACGAAGTCTCGATCACCATAGTCCCTCCGATCATTCGAAATAACCAAAAACCCATTCTCAGGTCAACGTCGAAATGTACATTCAATACTTAACTAAAAAACCTGATTTTTATTCTAAAAATCATAGTTTGTAAACACCCATCAGATTCTGGAATTAAAACATAAATTTAAGTTGTTTGAATTTTTGACTAAAATTGATTTACTGTAATATTATATTTGCTTAATATCATTACTTGAGTTTTTTTTCATTTTAAAATGAATTCTGGGTGATGCTTTACATACCTTATTTAGAGATCTGATCCTATAAAGGATTGGCAGAAGAGAAATTAAAATTTTTATTTGTATAAAGCCTGCATGTTTTATCAGAGGTTTACAGGTATATATATATATATATATATATATATATATATATATATATCTGTACTCAAACATGCATGCCTATATCTTTACATACTTACCATACGTTTTATCTGACCAAAAATATTCCCAAAAACATCATCATCTCAGGCATATAAATCAAGAAGATCAGGCTTAAAAAGAAATAATGTTTGCTCACGGTTTGAAGAAGAAAGACAGAGATGCCTTCTTGTTGACATAGGCTGAGCTTCCTCTGGTTTGTAGTTGATTTAAATTGTTATTTTAGTTGAAGTATGAGATGGTATGTATTTCAGATATTACTCAAGCAACATATAAAATTATACTAAAGCAAAATTTTCAACAAGAAGTTACTCACCTTTGATTTGCAGCAAAGACAAAGAACTTGATCTTCCTTAACATTTTTTTTTCCAGAAATTTCTGCATTGCTTCCTTGATTTTTTTCACTCTGGTTTGTTGATTGTGTTGATGTTTTTAAGTTGAGTTTTTGTTTAAGATTTAGAAAATGATATCACTTCAGTTTAAATGAACGAACTAAGTTGTGGAAGTTGATGTATAAGAAAATGAAGCTTACAGGATATAATATGGTTTTGTACAAGGTGATGTATTTATCTTTTACAAGGCATGGCTGAAGATAGTGTTTGGATGTACTAAAGAATATGGCAAGTACATGAATCATTTCACTTGATTTGTTTATTATAATAAAGATTATTTTTTTTCTTTCTTTTCTTCTTGCAGGCTAAGGAGGCTGAGATAATTTTAGTTTGTACAAATGTTTCTATTTTTTTCTTACAGCCTCCTATTCGTATGTACTTTGATTTGTTTTCATACTTGTATTTTTTGCCGATGAAGCTAAATTCTTTCCAAGCTTGATGCTTTGCCACAGCTTGAAAATGTTTGAAGAATTTGATAAAATGTTTTTCAAGTGTGCTTAGCCCTGTAAACAGAGGCTGTATATATAGAAAAAAAGAGGTGCAGGTACAAGATTATTTTATTTACAATATATGTCATTATTTTTTTTATAGGTCAGAGCTTATTCTTCTTATGGGGCTGAGGTGATCTTTGGCTTGTACTAGGGGTGAGGGCATCAAATGCTTTGGTTCCCATTCATGTTTACATATACCATTTCTTTATTTTGTATGTACAACTTATGTATATACTATTTTTTTCTTTTGTCTTATTACATTTTACAACTTCATGCATTCCAATATGTGTATATATGTGTCTCTAAAATTTTCTTAAGTTCATTTTATATTTTTACATAACCATAAATTTATTTGAGATATTCATCAATACTTATTTTTATCTTTATTTGTTAATGCATTTTATATAAATAAATCTGAGATAACCATTTCTATTTATAAAAAATCCATTTGTAAAGATTTTATACTTATTAATATTGTTTAAATACAACTCATTATTAAATTAAAACAATTCATAAAAGAAACCATCTTTATATTAATAAATACATATTTTATTTAAATCATGAAAAACTCAAATCGATTATCATTTAATTTCACAGTTTTTAAATCAAAATTTTAATTTAATTATCTATTTAAAATAAATTAAAATATGGAATCGTTACAGACTTCCCCCCTTAAAAGAATTTCGTCCTCGAAATTCGCAGGCACGAAAACAACACAGAGATAGACAGATTCGATCTCCTATAATTCCTCAAACACAAGATATACATTCCAAAATCTAAGTCGGAATATCTCAAAATATATACCATTTTGTCCCTCTTCGGACTTCGATCCACCCGAGAAATTATAATAGAATCTCAAATTTAGTTTTAAACAAAATCGTTTTATCGATACTATTCAAATTTATTCTTCATATTCCATTAATCAATTTTAACTCAATTTAAAATTTCTAATTTATTTAAATTTTCAATTTCAAATTTCCCATTTATACAGAATTTTCAATTCATATTCATTAAGGTTTAAATCAAAAAATGATAAGAAACCGATGAAGATACAAAGTAAGGATTTTCTACAACGATTCGTAGGGCATCACCGCATCGAAACTTCTTCTTGCAACTGCCACGAAGCAAATCAAAAGAATTTGGAAAGATGAATCGAAAGAGATTGATAGAGAAAGTTTGTTTCCACTGTTGCAGGGCATCGACCATTTATAGTGATATTCCCCTGTCCCTTATCGCGTTCTCTTCTTGCACTCATACTCACTATCAGTGGATAGCGAGAGAATTTACTGAGGCATTCAAACAGATATCTTAGGGAGTACTCATTCTAAGGTATACTTCACCCTATCTCTAATGAGCTACTTAATGTGTTATACTCCTGAGCTAAAGTTTTAACCCTTAGCTCTGATACCAAATGTGACGACGCGGAATTTTGCCCGCTCGAAAATCGACATCCATACTTCATATCGTATTCGAATGCCATAGATTCGACCGTTCAAATCTGATTCGCCGGAGCTTATAACAACATTAAGTAAATAATACAGCGGAATAAAAGAATAATACATTGATATACAGCTTTGATACAATATCTGATACAACAGATGATCCAATAGATATCAATATACAACAGAGATATGATACAATAAATAGCAGCGGAAAAGAAAATAGGTGACATCTAGCAGCGGAACAATATAACTCTAAGATAGTATTCAAAAAGAACTCTGAGAACTGCAACTCCATTTCCAAGAATCAATCCAGCAATAGCTCGAACTCCCAATAACGATGCACCAAGCTGAGCAAGACTGGTGTGATCCAAAGACTGAACTAACTCCAGATAATCTACTACATCTGACTATCTGAAAAACACAACTCTAGACTGCTCGTGTAGAAAATAATGAGCACCCAGAGTTTAGGAAAGAGACAATAAACTCCGGATCAGTCGTGGGACTGGTGTGAGCAACAAAAACAGTTTATCCTTTAAAACATTCAACAAAAGATTTTCAAAGTCAATTCACAATGCTTTTTAAAAATGAGACTACCATAAGACCTCCCGCCACACACACAATGCAAACGCAGACTTGGAGGAGATTTCTTCTTATGTTAGTCAAAGATGCTTGATACGCATTAAAAAGGAACATTTGATATTATTACTAGTGCATAGTGTAGAACAAATCATTTCGAAAGTAGAATATAAATCTTAGCCAGCATAGGTACCATTATATTATGCCTGCTATAGCTACCTCTTGAGGAAGCAGGTTCTACAACTAAAACCGTACAAGATCGTATTGTTTCTTTGGATTTCCAACGAATGGTCAGGCCAAGGAACTTCCCATTGCCACATGAGAACGCCTCTGGAAGGACGTCCCCGAGAACCAAACCGGATCTCTGCCAACACAAGGTCGGGTTACCCCTAACTGGGCAACTACTGACACGAGTATGCCATCCCCCGGTCCTTTAGGACCTTTATCCGAGCGCTCGTCACCATCATCACACAATCATAAATAAAGTGTTTCAACATGAGTAAGCATCTGGGCTCCATACCATGATACCGCCCTTTTCCAGAAGGAAATGCACATACCCTAAAGGGAGCTACCCCTCATAACCTTGCCGCATCCTTCCTGTTTTGACCATTCCAGGGTGTGAGGCTCGACGAAGTCACGTCCACAAAGACACACTTTATACAAAAGACGTGCTTTGGGTCAACAAATGATCATAGAAATGATCACAAAGATAAACGATCAAACAAATGATCCTATCACAAATGATCAACACAATGATCATTTCACAGCAACACTCAACATGTCACATTACCAAACTGGGAATATATTGCTGATAACCATCAACTACATAACCTCTGAGCTCGTACGTCTCAGAGAAGGGTGTTAAGCTAAAAGAATAAATTCTCCGCCACCAACAGAAATATATTTGAAAGAAATCAGCTTTATATCTCAATTTGTAATGTCAGACACACAATCCATACAAGTCTGTTCCGGGCTCGAACAGAACCGAAGGCACTTACAAAGAAGTCCTTGCAATCCGGATATTCACTAATCACGTTCGGACTTCCCCTCACATATGGAGTCTCTATACAGGGGCCATTCGATACAAAGACATTCGACGAGTTGTCCTTACGTTTTCAAAAATATCCGGTCTTCAACACCGGTCTTCAAATGCAATTCATAACGACGTATCACATATTCGGAATGGGATACATGACACAAAGGTCCTCTCCCGGCTAAACCGAATAGTGAGCGCAATATTAAAAAAAGATATGGATATTGGGATTTCAATTAAGTCACAACTTATTACCCAAAACTTTCAAATGGTTTAAAACAAATCACCATTTCAAATCTTTAAACAAAAAGATTTATTTCTTAATCAATTCATAGATTTCCAAAACAATTTCATTTCGATAGGATTAACCCATTAAATCTTTAAATTAAAGATTTAATTTATAACTTTCAAACCGTTTCCATAACTTGGAAATCATTTTCATTTTTAACTTGAAATTCTTTTTAACACAAATTGGACATTCATTTCTTATGTAAAAGCTTTTATTATTTGAAAACAAACAGTTTTCGTTTCAGAAAAATCCAATTATATCTATACGAGTTAAAGTTCTTAATTTATACTTGTATTCCCAAATTAATACATTTTAAAATAGTTTAACCCATATATAACTGGTATAACACTTTAATCCCTAGTTTCAAATCATAGTATTCAGTTTCAAATTTTGAATTTAAATGTAAATCAAATTATTTAAATTCCAAAATTTAATCAAGTTATTCAAAAATAAATTTCATCTTTGAAATTCCATTTTCAAAAGCTTTTCACTTAAAACCCAATCTTATTTTCAAACCATTTGAATTTAAAATTCAAAATCAAAACTATTTTCAAAAATCTGTGACTCAATCGATTTTCTCGTGAAATCCACATTTGTGTGTGTATAAGTGTGGTCCAGGGGTTTAACACACAATAGTGCAAAAACATTCAATCATCACAGATTAACAGATAATATACAGATGTATCATCAATAAATGAATAAATTTTACATACCACAATCTACAGAACAAAATATCACAGATCAGATAGGACAATCAATTCATGGCATTTCATATAATACAATCATTCATAAGTAAGGTCAAGCATTAAATAAACATTTATAAGTCGGATTAATTAAATTGATTAAGCCTAATTTATTTAATTTATTTCCAATTAAATTAATTACTTATAAACTTATTATCCAATTCTGATTTATTTATTCCAAATCATTTGATATAAACAAATTTACCAGTTTCCATAATTATTTCCATTAAGTGATCACACTTACACAGTTTCATAAATGATTATCATTACTTAATTAACCAATTGATTGTTATAATTTTATAACGTTAATTAATTATTTAAATAATCTTAGTTAATGTCCTTCATTAACGATTAAAATTTTCTTTAAATTACTTGCTAAAGAAATTTTACTTATATCAATTGTTGTTGATTATAAATTGATTTACTCATTACTGAATAATCTAATCCTATCTAATTAATGATTTATTGATTTATTCACTTAAACCTTTAATTTATTAAGTTAAGCCCTTAATCAATTAACCCAAATCATTAATTTATTTAACTAAAAATTTTAATGAACTATAAATCATTAAATCTTTATTTCTCTTTGAGATAAAACATAATTTTTTTTATATAAATGATTTAATTATCATTTTTCAAACACATTTGAAAACATTTATTTTCAAATTCAATTTTTTTAATTTCATTTCAAATCAAAGATTTGAAATAATTACAAATTCAACCCTTAATAAATTTAAACCAAGTTAAACTCTTTTAAAAATCAATTGTCGTAAAACATTTACCTTTATAAAGAAATTATGTAAGAGTTTAAACCAATTTGTTTGAATTCAAATCGTTTTATAAAATATACTTGAACATTTTAAAGTTGTTTAAATACTTTAAACTTTATCAAACTTCACTTATTCAAACTAGAATTCAAAGGTTGATTTGAATTCCATCTTTCAAATTCTAATTTTTAAACTTACATGAAAGTCTGTTTTAAATTAAAATTCTGTTTAAAAATTAAACAGACAGGTTTCACAAAAACATGCAACAAGACAAAAACTGACCCGAGGCCAGAAATAAAATGCTTCGAGTGAAACACTTAACAACTTCGGGTCCGACACTCAAATTACCCGAGCCAAACACGAAACTCTCTCGAGTTCCCATCTTTGTCTTCCCCCAACTTCAACATCATCGGGCACTGATGATACCGCGTGCACGTGCACCAACAACGGAGGCGTCTCCGATCAACGCTGCTAGCCTCCCTAAGTCGTAATCCATCCCTGCACCTACTTCCGATCATCAAAGCTCCGCCATGTCGCCGAGATCGAATTTCGAATTAAAAATTCGAAACTTGGAAAACTCAAAAACGCAGTACCTCGAAACCTGTCAACAGGCTATTCTCACCGCCTCGTCCACCAGAGAGTTTGAAATTCCGGCCATCTGTTCGTCAACATCTCACCTACCCCCTCCCTGAGTATCTTCGAACTCGATCAACCATTGAGGCCCCGCCGATCCATTTACTTATCCCAATAAAAACTAGGGTTATAGGCGAAAATCAATCACCTCTGACACCTCAAATACTCTGATTGTCGTCCTGATAATTTTGCCGAAGTCTCCGATCAACATTGCAGCTTCACACGAAGTCTCGATCACCATAGTCCCTCCGATCATTCGAAATAACCAAAAACCCATTCTCAGGTCAACGTCGAAATGTACATTCAATACTTAACTAAAAAACCTGATTTTTATTCTAAAAATCATAGTTTGTAAACACCCATCAGATTCTGGAATTAAAACATAAATTTAAGTTGTTTGAATTTTTGACTAAAATTGATTTACTGTAATATTATATATGCTTAATATCATTACTTGAGTTTTTTTTTCTTCAAAATGAATTCTGGGTGATGCTTTACATACCTTATTTAGAGATCTGATCCTATAAAGGATTGGCAGAAGAGAAATTAAAATTTTAATTTGTATAAAGCCTGCATGTTTTATCAGAGGTTTACAGGTATATATATATATATATATATATATATATATATCTGTACTCAAACATGCATGCCTATATCTTTACATACTTACCATACGTTTTATCTGACCAAAAATATTCCCAAAAACATCATCATCTCAGGCATATAAATCAAGAAGATCAGGCTTAAAAAGAAATAATGTTTGCTCACGGTTTGAAGAAGAAAGACAGAGATGCCTTCTTGTTGACATAGGCTGAGCTTCCTCTGGTATGTAGTTGATTTAAATTGTTATTTTAGTTGAAGTATGAGATGGTATGTATTTCAGATATTACTCAAGCAACATATAAAATTATACTAAAGCAAAATTTTCAACAAGAAGTTACTCACCTTTGATTTGCAGCAGAGACAAAGAACTTGATCTTCCTTAACATTTTTTTTTTCCAGAAATTTCTGCATTGCTTCCTTGATTTTTGTCACTCTGGTTTGTTGATTGTGTTGATGTTTTTAAGTTGAGTTTTTGTTTAAGATTTAGAAAATGATATCACTTCAGTTTAAATGAACGAACTAAGTTGTGGAAGTTGATGTATAAGAAAATGAAGCTTACAGGATATAATATGGTTTTGTACAAGGTGATGTATTTATCTTTTACAAGGCATGGCTGAAGATAGTGTTTGGATGTACTAAAGAATATGGCAAGTACATGAATCATTTCACTTGATTTGTTTATTACGGTAAAGATTATTTTTTTTTCTTTCTTTTCTTCTTGCAGGCTAAGGAGGCTGAGATAATTTTAGTTTGTACAAATGTTTCTATTTTTTTCTTACAGCCTCCTATTCGTATGTACTTTGATTTGTTTTCATACTTGTATTTTTTTGCCGATGAAGCTAAATTCTTTCCAAGCTTGATGCTTTGCCACAGCTTGAAAATGTTTGAAGAATTTGATAAAATGTTTTTCAAGTGTGCTTAGCCCTGTAAACAGAGGCTGTACATATAGAAAAAAAGAGGTGCAGGTACAAGATTATTTTATTTACAATATATGTCATTATTATTTTATAGGTCAGAGCTTATTCTTCTTATGGGGCTGAGGTGATCTTTGGCTTGTACTAGGGGTGAGGGCATTAAATGCTTTGGTTCCCATTCATGTTTACATATACCATTTCTTTATTTTGTATGTACAACTTATGTATATACTATTTTTTTCTTTTGTCTTATTACATTTTACAACTTCATGCATTCCAATATGTGTATATATGTGTCTCTAAAATTTTCTTAAGTTCATTTTATATTTTTACATAACCATAAATTTATTTGAGATATTTATCAATACTTATTTTTATCTTTATTTGTTAATGCATTTTATATAAATAAATCTGAGATAACCATTTCTATTTATAAAAAAATCCATTTGTAAAGATTTTATACTTATTAATATTGTTTAAATACAACTCATTATTAAATTAAAACAATTCATAAAAGAAACCATCTTTATATTAATAAATACATATTTTATTCAAATCATGAAAAACTCAAATCGATTATCATTTAATTTCACAGTTTTTAAATCAAAATTTTAATTTAATTATCTATTTAAAATAAATTAAAATCCGGAATCGTTACATTAAGTGTTAATGAAATTGAATTAGCAAAATTTGAAAAAAAATTTGAAAGCTAAAGTAATTGAATCCAAATTGGAAGTAAATGAATATGAACTGAATTTGATTCAATTTGGAAGTAAACTAATGTGAATGTAAATTAGTGAATATGAACTAATTGAAAAAAATGAATGAATGGATATTTATAAAATCCAATGTTAATGAATCAAATGTGATTTAAACGAAAAACCAATTCATTGAATATTAATGAGAATATGAATGAATATTTATCTGGTTATGGTGTTAGTTGGATGCTAGTTGGTTAATGGTTGGATTTGTTGTTTTGTTGCATTTGCTATGTTGGCACATGTAGTTGTTGTAGTGATATATGATGTATATTGATATTACTTTCATACATACATGTTCTCATATTGTTTGTTGAGTGTTTAGTAGGTGCGGTTTGCGCTTGCTTCGCATTTGGAGCTCGCTTTCGCGCTATATTAGCTGTATACGCTCGCTAACAATAAATAAGGTACATATCTCGGATTAAATATCGTACTTTTACACTTTTTTCCCTGCGGGATGCCTCACCACTTGATGAGATGTATATTTGTGATATATATACTGTCATTTTTTTCGGATCGAGCCGCGCAAAGGAGACTCTGGCGAATTTTTCCGAAAATTTAAGGCATTAGAATATTTTTGAGAAAATTGGGAAATTTTTGAAAACTAAGTTTGGATTTGGAAACTTAGTAAAGATTTTGTAAGAAGTTTAACTGTGAATTTTGTGAAAGTTAAACACTTAAGAGATTTGAAACACCCAATTTGAATGGTTTGTTTTGGAAAGTTAATGGATTTTGTAACTTTTTCTTACTTGGTAATTTCGAGGACGAAACTCTTTTAAGGGAGGAAGTTCGTAATGACCCAGAATTTCTGTTAATTAAAATTCGTATATTTAATTGATTTTAAATATTAATAAGTGAAATTAAATAGTCGAATAAATTTTATTTCGAATAATTGGATTTAATTGGATAATTAAATAGATAATTTAATATTTGAAATTGCGTAAATAATTGGGATTTGGGTTTAATGTGATTAAAAATGATTTATAAAGTTATATTAAATCATGTTGGAGTTATAATGATGTTATAGAACTTTTAAAATCGAATTAAAAGTTAATTTGTGAAAATTGAATATTTTAATATTTAATTGACGGGTTAAAATAGAAAATTTTCAAACAGTCTCGGATTTCGACGAAACTAGTTTCATCGGATCCGTAATGTGATATTATTGTAAGGTTTCAAATTTCATGTCAATCGGATTTACCGTTTGTCCGGGGCAAGCCAAAATGCATAGAAATTAGTTTAAATCGATTTAATTTAAATTTGATCGTTTATATTCGTAACTTTCACAGATGATCGAATTAGCCTCCGAAACATGTTCCATTGTGTTCGGAACGCGGGTTAAACCTTAGAAATGCCAGCCGGCACGCTTCGTTTGGAGTTCGGAAAATTTCGGGTGAATAGTGTTTGCAAAATTTCTATAAAAGGCCATCCTTTTTCACATTTTACACCAAGAACAAACCCTAGGGTTTGAAAACGTTCAGCCACCATTCTAATATATCAATGGACGAAATCTTATATTCTTTTCTCCTCAATAACTTTCGATCCATTCACAATCAAGAGAAACGTTCAACAGCAAACATGTAGAGCTTGATGATATCTTCAAATCCATACGGTTGTGATTGTATATAGGCGAGTGGATCGTAGGGAATTTCAGCTCGAAGGCCACGTTTTCACGCACGCATTTCGAGGCAATCAAGGGGCCGAGCTCAACTGCACTTTGGCCGTTGGTGGCTCGTGTTGCGAGCTTCGTCGTGGTGCAAACTGATCGTCGTAGAAGGTGCTTGAGATGGGCGCATGTATTAGGGTTTGAACGTGAGTTGGGTTCACGGCCGCGTGAGCAACCTGGGAAGAAGGAGCAAACGCGTGAACGGCCTTGATTTCGTGCAGGGTGATCTACGCCCGAGATTGAATAAGGTTGTAAAATAAAAAATGAAATTGTAATTATTAATTATATTTAAATTGTGTAAACTTTAAATTAGCGTAACATGTTCATACGAGGTCGAAAATGGACGAAACAACTTGCGTTGGCTTCGTTTTGTCAAGCACTACGCAATGGAACTGGATTGGAGTCGTTTGGAGCTAGTTTGAATTTCGGGTAAAATTAAACGCGCGTTTAATTTTAATCGAAATAAAACGCTGAAACCGTTATTGAAACCAATGTGAGAATTTCTCACTCAATCGAATTGTTTCGATTCAAATTTTAAATAGTTAGATTTAAAATTGTTGATTGCATGCCTAGATGATAAATTATTATCTATTGATTGTTAAAATAGACATTATACGCCGTATATTAAGCGGAGGTTATTTACTAAAAACATATACCGTGATAATTTCATCTTGATTGGAATTGGTATTATATATGTACTTGGAGTTGTTTTTCCCGCATTATATAGCGGATAAGACCCTATTGCGCCGCATAATAGCGGATAATATTTTATAAATCCCATATACCGCGATATTCCGTATTGGAACGGAATTGGTATTGTGCTAACATCTGTAGATGCAGGGAAACAGGTTGGAGGGATCCAACTGGATTCCTTAACTGTATTGATTTATTTACAGATATTGATATATATTCTGTTATCATATTGATATATGATGTTTGGATGTCGTGATTGATATATTGTTGCTGTTGCATCGTCGGGCCGATTTTTGGGTTTTAAAAATATTAAAGTGACGATTTTGAGTTTAAAAGGATTTTTAAAGTGATTTTTGAAAGTATACGTTTTATTAAATTTTGGAATTGATTTATTTTAAATAAATAAACGTTGTAAATTTTGATGTTATAAAAATTATGATTTTTGTAAAATATAACCGAAATGTGATTTTTGAAATAAGTAGTTGATAAATTTATAAAATAGTTTAAATTGGGATTTTGAATTATTATAAACCATTTTGTATAAAAGATTTATAATATTGATATTTATAAATTAAAAATATAGGAATTATAAAACGAGCTTTATTAAGTGTTAAAATGAAGTATAAATGGATTTCATAAGTAAATGGAATTTATAGATTTATAAATTGGGAAGTTATAAAATGAATAGATTTTTGTAAAATAAAAGATTTATAAGTAATTAACTCATAAATCAGATTTTGGCATTTTAATTGAGATTTTCGAATAAGTATAAATGGTTTATAGATGAGATTTATAATATATATATTTTATAAATCGAAATAATGGAATTATAAAAGGAGTTCTGCTGAAAATGAGGTTATAATGGGATTTTATAAGTAGTAAAATTTTTAAATTCTGTAAATTGAAGTCTTTATAAAATATAAATGGGAATTTATAAACATTGTTTTGTAAATCCGAAACCGACTTATTTTGATAAGTCAATTATTTTAGATTTTAAAGGAGATATATTCACGATTTTGGACGGTGGATAATCCTTTAAACGAAATGGGTAGAAAAATGTTAAATTCGATAAACAAAGAATATTCACGATTTTGGGACAGTGAATAATATATTAAAGTGTTTTGGGGAAGTGATATTTTAAATAGAATTAAAATGATTTGAAGTTGTTTTAAAATGCATTAAGAATCAAAACCATAGATTTCAACATTTATTGTTGAAATAGACGGTTTCAAGAAATAAAAGGAAATGGTGGACTATAACACTGACTTTATAGTAAATGATTTCCGAAAGGAAATGTTTTATATAGTATTGGGATTTATATATCTATCTTAATTTCGAATTGCTATACTAGTGATTTTGGGTCGTTGTAACGATGTTTTATAAAACATTCGTTTTGACCCAAATAAAAGTGTTTGAAAGAATGTTTTCCTTAAAGAATGAAATATATACTTAACTGTGATTTAAGTATATTGCATATTTTCCAAGTGTTGAAAATAAGTGGATTTGTGAATTACTTATTATTAATAAGTATGGAAATGTTTTCCAATATGAAGTGAATATTTTGAGATTTTATCTTTTAAAGATAAATTGGAAATGAATATTAGAAATCGATTTGGAAATAGTATATTCATAGATAGTTTGGAATTGTAAATTCATTATGTAATTTATAAAAGAAAGGGAAATTATTTAAAAATAAACGTTGATTTATTTTGAAGTGTGAAAATAAATTTACCGATTTGGAACGTAAATATAAAGTAAATCGGTAAGGATTTATTTAATTGGTTTAAATGAACTATTTTGAAATGAAAATGAATAACGCTTTTGAATATATCCCGTGTAGGGAAACGATATGAAATTTGTTTTCAAAAGTTGTAAAGGTGAAAAGTGATTTGAAATTTGTTTTCAAATGTTAAAGTGTGGAAAATATATATCTTGTACAGTTATTTTTGGAAAATAAATAATTTGGGAAATTATTTGGAACTAGGTGATGTCGTGCATACTTATTAATAGTTAAATAACCGACTATCAATATTTACCTTTAAATAGGTATTTGTTGTGATTTGCTTGAATTTGAATGCCACACTTATTTTTTTAAAATAAGCGCTCACTATTCGGGTTAGCCGGGAAAGGACCTTGGGGTCGTATAACCCATTCCGAATATGTGATACGTCGTTATGGATTGCATTTGAAGATCGGTGTTGAAGACCGGATATTTTTGAAAACGGAAGGATTACCGTCGAATGACTCTGCATCGGTTGATCTCCGATATAGAGGTTTTATCACCCTTGGTGACGGGAAGTCCGGACGTGATTAGTGAATATCCGGATTGCAAGGACTTCTTTGGAAGTGCCTTCGGTTCCGTTCGATCCCGGAACGGACTTGTATGGATGTGTGTCTGACGTTACAATTTGAGATGTAACGCTGGTGTCTATCAAATATATTTCTGTTGGTGGCGAAGAATTTATTCTCTTAGCTTAACACCCTTCTCTGAGACGTACGAGCTCAGAGGTTATGTAATTGATGGTTACTAGTGATACATTCCCAAATTGGTGATGTGACATACGAAGTGCTGTTGAGCATATGTGATCGAAGCACAGCTTTTGTATAAAGCGTGGCTTTGTGGATGAGACTTCGTCGGACCTCACACCCCGGAAATGGTCAAAACAGGAAGGATGCAGCAAAGTTATTAAGGTATAGCACCGCTTTAGTGTATGTCATTCCTTCTGGATAGAGGTGGTATCATGGTATGGAGCCCAGATATTTAACCTATGTTGTTGCTGCAAATTTATTACTTTGTGGTTGTTGGAATCGAGGATCCTCTGATATAGATCGGTTACGATCGGGGAATGACATATTCGTGTCAGTAGTTACCCAGTTTGAAGGGTAACCCGGCCTTGTGTTGGCAGAGATCCGATTAGGTTCTCGGGTCGTCTTTCCAGAGGCGTACCCATGTGGCAATGGGAAGTTCCTTGGCCTGACCATTTGTTGGAAATCCAAAGAAACAATACGATCTTGTACAGTTTTAGTTGTAGAACCTATCATTCACTTATGGTGGTCACCACTGTTTGGTTGGTAGCTATAGCAAGCATAAGTGCGAAATGCCTATGCTGGCTAAGATTTATATCTTTACTTTCGAAATGTTTTCTACACTATGCACTATTAATAATATCAAATGTTTCTTTTTAATGCGTATCAAGCATCTTTGACTATCATAAGGAGAAATCTCCTTCGATTCTGCGTTTGCATTGTGTGTGTGCGGGAGACCTTATGGTAGTCTCATTTTCCAAAAAGCACTGCGAATCTATTTTAAATATTTCTTTGTTTGTTTTAAAGATAAATAACTGTTTTAAGTTTTCACACCAGTCCCATGACTGACCTGAAGTTTATTGTTTTCCTTCCTAAACTCTGGGTGCCCACCAATTTCCACATGGGCAGTCTAGAGTCAGGTTATCTGGATATTCTGGAATTCAGGAGTTGCTAAGAGGCAAGCTGGATGGCATGGCGTATTCACTAGTATATAGTATTTCTTTTCTGCTGTTTGTTGTTGTTGTTGTTGTACACTCTGATAATGTAATGTAATATGATGTAATGTAATAACTGATATAGTTCTTTGTTTAAAGATTACTCATTTATCTATTATATGTTGTTCCGCTGCGATATGTGAGATTCTGTTGTTTCTTTCTGTTCTGTTCTATCTTTTTCTCTTTTCTTCTATCTTTTTCTTCTTCTTTAACCCTAACGGTACGGTTTTCCGGCCTTCGATTGCTCGGCAGTTGATACAGTGGACGTATTGATGTCGACCTTCGTGGACGAAAAGTCGCGTTCGTTACAAAATGAATACCAAAATGAAATGTAACAAATGATAATTAAAGCTAATCATTAACATTTGAATGTAATTCCAATAAATGGAATAATGTAAATGTTATACCTGGTTATAAATTGGATATGAGAAAACAAATGTAAATATTTGATTAGCTAATGAAATGATAATATAGTTAATGGAAAATGAACAAAACCAGTATAATATAAGTAATTATAATATTTGTTTGCAATAATAAACTTAAAAGTGTTATAAATGTGATCTAAGGTAAATGGTGACAATTACTATTATAAGCTACATATTTACTTAGTCTATTAAATTAAATTAATCAATTGCAATCAATCCACTTAATTTGTGCAGTTAATGTAGGTTAAGTTGATAATTCAAATGTTGGTTAATTAATTGGATTAATTGCAGTTACATTTGAACGCTGTAATTATTGAAATAATCAACACTGAAACTGATGTGTAAATTTACTTTAAATTATTTTATATGTCTAGGTAATCAAAAATTGATAAAATTTGTTAATTATTAAATTGGAAATTAAAGTAATTTAATTTATTTAATTATTAACTTATTTAATTAACGTGAAAATAACCATTTTGGCCACTGACTCGGATTTTGACGAAACTAGTTTCGTCGAATTTGTAATAGTGAATTATTGGAGGATTTCAAGTTTCGTAACGATCGGACTTGTCGTTTGATCTTATGGGCTTAAAACGCCTAGAAATGAACTTAATTGAAATCAATTTAAAATAAGCTAATTTTAACATAACTTCTTCATACAATGGAATTTTGATTTGAAACCTATTCCATTAATTTGAAATCATCAAAAACGTCTATTTTGATATATGGGAAGACCCATTTTCGTTCCGGGGTCGAAATGGGCTTTTCGGGTCGTTTATCGTTCAACTTTCCAAACCAATCGAGCCCATTCATTTTATTTCTCACCTTTGCCTATAAATATTCAGTTATATACCCTAGCTGTTCTCATTTCTTACTTGTTGTACATATAATTCTTTCTGTCTCTCTCTCATTTCAATGGCATCTCAATTTTAAGATTCGTTTTTCAATTCGATGCACCATTTGTCCAGAAATCGAGAATGAACCATGGCCATCATGTTGGATTTTTGACGATCCAACGGTGGATCGTCGATTGTTTATTGATCGGATGGTGCCATTGCAAAGCTTGTGACGAGCAGCTCATGAATCTGGTGGTCGTTCGTCCCTAAGTTGTCGTGGTTCGTCGAAAATTAGCGATAATGGTAGGCGGTAGGGCATGGTGATTGGAGGTGCTGGACTTCATCGCGTCCTGCTGGTGGGTGCGCCGTGAGATGGTGATCGAGGGGATGTGCTCTGATCGGGTCGAAGACTCAAGGGATGGTCGGCGTTCGTAAGCAAAGGGTGGCGGTCGGTCCTTGTTTCAGCGTGTCCAATTTATGCTGTAGGGTTTCGTGAGGATGTGTTCTCTGCTGACTTGTCGAGTAATGGTTCGTCCTCTATTTATTTATTCATTTATTTCAATTTAACTAAAATTTGCAATCTTCTAATGCATATAACTTTTACATACGAGGTCCAATTCATGCACGGTTTGTTCCACTGGGATCGTACGGAAATTTCGGACATTGTGACGCTAGTTTGGACGAATTCGAAGAATGTTTCAATTTTGTTGTTTAAATTGTATTTAAATTCAATTTAAATTCAAAGGTGAGTGCTTGATCCACTCACAACTTCTAATTTTTTTTATGTTTGTTAAATAAAATTTATGATGTGATTGAAAATTTATTTATGACCGTTTGGTATATTTTATATAGTCATCTCATATAAGTTGAATTTAGTCGTTATTTAATTTATTATTGAATTTAAATTGCCCGTTAAATACCTGTTATTGATTTTCAATTATCTACTGTTGTTCATTTATTTATTTGGATGATGATTGGGATGGATGATTGATTGTTGATATTGGATGAATGGATGTTGTATTTTACATCATTATAATACTGCAAGTTCACTATGGGTTGAAATGATACATACTTGAACGATCTTATAGATTAAGGGAAAATCGTTATGGGTTGAAATGGTAAACCCGAACGGTTTTCATTGATTTGAAATGTTGATTTTTTTGTACCAGTTGAAATGACATATACCTATATAATTTATTGAATTTGGATTTTTCTTGGAACTGAATTATTTGAAGGGTTTAAGTTAATTCAAACTTCGAATTTTTTAATTAAAGTGGTTAAAATTGATACCTTGAATTATTTGAAATCTTTTAATAATTATATTCACGTTGTACACTTGATAGGAGATTGAAAAATCTCGAAACATCTCTGAAGCCTTTGCACTCATGTTTTATTTTAGATTAATTTGACTCACATAAGATCTTTTAGTTCCGACTCGAATGTTTTGTTTTCATTATGCTCGTGTCAGTCTGAGCTTTTTAGTGTATTGAAGGCCATTTTATTTTCTAGAGGACGAAGACTCAGTATATTATTACTATTTATTATAATTATTCCACCACATCATGTGTTCTGCTGCAATATTTGTTTATTTATGATGTATGTATAACTCTGATTTGAATTTGTAAAAGTGTAATCAAATGTTATTTGTAAAACAGCTTCATAAACTGTTTATTTGATTATTATATTTTTTCATTCCGCTACGAGATTCTGTGTTTTATTTTTCCCTTCTTTTCTTTTATTTTCTTATTTACCCCATTAACAATCCTCCCTTTTGAATGGTTTGAATTAGACATGTGTGGTTTATTGTCGATTTAAAACTGTCCGAAAAGGTGGGTCGTTATAATTAATATTGATTAAATAGATTAAAATAGATTAAATAGATTTAAAATAGCTAAAATAGTTTTAAAATAGATTAAAATAGGTTAAAATACTTTAAATGGATTTAAAATAGATTAAAATAGATAAAAATGCTTTAAATTGATTTAAAATAAATAAAAATGTTTTAAATAAATTTAAAATGGTTTAAAATAATTAGAATATATAGATTTAGTTTAAGGGCTGAAAATCTTAATAATTTAGAATTTTAAAGAATATTTTACAGTTTATGTTAAGAATATAAATTTGAAATTAACATCTAATTTAACAATTTATTCCACTTCAACCAATCTAGACCTTATCCTAATTCCAGTCACTTTTTATTTCAATCAAAACCCAATTTTATGTCTTTAAATATCAATTTTAGCTATTCCAATTCCAATAGATTTCAAAGTTACAAAATTTCAATATTTCAATAAATCAATTTCGATATTTTCATTTATACTTCAAAATCAGCTTTAGAATTTCAATTTAAATCCTTTAAGTAATTCACTTAAAATAATTTAATTTATCAATCAAATTCTATTTCAAAATATCGTTTAACTGGATTCAAAGTTTAAAGATTTAAATTCATTTAATTTAACCAATCCGGTGTTCGTATATAATTTTCAACCCTATGGTCAAGTGAAACGGATAGTTATCATTTTAATCCGTAAATTAAAATTTTATGGTTATATACCATTTCAAACTGAAATCCTGAATTAAATAAAATCCATGAAATCGCTGGATTCTATCATTTCAACGCATAGCAATTGCTCCCTAATCTATCAGATCGTTCGGGTATGTACAATTTTAACCCGTAGGGAACTTGCAATGCTATAATAATATAATAATACAACATCTAGTCATCCAATATACAATAAAATATCCATCACAATCATCATCCAGATCAACCAATAAACATCAATAGATAACAGATTATGATTAACAGGTATTAAATTGACAATTAAATTTAATAATAAATTAAACGATGATTAAATGCAATAAAAGTCAAATTTTACTATAATGACAATTTAAACATACCAACACTGATTATTTAATTTCTAATAATCTCATAAATTTAATTTAACTAACAGAAGAAAATCTAGTAGTTGTGAGTGGGTCAAAACACTCATCTTTGATTTCAAATCGATGTGAAATCCAAATTAAGGCCTAAAATTCAACAGTCTTAGAATTCGTCCAAACTAGTAGTCAGAACGTTCGAAATTCCACTACGATCGTAGCGGAACAAACCGTACGTAAATTCGACCTCGTGTGTAAAAGTTACGCATACTAAAACGTTTTGAATTTAAAAAAAAAATTAGAATAAGATAAACAAAAAGGTTACCATTCTCTCAACCAAAAGGCCACGTCAGCATCTCCTAACCCAAAACACGCAAACCCACATAGGCCAAAGGAAAATCGTGCTCGTCCACCATTGGACATCGGCCACGCACACGCCTGACCCCCTCAACTCCGCCACCTACGGCTACACGCACGACCTCCCTGGCCTGTTGCGACCACGTGGTCCCTCCATTGACGCTGATCGGAGCTCAAGATCATCCTGCCGCGACCATAAACATTAACCCTAATCGAATTGTCGAGCATGATCTAACAGTTGCCCCACCAAACAAACTACATGGATAAACTATGCGCGCCACTCTCCACGTGATGGTACCCACCAATCGTCGATCCATCGAAGTTGATCGCGACATTATGAACGACCAAGACTTATCCTTCAATTTCTGGACACACAGAGGCTCAAATCAAAAAACAAACTGCAGATTTGACTTGCGCTCGTCAAGAGCTTCGAATTGGTATATATATGACAGGGTTTAAGGAATTTTAATTTTTCGATTGGATTTGATTTGATTTGCAATAGAATCTAGAATTTAGGGTTTCCACCATTTGAGAAGAAGGAACAGACAGATGGAATTATATGTACAAGAATGAGAAAATGACGGCTAGGATTTGGAAAACAAGACTATTTATTTTAACAATTCCCAATAAGAAATGAATAACATACCGAATTGGTTCGAATTGACAATAACGACCCAAAAAGCCCGTTTCGCTTCCGAAATGAAAGTGGATCATTCCATGTATCAAAATAGATGTTTTTGATAGTTCTATACCTAATGGAATAGGTTTCAAGTCATAATTCAATCGTATAAAGAAGTTAGCTTAAAAATCAGCTTATTTCAATTTGATTACAATTTAATTGATTTCTAGACGTTTTGAGTCCATATGATTAAATGACAAGTTCGATCGCTAGGAAACTTGAAATCCTACAATAATACACCATTACGGATACGATGAAACTGGTTTCGTCAGAATCCGAGACAGTGGGCAAAATGACTATTTTCACGTTAATTAAATAAATTAAAATTAAATCAATTAGATCACTTTTTAATTTCAAGTTTAATAACTAACATTTTTTTATCATTTTGATTACTTAGACATTTGCAATAGTTTAGTACGAATTTACATGTTGATTCACTGTTAATTATTACTCCAGTTACGGTGTTAAATTTCAACTGAAATTAAATCCAATTGAAATAAAATTTAATTCCAATTAATTAATTTGATTTGATTTCCATTTTTTTATTCATTCAATTGACATAGTTAACATATTTTTATATCTTATTACACTAATATTCTACAATTATTATCTTTTACCATATTAGTTGCAATATTTCAATTACATTGAATTTTTGTCCATTTTATTATGATTTAAATCCAAATAAATAAATTTATCCTTGTTTCACTCTTTTTATTACATCAATTATTGCCTTGGGAATATAATTAACATTTCTATATATTTTATTACATTCACCTTTTATAGTTATCGTCTTAACTCATTTCACGTTACATTTAATTATAATTAATTAAATAAATTTGTAACAAATAACAATTGTCACTTTTTCTATATTGAATAACATTTGTAAGTTTATTATTTATAAACAAATGTTATAACAACTTACACTATACTAATTCTATCTAGTTACATTTTATTACACATTATTTCATTAATTAATCAACATTTAAATTATCAATTACTCTTTAATCCAATTATCAATGGATACACACATTATTATAGTTAATTTACAATCTATAACCAATTATAACTTTTTAATCGTTTCAATTAATTGGAATTACATTTAAAACAGTTATCAATTACCTTAAGTTAATACTATTACATTTAATTTCAGTTATATTTTTATTATTAAATCATAAATTTTTATTTCTTCCAGCATTAAATCACAAAACCTTATAAAATCAACTATTTTTAATCATCAAAAATTATGGGTCATTACGAAAATTATTTTTCATTGGCGTAAATTTCTTAGACTTATGAAGCCAATATCTTTTAAACCGTAACTCCAAATTCATCAAAATTATATACAAAACCAATCAGCTCGGGAAGACTCCCATAAAGGTTATAAAAATGATACCTATACTTTTATTAAAATTCATTTTAAATTAATTTATTCTTAGAAGTGTCAAATTTGTGGGTCGTTACAATCTTCCCTTTTAAAAGGATTGCACCCTCGCCACTCCCCTGATATAACCTTCAATGGAACTAATAGATCATCATTATTAGTCCAATCAAAAAATGAAGGGTTATACATTAATGACAAATTGATTACTTATAAAGTAGTATATAACGACCATAAAACATTAACCTTGATATAATCAAATTCATCCATAACTGAATTCAAATTTCAATGCACAAATACTATAGTTTCGCATACACTGCTCAATCATGCAAGCCAAACTATAGTATGTAAAATATACTTTATTAATAAGGGTGAAATAATATCAATCATGGATTAATTCATATCATGCATCTCAATAATTCAACCATAACTGACTATAATTAAAGTCCACAACAAAAAATAGGTCGATCCAAGCATTCCTATGTAAATAAATAAACATAAATTAGTTATTATCTTAGCTCATCCAATTAAATGCACATATTCAAAATAATGTGGTATCTTTACCATATTGACCTATCAACCTATAACATGTGTGTAATTTAATTTCTATGCTAACTATATACCTATCATAACATGCATACCCTTAAATTGTTGATAATCTTCCTCATAGTCTTATCCTCAAGATAATTGGTGTACCATCTCATACCTATGTCATCCAAAATATCATGTGTATCTACTTATGGTCACATCCTCAAAATAGTATGTGTCTAGTCATGGCTACAACCTTTAAATAGTTTGGTTATCCACTTGTGCTTCAACTTCATCAATCCTTGAATCACTTGCATGTTAGATATATGATAACTCATATGACCATTCCTCTATCAGGGATTAATGAAAAAGCCTGGTTTTCTATGTACCCGAACACCAACTCAAAGCTGACACTGGATCCCTTCCATAATCCAAGGTACATGGAACCCTTCAACGATCCGGGGTAATCGACTAAGTACACAAAGAGTGTTCTTATAATACCGCTGTTTGTGAGTAAACTGAGAACACTTTAAGTATCAACAATCCCTTCGCACACGTCTCTGAGCCCCGTCCTCAGTCCATTTATTTTCAATTTCCATAATAGAACTCTTCATCATTTTATTTTCCATAGTAGGACCTTTCCTCATACAGCCCGCAAATCCGTACCCCTTGAGTCAACACTATTCTACCTAAATCAACTCAAGTTGCACAGAAATACGAACCATTTAGGTTAAATAAGAAGAGGTAGAAGAAGAAAATAGAAAACAACAATGGAATCTAACCATCGCAGTGGAATAAAATATAATAGATAATAAATGATCTTTACTCAAAATCAAATATCTCTGTTTATATATTACATCATCAGAGTACATCAATCACAGCTCAACATCAATATCATACAAATGGATACACAATAACTCAACACGACGGAATACATATATATATATATAAACAAGTACGGGAGTACGGGAGTACGTATCGTCATCCTGCTCGTCTCTTGAGCTCCACAGCATCATATCCTGTATTTTATAATACTCGGTCTGACCCGAGCATTACAGTTAAATAATACCCGAGTCAGTCTGGAATACCAGCGTAAGAAAATCATACCCAATTGATTATTAAAGTTTCAAAAATCCTTTGAAAACAAAAGCACCTCATAAGACCACGCCACAAATAAACATGTTGGGTTTTTACCTTACGATAGCTAAAACAATTTTTTTAGAAATCTTCTGATATTATAATAGGGTCTATATACAAATACTTATAAAATAGCCGAAATTGTTACATTCATTAAATTCCAGCCAGTAGCCACAAAGTGGGTAATACAAACAAAACTCGTACAAGGCTCGTAGGGAGAAAGGATTTCCAACTAATGACTAGGCACTGGGGTACCACCTGTCACAGTACGGGGCCTAGATCACCATACCGAGGAGTATGACCGCTCCCCTGCAACACAAGACCGGGACTACCCCTTACTGGATAATCCCGAGTGAGATCACCCCGCGGTTGGGATCAGTAACCGCCCACTAAGCCGAAATAAAAAGGTACATCTAGACAGGGATGACCTCACCCTGCTTGGGTGCTACCCACCTAGCCTTGCTGCATAACCCTTGATTTTCAGTCATTCCCATTTGATGAGGCTTGAGGCTAAGCGTTACCTTTTTATAACATATCCCTTAGAATGCCCCTCCTCCACCTGACGATGTTTCACAAGCATTCATCCATACAAGTCCGTCCCGGGTTCAAACAGAACAGAAGGCACTATTCCTACTACATCCATTTTGGAAATATCGTCAGGATTAGTAGCGACAAGCCCTTGCACTTCTCTGCTCCATCTTCGAATCCAAAATCGTTTTCCACGAAACGTACAAACCGGATCGAAGTGGTTTTCGAGAAATAAATCTCGATCTCGGTCTCTTCGAAACGATCAACGCATTTTTGTCCAATATTGATAGTCGGTTATTTAACTATCAATTCATATCCACACACAACCATCAAACAATAAATAATTTCCCCAAATTATTTATTCATCTCAAAAATGTCTTCACAAGATATAATTTCACTTTTCAAACTCCTTGAAAACAGTTTTCAAAACTATCTGCCTTTCTCAAAATAAATTCCAAGTATTTCTATTTCCATTGGAATCACCATGCACAAAACTTTAGATTTTTAAAATAATTTAAAAAAAAACTTTATTGAAATATACTTTAAAACCTTTAAGTTAGAAACAATTTCAAAAAATTTTAAAAAATACATACAATATGAATATTTGAAAATAATGTTTACTTTATAAATATAAAACTAGTTTTCACTTTTTAAAACAAAATACTAAGTCACCTTTGAATAATTATTACAATAATAGAATTGAAAAAATATTTACTTAAGAATTTTAATCATTCAGAAATAATAAATTTTCTAAAACATGGTTTTTAAAACAACCTTAAACTTTTATCTTATATTTTAAAATTTACTTAAAACGTACTTGGCTATCCAGAGAAATATACTTCTCTTTGCAACCTTTAAAAATAAATCACTATTTATTTTTAAACAAATTTTCTCATTCCTTTAATAAGTTCCCACCTGAATTTACTCTTCCAATAATCCAACTTCAACACTTAAATCAATCCCAAATTGATTTCCAATTTACTTTATTTATTCAAAAATCCTTTAATTTCAGATTTTATTCCTTAATTATGATTCAAAATTACTTTTAATTGAAATATCAATTTAGATTTCTCAATTTACTTCTTATTCCTTTAAATAAATTTAAAACTTTAAGTTTAAAATAATTCTTTATTCCTTTAAAATTAATATCACATAATTTTACAATTCATTAATTACTGTTTATTCAAATTCTTTTCTTTTCATATTCAAAGTTATTTATTAGTATTTAACATACTTCCATTTCTTTTTCAATTCATTCTTAATTTATTAATTTCTCTAAGATGATTTCGTTTACAAATTTCCTTTATTTTCTTCCCAAACTCCAAATTATATATTTTTGGTAATTCATTATACCCAATATATATCAAATCAAATCATATCAGTCAATATTCCAATATATTCAACATTGAATATCAAGTAATCACAACGGAGAATATTAAGTAATAAATGTTGAGGGATCCAGTTGGATCCCTCCAACCTGTTCCCTGCATCCACAGATGTTAGCACAATATAATATGCCAATTCCAAAACTACCGTACTATAGCACATCAATCAGCCTCAACCATTCAAACAATTATTTAAATTTAATCATTTAAATTTAAATTTAAATTAACTGAGTGAGATTAACTCACCTTTGATTTTAGTTTTGCAACCCACTTCATTCTCGATTTGATTCCACGATTCTCGGACCTTGTATAAACATTAGGTATTTTATTAATATTTGAGTCAATTGAACAATTAAATTCCCATTTGATAATTTAATTAACCACATATTTTATTATCTTTTGACAAAATTTAAATTACTAATAATCTAAATTTAAACTAATTTCTCTTCTTCTTTTTTTAAAATTCTTAGTAACTAAAATAATTTAAATAAGTTAATTAAATAAATTTATCACCTTATTATATTATTTTCAAACAACCAGTAAGTTTAAATGTAATATGTATATTTGTTTTAGGTTTAGTTTTGAAATTACATGTATGTTTATAAATAACTTACATAGGTTTCATAAAAACTAATTTATATAAACTTTCACTTTTTTTCCTTCAAAATCACTATATATATATTTTTTCTTTTCAATCCTTATTTATGTATAATAATTTTTGTTTTATCTATATATATATATATATATATATATAAATTAAAATCAAATCAGCTTCAACCTTCTAAAGAACTGCTTATAGATAATATTTTTCCCCTCTTTTCTCGAACTAAAATCTGATTAATAACCTAGTTTAAATAACTATCAGAAAAACAAAGAAAAACAAACCACAGCTCGCATCACACGCCAAACAAAAACTCGAGAAAATGAAATCCCAGATTCCACCGAGAAAGGCCGAGAATCCAACATCAACTGCACATCAACACTCATGACCCCTCCTTCATTCGCACGAACCACAATCGCACGCAAAAATTGTGACGCCCCACCTCTATACCCACGCTAGCCAAGAACACTACGGTGTAGTGCTGTCAACTAGCGCGGAGAATAAGGCTGTTGAGGAGCGACCATCCATGTAATTTCTTATCACACGGTGGCTATAAAATAATCTTCGGAAACAAATATAGAAGTAAGCATAACATGCGAATCAATCACAGATATCCATATCACAAAGGCGGAAAGAGATATGAATATATATCACACAAAAGTGTACATCAGAGAAGTGGTCTAAAAAGATCCACGATAATACAAAAGAATAACAACGCGTGCTATACAAAAGAATACAACTATGAGTCTATAACTCAAGTGTAAACAACAAAAGCTGCTAATCTAAACAAGTAGCCAAAAGTGTGAGTAGTGAATCACTGGGGGAGGAGTCAAGCAGTAGCACCTGTAACATCTCGGTCTGACCCGAGTATTATTTATAAGAAAATAATAAACGGATCAGTCTAGCTATAAATATCAGATGACATGATATAACATAAAAGATATGGCATAAACATAAAATATCCATACTGACATACTACTATAAGTATGCAAATAATGATCAACAGGAGATCAACCGATAAGAGATATATCAATATCACAAGAATCTTCTCAAAGATCCAAAGAGGGCATCATACCCTAAACTTGTACTCATGACAAGTCAAGGAGATAAATTCCAGAAATCAACACAAGAAATCCAGAAATCATAAAAAGGGAAAGAGGCCTATCACATGACGGTCCGAAGACCATGGGGAGCTACCCCACATGTGTGAGTGGAATCACACAGATTGAGGTCAAGACTAAACAAAAAGCAGAAAGGTATGTGTGAATGGAATCACACAATTGGTGTCTAGTCTAACCTTGCAATGAAAGAGACATCGCGCAATTGCTAGTCTAATTCATAAAGCGATCATCAAGATCAACGAGAAGTGTCAATTACACTAAGCTAGTAAATATAGAAGTTTAGCTTCATGTCCCATAACCACTTGCTTTTAAATATTTACGAACAAACTGTAAATCTTCACTAATAAAATTGTCACAAGAGGTTCAATCGAACAAGTCCAAGAATTAACCGACGAAGTGAACGCAAGCGTTTCATACCACTTGTTTTACTAAGTCGTTTAATTAGATTTCTCATCCGAGTGAGGTAAAGGCTTGTATATACTAATAGATTGGAAAACGGTTTAAGAAAAGAGCTTTGTTATTAAAAATAGAGTTGAAATTGTTTGTTAAAAAGTTTTGATATTTACTACTAGTATTGAAACCTTTATATTATAAAGTGACAAAACACAGAAGCATTTGTAGAAACAATCAGTCACAAAAATCGCATACGGAGATGTGAATAAAATCCAAGGAAATCAACTCAATGTTTTTAAGATAAGATCCCCTACGGAGGGGGGGTCCAGGGGGGGGTGGCAACCCCCCAAGGTGGGGGTGCGGGGGCAACGCCACCGCTTACGGGGTTCGACCTGCCCGGTCAGGTCGCGGGGGTCCAGGGGGCAGCGCCCCCGGCGGGGTGCGGGGCAGCGCCCCGTCCAAAACGGTACGACCTAATGAAGACAAGCAACCTAGTGAAGCCAAGTGACCTAAGGGGCCATGCGACCTAATGGGTCATGCGACCTAAGTTTAAAAAGGTGGGCGACTTAACAAAGTGGCCGAGCGACCTAACTGGAGCAAGTGGCCATAGGTCATGCGACCTAAAGGTAAGCGACCTATCACGGTCACGCGACTTAAGGGATAGGACCGACCGACCTAACGACCTAGGCAAGGTCGACCGACTTAATGGTCGGGAACTAAAAATACAACAGGGTCGAGCGACCTAATGGGATGCGCGACCTAAGAAGGTACGCGAGCTAAGGGTGAGCGACCTAACAAGGTCGTGCGACCTAAGTGGTCACAATGCCAAGCGACCTAAGGACTTAAATACTCGCGACCTAGCGCGTGCATCGGCCGAGCGACCTAAGGGTTTAACACGCGAGCGACTTAAGGTTTTAACACACGAGCGACTTAAGGTTTTAACACGCGAGCGACCTAAAGTGATGCGCGACCTACGACCTAGCAGGATCGAGCGACCTAGAGCCGCCTTGTGATATAAGGTCGAAAACGACCTAATTCCGAGGCTAACGACCTAACGCTGCAGGGGGGATTTAAGGCCAGAAACGACCTACGACCTAAAGTGAAACGACCTAACTCCGAAGTGAAGATTCAAGGCAGTGCGACCTAAAGCGATAACACGCGAGCGACTTAAGGTTTTAACACGCGAGCGACCTAAGGGTTAGGTCGCGAGCGACCTATACGCGAACGACCTAAAGTCCAACGACCTACGACCTAAATCCGAGGCGAACAAAATATGCAGGCCGTGACTTTTCCACGCACGCGAGCTAATGATTCCGAGCGACCTAACCTAGGCAGAGCGACCTAAGCTCAGGAAATTCACCAAACAACTAAAAAATGGAGTTTTTCGCCAATCCAATCCAATTCAAATGCAAATGTACATGCTAAAGTGATGGGGAATCATTCCTAACAGTCCAATATAGTTATAGACTAGAATTGTGAGATAAAAATCTCACCTTTGCTCCAAAACCCAATGAAAATGAAGAACAAAGCTTGAAGGCAAATGGAGAAGCAACCACAAGCTTGAATCCGATGTCTTCTTCTTGAATTTGGAGTTGAATGTTGGAGTTGCAATAAAACAAAGACTTTGGAGTTTTAATTTCTCATTCCATTCACCATTTTTATTGAAGCTTTAGTGTTAGGAAATGAAATGAAGCAATGAAGAAGAAGGGGGTGGAACTTGGGCCTAATGGGCTAAAAGTCCAAACCAAAGGCTCGAGTGAAAAAGTGGTGAAATTCCACTAACCCCAAACGTATCAATGTTTATACTTAGAAGATTGCAAACGACGTTTCGAACTTAATGGAAGTGGTCTCGAGTCCTAATTTGACCGTTTGCAAAAAGTAGCTTCGGACCAAAATCCGATTAACGATAAAATATTTAAATAAAATATTTAAATATAAAAAAATCGATAAATATGCGGGTTGTTACAAAAATACCCTACGCCGTCGAAGTCGCCATCCCCTTCTAGCAACCGATCGAAACCCTAACCCTAGCTGCAAAAGGAAACCCCACCGAGCCATACTTCGTCTCGTGACCACCCAATCCAAATCACGGTACAAGATGCTCGCGCGCCTCCCCTAGTTTCGAACGAGATACAGAGCTCGGCAACGCCCCCCCCTTCGGTCGAATCGACTTCGAACGCCTCGAACGCGAGTACTGAATTGAGGAACGACTGGATTTGAGAATTAGGCTTCGGCCATTATATTTTTTTTTGGGCTCTCGATTTAGAATTGAGAAGATAGGAAAGGATCAAGTGCTATGTAAGAAAAATTCGGCTGAAAAAATCGAATTTACAATATCTGACTGTTGAAAAGCAAGAAAATCAAGAATTCAAAATAGTTTCAATTTCTTATGGAAAATAGCTTTAATCAGATCTCTAAGGTCAGCAAGTCTATATCACCCGAGCCTCCTCCTCTTCATCCCCCTTCTTCTTCTTCCCTCAAGGAGGTGCAACCTGAAATCGACAATGAGGGTTTTCAACTTGTGAAAAACCGCCGCTACAGAGGGAAGACCTTTCACCAACAATCTCCAGCAAAGAACCTTAGTAAAAATCTTGCGAATTTGTCCAGCAATGGTAACAGGAATACAAGATTTAGCAATTCTAAATCCATTGTTAATCAGTATTCACATGCTGCACCAAATTATTCAACCACAGTTCAAAAGAAGCAAGACAGCTCAGGCACAAATTCATTGCAGTATAATAGCAAAGGGTCTTCCTCAAATAAAGCATCTTCATGGGCAGATTTAATTAGAGAAGGGGGTCTCAGACCTGATTTCGATCTGAAATACCAAGCACCTCTAACCATTAACAAAAAGAAAATGGTTGTTATGAAAGAAGGTGTCAGTAAAAGAACAGAGACAAAGTGGGGCTGCTCGGTAATAGCTTACGTATACGGTAATAGACCTTCTTATCATCATTTTAAAGCATTTGTTCAAAGAACATGGAATCCAGTGAGCAACTTTGAAATTTTTTCAAGAAATAATGGTTTTTTTGTGATCAAATTTACGGCTGAGTGTGACTGTGAAAAAGCTATAAATGGGGGTCCATATTTCATTAATGGAAAGTTAATCATTTTAAAAAAGTGGAGCAGTAAAATTGCTTTTGACAGGGATTTACTATCCACTATTCCAGTGTGGATTCGTTTGCCAGAATTAAGTTTAAAATTGTGGGATAAAGAAGCCTTTGAGGCAATAGCAAGTGTTGTGGGAATTCCTCTAAAGCTTGATGAACCAACTGCAAAGGAGACAAGATTAAGTTATGCAAGAATCCTTGTTGAAATTAATGCAAATTCAGAATTTCCTGATGAAGCCCATATAACAATGCATGATGGAGAAACATTAGTTCAAAATATTGAATATGAATGGATTCCACCAATATGTTCAAATTGCAAATGTTTTGGGCATTTAACTGAAATCTGTTCTTCTAAAATGATTTGGAAAGAAAAGCAGAAAGATTCTTCAATCATCAAAGAAAAGGCATTGTTATCAGAAAATAATCAAGAAAGCATCATGGATACAATTTCTTATGGCAGACAGCAAGAAAAGATTCAAGAATTCTGTGTCCCTGATAATTCTCTAACAGGGAAAATAAAGTTCTTCGAAAATTTTAATAATAAAGACTGCATAATGGATATGTCTACAAATGTGAATGTCTCTGATGTTTCAAACCAGCAGATAGTTCCAGATCAAATAATGGCTGAAATCTCTGAAGAACCATCAAATCAGGTAAAGAGAAATGATATCACTCCTACTATTTTGGATTCAAACTCGGATCATGGTGAAGTGCACTCACCTGATGAAGCAAAAAATGCAAGTGAAATAATTCCTTTGGTAATAAATACAATTCCAAAAATAACAACTGCTAGAGATGCAATCAGGGAAATTGGTTCTAGAAACTGTCATAAAGAAATCTCAGAAGATTTAGTCCAAAAAGCCATAAAACTAATTCCAAATTCATCTCCTCCATCAAAAAAGAAGAAAAAAGAAAGGAAGAAAAGCAAAATAAAAAACCTACAAGATATTCTTTCTCAAGAGATAGAAGAAAGCTCTGGAAAAGATGAATTTCAGGAAAAATATGTAAAAGAAAATCCAAGGTGGTCTGATTATCTGAAAATTCAAGGTAAAAAACCATTAAAAAGAAATGGGCATAAAAATTCAGAATGCATAGAAGATAAAAGAGACAAAGGAAAGCTGGAGGATCACAATCTCAGTCTTTCAGTATGAAGCTGTGATATCCTTTATGTATCCTAATCATTCATATTATATTATTATCATCATATGAATATGATTACTTGGAATGTTAGAGGGTTAAATTCCCATGAAAGAAAATTAGATTTGACTAATCTAATTCTCACAAAAAAACCAAGCATTGTTGGTATCCTTGAGCATAAGCTTGATGATTCTAATATTTGCAATTTACATGATAGATATCTGAAAAATTGGGATGTTATTAACAATAATAATATGGGGGGAAATGGTAGAATAATGGTAATATGGGACCCAAATATTTGGAGTCTTAGCCAATATTTTACTAACTTCCAATTTATACATTGTAAATTCCTAAATAAAGGGGGATTCCAAATTGAAATCTCTTTTATTTATGCTTCAAATAGTGAAAAGGAAAGAAGTTTATTATGGAATGATATTAAATCTTTAAACTCCAATATGTCTAAACCCTGGATTATAATAGGTGATTTTAACACTGTATTTCACTCTTCTGAAAAAAGGGGAGGTATTCCCATTCCTTTTAGTAAGTTAGAATTTTTTAACAACTTTTTTCTGGAAACTGGTTTAATTGAACCCAGTATTAAAGGGAATCAATTCACTTGGAAATCTGGGGTTTACAGGAACATTCATTGTAAACTTGACAGAATTCTTATCAATCATTTATTTGTAAATACTTTTCCTAACTTCAATTGCTATACTCTCCCTCAAGCTACTAGTGACCATACCCCCCTGCTTATTAATTTTTCTGGTCATGATAATATTAGTAGAAATATTCCTTTTAGATTTGTTAATGGGTGGACATATGATAAAAGTTATAAAGATACTGTCAAAAACAGTATAATTTCTATAAATAGTGGCTCTGCCCAAAGCAAATTTAAAAGAATTCTCAAGAATATCAAAGTCAACTTAAAAAACTGGAATAAAAATAGGAACAGAGACAATATCAAAATTATCAGGGAAGAATGTGAGATTGCCCAAAACAACATTGATTTTGATAGCTCAGACAAATCCAGAATTAACCATTTTTTTCAACTCCAAAATAAATTATGTCATAGTCTGCATGTTCAAGTAATTAACATGAGGCAGCAAGCCAAAGTTGAATGGCTTACTAAAGGTGATGAATCTAGTAAATTTTTTTATGCCAAGATGACATCTAGGAAAAAAATCAATGATATTGGTAAAATCCTTGATTCTACTGGTGCTACTTTGAATGATGTCTCTAGTTTAGAAAATATGGCTATCAATTATTTTTCTGACCTCTATAATTCCAATGATTATAAGAATGATTTCCCAAATATTGAAGCAAAATTTTTACTCAATGAAAGTAGTAGTGATATTCTTCTTGCCCCTGTTGAGTTGGTAGAAATTAAAAAAATTATTTTTGAATCAAACATAGATAAAAGCCCAGGGCCTGATGGTTTTGGGGCAAAATTTTACAAAACACACTGGGAGGATTTCAAAAATATTATTCATGAAGTTATAAAAGAATTTTTTACATCTGGAAAGCTTCTCAAAAGCTTAAATCATACTTTTATTACTTTAGTTCCTAAGGTTAAAATTCCCTCAGATTTAGGGGATTACAGGCCCATTGCCTGTTGTAACTTTATTTACAAAATTATAGCTTCTATTTTAAGTAATAGAATAAAAATTTTTCTTAAATATCTGATTTCTGAAAATCAATGTGCTTTCATTCCAGGTAGACAAATCATTGAGAATTCTCTTTTGGCTCATGAACTTATCAGAAACTTTAATAGGGGCTGTAAGAATAAAGTCTGCATCAAAATTGATATTCACAAAGCTTTTGACAAGATTAATAGGCATTTTATCATATATATGATGAGGCAAATGGGATTTCATAAAAAATTTTGTGACTTAGTTAAAGAATGCATTGATTCTGCCTCTTTTTCTATTTTAGTTAATGGATCTCCCTGTGGTTTTATTTCTAGTAACAGGGGAATTAGACAAGGGGATCCTCTTTCCCCCTATTTGTTCACAATTGCTATGGAATATTTTTCAATTCAAATGGAATTGGAACAAATAAGAGGAAATCTCAGGCCTGTTAATAGAATCTCTCCTAGCATTACTCATCTTCTATATGCTGATGATTTGCTTATTTTTATGAATGCAGATATCAACAGTGTTCAATCTTTAGCTAAAATATTGGAAAAAATGGAAAACATTGCTGGTCTCCAAATCAATGAGAGTAAAAGTAAAGCTTATTTTAGTAAAAATTGTGCTAATAAAGGGGAAATTCTTCAAATATTAAAAATAAATGAAGGGCAACTGCCTGTCAAATATTTGGGTCTCCCTCTCAGCACCAATCAACTTTCAGCCAAGGATTGTTCTAAACTAATTGACATCATTCAAAATAAAATAGAAAATTGGTCTAGCAGACTTCTATCTATTGCTGGAAGGTTAGAGCTTGTTCACACTGTCATCACAGCTATCATCATGTTTTGGATCCAAACTCACAATATCCCCAAATCTGCTATTTGCAAAATAGAGAGAATTTGTGCAAATTTTTTATGGAAAGGGAAAAATCATAAAATTTCTTGGGACACAGTTTGTAAACCAAAAGAGGCAGGTGGTTTGGGTCTAAGAAACATCAATGATTTAAAAGTAGCCTGTAGTATGAAGCTTTTTTGGAAATTGATAGAAGGTAAATCATTATGGGCTAAATGGATGATTTGCAAATATGCCAAAAACAAAAATTTTTGGACTATGCCAGCTGAAAATCACCACTCACACACTTGGAAATCCATCTTAAATAGCAGAAATAAAGGCATCAATTTATTGGATAGAAAATTCAAGGATGGAAAGAAAACTAGCCTATGGTTCGACCCATGGATAAATGGTAAATCTTTAATCAGTTTGCTTGGTTGGACTAATCTTATATACTTTGGGGGAGCCAATTTAAAAGTGGATAGTATTATTGAAAATCATAAGTGGAATCCTAACAATCATCCAGCTGCTTCTATTTTTAAAAATGCCATTGAAAAAATTGAAATTGATCCAAATTCAGCAACAGATTGCTGGAAGTGGAAGCTTTCAAAAAGAGAGAAATTTTCCTTCAAAGCTACTTGGGATTATTTAAAAGGATTTGAAACAAATATGGAATGGTGCAGTGTTATTTGGAATAAAGCAAATTGTCCAAAAATGGCGCATTGTGCTTACTTTGCACTGTTAAATAGATTACCAACCAGAGACAGATGCAAAAAATGGAGCAAAAATAATTTTTTTGATACCAAGTGCCTTCTTTGCAATATGGAAAGTGAATCAGCTGATCACTTATTTTTTGATTGCATTTTTTCAAGGCACATTTGGTTCATTGCAAAGAATAAACTCTTTTTCAGTCAAAACAAGCCAATGCAAAGCATTAAAGACAGTATTCAATACATTCAGGAAAGCTTCAATTTCAAATCAGAGAAATTCAATAAAGCTAGCATAATGCTAACAACTGCCATATATCACATATGGAAAGAAAGAAATGCTAGGCAACATTCGAACAAGAAAACAGATGCCATTAAAATCTGGAAAAACATTGAAATAGATTTCCACATTTTGAGTCAGAAAGCAAGCAAAAACAAATCTCAATTTTATCAGCTACTTGAAGAGCACAATGATCAGGATGAAGTTGCTGCCAGTATGGAATTATACTTACAAAGGGGGAAAACAAATAATGAATTTCCCCAAAGTTGTTTCCCTCAGTTTGATAAATTTCGAATCCATGGTACCCAGAGGAGAGAAGCCAGCATCGCCAGCACTTCAACTACTGGAGGCGGCCATTACTCTCCTAATACCAAGAGTTGCTCCTGCAAGGGAAGTATACAGGGACATTACTTTAATAATTGTGCAATAAAAGACAATAGAAAATATCTCACCAATAATTTTCTACCTGATATTAGCAGGAATTACCGCACTTCCAGAGAAGTAGCAACGAAGCTGGATCCCCTCCTGCATCAAAATACATCAATTAATACTGATCAATTCCTGCATAGAACTGAAGAGCAAAGCTATATAAGCAAGCTGAATGGTAACACTTATCACATATCTGTTTGGGAAAGAGGCGAAAGCAGCAGGAATGACATTATAAATGACAAAAGCAAGCTTTTTTACAAAGTCGACTGTCGGAATGGCCCAATTAAGCTTATCAGCTACAACATTGGCAACTTGACCCAAGAGAAAGATGGATCTACCAACTATAATTTTAAAGCAGACGCTAAATACTCAGAGAGCATCTCTAAGAAGAAATCGAGAATATGGAATCCTCCATAATCCAGATATGTTCTCGAGCTCATAGATCATGATGGATCAGTAATCATAGAGCCTCCTTGAAGCATTTTTCAATGATTATTTCATCTTTTGATGGGCTGAAGGGATTCATCGCCATTTTCCTTCGGTTGTTTTTTCTCCTTTTTGTTTGTGATTTTGGTGTGGTTTGAGTCGGCTCTGCCTAGGGTTTGTTGAGTGTTCGGGTTTGTTGGTTCGGGTTTTCATTTTACCCGTCTTGTACATTGATTTTGGGCCTGGCCCATTTACTTTTTTCAAAAAAAAAAAAAATTCGGCTGAAAAGAAAAGAAGGGGCGACGATTTGAAATATATAAAAAAAAGAAGCGTATACAAGAGGTCTCGATTATTTAAATTAAATTTCATCAGACTATTTATCAATTAAATTTCTAGCACGTTTATATTTCGTGCACTCACATACTAACTCCGATCAAAACGAAATTTGAAATCCGATAATAATTCAATATTGCGGACCCAATGGAACTGGTTTCGTCAAATTACGAGACTGTGCCTCGGAAGGCTATTTTTAAATTCAATTTAAACGATATTAAATTTCAAAACTTAACAAACCATTCTTAAATTTAATTTCAACACTTATATTCTCTTCAGTAATATCAATATAAATTTTATAAGCCTTCAAATTATTTTTAACCGGCTTAAAACTTCAGATTACATATTTTCCCCGATTCCATATTATTTAATTTAATAATTTAAATATCAAATAAACTGTGACATTTGAAATTCAAGTTAGAAATTAACCTTTAAATATTCAAAATCAATTAAATATTCCAATTTTAAATGCTCGAAAATTCCGGGTCGTCACATTCCTCCCCCTTTAAAAGAATTTCGTCCCCGAAATTACTAGTTAGGAAGAATGATCCAATACCCATTTACTTTTCCCAAATCCATACAGTTTCTAATAATTCAACATCTTGCCAACTATCCTTTTATAAAAGACCCATTATTATTCTTATTAACTTTCCAAGCTTTCTCATAGTTCCTAAATAGCTCTACATATCCAACTATTCAAATTATAATTCAAAACTAAGTTTAAAATTTTCAAAATTTCTCAAAAATTTTCCAACTCTCTAAATTTTCAAAAAAGTTTGCCAGCGTCTCCTTTGCGCGGCTAGCTCGGTACAACTACAAAAGGCCTCTACGGGCTCCCAAATCCCAAAAGAAAATAAAAAGGCCAAGTGGCTCGATCAAAAACCCAATCAAATTTCATATCAAAAATTTAAATACATACCTTTTTGTCGAGCAATTCAAATTTATCTTCTGGAATTAAAACCCATTTTTCTTTTCTTTTTTATATTACCTGCATATTCCACTTAGCAATAATATCCAATCGCAATATTCCCAAAATATTTTATCGACTTTTTCACAAAATGCCAATATATATTCATCCAAATATTAACTTGGAATATATTTGTATTATCAATTTCCAAGTAAGAATTCACTATCCCTTTCTTAAGTTTGGTATAAGTATTTAATGTGCTTCTTATATTTATTTTCATCTTACTACATTAGTTTATATCTGTTTCTATTCAAATTGATTCTTTCATTTCCATCCGAATTTAATTTATCTTCAACTATGTGTATTAAGTTTTATCTTCCATTTATAACTGATTCATATTATAATTTTATAGTAGTTTCATTCACTAATTTATTTCAATTTTCAGTTTGAAATCGTTTGGTCGTTAACAAAAATTTTCGAAAAATTTTCAAAAAAATTTCTAACCCCCAAAATTTCTGAATTTTTTTTGCAGAGTCTCCTTTGTACGGAGGAGCTTTTGCAATTTGACAAAAGAGATAAATATGTATACATCGACCCACACGGTCGGAAAAACCAAAAACAGTTCATATTTCCTATTTTTATTGCGTAGGCGTACCTTATTTAGCATTTTTAAACAAACAACTTATATTCTTAGCATCAAGTGTGACCAAAATCCAGCCAAGCCGCTTCCCGGTACCTGTACTTACTCAATTTAAACACATAAGTAACATACCTATGAAATTTATAACATTTCATTCATTTAAACTGCTACAACATATCAACAACATAAGTAATGCATTATAAATACTTCCATAAGCAATTTGTATAGTTTCCAAACTAGTTCAATTTTCTTTTATCCGATTCATATACCATTTTCATTCATCACAAGTGAGTTACAACTCATTTACTTATCTTCAACTCATATTTATGTCTAAACAACCCATATTTATAATAATTGATTCAAAAATCAATTTTATTTACTTTTATTAATCCATGGAATTTTATTTTCCTTCGTTTACGTCGAACGGCCAAGTTAAGCAATCTCGACGATATTTATTTAAATAAACAATTTCTTTAATTTTATAATCATTTTAAAATTGGTTCCTACTCAATTTATATTTAATTCCATTTCAATTTTTATTTACAAACTATAGATTTGCATTTTATTTCATATTTACCTTGGTTTCATTCAAACCATTTTATTCGGCTTAGAAACACTCCCTTAAGCAACCATTCAACATATTTATTTAAGCCGAACTTCCATTCAATTATTTGCTTAAGTTATTTATTTATTTATTTTTCCCAGCTTTATAGCCCAAGTTTATATTTATTTATTTTTTTATAAACAATCTCCAATTTATATTCTTGATTTCATTTTTATTTGCTAAATCCATTTCACTTACTAACTTAACTCACTTTGTTTGTTCATGTATTTATTTGAAATTTTTTAGTTTACATTCACAGTTCATTTCCATATCTATTTATTTAATTAGAAGGCCAATTCAAAATTTTATTTCCACTCTCTTGAATTTATTTGTAATTCAATCCATAATCTAACTCTTTCATTCAACAATACTTCAATTTAGTTTACTGACAATATGCATTGAATATTATTTATAACTCAATTCTAATTCATAATCAAAGTTTATTAATTCTCAAGTCAACTTATTAAGTTATCCCAAATTAGTTTACTTCCATTTTCAATTAAATATTGATTTTTATTACAAAATCACTTCATTATATATTTTTTTCTTTTTTTTTCTTGAGTTCAATTCTAATTTTATAATTCAAAGTTGGATGTCTATTTCATTTCCAAGATACAAATATTTTATTTTGACTTATTTATTCCACTTTTAAAATTTTATAAGCCACACACTCATTTATTTTCCCCCCGCTTCCATTCATCTACACCCAATCACATTTATCTTTCACTTTAACTCAAGATCTTACTTTTATTAAGCCAAACATACTTTCATTTCAAGCATTTAAATTTCTTTTGATAAGCAATCGAAGTTTATTTATTCAATTTAATCCTTATCCAACTATTTCTATTCGATTCATTCAACTTAAATTATTCAAGCTTTTATTTAATAAATTTTCCACTTCCCTCGAAATCACCCTTCCATAATTTTTTAATCTTAAGTTAATTTATTTAATTCAACTTCATACTTAATTTCATTTCCAATTTATTTGATACTCATGTAATCAAATTCCATTTACTTTAATTAGCCATTATCATATATCCATTTAAGTTTTGTTAGAATTATACCCAAGGTCGTATTTAATTCATTCTTTCTCGAATTGGATTCATTAGAAAATTCAACTAGCTTTCAACTTAAGTTAATTTACTTCAATTCACCACCATTTCATAACTTAAGTTCATTCTCATTTTAATTTATTCATGCTCGAATTGGATTTATTTCATCACCAATCATTTTTATTTTAATCCAATTCCATACAACTCAAGCTTTATTTCCAAACCCTATTACATAATCACAATCTTTGATTTGATTTTCCTTTGATCAAACCCCCAACCATTTCACTAATTAATTCGATTAGTTTCTTCTTTTATCCATTTTAAATTTAATTACATTAACAATTCATTGTTGGGTTTATTAATAATAAGGCCATTCAATTTACGCTTGAATTGGATTTGTTTATATTTCACACCACATCCAATTAATCCAATTCATTCAACAACACTTCCAATTATACTCCAATTTAATTCAAGTTAAATTTCAATTTTATTTAACTTATCTCAAGTTAAATTCAAATATATTTTCTTCACTTTCATTCACTTAAGTTAAATTTTAATTGCCGGACTAAAATTTTCAATCCCTTCTTATTAATATAACCTTTACTTTATCAGTTCAATAGCTGATTCATTTATTCATTCACAAATTCATTTTCAGCCAATGAATTTTGTTTTCAAACATTAATTAATTTTAGTCCATTTGAACTTATTCTACGCTTATTTTACACATTTAAATCAAGCATCATCCAACATTGAATTTCAATTCATTTGCATACCATAGTAATTAATCAGTTACTTATAAATTTTAAATCTCAAAACTTTGTTTTATTGAATCCAACTTAACTAATTTTCTTTTCCAAACTTAAGTTCAACATTCAATTTTGAAAACGTATATATATATCTCACCAAATTATTCCTTTGCATTTTCAAAATCAACCAAATTTCTCCAACAAACATTAATCCAAAATGTCCCGGTAGCAATCCCTCTTTTGGAAACTCGAAAATGAACACCGACGATGTCACGATCATCATCGGAATTATTTTCCAGCGACCGTAAAGAGTTCAATGCTTTTATCTCTTTTAAAACCCTTCAAATATTTTTAAATTCCAAATCTCTCTAGACTTCACATCCGATTCAAAATATTTCTCAATATATATTACCTTCTCAACTTTTGAGAAACATTTCCAAATTCAAAGGAATTTAAATTTCCAAATTTTCAAATTCCAAACTCTTTAAATTTATATTCAAACATTACTTTGGAATTTTATTTTATTTTAATTATTAATCACACTATAATTTACATTATAGTTTACATTTACAAATTCATTTGTATACAAATTTGTTTCTTAGTTTTTCATCATGGTTTCAATATCTTATTAAGTTATGAATCACATTTACAAATCTCATTTATTTATTAATTTATTCCTTAATCTCTGGTTATTATTTCAATTCTTATTCAATTATCATACAATGACAATTATTTAATATTACCACTTTCTAACAACCAAACATCCAAATATAACTATAATAATTAAGAAAATCATTTTCTTTATATACAAGATAATTTTGGGTAAAATTATTTCATTTACCCTATTTAAAACGATACTATGTCGGTTTACCTTGTTCAAGAGTTTAGAAATTCCTATCGATGATACGGCATCCCATATATCGACCAGAATCCATAAACACTCAACCGATAAATCAATGCAATATAAAAATAATTTTATATTCACTAACAAATACGCGCTCATATCTATTAATACTCTCAAACTCATTCTAGAGTACTACGGGCTCTATTTTATGAGTAGTTCCCACCAGATCCAAGGTTATCACCAACCTAAGTTCTGATACCAACTGTAACAGCCCGCAAATCCGTACCTCTTGAGTCAACACTATTCTATCTAAATCAACTCAAGTTGCACAGAAATACGAACCATTTGGGTTAAAGAAGAAGAGGTAGAAGTAGAAAATAGAAAACAATAACAGAATCTAACCATCGCAGCGGAATAAAATACAATAGACAATAAATTATCCTTACTCAAAATCAAATATCTCTATTTATATATTACATCATCAGAGTACATCAATCATAGCTCAACATCAATATCATACAAATGGATACACAACAACTCAACACGGCAGAATATATATATAAACAAGTACGGGAGTACGTATCGTCATCCTGCTCGTCTCCTGAGCTCCACATCATCATATCCTGTATCCTATAATACTCGGTATGACCCGAGCATTACAGTTAAACAATACCCGAGTCAGTCTGGAATACCAGCGTGAGAAAATCACACCCAATTGATTATTAAAGTTTCAAAAATCATTTGAAAACAAAAGCATCTCGTAAGACCACGCCACAAATAAACATGTCGGGTTTTTACCTTACGATAGCTAAAACAAATTTTATAGAAATCTTCTGATATTATAATAGGGTCTATATACAAATACTTATTAAATAGCCGAAATTGTTACATTCATTAAATTCCATCTACTAGCCACAAAGTGGGTAATACAAACAAAACTCGTACAAGGCTCGTAGGGAGAAAGGATTTCCAACTAATGACTAGGCACTGGGGTACCACCTGTCACAGTACAGGGCCTAGATCACCGTACCGAGGAGTACGCCCGCTCCCCTGCAACACAAGACCGGGACTACCCCTTACTGGATAATCCCGAGTGAGATCACCCCGCGGTTGGGATCAGCAACTGCCCACTAAGCCGAAATAAAAAGGGACATCTAGACAGGGATATCCTCACCCTGCTTGGGTGCTACCCACCTAGCCTTGCTGCATAACCCCTGATTTTCAGTCATTCCCATTTGATGAGGCTTGAGGCTAAGCGTTACCTTTTTAGAACATATCCCTTAGAATGCCCCTCGTCTACCTGACGATGTTTCGCAAGCATTCATCCATACAAGTCCGTCCCGGGTTCAAACGGAACAGAAGGCACTATTCCTACTACATCCATTTTGGAAATATCCTCAGGATTAGTAGCGACTAGCCCTTGCACTTCTCTGCTCCATCTTCGAATCCAAAATCGTTTTCCACGAAACGTACAAACCGGATCGAAGTGGTTTTCGAGAAATAAATCTCGGTCTCGGTCTCTTCGAAACGATCAACGCATTTTTGTCCAATATTGATAGTCGATTATTTAACTATCAATTCATATCCACTCACAACCATCAAACAATAAATAATTTCCCCAAATTATTTATTCATCTCAAAAATATCTTCACAAGATATAATTTCACTTTTCAAACTCCTTGAAAACAATTTTCAAAACTATCTGCCTTTCTCAAAATAAATTCCAAGTATTTCTATTTCCACTGGAATCACAAAGCACAAAACTTTAGATTTTTAAAATAATTTAAAAAAACACTTTATTGAAATATACTTTAAAACCTTTAAGTTAGAAACAATTTCAAAAATTTGTTAAAAATACATACAATATGAATATTTGAAAATAATGTTTACTTTATAAATATAAAACTAGTTTTCACTTTTTAAAACAAAATACTAAATCACCTTTAAATAATTATTACAATAATAGATTTGAAAAAATATTTACTTAAGAATTTTAATCATTCAGAAATAATAAATTTTTTAAAACATGCTTTTTGAAACAACCTTAAACTTTTATCTTATATTTTAAAATTTACTTAAAACGTACTTGGCTATCCAGAGAAATATACTTATCTTTGCAACCTTTAAAAATAAATCACTATTTATTTTTAAACAAATTTTCTCATTCCTTTAATAAGTTCCCACCTGAATTTACTCTTCCAAAAATCCAACTTCAACACTTAAATCAATCCCAAATTGATTTCCAATTTACTTTATTTATTCAAAAATCCTTTAATTTCAGATTTTATTCCTTAATTATGATTTAAAATTACTTTTAATTGAAATATCAATTTAGATTTCTCAATTTACTTCTTATTCCTTTAAATAAATTTAAAACTTTAAGTTTAAAATAATTCTTTATTCCTTTAAAATTAATATCACATAATTTTACAATTCATTAATTACTGTTTATTCAAATTCTTTTCTTTTCATATTCGAAGTTATTTATTAGTATTTAACATACTTCCATTTCTTTTTCAAGTCATTCTTAATTTATTAATTTCTCTAAGATGATTTCGTTTACAAATTTCCTTTATTTTCTTCCCAAAATCCAATTTATATATTTTTGGTAATTCATTATACCCAATATATATCCAATCAAATCATATCACTCAATATTCCAATATATTCAACATTGAATATCAAGTAATCACAATAGAGAATATTAAATAATAAATGTTGAGGGATCCAGTTGGATCCCTCCAACCTGTTCCCTGCATCCACAGATGTTAGCACAATATAATATGCCAATTCCAAACCTACCGTATTATAGCACATCAATCAACCTCAATCATTCAAACAATTATTTAAATTTAATCATTTAAATTTAAATTTAAATTAACTGAATGAGATTAACTCATCTTTGATTTCAGTTTTGCAACGCACTTCATTCTCGATTTGATTCCACGATTCTCGGACCTTGTATAAACATTAGGCATTTTATTAATATTCGAGTCAATTGAACAATTAAATTTCCATTTGATAATTTAATTAACCACATATTTTATTACCTTTTGACAAAATTTAAATTACTAATAATCTAAATTTAAACTAATTTCTTTTTTTTATTTCTTAGTAACTAAAATAATTTAAATAAGTTAATTAAATAAATTAATCACCTTAATATATTATTTTAAAACAACTAGTAAGTTTAAAATGTAATATGTATATTTGTTTTAGGTTTAGTTTTGAAATTACATGTATGTTTATAAATAACTTACATAGGTTTCATAAAAACTAATTTATATAAACTTTCACTTTTTTTCCCTTCAAAATCACTATATATATATTTTTTTCTTTTCAATCCTTATTTATGTATAATTTGTTTTATATATATATATATATATATATATATATATATTTAAATTAAACTCAAATCAGCTTCAACCTTCTAAAGAACTGCTTATAGATAATATTTTTCCCCTCTTTTCTCGAACTAAAATCTGATTAATAACCTAGTTTAAATAACTATCAGAAAAACAAAGAAAAACAAACCACAGCTCGCATCACACGCCAAACAAAAACTCGAGAAAATGAAATCCCAGATTCCACCGAGAAAGGCCGAGAATCCAACATCAACTGCACATCAACACTCATGACCCCTCCTTCATTCGCACGCAAAAATACCCTACGCCGTCGAAGTTGCCATCCCCTTCTAGCAACCGATCGAAACCCTAACCCTAGCTATAAAAGGAAACCCCACCGAGCCTTACTTCGTCTCGCGACCACCCAATCCAAATCACGGTACCCGATGCTCGTGCGTCTCCTCTAGTTTCGAACGAGATACAGAGCTCGGCAACGTCCCCTCCCCCCTTCGGTCGAATTGACTTCGAACACCTCGAACGCGAGTACTGAATTGAGGAACGACTGGATTTGAGAATTAGGCTTCGGCCATTTTTTTTTTGGGCTCTCGATTTAGAATTGAGAAGATAGGAAAGGATCATGTGCTATGTAAGAAAAGTTCGGCTGAAAAGAAAAGAAGGGGCGACGATTTGAAATATATATAAAAAAAGAAGCGTATACAAGAAGGCTCGATTATTTAAATTAAATTTCATCAGACTATTTATCAATTAAATTTCCAGCACGTTTATATTTCGTGCACTCACATACTAACTCCGATCAAAACGAAATTTGAAATCCAATAATAATTCAATATTGCGGACCCAATGGAACTGGTTTCGTCAAATTCCGAGACTGTGCCTCGGAAGGCTATTTTTAAATTCAATTTAAACGATATTAAATTTCAAAACTTAACAAACCATTCTTAAATTTAATTTCAACACTTCTATTCTCTTCAGTAATATCAATATAAATTTTATAAGCCTTCAAATTATTTTTAACCGGCTTAAAACTTCAGATTACATATTTTACTCGATTCCAAATTATTTAATTTAATAATTTAAATATCAAATAAACTGTGACATTTGAAATTCAAGTTAGAAATTAACCTTTAAATATTCAAAATCAATTAAATATTCCAATTTTAAATGCTCGAAAATTCCGGATCGTCGCACTCATTCTACTTTCCATGATAGAACCCTTTTTCGTTCCACCCATGACTCCCTTTGTCGAACTCATCCTCATTCAAAATGCCATAATAGAACCCTTCCTCGTCTTCATTCTAGTTGTCATAGAGATTTCTCCATCTAGAGACTGGGATAACCCACCTAAATTACCAAAGAAGGATGCTAGCAAGAAGAGTTCCAATAAACATTAAAAGAAAAATATTTACCAAAAGATTTTTATTTTCGAATCAATGCTACCATCTCCCATTAAAACAAAATATCTATTTTTTCAAAAAAATACACCGCCAGTATGTAAATAATTTCTCAAAATATTTTCCATCATTTTAAACCATTAAAAAGTAAATTTTGAATAAACATTGTGTTGTATGAGAAATCAAATCGTTCTTTGAAATAAAAAATCTTTGTTTTAAAATTTTATGGAAGCGAAAAATTGGTTTTGAAATATATTTTTTTAAACTCGGCTATCCTTGATTTCTCAATGGTATCCATCAAGCCTTTATTCATTAGAATCCTCCAACCACTATTACTCATTTTCATGGAACCTCTTTACATTTCTTTATCAAACAAGGTGTAAATAATTACAATATGTCAAATAACAAGTAAGCAAGTAAACAAGCAAACAACCAAATAAAGAACAACTAACCAAAACAAATAGGCGACAAGCGAACAAACAATCAAAAACAACCAATACAAGCAAAAGAAATTAATCTGAACAAGCATAACATGAATTAATTAGTGAACAACCAACAAACTAGTAAACAAACAAATAGTTAAAACTAATCATAGTAAAACAAACAATCAACAACATGATGCAATTGGACAATTAAAATTGGCATAGCATAAATTAATAAGTAAACATAGGTAAATAAGTAGCTAAATTTCTCAATGCAATTAATTTAACAAGCAACACTGTAATATAAACCATCCATAGTAAATAAATACAACCAACAAGATGACTATCCCAAATATCAAAATGGGCGGTCCCTTTTTCATATCCTAACTCTCTCCATGGAAGGGGATAACTAGATGTCCCTATAGCTCATTATGGAAAATTGCATACAATAGTAAATGTAACATTATCAAAAACTCACAATGAGTGTTCAACAAACTCAAAACTCAACTTACCCCATTGTCATATACCCCATGTTAGAAACTCTAATTTGTAGTTCTCGGTTAAAATTCCAATATAAAACATCTTTTTTAATAAAATACCTTTATAAAAAATACCTCTTAAGTTTGTTATTTAATTAATATTTTACCTTTTTCACCATTTGATTTTCAAATAAAATCTCCGCATCTTGGTAAAATATTTTTCTCAAGGTATTGTAAAGCTAGATATTTTATAATACATCGTTTCTTAATAATATATTATCAATAAAATAATTTTCAAGTTAGGTCTCTTTTCAAACAAAATTTGTTTACCCAAAAATGTTTTCTCTTCAAAACATTATTTATCAAAAAAGTACCCTTTAAGTGAATATCCTTATAACCAAAAATCAATTTCCAAACAAAAAGTTTTCTAAAATAAAATATTCTCCTTTAGTAAATAAATTTTTTTCAAATAAATATTTAATCATATTCTTTACTATAAATAAATACTTTTTCAAATAAAAATACTTCTACCAAACTATTTTCAATATTTCCACTAGTTAAAATATTTCTTCCATGTTATTTCAAATACTTGTTTTGAAAAAATAATTATTTTACAATAAAATACCTTTTCATGGAAATAACCATCTTATAGAATATCTTTGATAGAGTTAGGGGTATGCGCTAGGGAAAATTATGTAATTTGCTACATAAATCTAACATAATAACCAATCTTGTTCAAAATAAAAGGTGTTTTCTCTCTGTTATATACTAGTTATAATATGTTATAAATTAATTAATTATTCAATCTAAGTATATTTAACAGAAAGTCCATAATTGGTATGTTTTATAATTGTGGTTATAACGTGTTGTAACCATGAGCAATTTATTGCAATATAATAAACATAACGTTTTAAATATTCTTGATCAAGATGTATCAAAACTGGATATTAATATATCCGTTAAGACTACAGTACGTAATGCTCTCCAAATATTGGGCAGTTCATTACTCATGACTATTACGGACATTAAGGGATTGCATATGAATAATTATTGGATAACTATGGAATGGCTTACTCGATAGTTTTTTATTGGTTAATATAGCTAAGGTGAAATAGAAAATATCGATGTGACAATAATACATAGTTCTGTTGACTTGAGTGTACTGTTGATCTTCAATGTTGAAGCTCCACTTTGATTTTAGTTAAATCGTGGCATGGTGTACATCTAATGACTTTATTTGGGTTGAATGGAAGCATTGGAACTAAATCATTATTCAAGAGAGGATTTGCATCCTCGGTTATATGGGATTAGTATCACGGGGTTAACTTAAGTCAACTCAAAGTCAAAGTCTCTGCCCAGAGTAGTATGATTAATAATAATTATTATTATTTAACCAAAAACTTTGTGTTTTAGACTATAAAGTTCAATGTGGACATTATTGGAATTTTTCCCATTACCAAATTTCGTATGCCCTAATATAATATAGTTTTGACGAAGTGAATTAGTGTAAATAATTATCACTATCGGGTAACACTTAAATATGTGAAATTGGATTTTTCTAGAGCTATATAAGCGATAGATCTGGTACCACATCGCTAGCAAAGATGATATGTGAATATTAATAATCGAATTGTTCGATAGTAAACAATAATCGGATTTGCGCCTAAATTATCAATACAACCGCAATGTTGAATCCTCCATCTACCGTCCAATTTAATTAAATTATAAATGCTATAATTGACTAAATTGATTAATATATATATAAATTAATTATAATTTTTTTAATTATGTTGGTCAGTATTAAATATAGTGTATATATAAAAGTTATGTATACACTTATCGATATGCGATATCGATGTACGTTTAAATATGAATTAAATGTAAAATATCCAATCTAGCTTGAATTGGTTTGAGGAACAATAGAGAGATATGTATGGCTGGCTATAGTGGATAAAATTGGCTTGGAATATGATTCCAAAAGGTGTGTAAATGACTAAAGAAAGAAAGATACCTTCCTATCTTTGACCCCCTTCTTTCCTATGCTATTTAAACATCTCTTGGCACTCTTTTCATATTTATTTTTTCTAAGGTTTGTGCCTCCAAGTCTCCCCATAAAAAAGGGATGAGAATTCCCCTCTTCCTTTCTCAAAATTCAAGCAAAATGAAAAGGCAAACACGTATTTAATAAAAAAAATCAAAAGAATAGTGTGCAGCTTTCTCACTTGGGTTGCGCATTTAGGAAGTGTTGAATAAAGATTCAAGTAGAGCAATAAATATTCAATATCCAAGATATTATCATGGACAATAGCATGGTACTACCTTCATTTATGAATTCTTATATATTTTAGAATTGACTATGATATGCCTTTGTTTCATTGAATTATTTATCATCACAATTCCACATATGTATGTGTTGTTGACATATAATGTTGGATATGAATATGTGTATATAATTTTATTTTGAATTCCTTCAAATAAGTATATGTTTGCGCCAAAATTGGTCACAAACACCCAGAGTCGTGAAAGCACCCGTTTACGTATTCAATTCGATAATATTCAACACAGAACTCAGTAACAATCAATATATAATTCAGCTCCAATCAACAAATCACAATAATTCGCGAACAACAATCACAAACACAGGATTTATAGTGGTTCGGCGTTCGCGCCTACGTCCACTTTGAAGGTTTTCTCTTTATTGCTTTGCTTGATTCAATCGATTACAATGGATTACAGCGGACAATTGCTTTGAAATCTGAATACAACAGCGATTCTGATAGTTAAACTTGAATCCGGCAGAGTCTTGGCGTTCAATGGCGGAAGAGATCCTCTTTTCTGAAGGCTTCAGGGTGCTATTTATAGGCGTTGGAGGCCCAGATCTTGCTGAAACTTCGTGAGACTCCTTCTGGCACGTGAGTGGGCCCACGCGACCGACCCCACCAAGTTTCGTCTCGATCTGACATCGGTTCGAAGTGATTTCGAACCCATCAATAAATGGTCCAATCGAGCTGAAACTTGGCAGGAACAATCTTTACCTCACATGGAAGATACTGTGAAAATTTGGTTGCATTTGGATCTATGGTTAAGGAGATATGCTCGGTTCGAAATCGACACCTTCGGTTGGCTGAGGCGTTCGAACCCATTATTTCGAACCCTTCGGTTCGAATCCATCAGTGCACGTGAGCTTGCAGTGACGCGGCGCGCAATATTCGAATCGATCCTAACTTATCTCCGAATGGACCGCTTCGACTCCGTGAACTACGGCGAACACGTCCTCCAAACCAATCGACTCGGTGGATTCGAAATAGGAAGCACTCTTGGTTTCGAACGTGACATTCGAATCCAGGAATTCTTATGGGTTCGAAGTTGATCGGTTCGAATTGGGTTATTCGATGGGTTCGAAGTGAGGATGTGAGGCCGAGTGAAGTCGTGGATTCGAAGGTATGCTACTGTGGTGGGTTCGAAGGTAATGGAGTCGAAGGCGATGGAGTCGAGGCTGGGTACTAGCTGATGGGTTCGAACATCATGGGTTCGAAGGCAAGGGCGTGGATGGTTTCGAACAGCATGGTTTCGAAAAGGATGGGTTCGAAATTCATGGTTTCGAACCAGACAACGACTATTTCTCTTCACACTGAATCCATCATATCTTGAGCATACGAACTCGGATTGACTTGAAACTTGAAATGATGGCTCCTACAACCTTTCTTGTCGTGTCCTATCAATCGTGGCCTGATCCGGACTCGGGCAAAATTCATCGATATCCATAGCTAAGTGATGTATAACCAATCTCTAAGACGGACTGTTTCCCGTTTTCGACCAATCTTTTGATATCACGGCTTTGCCAAAAAGCGGGATAACACTTTGCCCCCCAAAACATGCCTTGCTGTAGGAAGGTGTGTTTTGTAATGCCTTGAGTTGGATGTTCGTATCCGATTATCAACCTGCAAAGAACTCAACAGTTTCATATGTCCTCGAATGACGATCGTTCGGGATCGAGCCATTTGGGATGAAGTGCGGCCGTTCATGGTCAAGCGCTCAACTTCAAATGACGATCGTTCGTGATCGAGTCATTCGAGGGGAAGTGCGACCGTGCGCGGTCGAGCGTACAAATGCATGCTTCGATCGTTCGGGATCGTATGTTGCTTGAAGTGAATCGGGACCGTTCGCGGTCCGTGCCGTTCGTGGCATAAGATGGAATAGGACCGTTCGCGGTCGATGCCGTTCGCGGCGAATGATGAGATGGGACCGTTCGCGGTCGACTGCCGTTCGTGGCAAATGATGATCGTTCGCGACCAAGTGCCGTTCAAGGCGAGTGGTGACCGTTCGAGGTCGGATTTCATAATCAGTGAGCCATGACCGTTCGCGATCGATGGCGTTCGAGGCAGGAAGTGATCGTTCGCGATCGTGTGCCGTTCGAGGCGAATTCGTGACCGCTCGTGGTCGGATGTCGGACCTCAAGTGACGACCGTTCGCGATCAAGCCATTGAGGTAAGGTGAGTTATGACTGTTCGAAGTCGGGTGCCGTTCGGGGCGGATTGTGTGTGTGCCCGGGAGGGCTTGGAGTTATCGATGCCAGGGTCACGTTCGGGTGAGTTCCTGGATCGTTTATAGGGGCGGTTCATCGCCGTCTCAGAGCATACCTAGGGATCGTTCGTGACCCCATACATGTGTGCGTAGCTTAGTCATTCCAGGGTTATCAAAATCAAATAATTATCAAACAGATGAGTTCCAAAAACAATGTCCAAATAAACAAAGTCCAAACGTTCAAATCAAAATGAAACGAAAGTAAAGCATGGATGTCAAAGTGTAAGTTCTCACTACGAAACGGTCGATGATCACTCAGAGCATGCCTGGAGATCGTTCGCGATCTCGCGCATGTGTAAATGATTTAATTGTGGTAGTGGAAGCTTACGACTTGTTCATCGTTATTTCATTCAGTTGATAACCAGACGGTGCCTTGGTTCGGGGTCGCCTCTAGCTGATGTGGACGGTGGTCGTTCTGGTTCCGCCACAGGAGCTCGTCTCCTCACATATTGAAGGAGCATACCGTTCCTGATATGCCCTTCCACCTCATCCTTCAGGTGCCTACAATCGTTAGTGTTATGACCATTTAATTCATGGAATATACAGAACTTATCTGATTTCCTTTCGTCAGAAGTAGGATCCCTTCGCATTGGCCTACGATACGGAATCTGTTCTTTGGTATCCTGATAAATTCGTTCCAGGCTCTCGTTTAACTCAGTGTAGGTGGTGAATCGCGGCTCCCTTCGTTGCCGCTTCGATCTGTCTCTGTCATTCTCAATCTTTCTTTTACCTCTATCCTTGTCCGAATCCTTTTTAAGAGGCTTTTCGTCTCTAAATGCAAAAATTTCTATCCCATCTCTTTCTTCTCTCTCGGCATTCGCATCTTCTAATCGTAAAAACTTTTCTGCTTCATGATAGAATTCCTCCAGATCTGTGGGTGGATCTTTAGTCAATGAATTCTTAAACTCTGTGCCGTCAGCTATTCCGGACACAGCTGCCATTACCACCATGGATGGATCTGCTCTATCCACTGAAGCTGCTGCTGCATTAAATCGTGCTAGATAACTTCTCAAGGTCTCTCCGGCCTTCTGCTTTAGGGTTGCCAGAGTCATCACGTTCTTGGGTCTTGTAATATGAACCCTGAATTGCCTCATAAATCTCTCTACTAAACCATTCCAAGTTCCGATGGATCCGTTCTCCAACTGTCTAAACCATAGTGCAGCGATATCTGTCAAGTATAATGGAAAACACCGGGCCATAACCTCCTCCGATGCCCCCAGTACTTCCATATGCCTCATATATTTTGTCAGGTGGACCGTGGGGTCCGTTCTCCCGTCATACATATCCAACGATGGTAGTTTGAAATCAGGTGGGTTCCTAGCTTGCCTGATTGATGAATTAAAAGGGCTTCTATTAACATCTTCCAAATCCTTGTTCACCATACCGCCTCTCAAAGCTCTCCTAACTATCTCTGCTAATCGGTCATTGTCTCCGAGATGTAATCCTTGTTCACTACTTCCAACCTGCCCCCCGAGTTCACGAGGTAACTCCGGGATCTGCCCCCTTAACTGAGCGTTTGCATCTCTACTACTACCGGGTTGCGCAGATGCTCCCCTTTCTCCCTCCGAAACTGGATCAACGTTCTCCAAGGGTGTGCCCCCTAATCCAGGTGCTACTCCGGATGGTCCTGCTCCGTTCTGGACTCCATTGGCTTCCCTATTCTGTGCTCCGAGCTGTCCTATCTGTTGGAGTAAACTTTGGATCATTTCCTCTTGCCTCTTCATCATAGTTTCCATCTCTTCCCTAGTAATGTATATTGATGGCTGATTTGCTCCTGACGAAGCCTCTTGGCTTCCCTGTGGTTCACTTCTCTCAGTCCTTGGTCTCCTACTCGATTGCCTTGCCATAATTCCTAAATCTGAACTTCTGAACTTTCAAATCCAACTTCTTCCTGAATTAGTTTTCTCAGTGAAAGCACCAAAATGTTTGCGCCAAAATTGGTCACAAACACCCAGAGTCGTGAAAGCACCCGTTTACGTATTCAATTCGATAATATTCAACACAGAACTCAGTAACAATCAATATATAATTCAGCTCCAATCAACAAATCACAATAATTCGCGAACAACAATCACAAACACAGGATTTATAGTGGTTCGGCGTTCGCGCCTACGTCCACTTTGAAGGTTTTCTCTTTATTGCTTTGCTTGATTCAATCGATTACAATGGATTACAGCGGACAATTGCTTTGAAATCTGAATACAACAGCGATTCTGATAGTTAAACTTGAATCCGGCAGAGTCTTGGCGTTCAATGGCGGAAGAGATCCTCTTTTCTGAAGGCTTCAGGGTGCTATTTATAGGCGTTGGAGGCCCAGATCTTGCTGAAACTTCGTGAGACTCCTTCTGGCACGTGAGTGGGCCCACGCGACCGACCCCACCAAGTTTCGTCTCGATCTGACATCGGTTCGAAGTGATTTCGAACCCATCAATAAATGGTCCAATCGAGCTGAAACTTGGCAGGAACAATCTTTACCTCACATGGAAGATACTGTGAAAATTTGGTTGCATTTGGATCTATGGTTAAGGAGATATGCTCGGTTCGAAATCGACACCTTCGGTTGGCTGAGGCGTTCGAACCCATTATTTCGAACCCTTCGGTTCGAATCCATCAGTGCACGTGAGCTTGCAGTGACGCGGCGCGCAATATTCGAATCGATCCTAACTTATCTCCGAATGGACCGCTTCGACTCCGTGAACTACGGCGAACACGTCCTCCAAACCAATCGACTCGGTGGATTCGAAATAGGAAGCACTCTTGGTTTCGAACGTGACATTCGAATCCAGGAATTCTTATGGGTTCGAAGTTGATCGGTTCGAATTGGGTTATTCGATGGGTTCGAAGTGAGGATGTGAGGCCGAGTGAAGTCGTGGATTCGAAGGTATGCTACTGTGGTGGGTTCGAAGGTAATGGAGTCGAAGGCGATGGAGTCGAGGCTGGGTACTAGCTGATGGGTTCGAACATCGTGGGTTCGAAGGCAAGGGCGTGGATGGTTTCGAACAGCATGGTTTCGAAAAGGATGGGTTCGAAATTCATGGTTTCGAACCAGACAACGACTATTTCTCTTCACACTGAATCCATCATATCTTGAGCATACGAACTCGGATTGACTTGAAACTTGAAATGATGGCTCCTACAACCTTTCTTGTCGTGTCCTATCAATCGTGGCCTGATCCGGACTCGGGCAAAATTCATCGATATCCATAGCTAAGTGATGTATAACCAATCTCTAAGACGGACTGTTTCCCGTTTTCGACCAATCTTTTGATATCACGGCTTTGCCAAAAAGCGGGATAACAGTATATATGTTTGGATATGTAATCTTGGCCCTGAAATCAAAATTAAAATTTTCTTTCTATTTTAAATTTGATAATATTTGAAGATGGATTTTGATAAATTGATTTATACCGGTCTATGGACATAATAGTACATGTATATAGATCTATTAATTAAGTAAATTCATATTTATTTTTCTTTTGTAACAAAGGAAATTGCAATTGCATGTTTATACGTAGATATCAAATTTTAAGCACATATTTATACGTATGTATTTGCAAATGCGGTTATTTTTTAATATGTGTCTTGAATCAAATTTCATACTTATATGTATATGTATTTGATGAATACAAATTATGCATATGTGTATGTATTTTCAATTAAAAAAAAAATCATTCTACAGTTTCTTATAGACATACACAAATATAAATGCATGTGTTTATTTATTTAGCAACTACAATTTGTTACATGAATATCTTGATTTTGGAGTTTGGAATTTATAAATAAATTAAAATCTGAACTTTAAGTTTCAAAATAGTAATTGGAAATTTTGTTGCTTTATTAGATCATAAGTCTCTAGTTTATACATATGTAAATTAATATGCTATAACGATCTGCCATTCTTACACCTAAAGACGACACTTGATACATCCACGGTATTTATGTGTCGATCATATAAGTGTCTGAAAGGTAGGTCATTAGGGGAAAGAAAGAAGATATAAGATAAGAAGAAACTAGATGTCACGAACCAAATTTTCGATGCTTGAAAATCGACATCAATACGTCCACTATATTTCATGCAGAGCAATCGAATGTCGAAAGTACCAGATCGTTAGGGAAAAGAAGAAAGAGGAAGAAGAAGAAAAAGAAATAACAATACAGAATCTCACAATCGCAGTGGAACAATATATAATAGATAAAAAATGATCTTTATACAAAAAGAACTATTCTATTTTTATACATTACATCATCAAAGCATAACACAAATCAATAGCACAGTACTGGACAGTTATAACAACTTGTCCTCACAAAAGATGAATATAAAGCATACCATACACAGTAGAATATAAATTAGATACGGGTAATACATCTTCGTCATCCATCTCATCTCCTGAGCTCCATAGCATCCTATCCTGAATCTGTAATACTCGGTCTGACCCGAGCATTATAATAAAATAACACCCGAGTCAGTCTGAAAAACCAGCATGAGAAACACACTCAATTTGAATTATTAAGGTTTTCAAAATCCTTTGAAAATCAAAGGTATCTCGTAAGACCACGCCACACATAAATACGACGGGTTTTACCTTACGATAACCAAAACAATTTCGTATCAAATCCTTTGATATTATAATGGGGTCTAAGTAAAAATATTTATTCAAATAGCTGAAATGTTTGCATCTCATGTTCCAGCATAGTTGGGCACAATCAAAACTGTACGGGCTTATTGGAGAATGGATTCATATGAATGACTAGGTACTGGGGTACCACCTATCACAGTACATGTCTAGAAACACTGTACCAAGGACCACGCCGGGATCCCCTACCACACTAGACCAGACTGTCCCTGACCTGGATAAACCGAATATGCTATCACCCCAGGTGTTCCCACCCTTTCCATGCTCCTTCCATAAATAATATCTGAGGGTATCTAGAAAGGTGATAGACATACCCTACTTGTGTGCTACACACTTAGCCTTGCTGCATCCCTCTGCTTTTCAGTCATTCCCGGTTGATGAGGCTAGAGGCTACGATTACCTTTTCAAGAAAATTTCACTTAAAATGCTCATTGTCCTCCAATGACAATGTACTGATAGCATTCATCCATACAAGTTCGTTCTGGGTCCGAACGGAGCCGAAGGCACTATTTCTACTACATCCATTTTAGAATCACCTTTAGAATTAGTAGCGATTATCCCTTGCACTTCACTGCTCCATCTTCGGCTCCATGCTCTTATTTTCACATCGAAAACATACTCGTTGGATCGAAGTGGTTTTTGGATAACTTATCTAATCCCGGTCTCTTCGAAACAATGTTCGATATTTTTCGGTAAACTCAACCCCGGATCTGTAGGAAATAAACAGACGAACATAAGATCAGAGATCACCTCCTAACCGTTAGTGTATGGATTTCCTTATCATCATCGTAGAAGAGCGAAACGAGTTTACATGTACAGTATAGCACCTCGAATGGTAACTGCACCATATAATCCCGTGCTTCTTCTAGATGTTTCCAAAGTCACATTTAGGTTCAGATTTGATAGTTGGTTATTTAACGATCAAATAAAACAAACAATTCAATCACAGATTTCGTTTTTCACTGAATAACTCCAAATCTCCTTTTAGTTTAATTTTTTTAATAATTTAAATCTCTTTATCCAAAATATATATTTTCTTATCGAATTAGATATATTAACTAACTATTCCTTTTACCCTTTTTTTTAAATAATATGGAAAGCACCACTGCGGTATCAAACCATGCATTCACAGTTCATTGGTTACGTCTCTAGCTTAGATAAGTCCAAGCTTAACTACAGGTACTCACTGTCTCCGATTACGCCATGCAAGTATACCAATACTTCCTGAAAACTTTGTTTAATAATTTTCAACATAATACTTATGAAATTTCTATAAAATTTTCCCAAGCTAACTTTAGTCAAAACTACTTTTTAAATAAAAGCTATTATATAAAATATTAATATTAAATAATTATCCTTTTAAAATAATAATATTGATTAAACCTTTAATAATAATTAACTACTATAAGTAACTTAATTAATATTTAATTTAACAATTTTAAAATAATTAAATAATAAATTTTTCTAAAACATTCTTTTACACACTTCTATATTTTTTAATTAATACTTAAAAATCCTTCTTTTAAAATAAACTTAATTTTTTCGAAAAATATATATTCAACTCCAATATAGCCAGTCCAGTTATTTTATAAATCCCTCTCGATTTATTTCCAACTTAATTTACATTCCAATTCTATAAATTTCCTTTTTCACATTTTTAAAAATAAAACTACTATTTATTTTTAAAACTATTTACCCACTTACTTTTAAATTCCCACCGTGAATTCATATTTTTTTTCAATTTATCCACTGATAATTTCTTTACTTTATTTTATAAACGACATTTATAAATTTCATAGTCTCATTTCCTGTTTATAACGATTCCACAACACTTAATCGATTTCTAAAATTAAATTCCCTTTTTAATTTAATTTCTTAAATAACCCAAATATACTTCAAGACCCAACTAAATTCATATTTCCCATCTATTTTATAATTTAAAATCTTATTTAAATCTGAAACATCAGTTTCATATTTTAGTTTCAAATTCTCTTTTTATTTTTCCCAAACTATTTAAATCTCAATTTTAAACTTCTTTTCCATTTAAACCAAATTTCTTAAGTCCTATTTTTAACATTTTTATTCAAATATTCCAAAATTTATATCTTCCCATATTAAGGAATTATCAAGTACACCATAAAAATCAAACCGTTTATTTTGCCCAAGTTCATTTCTCTATTTTATCCAAATTTCACTATAAATATTTTTATTTCAAATTTACCTTTTTATTTTCTTTCCAAATTTTAACATTTTTCATTAGTATTTAAAAACACCAAAATCTAACCCGTAATTCCATAGTACCAAATAAATTCAAATTCACACTATATCTATCATAAATTAAACAATATATCATATCACAGAGTATGAAAATAAATTCAACACTTTTTGAGGAATCCAGTTGGATCCCTCCAACCTGTTTTTCTGCATCCACAAATTTTAATATAATATAAAAATAGCAGTCCCACTTCGAAGGGGATATCGCGGTATATATAGTAATCCGCTATTATGCAGGGCGCATAGGGTCTCATCCGCTATATATATGCGGGCATATCAATCACTCCAACATATACACACACACACACACACACACTCTCTCTACTGTATATAACATCCTTCAATAGATAAAAATTACTGATTCAATCAATCAATAATAAATTTTAACCATTTAAAATTAATTTCGATAATCCAAAATTGAGTGAGATTAAAGCACCTTGATTTTTCTATCGCTTTTGCATTCCTATTTCAATTGAATCTAGACGCGTTTGAAATTATCTAAAAAATTTAGAAGCTCCAAACTCGTCCAAATCATTTCGTATGCGTAGATGATGACATCATGATCCAAACTAATCTTGAATCATACGAATCGAACTTTGTACGCATGAGATACACATTATATAAGTTTACAAGAATTAAAAATAAATAAAACTTATACTTTTAAAAAAAAAAAGAAAAGCCCATACCCATACTGCCCTAACCCGTAAAATGCCTTCTTTCCCTAAAATGCCGCTCATACTAGAATTTCAAACCCACCATTGCTGATCCTTCTTTCCTCCCTTACTCCTCCATCCTTTCAAAAAACTTCATGCGACCACCACCAATGGCCCTCTCTTCAAAACCAGCTCCTTCCCATACCCATATCTCCAAGCTTGGCATTCCCTTGACAAACACAACCTAGCTATCTCGTGCATGGCTCCAAACCTCGTGACCCCCCAACCGAGAACCGCATGCCACCAAATTCTTCCCCAAGCTGCCCCTTCGCATCGTGAACCCGCATATCCTCTCCATCGCTCGATTCGATGACTCAATATTCAATAAAACTAAACCCTAGTTCTTGGCTAAGCTCTATAAAGTAGGTCGAGCAAAACCAAACAAAAACCGCACTCTTAAACAAGCATACTAACTTGAAGAGAACTACGAATCATGAATTTAGAAACTAATTTGGCAATTTTTGCTTTAGTATTTTGTAAGAAAATGATTTTTGAACTTTGATTGTTTAATTTTTTCGCTGAGTAGGTTGCGTGCAATTTAAAATGAAAGGGGAAATGTTGTTGGCATGTAGGGTGGGTATCTACAGTGATTTGAGGGGAGGTGAAAAAGTTCTGATGTGAAGATATTTATCAAATCAATTTTAGAGATTATTTAAAATTTTAAATCGTCTCGAATTCGTAACTTAAAATATTGACCTCCTATGAGGCGTGCTGCTAGGCGTTTATAATGTTACACCCCTATTCTGAATGCAATGGAAAAGGTTTCGAGTCCTAATTCGATCGTATGAAGAAGATAGCGTTTTGAACTCAATTGCTATATTGAATTCTGGATCTAAATTTCAGCACGTTTATATACCGTATGACCACACGGTAACTCCAAATTCTACAAAATTTGAAACTTGATAATAATACACTATTATGGATACAATGGGACTAGTTTCGTCGAATTCCAAGACTGTGCTCCAAAAGGCTATTTTTAAAAGTCAATTTAAACGATATATTTTTAAAACTGAACAAATCACTTTTAAATTCAATTTAAAAGTTCTATTACTTTCAATATTATCAATATAAGTTTTATGGGCCTTTAAATAATTATTAACAAGCTTAAAACTCCAGATTGAATATTTTAACCAATCTCAGTTATTAAATTCAATAATTCAATTATCCAATAAATGATTATTTTTGAAATTCAAGTTAAAAATTAACTTTTAAATATAAACAATTAAATATTCCAATTTCAAATATCCAAAATTCCAGGTCATTACACTAGAACGATCATAGAATCTCACAATGCAGCGGGATAACATATATTAATCAAGGTAATACTTTACAAAGTCATTTCCAAAAAGATATATCAAAGTCATACTAATACAGATTCTACCCTAGGACAGTTATAAAAGCCTGTCCCTACCTAACTAATACAATATACATATAGTACCGCGGAAACAAAATAGTAACTAGCTATCAATGAAGCCTCCTGCTCCAAGCTCCTCCAAAATGCATCCGTGGAAACCTGAACTATTTGGCTGCACATACAAAATTGAGCTCCCAATGGTTTTCGAAAAAGAAAATAAAAAATCCGGGTCAAACATGGGTCTAATGTGAGTAAACTTAAAATAACTGAATTATTACTTTAAAAACTCTTTTAAAACCAAAGGTATCTCGTAAGACCAAGCCGCACATAAACATGGACGAGTTTACCTTAAGATAACCAAAAAAATTTAATATAAAATCCTCTGATATTATCATAATATCTAGGATACAAATACATATTAATCATAGCTAAAAATTTTACATTATTAAATTACAGCATATTAGGCTCAAAACCGTAAAAGCACGTATTGGAGAATGTGTACTAACAAACGGCAAGGTAAGGGACTACCTTCCGAAAATGGTATACCTCTAGATAAAATGTAGAAGTTAGACCCTAAACTTAGTCTACCCCTACCAACAGAGAATCAGCCTACCTCTAAACTTCAATAGTACCAAATATGTCATCATCTCCGTTGTTCCCAACCTTTATCGAGAAATCTCATGCACAACCAAATCCATAACAGGGTAACCTAGAAAGGTGATGACACACCCTAATGGGAGCGACCCACATGGGTCTCTGCATCTACCATGTTTTAGCCATTACCGGGGTATAATGCTTGAGGTAACGATTTACCTTCTTCTTAGCAGACCATCTTGGAATGCTAACAATGCCCTCCAAGCAGATTCATACAAGTTCTTTCTGGGACTGAATGAAACCGAAGGCGCCATTTCTGCCATATCCATTTTTGGAATCCCCTTAGGATTAATAACAAGTAGCCCTTGCATTTCAAAAGCTCTGTCTTCAATCATCTTCAAGATATCTTCAATTTAAAATGCTTGAGTTTGATCGAAGTGGTTTTCAAATAATTTATACTTGTCCGATCCCGGTCTCTTCAAAACAACATTCGATAGTTTTAGTAAACTCAACCCCAGTTCTTTTGGGAAAATTCAAACAATACACAAGAGCAGGGATAAACCCCTAACTGTTTGAGTAGGTGGATCTTCCTATCATTTGTCCTAAGAGAACAAAATAAGATTTATATGCATAGTACAACATCATCTAAAATGACTGTGCCATATAACTCATGTGTTTCTCCTAGATATTTTAGGAGTTATATCTTGATCTAGATTTAATAGTCTTTTATTTAACTATCAAATAAACAAACAACAAAGATTCAAAGATTTAATTACCCACATCAACCACTAAGCCTCAAACTAAATCTTTCATTTATTAAAACTCTTTTCATAAGTGCTTACCAAAAACATTCATATACTTAGTTCACTGACATAAGTATATTTACAAAACATTTGTGAAAGATTTCTCATTTCCAAATCATATCAAAGGATCAAAACAAAATGTTATTTAAATTATAGATAAAGATAACCTCAAACAATATTCCTTCAGTGTTAAGTGTGGAATGAATGTCCATACCACCAGAATTAAGAAGGTTAGTTAATGGAAATCCAATCTTGAATTCTTTTATAATTTTTCTTTTATAAATCCTCTTAATAAATCTCTTTTATTTATGAATCTTCTTTACTTAAATTTAGTACCCATTTACAAAACTCTTTATAAATCACCAAGTTAAATTTACAAAACTCTTTTATAAATATCAAAACCATTTATATATCTCTTTATAAATCTCAAAAATGATTTATAAATCTTTTCCTATTTTTAAAACTTTTTAAAAAATCTTCCTTTCGTTCCTTTATAAAATATCTTTTATAAAATATCATTTGTAAATCACTTTAAATAAACCCTCTTATTTTGTAAAATCACTTTTTAAACAAGTTGTTATTTATAAATACTTTTATAAAATAATTATATAACTTGAAAAATCATTTATAGATTTTTAACTCTAAATTGATGAAAGAATTGAAGTTAATTCAAAACTATACTTTATAAATTCAAAAGGAGGCTTAGCAATCCCAATGACACTAGTTTAAGTTACCATTTAATTCCAATTTGAATTCCAAGTCACTTCATAATTATTTACATAGGTCAATGTGTATGTAAATTCAGTTCTTATCCAATAAGGGAATAACATGTTAATTACAAGTCAACTGGCATATACACATACATAGTAAGAGGACGGTGATTTATCCTACTAATAGATGTCCAAACAGTTCACTCAGTTATAGCAGAATGGGAATTTATTTCTACTAACAAATGTTTAAACAAATCAAACAATCAATTTATAGTAGACTGGGGATTTAATATGCTATTAGGGGTCAAAAAATTGACAATCAATTTATAACAAAATGGGGATTTATTATGTTAATGAATGTCCACATAATTAAATAATTTACAATTTAGTAGAACAATATTTTATTCTACTAAATAGATGTCCACACAATTCAATTCAACTTAGTATAACTCATTCACATTCGTTTGGTTCTAAATGTCAAGGAAAAGAGATCCCTTAATCAATTCACTTATAAAAAACCGACTTAAAGCATAACCAATAAAGTTTAAAATAGCATTTATAACTAAATCTTAATTTAAGTTATAAATTAAAGCTTAATTAAATCTTAATAAATCAAAATTAAATCATAATTAAAAATTAATTAATCTTAGCTAATTCCTATTTAGTTAATGATTACACCCTAATTAGTTAATAATTAATCTCCAATTAAATAAAATTTAATTAAATAATTAACCTCTAATTAAATAATAATTAATTAAAATAATTAAACTTGATTAATATAAAAATTAATATTTAATTATCTCTTAACTTTATTAATCATTAACGAAAACTGTAACAACCCTAATTTTAGTGATTACCTGAGAATATTAAATTATAACGGCGGTTATAATTTAATAGTGTAAATTAATAACTAATGAGGAATTTAAATTGTTTATTTGGAATAAACAATATATTTGAGGATAAAAATGAGAAAATAGAATTCTGAAAACTTTATTAACATGATTTGAGATAATAAAATGAGGAAAATGTGTTTTATTTAGAGTTAATGCAATAATTTTGTTAATTATTGCTATTTACTTCTTTTAATGAATTTTAAAAGAAGTGATTAATTTTAAGATGAGATATATTCAAAATAATGATGGAATTGAGTTTAAAAATATAATTTAAGTGTAAAATTATATTTGAAAAGGGTTATAAAAAATTTATTACACAAAAATATTATTTTTGTGTAATTTATAATGTTAATTACAATGGAATTTGTAATTAAGGATGTAATTTTTTTTTTTATTTATAAAAAGGAAAAGAAATATGATGATAAAAAGTTTTAAAAATATAAATAATCTTTTATTTTGAGTATATAACATTTTATTATCATGAATATGAAGTTTTATAAATTTTTGATATGAAATAAAGTTGAATAGATAATTGAATTTGAAGTTGTGCATTGTCAACATGTAACTAAGTGATTAATTTATAACCTAAGCTAATTTCCTTGAAAAATTGGACTATAGCCCATTAACATACTTCACTTGGCCTGTTAGCAAAGAAAGGAGAAACATATTTCTCTTCCTCAAACATCAGTACGTTCATTCTCCTTATCAGCCTTCTCTTCCTAAACCCTAGTTCCTAATTTCAAAATTCAAAGCTCAAATCAAAGGGATTTTGTCCAATAATGTAGAGTAAGTGTTTTAAACTCTATCTCTATCTTTTAGAACTCTAAAAGAATGATTTTGATCCCCTTTTTGATCAAATTGCTTGCTGTCCAAAATTTGTTCTTGAGTTTTTTGGTGATTTTGGAGAAGCTAAGAGGTTAGCAAGGCTTAAAAGAGGATTTAGCAAGCTATAGGAAAGTAAAAGGTGAGTTAATCACTCACACTACTACCTCTAATCTATGAGAATAATTTTCAGTTGATAATTGAATTGAATTGGATGGTTTGATGATTGAATTGATTTCAAATTAGTGGTGAATTGGTTGCTTGAATTTGAATGATCGCATGGTTGTAGTTTGCTGAAAATTGTTGGTAAAAATATCGCTGCAGTAAAACAGCGATATCTTAGAGCCAATTTATCCAAATTAGCTCAATCTTTTTGCAGTTAAAAGAACATTCTATTAGCTATAAGTTTTCTTTTAATCACTTTAAGAAATTCCATGGTTTAGAGGGTCGAAATTGGGTTTGAAACTGATGTACACAGCTTTGCTCTGTGCAATATTTTTGTTGAAACCTGATATTGAAATCACCATAACATTGAAATGGTAGATCGAAATTGAGTTAGGTTTTTTTCAGTTGGAAGATGCTTTTATAATAAACAACTTTTATGTTCATTACTTTTTGTGATTAAGCTGTTTACTAAGAGTAATTTGAGTTTGAAGATGATGTAACCTTTCTGTCTTGTGTTTTAATCTTAGCTTTAAAACACAGAAATTCTTTTAGGTATATCTTTCTTGTTTCTTGTCCGATTTGGATGATTTTTGAAGTTCTGGAAATCTTATTTTATATGTGACAACTTTACTGTTGTACACATTTGCATATTTTGAGCATAAGTTGATCAAAATGCTGTTGCAAACTCTCAGCTCTGTCACTTTAGTAACTATGTTATCCAAACTGAACACAGTTAGTAAATTGATCATATCTTCCTTGTTCCTTGTCCGATTTGGATGATTTTTGAAGTTCCGGAAAGCATATTTTATATGTGACAACTTTACTGTTGTACATATTTGCATATTTTGAGCATAAGTTGATCAAAATGCTGTTGCAAACTCTCAGCTCTGTCACTTTAGTAACTATGTTATCCAAACTAAACACAGTTAGTAAATTGATCATATCTTCCTTGTTTCTTGTCCGATTTGGATGATTTTTGAAGTTCCGGAAAGCTTATTTTATACGTGACAACTTTACTGTTGTACACATTTGCATATTTTGAGCATAAGTTGATCAAAATGCTGTTGCAAACTCTCAGCTCTGTCACTTTAGTAACTATGTTATCCAAACTGAACACAGTTAGTAAATTGATCATATCTTCCTTGTTTCTTGTCCGATTTGGATGATTTTTGAAGTTCCGGAAAGCTTATTTTATTTGTGACAACTTTACTGTTGTACACATTTGCATATTTTGAGCATAAGGTGATCAAAATGCTGGTGCAAACTCTCAGCTCTGTCACTTTAGTAACTATGTTATCCAAACTAAACACAGTTAGTAAATTGATCATATCTTCCTTGTTTCTTGTCCGATTTGGATGATTTTTGAAGTTATGGAAAGCTTATTTTATATGTGACAACTTTACTGTTGTACACATTTGCATATTTTGAGCATAAGTTGATCAAAATGCTGTTGCAAACTCTCAGCTCTGTCACTTTAGTAACTATGTTATCCAAACTGAACACAGTTAGTAAATTGATCATATCTTCCTTGTTTCTTGTCCGATTTGGATGTTGTTTTGAAATGGTTTGAGAGCTATGATTCCTATCAATAAACTAGCTATATTTGGTGAATTTGAAATTCAAATTTAAATAGAATTTGAATTGATTTTGGGTGAAATTCGTATTGAATTCGTATTGAATTCAAGTTATCGGTCTTGAGTTATCTTTCTTGTTTTTCATTATTTTCGAGCGCGGTTTTCACTAAACTATTTTGAAGTGGTTTTTTAAATAAATGGACATTTCAAATTATTATTATATAGTTTTAAAAATATTTTTCTAATACAAAATCTATTTATTTCCTATAATAAAGGAATTTCAAATATTGGTTTTATTAATCTTTTCAAGAAATAGTTTTAAAAGCTTGTTTTCTCTAGTAAACTATTTTACATATAAAACATACACTTTTACACTATTCGAATGTATGAGAAAGAGAATTAAACGATTCAGTAAAACACGTGGTATGGGACATGTGCGTTTACTATTTCGGTTAATTCCGGACTTGTACGATCGAAGCTATTTGAGTTTAATAATTCTGAGATGTTTTGCCATTTTATGGCGTATTTTGAATTTTATAATTCCTATTTATTGGAACTATTTAAGATGGCCAATATTTGGAAAGTATTATGGTTTGAGATCTCCTATGTAGGAGTTTGATCGATGAGAACCATCACGATGTTTTATTTACTTGCCAGTGACATAAGGCAAGTCTTGAGTTTATGATTTCATATTTTGAGATTTATGGTTTATGAGAAACCATCATAATGTTTTTCACTTGTCGATGAGATGAGACAAGTTATGATGCCATTTAATACTTCTAGATGAGATGAGACAAGTATGATATCTCTTTATCACTCGCCAATGAGATTAGGCGAGATATAATTTTCTGAGTTTTATGATGTTTTTAGTGTGGCATCAACTAACGGCTAGTAAACCGCAAAGTGCGAATGTGTGGTATGGGACACACGTTAACACTTTTCGGGTTCCTATCCGTGAGTTTGTGACACATTCACGATGTTTACCTAACAAAACTGCTTTGAGAGGTGTCAGCGACCTTGTCATGAAGACGAACTGCTTTGGAGGTGTTAGCGACCTTGTTAGGGATGACAAAATGGCTTTGGAGGTGTTAGCGACCTTGTTAGGGATGACAAAATGGCTTGGAAAGGTGTCAGCGACCTTGTCATGAGGACAAACTGCTTTGGAAAGGTGTCAGCGACCTTGTCATGAGGACAAACTGCTTTGGAAAGGTGTCAGCGACCTTGTCATGAGGACGAACTGCTTTAGAAGGTGTCAGCGACCTTGTCTAAGGCTTCGGCCGTCTGAGTTTAGCACGTGCAGCATCGCTTCGGCATTGTATTCAGGGATATGGCCAATCCGGGTTTTCTAAGTTTTGAATTCGCCGTTTTTGGCGCATTAATGTTAAGATTTTCTGAGTTATGAACATGCATCGAAATCTTTATTGAGTTTGAATTCGTATCAAGTTCCATGAGTTTTTATGATTGAGATGTATGTGTGAGATTTAGCCGTCTTGGCCTACTTATGAGTTTAAGATCTCACATTCTTATGGAGTTGTCTTGTGTTGCTTTCATGACTTCTATTTGTGATTGAGATGAGTTTTCTCCCTTTTGGAGTAATGGTTCATCGAACCATTTGAGTTTTGCTTGAGTTTTATATGAGTTGATTTGAGTTCATTATGGGTTATCGCTAATGATATGAGGCACTTGTGTTTTATTTGAGTATTGAGTTTGAGTTACCTCTTTCGAGGTATTTTGTCACTTAGGTAGCATTTGTTACTTAAGTATTGAGCTATGAGTTATATAATCCTTCTCCTCATTCGAGAAGAAGTATCACTATATCCATTCTGCTTCATATTATCGATATTGACTGATTTGTGTAGCTAGACTGACCCGTGTATTTATACTCGGGTCAGACCGAGTTGTTTCAGGTATCATCTATTGGACATAGCTTGAAGTTGATGTTGGATATCAGCTCTTCTTTCTCTTGAGTAGTTTTTGTTCTTTCGCATACTCTGATGTAGTTATATTTGATTCGATATTTATGGTGTGGTCGAGTACCACCTTTATTGTATTCATATTGTATTGTACTAAACATGTATCAGTGAATATGTATATATATGATGTTGGTTACTGTTCCGTGATGTGATTTACATTCAGTTATTGTATTTTGTTCTGATAGATCCGTTAACCACCTATAGTTTTGGATTAAGCATTTACTGGGTATGTCGATCCACTTGAGTTGAAAAAAGTTATACTGCATTTATCGACGTATTCAATAGATGTTTAAGACAAAATTATAGATGGTCGCCCTTAACCAGCCCTATTCTCCGCTTTAGTAGACGGAATTACTTGTTAATTCTCTTTACTAAGGTGGGTCTCGGGGTGGGGCGTTACAGCTTGGTATCAGAACTGTGGTCAGAACAAAGTAGAATAAACATAGAACAGTACGTATATCATGATACATCGAAGTACAATACGAGTGAATCATTGTTCTTTATTCGAGCTTGCTTTCAAATCGAGCCTTGATTCTTTTTTTTGAGTTTTGGGATTGTTGAGATGGAATATGTCTAGGAATATAGATATATTGTATTCCGTAGTATTCCATGATAGAGTTTGATGTCATCTTTTCTTATATAAAATCTTATTTGAGATTATTCTATTCTTATTTTTGTTGATACGAGTAAGTTCATATCGATGGAGCTAATTGATTTCTTTGAGTATTCTCGTTGCATTCCTTTGAGAGTTTGTAAATCCTATTGAAGGGATCCACAACGATTGGCTTGTTGTGAGCATTCTAAGATTTCTATTTGATGTTGCTTTTATGAGTAACTGTTTATTACTTGCTATCTTGAGATGTATTTGATTTGAGTTGGATTGGCTTATATGAGGCTAAGTCCAATCCTTTGTGTTATAGGATCCTATATTTATTTAGGCATCCTAATTTGATTGGGTTATTATTTCTATCACTTTGGAATGTTAATGATGATTCCGAAGTTTTTGTATCACTCTTTAGTATCGAGATGTTGATGATATATCTCGAATTCCAGTCAAGGTGACTTTGTTGAGTTTTGTGAGTCCGTTTGGATTTGACATCCAATCGGCCAATCGAGTGTTGAGGTAATCTTATTCCTGGCTCTTAGCTCTTCGGTTATCCTTCCACGAGGACATCCACTAAAGAATGTGGTGAGTTTCTAGATTGTTCAAGTTTGATTGAGTTTATCATTTAGTTTCTTTGAGTTATCCTTTTCGGATACTTAATCGGTGTTATCCTTTGTAGCATTACTTTGTTTGAAGTAATGACTTGTTGTTTGTGTGCTTCTTCTCCTTCGAGAAGAATATCTTGCCTATCTTTTGTCTTGATTATTTCCGAGAGTGGCTCGTCGTCTTGTAGGAGTTGATGAACACTCCATCTCCTTCTGTTGATTTTGTGAATCGCGTATTCTAGGAATATCTCGATGCATCTCTCAGTGTTCTTTGGTTTGAGATTTTGAAGCTATATATATGAGTTTTAAAAAGAGAAATTGGAGTTTTGAGAATATATTTACACGAGTAGTATTTCTTTTATGGAAATAATTTGAGAGTGTTGGGTTGTCCATCGAGTAGTTAAGAGTTCTAGTCGATACGCCTGATCAACGTTATCGATAGGAATCTCCTAAATGCTATGATAAGGCAATCAGACACAGTGGTTTGTGTTTTAAAAATTGAGATTTTGAAAATAATATTTGAGATTAAATATTAAATTTATTTTTGAATGGTAATTGCAGCCATTGATTTTAGAGATGAGCATTAGAGTGGCGAGGCAGTTTTGATCGACTCTGCAGCCAACGGACATATCAATTTATTAGAGATTCAATGGCGAGGCAATGCCATTTATTTATATATTTATTTGAAATTATAAAGATGAGAATACGTGAGAAAATTATTGAGCTATACTTTATTGAAAGTACATTTTGAGATTTTAGAATCTATATTATGTACATTGGACGTTTTAAGAGAAGAGTAAAGAGAATTTAAACCCTTAATTTATTTGAGGAATATTATTATTGATTTACAAAATTCTTTTGGAAACTAATTTTGAAGTAAGAGATGAAATTTGAATTTTAACTTTGAATTTTGAATTACTTACTAAGTAATATAGTAAAGAGTTTGAGAAATTTTTCAAATGTTGAAAATTGAGATTTTAAAATTTAAAAGATGTTGAGATTTAAAATTATAAATATCTTGGATTAAAAGATAATTTGAGCTTATATTCTTGTTCTTGAGTATATTCTTTCTTTGAGCTATTATTATCTACGTGCATTTTTCACGGTCATTCGAGTTTGGTGGCCTTTTGAGAAGCCATCTTGTGATTTATCTATCTTGTCTATCGTGCCTACCCTGTTGTGAGGATGTTCTTTCCGCATATTTATGCAGAAAATCTTATTGATGTTCTTCTCTATTGCTTAGGGTTCGGGTTTAAGTGAGTTTGATCCCGACTCTATTTGTAGATTTTTATGAAATCAATCATTTTTGATTGATTAATTGTTGAGCATCTTATTGAGTTTTGATCAAAGACGGGATATCTTCGAAATTATTTCGAGTTACTTGGAAAATTCGGTGGTTTACTAATCATTATTTTAGCATTTGATGAGCCATTGGATTAACCAAGTGAGTTTTTGATTATTTCTTTCGACCATTCTATATTGAGAGTATGAATGATTTGGAATTCAAGCATGTCTTTATCCTTCGATGATTGTATCTTTTATGTTGTTTACAGCTCTTTTTCAAGAAAATTGCGGGGACGCAATTTTTGTAAGAGGGGGAGTCTGTAACAACCCTAATTTTAGTGATTACCTGAGAATATTAAATTATAACGGCGGTTATAATTTAATAGTGTAAATTAATAACTAATGAGGAATTTAAATTGTTTATTTGGAATAAACAATATATTTGAGGATAAAAATGAGAAAATAGAATTCTGAAAACTTATTAACATGATTTGAGATAATAAAATGAGGAAAATGTGTTTTATTTAGAGTTAATGCAATAATTTTGTTAATTATTGCTATTTACTTCTTTTAATGAATTTTAAAAGAAGTGATTAATTTTAAGATGAGATATATTCAAAATAATGATGGGATTGAGTTTAAAAATATAATTTAAGTGTAAAATTATATTTGAAAAGGGTTATAAAAAATTTATTACACAAAAATATTATTTTTGTGTAATTTATAATGTTAATTACAATGGAATTTGTAATTAAGGATGTAAATTTTTTTTTTATTTATAAAAAGGTAAAGAAATATGATGATAAAAAGTTTTAAAAATATAAATAATCTTTTATTTTGAGTATATAACATTTTATTATCATGAATATGAAGTTTTATAAATTTTTGATATGAAATAAAGTTGAATAGATAATTGAATTTGAAGTTGTGCATTGTCAACATGTAACTAAGTGATTAATTTATAACCTAAGCTAATTTCCTTGAAAAATTGGACTCTAGCCCATTAACATACTTCACTTGGCCTGTTAGCAAAGAAAGGAGAAACATATTTCTCTTCCTCAAACATCAGTACGTTCATTCTCCTTATCAGCCTTCTCTTCCTAAACCCTAGTTCCTAATTTCAAAATTCAAAGCTCAAATCAAAGGGATTTTGTCCAATAATGTAGAGTAAGTGTTTTAAACTCTATCTCTATCTTTTAGAACTCTAAAAGAATGATTTTGATCCCCTTTTTGATCAAATTGCTTGCTGTCCAAATTTTGTTCTTGAGTTTTTTGGTGATTTTGGAGAAGCTAAGAGGTTAGCAAGGCTTAAAAGAGGATTTAGCAAGCTATAGGAAAGTAAAAGGTGAGTTAATCACTCACACTACTACCTCTAATCTATGAGAATAATTTTCAGTTGATAATTGAATTGAATTGGATGGTTTGATGATTGAATTGATTTCAAATTAGTGGTGAATTGGTTGCTTGAATTTGAATGATCGCATGGTTGTAGTTTGCTGAAAATTGTTGGTAAAAATATCGCTGCAGTAAAACAGCGATATCTTAGAGCCAATTTATCCAAATTAGCTCAATCTTTTTGCAGTTAAAAGAACATTCTATTAGCTATAAGTTTTCTTTTAATCACTTTAAGAAATTCCATGGTTTAGAGGGTCGAAATTGGGTTTGAAACTGATATACACAGCTTTGCTCTGTGCAATATTTTTGTTGAAACCTGATATTGAAATCACCATAACATTGAAATGGTAGATCGAAATTGAGTTAGGTTTTTTTCAGTTGGAAGATGCTTTTATAATAAACAACTTTTATGTTCATTACTTTTTGTGATTAAGCTGTTTACTAAGAGTAATTTGAGTTTGAAGATGATGTAACCTTTCTGTCTTGTGTTTTAATCTTAGCTTTAAAACACAGAAATTCTTTTTGGTATATCTTTCTTGTTTCTTGTCCGATTTGGATGATTTTTGAAGTTCTGGAAATCTTATTTTATATGTGACAACTTTACTGTTGTACACATTTGCATATTTTGAGCATAAGTTGATCAAAATGCTGTTGCAAACTCTCAGCTCTGTCACTTTAGTAACTATGTTATCCAAACTGAACACAGTTAGTAAATTGATCATATCTTCCTTGTTCCTTGTCCGATTTGGATGATTTTTGAAGTTCCGGAAAGCATATTTTATATGTGACAACTTTACTGTTGTACATATTTGCATATTTTGAGCATAAGTTGATCAAAATGCTGTTGCAAACTCTCAGCTCTGTCACTTTAGTAACTATGTTATCCAAACTAAACACAGTTAGTAAATTGATCATATCTTCCTTGTTTCTTGTCCGATTTGGATGATTTTTGAAGTTCCGGAAAGCTTACTTTATATGTGACAACTTTACTGTTGTACACATTTGCATATTTTGAGCATAAGTTGATCAAAATGCTGTTGCAAACTCTCAGCTCTGTCACTTTAGTAACTATGTTATCCAAACTGAACACAGTTAGTAAATTGATCATATCTTCCTTGTTTCTTGTCCGATTTGGATGATTTTTGAAGTTCCGGAAAGCTTATTTTATTTGTGACAACTTTACTGTTGTACACATTTGCATATTTTGAGCATAAGGTGATCAAAATGCTGTTGCAAACTCTCAGCTCTGTCACTTTAGTAACTATGTTATCCAAACTAAACACAGTTAGTAAATTGATCATATCTTCCTTGTTTCTTGTCCGATTTGGATGATTTTTGAAGTTATGGAAAGCTTATTTTATATGTGACAACTTTACTATTGTACACATTTGCATATTTTGAGCATAAGTTGATCAAAATGCTGTTGCAAACTCTCAGCTCTGTCACTTTAGTAACTATGTTATCCAAACTGAACACAGTTAGTAAATTGATCATATCTTCCTTGTTTCTTGTCCGATTTGGATGTTGTTTTGAAATGGTTTGAGAGCTATGATTCCTATCAATAAACTAGCTATATTTGGTGAATTTGAAATTCAAATTTAAATAGAATTTGAATTGATTTTGGGTGAAATTCGTATTGAATTCGTATTGAATTCAAGTTATCGGTCTTGAGTTATCTTTCTTGTTTTTCATTATTTTCGAGCGCGGTTTTCACTAAACTATTTTGAAGTGGTTTTTTTAAATAAATGGACATTTCAAATTATTATTATATAGTTTTAAAAATATTTTTCTAATACAAAATCTATTTATTTCCTATAATAAAGGAATTTCAAATATTGGTTTTATTAATCTTTTCAAGAAATAGTTTTAAAAGCTTGTTTTCTCTAGTAAACTATTTTACATATAAAACATGCACTTTTACACTATTCGAATGTATGAGAAAGAGAATTAAACGATTCAGTAAAACTCGTGGTATGGGACATGTGCGTTTACTATTTCGGTTAATTCCGGACTTGTACGATCGAAGCTATTTGAGTTTAATAATTCTGAGATGTTTTGCCATTTTATGGCGTATTTTGAATTTTATAATTCCTATTTATTGGAACTATTTAAGATGGCCAATATTTGGAAAGTATTATGGTTTGAGATCTCCTATGTAGGAGTTTGATCGATGAGAACCATCACGATGTTTTATTTACTTGCCAGTGACATAAGGCAAGTCTTGAGTTTATGATTTCATATTTTGAGATTTATGGTTTATGAGAAACCATCATAATGTTTTTCACTTGTCGATGAGATGAGACAAGTTATGATGCCATTTAATACTTCTCGATGAGATGAGACAAGTATGATATCTCTTTATCACTCGCCAATGAGATTAGGCGAGATATAATTTTCTGAGTTTTATGATGTTTTTAGTGTGGCATCAACTAACGGCTAGTAAACCGCAAAGTGCGAATGTGTGGTATGGGACACACGTTAACACTTTTCGGGTTCCTATCCGTGAGTTTGTGACACATTCACGATGTTTACCTAACAAAACTGCTTTGAGAGGTGTCAGCGACCTTATCATGAAGACGAACTGCTTTGGAGGTGTTAGCGACCTTGTTAGGGATGACAAAATGGCTTTGGAGGTGTTAGCGACCTTGTTAGGGATGACAAAATGGCTTTGGAGGTGTTAGCGACCTTGTTAGGGATGACAAAATGGCTTTGGAGGTGTTAGCGACCTTGTTAGGGATGACAAAATGGCTTGGAAAGGTGTCAGCGACCTTGTCATGAGGACAAACTGCTTTGGAAAGGTGTCAGCGACCTTGTCATGAGGACAAACTGCTTTGGAAAGGTGTCAGCGACCTTGTCATGAGGACGAACTGCTTTAGAAGGTGTCAGCGACCTTGTCTAAGGCTTCGGCCGTCTGAGTTTAGCACGTGCAGCATCGCTTCGGCATTGTATTCAGGGATATGGCCAATCCGGGTTTTCTAAGTTTTGAATTCGCCGTTTTTGGCGCATTAATGTTAAGATTTTCTGAGTTATGAACATGCATCGAAATCTTTATTGAGTTTGAATTCGTATCAAGTTCCATGAGTTTTTATGATTGAGATGTATGTGTGAGATTTAGCCGTCTTGGCCTACTTATGAGTTTAAGATCTCACATTCTTATGGAGTTGTCTTGTGTTGCTTTCATGACTTCTATTTGTGATTGAGATGAGTTTTCTCCCTTTTGGAGTAATGGTTCATCGAACCATTTGAGTTTTGCTTGAGTTTTATATGAGTTGATTTGAGTTCATTATGGGTTATCGCTAATGATATGAGGCACTTGTGTTTTATTTGAGTATTGAGTTTGAGTTACCTCTTTCGAGGTATTTTGTCACTTAGGTAGCATTTGTTACTTAAGTATTGAGCTATGAGTTATATAATCCTTCTCCTCATTCGAGAAGAAGTATCACTATATCCATTCTGCTTCATATTATCGATATTGACTGATTTGTGTAGCTAGACTGACCCGTGTATTTATACTCGGGTCAGACCGAGTTGTTTCAGGTATCATCTATTGGACATAGCTTGAAGTTGATGTTGGATATCAGCTCTTCTTTCTCTTGAGTAGTTTTTGTTCTTTCGCATACTCTGATGTAGTTATATTTGATTCGATATTTATGGTGTGGTCGAGTACCACCTTTATTGTATTCATATTGTATTGTACTAAACATGTATCAGTGAATATGTATATATATGATGTTGGTTACTGTTCCGTGATGTGATTTACATTCAGTTATTGTATTTTGTTCTGATAGATCCGTTAACCACCTATAGTTTTGGATTAAGCATTTACTGGGTATGTCGATCCACTTGAGTTGAAAAAAGTTATACTGCATTTATCGACGTATTCAATAGATGTTTAAGACAAAATTATAGATGGTCGCCCTTAACCAGCCCTATTCTCTGCTTTAGTAGACGGAATTACTTGTTAATTCTCTTTACTAAGGTGGGTCTCGGGGTGGGGCGTTACAAAAACTTTCTTAATTAATTAATAATAAACTAACTTAATTAATACTAATTAATTACTAATTGCTTAACTTAATTACTAATTAAGTAATAAATACTCATTCTTAATTAATAAAGTAATTAATTATCAAAACATACTTAATTAAGTAATAATTAACTTATATGCTTACTAATTTAGTTTGAAAATGGTTTTTCAAAAACATTTAAAAGAAACACTTTAAAACTTGAAAGTCGTGAGAATTACTTTTCTAAGTTACCATCCAAAACTTTAACTTTTCACTTGTTTACTTTTAAAAGATAATTTAATTATTTTAAAAAAACTTTAACTAAAGTTAGAAACTTAAATAAAATAAAACAAACATTTACTAAATCAAAACTAATAAATGATTTGATTTTCAAAATGGATCTCAAGTACTTTTCAACATCTCAAGTTCTAACTTCCCAACCATTTAATCACGTATCCAAGATTATGAATATTAAATCATATCATCACCCTACATCACAAAGATCAGAACATTAAATCCAAACACATTGCTTTAATCCATTGATTCAAGTAAAATGCTAAACACAAGCTACCACATACATATCGTCAAAACCATATCATAATCCAAACATTAACACCGTATATATATAACACATAACTATCATATATGCAAAAGCAACACTTTTCCAAAAGTGATAAGTTTTCGCACCGAAAATTTGAAAAACCCATTTAAAAACTTGAAATAACTTTAGAACTATGCAAAACTTAATCTTCGTACTTAAAAATTGGAAATAGGCTCGGCGATGACATGTATAAGTGAGGTGAGGACTTTTTGGGAGAGGTGGAGAGTCTTTGAATAATGTTGAATTCATTAAACTGGACCTACAATATAGTCATCTTCTCTTGATTTTTGGCTATATTACACTCAGAATTTGGAGAAGTTGTTACAGAGAAAGTTCTTTTAAATTCTCTTATCTACCATTTGAAAAAAGAATTACCCAATTCGGATTTATTTTGAGGGAGATGTGGTCAAAAGAAGAAGAAGTATTTTCGGACTTGAAAATATGGGCCCGAGAACACTCTGCAAAGAAATGATATTTTAACATGCCTAAGCTCAAAATTTGAAGAAGTAATATGGATGAAAGTTTTAGCCACTAGAATTTGATATGGTTTCAGTAAGAGAATTTTTTTATTAGGATAAGAGATGAGGAAGATATGATAAAATAAAGAGGAGGAAAATTTTAAAGAAGTGAAGGGCTATTTATAAGTAACAGAAAAAGTAAATTACTTAAATGCACTTGTCCTTTACCCTCCTTTACCCTCTTGCCACCTCACCTAGCCTCCTCCACATCATATACTCATGCCCACAACCTTGTTCCCTCTTCTTATTTCCATGCAAACTTTTTAAATACTCTTTGCACTTAATGTTTCTAATGATATGACATTTATATTTTTATTTTAAACTTTATGTTTCTAGATATGAATATATATATATATATATATACATAGACTAATACACACATATATACATATACTAACTTGTTTATAGATGTGTATACTTATGCTAAAGAGCTCATAACATTAGCAGATGAATAGTCGAAAATTCGGATAACGAATTCCAGTCACATTTTCGATCTTTCTTCGAACTAAATATTTTTGTAAACAGATTTAAAAAATTATTTCACCATTATTATTCATTATTGAAAAAAGTTATATTTCCATTATAAATCAATTATTTGAATATATGAAATTAATTAAATATTTGCAAACCAAAGCAGTGAAATTCTGGGCCGTTACATATGTAATCTGTATTATTTTATAAAACTATTTTATTTTACATATATGTATATATATATATATTTATTTATATACATATGCATATTAGAGAACACATATGTATACATAGGGGCAAGTTTATCCGTTGTGGTGCAAATCCAACACTTATACATGGGCAAGTCAAACCATATGCGCAATTTGAAAAGTTACACTTGCAATATTTACACTTGAGTATATTTAAATATGCTTATGAAATATACCAAGTATGAATTTGTTGAGACTTTCATTTAAACAAATCAACCAATTAATTTAATTAAGAGAGGAATGAAAAGTTTCTCTCATTAAATAAAATTAAACCTTCCTCTAATTATTGAGAGAGTTTTAATAGAGAGACACTAAATATTTATTTCTCTAAATAAAATAAACCTCTCTCATTCATTTAGTTGAATTTGAATCACATTAAATGCTTTTCATTAATGAGGTTAATTGAATCTGACATTAATGTGACATTAAACAGTTTACGTTATTAACAACTTCACCCTTCACTTGACAAAATAATAAAACAAAGCAATTAACTATCACACATATACACATACAAGAGTATATTGATATATTCGAATTCATAGTAACATCAAATTAATCTTAAAATAATTTTAAAACAAATGAAATAAAGTGAAGATTTTATTCAAAGTTTTAATTTAGATCTAGAATCAATTTAGGCTTCATATGCTTAGTTAAGTACCTAAGTAGGATTTTTTTTTTGAAATTTACATATTTCTCATGCTTTCGACTGATCCTGTTTCATCAGTTGTGTCAGAGCTTGATAGTCTATGCAGTCTAAGTTAGTTATGTTAGGCTTAACTAATTAAGCTTACCCATTTAGTAGGGGGACTAGAAAAGTAGCGTCTAGGCTTGTTTTGGGTAAACAAGTACCCTGCCCTCCTAGCACCGGCCTGGCCCAAAAAGCGAAGTATGTCCAAAGGTTGCCACTAATAGAAAAGGCCCAATATGAATTAGGTCTTGCGCTGATTTTAAAAATTATTTTAAAATTTTAAAATGGTATTTAAAATTTAGAATAGGAAATACATTACAAATGTTATAATATGATTCAAAATTATTTAGAAAATAAAATAAGATTTTAAATTTAAAAGTTAAATTTAAAATAAGAATTACATTATAAATGTTGTAATATGATTTTCAAAGTTGGCTTTGAAAACAACGTATATTATAATTGTTATAATTTATTTTTTAAAAGTGCTTTGAAAATACAATGAACATATTTTTAGAATTATAATATTTATTAATAAGGTTAATAAATTAAATAAATAAATTTAATTTAATTTATTAAAGTATATATTTGTTTAATATGTGTATAAATATATGTTACATTATCTTGAATTGTTTAAGATGATGTAGGTATATATATATTATATACATAAGAAATTTTCAAAATTAATATTTAATTGAATTTTCTAATTGAATAAGTTAGTTAAAATTAATTAACAAATAATAGAATACATAAGTGTGTGTAACCATAAATGTTATGGTGTAGACACTTAATTAAAAGGTTTAATTGAATGGAATAAAATTAATTAAAATGCTAATTATTTAATTAATTGAGATTTAATTAATGTAATGTACATGAGACTATTATATAAGTTAATTAAATTATTAAAGTTACATAACGATTAAACTTACATAATATGAATGTAGAAAATCAAATGGAATAGATAAAAAAAACCAAATAGACTTAAGGGATAAAGGCACGTGTATGGTATGTATACCATGATTTCTAATCTGTCTGATACTTGAATCATGAGGGTATCTTATAGGAAATAAATTAGCCTATAAGTCGATATCACTCAATATAATATTAAAGATTATAAATCTTTAATATAAATTTGTCCTCCACAATTTATATATTAATATCACTCCCTAGTTGTTGATATTCCTTAAGCTAGAGATGTTATATGTAGAACTATTAGTATATTGACTAGACAAGGTAAGGTACATGCACGTATTTGTTGATATTCCTCAAGGTATATGCATTACACTTAGGCCGTCGCAAAATGCTAGGTATGAATGAATAATCTTATTCGATTTGTTAATATTCCAAAAGGTCAAAATGAGAGTAGGACAAAGATCATAGATCGAGAGTTGTATTTGATGCAATAGGTAAAGTGTTATCCGTTGCTTGTAGGCCTATGAGTTGTTGATATTCCTCAAAATCAGAATCCTAAGGAAAGTGAGTTCTAACATCCACTAGAGAAATCAAATGATTTCTATTTTATGCTTAGGGTTTTGTAAACATAAAAATTTAGTGAGTAACTTATTAGAATAATGAAATGATAACATTTAACCTTTCTAATATTCTAAGAACATATGCTATATAAGGTTACAATAATCTACATTAAAAAATTTGTGCAATTATAACAAAACTAAACTTATAACAAAATAAAAAACCAATTTAACAATTTGAAGCCCAAAAACAATTATAACAAGCACCGCCCAACTAGATAATGAAGACACTCCCTTTATTCTCGTTTACTTCGGCCCGTAGCTCTTTTAGTCCATGTCATTCCTTTTTTTCACTAACGATCTGAGATTAGGGTTGTTGAAATTTGAAGCGTAGATTGTGATATCGATCGATTGAGATGATTATTCTTAGTTGAATCACTTTGTCAATCGCTCATGGCTTTGATTTGCTCTCGGTGGCTTCAATTTGATTGAGTTCGAATCATACTAGTATGTGATTTTTTTACTTTTATTTCACTGTTTTATGATGCTTGAAATCGATTGCCTATGACGATGATGATATGGGGTAATTTATAGGGATAAAATCCCTAAAATTACGTTCGTATATTTATTTTTGAATTTGTCACGTTGCTATGCTCGGCCATTGATTTTCGATTGAACGACGTGATAATTTTTGAGTTGTTCCATGTCTGATATATTTGAATTTCTTTGCGTTTTTTTCTACCTTGATTTGTTCACGTGGTCGAAGTTGCTTTGGTTCAGTTCCTATAACTTTGGTGTTTTAATTTTGAGATAATTTCTGCAATTTTGACTTGTTCAATTCATGATATCGGCTTTGACTTTGTTTAAATACATTCAGATTTTTTCTTTTTACTACTACAACTTGATTTTTTGCGTTCCCTTGTTCTCGTTCGCACTGCTACTGTTAATAACTCTGCACATATAAACATGTGTGTGTGTGTGTGTATGTATGTATGTATAATTGTTGTGCCTATCCATGTGAACTTGTTGTTGTGTGGTTCCTCTTGAGTCTAATCTAATATGTTTTCATGTGTGTTCAAGTGGTAACTGCAATTTCTTCGAGTCACCTATGCTGTTGCATTTGCTTCTTGACTGATTAGAGTTTACTTTCATATAATTTCTTGTTGCATGGCACTGTGCACTATTGCTTGGTTTCATGTTGAAGTTGATTTGGTTGAATCTAGTTGCAGTGTTGTTTTTAATATTGCTTGTGTTGATATACTTGATTGTCTGGTTCCTTGTTCATTTATGTTAATCCATTAACCTATAAATGTACATGTCTAGATATTTGCATTTGCAGTCTGAACTTGGACTAGTTTGTTGGGTCTGTTCTTTGCTTTCCTTGACCACCATATATATTTGAAGTCATGTTGCATGTTACACTGGTAGTGTTGGTCTGGTGTAGTTTTGACCTTGACGAGTCTGATTCCAGTTGCTTCATGTCCAGTGTATTGAACTTGTTTATCACCATGTACATACATATGTATGCGTGTGTATATGTATTGTTACAGTCCTTGTGTTTGCCTTTGAATTATGTAAAGTAGTCATGGTTCTTTAATGATCTAGTTCATCCCTGAATGTTTGCATTTGTGTACACTTCTCTCTTGTGACTTCATATGTATTCATGGGGTCTGGTTTGGTCTAAACTGTTTATTTGCTGGGAGTTCATTCATGTTGAACTCGAAGTCTTGATTTCATATAAGCTTCATGTGTACTTCCATTTTCTATATCTGGTGCAGTTGCATGTTTGATGCGACTGGTCTGGTTTGGTTCGAACAATATGTATGCATACTTTGTCATGTGATCATGTTGAACTTTATTGAGTCTTGTTCGATTGCAATGTTGCGTTCACCACTTTGTTGCTTTCTATTCGTGTTCAATTTTTGGTCGAGGCTGTTTTGTTGTTATTTGCATTAGCACTTGAGTTGAATCCAGCTTTTGCTTGAGTTTGACATTTTCAAAAACACACACTTTAATTTGCACTGCAAAATATTTTCATTTTCAATTTTATCGCTTTAGTGTTTATTTTGTAGATAATTCAGATGTTGGATACAGGCTGGAACAAAGTTGAAGATAAAATAAGTGTGAGTGAATATATATAGTGAGGTCAAAATTGTAAATTGAAATTTGTGATGTAATCGAAATTGTAATGTAATTGAGAAATGTATATATGCAGTGAGAGCTCAAATTTGTACTATTTGAATTTGCAATAAAATATTTGTTTGAATAAAATATTTGTTTGAATTTCAATTGTGCTATTTATTTTATCCAACAAATATTTATTTAATTATGTGAAAAATAAAATAGTACAATAACAAATACATTTAACCGAATATATATATATATATGTTTATTATCATCAAACAAAAATCATATAGTAGCGTATTCTACAACCCGTTCACTAAGGGAATGACCCAATTGGTTTTGAAAAATCGACTGAAGATGTTGGAATAAGATTCCTCAATTGACCCAAGTGCATGGAAGATTGATAGAGTTAGGGGTGCTAGAGTAAGAATTCCCAGTTTTGGTGACGATAACTTCATGCTATAGTTTAAAATACACTAGTCAAGAAAATATAATTAAACCTTCGAAAGAAATAAAAGGAATCGTGTATAACGACCCTAATTTTGATTAACATTATTTGGGACATTTAGTTAGTTAAATTAAATGAATTAATGTAAATGGTTAAGGGATTGGGATTTGTATAATAAAGGGGAGCCGTGCCTAGTTGAACTAATGAACTAAATGGAATTTAAAATAAAATAGGTTAGGGAATTAAATAAGGGAAAAATAGGAATAAGTCTTAATACCCTAAACCCTCACACACTTCATTTTACACGTTCACAATAAAAAAAAACACAAAGTGGCCGGCCACCTTTAAGGGAAAAACAAGAAGAAGCTAAGCAAGAACAAAGAGGAAAGGCTTAATCAAATTCATTCAATGTCAAATCTCTAATCCTTAACAATAAAGCTCAAGGTGAATAATAGGTTACATCTCATATTTTTGATGTTTTCATTTTCTAGATCAGATTCGAATATTTTTACAAAGTTTATTGCCATGTTTTTTATTGTTAAAAGAGATATATATGCTTGTTGAAGATTTATGCTATTTCATATGGATTTATGATAAATTTTAATGTGAAAATCCTATTATATGACATCCAAATGCCTTGCGATTTTAATATAAGGGAAGAAATGATATTTTAGAGATAGGTTTCAAGTTTCATAATTTTCTGAATCAATGTATATTTATTATTAATTTTCTAGTGCAGAAAATGGTTAATTGGGTTTAATATTAATTACGGCTATTTTATATTAGCTTTGGATCAGCAATTTATATAGATTGGAGAAATATTAAAAGTGATTTATTGGAATTTTTGTAGAATTTTCCTAAGTGTTTTAGTAAGTACATAAAATTATTTAAGGTACGTGACTTAAATGTTTAATATATTTATAAAAGGAGCAGGCGCATTTTGTGAACATTTTAAGTTGTTACTTCTGAAATTTCGGCAAAACTTTAAAAAAAGGATTTAGAAATGAAATTAGCAACCTATTATAAGTTGACACACAAAGCATGTTAGTTGAAGAGGGATTACTTTTTAAATTTAAAAATCAATTTTACCATGTTTTTCTTATTTCGCCACTTTCAGCACAAATCTTTTGACTAGATACTTCCGCCTCCATCTCCATCGGAAGCAATGCGCATGGTATCAAAGACTTGGTACGTAGTGGACATAGGCGAAGGATACATAGTCGAAACAAGGTGTTCTAAGGGGGCCGAAACCTTGCTTTTCTTTTAAAAGGAAATGCACCTGCTTTGCTTTCAAAAAATGCTTTCGACTTAGATGGATTTCCACTTGGTCAAATGGTTTTAAAGAATGATTTCCAAAGAGGTTGCGCCTTTTTTTTATAAAGAAGCTTTCGAAGGGATTGAAACCCCTTGATGCCCCATCTTACCTTTCGAAGCAATGTATTCAAAAGGGTTTCTTTATTTTAAAATCTAAGTCACTTCTCTAATTCTTTCGAAGGGATTGGTTTTGACACCATCCACTTCTTTGACTAAGGAAATTGCTTCAGAAAGAATGCTTTCGACACAGTTGTTTTAGGGCCCATTATTCTATTGAAAGTTTAACCCAAAGGTTTCGAAAGGAATAGTTTTAAATGGTTGCGAAAGATTGTTGCACATGTTTTTCTTGAACCCAAATGCTTTCAAAAGGTCTGACTTATGTAAAGAACTTAATGCTTTCGAAAGATTTAAGACAAAGGTTTTGACGGGATGATTCCCTAATATTTTTTAAAAGTTTTAAATGGAAGGTTTCCAAAGGTTTTAAAAACATGTTTAAGTTGTTTTGAAAGGAGGATGTCCATGGCTTTATAAAGCTTTCGAAAGAGGTGATTTCATTGTTTCAAAATGTTTAATGTAAATGGTTTCGAAAGGTATGTTTTGGATCTTTGACCTAAGGTTATAAAGTAAAGTGGTTTACTTTTGTCGAAAGGGGTACTTTCAATGGTTTCGAAAAATATTGTTCAAAGGTTTAAACAAAGATTTTGAATGCTTTCATCAACAATATTTTGAGTAAAGCGTATATCATGGTAAAGAGATTTGAGTAAAGCAAATAGTATGTTTTCCTTGTTTAAGTTAATTTAAAGAATTAAATTAATTTGAAAAGGTTTTCAAGGAAAATTTAAAGGGTAGTTAACCCCAAGTAAATGACTCGAATATTAGAGTACCAGATGGGACTGGTATAGAGTTGCGCCCTATACATTAGCTATAACCCCAAGCTAATTTAGTCCAAAATTCTAGTGTGTAGGGCTTAGTCACAGGTAATACTTAAACGATGGTTACACACAGAAAGGGATATACACAAAGGAGAAGGATAGATTATTGGTGAGCCAGAAGCCATTAGGATAATGTGACCCTTGGAGAAGTAAGTTAAGAACAAACCGACTCGAAGTTTGTCTAATAGTTGTTAGATTATTTGTTTATTTTGTCCGTAGGCCTGAGTTAGCCAATGTTTAGTAGTTACCCAAACAAAACTATATTTTTAGATAGATGGTCCATTTTGTTACCTGTTTATAAGCATATACGATACTACTATTATTGTTATAATCAGTTTGGTTGTAGGATTCTGAATTGTAAAAAGATATGTTTTGAAGGGATATTAGTGAGGGGAAATCCGTTCCACTAAGTGGTGTGGTCTCATTTAATATTAGTAAACTGAGATGTAATAATATTATTCACACCAGGCTTTATGTCTGACTCGAATTTTATGTTTTCCTCTTAAACTCTTGGGTGCTCAAACTAATTTGAGTAGATTGAGAGTTAAGGTTTTGCAGGTTTAGTAGGTGAACGAATAAAGCTTCCGAAGACACGCAGGAGGCAAAGTTAGCTATTTAGGAGTGGTTATTTAGTTCTATTTTTTTTGTTGTATTAAGACTTATATGTCTATTTAGTACTCTGATCATCCAAGGGGCATCTTCATATGTCGCTCTTGGCTTATTTTGTCATAATTATATTTGATCGAAAACTGGGAATTAGTTATGGGATTATGTAAATTGAATATGAAATACTGCTTTGAAATTTAATTAGAAAAGTTGTTTTAATCTTTAATGATTTTATTTCATATTCGTGTGATCCTAATATTATAGATACCATTAACATTACTATATTTTGTCACTAGAAGTTAATACAACGGATAACTACAGCATCTGTAGCGCTTAGCTTTGGGCCTCAAGATAGAGGATATTACAAATTGGTATCAGAGCATAGGTTTATGAAAAACTTTAAACTTAAAATGATTTTGAAAACATAATCCTAAGGTATTAGAGAAAAAGACCAGGGTATGGGATAACGCTATAGTAACGTACTTGTATTTGCTATATATAAGTATACGCTTGATCTTTATTCTCTTATCTCTATTAGGATATTCTTCTATATCTTACGAAGACTCGAATGCAGATATGGATGCTAGAGGTGGAAGAGTTAACCTTGGTGGGGGGAAGCACCATAACTAATGGAAATACCAGACCAAATACCAGGAAAAACCAAGGTCAGGCACAAGCTCAAATGTGGGTGCTGGAGTCCCACAAGTTGATATAGGAGCAATGTATCAGTTCTTCATAAACATGATGCAAGTTGGAATTACTGCTGGAGTAGTTGGAGGGAATGTTGGAGGAGGAAATCAAGAATCTCGGTGATGAAAAACTATGCTATTTTTAGTAGAGTTTATGCTCAATTGGGAGGAAAGCCGTATATTGGTACTGAAGATGCAATTGAAGTGGAGAATTTGTTACTTCATTGTGAAAGGACTTTCGCCAACTTAGGGCTCAATGACGAGTAGAAGAGAAGGCTTGCTTCTAGACAGCTACAAGGAGTAGCACTGTATTGGTAGAATAGTGTGACTATTGGAGTTCATGAGGGGACCATGACATAGGTTGAATTCAGGAGAAGGTTCAAAGAAAGTTATATGTGAGAAATTACTAAGTCCACTCTGCTAAGAAATTTCTTGAATTGGAGCAAGGGGATATGACTGTACTTGAGTATGCAACAAGGTTCGAGGAGCTAGCAAGATATGTCTATGCTACAGTTGATACTATTATTAAGAATGAAAAGTTCATTCGGGGGTTGAAGCCTGAGCTTGCTAAGGCCATGTTATCGCATATTAGGGATCCATGTGATGTGAGATAACCTTGAGAAATGAAGAGATGCAATTTTTGCTTGAAAGAAACAAGGCTAAGGAAGCTCGAGTAAGGCAAAGTCAGAAGAGGAAGTTTTTCCACAAGAAAAGAGCTTAGAAGGGTGGAGCTGCTAAGAAGGGAAAGGCAGAAGTGATTCGTTACAAGTATGACAAGAAAGGACACCATGCCTATTAGTGTCGGACAGGCAAGGGAAAGAAAGCTGCTGAGAAAAAAGGAATAAAGTGTTTCAACTGTGATCAGATTGGGCACTATAAGAACCAGTGCAAGGAACCAGCCAAGGATGGTAAAGGCAAGATGTTTGCATTAGAACCAGCTACCTCGAGACCAACAGTAGAGGGGAGGGGAAAAGTTATATTGGGAGGTATGCTTTTGATTTATGGTGTATCACTTAGAGTTATATTTGATACCGGTGCATCGCATTCTTTTATATCTCATTGTTTGGTAGATAAGCTTAACCTAGATCCTTCATACCTAGTTACTTCCTTAAGGGTTGCAAATCCAATAGGTGGGGGTGCGACACTTGGGATGAAATGTGACCACTTAGATTTTGAAGTGTTAGGTCATGTATTTTCTTGCAGTTTGCATGTGTTCGATTTCATAGGGTTCAGAATTATTTTGGGTATGGATTGGTTAAGTAAATACGATGCTAGGTTATTTTGCCATGATAAGAAAATATCATTTAGACATCCTGACTGTAGATATTAGAACATATACTCTATATAAAACCCTAGTTTCGAGGTCAACGCATTGTGGGGGTGTTGTCGAGGTAGAGGATGAGTTGAATCGATTTTTCGTTGTTAGAGAATTCGCAAATCTCTTTGAACCCGTAGCAGGATTGTCACTGAAAAGAGCGATTGAGTTTCGGATAGATTTAATGCCAGGAGTACAACCAGTGAGTAGACAACCAATCAAAATGACACCTACCGAGATGAAGGAGTTAAAGGTGCAGTTGGTGGATTTGGAAAGTAAGAATTTTTTCAGACCAAGCAGTTCGCCTTAGGGAGCAGCCATAGTGTTTGCTAAGAAACCGGATGGATCGTGAAGGTTATGTATTGATTATCGTAAGCTGAATGAGAAGACAATAAAGAATCGATATCCGTTACCTAGAACTGACGATTTGTTTGACCTGTTGAGTGGAGCTAGAGTATTTTCCTGATTGGATTTACCAACAGGATTCCATCAGCTTAGTAGCAGAGAACGGTATTCCTTTAACGGTGTTTAGAACAAGATATGAATCATACGAGTGGTTAGTAATGCCTTTTGGACTAACTAATGCACCAATATTTTTTGTAGATTTAATGAATTGAGTTTTCCAAAAGCATTTGGATAAGTTCGTGTTGGTTTTCATAAATGATATCTTGATATACTCTAAGGATGAGGGAGAGAGAGCATGAAATTCATCTTAGAGTGGTGCTTGATACGTTGAGGCAGCATTAGCTAAAAGCGTAGTTTTCGAAGTATCGTTTTTGGAAGAAAGAAGTGAAGTTTCTCGGTTATGTAGTCTCAGAGAAAGGGTTGCCTGTAGATCCGACTAAGATCGAAATGGTGAATAGTTGGAAGAGACCCAAGACTGTGACTGACCTCGGATTAGATGGGTACTATTGGAGATTTGTTAAGAATTTCTCACGGATAGCGGCACTGATGACTAAGCTAACGTGAAAGGGTGTGAAGTTCTTTTGGGCCGATAAGTGTGAGGAGGCATTCTAGAAGCTAAAACACTTATTGATTAATACACTTGTGTTAGTTGTTCCAGAAGGGAATCAGTATTCAGTGGTATATACAGATGCATGTGGAACAGGGTTAGGAGTTGTGTTAATGCATAGAGGTAAATGATTGCCTATGCATCTCGACAACTTAAACCGCATGAGGTTAGATACCCGACTCAAGATTTGGAATTAGCCACAGTAATTTTTGCATTGAAGGTGTGGAGGCATTACCTTATTGGAGAGAGATTTGAGCTGTATACAGATCATAAGTCGCTAAAGTATTTATTTTCTCAAAAGGAGTTAAATATGAGACAGCAGAGGTGGTTAGATTATTTAGCCGCTTATGACTTTGGCATTGAGTATACACTGGGAAAGGGCAATAAGATAGCGGATGCACTTAGCAGAAAACATTAGAATGCAGTATTGGCAATGGTTGCTGAGTGGAAAGATTTAGAAGTGTTGAGACATGTAGAGTACAAGGAAGATCTGAAGCTAGATTTAGTAAGAAGACTGCTATGTTGTCATGCTTAGAATTCGACCGTAGATGATCGATAAGGTCGCTTCTAAGCAGAAAGAGGATCCATTATTAGTTGAACGGATCAAAAAGTTAAGGGATGGAATAGAGGGCGATAATTGAAGGATTTCGAACTTGACCAGAATGGGTGGTTGAGGAAGAAAGGAAGATTATATGTTCCGAATGTGGGAGACATTAGGAAGAAAGTTTTAGAAGAATGTCATCGTTCGAAGTTCACTATGTAGGATTGATTTCACCCTACAAGGGGGGTGAATAGGGTGATACTATTAATTATAAAAATTTATTGCGGAAGTTTATATAAGATAATCTCAACATAGATATATCAGAATTATAGCAACACAGATAATAGTAGAATAGTAAACGCAGAAATAGAACAACACAGAATTTACCTAGCTTCGGAAAAACCCTGCCTACGTGCTGGCTCCAAGGTATCTTTTAGAAATTAAGCAGTCAGATGCTTACACACGTAAACTCGCGACACCCTCTATCACTAGCCTTCACTCTACGCTCAAAATACTGCCACAACTCAGCCACTGAGTTGCGAATTCTCGAACTACACCACCATAGTTCGTCTCCTAGTCACACGACTAGAAAATACAATCGTTTAAAAAGAAAAATACAATTTAAAATAGTTTAAAAACAATTATACACAAAACCCTAATTTATAAAACTAAAGCCTTATATAATTATAAACCCAAAACTAGACCAGCCCAAATAAAAGTTAAATATGAATCCCTTTTTCGTTTATTTCTTTGGCCCGTCCTTGTTTCCTTTTCCTTTGGTCGTTCGTTCCTCTGTGCGAAATTAGGGCATGTGGATAAAGTTTCCGCTTTGTCAAATTGATTGCGATGATGCTTCGAATCCTTTCTTCGGTTGATTATATATCCGCGGCTTCTTCAGTTTAGTCGAGTACGATTGTTAAAACTGGTATGTGCTTTCACTTTTCAATTTGCCTATGCTCGACTTGATTCGAGTTGAATGATAATTCTTTATTGCTTGAACTCAAATTCTTTTATTAACCGATGATGTTATGGTTTATATAGGGTTTTAATTCCCTAAAGTTTCGTTCGAATTTATTATTTGAATTCCTCAATTATTTTGTTCTGAATTCATCTTGGCACTTGATTTTGCATGAATGCTTGAGATTGTACTGACTAGTTCAAATTCATATAATTCTTGTTTCCTTGATTCGCACAGCTTTGAATTGCTTTCGTGGCCACCACGGCTTTGATTTCTGATTGGTTTGTTGTCACGTCTATCACGCTTTTGATATTTGCTTAATTATCACGGTTTGGTTTCTGACTTGGTCATTGTGGATATCACGACTTTGAGTATCTGGCATTTGAACTTGACCTAGTTCTGTTCTTTGTGTTTATTGACTTCGGCTTCTCTGTCTTGTTCAAAACTGATACTTGATTTTCTGTTGCACTTAATATCACTTCGTTGTACATCTCCTTGTAGTCTTCATTACACACTGTATATTCATCGTTGCATTTGTTCATGTGTCTGATGTACACTTGGTTTGTACTTAACGTTGACATCAGATTGGTTGTTGGACCTATCCACTTCGTTTCACTACGTATTCCAGTGTGCCTTTGTACATGACTTGTGTGCTTGTCTCTGATCTGTTGGCACTGCTTACTGGTCTAGTTTCATCTGAACTTTGTTGTAATGTATATTCACATATTTATATAGTTTGTGTGTTATTAGTTAACTGGTGGTCTTCTGGTCTATATGCATTAGTGCATTCATGTGCTATGATATGCTAGCTCGAGTTTGCACTGGATTGAGTCTCCACTGGGTAGTCGCTGCTGCACCATCTAGTCATTGCTTGCATATATGTGTCAGTGTTGCATTATATTGTGTCTGTTCTTCATTTCACTGGCACATTGCTTCGAGTCAGGTTCTATTGGTGGCTTTACTTTGGTATTGTTGCATTGTCCACTTCGTTTCACTTTGCATACATGTTAACTTCGTATATTTTTCACTCTAAGTATGAGTGTTATTCATGCATCCAATTGTGCATTCGTACTTGATGTACTTATCGACTTTGTTCGCTGCCTGGTCGACATGTATGTTTGCATGGACTTCGCTGATTTGAGGTTGCCTATGACCTTTCTACTGCTGTACCACTTTACTTTTATCATGTGCACCGTTGTACCTGTTTCTTTTGTTGTTCCTTCTATTCTTTGATCTCATATTCATGTGTACTGACTATTTGAGATGCTGAGGCAGTGCACACGTGTACTTGTACATTTTTTATTTTGAACTTCACCTGTGTTGAATCCAGCTAATAGCTCGGGTATGACCTTGTGCTGATATAGTGATTTTATTCATATTTCACTTGAGTTGAACCTGGCTTTTCATTTGGGTTTGACCTGTGCTCACCTTTCCTTGTAATTTTATCAAGTGTATATATCGGTATGCATGGCCTTGTGGCATGTACAGTGATACATTGTGCATGTCACAAGTTGTTCGTGTTTGATGAATTCAAAATTAAATGATGAGGAACAACCCAAATGACCGAGGCAAATAATATTTTCAAAATACGTTTTATTTTACACTACAAAAATATATTATTTTCAATTTTACCGTGTCAGTGTATTTTTGCAGATAGATCAGATGCTGGATTCAATCTAGAATGGAGTTGAAGATAAAATACGAGTGTATGAGTGATATGTAGTGAGGACATTTGTAAATGAAAAATTGTGATGTAATCAAAATTTATATATATAGTGAGAGCTCAAATTTGTACAATTCAAAATTTTAATAAATATTTGTTTGAATAAAATATCTATTTGAATTTAAATTCTGTGACATTTATTTTATGCAATAAATATTTATTAATTATGTAAAAAATAAAATAGTACATTAACAAATAAATTTAAATGAATATATATATATATTTGTTTGTTATCATCAAAAAAAAAATCATATACTTGCATATTCAACAATCTCCCCCTTTTGATGATAACAAACATATATTTAAGATTTTGAATTTATTAAATGTATTTGATCATTCAACTTGCTCCCCCTAATTGAATGCTCCCTCTCTACACAAAGCTCCCCCTTCATATATGAATGTAATAAAAAATATGCAAATGAGCCTAGATGAAAATAGAAAATATTTGACCTTTATTTTCCAAAATCTTAACTTTTCTCTCTCCCTTTTGTTATCAGCAAAAGAGTAATAGTGTAAAAAAATAGAGATAAAATGATAGACAATAATACAACATTAATAACTTAATTGAGTATAAATATTAAATTTCAATAAAAAAATCAAACAAAAATCATAAATACTCTATTTTACGTATATTCCACATTAGAATGATAGGGATGATATCATCATATAAAACCATATAGTTGTGTCTATTTGTTATATATTTATATCAGCAATTTGAATATCTACTAACCATGCATAACCGTTAAGACTTTTAAATGAGATTATTAGTATTCCAATTTTTTTATAAAAAATGAATTCAAGTTTCTTCTAACCACGCATAACCGTGAGGACTTTTAAACGGGATTAGAATCAATTTGTCTATTTAATTAATCAATTTTAATATGTGTTCCATACATGTATAACCGTGAGGGCTTTTAAATGAGCATGGAAGCACATAAAAAATTCCAAGTAATTCACCCATGCATAACCATGAGGACTTTTAAATGAGAGTGAATACTTTGGATATTTTTATTTAAAAAAAATAATAAAATGAAAAACAAATGATTCCTGTTTAAAAAACCACATATTTATATTCTATATTGGATTTTGATGAGTGATGGTTGATAGAAATGTGATAGAATTAAGATGGTCATGGAATTTTTACCAAACAAAAAGTTTTTAAAACTCTTGTTTAAATGTCTAAAGAAATTTACGAATTATACCATTTCAAGTTATAATATATGATCAATATCAACGCTCGTCACTTTTTCAATTACCATTTATCTTTTCGATAATCAATAGGGAGTCAGATTAGTTAATGTAATCATTAATGCTCAAATTCAAAAATAATTATCAAATTTTCTAAAAATGACTAATCTGAAACATGGTCAAAAATGATTTTATAGAAGGGGTTTTGGAAAAATGTCTGCTATTTTAAAATTATTTCACGTGAGAAATATGCAGATATTTTCTTTGAAGAAACAATTCATATGAATTCTTCTATCAACTAGATTACCAATGTAATCTGCATCTGAATTTTTCTTTCACTCAAAATTATCATTTATTGAAAGTCATAGACCAGACCATGAAGTGTGCAACACAATATATTAAAATCATTTTCAACAGCTTTTAAATGAAGTTGAATTGAAGCCGTGCAAATACACAAATTAGTCGACATAATGACCAAATATATCCACATGTAACATGAGCAATCAGAAACTAATAAAAGACCATCATTTGACCAAACAAATTTATATGAAATAATTCAAAGTTGAAAAGTGATTGGTCAACATTTTTTCTCAATATCAGAAAAAATAAGAACAAGTCAAATAAGAATAAGTCAGAATCAAAATCAAAATCATCATTTATTTTATTGGCTGATTCAAATCAGATTATGGTACATATTATCATATTAATATATCGTTCAAGATGAATATACCTTCCTCTTTTACCTTTACCAATAATATTTCGTTGTTGCCCATTGTGACTCTGCCACCTTTGTACAAGGCTTAGGAAATTTGATTTGTCGCCCGTTGTGTTTCTGGAACAACCAGAATCAAGATAACACTGTTGTTGCTCCTTAGCCTGCCACCACACCTACATGTTAAAAGATTTTTATGACCTATTTGTTTTTATAGGTCTATGGTTATTAGTGGCAAATGATTTTAAAAAATAATTTTGTGGAGACCCAAAACTATTTATATATGTTCCTTTTGGCACCCAAATTTGTTTTGAGCGATTTTATATTTGTGCCTTTTGGAACCCAAATTGGAATAGTTTTCACATGTTTGGGTCTACACCGACAATTATTTTGATTGTGTCCAAATTTTCTACAAATTGTGCACATGGAACTGAGTTGATTAATTTTATTTCTAACATTTTTAGATTGATTATATCCAAGTCCTTGTCTAACAGTATTAACAGTTTGTTTCCCTAATAGCATATTCGACTATCTTTTTCCTTTGGAAAATTTTCCTAAAATCGTTGACAATTGTTGGACTTGTGTTTTGAGATATTCATTTTCATTTAATAATTGAGTGCACTTTTTGATAGAATTTTCTCTCCTTGTGTTTTCACTTTCTTTCAAAATCAGAATTTCATTTTCAAGTGATTTTATTTTAATTTCTGATTTTTTAATCTCCTCTTCGAATGATGGACACTTATCACACTTAGGGATCCTACTTTGGTAGTTTTTAACTAATTGGTCAGGTTGTTTATTTGAATCTACCAAAGTATTTTTCTGTGATTCAAGTTTGGCGTACTTGTACCTAAGTCATTCAAAACAGTCATTTACTTCGTGGAAATATATAAGTAATTCTGAGTGAGTAAGCTTTGATACCTCGCTTGGCTCGTCATCGTCACTATCTGTTATATCTCCTCGTAGGCGTAGTTTTACACTTTCACTCTCACTGCTAGTGCTTTTTACAGTCATCACTTTTATTCCATGTGGCTGCAAAACTTTTCCTTTTTGAATTCTTTTCTTGGCCATGTTGAAGTCGAGGATAATTGGGCTTGATATGACCGGGTTTGTTGCACTTGTGACAAATAATCACGTGTTCTTCTAAGTTGTCCAGTGCCTTGATCATTCTGCTTTTCAATTGTTGAATTGGAGCTGGATTTCTATATTTGTGATTCCACGTTTTGAATCTCTTTATTAGTAGCGCCAGCTCTGCTGCTTCATCATCATCATCCTCATAACTACTGCTTTTTACCAATCCTATTAAGCTTGTTTCTTTAACTGAGTCGATTGAGGAGCATTTCTCATTGTTGTTGACTTTTGCAGAAGCATTCCAGATTTCCTGTGCATTTTCACAATGAGAGATAAAGTTTAAATTATCTTGATTAATATGAGAATATAATATGCATAGCAAGAGCATTAATCGAGATAATTTTCTCATCTGTTATATCACACCCATTTTCAATAATATTCCAACATTTAACATTAACAGATTTTAAATAAAATTTCATTTTCAATTTCCAATTTAAAAAATCTATTCCATCAAAAATAAAGGGGATAATACTTGACCGACCCTCAGCAAAAGTACCATTTAAAAATTCAAATTTGTAAAAAAAAATTGGTCTTTGAAAAATCAAACTTTTTTAAAACAAAAATGGCTTTTGAACCTGGCTCTGATACCACTTGTAGGATCGATTTCACCCTAGAGGGGGGTTAATAGGGTGATATTATTAATTATAAAAATTTATTGTGGAAGTTTATATAAAATAATCCCAACACAGATATATCAAAATTATAGCATCACAAATAATAGCAGAATAATAAATGCAGAAATAGAACAATACAGAATTTATACAGCTTCAACAAAGCCCTGCCTACGTGCTACCCCCAAGGTTTCTACTAGAAATTGAGCAGTCTAAAGCTTACATACGTAAACTCGCGACACCCGCTATCGACTAGCCTTAACTCTACGCTCAAAACCCTGCTACAACTCAGCCACTGAGTAGCGAATTCTTGAATTACACCACCGTAGTTGGTCCCCTAGTCACAGACTAGAAAATACAGTCGTTTAAAAAGAAAAATACAATTTAAAACAGTTTAAAAACAATTATACACAAAACCCTAATTTATAAAAATAAAGCCTTATATAATTATAAACCCAAAACTAGGTCGGCCCAAATAAAAGTTAAATATGAATCCCTTTTTCATTTATTTCTTTTGCCCGTCCTTGTTTCCTTTCCCTTTGGTCATTCATTCCTCTGTGAAAAATTAGGGTTGTGGATGAAGTCGCCGCTTTGTCAAATTGATTGCGATGATGCTTTGAATCCTTTCTTCGGTTGATTATATGTTCGTGGCTTCTTCAATTTAGTCAAGTACGATTGTTAAAACCGATATGTGCTTTTACTTTTCAATTTGCCTATGCTCGACTTGATTCGAGTTGAATGATAATTCTTTATTGCTTGAACTCGAATGCTTTTGGTAGCCGATGATGTTATGGTTTATATAGGGTTTTAATTCCCTAAAGTTTCATTCGAATTTATTATTTGAATTCGACAATTATTTTGTTCTGAATTCATCTTGGCCGCATGATTTTGCTTGAATGCTTGAGATTGTACTGACTTGTTCAAATTCTTATAATTCCTATTTCCTTAATTCGCACGGCTTTGAATTACTCTCATGGCCACCATGGCTTCGATTTCTAACTGGTTTGTTTTCTTGTCTACCACGGTTTTGATATTTTCTTAATTATCACGGTTTGATTTCTGACTTGGTCATCGTGAATATCACGACTTTGAGTATCTGGCATTTGAATTTGACCTGGTTCTATTCTTTGTGCTTGTTGACTTCAGCTTCTCTGTCTTGTTCAAAACTGATACTTGATTTTTTTTGCACTTAGTATCACTTCGTTGTACATCTCTTTGTAGTCTTCATTACACACTGTATATTCATTGTTGCATTTTTTCATGTGTTTGTTGTGCACTTGGTTTGTACTTAATGTTGACATCATATTGGTTGTTGGACCTATCCACTTTGTTTCACTGAGTATTCCAGTGTGCCTTTGTACATGACTTGTGTACTTGTCTCTGATCTGTTGGCACTGCTTACTTGTCCAGTTTCATTTGAACATTGTTGTATTGTATATTCGCATATGTATATAGTTTGTGTGATATTACTTCACTGGTGGTCTTCTGGTCTATATGCATTAGTGCATTCACGTGTTATGATATGCCAGCTCAAGTTTGCACTGGATTGAGTCTCCAATGGATAGTCGCTATTGCACCACGTAGTCGTTGCTTGCATATATGTGTCAGTATTGCATTATGTTGTGTCTGTTCTTCATTTCATTAGTGCAATGCTTCGAATCAGGTTCTATTGGTGGCTTCACTTTGGTATTGTTGCATTGTCCACTTCGTTTCACCGTTGTATACATGTTGACTTCGTATATTTGTCACTCCAAGTTTGAGTGTTATTCATGCATCCAATTGTGCATTCGTACTTGAAGTACTTATCGACTTTATTCGCTGCCTGGTCGACATGTATGTATGCATGGACTTTGCTAATTTGAGGTTGCCTATGACCTTTCTATTGCTGTACCACTTTATTTTTATCCTGTGCACTGTTGTACCTATTTCTTTTGTTGTTCCTTCCATTGTTTGATCTCATATTCATGTGTACTGACTATTTGAGATGCTGAGGCAATGCACACGTGTACTTGTACATTTTTTATTTTGAACTGCACCTGTGTTGAATCCAGCTAATAGCTCGGGTTTGACCTTGTGCTGATATAGTGATTTTATTCGTATTTCACTTGAGTTGAACCCGGCTTTTCATTTGGGTATGACCTGTGCTCACATTTCCCGGTAATTTTATCAAGTGTATATATCGGTATGCATGGCCTTGTGACATGTACAGTGATACATTGTGCATGTCACAAGTTGTTCATGTTTGATGAATTCAAAATTAAATGATCAGGAATAACCCAAATGACCGAGGCAAATAATATTTTCAAAATACATTTTTTTTACACTGCAAAAATATTTTATTTTCAATTTTACCGTGTCAGTGTGTATTTTTGCAGATTGATCAGATGTTGGATTCAATCTGGAATGGAGGTGAAGATAATATACGAGTGTATGAGTGATATGTAGTGAGGACATTTGTAAATGAAAAATTATGATGTAATCAAAATTTATATCTAGTGAGAGCTCAAATTTGTATTGTTCAAAATTGTAATAAATATTTGTTTGAATAAAATATCTATTTGAATTTAAATTCTTTGTCATTTATTTTATTCAGCAAATATTTATTAATTATGTGAAAAATAAAATAGTACATTAACAAATACATTTAAATGAATATATATATATATATGTTTATTATCATCAAACAAAAATCATATACTTGCATATTCAACACACCATTCATCCGGGAGGATCTAAGATGTATTATGATGTGAAGAGAAGTTTCTTCTAGGAAGGTATGAAGAGAAATATAGACTTATAGGTAAAGTAGTGCTTGAATTGTCAACAAGTAAAAGCCGAACATCAGAAATCAAGTGGGTTACTTCAGCCTTTAGATATTCTAGTATGGAAATGGGATTATATCTCGATGGATTTTATATACAGTTCTATCATGATGTATTTTATAGATGGGTTGCCGAGGTCAAACAGAAGAAATGAAAGTATCATAGTGGACAGTTTGACCAAGAGTGCCCATTTCATTCCAGTTAAGTTAAACAAAACAGCACATATTTTAGCTAAGTTGTTTATGAAGAATATAGCTAGAGTGCATGAAATTCCTAGTAGTATAGTAAGTAATAGAGATTCCTTATTCACTACCGAGTTTTGGAAGAGTCTACATGATACTTAGGTACCAAGCTCAAGATGAATACCACTTACCATCTACAGACCGATGGGAAAACGGAAAGAGTTAACAAAGTTTAGAAGATTTGTTACGAGCTTGTGTACTAGATTTTGGGGAATCATGCGAAGGCCATCTACACTTAGTTGTGTTTTCATATAACAAAATTTATCATGCTAGTATAGGGATGGTACCGTTTTAAGCTTTGTATGGAAGGTCATGCAAATCTTTAGTTTATTGGTTAGAGACGGGCATAAGTTAATTCCCAGACCAGATTTATTTAGAGAAGATGCAGAAAAGATTGAGTTGATAAGAGCTAGAATGAAAGAAGCTCAGTCTAGGCAGAAGAGTTATGCTGATAAGAGGAGAAAAGACTTAGAATTCTCAGTTGGAGATCATGTTTTCATCAAAGTGTCACCAATAAAGGGTGTGATCAGGTTTGGGACATCGAAAAAGTTGGCACCATGATTCATTGGACCATTTCCTATTGTAGAGAGGATCAAGAAACTTGCATATAGAGTAGAGTTACCAAATAGTTTGGCGGTAGTCAACGATGTTTTTCATGTTTCTCATCTAAGGATATGTATTCGAGATCCAGAGACTAATATTACACTGACTGTGTTATATAACTTAGTAGTGGAGCTGAATTTGACTATAGTTAGAAAGCCAGTTCGTATAGTCGCGAGAGATGAGAGGAAGCTAAGGAAAAAGACAATCATATTAGTTAAAGTCTAGTGGAGCGATGACGAAAGAGACTATACTTGGGAAACTGAGTGCAGGATTAGAGATGCTTATCTTGACTTGTTTCATGGTATGTTTTACCTTATGACTGATTTTAATAAGTACCTTATCATAATTTTGAGGACGAAATTCTTTAAGGAGGGGAGTCTGTAACGATCCTAATTTTGATTAACATTATTTAATTAGTTAAATTAAATGAAATAATGCAAATTGTTAAGGGATTGAGATTTGTATAATAAAGGGGAGTCGTGCCTAGTTGAACTAATGAACTAAATGGGGTTTAAAATGAAATAGGTTAAGGAATTAAGTAAGCGCAAAATAGGAATAAGTCTTATTCTTGTATCCTAAACCCTCACACTACTTCATTTTACACATTCACAATAAAAACAAAACATAGATAGGCCAGCCACCATTAACGGAAAAACAAGAAGAAGATAAGCAAGAACCAAGAGGAAAGGCTTAATCAAATTCATTCAAGATCAAATCTCAAATCCTCAACAACAAAGCTAAAGGTGAATAATAGGTTACATCTCATATTTTTGATGTTTTTGGTTTCTAGATCAGATACGAATATTTTTCCAAAGTATATTGCCATGTTTTTGGTTAAAAGAGATATATATGCTTGTTGATGATTTATGCTATTTCACATAGATTTATGATAAATTTTAATGTGAAAATCCTATTAGATGACATCCAAATGCCTTGGATTTTAATATAAGGTCAGAAATGATATTTTAGAAATGAGTTTCAAGTTTCATAATTTTCTAAATTGATGTGGATTTATTATTAATTTTATAATAAAGAAAATAGTTAATTGGTTTTAAATTAATTAGGCTATTTTATATTAGCTTTGGGTCAGAAATTTATATATATTGGAGAACATATTAAAAGTAATTTATTGGAATTTTTGTGGAATTTTTTCAAGTGTTTTAATAAGTATATAAAATTATTTAAGGTATGGGACTTAAATGTTTTATATATTTATAAAAGGAGAAGGAGTATTTTGTGAACATTTTAAGTTATTATTTCTAAAATTTTGGCAACTTTAGAAAAAGGATTTAGAAAAGAAATTAGTAACCAGTTATATATTGACAAACAAAGCATGGTAGTTGAAGAGGAATTACTTTTTAAAATTAAAAAACAGCTTTACCATGTTTTTCTTATTTCGTCACTTTCGGCACCAACCTTTCGACTAGGTACTTCCACCTCCATCTCCATCGGAACTAATGCACATGGTATAAAAGACTTGGTACGTAGTGGATATAGACGAAGGGTACATAGTCGAAACAAGGGGTTCCAAGGAGGCCGAAACCTTGCTTTGCTTTTAGAAGGAAATGCACCTACTTTGCTTTCGAAAAGAATGCTTTCGACTTAAATGGCTTTCGACTTGGTCAAATGGTTTTAAAGAATGGTTTCGAAAGAGGTTGCACCTTTTTTCATAAAGAAGCTTTCGATGGGGTCAAAATCCCTTGCTATCGCATCTTACCTTTCGAAGCAATGTCTTCGAAAGGGTTTCTTTGTTTTAGAAGCTAATCTGCTTCTCCAATGCTTTCGAAGGGATTGGTTTCGACACCGTCCACTTTTTATACATAGGAAATTGCTTCTAAAAGAGTTTTTTCAACTCAGTTGCTTTAGGATCCATTGTTTATTGAAAGTTAAACCTAAAGGTTTTGAAAGAAATAGTTTTAAATGGTTTCGAAAGGTTGTTCCGCATATTTTACTTGAACTCAAATGCTTTCAAAAGGTTTGATTTATGTATAGAACTTATTGCTTTCGAAAGGTTTAAGATAAAGGTTTCAAAGGGGTGATTCTCCAATGTTTTCAAAGGGTTTTAAATGGAAGGTTTCTAAAGGTTTTGAAAGGCATGTTTAAGGTGTTTTGAAAGGAGGATGTCTATGGCTTTATAAAGCTTTTGAAAGAGGCGATTTCAATGTTTCGAAAGGCTTAATGTAAATGATTTCGAATGGTATGTTTTGGCCCTTTGGCCTAAGATTATAAAGTAAATTGGTGTACTTATGTCGAAAGGGGTACTTTCAATGGTTTTGAAAGAGATTGTTCAAAGGTTTAAACAAAGGTTTCGAACGCTTTCATCAACAATATTTTGAGCACAGCATATATCATGGCAAAGAGATTTGAGTAAAGCAAATAGTAAGTTTTCCTTATTTAAGATGATTTAAAGAATTAAATCGGTTTGAAAAGGTTTTCAAGGAAAATTTAAAGGGTAGTTAACCCTAAGTAAACGACTCGGATATTAGAGTACCCGATGAGACTGGAATAGGATTATGCCCTATACATTAGCTATAGCCCATAGCTAATTTAGTCCAAAATTCCAGTGTGCAAGGCTTAGTCATAGGTAAGAGTTAAATGATTGTAACGACCCTGAAATTCAGACCCAGTTAAAATTTTAAAATTGCTTATTTAGTGTAGAATTTCAAATTTTCACAAACAAATTCTGATACTATTCAAACTTCATATTTGGAATGCGTCTAATTAAACATAGTAACTGGTAAATTTTCGTCCGAAAATATAAAAGTTAATTTCGTGCGTAAATTTACTTCAATCTAAATCAGTTAGTAATCGATGGAAATAAACCGTTTTCGAAACCAAAATATTTTTACATAGAAAAATTGTAAACCATCTTTTGAGCAAGTTGTCAGTTTGTCGTTTTTCCAAATTCGGACATCTTTGGCTCCGTCGTTCTTATTTTTCGACGAATTTTATGCATTTTCCGTAGTTGAAAATTTCGAAATTTTATAATTCAATCGAATCACTGATATCTGTATACCGTTTTGATTGTCTCGTCGCGCTAACCAAAACGGTATATTTATTTGTGCCAATCGGAGTTCGGCGTTGCAAATTATAATTGGTTAACGGAGTACAAACTGGTCCGTTACGCAGCACAAACCGATACCCGTTATAAAATCTTTTGGGTTCCCTACACTCTTTCTTTTATCTACCGTTTAATTCAAACAACCATTATCATTTCTGCAATACAACTGGCAACAGTTGCCGTCCCATCAATTCAATTTGTTAATTGTCTGTGCATTCACTTTTGGGTTCCCTACACTCTTTCTTTTATTTGCCGTTTAATTCAAACAGCCATTATCATTTTTGCGATACAACTGGCAACAGTTGTCATCCCATCAATTCAATTTTTTAATCGTCTGTGCATTCACTTTTAGGTTTTTTCATTTCTTTTGGTTCGTGCTTTATAAAACTTATATTTCCACGTTATATATTTACTTCTTTTCCCCCTGATGTGGTTCTTCTTCCCCCACAGATCTATTTCTTAGCCTTGCCATGAACCCACTCGCCATGATGCTCACCTTGAACGTGCAACCTCTCCCCTCACCGGAAGGAGCTCCGCCCTAGGCCTTCATCCCCTCCGCACTCCACCACCCGGCTTGAGCCTCCGCCTTCTTCTCCTCCGGTCGAACTTACCCAGCGCGTGTTCCACCACCGACAACATCTCCAGCCCGCCTCCAAACTGCGCGGCCCCACCCCCATGCAACCACGTCTACCACGCACCTTCCCGCGCCCACAGTTCGGCCGCAAATCCTCTCCCTTCCACTTGGCCTCGACAAAGCTTCTAGGCCGAAGCCTACCGCAGCCTTCTGCGTGCCACTACTCGCCGCAGCCGTGAGCGCCTCCACTACCCGACTCGGCCTCTTCCCTCACCTCCACACCCAAGCGACACGGAACCCTCGCCGCGCCAAGTCTCCTCCACCTCACCAACACCCCGCGCGTCCCTCTTCCCTGACCGACACACCCCTTATGCCCGCCACCGTAGAACGTCCTCCACCACTACCGAGGCAACTTCAGACACCACCGCCCTCCATCACCGCTGCCTCGTAGTGCAGCCGCTCCTGTCCTCCTTGTCGTGCCTCTCCCTGTAGCCGCAACCATGGTGTTGTTTTGTGAAAGTTAGTAAGGTATATATATAGGTTATGTTTATACAGTACGTTGGTTATGTTAGTAATATAGTGATATGTATAGTTATGTGTTGCTGGTATGTCAGATTTATAGTTGAATTCTATATTTTGTTAGTCTGTAAGTTTTTTTTTCATATTTCTGTTATAGTCGAATTTATATAAATTATATTTATACGTATAGTGTTTTTATATATATAGGCCAGTTCAAAACTTCTGGTGTCCATTTGCATATATACATTTCCTATACATGAGATGTCAGTCAGCATGTATATGTCTACATACTTGGTTATAGGTCATAGTGGTATATAAGAGTTATAAAGGTCTCGGTTTGGACATCTCAAAGTCTAACTTGTTATAAAAGTGCAGTTAGTTTTACAGATAACTGATTGAAAGCATAAACATAAAAGAGTTGGTCTTGTATATAAATATAGTTCATATAGCTTATATAATATAATATAGATGTTTATGAATAGTCATATAGGTGTGTACAGTTGTCTATGATTGTATAAAGTACAATAGTTTACATTATAATACATAGGTTGTTACAGTCTTTTATATACAAAGTAAGTTTTATAAGGAAAATTTGCGTGGTTACGTTTAGCTTATGGGTTATATGCATACAATATTAACATAACTTTATATATATTTTATCAAACAAGTCATAGAAATTTAAAGGTAAGTATTATACGCATATTTTTAATGATATACTTATTAGCAAAGGAATAGATTTATATACATCGTCTATGCATGCCGGTGTATAAAATGTTATGTGATAAGAGTTAATATATACTGTACGTATATATTTTGGGATATGTGTAATATATACAAAGGGTTTATATTTTTTCTGTGTTCATCTATATTTTAAAATATTGTTTTAAGTATGGGCATATATGGTGCGTTTTAAATTTATACATGAAGTTGAGTATTGATATTTTAAGTAGATTGAAATCTATTCAATACTTAATGTAAGACTGTACATATATATAGATTTAGTTTTATATTATAATGACAGTGCTTGTTTTAAAGTATGTGTATAGTTTATAATATAGCACTATATGTTGAGTCCATTCATGCCGAGATAAAGGTACCGCCAAAAAATGTCAACAGTTTTCTCTGTTCCTAGCATGGTTGGATATTTGAAGTCTTATATGTTATATTATAAGTGGGGTATAAACATGGTTAGTAACATAAATCTTTATTATCTGGGTTAGTTTAGGTAGCACTTGCTGTTGCGTAGATATGTGTATATTGATTTGGGCCTCAATTCAAGACTTGTTGTATATATTAGAATATGAAATCGTTACCTTTTGAACACATGTATATAGAGATTTTTGAAGTTATGTGTTTATTTTAAATTATATGTTGTATATTGATTTGTATATAGTATATATAGTTACCTATATGTTCTTCTATTCCATCTACCTTCGTCAATCCAGTTTTGTTTTGATTTCGTCGATTTTGGTTACCAGCTTTGATCGTTGGATTCGTGCCGATTCCACTTTACTTCCGTTCGTCCTTCAAATTTCAGTGGCCGTATCAGTGTGCGTATCCGTGTCATCTTCTGTACTCTCTAGCCTCGAAAGGTGAGCAATCACTCACGATTAATATTCTTTTATTTATTAAATTTGATTTCAATTGGAACGACAATTGAAATATACTGTTGTTATTTATTGCACTGTTATTTATGTATCAGTTCACCTTTGACATCTGACACCGATCTATTATGTATGCAATAATAATCCAGTTTGGTTGATAATCGATTGATTGTTGTTATATTGGATGTTAAGTTGTAATGTATAAAGTGATAAATATTATGCAATTGGATTTGACGTAGGATAATTAAAATTTGAACCGACATATATGTTAAATTTGATTAGTTAAATTTGACCCTTTTAATTATTAAATTAATTGACATATAGAATAGTGATAAATTACACTTTGAACCATTGAACGTATATTGGATTGATTGTTGTAGTATGAAATTGAAATTTAATGACAAGTGGAAAACCGTATAAAATAATAGTGTAAAAATCTTTAATCTACATGAAGTGATAGTGTAGATTCTAGAAAATAATTATATTAATTTACACAAATAACAATGTGAATTAATACGATTATTTCGGGACTATTTGAATTGATTATTGAATTGTTATTGATTGTTGATATTGCTTGTTTATTTACTTTGACACCATCCCTGTTATCGCACTGCAAGTTCCCTTTGCTATGCTTTGATTTGTGAATTGAACTGGAATCGGGTTGAAATGATAAATACCCTAATGAACTTGACTTAGGATAGAGAATTAAATAAACCCGATTGATCAATAATTTGATTTAAAATGAAATAATGATTTTATTTGAGTAAAGAATAAGGTTTTGAAATGAAATTGGAATTTGAATTTAATGAAAGGAAATGTTAACATTTAAATCTGAAACGAATATTAACATAGTAGTTGTTGAAAGTGCGTTGTTTTAAAAAATTAATTATTGACAATAAAAATTTGGAATTATTCATTGAATTAAGTTTGAAATGATGTAATAATTAAATTTGAAATTATTAATAATTAAGTGAAATTATTTAATAATTGAATAAGATTGAATTATTTGATAAGTGAATAAAAATTTAATTCTTTGATAAGAGATTTAACTTTTGAATAAATGAATTTGAACTTCGTAAATAAATGAAATTGGATTTCTTTATTTATTAAGTTTTGGAAAAATTATTTTAGTAAGTTAAAGTGAAATTTGATTTATCGAATATATGAAATTTAGTTTCTTTATTAATTGAGTTTTGAAGTTTGTAACTATGTAAAGAATAAGTGAAATTGAATTTCTAAACAAGAAATAAATGTGTTTTATTGAAATTAATGTAAGAATTGTAATTTAAGGAATTTGATTTGACAAATCTAATTTAATTAAATTTGCAAGTTTTGATATAATGAAGTTAACTTAAGTGATTGATTTAATGACTTGGAAATTAAAAAGAATTGTTTTGGATGTTAAATTAACTTAGCGGATATTGAATAAAATCGATAAATAAATTTTAAATTGATTTGAATGTTAAATGTAATTAACTTAAATAATTTTGGAATGAAACTTTTGTACGAACTTGAATCAATATTTGAATTGTTTAAAAATAATTTGAAATTGAATTGTAAGATTTTGAAATGATAATTTGGAAGTTTTGAAATGTAAATTGTGGAAATTGATATAGAAAGACATATGGAATGCTATTACGAATTCTAATTGAAATCGAAACTGATTGTTTTGAAATATATTAAACGACCAATCGGTGTAATAAATACGTAGTTATTAAAGAGACCGGGATCGAATATGGACATACTCTCTGTCGATACCGAAAACCACTTTAATAATTATTATACGCGGAGTGTTGATCCAGAATGAAGTGGATGATTTGGTGAACGCGTTGACTGAAGAAAGAGAACGATATTGGATGACCCCTGACATGACTAAAACAGGAGCCGCGCCGGGCCATTGAGGTTCGCCACCTCTAGCGGACACACTTCTTCGATACCATATCTATTACTTTTGTGATTCGATTTGGGTGCACCCCTCGATTTGGGAGTGTTGTTTCGCGGTGTTAAGGTAGCTGCTGGCTATGCTCAACATCAGTCCGGAACTACTAGTATCCTAGTTGGTATCGCCTCATGTACCTTGTCATACTGATTATCCTATTCGCGACCACTACGTTTTGTTTTGTGTTATACCTATGGGGTACCCTCTGATAACCACTAGTTTACGGTGGGGTTTATGGTGCTGTATAGACTATGGCATTATAAAAATGTGTTAAGGGGGATTATGGTAACGCCTTAACGCTATTTTAATACTTTATATTACTGATAGACATTATCTACTTAGCGTATATAACTACCTAGTAGATAGTTTAACGGATCCTTAGAGGATGGTTATTTCAAACATCCTTTGAGTTACTTGTATTTCGATTGCTATTTCACTTGAGTTGGATTTATTGATATAAGAATATTAATCCTGACTCGAGTGTTTTGTGTTTTGCTTTACGCTCGGGTCAGACTGAGTGTACCAGTATTTGAGACTCACCTTTGGAGTTGGAGCTTTGCTTGAAGATCCAGCCATCTATTCTGCTTTCAGTATTCGATGATTCCAGTGATGTATTCTGATTTATATCTGATGTATCGTGTTACTCTTTCGTTGTATCTGGTATAACTCTGATGTATCTTATATATTTATATACTAGCTTCATGAACTACTATCTCTTTTATTTCCGCTGCATATTTATTACTCTGTGTCTGTGTTATGTGATTATTTATTTGCTGTATATCTGAGTTTTGCCAAATTTAAATTAACAATTCGATATTTTGAATTATTCAAGTCCGACATGTGCGGATGCGAACAGTCCAAAATACCGGGTCGTTACAATGATGGTTACACACAGAAATAAATATGCACAAAGGAGAAGGGTAGGTTATTGGTGAGCCTGAAAAACCATTAGGATCGGTGACCTTTGGAGAAATTAGTTAAGGACAGACCATCCATAAGTTTGTCTAACGGCTGTTAGATTATTTTTTTATTTTGTCCGTAGGCCCAAGTCAGCCAATGGTTAGTAGTTAGCCAAACAAAACTGTATTTTCAGGTAGATAGTCCATTTGTTACCTATTTATAAGCATATATGATACTGCTATTATAGTTATAATCAGTTTGATTGCAGGATTTCGAATTGCAAAAAAGATATGTTTTAAAGGGATATTAATGAGGGGAAAAACATTCCACTAAGTGGCATGGTCTCACTTAATATCAGTAAACTGAGAGTAATAATATTATTCACACGAGGCTTTATATCTGACTCGAAATTTATGTTTTTCTCCTTAAACTCCCAGGTGCTCAAAAATAATCTGAGTAGATTGAGAGTTAAAGTTTTATAGGTTTAGTAGGTGGATGAATAAAGCTTCCGAAGACGTGCAAGAGGCAAAGTTAGCTATTTAGGAGGTATTATTTAGTTCTATTTCCGTTGTGATGTGTTAAGACTTATATGTCTATTTAGTACTCAGATCATCTAGGAGGGCATCTTCATATGTTGCTCTTGGTGTATTTTGTAATAATTATATTTGATTGAAACCTGGGAATCGATTATGGGATTATGTAAATTGAATATGAAATATTGCTTTGAAATGTAATCAGAAAAGTTATTTTAATCTGTAATGATTTTATTTTATATTCATGTGCTTCTGATATTATGGATATCATTAACATTACTGTATTTTTTTCACCGGAAGTTAATACTATGGATGACTACAGCATCTATAGCGCTTTCCTTTGGGCCTCAAGATAGGGGATGTTACATTGTGCTAAATTTTTGAAAGGTTGCATGTTGGAAGAACATTTGAAGATTGTGTAATTGTGAGTCATTTTTGTTTTAGAGTTATATTATTAAAACACCCAAGAATCACAGATCACCATTTCAAAGTATCAAAGCCCTTAAAAATTAATTTATAGAAACTTTTATATATATTTCTAAGCTTCTAAAAAGCTCCAGTCTTTTGAACAAACAAGTCCATCGGTGCACGAGTTTTTTTCAATTTTTCTGAAATGAATTTTTTTACATTCTTTTCATTCAAACAGATGCATCTCTTCCTTCTTCACAAACGACCTTTTTCAATGGTGAATGATCATATCCCTTCATCAAATCCTTTTAATCTATAAATAGCTTTGATTTAAACAAGTTTAAACAACCTATGTATTTTGTGATTCTCTAATCTATCATTTGAAACCCTAATCTATTTCCTATTCTCAAATCAACGATAATTTAATTACCATCATCGATATTTTTATTTTTAACCTCCTGAAATCCTAAAGATTCATCTACAAACCAGTTCTTGTGAGTTATAAAAGATAATACTACATTGGGAATATTTGTATATTAAAGACATGACTTTTGCCAAAGTTTATATTTTACCAAGTTAGCATAAAATACATGTTCAATGGCCTAGGAAAGTGTATAGACCTATTCGACTAGGCGAAGCGAGGGTGTTAGTGAGTTAAAGCAGAATAAGAGATTCTAGGACTGGATGTAGGACGGTGATTCGAACCAGTATAAAAACTCTGGTGTGTAAGTTATTTACTTTATATTATTTTATCTACAGTTAGCTAAGAATATTATTTATATACTTTAACATATAGCTTAGCCCTATAATTCATGATCCAACACACTTTCTTTTGGTATCAGAGCATGATATTTCATAAATCATAACACAGTTTATTGAATTAAGTAATATGGCATATATAAGCACTTTCATAGAAGGTCAATCCACTATACAACCCCCACTATTTACTGGTAGTTATTATAATTTCTGGTCAACTAGAATGAGAATCTATATGGAAGATAATGGTCTTGAATTTTGGGATATCACATAAACTAAATATGAAATTCCAACTACGTCATTAAACGTATGGACTCCCGAACAAAAGACAGTTGCAACCAATAATTCAAAAGCTATGAATATTCACTTTTGTGCGTTGGATAAAAAGGAATTTACTAGACTTATGATATGCTAAACTGCTTACGACATATGATACACTTTACAAGTCACTAATCAAGGCACAAGCGAAGTTAAACAATCTAGAATAACTATGTTAAAAAGTCAATTTTAGAATTTTAAAATGAAGGACAATGAAAATATTTCTGATATGTACTCCCGTTTACAAGACATTTCACATGCCTAAGTAGGATTGGGTGAAACCTATTTTGATTTTGACATTGTTACAAAAATATTAAACTCTTTAACCAATGACTGAGAGAAAAAATTATTAGGAGGTAAAGAAGCAACTGATCTCTCTCGGCTCAATGGAGTTATTTGGCAATTTAATGTCCCATGAAATGAATTTAAAGGCTAGAAAGATACAGAACCAGGAGAAAAGGACATCGACATTCCAAGTTTAGGAGGACTCTAAACCAGATGAAGGCGAGATGGCCTTCATAGCAAAAAAACTATAGAAAATTCAAAAGGCAAGTGAAGAGAGGAAATAACAATAACAATAATAGCTCAAGACTTAAATGCTTTAGATCTAACAAATTCAGAAATATCATAAAAGATTGTCCATTACAAAATAATAGAAAGAAGGAGTTCAAGAATAAGAGTAGATTTGAAAAATTCGATAAGAAGATAAATTTTGCATTTCAAACCTAGGATAATTAAGATTTCTCATCATCTTTAGATAGAGATAGCGATACTGAACAAGCAATGTTTAATTTATGGCTACTAAAGAAGAGGTGTAGTCTGATTTAATAAATTATTTGAATTTTGTATAGAACTAGATGAAAAATGTAGAAATTTAAGAAAAATACATAAAAACCATAGTTAATTTAAACAGGGAAGAATTAGTAATAACTATGTTAAAAGATAAGAATACTATTTGGGGAAAAATAATTTAAACTCAAAAACAATCTTTAGAGAAATCTATTTTGGAAAATGGAATAGAAATTTAATTCCAAGAAAAGGGAATTGTCTAAGGATGTGAACTTTTAAAAATTCAAATAATGGTATCAAACTTTCAAATATCAATTTAAATTCTAAAATTGATTATTTAGAAAGTGAAATTGATTCCTTTGAGAATAAAATTGTTAGCTTATGTAAAATAATCAAATAATCGGAGAATTCAGAAAACTCATTTATAAGTTTGACAAATAAAATATCTATACTAGAAAATGAAGTTGATCCTTAAAGAATTAAAACTGTTAAATTGTCAAAAGAAAATTGTAAATTAGCTTAAAAAATAAAATTTCTTGAGCCTAAAAATTTAGAGTTTAAAAAGAATTAGAAAAGACTTCTACAAATATTTCAAAATTTAATAAAATCTAGAAAATTTATCAAGCGATAAAGAATTCTGGACCCGCACATAATAAAAATGGTTTAGGTTTTAGAAAAGATAAGAGCAAGATGAGTCTAATGAAGACACTCAAGAAATAAATAACTGTAACATCCCGCCTTTTTGCACGCTTTAAATCGACGATAAACCACACACGTCAGACTTAAATGATACAGAAAGGCGGACTATTATGGGGTAAATAAGAAAAAGCAGAGAAAGAAAAACAAAATAGAATCTTGCAGCGGAACGATAAAATATAGTAATCAAATAAACAGTTCATGAAACTGTTTTACAAAATATTCGATTATACTTATACAACACTTATCAGAGTTTCACATACCAGAGAATAATAAAAATGCAGCAGAACAGTTGAATGCAGTGGAATAATATAATAAATAATAGTAATACAATCTTCGTCTTCATCCTCCAGAAATAAAGTCTTCGAATCCTGAAATGCTAAGATTGACCCGAGCGAATTGAAAAGACAAAACACTCGAGTCAGAACTAAAAGATCTATGTAAGTTAAATCAACAGAAATGCATATGAGTGGACAACGTCATAGATGTTTACGGGATTCGACATCTCCTATACAGTGTCAAACGTGAGTGTAGTAACTTAAGAGATGCTCGGGATTCACATCTCCTAAGTATCCGTTAAACTATTTACTATGTAGTAATATTCCGCTATTATAATAATGTCTATAGTAAAATAAACTTACTTTTAAAAAGCGTTAAGGAGTGACCCAACATTCCCCTTAACACAATAATAGTCCCAGTAGTCCATCCAGTATCAGCGCATCTCCAGATCGGGAGACTACCCTAAATACTTCATGGGCTACGGGAGAAAACCAAACTTGTACTAGACGCGCTAGGGTAGGTGACACGACACAACTAGGCAATGTCAGGGTAGATATACCAATTACGCTTTCGAATCGGTGGTAAAGCGTAGCAGCTACTACCGCCCACCTCGAGCCACACCCCCAAAATCAAAAGGGCCCCAATCAATCATAAAGTAATAGAATGGTATAGAAGGAGTGTGTCCGATAAAAGGTACTACCTTATTAGCCCGTTGATCGCTCCTGTTTTAGCCACCTTATGCCAACTCACGGGAGTCAGGTCCATGTATATACCTCAAAGGAAACGCCGCCATCCTACTTCATTCTGGAATCTCCACTGCGTACACGGTTGTTAAAGTGGTTTTCGGAGTTGGCAGAGAGTATGACAACTTCCGATCCCGGTCTCTTCAACAACCAAACATTATTATAACACCGCGGTCATTTAATTATACTTCAAAACCAGAATATACTATCCATTTCAAAACCATATAAATACGATATCATTTCCCTTTCAAAAACCAAACCAATATGATATCATTTTTATTAAAACCCAAATCAATATAATATCGTTTTATTTCAAATATATCCCTTCCAAAAATCATAGCACTTTCAACGCTATAATACTTCGACATCAAAATACTTGAAATATAACACCTTCAAATCAAAATACTTTGAAATCCTAACTTTGAAATATAACTTCCACCACTTAAATGGTTTAAATACTAAAATGCTTTATATAATAAAACAGCTTCTTCAATTTCGCAAATCAATTCCAAAACAACTAGAATTTCTACATTTTTATATTTTACCAAATCCCAAATCATAATTTCCTCAGTTTTCAAATAAACCATTCCAAATTATATTGATTTCAAGATGGATTTGGTGCACAAAATAAACCATTCAAATTCTGTATATTTCAAACTTTAAGTATTCAACGATTTCAAAACTAAGTTTTGAAATTCAATTATCAAATTCAACTTTGAATTATTTAGTTTTGAAACATTTACTTAATAAATCCATTATCATTTAAATAGATCCTAATTCAAATAATTAAATATGTCCTTCAATTTATTTATACTTGAAATATTCATTTAATTCACCTTAACCCAAAATCAAGTTGTAAAATCATACCTTTAAAAACTTCAAATTTTACATCAACTTATTTGAGTTAAATTCTTAAATAAATTCAATTTCAAATAAATTTCCAATTTATCTTCCAACCTTAATTTATTAAATTATTATAACCTCTATATTAAAATATAATTTAAATACTTAACCATATTTTATTTTAATAAAATCAAACTCTATTATTAAACTTATTTTATATTTCAAAATAAATTTATACATAGCTAAAAATCAATAATAAAATAACATTTATATAACATCTAAAATCAATATTTATATAACTCATATATTCCTTTACAAAACCATAGAAATCATTTCAAAATATTTTTATATATAGACCACGTGTGACGCCCCACCTCTATACCCACGCTAGCCAAGAACACTACGGTGTAGTGCTGTCAACTAGCGCGGAGAATAAGGCTGTTGAGGAGCGGCCATCAGTAGTTGGGCCTTACACTAGTATTGGTTATCTCGATAGGAGTGGTATATTTATATAAATATTCTTTCATTTTTCATCTCTGATTTATTTCCTCCCATCGACATACCCCAATTCCAGTATAAAACGAACTACGATGGTTCGTAATAGTCTAGAACAGTAAATATAAAATATTACACAGATAATATAAATGCGGAACACAGATAAAACAGAAAGTCCCATATATACAACAACTGATGTCAGTTACAATACATTTGACACGGTACATATGATACAACTACCACAGTCGACTTAGGAAGTTACATATACAAGTACATTGACGTATATAATATACATGAATACATATCTTCCTATACAATTATACAGACTACTACAAATGACGACGACTACTCCAAAAGATATGAAAGAACTTCATAGCTCTAGCAGCAACCCAAAGCAGAATATCTACAACCTGAAATACTCGGTCTGACCCGAGTATTTGATTCAAAAGAAAATAATACTCGGGTCAGTCTAATTCAAACTCAGTTATTAGTGCACAGAAGCAATAATAATCAAATAATGAATAGACGACGGTAATTAAACCAAATCAGAATGCAATTCAGAATATTGAATTGAAATAAACAGAACAGTTCAAACCATTGAAATATCAATTAAAATATTAATTCAAGTAGGGCTGCAGTACACGCACGCGTGCACTGCCTCGCCACTACGGAATATGGAATACGCAAAAAGATCCATAAGTCAAAACAAATAGAATATCATACACGCCATACCGTGTGGCTGCAGTTCACGCTTGCGTGCACTGCCTTGCCACTATAGTGATGTCGTACCCAAAAACTCAATAGCGTGTGGCTGCAGTTCACGCTTGCGTGCACTGCCTTGCCACTACAGTGATGATGTACACAAACGGGCACAAGGTCAAACCCAAATTCCGGATTCAACTCAAGTGTAATTAGAAAACAAATCCAATGTACAAGCACAAAAGACTCAAGTAAAACAATTGACACAACAATAAAACTACACAGTTTTGAAAACAAAGCAAAGATACATCATGAATCCAGACCAATGGCATATGTGAAGCTTATAGTCACTGGCCAGAGCAACTCACCAAAATGCATCAAGCAACCAAGAACAGTCATTTGAAAATATGAGCTGTCTCAAACTAAAACAGGTACAACATGTATGCATATACATGAAATCAGAAATTTCACCAAACAACCCGAGTGCAACAGGCATAAAGGCCATAGGTTGGCAAAAATATTTACCCAAGCATGCAGCTAGGAAGTAAAGCATTTCAATAATGCAAAGTGCTTACACACGCATGTCGTAGGAAGTAAAACAATTCAACTATGCAAAAATAATTATGCACGTATGCAGCAGGAAGGAAAACACTTCAACTTTTATGAAACGATAAAAACTATATTTTAAAGCTTGCTTGATGCCTCTGCATGTTTCACGGAGGCAAATGAACTATGTTCCAGATTTACACTGAACAGCAAGGACAGAGTATCAGGCAAATACAGGGAACAAGGGACACGCACGCATTGACAAGCTACACATAAGTGCAGACATGCAAATGAAGAAGTGGAGCATATCTCCAACAAATGAGATTAGAAACAACTACTTCAGAGATCAGTTCAATCACGGATAAGCATGTTTCAGGACGAAACAGACAAGTCAGGTTTAACTGCCGGAAGTAATATCTTCACAAAAAAATCAAGTAGGGGTTTCAAGATGCCGAAGTCGTGCAACGGCGGGTATAAGTAAATATCCCAGAGATAAACAAAAGTGCCAAATTCCAAAACAACTCCAAGTTAGACAGGTTAATTCCAAAATTCCCAATATCCACTCAAGTGACCAATGTTAACAGAAATCGAGTCCTTGTGGCACAACGGAAATCAACAGTAAACGACATTACGAGCTGAAGCCAACATGAAATTTGAATACCAGAAACAACGCTCAATATCAAACAAATGCAAAGCAAAAAAAATCATCACAATTTATGAACGAGTAAACCTTCATCACAAAGTAAAAATAATTCATAGCCGGGTGTGACAAAATCAATAGGAAAATAATCAGTGCCGAAGCCAACAAGAAAACGAGAAACAGCCGAACAAATTCATGCCAGCAGCGAAAATGACAAACAAACCAAAGTCACAATAGCAGTTCACATAGCAACATCAATTACCAACATCGAACGAAAAAAAAATGGCCGAGAATTGAAGAAGCACCATACTAAGAATGAATTAGAAGTGAGTAAATAGAATTACTCACTTTGCTATGACGAGCACGAGGCAGCCGAGAGGAGCTCTATGAGACGAATGATCGACGAAGCTACACGAAATCATTTCGATCGATCAACAGAGGCGCGACCTCGATGGATTTTCCACAAGCCCTAATTTCGCGAAAGGGAACGAACGAGACCGCCATATTTTCGTTCGTTCGATTTTGTTCTAGGGTTTTTAGAATGAATGAAAAATGAAAAAAAAAAGAAGAAAAAGAACGGTATTAGCCTTGCACAAAATAAAACATGGGCCACAATTACAAAGCCCACAATTCCTTTTAATAATTTATAAAAGAATTATAACTTAATTTTTAATAAAATTAAAACTTAGATTAGCAATTAGCAATCGCCATTAAACATTTAACGATGATTATAAATTGGTGAAAATTCCGGGTTGTTACACCACGGTGTCTGTATATAATTTTCTATCCTATGGTCAAGTGATACGATTATTTATTATTTCAATCCGTAATTTGAAATATAAATACGGTTATATATCATTTCAAACCGCAATCCCGAATGAAATAAAATCCATAACAACTTGCAGTTTGTAACAATATAAAATACAACATCCATTCATCCAATATCAATCATCAACCATTTATCACAAACATCATCCAATTCAATCAATAACATCAATATAGAACAGATAATAAATAACAGGCATTTACTGGCAGTTAATATTCAAAAATAAATTTAATAACTATTTTATCCAAATAAATTCAACTAAACTGAGATGATGATTCAAAATAATAAAGTTTGGAAAACATTTTCCAAAATTTTTCTAAGTCCAAAAATTTCAGAAAATTTCGGTAGAGTCTCCTTTGTACGGAGAGACTTGGGAGAAAATATAATATCAAATATAATAAAATATCACATATAATTTCCAAAATAATATATCCCAACACGGGAAAATAATATAATAACGCTATAAAACCGTAATCCGGGAACTTATCTATTTGTCGGGCGAACAAACGCTTAGTTATGAAACCAAAAGCAGTAGCAATTGCTTCCATAACCTGCATTTCACTTATATAATCCAAAAGAGTTAATAATTATATAAAATGAAATATTAAAGTTGTTTCAACTACTAAAAACAAATCAATATCAACAACAGTCACTTACAACCAACATACAATCATCATATAAAATCGACACAAATCAATTATCCATTCATATCAAACAAAACAAATAGTTGTTCGGGTTCAAAAACTTTAAATTGTACAGAATGGAAAATAAACTATTAAGTGCACCATTTACTCAATAGTCTTAGATGAAACTAAATAGATTATTCATACATCCAAACAATTTTAAAGTGTCCTTGCCCAAACAACCATAAACCAAACAACCATCAATTTCAAACAATAGATCAAGTTCATTCTTATTAATTTCATTTCATACATTTGTTTTTTGATTTCCTTTTCATTCATATAATAATTTAGCTTTTATTTCTTACAGTTTCATCTACCTTTATTAATTTCTTACAAAATCTCATTTTCATTTATTCATATCATGTCAGTTTCTTTTTATTGCATCATATTCATTTATTCACTATTTAATTTCATTTATTTACCTTAATTATAAATAGTTTCAACATTAGCTTAAGTTCAAAATCTTTACTTACATTGCTCATTTCTTATTTCATTTAATTAGTAACATTAAAATTTTGACTCGAGTTTATAACTAATTTCATGTCAAATTTCTTATTTATAAAGTAAATTTTATTGAAAACTTTCATTATTTTAGTATTACTTGTACAATTTCCATTTGATTTTCTTATTAGACGTTTCAACTTTTAAATCTTTGGTAAGTTATATATATATGCTTTTTAAGAATGCAATTGAAAAATTATACAAGTCTTTCTCATTTCCTTTAATTAATTTAATGTTCAATCATCATATCCTTTTCTTTTTATAAGTTACTAGTTTCAACTTTTCTGTAATTTCATTTATAACCTAGCATTTAATCTCTTATTTCATTTAGAGGTTTCAATTATTAATTAGTTACATTCCATTTCAACAATAACTGAAATTATTAGTTAACGGAAACATAAGAACTAAATACCGGGTTAAATTTCAAATCATTTTAAAATAATAGATAAATATATATACTTACAACTTGTATATCCCAATTATGTTTAAAATAATTTAAAATTTATATTTGTTTATCAAAATAAATCTGTAGTAAAACTACTACAATGGCTTTCCCACTTCGAAACTCAAAAATGAATGTCGATGATGCATGCACTCATCACCGAAATTATTTTCCAGCTACAGAGAGGGGAGTACAAAACTTATTACTTTCCAAAGTTTCTTTAAAACAATGTTTTTGAAATATTTATATCAGAAAATACTACTAATAATATTATTATTATATTCCAAAATCATTCAAAAGAAATTTTCCAAAAATCCCGAAACTCAAGTTCTAAATTTCCAATCTTTCATTTATTTTATTTCAAATCTTATTTTCAACTAATATCCAAAAATTTCACTACCTAACAACAATTAAATTACAACCAAAATATATATCATTTATAAAAAAATTATTTTATATATAGAAAATATAATAGGCAAAATTATTTCATTCACCTATATTCAAAACAAATATTGTGTCGGTCTGTCCTATTAAGTGCTTAGAAATCCCTATTGATGTTATAGCGTCTCATGCACCAAACAGAATTTATAAATACAAAACGGAATAAATCAACACAATATCAAAACCTTTTTATAACACTAACAAATACACTCTCTCATATACATACACTCAGCAACTCATCATAGGTATTACCACCCTATTAATAAAGAGTCAGACCCCACAAAGCTAAGGTTTATCGCTAAACCAAAGCTCTGACACCACGTTGTAACATCCCGCCTTTTTGCATGCTTTAAATCGATGATAAACCACATACGTCACACTTAAACCATATAGAAGGGCGGACTGTTATGTGGTAAATAAGAAAAAGCAGAGAAAGAAAAACAAAATAGAATCTTGCAACGGAACGATAAAATATAGTAATCAAATAAACGGTTCATGAAGCTGTTTTAAAAAATATTTGATTATACTTATACAACACATATCAGAGTTTTACATATCAGAGAATAATAAAAATGCAGAAGAATAGTTGAATGCAGTGGAATAATATAATAAATAATAGTAATACAATCTTCGTCTTCGTCCACCAGAAATAAAGTCTTTGAATCCTGAAATGCTCAGACTGACCGAAGCGAATTGAAAAGACAAAACACTTGAGTCATAACTAAAAGATCTTATGTAAGTTAAATCAACAGAAATACATATGAGTGGACGGCGTCAAAGATGTTTACGGGATTTGACATCTCCTATCCAGTGTCAAACGTGAGTGTAGTAACTTAAGAGATGCTCGGGATTCACATCTCCTAAGGATCCGTTAAACTATTTACTATGTAGTAATATTTCGTTATTATAATAATGTTTATAGTAAAATAAACTTACTTTTAAATAGCATTAAAGAGTAACCCAATATTCCCATTAACACAATAATAGTCCCAGTAGTCCATTCAGTGTCAGCGCATCTCTAGATCGGGAGACTACCCTAAATACTCCATGAGCTGTGGGAGAAATCCAAACTCGTACAAGGTGCGCTAGGGTAGGTGACACGGCACAACTAGGCAATGCCAGGGTAGATAAACCAATTACGCTTCCGAACCGGTGGTAACACGTAGCAGCTACTACCGCCTACCTTGAGCCACACCCCCAAAATCAAAAGGGCCCCAATCAATCACAAAGTAATAGAATGATATCGAAGGAGTGTGTTCGATAAAAGGTGCTACCTTCTTAGCCCGTCGATCGCTCCCGTTTTAGCCACCTTATGCCAACTCACGGGAGTCGGGTCCATGTATATACCTTAAAGGAAACGCCACTGCCATCCTACTTCATTATGGAATCTCCACCACGTACACGGTTGTTAAAGTGGTTTTCGGAGTAGGCAGAGAGTATGACAACTTCCGATCCCGGTTTCTTCAACAATCAAACATTATTATAACACCGTGGTCATTTCAAAATAATTACTTCAAAACAAGAATATACTATCCATTTCAAAACCATATAAATACGATATCATTTCCCTTTCAAAAACCAAAACAATATGATATCATTTTTATTAAAACCCAAATCAATATAATATCATTTTAATTTCAAATATATCCCTTCCAAAAATCATAGCACTTTCAACATTATAATACTTCGAGATCAAAATACTTGAAATATAACACCTTCAAATCATAATACTTTGAAACTCCTAACTTTGAAATATAACTTCCACCACTTAAATGGTTTAAATACTAAAATACTTTATATAATAAATAGCTTCTTCAATTTCGCAAATCAATTCCAAAACAACTCGAATTTCTACATTTTTTATTTTAACCAAATCCCAAATCATAATTTCCATTCAATTCAGTTTTCAAATAAACCATTCCAAATTATATTGATTTCAAGACAGATTTGTTTCCTATTATTTAGTTTTGAAACATTTACTTAATAAATCCATTATCTTTCAAATATATCCCAAATTACAAATAACTAAATATTTCCTTCAATTTATTTATACTTGAAATATTCATTTAATTCACCTTAACCCAAAATCAACTTGCAAATCGTACCTTTAAAAGTTTCCAATTTAATAAATTTTACATCAACTTATTTGAGTTAAATTCTTAAATAAATTCAATTTCAAATAAATTTCCAATTTATCTTCCAACCTTAATTTATTTAAATCATTATAACCTCTATATTAAAATATAATTTAAATACTTAACCATATTTTATTTTAATAAAATCAAACTCTATTATTAAACTTATTTTATATTTCAAAACAAATTTATACATAGCTAAAAATCAGTAATAAAATAACATTTATATGACATCTAAAATCAATATCTATATAACCCGTATATTCCTTTACAAAACCATAGAAATCATTATAAAATATTTTTATATATAGACCACGGTGTCTGTATATAATTTTCTATCCTATGGTCAAGTGATATGGATATTTATCATTTCAATCCGTAATTTAAAATATAAATACGGTTATACATCATTTCAAACCGCAATCCCAAATGAAATAAAATCCATAATAACTTGCAGTTTATAACAGTATAAAATACAATATCCATTCATCCAATATCAATCATCGACCATTTATCACAAACATCATCCAATTCAATCAATAACATCAACAAAGAATAGATAATAAATAACAGGCATTTACTGGGAGTTAATATTCAAAAATAAATTAAATAACTATTTTATCCAAATAGATTCAAATAAACTGAGATGATGATTTAAAATATGCCAAACAGTCACAAACAAATTTCTAATCACATCACACATTAATTTAACAAACATAAGAAATTTTAGAAGTTGTGAGTGGGTTAAAACACTCACCTTTTGAATTTAAATTAAATTTAAATCCAATTTGAATCCAAAATTTGAACAGTCTCAGAATTTGTCCAAACTTGCGCTAAAATGTCCGGAACTCTAATACAAACCTAACGGAGCAAACCGCGCGTGAATTGGACCTCGTATACGAAAGTTATTGCAATTAGAACACGCTGTAATAGAAATTAAAATAAATGATACAAAAACAGCACCGACCTACCAAAGGGTGCCATGTCATCACGGGCCTTCTTTTTCTCACGTGCACAGTTCGAACCCTAGCCGATCAAAAGAGCGTGTCGCGCCGCAAAACCCCACCAACGCACGCCTTCGCTCGCCTACAGGCACCTTCAGCCTCACCCACGTGGCGCCTCCACCCACTCGACCTCCGTTGCCGCCCCAGACCAACGCGCGTTCCAAAAACAACCACCGGCCGTCAAAGATTTTTAAACCCTAATTGAATTATTTTGACCGATCCAACCATCATACCTCCAGGCGAACACCACTGATGCGCTCCCCTCGGAAATCTCTACACAACCCATCAATCGATTTGATGATCCGTCGCAGTTGATCACGATGCAACGGACGGCCTAGAATAAACGAGCCAATTTCGGCTATACAGAAACCCAAATCTAGAAACGAACATTGGATTTGACTTGCACTCGTCAAGAGCTTCAAATCCATAAAAATTCGATATATATTGAGGAATTTGAATTTTGAAGTAGAAATTTTTGATTTGCAATTGACTGTAAAATTTAGAGTTTGTCTGCCATTGAGAAATAGGAGCAACTGGAATTGTACATAGAGAAAAAAGAACACAAGCTAGGGTTTATAATGAGGTGTATATATATGTGGATCAGAAAATAGTAACAATTGGATCGAATCGGTTTGAAAGTTGAACGCTACACGGCCCAAAAAGCCCGTTTCGACTCCGGAATGAAATTGGATAAACCCATATTTCAAAATAGATACTTTTGAATATTTTAAAATCGATGGAATAGATTTCAAGTCCAAATTCCGTCGTATGAAAAAGTTATGCTAAAATCACGTTATTTCAAATTGATTTCAATTGATTTCAATTTAATTAATTTCTAGGCATTTCGAGTCCGTGCGATCAAATGACAAGTCCGATCGCTACAAAACTTGAGATCCTACAATAATTCATCGTTACGAATCCGATGAAACTGGTTTCGTCGAAATTCGAGTCAGTGGCCAAAATCGCTATTTTCCAGTTATTAAATTAAATTAATAATTAATTAATTAAATCACCCTTTTCAGTTTAAATTTAATTATTTACCATTCCTATCATTTTTGATTTATTAATCCTTTACAATAGCTTAAACAATTTTAGATGTCAATTTAGAGTTGATTAATTTATCAAATTCAGTGTTCATCTCAATTTCATTAAATTCAAAAATTATAAATTTAATTTTCAATAATTTCATTTGATTTACTTTTCATTCTATTATTCAATCCATTGTTGTCAAAATGGATGGAATTAACATTGGATTCATGATCTATTACATTAATATTCTCAATTTCATCTTAATTTCCATTAACGTAATATTTAAAATTTTAATTTCATTATTTGCAATTAATCCACTTATTAGATTTAAATTCCAATAAATTAATTAATCTTGATTTTCCATTCTTTAAATTAACCAATTTTCATATTATAAATGGAATTGTCATTATTTTCAAATATTTTCTAAATTTACCTTAATTTACCTTTAATTACTATTAATCAATATATTATTTCATTGGTTAATTCAGTACTTACTTTTATTTACTTATTTTCAATTTATACCCAAGTGCAACAATTTACACTATTTCATTATTGTGATTACACTTCGATTGTCAATAATTAGTTTTAATAACCATTGCTACATTTCATTCCTAACATTCGCTTCACTTTAAATCGAAAAGTTTTTATTTATTTTTAAATTTAATTACAAAAATCTTTTTAAATTAACCAATTTAATTATTGAAATTTACGGGTCGTTACAATAATTCACCAAAACGAATGAAAAACAAAGAAACCTTAAGAATTTTGAAATTTCGTCCTATCAAAAATATACTAGAAGACATAAGAACTAAAATATTAACTAGAAGACATCCAAATGAAATGGGCGACTTAGAATTCATTTCTACAACTGAACCCAAAAACTATAAAGAAGCAGGAAAGGAATAATATTGGAATAGGGCTATGCAAGAAGAATTAAATCAATTGAACAAAATAATGTATAGGAATTAGTCCCAAGACCTAGTGATAAGTTGTAACAGGAACTAAATGGGTACATAAAAACAAAAGTGATTAGAATGCTGATATAGTTAGGAATAAAGCTAGAATGGTTACTCAAAGATACAATCAGGAGGAAAGAATTGACTCTGACAAGACCTTTGCTTCTATTATATGACTTAAAGCAATTAGAATACTCATAGCTTTTGCTTGTCACCATAATTTTAAACCATATCAAATGGATGTTAAAAGTGCTTTCTTAAATGGTTTTATAAAACAAGATGTATATGTTGAACAACCTTTATTTAAATATGAAAAATATCGAGCATGTTTATAAACTTAAAAAGGCTTATATGATCTTAAACAAGCACCACATGTTTATATGACAGACTAAAAAGCTATTTAATAAATTTTGGTTTTGAAATTGGAAAAGTTGACCCAGCACTTTTTATAAAACATGAAAATAATGATTTATTAGTTGTTCAAATATATATTGATTCATTATCTTTGGTTCTACTAATGAAAAACTTTTTATAAATTTTTATGAAATTATGAGAAAAGAAATTGAAATGTCCCATATGGGAGAATTAAATTATTTTCCTGGGTTACAAATTAAATAGTTAGAAAATAGAATTTATATTTCACAAGAAAAATATTGTAAAGATCTAATAAAAAAAATTATTGATGATATGAGCAGTAAACGAACGCCAATAAGCACAACTATTCACCTAGATAAAGATGAAAATGTGAAGGATGTTGATCAGAAACTTTATAAGAGTATGTAGATCATTACTTTATCTAACAACCAGTTGCCTCGATATAATGATCAATGTGTAACTTTGCACCCGATTTCAAGCTAATCTGAAAGAGTCACACCAAAGAGCACTTGAAAGAATTTTAGAACTAGTGGTTATGTTCTTTTCTATTCGAAAGGACGTCTGCTCGAATTAGTATCATAAAACGACGGTAATTTCAGTGGATGTCATACCGATAGAAAAAGTACTAGTGGTACATGCCAATTTTTAGGTCAATCTTTAGTTTCAAGGTTTAATAAATAAACAAAACTCTGTATCCTTAACTTCATATGAAGCAGAATATATATCAGCTATTTTAGCTTGTGCTCAAATAATTTATATGCAACAAACACTAAAAGATTTTGGTGTAAATTTAACAAAATCATTGATTTACTATGCTTACACCATTGCAATTAATTTAGCAAAGAATCTAGTAAATCATTCTAGAACAAAGCACATTAATACGCAACACCATTTTTTAAGAGGTCTTTTTGAAAATTAAAATATTACTCTAGAATTTGTAAACACCGAAAATAAAATTGCAAATATATTTAAAAAACTATTAAATGTAAATACGTACATTAGATTACGTCAAAAATTAGGAATTAGTTCAATAACAGGTATAATCTAAAGATACTATTGTATTTATATAGGTCATCTACTTAACAATTTTTCAATTTTTTTAATAAAGTCATACATTCAACGTGTGTATATATATATATATATATATATATATATTATCGTTTGATAAACTTTGTTTTAAAGATAGATATACTGATAAATTTAAAAATAATTTATCAAAATTGCTTTATATGCTAATCAAAAATTATAAACACACTTATTAACACTAAAAAATAAGATATTTAAAATGTCATCACTAAAAATTATCTAAGAAACTTGATAACAAATTATCTCTTTAATTAATTCTTTTAAAAGTTTTAAAACATTATTTTAAAAAAACATCTTTACTCATAAACTAAATAAATTGGACCACCAATGCACTGACATGAAGGCACAGGTCCACTGGTGGCACAATTTTATTTAGATCTGAGTCCATATTAACTTCCCACTCACCCCTTCTCTTCGTTATTTTCATCCTCTATTTCGAATTCAAAAGCCTACTCGCATCATTCCAGCCTTCATTTTTTCAAAATCCATAAAATTTTCAACTAAAGTTCAAAGCTTTAGACATGGCAAGATGGAAAAGAAGCATCTCCTCAACTTCTTTTGGCTCAATCAATGAATTGTTAACCGATGAAGTTAGGAATTAGTTGAAGAATTAAAGGGAAAATATCAAGAAATTCAAGGCTTTAATGGTAAAGGAGCATCTCGACGGATGATTGGTAAATTTGGATTCTCTAAACTTATACGACATTTGCAATTTATTCACCAGTGTTGAATTGTTTAACATAATAAACTTGAATGGTTTTGAAATTAATATATACCCTAGATGTATAACACTCTTTTACACTAATCTTAAAGTAGGAAATGACAACAATGGGTTAAGCATGTGTACTAGCGTAGAAGATGTTGAAATTGCTTTTGGTGAAAATGAATTAGGTGAGATATTAGGAATTTCATCCGATGTAATGCTGTTAGATGAAAGAGTTTTGAAAAGAACCTATTTTGCGCCAAATAATTTAAAGAAGCAATGCTGATTGGATCACTTCTAACTTGACTCACCAAGCTTGTATTATTATTAGAATTCTCCAACACGGCCTATTTCAAAAAGTGAGCAATTTTGGTGGGATTTATCCTTTGGTTCGTAAAGTTACATACACCATTTAGGAAATATTCGAGTAAATTTGGCTACTTTTTTAATAAACAATATGATGGAGAATCGTTCGGGAGAAAGAAGGAGACATAATATATATACAAAAATTTAATTACAACGATTCTTCATTTTATTGGTGTTATTTAGAAGATGAGACTCCAATTAGGCATCCATATTCTAGTGTTTTTGACGACAAAGTTCTAAAGGCAATGAAGATACCGGCAACCTTAGATGAGATCACAATTGAGACTCTAGTATATCATCCAGTAGAGGAAGACATACCTAGTCCATCTTCTCCACATCATACTTCCCTCATGCATGACTACCTATCATCTTAAAATCATATTATTATTAGTCTTGATAGACAAGAACAATTAATTCAGATTATTTGTGAGGAGCAGCTTAGGCAGAAATGGAAGTTGAGCTTTATTCAATCACTTCTCACACGTCTATGCGGATCGGTTCACACTAGGGAGAGTGGAGTTGGCACTAGCAGTGAGAGTAGTGCACTTCAACCACCACTAGTCTCTCAGCCTTATGTTCATGACTTTTAGATAGGGTATCATGAATTTAGAGGAGCAGGACCTTCATTTTGGACACCTGGACCTACTATGATGGGATCTAGAGGAAGAGGACCTAGACCACACGCCATTTTCACTCATGCTTTAGGATCCCTACTAAGTCCTTCAGCACTGGCCAAAGAGCACATAGGATTTACAAATTCGGATCTTAATACCCCTTCGAGGTATTATGATTAGTCCTTATATGCAGCTTCTCCGCTATGGTTTCACTTTATTTTTTTTGCTTCATCATCAATTTGATTCTGCATTAGTTTGTGTTAGTTTGATTTCTTAGTCTTGCATGTTGTTATGTAACATGGACATCTTTTTTTAAACTTGCATGTTGCTTTATTCATCTGTGTTGTTCTATGTTATGTTCTACGTTTGTCATCTATGTTGTGCTCTATGTTTGTTCATTGATATCCTATATATTGTATATTGTACATTCTTATATTATTCTCCTTTTGATATCACAAAGAGGGAGAAATAATTGATCATCTGCATACATTCAGGGGGAGTAAATCATATGCATACATTAAGAGGGAGTATGAAAATAAATTTATAAAACATTTTTGTGCATATATTTTGGAGGAGCATTGCATTCGTAACATTCATACTAAATTCCCTCATAAATGCATATATGAGTTGTCGTCATCAAAAAGGAGAAAATGTTTGAGTGAAAATTCCCAGTTTTGACGACGATAAGAATTCCCAATTTTGATGACTATAAGAATTTCACATGGCCGCTCCTCTTTTTTGTTCGCGTTCTATTTGACCCCCCTCCGTATCACCTCCGCCTCCCTTCTTCCATCCATCTCTAGTCGTCTTCTCCCTACCTCGACTCCTCATGCCGAAGAAGTAGAATTCATTGCCTTAGCAATCTGTCTTGGCTACTGCCCTAGCTTCAGATCTGGTTCGACCAGCTCTCTAACATGCTCTGATCGACCATTCGCCATTACCTACTTGCGGGTCTTCCCTTGGAGAGCCTGACTCCGCTTCTGATGCCGCTTCTTTTGTTCAATCACGTGAGTCAGCATCGCTTCCATTGGCTAATCCCCTTTCTGATTTTCTTGTTGACATTGATGTCGAAGCTCGTATTGCTGGTATGGATTGCTCTGTCTTTGGTGAGCACCTTTTATCTTCCTTCCTTGCTTCTGCTCCACTCGAACCCAGTTGGTCTGATACCATGGTTAGATTACCTTGTGATAATGAAAATGTTTATGGCGTGAATAATGGATTGGAATCCTCTACTGGAGTGAACGAGGATGTGGTTGGTCGAATTAGGATGAGTCCGGTGATGTTTGCGAATCAGTCTTGTTGTGCACTCTACCTATTTGTGATAATATCGATTTGAATCTATGCATTGCTACTAATCCTGATTTTGCACTGCCCGTGTCCATTCCTGTACCTCCCTCTATAAAGGTTTCTCCTCCTCCTTGCTCCTCGGTTAAGACCCCTCTGGTTCCAAAACGTACTTTGTTATTTATATCATCATCGTGCAATGCTGGAGATTATGTTCCTCGTTCTTTTATTTCTGTGGAGGTTGACGGGGTCATGATTCCTCCTCCTGAGGTCATTCAAGCTGGCAAGACTATTGGGCTGACTACCTTATTGGGTTCTTCCTTGACTCGAATCCACCATACCATATTGTTCGGGCTCATTGTAAGAACCGTTGGAAACTTACGAGTGGTCTCCAGGTTCAATTTGATAATTCTATGTTTTTCTTTAAGTTTTCTAAAAAGGAGGATAGACAACTTGTGCTTGAGGCCGAGCCATCTTTCATTGAAGGTAAAGCGCTATTATTACTTCATGGAATAAGTCTATTGATAGTGCAATAGATCTGGTTTTATCTATACCTGTTTGGGCCCACTTCTCTCCTATTCCCTCTGTTCTTCAATTGCTGCTTGGTTTGAATTGGAATTCTAGTTTAGTTGGAGATCTTAAATGTTTTGACTCGAACACGGTGGCTAGAGGCAGGATCGTTTATGTGAAAGCTCTAATTGAAATTACCCCTTCCAAACCTCTCCCTACTAAGCTTAGAGTTTGCCCTGCTGACGGTCATGTAGTAGAAATTGATGTTCACTACGGATGGAAACCTGATATCTGTGAGATTTTTCAGTCCTTTGGTCATGTGGCGCACTCATGCAAGCATCTCCCTCCTCCCGATCCATTTGCTTAACCTCCTCTTCTTATCCCAAAAAAGATCCTCCTTCCTTGGCCTCCGTCTAGTATGTGGGTTCTGAAGTCTCGCCCTTCTATTTTGGTTGACCCCGGCCCTCCTGCTACTGTCCCTGATGAGATCCATAAAGACCTGATTGTAACATTAAGGTTGTTGCTGCTGCTCCTTCTCCTATCATTGGCGTGTCTGTGCCTTCACTTCCTACGACCTTTCCCTCTGTTTTTGACGTACCTTCTGATGCTGCTATCATTCCGACTCCTTTAATTGAGTGGACCTCCAGGGAGAAGACTTGGGTTCATATGAAATCTGAAAAGCGATATTGTCTAGAATTCGATCATTATTATATGTTTATAGGTGGAGATGGAGAGATGAGGCGGTTATTTTATCATGTTGGTGGTGATGGTCTTGTACTTTCATGTGATGGAGATGATGGAAACGACAATAGACTTATTTTCGAGGATGACATTTGGGATATAAATTTTATTTAATCTAGTATTTCTGTGGGTTTTGATCTAGATAATGCAGCTCATTTCTCGGGTTTTATCCTGTTATGGGGCCTTGTCCCGTTGTTGATGACAGTGGTCCCTCCTCTCTGGAGGTCGTTTAGTTTTGGTTTATTCAGTGGTATGACCACTATAAAACAATGTTAGTCGTTCTGTGCATGGGCAGAATACCTGTTTTTATGTATATATAGTGGCACAGCCCACTTTAAAGCCGGCTAACTTTGCTAAAGAAAGAATTTCCAGTTTTGATGATGACAACCCCATACTATATACACTAGTCAATGAAATATCATTAAAACTATAAAAGAAATACAAGGGATCACGCTAAAGCTTTGGAAAATCGTCTATTGGAAGAACATATGAGGATTGTGTATTTGTGAGTCGTTTTTGTCATGAATACGTATTGTTAAAATTCACAAGAATTGCTCATCACCACTTCAAAGTCTCAAAGACCTTAAAAATTAATTTAAAGAAATGTATATATTTCAAAGCTTTGGTATTTTGAAAAAATAACTCCACCAATGGAACGGGAGTAAACCACCGATGCATGAATTTTTTCAAATTTTTAAAATGATTTTTTTTACTTTATTTTCATTTGAACAGATGTATCTCTTCCTCCTTCAAATGCAACCTTTTACAATGATGAACGATACATTCCTTCGTCAAACCCTTTCAAATCTATAAATAGCCTTGATCTCAACAAGTTTAAACTTACTTGTTTTCTGATTATCTAATCTATCATCAGAAACCCGAGTCTATTTCATGTTCTCAAATAAGTGATCATTCACTTACTACCATCAATATTCTGATTTCTAACCTCCTAAATTCCTACGCATTCATCTACAAACCAGTTCTTATGAGTTATAGGAGATTGTACTATACTGGGTATATTTGTGTATTGAAGGCATGAATTCCGCCAACCTTTATGTTTTACCAAGTTAGTGTAAAGGACCAGTTTAGCGGCTCAAAGAAGTGTATTTGCCCATTCCTCAAGGTGAAGCGAGGGTGTTAATGAGTTAAAGCAAGAATAAGAGATAATAGGACCAGACGTAGAACGGTAATCCTAACCAGTATAAAAAGTATGGTGTGCAAGTTCTTTACTTTATTTATTTTACCTACAGTTAGCTAAGAACATTGTTTATATACTTTAACATGAAACTTAGCCATATAATACATGATCCAACACACTTTCTAGTGGTATGCACTAGGGGTAATTATGTAATTTGTCACAAAAATCTAACTCGATGATCAATCTTGTTTAGAATAAAAGGTGTTTTTTGTTATATACCGATTGTAATATGTTATAAATAAATTGAATAAATTTTATAAATAAATTGATTATTCAATTTAAGTGTATTTAATAGAAAATCTAAAAATGGTATGTTCTATGATAGTAGTATTACACATTGGAAATTTAACAGAAATTTAGACGAAAACTTAATAAGAAACTTAAATTAAACGAAAACAAGGACTTAAAAAAAAATTCAAAAACTTTCGAATTTTGGTTATGAAACTTGCATCATGGCGTTCGTAGCGATTTTTCGGACGATTTTCATATATTACCTTTCGAAATCGGAGTTAGTATAGGGGAGTTACGAGCATTAGAACGAATTAAAAACTTAAAATTAAAAATTGACAAAAATACATTGCCACCAGTCGACCCTTATAGGTTCATGGTTAACCGATAGCGATTAACTGAGGTACGGGGGTGGTTGACCGTGGTTCCGAGCATATTAATTTTCAAGGATGCGAGATGAAAGAACGAGATTCATTGCTTGGAGTGAAGGATGAGATATGAGAACCAGATTTTATAAAATTATTTCCTAAGCTAATCTATTGGCCCAAACTAAAACCCTACCCTTATAAATACTAAGCTAATGAAACCCTAATTCTCCATTAAACATTTATGGTAACTAAACTCGGTCCAATTTTTCTCTAAAACCCTAATTTCTAAAAATCCAAAAATCAAATCTATTCAACCTAAGAGACTAAAGCAAGCAAATGAGGATGGATCAAGGCAATCTAAGGAGGAACTATCGATTTGAAGGGCCAAATTCTCGAGTCAAAGCATTATTTAGAGCTTAAGGATAGAGGTGAGTAGGCACAAATTTGATAGGTTGAATATTGTAGTTAGTTTAAATTATTGTAATTGATTAAGATGTTAGGAAACCCTAAATTGAACATGTTAATATGTTAAACCCTAAGTTTTAATCGAAAACCCTAGTTCTAAATTGTCGGTTAACTGTTAATTGGAATTATGCATATACTGCATTTTCTTTTGAAATTGAAAACCCTAAATTCAATTGTAAACTATTGATCACACTGTAATTAGGGTTCACAAATTACTATACAACTTGTGATTAACCTGCATAAACAATCGATATAAAAAAATCATGAAATCCCCAATTTTTACTTACAACCAATCGACCAGTAGTGGTCGACCTTTGGGTATAGGCGATCGACCATTTGTATTAAAAACTTGCAACCTGAACCTTGACCTAAGGCCTAAAATTTATGAACAAAAATTATATGAAATCGATTCAACCATTCGTATTTCCCTAGGAGCGGACGTTAGGTTAAGGCTGTGTTGGGTAAATATTGTTTACCCAATTTAGGATATTAATCAGTTCGAGGCAATTTACCTTTTGCAATTGGCACTTATAGGAGGTTCCAATGGTGGACGTGCAACTAGCATGGATGCCTGATGGAGTGGGTCCAACACAATGTGAGGTCCTAATATTCACAAATTCCAAATGCACATGATAAGATTAGTAAGGACGACACGGAGCGTGCAATACGAGGACAATGCTATGATCGAGAGGTGAAAGCGAACGCAGACAATAAGATATTGCAATAAATTGGCATTTCAGGTTCATACACTTCGAGTGTAGTGAGGGGGAACGTTCTCAGTAGCCTAGTGGAGGTGATAGTAATGGAATGTTATGTCCACAGTAGCTTAGCGGCGATGTCTTCCACTGTTAGTAACCAAGAGGGCGGTGTCTTATACATTGAGTAGCTCTAGGAGCGGTAATCGATTGTCAGATATGAAATGTGATCCTTAGTTCGATCCATTGAATTAGCTTACACAATCCGTAGTGTACGATGTACTAGACAAGTACCCTTAGAAATTCACGGACACTTGTATCATACCCTATATCATTTAGAGCAGTATTAAAGTAATTGCATGTGATCATCGTATTAAACTTATACTCATTCACCAGACTATATGCCTGACCTATTCTCTTTCTTTTTTCCCTCACTATAAGTGGACAGGGCAGTTGGTGACTGACCCATTCTAGATACTTGAAGAGTTAAGCTTATATTCATAGTTTTCTTTTATCTTATTTTACTCTCCATGTATTAATCTAGCTTATCGGTACATTTTTCTTCATGCATCAGACTTTGGGGGATAATTTATTATGTACTATGTATTGGATCATCTACTAATATTTTTCCTAAGACTATGACTTCATATTTTTTGGGATTTATGTTTTTTGTCATATACACATGTTTATTTCTTTTTTCCGTAAGATTTGAAAGTGTAGTATATCTTAGATTGTATCTGCTTGTATTAGTCTCTGTGATGTGAAATGTTTAAACCCTGATGATTTGCATTTCTCGACATTGCACGAGTCCGAGAGTCACACTATTGTTTGGATTAGTGTGCCAGGAGGTGCAGGTTGCCACTGTTGGTATCAAAGCATAGGTTCAAGGTTTATTAGGAATCAAGACTATATTAAGAGAATGTATTTGAATAGTTTTGAAAAAAAAAAAGAAGTTTTCCAAAAAAAATTCCAAAGTTTTTCAAAACAGACTTTTGAAATATATATGTATAAAAGTAAGGATTTTTCAAAGTCCAAAAGATTTCATACAAACCATAATATCTCTTTTTCATGCATATGCTACCTTTGATTTGTGTCCATTGTATCCCAAGCGTAAACATCTTTATATGGTTCCATCGATACCTTCAGATTAGGGGATAGGCCGAGCTCAGTCCCACTAAAGGACCCGCGGAGAAAGAAACAGGTGCAGCTCCTGCCCCCCCCCCCCAACCTGCCACTATAGACTTTTCTAATCTTTGCAAAGACTTCTTAAATCTTAGAGGAAAGCTATATATGAGGAAAGAGCTTATGTACATTTGTGAGAGGATTTATGGTTTGATGGGTTTGATTGACAGGACGAGGATGCAGTTAGCTACATGGCAGTTAGAGGGTGAAGCATTAAGCTGGTGGGAGGTAGTTTAGGCCGAGATTGATGTAGAAATGTCACTTGGGATGAGTTCCATAGGCGATTTGAGGTGTTCTTTCTAGGGAAGTGGACGGTGTGCAATTAGAGAAGTTTCTTCACTTAAAATAAGGAAATATGTCTGGTAAGGAGTATGTCAACCAGTTCAACAAGCTAGCTAGATTTGGTATGGAACTAATCGACATACCATACAAGAAGGCTCTCAAATTTTCTAAAGGGCTGAGCAAACCTCTTCGGGACTTAGCTCTAAATTATGTTCCTGTGGGTGCTACGTATGAGAGTATAGTGGAGATGGCTTTGCTAAATACCACCTCCAAAGGTGAAGCTATGGGAGAGAAACCTAAGAAGGCTGGAGGGAAAGTATAGCAAAACCAGCAGAAAGGTGGAGGTGGACCCAAGGGAAGATACAAAAGAGGATATGAATTGTAGGAAGTGTGGTAGGGAGGGGTATCTTATGAAGGAGTGCATGGAAGATCTTTCTAAGGTTAAGCGCTATAACTGTGATCAGTTTGGACATCTGAAGTGAGATTACAAAGCACCATTGAAAGCTTTTACTTAGACTCCTACTCATGTGGTTTCGGTTTATGCACTTGAGATGGTTCCTAACTCGAGTGCACAGCCAGTGGCAAACAAGGGTAAGAAAGTGGTGATCAAAGGTGTGTTAATTCTTTCGATTTATTCATTTGCACTTTATTTGATATTGGGGCTTCACATTCTTTCATTTATGGTAGACTTTTTGATGAATTCCACTTGTACATTAGTATAGTCATGGACCCTGTAGTTATGTAAAACCCATAGAATGATTGACCTATTTGTCTATGTTGTGTAGGGGTTTGAAGTTGTTTATTTTAGGGTTCGAGTTTGATTGTTATGCCTACCTACTGGGATATTTTAGGTTTGGATTGGTATTAGGCATGGATTGGATGGCTATGAATGGGGCTAGTTTAGACTATGATAGGAAGATCGTTAGATTAAGCACGTGTTGTGGACATAGTTAAAGGTTTATTGCCGATCCTTGACGATCTGTTATGTTGAGCAACTTATATTCATTAGACCTATCACATGATGAGCTTAGAGCGGTACCTATAGCTAGAGATTTCCTAAATGATTTTGCCGAGGTTACAGGTCTCTCATCCCAGAGGGCTTTTGGGTTTAGGATCTATCTTGTTGAGAATGCTAGACCTGTTGCCTTACCACTTAGGCATATAGCTACAAAGGAATGATACGAATTGAATAGGCAAGTGAGTGAGTTATTGAAGAAGGGTTTTATCAGGAGGAGTATTTATGAGTGAGGAGTAACAATCGTCTTTGCCACTAAGGCATATGGTTCTCTAAGACTCTTCGTCGATTATTGGGAGCCGAATAAACTGACAAAGAAGAATCATTATCTATTGACCTGCATAGATAATCTCTTTGATCAGTTGGTTGGAGCTAGAGTATTCTCATAGCTTGACTTGGTTAGCGGATTCCTTCAGTTGCTTGTTGCCTAGGATCACATTTAAAAAACAACATTATGTACACCCGACGGACTCTATGAGTGATTAGTCATGCCCTTTGGGCTGACCAATGCACCTACCCACTTTTTTGATCCGATGAGTCAAGTATTTAGGGGTTTCTTAACAAATTAATTATGGTACTTGTGGATGATATTCTTGTATACTCGAGGAGTGAGGAGGAGCATGTGTTGCATTTAGAAGTGCTCAGTGCACTCCATGCACATAAGTTATAACGACCAGTAATTTTCGATAATTTAAAAATCGTTAATTTAATAAAATGCTGTGATTTTAATTTTGAAAGAAATAAAATTTGTAATTTATTTAATGAAATAATGTCTAAAATGAAACGTAACATGTTAATTGAAGTTGATCATTAACAATTTGAATGAAATTCCAGTTAATTGAAGTGCTTTAAATGTTATGCTTGGTCATAAATTGAATTTAAGAAAACAAATGTACATATTGAACTAATTTATGAAATAGTACGTAAATTAATGGAATTGAATGTAATCAATGTTAGATAAGCAAATATAATATTTGCTTGGAAATAATGAATTTATAAGTGTGATTAAAAGTTAATGGTAACAATTATTATATGTTACTTATTTATTTAGTCTGTCAAATTTAATTGTGAATAAATTATAATTAAATGAAATTGAATATTTAAATATTACGTTAATGGAAATTAAGATGAAATTTGAGAACATTAATGTAATAAATTATGAACCAATATTAATTTCATCTATTCGATAATAATGGTTGAATAATAGGATGAAAGTTCAATTAAATGGAATTATTGGAAATTAAATTTATAATTACTGAATTTATTGAAACTGAAATTAAACATTGAAATTGGTGAAATATTCAGCAATAAATTGATATGGAATTTTTTTTAAAGGATTTTAAATTACTAAATAATCTAAAATGATAGAAATTGTAAATAGTTAAATTTGAATTGATTCAATTTAATATTAATTTATTTAATTAATGTGAAAATAGCCATTTTGGCAACTGTCTTGGATTTCGATGAAACTAGTTTCATCGGATCCATAACAGTGAATTATTGTAGGATTTCAAGTTTCGTAACGATCGGACTTGTCGCTTGATCGTACGGGCTCAAAACGCCTAGAAATCAATTTAATTGAAATCAATTTGAAATAAACTGATTTTAACATAACTTCTTCATATGGTGGAATTAGGACTTGAAACCTGTTCCATTGAGTTTAAAAATATTGAAATGTCTATTTTGATATGTGGGATGAACCATTTTCGTTCCGGAGACAGAACGGCCTTTTCGGGTCGTTTATCATTCAATCCAAATCAATCTGGTCTCCTTCTATTTTCAGCTTTGCCTATAAACATCTTGTTATAAACCCTAGTGTTTCTCAACTCATTTTATCTGTACGTACATTTCTTTCTCAATTCCTCTTTCCAATGGTAGACAAATCAAAACCCTAGTTCCTCGTTTGCAAATTCAATTTCAAATTCAATTCCAAAATCAAACTCCTCAAAATCCTATCAAAATATATATCGATTTGAAGCTCTCGATAAGCATAAGTCAAATCTACAACTTTTTTCGATTTGGGTTTCGGTGCAGCCAGAATTGAATGGATAAATTTTGGCCATTCATTGCGTTGTGATGAACTTTGACTGTCGTCAAATTGATTGGTGGGTTTAGTGGAGATCGTCGTGGGGAGTCCTATGTAGGTGGTCACTCGGTCTGGATCGGTGTGTGGCGGCTAGATTTTTTGAGCTAGGGTTTTGAAACAAAAAAGGTAGGCGACCGCGCGTTGTACGAGGGGAGGCGAAGGCATTGGGCTTCTGGTCGTGGCTCGTGCTTGAGGAGGAGAACACGTAGGTTGCTCTTGCTTGGCCAACGGCAGCGTATAGGTGGTGGATTTGGTGGTCAACGATCGAGTTCGATGGGTTCGGTACACGTCACCTAGAACGAGCTGATGCGTGTGTTTTTGGTGACATGTCTAAATTTTTAATATTATTTTATTTATTTCAAAATCCAATCGTGTAACTTCTATTCTGAACAACTTTTGCATATGAACTCCAATTCATGCGCGGTTTATTTCGCTGGGATCGTATTGAAATTTCAGACATTTTAGCGCTGGTTTGGATGAATTTTGAGATCGTTTGAATTTAGGCCCTAAGTCGGATTAAAATCCAAAGATGGGTGTTTTAACCCACTCACAACTTCTAAAATTTCTTATGTTAGTTAAATTAAATTTATAATGTGATTAGAAATTTATTGATTGATGTTTGGTATGTTAAATTGTCATTCTTATTAAATTGACTTTTATCACATTTAATTATCGTTTAATTTAATATTGAATTTTAATTTTCAAATTTAATATATATATATATATATTGATTTCCAGTTATTTATTGATGCTTATTGATTCAATTGGATGATGATTATGATGCATGTTTGATCGTTGATATTGGATGAATGGATGTTGTATTTTATATTGTTATAATACTACAAGTTCACTATGGGATGAAATGATACATACCCGAACGATCTATAGATTAGGGAAAAGTTATTATGATTTGGAATGATAGACTCGAGCAATTTTATGGATTTTTAATATAATTCGGGATTGCGGTTTGAAATGATATATAACCATAAAATTTTAAATTGCGGACTGAAATGATAAATATCCATATCACTTGACCCTATGGTGGAAAATTATATACGGACACCGGATTGGTCAAATTAAATGATTTTAAAATCATTAATTTTTGAATTTAATTAAATGATATTTGGAAATAAAATTTGATTTACACAAATTCAAATTATTACGAAAATCCAAGTTTTATGTTAAAATTGGAATTGGTTTAAAGGATTTAAATTAAAAATTTAGGGTTGATTTTGAAGTATAATTGGAATTTATCGGAATTGAGTTATTAAAATCGTTTGAAATATAACTTTGAGAATATTGAAGTTGCTGTAATTTAAATTTATATTTCAACCATGGATTTGGAAGCGATATAGAATTAAATATTTTATTGAGAAATTGAATCGAAAGATTTGAAATTGGATTTTTGAAATTGAAATAGTCCAAATGCATTGAAAGGAAATGAATAGTTTAAATTGATATTAAATTCAAATTTATATTTTTAATATGAACCGTTTTAAAATATATTATTGTAAAGAACCAAAATTTTAAGATTTTCTAATTATTAAACTATTTTAACCTCTATTAACTATATTAAATCAATATAACCTATCTTAAGCCATTTAATTTATTTTAGAACTAATTAACTCATTTTAAATTATTTTAAATGTAATTAATCTATTTTAATTGTATTTAATCTATTTTAAATCTATTTAACTATCTTAAATCAATTTAACAGTATCTTCAATCTCTAATTAAACCACTTTAAAGTATTTAACTATTTATAACTATTTTAATTATTTATAACTATTTAAACTATTTTTTAAATTTCCAGACTAAGTAAAGTAAAAGTGTCTATAATCAATTCATTATTTTAAAAGAGAATATGGTTAAATGATGTTATAACCAAATTTGGGATTTAAAATGTTATAATAAATTGAATATGACTATTTTGAAGTAAGGATTTAACCTACATTGGAAATATGATTTTGAAGAAATTATGATTTTGGAAACGATATGATTTAAAAGTGAATATGGTTTGAAGTGAATATGATTTCGACAGAGATATGATTTGAAATTGAATATGATATTTTGATATAAATTGTGAATTGATTTATGAAACGTAAAAGAACCATCTGGTGTGTAATAAGTGATTGGTTGTTAAAGAGACCGAGATCGGATATTGTCATACTCTCTGCCAATACGGAAAACCACTTTAACAACTGTGTACATGGTGGAGATTCTAGAAATGAAGTAGGATGGTTTGGTGAACGATTTCTGTATGAGGTGTGACGTGACCCTGACTCCCATGAGTCAGCTTAGATGTGACTAAAATCAGGAGCCATGTTGGGCCATGTGAGGTCATTCCTCCGATCGGGCACACTTCTTCGATACCATATTCTGACTTTGCAATTTGATTGGTGGCCACCCTTGATTTTGATTTAGGAGTGTGTTTCGAGGTGGGCGGTAGTAGCTGCTATGCGTTACCACCAGTCTAGATCCGCAAATGGTATATCTACCCTGGCATTTCCTCGTGTGCCGTGTTCACATGCCCTAGAGCGCCTTCTACGAGTTTGTTTTGTACCATACCTATGGAGTGCCCTCTGATAGCCTTCCAGCTTATGGGTTACGGTACCGTGTAGACTATGAGAATATATAAAACTTGTTAAGGAGGATATGGGTAACGCCTTAACGCTATTTTAATACTTTACTTTATTGTAGCCACTATTATAATAGCGTATTATACTACATAGTAGATAGTTTAGCGGATCCTTAGGAGATGTGAATCTCGAACATTTTTTAAGTTACCGCACCCACGTTAGACACTGGATACGAGATGTCAAACCCCGTAAACATCTCTGATGCCGTTACACTCATATTTGTCGTTGATTCAACTTATATAAGATCTTTTAGTTTTGACTCAAGTGTTTTGTCTTTTCAATTCGCTCGAGTCAGCCTGAGCATTTCAGGATTTGAAGACCTTATTTCTAGAGGATGACGACGAAGATTTGTACTACAATTATTTATTATATTTACTCCACTGCATCATATAGTTCTGCTATAGTTCTTTATTTATTTCTATCTTATGTAACTCTGATCCTATATTGTATAAGTGTAATCAAATTTATTTGTAAACAGCTTCATGAATTGTTATTTGATTATTATATTTTGTCACTCCGCTATGAGATTCTGTATTTGTTTTATTTCTTTCTCTAATTCTTAGATGCCCTATAACAATCTGCCCTTTTGAATGGTTTGAGTCTGACATGGGTGTCCACTTAAAACGTCCAAAAAGGCAGGTCGTTAATTACATAAGCTGTAGGCGAAGTTTTCTAAGTGCTACTTTTGGAGAGAGGAGGTACGCTTCTTGGGACACATCATCTTAGAAAGTGGCTTAGCAGTTGATCATAGTAACATAGCAGCAGTTCAGGATTGGTATGTTCCGAAGAATGCCATGGAGGTGAGAAGTTTCCTTGGTTTGGCAGGCTACTATCGCAAGTTCATTAAGGACTTCGTGAAGCCCTACTAATCTGTCTTACCAAGAAGAATCTAGATGCGAAGTGTGAAAATGTTTTTGTCAAGTTGAAGGAGGCATTGACTAGTGCATCGGTTTTTGTGCTACCAGATAGGACAAAGCCATTTATAGTTTATACCCGTGCTTGTGGAATAGAGTTAGATGCGGTATTGATGCAAGAAGGAAGGGTAGTGAGTTATGCGAGTAGACAACTAAAGACCTATGAGAGCAACTACCCTACATATGATCTTGAGTTGCCAGCCATTGTTTTTGGGCTTATGTCATGGAGGTAGTATCTTTTAGGGGAGCGATTTGAGCTGTTTACGAATCACAAGTCCTTGAAGTACTTGTTCTCCCAAAAGGACTTAAATTTGAGGCAACAGTCGTGGATGGAATTTTTGGCATTGTATGACTCTAATATCTCTTGTACCTTGGGCAAGGGTAATATAGTGGCAGACACTTTGAGTAGACAACATGTAGTATTAAGTCCCTTGTTCTTGAAGTGGAGACATTTGGAGTATATTTCTACCTTTTATTTTAGACCATCATCAGATATTACCCCGAGACTACTAGCAGCTTTAGATGTTCAACCTACATTGATGGGGTGTATTGGATCTATGCAGAAGGAGGATAAGGAGCTAGTAAATATGAGGATTAGTAGAGGAGAATCATCAAGTCATATGAGGCTTTATGCCATTTACTTAAAAGGATGGTTACGAAGAGGTGATAGGCTTTGTGTTCGTAGAGTATGGATTTGATAGATATGGTAAAAGAAGAGTCTCACCGTTTTAGAATGACCATTCATCCAGATGGAGACAAGATGTATCATGACATGAAGTGAGTTTTCTATTGGTTTGGTATGAAGAAGTAAGTAGCGGAGTACATAGCTAGGTATATGACTTGCCGGAAGGTAAAGGCGGAGCAGAAAAAACCAAGAGGATTGTTGCAACCATTAGATATTCCTCAGCGGAAGTGTGAGAGTTTTCCGTGGATTTTGTAGATGGTGAGTAGGAGAGGGAACGAGAGCATATGGGTTATTGTTGATTGGTTAACCAAGTGTGCTCATTTCATACCAGTGTAGAGTACTAGGATGGTGCTGGCGTTGGTGACTCTATACGTGAAAGTAGTCGTTATGTTACATGGAGTTCCTATTACAATAGTTAGCAACTGAGATCTGCTTTTCACTAGTGAGTTATGGAGGAATCTACAGAAGCCTTTGGAGACTGAGTTGAGCTTGAGTGATGCACATCATCCGTAGATGGATGGACAGACTGAGAGAGTGAATCGATTTTCGAAGGACTTGCCACAGATGGGCATAATAGATTTTGGAGGTTCTTGGGAGGACTATTTACCATTGGTGGAGTTTACTTACAACAATAATTATCAAGTTAGCATTGGGATGGCACCTTTTGAGGCATTGTATGATAGGCGTTATAGATCAATGTCATGTTGGTGGGATACGAGAGATGGGACTATTCTTGGACAGCAGATGGTGAGGGATGCATTGGAGAAGGTGAATATGATCCCAAGGAGGATGAAGACCACTCGGGATAGGAAGAAATCTTATGCTGACATGAGACGTACGAAGTTGGAGTTCATAGTGAGAGACATTGTTTTTGTGAAGGTTTCATGCCTTAGACATGTGATGAGATTTGGTAGTTCAGGGGGAGCTAGCATTAAGATTTGTAGGACCCTTCCCGATAGTGGCTAGAGTAGGGAAGTTGGTATATAGAGTAGATCTTCCAGATAAGTTGGTGAGGGTACACGATGTTTTCCATGTGTCACACTTGCGAAAGTGTTTACATGATACAACTATCGAGGTTGAGCCTAGTTGGGTAGAGGAGGCTGAGGTAAAGCGAGAATTACTTAATTGTCGTGCATCCACTCGTATTCTAAAGCGTTGCATAAAGTAACTTTGCAATAAGGAGATCAGACTTGTTAAAGTCCAATGGCGAGATGACCCAGTAGAGAGTACATGGGAACCCAAGGAGAAAATCAGCGCTACCCACCCACAACTCTTTTTTGGTACGTTTCCATTTTAATTCTTATAAGTATAAATGAATTATATATAGGACTTAGGTGGCAATCCTTCAGGTAGAGACTATTGGATGTTAGGAATGGTTATGAACATGTCGATAGAACGTTTTATGAATGATGGATGATAATGGATGTATTGTTCGCATTGTACTCATTTACATATAGGACAATATATCCTCTAGGTACATATACACATACTTATATCCTTTGGATGTTATTTATTGATTATTGTTGTGCTAGTGGATGTTATGCATAAGGATGTCGCATATGAGTTGCTCGATTGTGCATACAAGGTGAATAGGGTGATACTAATAATTAAAGAAATTTAATGCGAAAGTATATAAAATAATTGCAGCACTAATAATAGCAGAATAATAGCAACACAGATAATAGCAGAACATAAAAAGCAGAAATAGAACAACATAGATTTATCTAGCTTGGCAAAACCCGGCCTACGTGCTGCCCCCAAGGTTTCTACTAAAAATTAAGTAGTCAGACGCTTACATACATAAACTCATGACCCCCGCTATCGACTAACCTAACTCTACGCTCAAAATCCTGCTGCAACTCAGCCACTGAGTTGCGAATTCTCGAACTACCCCGCTGTAGTTCGTCCCTTAGTCACACGACTAGAATTTACAAATGATTAAAAGAAAATACTAAATTTAAAAACAATTTAAAACACAAAACCCTAATTTTTAAATATTATGCCCAAAACTTAACATGAAAAGGAAGCCAGACCAAAACAAAATAAAACTATATCCCATTTTCCTTTTTCTCTGAGTAAAAATGTTGGCCGATTCCCTTTTGCTTTCGTTGCATCTCTTCGTTCCTCTTTGAGAGATTAGGGCTTTTCGAATTTGAAGAAGCCGACTTTGTTGATCGATCAAATGGATATTTTCACGTTACAAGCTTTGTCGATCAACCATCTTTTTTATTTGCACACGGCTGCTTCTCGATCGAGTTTGATTTTGAATTGGTGTGTAATATCCTTTTTTCTTGTCTGGTTAATTTTCTTGAACTCGATGCTTTACACATCGATGATGATTTAGCTTAAATAGGGTCAAAATCCTATACTTTCGTTCGAATATATTTTTCGAATTCGTCCGATAATTTTGCTTTGTCGTTTGATTTTCGATCGATTGACGGTGATGATACCGACTTGTTCAATTTCAAATAATTTTATTACTTGATTAACACGACTTTGATTCTGATTTTTGTTTCGTTCTTTGCTCTGATGACTTTGGCCACTTTGATTTTGTGAAAATTTGACTTCGACTTCGTTCAAATACTCATGGCTTAATGTGAATTTTACTGTTGAAGCTACTGGTCATTGCATTCATGTTCATTATATATGTATATTAGTCTAGCTTTGATTCTCTGGTATTTAAACTTGACTTTGTTATTTTGAAATCCCCTACAATAATTGAACTGTTGTATGCTTCAATATGCATTGTTCTATAGTTTGACCATTTATTTGTTGTTGCCTCTGGTTTCATTGCACATATATGTTCATGCATGTATATATTCATGTTATACTGCTCTATACTTTGGTCCATTGATGATGATGATGTTACGTGTTGTACTGTCTATATATAAATGTAGTTTGTTGTGACTAGACTTGTTTATGTGCATGCCTGAACCTTCATTGATCTGTACGCTTGTTGTTGCTTGATGAACTCTGGTAGTACTTGAGTCTTGTTCATGTCTTCATTGTGTACATATGAGCATATTGAACTGTTGTTGATTTGGGACTTCATTTTGATGTTGTTGCCACTGCCTGTTAGTCTGAGTACAGTCCTTATCTAGTTCATGATGTCTTTGTGCACTAGAGTCTGTCTAGTCCATCATTCTCTAGAGTCCGGTGTGGTGAGTTGTTTTGGTCGAGACTGTGTTCAATTGGTAGCTGCAGTGTCATCTCCACTTGTATACACACATACATTTACATATGTATATATCCGGTTTCATTTTGTACATCTCTGTCTGGAGTAGTTCTAAACTATATATGCATATGCACCACCGTTATCTTGATATTGCTTTGTTTTCATTTATGTGCACTTGTAGTCTGTAGCTTGTGTAGCCTTCTTTAGGTGTTATTCACCACTTTGTGTATTGATTCATTGTTGATTTTGTGATGAATTTAAATGATGTCATTTGTATGTCATCATTGAAGTCTGGTTTCTGCTTCATTGTTTCTTGTGCGTCGAGTCACTTGTACTTGACAGTTTTGTATTGCACCTGAGTTGAACCTAGCTTTGGCTCGGGTTTGACCTTGTGCTCATATCGTGACTTTATTTGTGTTGTACTTGATTTGAACCTAGCTTTGGCTCGAGTTTGACCTTGTGCTCACCTGTCCCTGTAGATTTATCAAGTGTATATCGGTGTGCACGACCTTGTGGCATGTACAATGATACACTGTGCATGTCATGGGTTGTTCATGTATGATGAATTCAAAATTAAATGATGACAAACAACCCAAATAACCGAGGCAAATAATATTTTCAAAATATACTTTTTATTTTACACTGCAAAAATATTACTTTCTCAATTTTACTGCATCAATGTTTATTTTGTAGATAACTCAAATGCTGGATTCAATTTGGAATAGAGTTGGAGATAAATATGAGCGAATGAGGGATATGTAGTGAGGACATTTGTAAATGAAAAATTGTGATGTAATCAAAATTGTATTGTTTGAAAATTATGTATGTAGTGAGAGCTCAACTTTGTACTATTCAAAATTGTAATAAATATTTGTTTGAATAAAATATCTGTTTTAATTTAAATTCTATGTTATTTATTTTATTCAGCAAATATTTATTTAATTATGTGAAAATAAAATAGCACATTAACAAATACATTTAAATGAATACATATATATATAAGTTTATTATCATAAAAAAAATCATATACTAGCATATTCAACAATCTCCCATTTTTGATGATAACAAACATTTTGTTTAAGATTTTGAATTTTTTAAATATATTTGACATTTAATTTGCTCTCTCTATTTGAATGCTCCCTCTCTACAACAAAGCTCCCCCTTCATATATGCATGAAAATAAATAAAAATATGGAAATGAACCTAGATGCAAATAGAAAATACAAAATGAAATATTTGACCTTTATTTGGAAAAATCTTAACCTTTCTCTCCCCTTTTTGTTATCGGCAAAAGAGTAATAGTGTTAGAAAAATTAGAGATAAAGTGATAGACATTAATACAACATTAACACCCAATTGAGTATAAATATTAGATTATAATAAAAAATCAAACAAAAATAATAAATACTCTGTTAGGCGCATATTCCACTTTAGGAGGATAGGGATGATGTAAAACCATATAGCTGTGTTTATTTGTGGTAATTTATATCAGGAATTTTGAATACCTACTAACCATGCATAACCATTAGGACTTTCAAATGAGGCTAGTAGTATTCCTAAAAAAAATTATAAAAAAAAGAATTTCAAACATCTTCTAACCATGCATAACCATGAGGACTTTTAAATGGGATGAGAATTAACTTGTCTATTTAATAACCAATTTTGATATGTGTTCCATACATGCGTAACAGTGAGGACTTTTAAATGAGAATGAAAGCATATAATCAAAAATTCCAAGTAATTCACCTCTGCATAACCATGAGGACTTTTAAATGGGAGTGAATACTTTGGATGTTTTATTGCTAAAAATATAGTAAAATGAAAAACGAATGATTTTTCATTTAAAGTACCGCATATTAACATACTATATTGGATTTTGAGGAGTGATGGTCGATAGAAATATGATAGATATGGAGATGGTTGTGGAATTTTTACCAACAAAAGTTATTATAAATCTTGCTTAAATTTCTAAAGAAATTTACTAAATATACTGTCTCAAGTAATAATATATGATTAATATCAACACTCATCACTTTTCCAATCACTATTTATCCTTTTGATAATTAGTAGGGAGTCAGATTAGTTAATGTGGTCATTTAAAATCAAATCCAAAAATAATTATAAAATCAAACTTCCAAAATGACTAATCTGAAATAAGGTCAACAGAACGATTTTATGGAAGGGATTTTATAAGAAAAATGTTTGCTATTTGAAAATTAGTTGAAATGATAAATATGCAGATATTTTCTCTGAAAATGTGATGCAGCTAATGAATGTCTCTATATGAAATATGATCCACTAGTAATTTTTCTATCAACTAGATTACCAGTGTAATCTGCATTCGAATTTTCTTTTGGCTCAAGATTATCATTAGTTGAATGTTATAGACCAGACCATGATGTGTGCAACACAATCATTTTTAAGCTTTTAAATGTAATTCTTTCGAATTTGAATTGAAATGTTGCAAATAAAAAAACAGTGAACATAGTGTCAGTTAAGTTAAACAAATATATCCACTTGTATCATGAGTAAATAGAAACCAGTAAAACACCATCATTAATCAAAACAAATCTATATAAACTAGTTCAAAGACTCTATAGATCCTTAAAGTGTCCTTAGCATAAAAGAATAATTGGCCAATAATTTTGAATCAAACAAAATCAAAAACATCATTTATTTCTTTATCACAACACAGGCTGAATTAAATCAGATTATGGTGTAGATTTTCACAAAATATACTGTTACCTGTTAACCTTGCTAATAATTTTTCATTGTTTCCCATTGTGATTCTTCCACCTTTGTACTAGGCTAAGGAACTTTGATTTGTTGCCCGTCGTGTGCCTAGAGCAGCCAAAATCTAGTTATCACTGTTATTGTTCCATAGCCTGCCACCACACCTACACGAGAAAAGATTTTTGTGACCTATTTGTTTTTATGGGTCCATGGTTGTTAGTGGCAAATGATTTTGAAAGATATGTTTGAGTAGACCCAAAACTATTTATATATGTTCCTTTCGACACCCATATTTGTTTAACTTTGAGGGATTTTATATTCGTGCCTTTAAGAACCCAAATTGGAATTGTTTTCACGTTTTTAGGTCTATACCAGCAAATATTGTGATTGTGTCCAGTTTTTTCACATATTGTGCACTTTGAATTGACTTGACCAATTACATTTCTAGCACGTTCGCATTGATTATACCCAAGTCCTTGTCTAACAATATTAGTTTGTTTCCCTAATAACATATTTAGCGATCTTTCACTTTTGGAAAAATTTTCTAAAGTTGTAGACAATTGTTGGACTTGTGTTTTGATAGATTCATTTTTATTCAATAATTATATGTACTTTTTAATAGAGTTTTCTCTTATAGTATTTTCACTTTTTTTCAAAATCAGAATTTCATTTTCAAGTGATTTGATTTTGATTTTTGATTTTTTAATTTCTTCTTCAAGTGATGAACACTAATCACACTTAGGGCTCTTAGTTTGATAGTTTTTAACCAATTGATCAAGTTGTTTATTTAATTCTATCAAACAATCTCTCTGAGATTCAATTTTAGTATACTTTTCCCTAAGTCGTTCAAAACGGCCATTTACTTCATGAAAATATATAAGTAATTCTGAGTGAGTTTTGATACCTTGCTTGGCTCGTCATTGTTGCCATCAGTTATATCACCTCGAAGGCACATATATGCTTTTTCACTCTCGCTGCTAATGCTTTTACCATCATCACTTCTATTCTACGTGGCTGCAAAACTTCTTTTTTATTTCTTTTCTTGGCCGAGTCGATTTCGAGGACAATTGGGCTTGATGTGACCAGGTTTATTGCACTTATGACGGATGATCTTTCGCTCCTCTGGGTTGTCTATAACTTTAACTATTCTGCTTTTCAGTTGTTGATTTAGAGCTGGATTTTCATATCTGCGATTCCACCTTTTAAATTTCTTTATTATCAGTGCCAATTTAGCTGCTGCATCCTCATCATCATCATCATCACTTTCTGTTGTTCCTTTGAGAGCTATCGATTTCTTCCGGGTACCATCTCCTTCTCGTTCTTCCTTGAATTTTATTTCTAGCTCATAAGTAGTGAGATTTTTGATGAATTCTTTGAATTTGATTTGTTTCAAATCCTTCGATTCTTGAATAGCAGTGACTTTTGCTTCAAAACTTTATGGAAGGACTCTAAGGACTTTTCGGATAAGTAAACTTATGTATTACTTACAAAAAACGGATTCAATAGTAGTATACGAATTCTATGTGTTGAAAGCGGTTGTGGAGTGAGATGTCATATAGTTGAACTATCTATCCTAAGGTTAAGTCTAAGGGAGAGGTTAACTTTAACAATTTCGGCCAAATGTTATAGAGTTAAACTGTCTATCCTACGGTTAAGTCCAAGGAAGAGGTCAGCGTTAGCATTCGTCGGATAACTTATGATGCAATCCATGGAGAGGTTCGAGATCTATTCGAGTGGTGAAAACTTGTATGATGAGATGTCGAATGTGACTTCACCATCGGTAATGTCAGAAAACAAAATAGGAGCATAGCCGGGGGAGTTTAGCTAACTAAAGGGTACATCAACTCCAAATATCAAGAGATGCTTTCAAATGAGGTGCACGGGAGTTGATGGTATTCAGTATCACGTATTCAGGCATGCACCACTATAACTGCCTTTGTAGTATATTTTATTTAGAGATATACATGGTTTCAAAAGGTAGATTCCAACCCTTGTCAGGAGGACCGCCTTAGTTTACTAGAAGCACCACTAACGAAAATCCATATGCAAATGTACCTTAGCTGTTTTAGTTGTACTTCTAATATTATTGCATTGTGAGATGCAAGCAACACAACTACTTTCTAATTTATATTCTACACCCTAGACACTATCACTATATAGCCATCTATAGTTATTAAATGGTTTTCTTCTTTTGAGGGGAAAACCTTTATGATGATTCGAGCGGTCTCAAAAGTTAATGTTATATGCTAGGTGCGCTTGTTGCCCATTCAAATCAAGTAGGTGTGCTTGTTGCATATTCAAATCAAGTAGGTGTGCTTGTTGCCCGTTTGAATTAAGTAGGTGATCTTGTTGCCCGGTTAAATCAAAAGAGTCTACCCTGAGCTCGGAAAGCCGGGAGGACGTATCTTGTTGCCTTGTAATCACGATTATTCTGGTTTTCTTGCTACACGATTAAGGTAGGCGTTGAAAGAAAATCTATACATACACTATACAGGATTGGGTAAAGGATTGGTTAATCCAAAACATTATAAAACTCTTGGTGTCATCTCTCTTACTTTTACTTTATTTTTACTGCATATATATATATATATATATATATATAATTGTTTTTTATTATATATCTATGTTTGGATTTAAAACTTGGAACTATTTTGAGAAGCTCTATATAAGTTATAAACACTATTCACCCCCCTCTAGTGTTAAAGTAGCCTTAAGATCTATTCCCACTAATATTCATACTGCATCGTTTCCCATGTTTGGTATCAGAGCAGTAGGTTTCAAAAACTCATTATTTGATTTTTGAAAAGTATAAATGGTCAGTAACTGGTAGTACACCTTTTAACTTTATAGAAAAACAAAGTTTTAAAATCCATATGTTATATGGTAGATAGTGAACAGACACCTGATAACCATACATCACAAATTAAGAAGGACAAATAGATACTAGACAGTGGATGATCAAGACATATAACTGAAAATCTAGAGATCTTAAAGGACATTGTTTACGAAGATGGAGGAACGGTTAAAAGGATATGTCATCTGCATTAGCAACTCTAAAAATCCTATTATTTCTAATGTTTTCCTAGTTAGGAATTTAAAACATAGGTATTATCAATTATGTGATGAGGGTTCCAAAATTAAGTTTGAAAAAGACATTTGCCACATCGAGGATAATGAGTCTAGAATTATTTTTGAAGGAGCTAGGAAATACATCATTTACATTTGTATGAAAGTGTCTAATGATAATCTCTGTCGATTGGCTGAACCTAATGACCCTTGGATTTGGCACAAACGATTTGGCCATTTAAATTTAAACATTTATCCAAATAGTCGGATATGAACTTGTTAAAGGACTTCCCAAAATGAGTATTAGTGTCATTAACCTATGTGGTGCTTGTCAACTTGGAAAACTTCATAAAACTTAATTTAAATCAAAAGATATGATTTCGACTGCATATCCCTTAGAACTTCTTCACTTAGACCTTTTTGTACCATCACAAGTACAATTAAAAAATCATAATAAGTATGTTTTTTTAATAGTAGATGACATTTCAAGATATACTTGGACAATATTTCTAAAACATAAGAGTTAAGCATTTGAAATGTTTAAAATTTTCAGTAAGAAAATTCAAAATCAAAAGTCAATTGAATTTAAAACAATAAGAAGTGATCATGTAGGATATTTCGAGAACAAAGTTTTTGAAAACTTTATAATAAGAAAGGAATTACACATAACATTTCTTTTCCTATAAATCATCAACAAAATGGAGTTGTTGAAAGTAAAAATAGAACTATACAAGAATGCGCTATGACTATGCTAAATGATAGTGATCTACCTAAAAAATGGGATTGAAGCAGTTGCTACAACATATTACATTTTAAATAAAAATTTAATAAGACTATTAACCAAGAAAACACCTTATGAACTATTTCTTAATAAAAATACAAAAGTACCTTATTTTAAACATTTTGGTAGTAAATGATTTATACTAACTACAAAAGATAGTTTAGACAAATTTGATGATAAATCAAATAAAGGTATATTTATTGGTTATTCAAATGTAAGCAAGGCCTACAAGTTTTTAAAACTAGAACTAACACTTTTGAAGAAATTATACATGTTTCATTTAATGAAAATTTTAAAGAAACAAATAATGATGTGGAAGAAAATATTAATCGAGTGAGAATAACTAGATTACAAATAATGAAACTACTAACAGTGAAAACAATAGTACCAGAAATTCAATTACAAATAAAAGAACAAAAAATTTGAAAGATCATACAAAGGAAAATATTCTATGAAGCATATAATCAGCTGTAAAAACTAGAAATCAACTAAATAAAATGTGTAATGTAGCATTTATTTCAACTAACGAATCCAAAAATCCAGTAGAAGCATTATTAGACGATTCATGGATTCTTGCCATGAAAGAAGAACTTAATTAGTTCACTCAAAATAATGTTGGGAATTAGTTCCATGATTGTAAAATTAATCTTTAATTGGAACTAAGCGGGTTTATAAAAATAAATTGAATGAACAAGGAGAAATCATAAGAAATAAAGCATTTTTAGTTTCACAAAGATATAACCAAGAGGAAGGTAGACTTGGTGAGACCTTTGCTCCTGTAGTCAGTATAGAAACTATAAGAATTCTACTCGCTTTTTCAAACCATGATAATTTTGAATTATTTCAAATGGATGTCAAAGGTGCATTTTAAAATGATTTTATTAAAGTAGATGTATATGTTGAATAATCCCTACTTTTTGAAAATGAAAAACTCTCTAATCATGTTTATAAATTAAAAAAGGCATTATATGGTTTAAAACAAGCACCTAAAGCCTAGTATGACAGACTCAAATCATACTTAATACAGTCTAATTTTGAATGGATAAAGTACATAATATGTTATTTCTGAAGAGAGTTAACAATGATATTCATCTTATACAAATATATGTAGATGATATTATTTTTGGGTCAACAAATGAACAACTAAATAAAGAATTTGTTGACATAATGATTAAAGAATTTGTAATTGGTCACATGGAAGAATTAACATTTTTTCTAGGTTTACAAATTAGAAAATTAAACAATGGAATATTTATAAGTCAAAAAAATACGCTAAAGAATTAGTTAGGAAATTTGGAATGTCTAACACAAGCAGTAAACCAACACTCGTGACAACTAATGAGAAATTTAATAAAGAAGACAATTCAAAAGACATTAATCAAAAACTATATAGAGGTATAATATGACCTTTACTCTATATCACAGCTAGTTGACCCGATATCATCCATAGTGTATGTCTACGTGCAAGATATCAATCACAACCTAAGGAGATACGTCTTAAAGCTGTAAAACGTATCTTAAGATATGTTAGCAACACGTTAGATTATGGGATCTTCTATCCAAAAGAATATTTTTTGGACTTAATATCATATAGTGATGCTGATTATGATGGATGTAAATCAGATCAAAAAAGTAAAAGTGGAACCTACCACTTTTTAGGACACTTAACTATTTCTTAGTTCGGTAAAAAGAAATTTTTTGTATCTCTATCCACAAAAGAGGCAAAATATATATCAGCGACATTTGCTTGCTCATAGGTTATCTATATGCAACTAACTCTAAGAGATTTTGGTTTAAATTTAAAGCAATCACTAATATCTTGTGATAACACTAGTGCAATAAATCTATCTAGCAATCCAACACATCATGCTAGGACAAAACATACAGATAGAAGACACCATTTCCTAAGAGATAATGTAAAAAAATATCATACTAGAATTTATAAATATATAAAATCAAATATTTGATATTTTAATTAAACCATAGCACAAACTACTTTCATTAAATTAAGAAGAGAACTCGAAATATGTTCATTTACCGAAATCTAGAAATAATGACATTTATTACAAATTAGAAAGGAAAAAGAAAAAAAAAGTTATTCTATAAAGGTTGACATACCTAGGTAGCCTATGTCAACATACCTAGTAGTTTTCAAAAAAATGTTTTTCTCTCCTTCTTTCAAAATTTAAAAACTACTTATTTAACCACCATATTTTGACTTTAGACCCATTTCTTATCTTTTTCCTTTTGAAAACTAAAAATAAATTGATCAAAAATGGATCCATCCAATTCAAAACGACCATGAGAAGAATCAAGCCCATTTCATGACTTCATGTTCTCTAAACTAGGCAATAACTAAAGCATGTACAATGCTTACTGAAATTGAAGTAATGCAAATTTGGTCAAAAATGAACAAGAGAAGCAAGGGAGAATGTTGAGGAATTTGCAGAAACATCTATTGGATAATCAAGCAAATCCAATAACCATTGAAGCGGGAGATACTTAAATAAATCTTGCAATCCTTATCCCTATGAATCAAGATAAAGAAGAGGAAGATGAAAAGGAAGAGGACAATGATGATAATGAGGATGAAGACGAAGATGTAGTGCATTGCGTAGGAGGATCAATTATGATATTCATGGAAATTTAGTGGAACAAAAGGGAATTTTTGTATTCGCTATCCAAATTGCTTCATTCACAAATCACCTATAATTAAAACAAAACATTAATTTGTGAAAGTAATAAGTATTATGGTATGTATATGTATTAATTTGGCTTGAACTTGTAAAGTTGTTTTGTTTGATTGCATGATGGTTTGTATTATTTAAACTTGTATATTTGGCTTAGTTTGATAAGATAGTTTGGTTTGTTCTAAATAAATTGTCCGATATGTCTTCAATGTACAGTTGAAACAAATGTTATAATGGTATATATATAATTATTTCTTGGAAATACAATTAATATCGATTTTAAATTCCATATACAACATCATCACCTTTCATAGTATTTAGTATGTCATATTATAAGGGGAGTTTATTTTTCTTTACCCATTTTGTTGATAACAAAAGGAGAGAAAAATCAAGTGAGTGTGCTTGTTACAAATCAAGTGCTTGTTGTCCATTTTAAATCAGGTGAGTGTGCTTGTTAAAAGTACCATGAAAGGTGCTTGTTACCCATTTTGTTGATTCAAATCAAGTGAGTGTGCTTATTTTCATTCAAATTAAGCGAGTGTGCTTGTTGCCCATTTGAATCAGGCAGGTGATCTTGTTGCCCGGTTAAATCAAGAGAATTCACCCTAAGCTCGAAAAGTTTGGAGGGTGTATGTTGTTTCCTTGAAATCAAGATTGTATTCTGGTTTGCTTGCTACCTGATTAAATTAGTGTTTGAAAGAAATCTGTATATATACTGTACAGGATTGGTTAATCCAAACCAATACAAAACTCCTGGTGTCATCTCTCTTACTTCTACTTCATTTTTACCATATATATACACACATACACATACACATGCTTGTTAATATATATCTGTGTTAATTATCCTTATTTGGATTTAAAACTTGAAACTATTTAGAAAAGTCGAATATAAGTTATAAAACACTAGTCACTCCTCTCTTGCGTTAAAGCAGCCTTAAGATCCTTTTACACTAGTACAGTTCATACCACACTGTTTCCCACATTTTTTATTATGTCGTTTATGTAATCAATACTAATTATGTCTGCATTGTTAGTAATTCTTTGATTGATGATACAAATAAAAATTATTTTGTCATTGTAGGCTAGTTCATATACGTGAGAGACGACTATACAAATTGAAAATCGATGGTTTTCTACCATCATTTGATTATGAATCATTCGAATACGTGCAAGTCGTGTCTCAAAGGTAAAATGACCAAGCATACCTTTAGTAGGATCAATGCAAGAGTTAACGAACTCTTGGGTCTCATACATAGTGATGTATGTGGCCCGATGCCTACAGTTACTAAAGATAATTGTACTTGCTTCGTAACCTTTATGGATGACTTCCCATGACTAGGATATGTGAATCTATGAAGAATAAATCTGATGTCTATGAAAAATTTATTGAATATAATCCGAGATTGAAAATCAGAAGAACCAAAAGATTAAATACTTCGATTGGATCAAGGAGGTGAGCATGTTCGACAAGAGCTCTAATTGTACTTAAAAGATAATGGGATTATCTTCCAGGTTACTATACCGTATACTTTGAAACACAATGGTTTTTCAAAGCAAAGGAACCGAATCATATTAGATATGGTTCGTTCCATGATGAGTAAGGATGAGTTAGCTTTGTCCTTCTAGGGATATGTACTAAAAATTACAGCGCATATGTTGAATTTGATGCCCACTAAATCTGTGCCTAAGACACGATATGAGATGTGGTGTGGGAAGAAATCCAACTTAAGTAATTGAACGCGTGCAGTTGTCCATCCTACATTAAGAACGTTGGTCCCAATAAACTCGAGGCAAGATTGACATTAGGTAAATTTATAGGATATCCCCAAAACTCAATGAGATATATTTTCCAAAATATCGAGGAACAAAATGTTATTGTTGCTTAGCATGTTGTCTTTTTGAAAAGGAATTTTATAAAAAGAAATCAATAGCAAAGTTGTAGACTTGGACAAGATCCGAGAAATTAACACTAAGGCTAAACCAGGTAGAGAACCAAATTCGCCTGTATATAGAAACACGCAACATATTGGAAGATCTAGTAAGGAATATTGCACACCAAAAAGATACTATGGTTTTCTTGTTGATGGCGAGAAAGAGATTGTATCTTAGATGATGACACTCCTCTGTCACTCCAACAAGCATTATTGAGTAAAGACTCTTCACTTTGTCTTGGAGCTATAAAATTCAAAATGGATTCCATGTAGTGGAATTTGGCACCTGAAGGGATAATGCCCATTAGTTGGAAATGGGGTTTTAAGAAAAAACCTAAATGCATATGGATAAGCGGAGACTTATAAAGCAATGCTAGTTGCAAAAGGATTTCATTATATTCAAGATATTAATTACGATGAAACCTTTTCGTTCTATGCAATCCTCAAATCCATTTAGATAATGTTAGTTGTTGCTGCATTCTACAACTATGAAATATGCCATGTGGATGTAAAGACGACATTTCTGAATGGTGATTTAGAAGAGACCATCTATATGCGGTAGCCCACGGGTTTCAAACTTAATGGAGTGAGGGTAAGGCTTGCAAGTTGTTGAGATCCATTTATGGATTTAAACAAGCTTCAAGAGGTTGGAATAAGTGTTTTGATAAAGTAATCAAATAGTGTGGTTTTTATCAAAACACAGAGAAAGCGTGCGTATACCGAAAGGGACAAGGAAATGCTATCGTATTTTTAATCCTATACGTTGATGATCTTATATTGATTGGCAATTCCATTTCATTATTGTAATTAGTGAAAGTTTGGCTATAAGAATTTCTACATGAAGAATTTAGGAGAAGCCGCCCATATACTAGGTATAAAGATCTATGGAGATAGATTTAAGAGGCGGTGGGGATTGTCTCAATTCTTATACGCAGATACCATATAGAAACCGTTCAATATGGTGAATTCCTAACGTGGAAATGTTTCAACGCAATTTTAAATTGTCCTTTCTAAGAAGGATGGTCCTTAAACTGATAAAGAGAAAGAATACATGTAGAGGATACCATATGCTTCGGCAATCGAATCCATAATATACGTTATTCTATGTACTAGACTGGATGTGGCATATGCACTAGGATGCGTAAACTGATACCAGTCTAATCTTGGAGAAAAACATTAAAAGACTGTAAAATGCATACTTAAGTATCTAAGAAATACTAGGGATTTATTCCTAATATATGTGAATGGAGACCTCCTTATGAAGATGTATACGGATTTTGTCTTACAGAGTGAGATCGACAATAGTAAGTTAGTATCGAGTTATGATTTTACTATCAGCGATGCAGTTGTTAGTTGGAAAAGTTCCAAATAGGAAATGGTAGTCGATTCCATGATGGAGGCCGAGTACATTGCCCTCAATGAAGCAGCTAAAGAAGCGGTCAAGATGCACAAGTTTTTAAGTGAGCTAGGAGTGATTTCCGACATGGAGAATCTAATGACAATGTTTAGTAACAACAACGTGGCGATGCAGATCGCAAAGAAGCCTAGGCCACACAAGAAATCATGACACATTTTTTGAAAGTATCACCTAATTAGAGAATTCATTGAGAAGAAAGAGATTATGATACAAAGAGTAGATACCAAGCATAACACAACAGATCCATTCACGAAAGGACTAACTCTATTGGTTCTCGTCAAGCTGATTGAAGGGATGTGATTGAGATTCCATAATTGGCTCAAAATGCAAGCGGGAGACCGATAAAGTTAGGGGTATGCCCTAGGGAAAATTTTATAATTAATTGTAAATTATTAACTCTGTAATGAAATCTCATTCGAAATAAAAGGTGTTTTTTCTTGTTTATTATATACTTGTTATAATGTGTTATATTAATTAATAGTTTAATTTAATCATAATTAATAGAAAATCCATAAATTGTGTGTTCTGTGGTAGTAATTACAATGTGTTGTAATCATGAGCAATTTATCACAATATAATAAACATATCGTTTTAAATATTCTAAGTCACGATATTTAAAGACTAAATATCGATACATCCGTTCAGAATAGAGTATATAACGCTCTTCAAATATCGAGTAGTGTATAACTCATGGCTGTAGGGGGCACTAAGAGATTATGTACTGGTAGTTATTGGAAAACTATGAAATGACTCATTTGATTGTCTTCTGTTGGTTAATATAACTAAGATCAAACAGGAAATATCGATGTGGCAGTACAACACAGTTCTCACGACTTGAGAATAGTTTCGAGCTTCAATGTGGAAACTCCGAATTGATTGTAGTCAAATCATGGCACGACGTCCATCAAATGAATATAGCTGGGTCAAGTGGACGCATTAGAAGTGAAATGCTATTCAATAGAAAATTTGTAACGAGACGGATTTTGCCCGCTCGAAAATCGACATCCATACTTCAAATCGTATTCGAATGCCATAGATTCGACCGTTCAAATCCGATTCGCCGGAGCTTATAACAACATTAAGTAAATAACACAGCGGAATAAAAGAATAATACATTGATATACAGCTTTGATACAATATCTGATACAACAGATGATCCAATAGATATCAATATACATCAGAGATATGATACAACAAATAGCAGCGGAAAAGAAAATAGATGACAACTAGCAGCGGAACAATATAACTCTAAGATAGTCTTCAAAAGAGAACTCCGAGAACTGCAACTCCATTTCCAAGAATCAATCCAGCAATAGCTCGAACTCCCAATAACGACGTACAAAGATAAGCAAGTGCGGTGTGATCCAAAGACTGAACTAGCTCCAGATAACCTACTAATCTGACTATCTGAAAAACCCAACTCTAGACTGCTCGTGTAGAAAATAATGAGCACCCAGAGTTTAGGAAAGAAACAATAAACTCTGGATCAGTCGTGGGACTGGTGTGAGCAACAAAAACAGTTTATCTTTTAAAACATTCAAAGAAATATTTTAAAGTAAATTCGCAATGCTTTTTGAAATGAGACTACCATAAGACCTCCTGCCACACACACAATGCAAACGCAGACTTGGAGGAGATTTCTTCTTTTGTTAGTCAAAGATGCTTGATACGCATTAAAAAGAAACATTTGATATTATTACTAGTGCATAGTGTAGAACAAATCATTTCGAAAGTAGAATATAAATCTTAGCCAGCATAGGTACCATTATATTATGCCTACTATAGCTACCATATTAAATGGCAGGTTCTACAACTAAAACCGTACAAGTGTCGTATTGTTTCTTTGGATTTCCAACGAATGATCAGGCCAAGGAACTTCCCATTGCCACATGAGAACGCCTCTGGATGGACGTCCCCGAGAACCAAACCGGATCTCTGCCAACACAAGACCGGGTTACCCCTAACTGGGTAACAACTGACACGAGTATGCCATCCCCCGGTCCTTTGGGACCTTTAACCGAGCGCTCGTCACCATCATCACACAATCATAAATAAAGTGTTTCCACATGAGTAAGTATCTGGGCTCCATACCATGATACCACCCTTTTCCAGAAGGAAATGCACACACCCTAAAGGGCGCTACCCCTCATAACCTTGCTGCATCTTTCCTGTTTTGACCATTCCCGGGGTGTGAGGCTCGACGAAGTCACGTCCACACAAACATACTTTATACAAAAGCCATGCTTTGGGTCAACAAATGATCATAGAAATGATCACCAGGATAGACGATCAAATAAATGATCCTATCACAAATAATCAACACAATGATCATTTCACAGCAACACTCAGCATGTCACATTACCAAATTGGGAATATATCGCAGATAACATTCAACTACATAACCTCTGAGCTCGTACGTCTCAAAGAAGGGTGTTAAGCTAAGAGAATAAATTCTCCGCCACCAACAGAAATATATTTGAAAGAAATCAGCTTTATATCTCAATTTGTAATGTCAGACATACTATCCATACAAGTCTGTTCTGGGCTCGAATAGAACCGAAGGCACTTACAAAGAAGTCCTTGCAATCCGGATATTCACTAATCACGTTCGAACTTCCCATCACATATGGAGTCTCTATACCGGGGACCAGTCGATGCAAAGACATTCGACGAGTTGTCCTTTCGCTTTCAAAAATATCCGGTCTTCAACACCGGTCTTCAAATGCTATCCATAACGACATATCACATATTCGGAATGGGATATATGACACAAAGGTCCTCTCCCGGCTAAACCGAACAGTGAGCGCAATATTTACAAGAAATATATGGATATTGGGATTTCAATTAAGTCACAACTTAAAACCCAAAACTTTCTTTCAAACGGTTTAAATCAATTACCATTTCTAATCTTTTAAACAAAAGATTTATTTCACAAAGTTCCATTTACGGATTTCAAAACAATTTCTATTCCATTTGGATTAACTCGTTAAATCTTTATATCAAAGATTTAACTCATAGCTTTCAAAATTCGATTAACTTGTTGAATTTTTAAATCCAGATTCAACTTATAGCTTTCAAATCGTTTTCATAACTTGGAAATTATCTTCATTCTCAAACTTGAAATTCTTTTGAACACAAATTGGACATTCATTTCTTATGTGAAAGCTTTTATTATTTGAAAACAAACAGTTTTCGTTTCAGAAAAATCCAATTATATTTACACGAGTTAAAGCCCTTGAATTCCATTCACATCCCCAAATCAATACTTTTAAAATAGTTTAACCCATATATATAACTGGTATAACATTTTTAATCCCTAGTTTTAAATTATAGAATTCAATTTCAAATCTTGAATTTAAGTTCAAATCAAATTATTCAACTTCATATTTTATCGAGTTATTCAACATCAATTTCATTTATGAAATTACATTTCAAAAGCTTTTCACTTTAAACCCAATCCATTTCCAAAACATTTGAATTCAAATATTCAAATTTAAAACTATTTCAAAAATCTGTGACTTAATCGATTTCCTCGTGAAATCCATATTGTGTGTGTATGGTGTGGTCCAGGGGTTTAACACACTAGTGCAACATCATTTCAATCATCACAGATTAAAACATAGAAATATAGTTGATAAGAGATATAAAACTATAACGCTCATCGTCCATTCACAGATTCACAGATAGTATACAAATGTAAATAAATATACACAGCTCAAACTACAGAACAAAATATCACAAATCAGATAGGATAATCAATTCAAAGCATCTCATACAATACAATCATTCATAAGCATTCAATAAACATTTGTAAGCAGGAATAATTAACTGTTTAATCCTAATTAATTCAATTCATTTCCAATTTAATTAATTACTTATGAATTTATTATTAATTCAGATTTATTAATTCCAAATCATTTGATATGAATTAATATATCAAACACTTTAATTAATTAAAATTTTCTTAATTAATCATATTAATTAAATTAACCTCCGAACCCATTTACATAATAAATTAACCCCTTGAGTAATTATCTTAAGAAATTAAACTTTTAATTACTGATCATAAAGTAATTATCTCATAACAAGAAATCATTAATTTCCAATTTAATCTAATGATTTTCTTAAACTAAATTAATTAACTTTAATAAATTAAAGTATCCAAAATTAATTACAATGAGTGATTAATCCTTAATTACTTTCATTAAGTAATTACATTTAACAATTTATAATTGATAAATCTAATACAAATTGTAAATTATTCATCCTAATTAACTCAATAATTAATGGATTAGAAATCATCAAATCTTCATTAACTCAAGTTTAAACTTATTCTTATTTATGATTTAATCATCACTTACAATACGTTTTAAAAACATTTATTTTCCCAATTTCTTTCTAATTTTCATTTTAAAACTTGATACTTAAAATAATTTCCAATTTATCCTAAATAAAGTTTTAAAACTAATTTTTTTTTCAAAACCCCTTTTTAAATTTACATATTTAAAAGCATACCTTAACACTTAAAACTTATTTACGATTTAAAATAAAAACTGAACTTAACTTCAGTATTTAAATTTCCATTAAATTATACATTTCAGCTTTTGAAAAGATTAAAATTTTAGAATTGTCAAGTAAAACGAAAGCTGAAACCCATCTTTTAAATCTTCTTTTTCTTAGACCCTTATTTTATTTCAAATTTAAACCAAAGATAAAAATAAAATAAAACTTGAATTTAAATTTAAAATCTATTATAAGCTTCGTTTAGATTTGGTTCAGTTTAAATTTTACTAAAATCTGTTAAACAGATTGTTCCTAGGCTTCAAGCCTTGAACCATTTCACCGAGCCAATCAGCGAAAAACTTCGAGACGCCTCCCCCTTTTCTTCGAGTTCAACACGTCTTCCCCTTTCTTCCTCCCCAGTGCACACACATGCACCGTGCACCTACCCACGCTCCTCCGGCCACCGATGAGCACCGCGTCCATCCCACACACCCACTCGAACACGCGAGACCCCAAAGCACCAACCAGATCGAAGAAATTTCGATCAGATCAAAATCCACCCATTTGAACCCACTGACCCAAAAACCCATCCACGAAAATCGCTTCGCTCCTCCTCCCCCGACCATCAGAGGTCGCGTGCTTCTGGTCAAAGCATCTTCCATGCTCCTCCTTCCATCTCCCAGAGACTCGCGACGCTCGATCAATCCAAGATGGCGAACGAAACGAACAAACCGGCCTCACTAAAATTAGGTTAAAAATATTCAAAACCCCACCGCCGCTTCCACGTCGAACTGGAGCAACTCCAGATATTTTTCCCAATTTCTCCGAAGGCTCCTTCACCCCCACGCGAAACGCCGAGGATTCCGGTCCACTCGATCACCCAAAAATCGACCATAACCCATTTTCGTTCATCCCGGAACTGCAGCTTAATCCTAGCTCTAAAAATTTTGATTCGAGCTTTAAAAATCATATTAAAGTATAACAATCCCATTTATACATCTGAATTCATAAATTACGAAGTTCAAATTCTTGCTCTTTTTGAAGTTATCTGGGTTATCTTACTTTCCAGAGAAAGTTAAACTCGGTTTTAACTTCTATAAATTTTTAATCTCAAGTTTATACCATAACAACCCATTTCCATTTTGATTCTAAGTCCACTCTATAAGTAGATTGAAAGAAAAAGGATTTTGAATCAAAAATGTTTTGTTCATGAACTTAAAACAGAGAGGTATTTAAATATCAGCCTGCACACGAATTCCATTACCAAGAACACACACACACACATATATATATATATATAAACTTATGTATTCACAGACATGTAGTTGCAACATTTCCTTTTATTTTATTTTTTTATTTATATTTTTTTTTTTAAATCAAACTTAAAGCTCTAAAGTTTGTGTTTACTCACAGTACTTAGTTTAAACAGAGAAGATGTTTTCATTTTCAAACCTGCATACATCATTTTTATGTATACGTATACACTCAAGCAAACATTTACATTCAAAATAAGTTCATACTTTGAGTTTTAAAAAGAATGTTACTCACTTGGGTTTTTGAAATGGACAGAGCACAAGAACAAGGAACAGAGAAGATGTTTGAGCCTGCACACATTTTTTCTTTAACTTTGATTTTTTTGTTTTGCTGGGTTGCTTGTTGATGTTGAATGTTTTACTTAAGTTTTAAATGAAGCTTGCTCACTACAGAGCTGAACTTGGATGAACGAACTCAAGGTGGAAAGACAGGGATATAAAGCAAAGAATTGTACAGGGTGATGTTTATTTTGTACAAAGTGATACTATTTTGTTTAATAAGCATGGTTGATATGCTTGCATTAAATGCATGAAGCATGTTGCATTAATTGCGTGATACCTTCCCTTTTATGCTAGAGATACTAGTATTTATTATTAAGTACTTCTTGCTGTGTTATTTCCAGGCTGAGATATCTTGCATTTGTTTTGTTACTTCGTTTGTTTATATACTTGTTTTATACTTTGTTTATTCTTTCACTTGCCTTTGCTTTTCTTTTGTGATCTAATCCAGTTTTATTTTTCTTGTCTGGTTATTTTACTTTGTTTTTATAAGCTTATGCCTTAATTCTTTTATTTATACTTTTGTTTTGTTTATTTATTTTTATTTTTATTTTACACAAATCTGGTTTTCTTCCATAAGCTTTTGCATATATGTTTGTTTAAGTGTTCATGAAAACATATTTTTGTTTTAGTCCTTTGTATTTTATTTGTTTGTTTTATTTTCGTCTACATTCTTTTCATATTTAAATGTATTTTATTTTCTTTAAATCTTCTTGTTTTGTAATACAAATAAATTTCTATTTTATTATGTTGTTAGAATTTAGCAAATGTTCTACTTCCTTTTTTTTTATTAAAATTTATCTCATATTATTTTTCTATTTCTAGTTTAAATATTTATTGTTATCTTACTTTAATATTTATTGTCTTATATTATTTTATAAACTCAAACCATAAATTTTACAATTCATATCTAATGTATATACATATATATCTCTATATTTATTTTTAAAACCATTTATTTAAGATTTTATTTCAAATCCAATATAAATATATATTCACATATATACAAATTGTCAAATCCATATGACTTTATATATTTTCTAGTCGAATCGGGGAAACTCGCTTCCATTTAAATTAATTTATCTTACAATTTTATTCAAAAATTCATTTAATTATCAATTTAAATTAAATTAAAATCTAGGGTCGTTACAAAATTCATCTCCTCGGTTATATGGAGTTAGTATCACGGTCAAATGAAGTCAACTCAAAGTCAAAGTCTATTGTCAAAGCAGTTTGGTTAATTATAATTGTTATTATTGAATCAAAGACTTTGTATTTGGACTGTACAAGATAAATATGGACAGGATTGTATTTTGACCGTTACCAAATTTCATAAGTCCTAATTTGATATAGTTTTGACGAAGAGAATTGGTGTAAATAATTATCACTGCCGGAGACTGCTTAAGATAAGTAAAATTTGATTTCACCGAAACTATATAAGCGATAAATTTGGGCATAATGTCACACCGCTAGCTAAGGTGACGTGTGATAATTAATACTCGAATTGTTCGATATTAACTGCTGACGGAATTTACACCCGAGTCACACAACCGAAATGTTGAATACTCCGATCACCATTTTATTTAATAGAATTAAATTGATATAAACTAATTAAATAAAATAATATTTGTGAAATATTAATTATGAATTTTATTTGATTTGTTTTGATTAGTACTGAAAATAATGCGTATATAAAAGCTGTATGCACCCGTATCAATATACGATATCGATGTAAGTTTGAATTTAAATGTGAATTATCTGATCGAGCTTGAAATGGAATCTAGGCCTATATAGAGGCATGGCATGGTCGGCTATACATAGTAGGAGGGGTTGAATTTGATTCTATTGGGATTTGATTTGGTAAAGAAATTGTGGATCCCAATCCACTTTTTGCTCCTTTTCTTTCTGTTTAAACTCCTTTTAGCCCATCTCTCTTACTTTTGGACTCTGTCTCTTGCTCTCTACATTACCGTCTCAGGCCAAAATACTAGGATCCCTCCTCCATCATTTCAAGCTTCGAAAATACAAGTTCGAATCAAATATCAACATGATGCGTAGATTTTTCAGTTAGCCAACACTTTTTAAAAGAGTTGGGATTCAAATCAAAATGAGCCAATGAGTTTCGACATTTAAATTAGATTCAGCATTCAAAGTGGATTATGCACTACACATTCTTTTCTATCATTTTTGTTTATTATCCCGGTCTTCATTAATTTTGATAAGTTGATGATATGGAATATCTTAATAGAGTTGAAACTTGCAATATGGATTGGGTGGAACATTTTTGTATTTGGCAATATTAGGCCTGTCAAACGGGTCGGGTTGGGTCAAAATGGGTTGGGTCGAGTTTGACCCAACTCATTTATGACCCAACCCATTTATGACCCAACCCACTTAATAACGGGTTACCCATTTAACACATTTAAATATTTATTAATTTGACTAATAAAAAAATATATAAAATAATTCTAGTTCTAATTTTTATGTTTTGAGATCCGACAAAAATTTAAAATTTTAATTCTAATTTTCATCAAAATTCAAATATGGAGATGAGATAGCTTATTATTTTCTAAGTACAACTGTCAATCCCCTTGAAGGACTACAGTGTGTGTTCACACGATAAAGTATCCGAGCGATTCATACTATCCGTAATTCAGGTGGTAATTAATCGATCGAAGTCCCGTCTGATTCTGAGTTAGAACAAAGGAGTTATTGCGGTCTGAGCAAAAAAAAATAGCGGCTTCTACACTATGCGGAGTTCATATACATGGATGTGGTAGCATGTTATTTTCCAAGTACAACTGTCAGTCCTCTTGGAGAATTATAGTGTGCGTTCGCTGATAAAGTATCTGAATGTTCCATACTGTCCGTAATTCAGGCGGGAGTTGATCGGTAGAAGTCTCGCCTGATTCCGAGCTAGAACGAAGGAGTTATTGCAGTCTAAACAAAAAAATAGCGGCTTCTGCACTAGGTGGAGTTCAACATGCATATGTGGTTGCCTGTTATTTTCCAACTACAACTGTCAGTCTTCTTGGAGAACTACAATATGCGTTCACACGATGAAGAATTCGATTGTTTCATACTGTCCGTAGTTTAGGTGGAAGTTAATTGGTCGAAGTCTCGCTTAATTTCGAGTTAGAACGAAAGTGTTATTGCACTCCGAACAAAAAAATAGCGGCTTCTACACTAAGCGGAGTTCAAATATGAGAATGTGGTAACCTGTCATTTTCTAAGTAAAACTGTCATTCTCCTTGGACAACTAAAGTGTGCGTTCACACGATAAAGTACCCGAGTGTTTCATACTGTCCGTAATTTAAGTGGAAGTTAATCAGTCGAAGTCTCGCTTAATTCGGAGTTAGAACGAAAGAGTTATTGCAGTCCGAACAAAAAAATAGCGGCTTCTGCACTATGCGGAATTCAAATATGGGGATGTGGTTGTCTGTTATTTTCTATGTACAACTGTTAGTCCCTTTGGAGAACTACAGTGTGCGTTCACACGATGAAGTATCCGAGTGTTTCGTACTGTCTGTAATTTAGGTGGAAATTAATCGGTCGAAGTCTCACTTAATTCCGAGTTAGAACGAAAAAGTTATTGCAGTCTGAACAGAAAAAATAGCAGCTTCGGCACTAGGCGGAATTCAAATATGGGGATGTGGTAGCCTGTTATTTTCTAAGAACAACCGTGAGTCCCCTTGGAGAACTACAGTGTGCATTCACACGATGAAGTATCCGAGTGTTCCATACTGTCTGTAATTTAGGTTGGAGTTGATCGGTCGAAGTCTCGTTTGATTCCGAATTAGAATGAAGAAGTTATTGCAGTCTGAACAAAAAAATAGTGGCTTCTGCACTAGACGGAATTCAAATATGGAGATGCGGTAGCCTATTATTTTCTAAGTACAACTGTCAATCTCCATGAAAAATTGTAATGTATGTTTAAAATTTTAATTTTTTAAATTTATATTAAAATTTAACATTTTTAATAAATGGATAAATGAGTTATCCGTTTATAACCTTTTAAAAATGGTCGACCCAACCCATGACTAATCTTATAATATTCATAAATGGGTTGACTCAATCCATTTATAAGTAGGGTAAATGAGTTGGGTCAAATTTTGACAGCTCTAAGCAATATGATCTGATCATTGGATCGCTTATGCTTGATGATTTGCGTTGAAATGCTCCCAAACAATTGTACAGACGAGCGACGACTATCAAGTTTTCTTCCTAGGCCAAGAACTGTTCATGTTTTCTTTGGCACATGCATGCCTGCACTTTATCTAAGCCAAAAGTCATGATTCCAACCGTGCTAAGTACTGCTTTTAATTTAAATTTTTTTTCTCTTTCAAATTCTCTTCACAGTTAATCCATTATCAATAAAAAACATAAAATAAATTCACATATTTCAACGATATTAAGTCTTTAAATAAGTTTCAAATTAGGAATTTCATTCGCAACAGATAAATAGAAAAGTTTGCATACTATAATTCTACTAAACAGTCAAGTTGAAACTTTATAAATTTATATTCTTTTCGGAGTATTGAATCAAGATAAAGTGATTAATGTAACAAAATTTCATGTATTAGAATTATTGTTCGAAGTATTAAATCAGGAAAAATTGAATGACTTAGACAAAATTTCATATAGTCGCTAATGTTTGACACCATTGACTAGGTCAAACATAATATTTATTCATCAATCTAAATCAACAATTTCGAGCAATGTATCAAATATAATCTTCAAAAGACAATTAAGGTAAAATTATGTTTATAAACCACAACCTAAACACATCACTTTTCGTTATTATTTGATTATATTTTTGACTTCACAATATTTTTAAGCATCATCCGTATGCAGCGCACAGTTACCCGCTAGTTAAGATCGTGAAAGTCGAACACAATAGATGGGAATGACTATAAAATTATGGCTATATCCAATTAGACTATAACCAATGCACCAGTTAACAGACATTCAGTTCAAGAGACCATCATATAGAGTTGGATGTTCCAACTCACCAAACCTACAGCAAATGGACTAACATGGCATTAGAAGGAAGAATAATGTTTACATGTCGAGAGTTTAAAAGATGCGCCATTAATTAAAAAAAAATCAATATGTAGAACATATACCAGATTTAATGTTTAATCAGTTGACAGAGAATATGCAACAGCTAGTAATAAAACTATAAAGCAGAACAACGTGAAAGCAACTATTTAACTACATTTACTAAAGATAAACATTAATCTTTTTTCTGATAGAAAGCCTAAACATTAGTCAAGTATCAGTCTTTGGCATCAGCAATTCCACCCGGGGTAATCTGGAAGATGTTAACACTTTCTGTTAAGATAAACATCAGTGTTTAATTCATGATATTCTATTTATCTTACCTGCAGTCCGAACTATAGTGCAAGTGTTGTTGTTGTGTTGTTTTATTTTTGTATTCACTTGATTATTTCTGTATTTATCATCTACATATGCAGAAAGCAGAGATCACAAAGCACAATGCATAGGCATGTCAAATATCATAAGGTTCAAAAGGATATTGCTTCAGATTCAGGAAGGTTAGGCGCATCAAAGATCTTGCAAACACGCTGCTCGCCTTTGCCTTTCCTAAGCATCAGACGAACTGTAGATGCATGTGCCATAACATGCCCACCAGCGGGTTTCTTAGGATCTGATACGAACACTCCACCTCCAGGATCCGCGATCACTACCAAGTTTATGATTTATTCATCATTCAAATTTTTGGAGCAAAATGTTCTAACTAAGATGGGTTATTATATGATTCAGGTTACCGTGATTTGTCATGTAGACTGCTACATTGAATTCCTCTGCAATTTTTATCAGACGGGACAGCATTTGTGCTAACTTTTGCTGCATTTTTAAATGATGTTGCATTATTTAGCAAAACAGGTACGGAATTAAGTAGCTTAGATATGCATTTGATTATACGACATACATCCTTCTGATGATATCTGACTGATCTTATAATCATAGGTGATGAGTGAATTGTCCAATGTCATTTTTTACTAGACGAGCGTAAATTAAAAAGCATATATGATTTGGTATATACCTGACGGTCAGCAAGTTCTCCCCTACCAACGAAATCAACTCGGAATAGAGCAATGATGGAATCCACAATCTGATAATAAAATCATACGCAAGACTAAAATAGACTCTAGTAACTACCATTTCACAGTAATAGGAATATATGAAACTCACCAGAAGCCTAAAGGGCTCCTCAGACATTTTAGCAGCAAGGCCTAACAGCAGGTTGTACTGGTGCTCATATGTATATGCACGAGCATATATAATCTTTCCATGCATATATATACCAACAAGATATTACCAATCCTTTCTTAAAAGCCAAAATGCAACTAAAAAATTGCAGTATCAAAGCCTTACGTTGTCAAGGACAGCATTAGGGTCCATGCCAAACCGCTCAGCAATTGGAATAATTCGATCTGGTCGACTAAGCAATTTTGTCAAGGAAAAGTTCAACTGGAATGTGTTATATTGTTATATATGAAGTTAGAAAATAAATAAAGGATACAATGTTCCTTCAGTGTCGATGTAAGCAACTTTCCCGTTGCCACCATGCATAGATATTGGAAGCTGCAGTAGTTTGATTAGTTTAAATTATATGTGGATACTTCGAGCAAATTAATTACGTTGTCAAATTAAACAGCAAGGACCTGGGTTGAGACACATAAAGTATGAGCCAGTTGTGTTTTGCCCGATCTGTGAGATGAAAAATTGATTACATGATTCTGGAAATATATGAAATTATTGTGAAATTCTGATACCTGAATTCTCCAAATGCCTCAGTGATCTGAGAAGTCTCTATTCCACCTTATGATGTAGAAAAGCCATAAATGTCATCAAAATAAAAGGCAATAAGTTGGAACCTATTAGACATCTTTTAGTTTTTTTTTTTAATTTAGAAGTCTAAAATTCAAAGATTAAGCTTACCACCAAGAAGTTCATCAAGAGCTTGGCTACCGGTCATAATTTTAATCACTGATTTCCTCTGTAAATCAGAACATCATATTCAGTTAAAAAACTAAGGACCCGTTTGGTTTATTTTATATTTTGTGTTTTTAGTTTTTAACATTAATTATAAAATATAAAAAAGGTGGAGGGACGATGAAGTTGATAGAAGGAAGATGGAGATGATGACGGAGGGTATGAAGAAACGACGGAAGAATGAATTATTTCTCGTGCTTCCACTGTTTTTCAAAATACAAAAAATAAAAATAAAATGTTTTCTATTTTGCGTGTTAAGTTCGTTTTCTAAAATGATTGTTTTTCGTAATATACATGCGTTTAGCGTATTTTTATACGAGCAAAACTCAAAACGGTAAACCAACCTTAACCTATTTTTCATTTGTGGTATGAATTTCAACGGCGAACTACTAGAAACTGTGAAACCCATGATCTGAGCCATCCATCATCCAACATGGTACAGTATATATGAAGTCCACATAGCTCAGATCATTCAAATCTTCTAGCAAAATCACATTAATAATATATGTATAAAGTTTTATGAGATTTGTAGAATATACTTTAAGCATAAGTTCACTTCCTGTCATATAACCACTACTCTGCACCGCAAGGAAACAAAACAATCAAATAGTTAGCTATGAGTTGAATCAAAAAATAGAATGAATAAAGATACTTAATTATGAACATTATTGTTCTAACCACTATCTTTTCTGCAGCTTCATAGATTTTATCTACTTTTGCTTCTGATAAACCCTTGATCCCAGTCAGAGTCTGCATATATGTCCAACCAAACTTATAATTGTATCATAAAGCCAGATTATTCAAGATGTTAAGTTGTAGTTTAGTGACAACCTTCTTTGTGTGCATCATAAGGCCATTGCATGTGTAAATTCCAGCATCTTGGAGCTTCTTTACATCCCCAGCATTGATTCCTTGAGAAATCACTGGATGAACATGTATACTAATTTGTATGACTATATCAATTTTGATACAAATTATTCTAGCTGCAAATAAAATTTGTTCTACATCAAATGCTTCTTTACTGCAAAAGTGAAACTAACAGGAGACTAGTATGGCTGCATTTCGATCATATATAAGTAGTTTCAGTATGAATCTATGTTCTCGTCGAAGTGGAACACTATTGAAAATATTCACTTTAAATAACACAAAAGATTAATCTTTCCACACAAAAAAATGATATATTAACACAAAGCCCATTTGAACAGAACAAAACTTGGAAAAATACTTAGGAGATCCAAATTATATTTGCATGGCAAATTAGCTATAAAAAAATCAGCAAACTATAAGATATCCATATTTATGATCTGTCCATATTTCACAAATTAATAAGGATGGGCTTGGATTCAAGGAATCAGGAAAATTAAGGGTAATGTGTTGAAACTTCTGGAAATATTTGAGTACTATAAAACAATCTTATCTGGTAAAAAAACAAAGATACCTGGAGTCAGCACATAAAAAGAGGAAATGCAACTTAGATGCATACAAGATCTGACGACTAACAATGGATTTGTAGCGTTATCATTAACAAAGTTAAAACCATCTCAAACGAAAACTGTCACCAAACTGTTTAAGTTGTTAAGACATCAATCATCCCAAAATACGAACAAATACTTAATATGCAAACAAAAATGTCTAGGCGTAACCATGACAAGTTCTTGTGTTTGTAGTTTACTTTATATCATATCTCAGACATACAGTTCATGCAAGCAGATCTAACAAAATTCACTGAAGTAAGCAAGTGTTTTATGAAATGATCAACAATATCTGTTATATAAATTAGGTTCAAAATAATAGATCCAGTACAAAGAATACACAACCAATAATAAATCTATGTCTAATGGGATTAATCTCAAACACCTAACTCTTATTATACAATCTGGAAGCATATACAACCAATAAAAATTTTAATTCTATACTGATATAGGAAATCACAGATTAACAACTGATCTCAAATCTAACGATAAGATGAATTCAGTTCCCATCACAATCTACAAAATCACTCTAAAACTTCAATATGATACAAAAATATGACATGCATGATTATAAGAAAATGAAACCAACTATGTTATCTGAAGATGCCATTCAAAACAAATTAGATATTTACCTAAAATAAACAGGTATGACTAAACTAAGTTGATTAAGAGTCAAAATTCAACAAAAAATTAAGAATATGTGTTTGATTATAGATTAGAAGCATTGCTCGTTATAAACAAAGCCAAACACCTAAATGCCAGCATATGATCTGAAATGTTGCAGTACTACATCAAATATCATCCTAAAACAGATTTAAAGAACATGTAAAATAAGATAATAGAAACATTGGTAAGTTATATTTGAACAAAGTCACACATATAGGATATGTCCACCCAGCAAACATCATCAGCCCGCAATTTTCTTTACCAATTTCATGAAAAATAGTCCGCAAATTCAGATAATCGTCTAAGACAGACAGGTCCAAAAAATAAAAAATCTAACATCTATCAATGGATTCAAAGCAATCCTCTTCATCTTCCTCCTCTCGATCCAAAAGCTGAAGCTGCTGCTGTTCTTCGTAACTAATTGCAAGTACCCAAGAAAAATCAGTAGCTGTTTTATGTACGGAACTAATAAAATTGAGTTTGCAATGAAGGATCTGAAACTTACTGCATTTTCATGGCTTATTTTGCGTAGAAATCTAGGATTATATTAGCGCCAAAAATTTGAAAGTGTGAGCAAATGCAGAAGTGACGATTTATATAGACGCGGGCGTGAACGAGATCTACAAATTCAGTTTGATTAAATTCAAAATTTAAAATCCAAGGTCATGCGTTTACATAGACGTTAACGTGAGTCGTTTGATCATGATTTTAACGGTGAGATCTGAATTTCCAAATATTTAGAAGAAAAAACCATAGTTTGTGAGTTTTGATTATGCGTTTGACCGTCTCCACTGCTTAAACATTGAATGCTTACAAAGAATAAACACGACAATAAATAATATGTAGTCTACTACGGAAGTTATTAAATACTAAATCAAAACATTATTATACTGAACAAGTACATTCAAATATACAAGGAATTCACAATACAAAGTCTTGGATTTTCACGGAGCATCAAACAAATACGAAGTTCCTAACTTTTGACATTTTATCAATCTCATGTTATTTTACGACGTGATGTTTGATATAAATATGGATTGAACCGTTTTCACTCTTTGAGACATAACTTTTACGTCCATTGTTAATTATATTAAGTTGCTTTGAAAAATAGTTTTATATTCAGTTTCTTTGTTTTGAATTTATAGTTATCGTTGATTGTGTTAAACAAATCGAGAACCTTCCATTTATAATACATATAACATGTCCTTCACAAATTAGTTTTCGATGAATTAACTTAAATATGAAAGCTTCTTTTCACGCGACACTTTTCATCTACATGATTTTGCCAACTTTTGAAGCTTACAATTCCATTTTTCACGTAAAATTGTTGTGAACTTTATACTAAAAACGACTTTTATTGTGCTCGGTATTTACACTTGATGTTTTGATACTTGTAAGCGTAGTTTTTCATTACACTAACTCAATCAAGGCTAAGAAGTAGGTCTAAGGTAAGTAAAAGTCTTGTTGTTTAAAGATAAATCCAGAAACGTCAAGTCGAATGTCGGTTGAGAACAGTTAATCTCTGTATATGTGTGATGTATGTATGTATGTATGTATATTTTGAAAACTAAATTTTTTAGGGTAATTTTTATTCATATCCACCTTAACTATTACCTAATAAACCTAATTTTCGAGATTACTTCCTACTTTTATGGTCATTAATGATTTTTAAAAATTGATGAGTCAATCCACACAACTTATAATTGCATCTTCTTCTCTCAGTTCTCTTTTTTCGTTGCCTAATCAAGTCACAGACACATCAATATATATATGTTTAAATTAAAAAAACAACAACAGTACGAAGCCAAATCTAATCTGTTTTTCTTCTTATTATCATGCAGCACGAAGATGACCTAATGCATATTTGAAGTAAAAGAGCAGAAGATTGAAGTAAAATGCCATATTTTAAAAAATAACTTCTTCTAAGATGAATCTTCTACTGTTATTGAGATGACATTTATATACTAACATTAATTTTCTCGGGATGAAACCTTTTTTATCAATTGGCATATAATGATACCATTAAAATGATAAATCTTTTACTCATCATATAATGCTACTATTACAAAGATTTACACAGTAGAAGATAAATATGACCCAATATATACTAAAATGATCATTGCAGTAGAGGTTTAGACTCTTTATCTTACTAGAAGATTCATCATGTAGAAATTTCCATTATGTAGAAAAACTGATCTAGTTAACATATGTCAAAACAATTCATTTGTAATTAGGTAGGATGAAGGGTTGAAATATAACTTGTATCATGTACTCTTAGTATACACTGCTTATTTAAGTTGTAACATTGTATGAATATACACCTTTTTATATATACTAAGTCTATACTCAGAGTTCATTATGCTTGTAAATTTTGCCCTTTTTTAAGAACAATGTCATCATACAAAAGCAACTGCTAATTTATGGAGAATCCCTACCAATGTGATATTAAATGCATGAAATTGCAGTGTATATCGCTGAAAATTTAGTTGAAAAAGGAAGAAAAAATCTTAATCTTTTTATTTTAATTTTTTAAGTCTTTTGATCTATATTCAACAAGAATATGTCTGAAAAGAGTAGTTTTTCCAGTATATATGAGAAAATCAATTTTTTAGTACAAATGAAAATGAACGGTGGTTAGAGTATTAAAGATTTATAAGTAATGAAACAGATGTGGAATGATTAGATGCAACTATAAAAGAACAAGAGAATAAATACAACAATGATGCAATTGAGCAATGTGTAGATAATCCCGAGAAATCAACTTTTAGTAAGGTAAATTTTAATTTTTGTTATTGTTTTACATAGAGTTTTTTTTTTTCTTGCGTTAATCTAATATTTTGTTATCTAGTGGACTACATGCTCAAAAGATAACGTACTAGACTGGGATTTCACTTTTGCATTTCGAACTAGTATGGTATGTAATATATTTTTATTTTAAAGTTATACAGAACATATAAAATCAATTAGTTTTTTTTTTATTTATAACCCAGGTCTTTGATTTACGTGATGAACTTATTGAAAGGTGTAAAAATGTTGGAAAGTCGTGTGAGATGTTTTTACTATTAAACAATGTGAAATCCAAAAAAATGCTCGTAGAGGTCGAATATTATATTAGTGTGAGAGAAGTTGATTTTACATTGGGATTAACAAAATGATACCTATTGACAAACAAGTGAAGCCTAGAAAGAAAGAAAACAAAGAAATGTGGTTGTCTTTTCTTATTGAATGGAGTTAAACTATCAATGTTTGATCAATGAAGAGTAAAAGTTATGTGTGGACTTCATAACTATCCAGTGGAAAAAAATACAAATTTTGAAGGACATTAATATGTTGGTAGACTTGCAAAAAATGAGAAATAGAAGCAATAAAATTGAATGCATGTGATGTAAAAGCAAGGAAAGTGCTCCGCATTCTCAAAAAAAAAACCCAAACAATGCCTCTAGGATGCAACCAATTTAAAATTTTATGGTTAAGCAGAGTTATGAGATGGAAGGAAACTTATATGCAACAAATGTTATATATGCTAGATGAAAATAAGTATATTGATTTTCACCGGAGAGATGTAATATAGAAGAGGTATTAGATTTATTTTTTGCACATTCATATTTCATGACACTTATTAGATGCTTTCTACATGTTTTGATCGTGGATTGCACCTATAAAACTAATCATCGTGATAAACCTTTATTAGAGATAGTATGAGCCACATCCATATGGAAGACATTCATAGTTGCACAAGCTTTTCTTTACCATGAGACGATTGATAACTACATATAGGCTTTGCAATGTTTAAATGAGAATCTTTTTTTTTTTTTGAAAACACAGGAGAACCAGGCGGGCCGATAAACTCCTGAGGAGGGTATAGTAAAGCCGTCCGCTAATCCAAGCCTCCATACCCCCAGGTAAATTTATATAGGATATGGAAGCGCATGGTAGGAATCGAACCTGAGTCTTTTTACCAGAACTAAAGCCTCATTTCCACTGCGCCGCACCCGCGGACTTAAATGAGAATCTTGAACCAACCAATTGTACTCCTTCTATTATTATTATTGATCGAGAACTATCTTTAATGAATGTCATTCATGTGATATTTTCTGGTGTCTCCCATTTATCTTGTACATTTCAAGTATCAAAGAATATTAAAGCAAAGGGAAAATAATGCTTTAAAACAACGGAAGAGTGGAATGATTTCATTCAACAATTTCATAGATCAATCGATGAGTCTACTGAGAAGTCAATCAATGAAGCATGGACATATTTTGAAAATAAGAATGTCAACCTCAAAGATCTCATATTATATATCGAGGATAACTGGACTAAGCCATTTAAATAAAAATTTGTCACTACATGGACAAACAATGAGAGACATTATGGAAATCGTACAACCAACAAAGTAAAATCACAAAATTCATCATTGAAAAGATATTTGGCTTCATCTCAAGATAATTTGGTCCAAAATTAATTATGATTGATAGATTAGTAATAACACAACATGTGGTCATTAGAGCTTCTCTTCATAAATCACTAAGTGATTGTTTGCATAACCATCATAATATTTTTCAACAATATAAGAGGATTTGTGTCACACCATATGCAACGACATGGTATTTCGAACCATTCACATCCGCACATGTCGGACTTGAATTGCTCAAAACAACAGATTGTTAATTTATATTTGGAAAAACTCAGCATATACAGTAAATAAATCAATCACAGAATCACAGACACAAAGTATTACAACAATAAGCAGCGAAATTGATAAATAGTAATTCATGAAGCTACTACAAACATCAGAGTATGAAACAAAATACAACAGAATCTCAAATATAAATGAATCTCTAATACACAAGCAACTGACAAGTCTAAAGATAAATGACTGCAATAAACTGAAATAGCTGAAAGCTGGATAGAAGATCTTCAAACAAAACCTAAATATCCAAAGGTAAGTCTCAAATGCTATGACACTCAGTCTGACCTGAGCATAAAGCAAAACACAAAACACTCGAGTCAGGATTAACATTCTTATATTAATAAATTCAACTCAAGTAAAATATCAACTGAAATACAAGTAACTTAAAGGATGTTTGAGATTTCCATCCTCTAAGGATCCGTTGAACTATCTACTATGTAGTAATATATGCTATTATAATATGTCTATAGTAAAGTAAACTATTAAAATAGCGTTAAGGCATTACCCATATCCCCCTTAACATATTTTATATAATACCGTATTCGATACAGATACTGTAAATTCCACTCGTAAGTGGGCTATCAGGGAGCACTCCATAGGCACGACACAAAATAAATTCGTAGAAGGCGCGATAGGGCATGTGACAAGGCATGTGAGGGAATCCCAGGGTAGATATACCGTTTGCGGATCCAGATTGGTGGTAACGCATAGCAACTACTACCGCCCACCTCGAGACATACTCCCAAATCAAAGGTGCACCCAATCAAATACAAAGTAATGGAATGATATCGAAGAAGTGTACCCGATCGGAGGAATGACCTCACTGGCCCGACGTGGCTCCTGTTTTAGCCACATCAAGCTGACTCACGGGAGTCAGGGCTGCGCTAATACCTCATATAGAATCGCCACCAAACCATCCTACTTCATTCTGGAATCTTCACCACGTACATAGTTATTAAAGTGGTTTTCGGTATTGGCATAGAGTATGACAATATCCGATCCCGGTCTCTTTAACAACCAACTGCTTATTTCACACATGGTCATTTCTTTTCAAATAGTTCATATTTCATATCAAAATATCATATTCGTTTCAAAACCATACCAATTTGATATCATTGTTCACTTTAAATAATATTCATTTTCAGAATCGTAACACTTTAAAAATTATAACACTTTCGAAATCATAACACTTTTGAAATCATAACACTTCCGTAATCATAACAGTTTTGAAATCATAACACTTTTTGAAATTCATAACAATTCCAACTTAGAATGTTTAGATATTGAAACAATATATATATATATATATATATATATATATTAAAATAGTTATAAATTAAAATAGATTATTTATATTAAAAATTATTTATATAATAAAATTAGTTTCCTCCACTTTCGCAAGTCAATTCAAATCATCTTAAATTTCAAAATTCAATTTAAATCAATTCCACTTTAACCATTTCAATTTAAAGGTCAAAGATTCAATTCAAATTCACAATAAACTATTTTAAATTTTACCGATTTCAAATCTAGATTTTGAACTATCACTTCAATTTCAATAAGATTCAAGTTTAAATATTCAACCTTTACAATATAAATTACATTTATATTTCGACATTTAACTTTAATATTCAAATTGGAAAGTATTCACCTAATCATTTTAATAACAATTATTTATAGTCCCAATTTATAAATTTAAATTAACATTAAATATTCAATCTCAATTTTATTTTAAATTAAGAATAGTCCTTTAATCACCTTTTTATCAAATCAAATTATAAATCATATTTTCAAAATCTCAAAATCAGTAAGTCCAGATAAATTCTTATTTAAATTCAATTATTAAACAATTTATATCCCAAGTCAACATTAATTTTTCTCCCCAACCTTTATTATTAAAGTTATAAAATTTTTATTTTTAAAATATTAATATAAATTTAAATAAATTTAAATAAATACTTAAACATATTATGAACCAATTAAATTAATTTTTTATTAGATTAAATCTTATTATTAAATGTATTTTGTATTAAGTCTTATTTTAAAAAAAAATTATAATAAAATCATAAAAATTATATTTTCAAAACTACTTTAAAAATTAAAATTTCCAAAACATATTCTTTTAAAATCTAAATTATATATATATATATAAATAGCGCATATATATATATATATGTATTATACTTTAATTCAATATTTATTAAAATCATATATTTCCTCTCAAAACTTTGGAAATCACTTTTCAAATATAGACCAACGGTGTCTGTATATAATTTTCTGGTCAAGTGATACGGATATTTATAATTTCAATCTGCAATTCAAATTTCTACAGGTATATATCATTTTCAACCTACAATCCCAAAATTTAAAATCAACGAAAATAGCTTGAGTCTATCATTTCAACCCATACCGATTTTCCCCTATTCTACAAATCGTTCGAGTATGTATCATTTCAACCCATAGAGAATTCTAAATTAACAAGAAACTTGTAGAGTGAGAACAAATATGATAAAATATAACATACCAATAACAGGCATATATCAAAATATATGCAGCAGGATATGGTGTCATATATCACAGGTGAACAATTGAAGATAATGGCATATCATATTTAACAATTACATAACTAGTAATTCAAATTTAATAGCATATTTCGATTGTCGTTTCAAGTGAAATCAAATTTACTAACTATAAGAATGTTAATTGTGAGTGATTACTCACCTTTCGAGGCTAGAGAAATTTGATAACACGATAAGCTACGAATTGAATCATGAACTAGACTATTGACCAATCTAAACAACAAATCTTAAAGCGGAGTAAACTGAACACGGATTTGACGGACAATGCTGGTAAATAGAAATCGATGGAAACAAATCAAATCAGTTTGATATAACTGAAATGGAATGTATATTAGATATTTTAAGCCAATACTCAATTTAAAAATACATATTTAAATAACATATATGTATAAAATATTTTAAATTAAAGTCAAAACTGGATTGATACAAACTGAACAAGATATATGTTATATATATATATAATTTTTCTCTAAAACCAATTTTATAACATATATTAAAAATAATATATATATATATATATATTCAAATCAACCTGGGTAGAATTTCAAAATCAATATGTATATATATTATTACAAATCCATTTAAATATTAACATAAATTTTTAAATAAAATACTTTAAAATATTAACATAAATTTATGAAAATTCTTTCAGTCAATATGTAAATATATATGTATGGTAAGTTTCAGATAAATATACATGCATGCTATATATATACAAGTAAATATATATATATATATATATGTATGTATATATATATGCAGGTTATTCAAATAAGTGTATATGCAGACCACTGTTTGTAAAATATTTAACAAAATATACATATGCAGGTTAATATATATACATACATATATGTAGACCATAAAACAAAAACAAAAATATATGTATAGGTTAAACAAAAATGCATGCAGACTAAACATATATGTAGATTATACATATCGAACAATATATATATATATATACATATATATATATATATTCCTTCTTTGAAAACAAGATAACTTACTTTATTATTGCATATACATAAACAATCAACAACTACAACTATGCAAATTTACTTTATTGTAAACCTACTTTATCAATATATAAATACATACATATACATATAAGAACTTTATGTTTTCCATGAAACTAAGCACATTCAAGCTTTGAAATTTAACCCTTATATAGAAAAAAATTCTATATTAAAAATACTAACATGAAGTTAAATAAATAGTTTAAACATACCATATTTACCACTGTATATAAACAAACCAGCAAAACTACAGACTTTAAAGTCTATTGCTTGGCCGGGTAAAGAGGCTACAACGGTAGGCAGAGACGGAAGATGTGTTAGAGACGAGGAATCAAGGTTTTGATTGGTGGAAGGTTAGGGTGACAAGGCGATTATCAGCAGGGTTCAAATGCAACAGGGAGAAGCATGGATTTGAAGAAAACAACACGACTTTATATCATAATTTTTTTAATAAAGCCTACTTGGGCAAAAATGATGGAGGGTGCGGTACAAGCATGGAGGCTAGGAGCAAGGCTGTGCATGCGACCATGGAAATGGCGGAGGAAGGAAGGTGTTTGCTTGGGTTCAGATAGGTGCTTGGGTGTGCGAGGGTGATGCGAGATGGCTGGTGGGTGGTGTGTCTTGCGGGTTGTCCGGGCTTCGCGCAGTTGCAGGAGGGTTTGTGTGGGCGTATGGTGTGATGGGAGATGGAGGATGTAGTCATACATGGGAAAAAAGATGGACGAGCAAGCAGTCGTGGAAGAAGAATACGTGCGCAGGTTCAAGCAAAAAAGCACGACATGGCGATGGGCATACTTTAGGCAACTAGAGAAGAAGATGTCAGTTTCTCAAAAATATAAAAGCAGTTTGTATATAAATGGTAAACATTGCTTTATCATTATAATATTTATAAACCTCTCACCTTTATATATTAATTTAAAGGCAATCAACATAATATAGAGAGAAAAAGAGATGCAAACTATATTATACTATATATATTTTCACAAAAGCATGGAAGCGAAAAGTTAACAGAGGGGAGAGAAAGAGGTGTGTAAATGAACGGTAAATAAAATTAGATTTCAAACGAAATAAATGGAAATAGCAGAAATAAAAAGTCAGGACGTAAATTCTGGGAATATTTATGGCAAGTGCGTATTGATTAACACGGTGGAAAATGAAAGGATGCAAAAACCCCAAAAGTCTTCAAAATGGGTACCGATACGGTTATCCATTTCGCAGTTTTCGCCTCGTACCGGATACAGATATACACAATTGAATATACTCAGAGATCAGCATGATGAGACGAATAACATGGTCAACAGATGTCAGCCATACAATCATCCTTTCAAAACTCAATATTTTGCTGCTAAACTGCTGAAATTCATCGAAAATAAGATAAATGAGGCTAAAGAAGTCCAAATTTGACGAAACGAAATATGACATCTCACTTAGAAAATAGTAAACATTTTTATTATATAAAATATTCATATTTCGAAGACATTTTATTTTCATCAAATTAATCGATTTCAAATTGAAAATTACACGACTGAAATAACTTTCATTTTTTCCAATAAAAATCTACCATTTGAAATGTTCAAATAGACACATTTAAAATACCAAATTTTCATTTTCAAAAATTTATTATTTAATTTCAAGAAAAATTTCAGTCAGTTACGTTATTAAAATCGTTAAAATTTACGGGTCGTTACACTCTGCCTCACTCGAAACTTTCGTCCCCGAAAAGGAACGAGATAGGAGAATAGAAACAACAAAAGGAAATATAGATTAAAAATGCAAAACACAACCATTAATTTTCATTAATTTTATTTTACTTATTTAGTTAAAATTTGTTAATTCAAAAACTATATAAATTTCATTAGTTATTAAATTGTCTAGCATTCAACTAATTTGGGTTCAATCCATCTTATTCAATCAATAACTATTCATGACATTCACATTTTGTTGATTTCAATTTAATGTATTTTTGTTCAGTTGATTTGATTTCAATTTATTACATTTGTTAAAAAAAATTATTTCAAAACAAAATTTATTTTATTCATCTCATTCGCTTTTTCCATTTGACTTCACTTAAGTTAATTCCTCATATAATTTAATTTCATCTATTCTTTATAATTTACCATTTATTTACAAAGATATGAATTATTTTATACCTGTTTAACTTCTTAAGTTTACATTTATTTACTCGTTCTCTATTTATTATTCAATTTGTTTCAATTTTCGTTTCTTACAACATAAATTAAATGTATAACATTCATTATAACAGCACAATTCTTATTTATAAATTCCCTTATCAGAATTCATTTTTTGCACATTTTATCTCTTACATTTTATATTGTACACCGTTCAACTACATAATCTTATTACTTTAAAACTTTGGAATATTACAGGTAAGTTTTATTAATGTTTCATATGAAATTGAGCACTATACCAATTTACTTATTATTTATATATTTTTATAAAGTATAAAAAATTAATTTGAACCATTTGTTGCCTAAGTTTTTTCTTATATAATCTTCAATTGCAAATTCATATTAATAATTTAACTTTTTGAATATTTTAGGTAAGTTGTATATATTAGAATGCAATTGATTATTATATAACTTAATTTTTATCTCATTTCAACTATTTTAAGTTGTTTTAAATTCCAATTTCAATCTTAAGCATTTTAAATATTTCAAATTTTTTTGATTCATTTCAATAAAATGAAAACCCTAACTTAGCATAGAATTTGAAAACTAAATTTTCCGGTTTCACTTCCAGCCATTTTGGAATCGATATATACATATATATAGTTGTACGTGAAATCATACTCAAGAGGTTCAGTCAAATCCATTTTACAAAACAAAATTGTAGCAAAATTACTAAGTGGTCTCTTCACTCTGAGAGTCGAAAATGAATGTCGACGATGTTGCAGTCATCACCGAAATTATTTTTCAGTGAAAAATAGGAGAGTACTGACTTACTTCTTTTAAAATTATAGAAAAATAATTTTCATTCGAAAATACTTACAAATAACATACTCTTTCAAACTATGAAAACCAAATTGTGCAAAGCATCGAAAATTAAATTCTTAAATTCCTAATTTAAATTTATTTCATTTTCAAATTAAATAAACCATGTTTATAAAGTTTCAACACCTTATAACATATAACAATAGAAAATGATTTAGTAGTGTTGAAAATAATAATAAATGACAACCAATTTAATTAACTATCCAATTTTAGGAAATTATACTTATATATATATATAAAATATAACCACACATAAAATTATTTCATTTCCAATTTCGAAATCAAATTGTGTCGGTTTGCTCTATTCAAGTGTTTTTGAATTCCTATTGATAGCATTGGCCGGACGAATCAATCGAAACCCAAAATCAAACTCAACAATTCAAACAACACAATATAAAATATTTTTATCACTACAAGAAATTTAATTTTTAGTGGCGCTCAAAAAATGCTATAAAAATTTTTGGTGGCGTTTTGATAAACGCCGCTGGAAAACATGCGACTAAAAATCCATGATTTTTTGTTGCATTTATTTTAACGCCACTATAAATGAATTTTTGGCAGCGTTTTTTAAACGTCACTAAAGATCTTTTTTACAGCGTTTAAGAAACGCCACCAAAAAGGTGCCGTTTACTATCTTATTTTTTTGTTGCAATTATTATTATTTTTTGCAGCGTTTTTTGAACGCCACGATTATCTGAGTTACTATAATTGCTGATTCTGTAGCGCTTTTTAAACGCTACAAAAAAATATTCGTATAATCATCATATTCGAACAATTAAAAAAAATATTAATCATATAATCAAATAAGATATCCATAACCATTCTAATATAGTAGATTTTTTATAAAATGACCAGCATACAATAACTATTCGTATACAAATTTACACATCTAGTACTAATAAAATGTTATGCCAAACTAGTGCTAACAAATGCTTGATTATCCATAATTCTTTGTTGCATGCAGAAGTGAAAGCTAGCACCACAAAAGTTCAACTTTGCTCTCTTCGAAAGTCCAATGCCTGCACAAGTGAAAGCACAATGTATAGATAAACAATTATGTTAATTCGTAGGACTACAAATCTGATATCAAACATCTACAACATTGTACAAGTGTATCATTCTCATCTACGTGTATGCTATGAATTCCATAAGCCTGGCCTTTTACTACCACTCCATCACCTGTACAGCTCATTTATTATAAGTTATCTTGCAGCTTTCTGGTGTGTGTAAAGAAGGAAAATATACAATAATATAACTTAAGTTCAGTAAACATTTACTTTGAAATTGCTCTGTAGCAGGAGTGCTAATAGCCCAACCATTATTTCTGCAGAAGAATATGATTGGAACCCCTATCACAGAAGCAAAGTTCAAACCAGCATGAAAATCACCCTATATTTATTGTTATTTGTTATATTTCGTAATACCCCAAAGTGCTACTATAAAGCTAAGTTCTCAAAATTGTTCATGCATGTTTAATAGGTAAGAAACAAAAGAAACAAAAACGCATGCAAGTACATATTAACTGTCAGCATCCTAAAAAGATTTAAATAGAAGCACTAGCTGTAGGTCTAGGCTTCCTCCTCTCTATTAAGATCTCTGGCCTTGGAATGATGGCACCCGAAGCTTCTTGACCACATGCAATTCTTACTTTTGCTCCATCTTCCTTCAAGCAAGATCCTATCTTACAAGGTCTCCTGATGAAAAAATACGTATAAAGATATTAACAAGTTCTGGGAAATTTCATAGAAATGATATAAAATTGAGATTTATGCATAGTTTACCTAGGTCGAGTAACACATAACTCTGCTAAAGTTACATGTTTATAATCAGCTGCTCATTGCACAGTCACCTCAGCCATGTCAAACTCAAAAATACATATATTTTTCTTATAAATTCTTACATTATTCAAGGTTTTGTTTTGCATGTAATGCGAAAGAAAAAGAAGGAAAAAAGGAGGGAAAAATGAAAATAAAATGAGGAAGTGTACGGTGTACAGATGAATTCAAGGTATACAGGCATCAATAGTAGTATATTTCAACTTTCAAGGTAAACATGAATTGCAGAAGTATATCTTTTTATAGGACAACTTAAATTTCAATTATTTATAGATTAATATGGTCAACATAAGTTATACCTGGTAAGAGGATCCAAAACATGAACAATTGGAGACATGAAGAGGTGCCTCTGTACTGAAGATTCCTCCTTCATGACCTTTCCCCCGCTTGATGTGCTTCTTTACCTAATTAGCAAATGCAAGGCAACGTTTCATCTTTCAAGCATGATATAATTTTCATATCATGAATGTATTATCAAGGGATTCAATTTTAATGCGAACAATTTGCTCCATGATATTCTATCATATAAACAAATTTAGGAATACAAAATCATAAGTCGTCAATTTGGTAAAATTACAAACATGCAATGTGCATTAAATCAACATAATATTTATTTTGAATCTCTACTCTAATGTAATGTAAACGACTGAACCCAAACCTCTAGCAACAACTAAATCAGGCCTTACTCGCTAAAGCTACAAATCTTATCGCTTGGACAGTGTCATTGGCGAATTCTAAAATTCGCTACTCCAATAGATAACCTAGAAGTGCAGTTTTGGATGTGTTTAGCAGGGATAGAATTTCGTGGAAATTAGGATCTGCCGCTTATTGTCAAAAGTTAATACAAAGAAAACACATCTTAGAACCTTTTCAATGAACGCACCGTGGTTATTTACTCTGCAAATATTTGTTGGTTTTACAGCGGAATATTTAATAATAATAGAAACATTTAATTATAAATATTGGGGTTTTTAGGACCAGGGAAAAAATTGGATAAAAATTTAGTATATAAACTATGTTAACTTAGTTATCAAGACCACCAACAAATTTTTTTTCCCCTTTTAAGTGTATGAACTTCTGCATGAATATTGAATAATCCAGCAGAAATGTGTACTCTATTAGAAAAATACTCACATTGAACAAAAACATCATTCACTTTATTGATGTCCGCCAACCTGAACTAAGTAGTACAAGCATGACACAAAACCAACTACTCTGAGCTATATATAGATGTCTCTCTCTCTCTCTCTCACTATATATATATATATAGTATTACTTAAAGCAGGCAACTCTTAAAAAATTCCCAAGACTATTCGGAGTGGGAAGTTTTTCGAATTAATTTCTTCTAATGTATTTTTATTTTCCATGTAAACATTGGTGAATTTGAGCTGTCAAATAAATGGAGAAGTGATAAAAATCTCACATAAATGTAGACTTAACAACATGGGTGAAAGTGGCTCCGCCAGCTTTGAGAATTGCTCTTATGTTCTTCATGCCCTGCAAATCACAAAAGAAACAAGTAAATCAACTAACATTACATTGTAACATGTACCAGTATCTTAGTTTATTTACCTGAGGAGTTTGGTCTTCCACGTCTTTTGAAATGATTTCTCCTGACTGCATATACGTATTTCATTAAGAATATAGTTTGTTATATAAAGTTTTAATTGGACATGCACAACGACATATCATATATACAAGTGAAGTAAATATGCTTACTACCATATATCACAATAATAAATCATATACTCCAAGAGCCTGTACATAATCTCCTAACAGTGGTGGTGCCTTGTCTGTATGAATCTTTCTTCTTAAAGCTGTCAATCATTTTTATTGTTACATAGTTAAGGTAGAAGAAAACAAATATACTACGAATTATTCAAAATAGTGAATTTCTCCTGCCTTTAATTAATTCGCTGGTAATTAACTAAGACGGAAATAACAATAATGCAATTTACTACGGATGCCCTAAGTACATAATCAAATGATATATATCTTTGTCGGAATCGATAAAAATTGCTGATTGGCTCGTCATGGTTAACTCTGAACATTTAATACCTGCGACAAATTGTTAGTCTTATTATTTGGCAAAAAATATAAGAAGATGAATCTCATGTTCATATAGGTATTCTCATTTGATCGAGCTAGTTTTATAGAGACCCTCGCAGTGTGATTTATAATCAAGAAGACTAAAAAACATTTCATTTTCACTTTTGTGATTTATATGAATGTATCCATTCATATTTGGTGTTACATATGATCTGCGCCTACTTGAAGTAGAAACCTATACATATGTATAAAAGTACAAATTTTTAATTTTAAAATTAAAAGAGGAAATGCCAGGATCAACAGGACAGATAACAATTTTTATTTTTATTATATAACAGAACCATGAAACATACATAAAACATATGTAGGTTCTTGCATTACTTTTCTATCGATAACTTACCTCAGTAGTTGTGCAAGTTATTCGCCACTTTTAGTGCTTAGATTGCTCCAATAGCAGTATTTGATAATCACTTGCCACGCTCAACACTCCAGCAACCACTGTCCTTACCTTAGCACTTTAGACCTGCAACATTCAGCAGTGTTTACTCCTTCTTGATGGACCGAATCTCTGCATTCCAGTCCTGCAACATGTTCTCATACCGTCTCTCACTCCCTACAAATATTGCACTTCGGATCTACACTTCAAATGCACTCTGTCACTTCCTTGTACGTTTCTTCCATATCAATAGCTTTGCACAGTTCTTCTGACATATGCATCACTGAATATCTTCACACTTCCTATACATTTTCAAACATGCGCATTTATGACCGACACCTTTGAATAGTTCCTTCCTGTTCATTCAGAGCTTGCATCCACTACCGTTTCCTTTTGGCTACTAGACTCAAAGCTTGCATCAATCAAACTTGGTCCTTCCAGTTTTGCCAACACACGAGCTCGACTGTGTATGAATCTACCTATGTAGCTCACACATTCCTTTCACTCAGCAATTGTTCAACTAGCGCGAATAAAATGATTCCTGTCTTTGCTAATAATGCCAATTACAAGCCAAAATATAGATCCTTGTTTGCCAATACATGAATAATGAGAAAGATATAGTGACCTACACGTTAATGACAATTGACTGATACTGTAAATGTTAAGCACATTTTAGAAACAGAAGGAGATGCAACGGATACAAAAAAAAGGCAAAGAAAAAATACTAGCAGTAACACTATAAAATGAAGGGATGAAAAAACAGCTCATATAAGTAAAACTTCTAAAAATTGTAGAGCATAAGTAACAGAAACAGTAATGCCTATATTATTCTAAAGGTTTCAGAAATTAATCACAAGGGAAAACATTCCTGTAGAATATCATAGTTCATATAACTTAAACGTCTGAAATTTGTATCAAAATATATGATATGTTCAGAACGTTATGAGTAACAAAAAGAGGCATTGCCTAATTTATTATAAATGCTTCAAAAAGTTAATAAAAGTGAGAACATTCATCATTTACGGCTTTAGATTTAACAGCCCTACTATCAATAACATCTTAATATTATCACTATAATTAGGTTAAAAATTAAAGGATAACTTGTCAAAGAAATGAATAAGAACCTTCAAAATTGTATTCTCTGTAGTAGTAACAACCTTTTGAAAATGCAATTGACTGGAGTTTCTATGGAGAAACTACTCACATATCATCTAAAGAAGGAGGAAACTACTCTGAAGGTAATGATTACAAAGGAACAATTAAATGATCTCTAGACACATTCATCCAAACCAAAAGTTATGTTTCAAAGTGAGGAGAAGTATAATTTATTATTATAATCTAAATGCTAAAATAAATGAACTAGAAAAAAAATGATATAGAACATAGTTTCATTTTTATCCTTACTTCCCATTGGCATTCATAACTTTTGTGATTGTGGTTTTCTGGACATTTAATTATGTCAGAGGAAGAAGGATAACGAAGACTGAAGCAAAATCACCAACCAAACATATGATGAGCATAGTAAAAGCAAGCAGTGTAACATCCCACCCTTTTGGATGATTTAAATCGACAATAAACCACACATGTCAACTAAAATCATTCAAAAGGTAAGACTGTTAATGGGGTAAATAAGAAAATAATAGAAAAGAAGGAAAGATAAAACACAGAATCTCACAGCGGAATGACAAAATATAAAAATCAAATAAACAGTTCATGAAGCTGTTTTACAAATAACATTTGATTACACCTTTACAATGCAAATCAGAGTTATACATACAGTAGAAATAAATAAATAATGCAGCGGAACACATGATGTAGTGGAATAATTAATAATAAATAGTAGACTCGTCTCCGTCTTCATCCTCCAAAATATAATGGTCTTCAATACACTAAAAAAACTCAGACTGACCCGAGCGTAATAAAAAGACAAAACACTCGAGTCAGGACTAAAAGATCTTATGTAAGTCAAATCAAAATAAGTAGAATAGAAATATTACTATAATGGATTTAGAGGTGTGTAACAGGAATTTCATCTCCTATCAAGTGTACAATGTGGATTTTATTATTTAAAAGATTTCAAACGATTCAAAAATACCAATGTTAATCATTTTAATTAAAATAGATCCGAATTTTAAATTTTCAAACTTAAATCTTTCAAATAATTCAATTCTAATAAATAATCCAAATTAAAGAAATTACACGGTTATATGTCATTTCAACCAGTATCCAAATCAAAATTTCCAAATCAATGGAAACCGCTCGAGTTATCATTTCAATCCATAGTGGTAACAAAGATATATACATAAATAAACATCCAATCATCTAAAATGACAACCAATAACATCCATCACAATCCAACATCCAAATCAGCCAATAAATCACAACAATCAATTGATTATCATTATCAGGTGTATAACTTGCAATTTATATTCATTATTAAATAAATGGCAAATTCAATTCAATATAAATTCAAATTTAACTTAAATGACAATCTAATAATACCAAAAGCAATTAATAAATTTCTAATCACATTATAAATTTAATTTAACTAGCATAAGATAATCTAGTATTCGTGAGTGGTTCAAAACACCCACGATTGATATTTAGAACGCAAAAATCCAAACAAAGATGCCTTTTCCAATAGTCTCCAAACTCAGCCAAACCTATTTTATGTTATTAGGAATTCCAATACAAGTCCAAGGGAAGAAACTATGCATGTATCAAAGCTCGTATGAGGAAGATATTCAGGTTATAAGGATATAAAATAAAATAAAAATACATACATATTTAATTCTTAAAATAAGAAACTTTAATAACTCATGTTTTCAAATTTGATGTACCCAAAACAAAGGCAAGAAGTGGAAAGCCAAAACCATTAAGGCTAATTCTCATTGTTCAATTTTTTTGAAGGCTTCTTGCAAAAGAAGGCAAGGCGATGAGGAAAGGTACGGATGTAGTTAAGGAAGAAATGGATGCTCACACTTTTTATTCCTTTCTTTTTCTAAACATAGCTTCAGTAAAATGAATGGGCGGCAATTAAGTAGAGGTATAAAGCTATGTTGACATTGAGACTTTGAGGGAAACAAATAGAGGTCTGATGTTTGAAAAATAAGAAATTTCTAGGGGAAAGAATGATATATGATATAAAACAAAAGAAGAAAGGGGAGTGACAAATGAAATATGTACGGAAGGGGCAAATAAAACTAAACTGTATGATCTAAGTAGATGCTTTGGGAAATAAATAAACAAAACGGAAGAATAAGAAAGGATATAAATTCACGTTTCAATTACATCAAAGAATTGCAATAAAACCAAATGTGGAAATGGTGGCAGGTGTATTGAATAATAAGAAAATGAAGGGACCACTTAGGATCTAGTTAATTGCACGATCCACTCAATTAAATATATTATCACTGAATATACCTTTTTTCACACTTGTTTACACATAATTAACATATAGTAAATAAATTTGAATACAATAACCAGTGTAACGTTACAAAAAAAATAAAAGATGATCTAGAACTCAAATTCAAGTTTTTTTTCCTTTCAAAATAATGTTTTTCTCATAGGGGAATTGCACAACCTAAAAAGTCAATTAAATTTAAACTTCAAGATTAGTGTTAAAATCACTTATATACAGCCTCAATGCATACTTAATGACTGTAAAATATTGTTTCAAAATTCATTTTTTTCTTCTTTATATAGAATTATTTTTACCTTAAAAATGAAAATGTTTGTTTTATTTTCATTAAAATGTTCTTTTTATTTTTTTTACAATAATGTATGTTTCTTTCGTTAAATCCAAAAATTAATATTAATGTTTCTTTTTTTTAAATTGAAAGATCCCAAATCGACATAATTGTAATTAATTTCAAAATTACACTTATAACGGACTATAACAAACGTACATTTCTTTCATTAAACGCCATTAATTTCAAATAAATTCTCTTTCCCTTTTATTAGAAGATTTCAAGTCAAATTAACGGCAATAAATTCATTAATTAATTTAAATTCCAACATATACTTATTTTGTTTTTTTAATCTTATTATTCAATCAATTATCATATTATATATATACTTAACGTTGGTTTACCATTTCATTACCTCAATCTTCTATATTTATCACTTTAGTTCATATTAACTGTAGTAGGTAATTAGATTAACTGCAATTGATTTTCAATTTAATTTCAATGGATTAAATAAATAGGTGATGAATGACAAATGTTACCTTTTACTTACTTAATCGCATTTACAAGATTATTATTAACAACAAATGCTATGACTACTTACACAATCCCGATTATACTCAATTTTCCATTAATTTCATATAATTTCCCTTTTATATAACATTTAATTCATTTCCTTATTTCAACTTATCATCAAATAACGTTACAATTATTTTAATCACTAACATACAATTCCAACATTAACCCAACATTCAATTGCCTTAATTCAATTAATTACCCGTTCAATATTAAAATGATAAATTAATGAGAAAATAGTTAATACAATCGTTTATAATAATAATTCATACCCCTTATCTTATTCTTTACAACCAAGGGTTATAATTTGCTTACCCAAAAAGGTTTTATATTCAATATTAACCTATTTCAATTAACTACATACAAGTTCACCATCTACATCATTTAATTTATTTCATTATTTACAATCATAACCAAGTCAACCTACAATGTATTTCAATTAGTTTGAAATTACTTTAAATATTTATCAGTAGCGTTCAGACAACACCACTGATTTCATATTCAATATTAGCCAATTCTAATTGATTACATATAATTTCAACGTTCAATGTATTTCCTTATTTTTAGTTATAACTAATTATAACCTTAAAGTCACTTCAATTAATTGGAAATTAGATTAAAATAGTTAGCAATTACCTTATATTAACATTACTAACATTACATTCTAGTTATTCTTCTCCTTGTAACATCAATTTTTTTTAGTTTTTTTTCAATATAAAATTATAAAATATTATTTAATTAATATTTTAATAATCGAAAATTATGGGTCGTTACACTCTCCCCTACTCAAAACTTTTCGTCCTCGAAAAGGGAAAAGGAGGAAATTAGGAAAAGGAGAAAATAAGGAATCATTATATTTTATTCAAAGTATTCAATTATAAACAATTAATTTTCATAACTAATTAATTTAAATAGAATATACAATTAATTACAAGTAATTCTTCATATTCAAGTCTACCAAAGTTTGAAAATATTTCACTTTTCACAAAATTTCTAAGTCTAAAATTTACGAAAAATTTCGGCAGAGTCTCCTTTGTACGGAGAGGTTGCGGAGAAATAACAATATCTATAATCATCATATATATATCATATTAAAAAAATAAACATCCCAAACCATGGGAAACAATATAATATTGCTAGAAACCTGTAATCCAAAAATATACCTATTAGTCGGGAAAAGAACGCTTAATTTATGAAACCAAAAGCAGTAGCTATTATTTCCATAAACTTGTACTTCACTTGTAAAATCCAAAGAAGTTAATAATACGTGAAAAGAGATATATTTAAGTTGCTTCAACTAAAAACAAACAAATCCAAAGATGTATTTAAGTTAATAATACGTGACAAGCACCATTGTCCAAGTGGTTAATTGATTTGACTTTGGTGCAAGAGGTCACAAGTTCGAAATTTGCTTTCGGACGTTTATTGACATGGGATATGTTGTCCCAATGATTTGTTGTATATAAAGTACCATTTCAAAAAAAAAAAAAACAAACAAATCAACATAATATAATAATAGTCACATGCAAACAAACAACATGACCATCATATGTAACAAAGGAATCAATCATATGTCCATAGCAACCAAACTGATGATTTGTTCAGGTTCAGGCATTTTTAGTCGTACAAGATGATAAATAGACTATTAAGTGTACCCTATGCTCAATAGCCTTAGATAAATACTTGATATATTATCTATACATCCTTATAGAGTTAGAAATATCCTTTCCTATCATCTCAAAAGCCAAAATAACCAATAATTTCAACACAATATTTAAGTTTATTCAATTGGTTTCTTTTTTTTTACATCATTACTATTCTTTTTTTTCTCATATAACGTCCTTTTATTTTTCTTACATGTACATATATAAATTATTTCACAATATTAACTTACATACATAACATTTCTTGTTCATCAAAATTCTTATTTAGAAATAATTTCATTGAACGCTTCCATTACTTAAGTTTTACCTGTATAATATTCTATTACATATTCTATTAACATTTCAACTTATTAAACATTTTTGGTAAATATATGTGTTTTAAGAATGTAATTGAGTGTTATACAAGTTTATTTTATTCATGTTAGTTAACAAAATATTCAATGATTACATATTCTAAATTTTTATATCTTTTGATTTACAAGTTACAAATTTCTAATTTCTTATATATTTTATTCGTAAAATTCCATTCTTATTTATTTAATTAATTATTATTTATATAAAGGCCAATCACTTACATAATTTGTTTTCCATTAAAGATTTAATCCATTAATGAATCATTTCACAAAATATTACTTAAGCTTCTACAGCCTTACTTAATTTTATACCTTAATTTAGTTATAGAATAAAAATTTAAGTTTTTGGTGTTCGCCCTTGAAGAGAAAAGAAATACTTCAATATATCTAAAAATTCAATTAAAACATTTAACCTCATTCACTTAGTAGGAATATAAGATAAATTTAAAACATCTTTATAGCATCATGCAAGGACTTTCCCAAAGTTTAAACAATGTTAGAAATTTGTATCAAAAATTTATATTAAAACATTATGATAAGATTTTAAAAATAAAGTTCCTTAAATCTGATAATTTATTAGACTCAATATTCCAAAATAAGTATAAACTCTAGATTATTAAAGTGAAACTAATAGCATACTCAAATCTTGCACTAAATATCTAAATAAAAGTATAAATTTTCATAGATTCATGATTAATTTTACACACTTGGTTTAAAATGAATATTCAAATCATGGGAAAAACATTTATCATGGTTTAATACAAAATTAAAATAGTAACTAAACCTATAAATTTACTACTAGTACTTCGAAATCAAGTAATTATTTAAAACCATACTTCCAAAATTGAGATTCTAATTTATTTTCCAAGTATATTTAAAACTTCGCAAATCATTTTTTCCATTTATATAATATATCTTCAAATTATACATTCAAAGAAACTTATAAAAAAATTGACAAAAAAAAATTCATTTGAAAACTTCATTTGCAAATCAATCATCTTTAATGTTTTAATACTTTACCAAAAAATTTTTATAAATTTTCTTGCTTCATTTATTAGTACCATTTCAGTAATTTTAAATAACATCTTTTTAAATATATGTAAATTATTTGAAAACAATTACTTACATCATTACTTATATTTAAAAAGAAGCTATTGAAAACCTTAAATCCATTATGTTTAAATTTTATTAGTTTTAAATCTCAAAATACTTTTAAACATCATTAATAAATCAATAATCATTAACTTTAAAATGTTTTATTTAATTAATAACTTCTGACAATATTTAGAACACTAATAATTTACTACTAAACCATGTTGTACATAAATAAACAATATTTAAACATTTTAAAGTATTTAGAAAGGAAAAGTGATCAAAATATCTTTTATATAATACTTTATCAAAATACTTTTATAACTCGATGTTTTAACAGGTTTATCCTTTATCCTTGTTCTTGCAGACTCTGGCCATGCGTTGATCAGACGCGTGGCTAGAATTCTCCAAGTACTTAGCAGACCTGTTTCAACACCCAATGAAAATACTTAAAATCATTGAAAATAGATATGGAAAGTACGTTCCCCCATGGATTGCAGTTACGCAATGGTTATGTCGCTATCCCAGCGGAATCAATTGTAGCTGTAGGCATCTCACCCCTCGATTTACGCTATCCAATAATATCAAATGAATATAATAAGTGACCCACCAAAGGGATCGATAATGACCCACCAAAGGGATCCGATAATGACCCACCAAAGGGATCCGATAATGACCCACCAAAGGGATCCGATAAATGACCCGCCAAAGGGATCCAACAAATGACCCACCAAAGGGGTCCGATGGAAGGTACTTCCCATATCATTTATTTCAAAATATATCATACCATATATAGTCACCATTCAGAATCATAGCTTCAAATATCGCACCTATATAAATTCCACCATATATAAGATTTCATTTTCAGATAGAGTATTTTCCAAAATCAATAGTCTCAAATATATCAAACCATTCTTATATAAATTCCGTTATATATAAGATTTATCTCTTCAGATCAAAAACCTTCCAAAATCAACATTTTTAAAAACCACCTTATACTTATATAAAGTCTGTCTTATGCAAGAATAAAAAATTTGCAAATCAATTACACTACATGAAGATCCATATGGAATTGAACATTTTTGCTTTGCAAAAGGTTTTGAATTTAGAATAGTTCTTTTTTTTCCTTTTCTTTTTTTATATACAATCATTTTGTGAAATAGTTTGGTATATAAAATGGTTGTGGAAAATAGTTTGTAAATAAAATAGTTTGTAAAATAGTTTGAAAATAAAATAGTTTGTAAAATAGTTTGTATAAGAAAAATTAATGAAAATAGTTTGTATAAGGAAAATAAAAGAAAGTAGTTTGAAAAATGGTTTTAAACTAAAAGTAGTTTTTCATAAAAGAAAATCCCAATTTAAATTACAAAGATATCCAACCCAACAACTTTCAATTTCAATGCCAAAGCATATCAATAATATTAGAACATAAGATGTACACATGTCATCATTTCGCAACATTACATTCGATCGTTCGTTCGATCACACAAGTTCGCTTTCGAACTAGTATTGTCCATTCAACTTCCCTAATGCGGACTTCGATATGGTAGAAACCATCATTCTCCTTGCATAGCCATATACTATGATAGAGAACTCTAGAATCAAACCAAAAATCCATATCAATATTCACCATCAAGAATCGAATGAAAAATTCTAATGCGAAATGGTGTAATTCACCTCAAACTTACGTACTCAAATCCGGATCAAATTAATTATGCGAATAGAATAATATACGCACAACTTACGTATTTATTTCAATTTGATTCATCACAATTATACTTCAACTAAATTCATTATTAATCTCATTGATTAATGAAAGTATCATTTCATACTTTAATATTTGTTTCACATAATTTCTCCATTCAACATATAACATTAATTTATTCATTCTCATAATATTGCTTATATTTCTCTTCAATTTAAATTACATTCATTCCACATGTAATATTTCTCATTTAATATTACATTTATTACCAAATCATTTCATAAGGAATTTTCTTAAGTTTATAACCAAATTATAAAAACATAATTCCTTTTTATAAGACATTGTTCAGGTTTAAAGTTATCACAACTTTATTTATAACCATTTATTATAACATCCATTTATTTCATAACAATTTACAAGTTATGGTTTTATTTATAATCAATTCACATTAAATTCATACTAATTCAGAAGGTTTTGATTATCCAAAATATCCAAATATTTTGTTTTTCAATAGTTTAACCGCGGTCAAAAACAACAAAATTCACAACAACAATAATTAGCCAATGCTTTTAAACTGATAAAACGATACTAATCAACAATAAATGATAATAACTAAATATTACCATTTCATAAATCAAACACATTACAAATAACTATATTAGTTCTAAAAATTTAATCCTCTGCATATCATATAATATTAGGAAAAAAAATTCATTTCAAAACTTATATAAAACACTTTTATAAAACCAACAAATACACGCTCTCATATATAAACTTAGACAACTCATTCTAGGGTATTACTACCCTATCTCTAATGAGTTAACCCCAACAGGCTAAGGTATGTCTAAACCAAAGCTTTGATACCAACTGTAACATCCCACCCTTTTGGATGATTTAAATCAACAATAAACCACATATGTCAACTAAAATCATTCAAAAGGTAAGACTGTTAATGGGGTAAATAAGAAAATAATAGAAAAGAAGGAAAGATAAAACACAGAATCTCACAGCGGAATGACAAAATATAAAAATCAAATAAACAGTTCATGAAGCTGTTTTACAAATAACATTTGATTACACATTTACAATACAAATCAGAGTTATACATACAGTAGAAATAAATAAATAATGCAGCGGAACACATGATGTAGTGGAATAATTAATAATAAATAGTAGACTCGTCTCCATCTTCATCCTCCAAAATATAATGGTCTTCAATACACTAAAAAAACTCAGACTGACCCGAGCGTAATAAAAAGACAAAACACTCGAGTCAGCACTAAAAGATCTTATGTAAGTCAAATCAAAATAAGTAGAATAGAAATATTACTATAATGGATTCAGAGATGTATAACAGGAATTTCATCTCCTATCAAGTGTACAATGTGGATTTTATTATTTAAAAGATTTCAAACGATTCAAAAATACCAATGTTAATCATTTTAATTAAAATAGATCCGAATTTTAAATTTTCAAACTTAAATCTTTCAAATAATTCAATTCTAATAAATAATCCAAATTAAAGAAATTACACGGTTATATGTCATTTCAACCAGTATCCAAATCAAAATTTCCAAATCAATGGAAACCGCTCGAGTTATCATTTCAATCCATAGTGGTAACAAAGATATATACATAAATAAACATCCAATCATCCAAAATGACAACTAGTAACATCCATCACAATCCAACATCCAAATCAGCCAATAAATCACAACAATCAATTGATTATCATTATCAGGTGTATAACTTGCAATTTATATTCATTATTAAATAAATTGAAAATTCAATTCGATATAAATTCAAATTTAACTTAAATGACAATCTAATAATACCAAAAGCAATTAATAAATTTCTAATCACATTATAAATTTAATTTAACTAGCATAAGATAATCTAGTATTCGTGAATGGGTCAAAACACTCACCTTTGATATTTAGAACGCAAAAATCCAAACAAAGATGCCTTTTCCAATAGTCTCCAAACTCAGCCAAACCTATTTTATGTTATTAGGAATTCCAATACAAGTCCAAGGGAAGAAACTACGCATGTATCAAAGCTCGTATGAGGAAGATATTCAGGTTATAAGGATATAAAATAAAATAAAAATACATACATATTTAATTCTTAAAATAAGAAACTTTAATAACTCACGTTTTCAAATTTGATGTACCCAAAACAAAGGCAAGAAGTGGAAAGCCAAAACCATTAAGGCTAATTCTCATTGTTCAATTTTATTGAAGGCTTCTTGCAAAAGAAGGCAAGACGATGAGGAAAGGTACGGATGTGGTTAAGGAAGAAATGGATGCTCACACTTTTTATTCCTTTCTTTTTCTAAACATAGCTTCAGTAAAATGAATGGGCGGCAATTAAGTAGAGGTATAAAGCTATGTTGACATTGAGACTTTGAGGGAATTAGATTAACTGTATGTAAAGCTAAGCTTCATTACCTCAATCTTCTATATTTATCACTTTAGTTCATATTAACTGTAGTAGGTAATTAGATTAACTGCAATTGATTTTCAATTTAATTTCAATGGATTAAATAAATAGGTGATGAATGACAAATGTTACCTTTTACTTACTTAATCGCATTTACAAGATTATTATTAACAACAAATGCTATGACTACTTACACAATCCCGATTATACTCAATTTTCCATTAATTTCATATAATTTCCCTTTTATATAACATTTAATTCATTTCCTTATTTCAACTTATCATCAAATAACGTTACAATTATTTTAATCACTAACATACAATTCCAACATTAACCCAACATTCAATTGCCTTAATTCAATTAATTACCCGTTCAATATTAAAACGATAAATTAATGAGAAAATAGTTAATACAATCGTTTATAATAATAATTCATACCCCTTATCTTATTCTTTACAACCAAGGGTTATAATTTGCTTACCCAAAAAGGTTTTATATTCAATATTAACCTATTTCAATTAACTACATACAAGTTCACCATCTACATCATTTAATTTATTTCATTATTTACAATCATAACCAAGTCAACCTACAATGTATTTCAATTAGTTTGAAATTACTTTAAATATTTATCAGTAGCGTTCAGACAACACCACTGATTTCATATTCAATATTAGCCAATTCTAATTGATTACATATAATTTCAACGTTCAATGTATTTCCTTACTTTTAGTTATAACTAATTATAACCTTAAAGTCACTTCAATTAATTGAAAATTAGATTAAAATAGTTAGCAATTACCTTATATTAACATTACTAACATTACATTCTAGTTATTCTTCTCCTTGTAACATCATTTTTTTAGTTTTATTTCAATATAAAATTATAAAATATTATTTAATTAATATTTTAATAATCAAAAATTATGGGTCGTTACAAGTAGTTTCATAGTGACTGCAAGCAGTCTAACATTAGACATGAATCAAGTTACCCGATAAATTATAACTCTGGACCATCCTTCTTTGTAGCATAAAAAGATCAATTTTGCCTAACCTATGCCTACATCAAGCCCTAATAAAATTTTATTTTGGTCTACAATTATCCAAAGTTAGCAACAACCGATTCTCGACCAATGTCCTGATTACATGAACAACTACCAACAATCAATCAATCACAAGATAGGTGTTGAAGTTGGGTTAAGATAAAATTAATATAATATTTCCATTGTATGAACATTTAACAAACTAACACATAGCAAATAATATCAAAAAAAATTAAAAACAATCATCCGAAACTCAGAAATCGCATCAAATTCAGATATACCTGATAGATGACCAGTTTTCAAATTTAATTCACGAATTTAATTTACCTGATAGTCGCATGTAAATACAGAGTTCATCTTACTTTGATAGCTCACTTGGCCTTGCTTGACCATCGTTGTTTGAGACTCCGATAAAAACCTCAACTATCACTTGCTTTTCTTGATGTTCGGAATTTGATGAACCACAATTGCAAAGATCAGCAGCTGAATCGGTCAATCAAGTTTAATGGAAGGATGGGGAAACGAAGAGGGAACCAACGATTTTTTTGTGATGAATGGAGAGAGAAAGAAAATTTTCAACGTTTTGGGAATTAGGGATTTAAGAGTAAAGAGGTAGAAATTTTGTAAGTACTAAAGGAGAATGAGGCGGTAAATTTTGGGTCACAATTGTTGGGTTAGCTGAAAATTATTTAGCTGAAGGCGGGAAGGGGAAATATTATTTTTGTTACGTTTATAGTACAGTATGATATAGTATTGGCCGCATTTAGATTTAAATGCCACAAACTATTGCTACTATAAATGGTTTTTCTTGTAGTGTATATAAATTACAAATATACTCCCTCACACGATAATCCAAGAATAGATTATAGAACAAGGATAGAGGTTCGAATTTAGTGGGACCCTAGTCGAAGTGAATTCTAACTACGAAGATAGACTAGAAAGGAAGGTAATGTAATTAAATAACCGAACAATAAATGGATAGATTCTTTTTATCACGGCGAACTTCACCCGGTCAACCGGGATTTCGAGAATAAGATCGATGTAGAATTCAATTTCCCACATGGGAGGAAGAGAAGTGACTTCACCAAAACATCGAGATAATCCCTGACTACCAGGGTAGAGTTAAGATCACTAGGCCTAGAATCAAGTGAGAAGAAAAAATTACCTGCAAAATCTTAGTCAATCGACATTCGATCACAAGTGAATTACCCTGGTCGTCCATCAGAGAAACGGTTCGGGCTTTTTGGGAGATAAAAGCATCAAAACCGATGATATAGAAATCTCCGGTGAATCGACACTTGTTGTAAAGGAGTTTCAACCCTTTACAAATCATACTAGGATTGGTAGAATCGCTGAGGGAATTAGTCACAGATACACATAAAATTGTCAATTGAGGTGACAAGATGTAATCAATTTATTAAAAAGTTCAACAGAAGTAGAGCTATGGGGATGCTCCAATATCTAAAAGAACATGAACAGGAAAGGACAAGAATGGATTTCAGAAGAAGGTAGGGTTCCAAAGTTCGAAAGAAACCCGAATCAAAGAGGAAGAAATTCAAGCTCAAACAAAGGTGATTCTGTAATTAATTATTACTCCGTATGCTAAGTTTTGCCTAAACCTGGCTCTGATACCAACTGTAACAACCCGATATTTTGAAACATTCACATCCTCACATGTCAGACTTGAATTGCTCAAAACAATGGATTATTAATTTATATTTGGAAAAACTCAGCATATACAGTAAATAAGTCAATCACGGAATCACGGACACAGAATATTACAACAATAAGCAGCGGAATAGATAAATAATAGTTCATGAAGCTACTATAAACATCAGAATATGAAACAAAATACAACAGAATCTCAAATACAAATGAATCTCTAATACATAAGCAACCGACGAGTCTGAAGATAAATGACTGGAATAAACTGAAATAATTGAAAGCTGGATAGATAGGTCTTCAAACAAAGCCCAAATCTCCAAAGGTGAGTTTCAAATGCTGTGACACTCAGTCTGACCCAAGCATAAAGCTAAACACAAAACACTCAAGTCAGGATTAACATTCTTATATTAATAAATTTAACTCAAGTAAAATATCAACTGAAATACAAGTGGCTTAAAGAATGTTTGGGATTTCCATCCTCTAAGGATCTATGGAACTATCTACTATCTGGTAATATATGCTATTATAATATGTCTATAGTAAAGTAAACTATTAAAATAGCGTTAAGTCATTACCCACATCCCCCTTAACACATTTTATATAGTGTCGTAGTCTATACAGATACTGTAAATTTCACTCGCAAGTGGGCTATCAGGGAGCACTCCATAGGTACGACACAAAGCAAATTCGTAGAAGACGTGATAGGGCATGTGATAAGGCACGCGAGGCAATCCCAAGATAGCTATACCGTTTGTGGATTTAGACTAGTGGTAACGCATAGCAGCTACTACCGTCCACCTCGAGACACTCCTAAATCAAAGGTGCATCCAATCAAATCACAAAGTAATAGAATGGTATTGAAGAAGTGTGCACGATCAGAGGAATAACCTCACTTGGCCCGTTGTGGCTCTTTTTTTAGCCACATCAAGCTGACTCATAGGAGTCAGGGCTGCGCTAATACCTCATATAGAATCGCCACCAAACCATCCTACTTCATTTTGGAATCTCCACTATGTACACAGTTGTTAACGTGGTTTTCGGTATTGGCAGAGAGTATGACAATATCCGGTCTCGGTCTCTTTAACAACCAACCGCTTATTTCACACTATGGTCATTTCTTTTCAAATGGTTCATACTTCATATCAAAATATCATATTTGTTTCAAAACCATATCATTTCCATATCATTGTTCATTTTAAATAATATTCATTTCTAGAATCTTAACACTTTAAAAATTATAACACTTTCGAAATCATAACACTTTTGGAAATCATAGCACTTTTGAAATCACAACACTTCCATAATCATAACAGTTTTAAAATGATAACACTTTTTGAAATTCTTAACAGTTCCAACTTAGACTGTTTGGATATTGAAATAGTATATATATATTAAAATAAGTATAAACTAAAATATTATATATATATATATATATATATTAAAAATAATTTATATAATAAAATTAGTTTCCTCCAATTTCGCAAGTCAATTCAAATCATCTTAAATTTCAAAATTTAATTTAAATCAATTCTAGTTTAACCATTTCAATTTAAAGGTCAAAGATTCAATTCAATTTCTCAATAAACTATTTCAAATTATCGATTTCAAATCCAGGTTTTGAACTATCACTTCAATTCCGATAAGATTCAAGTTTAAATATTCAACCTTTACAATATAAATTTCATTTATATTTCAATATTTAACTTTATTTTATTCAAATTAGAAAGTATTCACTTAATCATTTTAATAAAAATTATTTAAAATCTCAATTTATAAATTTGAATCAACGTTAAATATTGAATCTCAATTTTAGTTAAAATTTAGAATATTCATTTAATCATCTTTTTATCAAATCAAATTATAAATCATATTTTCAAAATCTCAAAATCAATAAGTCCAGATAAATTATTATTTAAATTCAATTATTAACCAATTTAAATTCCAAGTCAACATTAATTTTTCTTCCAACCTTTATTATTAAAGTTACAAAAAAAATTCTATTTTTAAAATATTAATGTAAATTTAAATAAATATGTAAACATATTATGAACCGGTTAAATTAAATTTTTATCAAATTAAATCTTATTGTTAAATGTATTTTGTATTAAATCTTATTTTATATATTTTAAAAATTATAAATTTTAAGAAAACCGTAAAAATTATATTTTCAAAACTAACTTATAAATTAAAATTTCCAAAACATATTATTTTAAAATCTAAATTTTGTACATATATAAAAATAGAATATATATATATATATATTATATTTTAATATCAATATTTATTAAAACCATATATTTTCCTTCAAAACTTTGGAAATCACTTTTCAAATATAGACCAACGGCCTCCGTATATAATTTTCTATCCTATGGTCAAGTGATACGGATATTTATCATTTCAATCCGCAATTTAAATATCCACGGGTATATATCATTTCAACCCGCAATCTCAAAATTTAAAGTCAATGAAAATCACTTAGGTTTATCATTTCAACCCATAATGATTTTCTCATATTCTACAAATCGTTCAGGTATGTATCATTTCAATCCATATGGAATTCTAAATTAACAGGGAACTTGCAGAGTGATAACAAATATGATAAAATATAACATATCAATAACAGGCATATATCATTAGTGTTAAATAAAATATATACAGCAGGATATGGTGTCATATATCACATGTGAACAATTGCAGATAATGGCATATCATATTTAATAATTAAATAACTAGCTATTCAAATTTAACAGCATATTTCAATTGTCGTTTCAAGTGAAATCAAATTTACTAACTACAAGAATGTTAATTGTGAGTGATTGCTCACCTTTCGAAGCTAGAGAAATTTGACAACACGACAAGCTACGAATTGAATCACAAACTAGACCATTGACCAATCTAAACAACAAATCTCAAAGCGGAGTAAGGTGAACACGGATTTGATGGGCAAAGCTGATAAATAGAAATTGATGGAAACAAATCAAATTAGTTTGATATAACTGAAACGGAATGTATATCATATATTTTAAACCAATACTCAATTTAAAAATACATATTTAAATAACATATATGTATAAAATATTTTAAATTAAAATCAAAACTGGATTGATACAAACTGAATAACATATATATTATATACATAATTTTTCTCTAAAACCAATTTTAAAACATATATTTCAAATAATATATATATATATATATATATATATTCAAATCAATCTGGGTGGAATTTCAAAATCAATATGTATATATATTATTACAAATCCATTTAAATATTAATATAAGTTTTTAAATAAAATACTTTAAAATATTAAGATAAATTTAAGCAAATTCTTTCAATCATTATATATATATATATGTAAATATATAACTTGAAATAGAACAGTTTTCTAACAAAATGTATGACTTGATATGTATGGTAAGTTTCAGATAAATATATACTACAAGGGGAGGGGGGATTTCCGACGGCTGAAAACCGTCGGCGGCCGTCGGAAGCCGTCGGCGGCCGTCGGAAAAAGCCGTCGGAAATGAAGGCGTCGGGGAGCAGTATTTCCGACGGCTACCGACGGGTGATGCCGTATACATTATCGACGGCTTTCGGCGGTTTCCGGCGGTTTCCGACGGCTTCCGACGGCCGTCGGAAACCGTCGGAAACCGCCGGAAATCAGGCCAATAAGCCGTCGGAAACCGCCGGAAACCGCCGGAAAATTTCGACCAATAAACCGTCGGGAGCCGTCGGAAGCCGTCGGAAACCTGCTGTTTTTTTTTAAATCTGCTGCAAATAGAGCCTTCCAACCACATTTCTCTTCCAAACACTACAATATCAATACTGCACAATCAAATATCCAACCAAACATGCAAACCAATACTCCAAAATATTCAATAGACACAGAAATAAACAAAATTAGAATAAAAATAAAATACAAAATATACATAACATTCCAACATTAACAATAATACTAACAACAACTGTTCTAATCATGCATATCCTGATACAGCTACAGAACCAAGTGTATTATACATAATTATACATATCAACAATTAATTGTTCCTTCTACCAAATCATTGTAAACTAAAACTAAACATACCTGCACGAACGAATTAGAAAGCAATGAATCAATCTGCCCCAGATCCAGAGCCAGCCGATGAAGGGAAGCGGCCACCAAACTGCTGCATGTACTCAAATAACTGTGCCGTCTGCATGGCCTGTTGGCGGTTCTGCTCCTCCAACTGCTGAACTCTAGTCTGCAATTCTTCTATACTTGCTAGCTCGCTCTGAGGTCTACTCCGCCGTCTCCTACTCTGACTACTGGACTGCAATAATTGAAAAATAAATAAAATCAAAGTTTATTGTTTTGAAAAGGTAAGAATATCATATTTTAAGTATTTTAAGAAAAATTAAATTATTTACCGCTAAATTGCCAAATCCGTATCGTCGACCATGCTCTGGTGGACTCATAACGGACTCAAAAATAACGTCCTCTTCATCGGTCGTCAGCTGCTCTCGACCCGTATCAGAAAGGAGTTTCTGTCGCTGCTCCATAAACATCTCCTGCATTGACAAATTAATAATATCATATCTTATTTCATAATAATTTGACAACTAAAACAATTACTAATACTGAATAAAATGAAATATGCTTACATGACTTTTACTGGATTTATCATCCTGCCATGTGTACGAAACAGTCCCGTCTGGATTAACATGCTCAACAGCATGCGTACGGGTGAACACGTCCATATAGCTGACAGGACCATGTGCCTCGGCTTCCTGAAGTTGATTGTTACATACAATTATTATACATTTAAAATCATATAGCATAAACTATTTACATTTATTATTCAGTAATTAAATTTACCAACTCCTGCCGATACTGCTGAAACGACTTCGATCCTCCGCGATGAGTAACGGGATTCTTATTTCTATTTGCAGAGTTTCTATCTGACTCTGCCTGTACATTCAAAATTTGATACATTATTTTTCAATCACGTTAAATTAATAATTGAAAAAAAAATTAGTATACTTGCCTTCGCCTCGTCCGTCTCCCAGTAGCTCAACCAAGCTTGCCACACGCTCTCCCCCATCCACCGTGGTCTCTTTCCGGATTTCTTAACCTCAGATATCGTGTCTCTGTAGTTCTTTCGCATCTTCCTCATCCAGTATGCTCGTGCCAGCTGCATATCATCTGTCTGGATGTCTATCTCAGCCTGTGTTAAAAAAAGATTACACTTTAAACGATAAACGGTAGAAAAACGACAAAAACGAATTAAAAATGGAAAACATAAAAATTACACATACTAGGACATCCTGCCATATGCACTCTATGATGTGCGGAGGGATGGTATCCCACTTCGGCCAGCACGCACTCATCCTACTACGATATGCTGCTCTGGAGACGTCCAACACTACCTTAGTGGGTAGTAGCTCGAACCCCCTGTTTTTAAGTACGATACAGATAAGTACATACGTATAGTATAGAAAAAATAAGATGATGAATAAGATTTAATTTTTACCCATCTGCTTTGGGGACTAACGTAACAACTGGACGGTGTGGCGCTTGCGATAGGCCACTGCCATCGCCTCCTGAAGAACGGGAAGAGCTCCTCCCTCTATGTGACATAATGATAAACCTGTGACGTTTACACATCATTATATAAGAGAATAAAAACATGATAATGAAATATATTTCATATGAACATGACATCAATGGTATAAATTGCTTAATTATAATGACTGAAATGTAAATAGACATGTAAGTTTGTTATACCTGATTCATGATGGGTGTACTCTTCCTACGATAAGCAGAGTTCATTGCATTTTTAATAAAAATTGCTAAATAAATGACAAATTGAAATAACATAAAACAATAGTAAACGGATTTAGTTTCATAGTTACATCAATTTCATAATACATCAAGAATTCAACATAGTTACATCAATTGCAAAAAAACAGATTCAAATTTATATCAGTCATCATCGTCTTCTGATTCAGATTCGGTCTCGTTTTCGACGATATTTTCCTCTGCACTGTCAAACGCTTCTACCAAAACATTTGATTCATCGATCAAAGGACCAAAATCTGTATGATCGTCTGTAATTATTATTTCGTTATTTTGCTCAAGATCTGCCTGATAAGCTTGTTCGTCCGGAATATTCTTCCCATCGAATGTGAATCTGGCCTTTGTTTTAAAAACTGCAGACCAATCTGCTTTATCTCTTTTTAGAGACGGATAAGGAGCGTAATAAACTTGCAATGCTTGTTTGGCTAGTACAAAAGGATCATACTTGTGATAGTGCGATGTATGCTTTATTTCGATAAGATTATAATCCTTATGCACATTAATTCCAGAACCTGGAACATTGCTAAACCAATTGCATCTAAATAGAAACACCTCCTCCGCGGGTCTTGAGAAATATGTCAGTTGCAAAATTTGTGTTAGAACGCCATAAAAATCATTTAAATGGTTTTCTGGATCGTCACTACCTTTAACAAATACACCAGTATTATTTGTTAATTTTTCTGCACCGTATTCTTTAGTGTTAAATTTGTATCCATTGACGAAATATATTGGATATGTCTTGACCACTCTTTTTGGTCCCATTGCAAGATGTTTCAACCCTTCGTCAACAACACAATTTTTCGGCTCATAAACGTAATTTGAAAACCAACGGGAAAATTCTTTACTGAGATCTCCGTTCGGATGTTCCCGTTCATAAACACTGTTTATATAAACAAATTATTACATTAGGTTATACACGCGCATGCATTACAAAAAAGAATAAAACAAAAATTATTATTTCAGATTACCTAACAAACGGTGCAACCTCGGCACAATTTAGAAGAATATAAGTGTGTGCTACACGAAGATCTCTATCGTCTAGCCATATTTCCACACATTTTCCAGAAGGCCGACCATGTTGTCTAAAAATAGATAACATTGCTTGAGAGGACTCTTGTTCGTCGCCTTCATCATTACGAGGAACACTTTGAAATGAAATATTCACATGGTCACTGAAAAAGTGAGAGAAAAAGAACGAAGCTTCTTCTTCGATGTAAGATTTACATATCGAACCTTCAACTCGTGCTTTTTGTCCCACTTTTTTCTTCAGATGATTCAAATATCTACGCAACATTAATTTATATTAACTTCATCTTTCAAATGCAATTAAATTACGTTATAACATATTACATACCTCTCAAATGGATACATCCATCCGTATTGGACAGGACCTCGAAGTCGTGCTTCAGATGGAAGATGAACAGGTAAATGTTCCATCACATTAAAAAAACCTGGCGGAAATATTTTCTCTAATTTGCAAAGCAATATAGGAATGTCCACTTCAAGTTTACGTAAACGTTGCACTTTTAAAGTAGTCGAACAAAGCTCTTTGTAAAACATACTAAGCTCCGTTACTACCTTCCAAACTTTTAACGGCAGTAGTTCTTTAAACATAACGGGAAATAAATTTTCCATCATTATGTGACAGTCGTGACTTTTCATTCCGCTCAATCTACCATTTTTAAAGTCAACACATCTACGAAGATTTGATGATATCCCATCAGGAAATCTTAACCCTTCCACCCATTTTAACACAGCTTTAACTTGATTATTATCTAATTCGTAACAAGCTTTTGGTGTCATAAGTAAAAACATGCACAATATAATACTCCTAGTTCATTCGATCATTTTATCTTATTCCAAATAACGTATACAATCGTCGAATCAAGGCATACACAACAAAATACATATACATGAACATGCACAAATTATACGTGTTTATCACAATTTCACGATAAAAGATGAAATCGGTATACCATGTGATGCTATAAACCATTATTACGCTAGTGGAAACAATTGCAATCATTAATTCGCCCTAATTTATCAATTTATGCAAATCTATAATTAGGGTAAAAACTGAATTTTTCATAAAATAAGAGATTATACCTGAGATTAAGAGTACTGAAGCTTGATTAGAGTGCGTTGGAAGATCCGGAAGCTAAAAATTAGGGATTGGAAGCTTAGGGGTTGAATTTGGGGGGTTTTTTGGGTTTTTTTCGTATGAAATGGAGGAGGAAGAAAGGGCTCGGCTGGCTGGTATAATCGCAAATTTGCGACGGCTTCCGACGGCCGCCGACGGCCCGTCGAAAGCCGTCGGAAAATGGCCGTCGGAAGCCGTCGGTCTTGGCTGTCGGTATTCTGCCTTTTTCTTGTAGTGTACATGCATGCTATATATATACAAGTAAAAATATATATGTAGGTCATTCAAATATGTGTATATGATGACCACTGTTTATAAAATATCCAATGACATATGCAGGTTAATATATATACATACATACATGCAAACCATAAATCAAAAATAGAAATATGCGTAAATGTTAAACAAAAATGCATGCAGACTAAACATATACGTGGACTATACATATCCAACAATATATTATATTTATATATATATTCCTTCTTTGAAAACAAGATAACTTACTTTATTATTTTTTATATATATACAAACAATCAGCAACTGCAACTATGCAAATTTAGTTTATTATAAACCTACTTTATCAGTATATAAATACATATATACATATAAGAACTTTATGTTTACCTGAAACTAAGTACATTCAAGCTTTGAAATTTAAACCTTACATAGGAAAATTTTCTATATTAAAAATACTAACATAAATTTAAATAAATAGTTTAAACATACCATATTTACCACTGTATATAAATAGATGAGCAAAGCTACAGACTTTAAACTCTGTTGCTTGGCCGAGGAAAGAGGCTACAATGGTAGGCGGAGATGGGACGATGTGTCAAAGACGAGGAATCAAGGTTTTGATGGGTGGAAGGTTAGGGTGACAAGGCGATTATCAACAAGGTTCAAATGCAACAGAGAGAAGAACGGATCTAAAGAAAACTACACGACGTTATATCATAATTTATTTTTTATATAAAGCATGCTTGGGGAAAATGATGGAGAGTGCGGTATAAGCATAGAGGCTAGGAGCAAGGCTGTGCATGCGGCCATGGAAATGGAGGAGGAAGGTGGTTGCTTGGGTTCGGTTAGGTGCTTGGGTGTGCGAGGGTGATGGGAGATGGCTGATGGATGGTGTGTCTTGCGGGCTGTCGGGCTTCAGGTGGCTGTTGGAGGGTTTGTGTGGGCGGATCATGTGATACGAGATGGAGTATGAAGTCGGACATGAGTAAAAAGATGGACGAGCAAGCGGTTGTGGAAGAAGAATATGTGTGCAGGTTTAAGCAAAAAAGCATGACATGGCGATGTGCATACTTCGGGCAACAGAGAAGAAGACGCTAGTTTCTCAAAAATATAAAAGCAATCTGTATATAAACGGTGAACATTGCTTTATCATTATAATATTTATAAACTTCTCACCTTTATGTATTAATTTAAAGGCAATGAAGAGAATACAGAGAGAAAAGGAGATGCAAACTATATTATACTATGTATATTTTCACAAAAGCACGGAAAAGAAAAGTTAATAGAGGGGAGAGAAAGAGACGTGTAAATGAACGTTAAACAAAATTAGGTTTCAAATGAAATAAACGAAAACAGCAGAAATAAAAAGTCAGGACGTAAATTCTAAAAATATTTATGGCAAGTGGCTATTGGTTAACACAGAGGAAAATGAAAGGATGCAAAAAACCCCAAAAGACTTCAAAATGGGTACCGATACGGTTATCCGTTTCGTGGTTTCGCCGCATACTGGATACCGATATGCACAATTGAATATACTACGAAGATCAGCACGACGAAACGAACAGCATGGTACACAGATGTCAGCGATACGATCGTCCTATCAAATCTTGATATTTCGCTGCTAAACTGCTGCAAATTTATCGAAAATAAGATAAAAAATAAGATAAACGGGGCTAAAGAAGTCCAAATTTGACAAAACGAAATATGCCGTCTCACTTAGAAAATAGTAAACTTTTTTATTATATAAAAGTATTTAGACTTCGAAAAAATTTATTTTCATCAAATTAACTGATTTGAAATTGAAAATTACACAACTGAAATAACTTTCGTATTTTGCAATAAAAATCTACCATTTGATATGTTCAAATAGACGCATTTCAAATATCAAATTTTCATTTCAATAATTTACTATTTAATTTCAAGAAAAAATTCAGTTAATTAAGTTATTAAAACCGTTAAAATTTACGGATCATTATACCATGCATACATCAAATTATCGAGGAAATGAAAAGATCTGAAAATGTTGGTTTAGATATTTCTAAATGTGGTTGCATAATTAAACGAACATATAGTCTTCTTTATGCACATGAGATCGAGTAGTTAAAATAAGAACATAGGTTGATCTTATTATCCTCTATTCATCCTTTTTGGAGAAAACTTAATGATGTTGTCAATGAGATTATTGATAGTCCACTTCATCCTAACCCAGAAATCTCCACATTTTTATGTAAATTTTATCATCCTACCGAGGAGAAACAACTAAAAATGCTGAAAATGATAAAAGAGGTACGTACGATATTGAACTTTTTATTATTTATTGCTTCTTCTTCAATAGTTTGAATCTCTTTATGACGGGTGGGATTTTTCGACCACGAAGGTCGACATTAATACGTCCACTGTATCAACTGCCGAGCAATTGAAGGTCGAAAAACCGTACCGTTAGGGTTAAAGAAGAGGTAGAAGATAAAAGAAGAAAGAAAGAAAAAGCAATAGAAAAAATATCAGAATCTCACAATCGCAGCGGAACAACATATAATAGATAAATGAATATCCTTTAAAACAAAGAACTATATCAATTATTACATTACATTACATAATCAGAGTTTACAACAACAAACAGCGGAAAAGAAATACTATATACTAGTTGATACGCCAAGCCATCCAGCTTGCATCCAAATCTCTACAGCAACTCCTGAATTCCTGAATATCCCGATAACCTGACTCTAGACTGCCCGTGTGGAAATTGGTGGGCACCCAGAGTTTAGGAAGAGAACAATAAACTCCAAGTCAGTCATGTGACTGGTGTGAGAACTTAAAACAGTTATACCTCTAAAAATAAACAAAAGAAATATTTTAAAATAGATTCGCAATGCTTTTGGAAAATGTAACTACCATAAGGCCTTCCGCCACACACACAATGCAAACGCAGAACTTGGAGGAGATTTCTCCTTATGATAGTTAAAGATGCTTGATACGTAAATTTCTTTTCAATATTATTACTATAAGTGCAAAATGTGGAAAACCATTTCGAAAGTAGAATATAAATCTTAGCCAGCATACGTACCATTATATTATGCCTGCTATAGCTACCTCTTGAGGAGGCAGGTTATAAAATTTGCAATTGTAAAGGATTCGTATTGTTTCTTTGGATTTCCAACAAATGGTCAGGCCAAGGAACTTCCCATTGCCACATGAAAACGCCTCTGAAAGGACGCCCCGAGAACCTAACCGGATCTCTGCCAACACAAGGCCGGGTTACCCTTAACTGGGTAACTACTGACACGAGTATGCGATCCCCCGGTCGTAAACGACCTTTTCCAGGATCCCAACAACAAATCATAAAGTAATATATATATATATATATATATATATATATATCTGCGATATCAACATAAGTTAAGTATCTGGGCTTCATACCATGATACCACTTCTATCCAGAAGGAAACACACATACCCTAAGGGGCGCTACCCCCAATAACCTTGCCGCATCTTTCTTATTTCGACCATTTTGGGGTGTGAGGTTCGACGAAGTCTCGTCCACAAAGCTATGCTTCGACCAACAATGATCAGCATCACTCAGCATGCCACACTACCAAATTGGAAATATGTCACTGATAACCTTCAACTACATAACCTCTGAGCTCGTACCTCTTAGAGAAGGGTGTTAAGCTAAGAGAATAAATTCTCCGCCACCAACAGAAATGTATTTGAAAGAAATCTGCTTTATATCCCAATTTGTAATGTCAGACATGCAATCCATTCAAGTCTATTATGGGTTCGAACAGAACCGAAGGCACTTCCAAAGAAACCCTTGAAATCCGGGTATTCACAATCCCGATCCGACTTCCCATCACTTAGGGAATCTCTATACCGGCGCGACTTAGTGCAGAGACAATCAATGAGTTATCCTTTCGTTCTCGAAAATACCCGGTCTTCAACACCGGTCTTCAAATGCTACCCATAACGACATATCATTATTCGGAATGGGTTATATGACACAAAGGTCCTTTCTCGGCTAAACCGAATAAGGAGCGCTTATTTTAAAATAAATGTAGCATTCAAATTCAAGCAATCAAAACAAATACCCATTTAAAGGTAAATATTGATAGTCGGTTATTTAACTATCAAAGCAAACCAACAAATATTCAACACCATAACAATCACTAGGCCCTTTTTATTAATCTTCCATAAATTAATAACTTGCCAATTTATCTTTGAAAAGATATATTCTCTAAACCATTTCAATTTCTACATTGGAAAACATTTTCAAGTACTTATTTAACAATAAGTAATTCACAAATCCATTTACTTCCAACATTTGAAAAATATTCAATATACTTAAAACACGATTAAGTATATATTTTATTCTTTTAAGGAAAACATTCTCTTAAACACATTTATTTGAGTCAGAACGAACGTTGCGTAAAACATCGTTACGACAACTCAAAATTACTAGTATAGGGATTCGAAATTAAGATAGATATATAAATCCCAATACATAAAACATTTCCTTTCGAAAATCATTTACTATAACAACAATGTTATAGTCCACTATTTCCTTTTATTCCTCGAAAACGTCTATTTCAACAATGAACATTGAAATCTATGGTTTCGACACTTATACATTTTAAAACACTTCAAATCGTTTTAAATTCTATTTAAATATCACTTCCCCAAAACATTTCTTAAATATATTATTCACCGTCCAAAAACGTTAATAAAAATCGTTTACCAAATTCAACACTTCTACGTATTTAACTTAAAGAATTATCCACCGTCCAAAATTATAGATATATCTATTTTAATAAGCTTTCGTATTTACTTATCAAATTCAGTAAATTTTGAATTTATAAATCAATGTTTATAAATTCACATTTATATATTATAAAACTTCAAGTTATAAAAATCCCTTAATTAACGAATTCTATGTATATCTCTTTTAAATGCCTAAATCCAAATTATAAGTTAATTACTTATAAATCTTTTATTTTACAAAATCTATTCATTTTATAAATTCACAATTTATAAACCTATAAATTTTATTCACTTATGAAATCCATTAATATTCCATATTAACACTTATAAAAACTCGTTTTATGATTCCAATATTTTAATTTATAAATATCAATTTTATAATTCTTTTATATAAAGCTTTTTATAATAATTCAAAAATCTCAATTTAAACTATTTTATAAAAATCATTAACTCCACATTTCAAAAATCACATTTTTTATAACATTAAAATTATAACGTTTATTTATTTAAAATGAATCGATTCCAAAATTCAATAAAACATATACTTTCAAAAATCACTTTAAAATCCTTTTTTTCCGAAATCGTTACTTTAAAAACCCTTTTAAATTCAAAATAGGCCCAATGCTGCAACAACACTAAATATAACAATCACGGCATCCAAAACATTATATATGATATGATAACATAATATATCTCAAATATCTGTAAATAAATCAATCCTGTTGAGGAATCCAGTTGGATCCCTCCACATGTTTTCTTGCATCCACGGATTTTAGCACAATACCAATTCCGTTCCAATACAGAATATCGCGGTATATAGGTTTATAAAATATTATCCGCTATTATGCGGCACAATAGGTCTCATCCGCTATATAATGCGGGAAAATCAACTCCAAGTACATATATAATACCAATTCCACATCAAGGTGAAATTATCGCGGTATATGTGTTTGATAAATAACATCCGCCTAATATACGGCGTATAGGGTCTATTTCAATACAACAGATAATAATTTATCATTCAATCATACAATTAAGCAATTATAAATTTAACTATTCAAAATTTAAATCGAAACAATTTCGATTGAGTGAGAAGTTCTCACCTTGGTTTCAATAACAGTCGCAATGTTTTATTTCGAATAAAATTAAACGCGCGTTTAATTTTACCCAAAATTTTCACTAGCTCCAATCAACTCCAATCCAGCTCCATCGCGTAGTATTCGACAATACGAACCTAATGCAATTCGTTTCGTGCGTTTTTGACCTCGTATGAAAGAGATATCGCATTTTAAAGTTTACATGAATTTAAATATAAATAAATTTACAACTTTTATTATTATTTTTAAACCTAAATCAATCTGGCCGTTCGTTTTCAACCCTAGCATCCTGGTCGTTCCCCTTTTCTTCTTCCCCAAGTTCCATTTACGTGAAAACCCATAGAAGCCGCCGTGCTTCATCAAATTTTCGCACCACCCTCGTCGACTTCCACGATGATCAAACACTTCCATTCAAATGGCCATCATGAGAGCCACCTTTGGCTGCAAGATCAGGGAGCTCGACCCCCCATCTCTCTCGTAATACGCGCATACACAGTGAACGAACGCGGCCAAATTCTCCATCCATGGTCGACGATTCGTCGACTTATCCGTATGGATTTGAAGCTCTCGTGATCCTCTTCAAGTTTGCAGTTGAACGTTTCGTCCAATTATCGATGGATTGTGAGTTATTAGAGGAGAAAGGAGATGAATTTTCGACCATTAAAACTTATGGTGGCGGCTGAAGCTTTAGACCTATGGTTTGTGTAAAAGTGAATAATAGAGGTCCTTATATAGAAAATTACGCGACACCATTCACCCGAAATTTTTCCGAACTCCAAACGAACCATGCCGCCTGGCGTTTATAATGTTTTACCTCTATTCCGAACGCAATAGAATATATATCGGAGCTAATTCGATCAAATTTGAAAGATAAGTTTTTGAATCGACTATTTAAATTTAAAAATTCACTCGAATCGATTTCTACGCGTTTTAGCTTGCCTCGGACAAACCGTAAGTCCGATTGACATGAAATTTGAAATCATACAATAATATAATATTATGGATCCGATGAAACTAGTTTCGTTGAAATCCGAGACTGTTTGAAAAATGACTATTTTAACCCGTCAATTAAATAATAAAATATTCAATTTCCACAAATTAAATTTTAATTCAATTTTAAAAGTTCTATAACATCATTCTAACTCCAATATGATTTAATACAACTTTACAAATCAATTTTAATCATTTTAAAACCAATTTCTAATTATTTCTGTAATTTCAAATATTAAATTATCGATTAAATTATCCAATTAAATCTAGATATTCAAAATAAAGTTTATTCGACCTACAAATTTTACTTGTTAATATTTAAAATCAATTAAATTTGAAACCATACAATAATATAACATTATGGATCCGATGAAACTGATTTCGTCGAAATCCGAGACTGTTTGAAAAATAGCTATTTTAACTCGTCAATTAAATAATAAAATATTCAATTTACACAAATTAATTTTTAATTCAATTTTAAAAGTTCTGTAACATCATTCTAACTCCAATATGATTTAATACAACTTTACAAATCAATTTTAATCATTTTAAAACCAATTTCCAATCATTTCTGTAATTTCAAATATTAAATTATCGATTAAATTATCCAATTAAATCTAGATATTCAAAATAAAGTTTATTCGAACTACAAATTTTACTTGTTAATATTTAAAATCAATTAAATATATGAATTTCAATTGATAGAAATTCTGGGTCATTACACTCTTCTACTTTTGGTTTCAGGTTAACTATCCTGAAAGTACAAATATGGAGCCACCAAAGAAAAATAAAGGGCTAAAAGGAAGGCCTAAAAAAAGAAAACTTCATAAAAATCAATAGCACAAAGCATGATAAATCTGCATTTGAGCAAGCATGAACAGAAAAGGAAATACACCATAAACTCGCAAGAAGGCAAACATCAACTCCTAATAAAATCAAACAGAAGAACAAAGGTACAAGCTTACTAATTCAGATGATGAGTTGTCGCATATTCATTTTGCGTTCAAGTATTTTAGTCCATCATTGAAGGAACATTCTTTTAAAAGTGTGGAAGATGTTCCGCTAGATGGACATTGTTGATATCATTGTTGTGCGGACTGTTGGGTCTCGAGGAGAATGATTAATGTCAAAATGTATAGTTGACCATGATAGAAGAATTACACTTGCAACAAGGAACAACATATTAAATTATTAGGTGGTGTGAAGAGATATCAACAAGCTGAATTGGCATCATCAAATTTTGGACAATATGCATGCAGAAAATATTGGTTGAGTTTTCCGGACATGGGCTGCTTATTTGTAACATCATTTAATTGTATACTTTGTGTTTATTCCCCAGAAGAGAGCATGACCGATTTTCTGTTAAGAATGGGTCCAAAGGATGAACATAGAGTAGTACCAATTATTTTTATGGGTGGGAGCCACTTTATGATAGTCCGTTTGAAAGTAGAAGCACCATTGCCGTATATTTTTCAGGTTAGGAGAAACAATGTTATCTGGATGCGCAAAAATGATTTGATGTAGCTAAGAATAGAATTCTCAAATGGGGCAGAGTGGTGACTTCAGAGTTTCCTTCACTCCATAAAAATTTCATTGATTTTTCAAGTTTTAATACAGAAAAATTTTCTTAGTTTAGTTTATATATACCGAGTAATTTTCTTCTTTATAAAAATGCTTTCATGAGTTAGATGGTAAAATTAATTATTATAGTTTGATTCATGCAGCGGAACCAAAATAAAGGATGGAGAGGCACAGTCTTCAGAAGAATTCATTTAGCTGCTGGTTATTTAAATTTTTACTGCACTATTTTATGAACAAAATATCAATGTTACCTTTTCCTTATCATGTTTTATTTCCAATACCGAGTGTTTTTGTTTTTATTTGTAGTTGTTTATATAAGAGTGTGGTTTTATTAATAAAGTGTGTTAGTATAATTTTTTTCCTTTTGCAATGGTTGATAATCAGTAAAGTAACCACGGCTATAAAATAAGTATCAATATCCAGCGTAAATATCACAAGGTAGAAATTGCGACTATTTTACATTTTAAGTTTGTAAATCCTAGCTTCGACTCATCAAAGCATGTTATGCATGAAGTGCATGTTGCCCAGCGTTTAACATTTCCTGTACATGCATATTGCTGTGTGGTGCAAGCTTCTCACTCTACTTTAGTTTTTCTACAGTTATCTTACGTAGTTATTGAATGCTTCAGCTATTTCATGCTTGCACATCTTGTTCAATGTATATTGATTTGCCATAAGATCAAGCTACTATTTCAGTTATAGACCATGAAGCTCCTGTCCAATTTTGCTTATGGCGATGCTCACACTGCTCCTTCCCAAGGCCAAGGCTCTAATGCAAATTTTCCTAATTATGCACATGCTACTGTGCTTTTCCATGATCATGCTACGCATTGATGAGCAGCTTTCAACCTAGTTCCTTTCATTGATGCAACTTGTGAGTTCTCTCCCGAACATACTGAAAGTCTACAGGGTGGATCGTGTAGTGTATATGCAAGTATATGTGATAGAGTATATGATGCAACTAAAATAATATTAATCTAAGTAAATAAAGAATAAGCACACCAGAATTTTATACTGGTTCAGACCTCCCATCCTACGTCCAGTCTCGAAGCTCCCCTTCGGAATTCGACTATCAAAAGCCCTCGCTTCGCTCGGAGGAATATGCTTGGTTACAATAAGTTTTTCTTGTCAAATGTGTGTTCTAGAATAACACGAATGTTGAATAATTAATACAATTGCTTCCAATATATATCTAAAGAATATTGTTTATGAATAACTGAGTATATGGAGGAATGAATACAAGTAAAGATTGCTAGAGTGTAGAGATCAAGAATATAGGATAGAGTATAGAATTAGAAAGCGTAAGTAAGTAAAGTGAGTTCTATTCTCTTGATTCTTGATGCTATATATAGTTGTAGATAGGTATCTTGAGTAGTTGCATCCATTTAGAACGTTCTAAAGTTTCTTCTATTGATGGTGAAGAGTTGTGATGAAGAGAAGCAGAGATGTCCATTCGCATGTGGCATTTGTAGTTCTTTTCTGAAGTACGAGTTTGAATTTAGACATCTGGTATTTGTTTCAAACGTCTAATACTATATATTTTTTGATTATAGTAGAAGATCAGACGTCTGAGTGCTATTACCAGACGTCTGGTTTAGCCTGATTGTTGTTCCAGAAAACTATTTCAGACATCTGGCTTATGCACCCATATGTCTGATATGGTGCATGTCAGTTTTTGTGCATTCTTTCTTTTGCTTCTTTATACCTATCAACTTGTAGTCTCTTGTAGTGTCCTTTGAGCCTCGTTCTTGTCTTTCAAGTGATGTTTTGCTAGCAAGTACCTATATATATATATATATATATATATATATATATATATATATATATTCATTCTCATTGTATAGTTGTTGTCATCGAAACCGTAGATTGGATTTCCCAACATTCTCCCCCTTTTTGATGAGGACAAGCATGCAATGTACTTAGATATAATTTTATAAATCTCCCCATGAATATGTGCTTAGCATTATTTCTTCCCCTTTGGTATTATCAAAAAGTATTAATATATATATAATTTAGATAGCATGTACACACTATTAATATGGAATATTTACTAACTGCCGGAAGGTTATATCAAGTTACTATAATTACGTAGAAGTAACAAACCAAAAATCACTTTTTATAATCATTAGACACAGCGATTACATGCATATATTGTTGATTAAAATACAAAAGATGGAACCTGTTAAAAAATTCTAAGGATCTTTTGAGGAAGCTTTAGCTTGAGCATCTCCTTCATCTTCATTCTTTGAAGAACTAGCTTATTTTTTAGGAGATGTTGGAGTATCTTCGAGAGGTTCTTTTTCCTCTTCAAAAATTTTAGAATGTTTTGAAGGAGGAGGAGAAGGCATTAGAGTTGGCCAATCTTCCAAAGGTGGTATAGGGCCATGGACACTTTGAAGAACCTCTTTTAGAACAGATAATGTAGTTGAAAGCGATGTTTCAACTGTGGCTAGGGGAGAAGCAAACGTTGTTTCAAAGCTATCAATATGCTTAGCCAATAATTTTTGATTTCTTGATAAGATAAGTTGATTTTGGAGAGTTAAGTCTTGAATACTTTCATTTGGAATGGTATAAGTGCGAGTCTCCAAAATGTCGTCTTGGCATGAATAATCAAAAGATGCAGGTGGAGGAGGAGTGTGTTCGAGATGTTCTTCTTGTGATGATTGTGGTGTTTTTTGTTGTGGTGGAGGCCTAGCTTTACTATCTTATTGATGACGTTGCGTCCACTCTTCAAATGACATAAAATCCGGAGGATTTTCCAGTAAGTGCATAAGAGAGAAGAACTTTGTGGAGGCGTGCTTGGGAGAAGTCTCTTCAAAAGTCGATTAATATGATGGAATGTTGTGAGCTTTCAAAATATGCATGATGTAGATAGTGTAGATGATGGACGGACATGATCGAGTCCAATAATGTTTAAGCTCGTCAAATATGAATTTCGCCCAATTTACCCTCGTACCACTAAAGATGGCATATAGAGCTTTATGTTCTAATTCTATTATTTGCTCATGGCTGACAAGGTGAGGAATGATTGTGTTGATAATCATCCTGGTGAGGAGTCTTGCTTTAGGTCGTAAGTGTTTTGAAGCAAATCTTGGCATTTCATCTTCCAAAATCTTGGCATTATTTATTGGTTTGAGGTGCATATCCAGGATGTTATACAAATCTTCTCCGGAGTCGGAATAACCTACAATACGGCCTATAATTCCCAGAGTTAGACGAACAATGTTGCCGTAAACTAGACCAAAGCCAATTATCATCATTATTGGTATTCCATACGGTAGTGCTATCTTGATTAGCATAGAAAGGGAATATGGCGAGCTGATCGTTTTGGACATTATTTGAATTGAAGGAAATCAATGTTTCTAACCCAGCATTTTCGCACATTTCATCCAAATCGTATATAAGGAATTTAAGAAAATTATAGAAAGGACCTGTATGTAGCTTTTTCTTCTGAATATCGCCATATCTTTTGATTGAATGAGGCACTCGATTCATCCCTCTCTCAATTTGATCATCAGAGCACATATGAGTGTTGGAGGATGTGGCTTGCTCTTGCTTTCTCTTAGAATATTTTGGGTTTTTTAGTTTTGGGCGCCATGAGATCGAGCGAATTTATAGAGATAGCGATCTAGAGAATTAGAGTTGGAGGAAGTGAATCAGACGTCTGATTTTAACCTACTATGAACATAGTAGATATGTTCAGACATCTGTTAATTGGTTGTATACCGTCTGGAATAGATAGAGTTGTAAATTTTGAAGACAGAGAGTGTTGTCAGACGTCTGGATATAGAATCAGACGTCTGAAAATGACCTTATTATTATGTTAAGAAGGCAGATACTATTTTCAGACGTCCGCTAATAATTTTAGACGTCTGAAATAGGCTTTGTGTATTTTATATAAGGAAAAGATAATTTTCAGACGTTTCGATGTTTATATCAGATGTTTGATATATGCACAATATTTAAAAAACGGTGTGACACAAGGGTGTCAGACGTCTGAGGGCATTGTTCAGCCGTCTGAAATGTGCAGTATGTATAAAAATAGTTTTGTTTTGAAAGTTGTTGCTTATTTTTCGCGAGATATTTTAGTGAAACATAATATTATTATTTTAAGAAAAACAAATACAAATATAAGTAGATGAAAATACAATGAGAATAAATAAATTTATTTAGATGAAGATGGAGCATTGCGATCTTCAAAGGTGCTATCTTTCCATGGCTTGAGTGGAGACCAAATATTTCCATGTTCGTTGGTTCTTAGGGAACCAGAAATTTGCCTAGGTGGAGGATCCAAAGGTGTATGATAAGATGCAGAAAAATCCAGAGGATTGCAAGGAATCGGAAGCGGTTCATGTACATGCTTTTTTCATGAATTGCAAAATCTGATCGCTACTTGCTCTAGAAAACTTAATCGTCGCGCAGTGACTTTTTGTTCAAAGTATAATTCTCGCTGTGAATCCATTTGGTTCTTTTGGTAATGATTTATCTCATTGATTTTCGCCTTAGTGTTAGAAGAGACAAATAGAGATCGTTTAGACCATTTTTTATCGGAATTGAATCCCGTGTGGTAAGAGGACCACTTATAGGTCGGCTCTTGACCTGGTGTAGGAGGAGGAAGTCGATGAGGGGTATCTGCTGAACTATCCGTGGTTGGTGTTGAGAAGGAGAGATGAGAGTTGTCGGAAGACATGTTTTTGTTTTCTTTTGTTTGTTTTAAGAGGAATACGAAATATATATATATATATATATATATATATATATATATATATTTGTTTTATCAAAAGAGATGCTATTTATTCATGTTTTAAAAGGTTATATATAGTTATTTTCAGAAAACAAACTTTCTAAAAAATTGTTGGTTAGTGTTCAAAATTTTTCTTGTGGATTAAAAATTGTTAACCAAAAATAGAATAAATGGAATTTATAATTAGCTGATAAGATCATTAAGTATTTGTAAATCGTGTCGTAGTTTAATAAGCGTTTGTTCATTTAGTGGTTTTGTGAAATATCTGCTATATGATTCTTAGTATTTACATATTCTAATGTAATAATTCCTTTTTCTACATTGTCGCGTAAAAAGTACGGTCGTATATCTATGTGTTTAGTACGTGAGTGACTTACATTGTTTTTCGATAAATTTATTGCACTTGTATTATCACAATATATTGGTGATTTATCAATAACTTTTTCGAAATCTTTAAGCGTTTGTTGCATGTATATCACTTATGCAGATGCTCAGGCCGTTGAAATATATTCGGCTTCGCAAGTGGATAAAGGGACACAGTTTTGTTTTTTTTTGCTAAACAATGAAACCAACGATTGTACGATAAAATGACACATTCCGTTAGTACTCTTACGATCTGTTTTACATCCACCAAAATTTGCGTCGCTATATGAAACAAGTTCAAATGATGATCCCTTAAGGTAAAACAAAGCATAATCTCTATTACTAGATAAATATTGTAAGATATGTTTAACAGCCTTTTGGTGAGACTCTTTTGGTTTTGCTTGAAATCGGGCACACAGATATACACTCATCATAATGTCGGGTCGACTAGCCATCAAATATAGTAAGGAGCCAATCATACTGTGATATAATTTTCATCAAAATCTTTTCCATTATTATCTTTTACCAAGTGAACACTAGTATTCATTGGTGTTGGATAGCTTAAAGTTTTATCCATTCCAAAACGACGTAATAAATCGTTACAATATTTTTCTTGATGAATAAAAATACCATTTTCAAGTTGTTTTATTTGTAAACCTAGAAATAAATTCAATTTGCCCATGTGAGACATTTCAAATTCACTTTTCATAATATTTGAAAATTACGTACAAAGATTTTGGTTAGTTGAATCAAAAATAATATCGTCTACGTAAATTTGTACAACTAAGATGTTGTTATTTTCTCGTTTAATAAATAAAGTCGTATCTATTTTATCTATTTGGAAACCAGATGCAATTAAATTATTCTTAAGGCATTCGTACCCGGCACGAAGGGCTTGCTTTAAACCATATAGGGCTTTGTGCAATTTGAAAACATGATTATGATATTTTTCATGAACAAATAATGGAGGTGGTTCAACATATACGTTTTCTTTAATAAAACCTTTTAAAAAAGCACTTTTGACATCCATTTGAGATAATTTAAAATTGCGATAACTTGCAAAAGCCAGTAATGTACATATGGCCTCGAGTCTTCCTACTAGAGCAAATGTTTCACCATAGTCGATACCTTCTTGGTTATGACCCTAAGCGACTCAATGTGCTTTATTCCTAACTATATTTTCGTTTTCATCTGCTTCGTTTTTAAATACCCATTTTGTTCCAATAACTGATTGATTTTCTGGTCTTAGTACTAATTCCCAAACATTATTATGTTTAAATTGATTTAATTCATCTTGCATGCTTATTATCCAAGGATCATTGTTTGAAGCTTCTTTATAACTTTTTGGTTCAAAATTTGACACAAAAGCAATATGACTTATTTTGTTAAGTTGATCTCTAATTACTCTGGAATTAAGATCGTCGATGATATTATCTTTTGGATGATCTTTTAGAATTCTAGGGGGTGACGCTAAAGTATTATTTTATGCTTTTGTCTCATTATTAAATGAGTTTGTTGTATTTATTATTGGAATAATTTGTTCATCGTCATTAGTATGATTGTTAAGGAAATTTTTATCAAATGAAACATGTAAACTTTCTTCAATTGTGTTAGTACCTTTATTAAAAATTGTATATGCCTTGCTACGTTTCGAATATCCAACAAAGATTCCTTCATCGGCCTTCGTGTCGAATTTTCCTAAATTATCTTTTGTACTTAATATAAAACATTTTGATCCGAAAGTATTAAAGTATGATACTTTAGGTTTTCTTCCAAAAAATATTTCGAAACAAGTATGTTTAGTCATAGGTCATGTAGTTATTCGATTTAAAACATAACAAGCCGTAGCAATAGCTTCAGTCCAAAAATGTTTTAGTAAACCGCTAATATTTAATAGTGTTCGTGCACATTCTTATAACGTACTATTTTTATTTCTACTACACCATCTTGTTGAGGTGTGCGGGGAAAAGAGAAATTATGACTTATGCCCTTTTTATTACAAAACTAGTGAAAAGATCATTTTTGAATTCTCCACGGTGATCACTTCGAATATTCCTAGTTTTCAAACCCATTTGAGTTTAATACTTTTAGAAAAAAATTTAAACATACCAAAAGTGTTACTTTTATGTTTTAAAAATAAGGTCCATGTATATCTTGAAAAATCATCAACTATTATGAAAACATATTTGTTGTAATTTGTAGATCTTACTTGAGTTGGACCAAATAAATCTACATGTAATAATTCTAATGGTTGTTTTGTAGAAATATTATTTTTAGATTTAAAAAAGCTTTTCTTTAGTTTATCGATTTGACAAACGTCACATAAATTTTCTACTTTATACTTTATTTTAGGTAAACCTCTAACTAGCTCATATTTTTCTAATTTATTTAAAATTAATATGACAGAATCGTTTATGCCTCAACCATGGATCTCATGTTTGGTGGTTAAGCATAAGTTTGAATTTTGATTTATATTCATATTTAAGACATAAATATTTTTGTTTCTAAAACCCTCAAAGATAAGTTGGTTGTTATTGTCGAAAATATTACATCTATCTTTTTCGAAATTAATTTGAAAACCTTTATCGCATAATTGACTAATGCTAAGTAGGTTGTGTTTTAAATTTTCTACTAACAAAACATTTGTAATAATAGGAGAGTTAGAAATACCAGAGTTGATGACTTCTCCGATGCCAACGACATATCCTTTCAAGTTATCTCCAAAAGTTACCGTTCAACCATCGATGTATGTTATATTCGATAACGTTTTTGAATTTCCGGTCATATGCTTGGAGCAGCCACTATCAAGTATCCATTTCTTCTTATTTTTTATTTTTGGTACCTGCAAGATAAAATGATTTAATTGGTACCCATATACTTTGTTAAGGTCCTAAATGTTAGGAGGAGCAGGCAGCCACACCCAAGAAGGTTTGGCACCTTTATGAACAATTTTTTTATTATAGACTACATTATCTAGAAAATTATTAATATGTTTTTGTCTAATCAAAATATTGTTTGTCTTAGGAATCCAAATTTTTATGTTTTTGGTATTCGTATTAGACTTAGGTGATTTTTTAGTATTTTGATAAATGAAACTATATTTCTTAATGTTATTCCCTTTTTGTTTAGGAATATTTTTAAATCCTATCATTTCTATTACCCGAAGGTTTTGATAAGATTTTAAAAATTTTGTTTTCCTTTATTAAATTTTGAAACATTATTTGTAATTTTATCTAATTTTTCTTTTAGTTCAAAATTTTCAATTTTCAATGATTCTATATTAATTTTCAAGTTGATATTTTCTTTTAACAAGTTATCCTTTTCTAGTTTAACTTTTCCAAAATCAATAGATATAGTCTCATATTCAACTAAACTACTTTTTTTTTTTCTTGAGATAATTCTAGTTCCTCCTCTAAAATAATTTTTTTATCTTTTAACATTCTTATTTCAAGTTCTAATCTATTTATTTTGGCTATGTGTTCTTTATTCAATTTTTTAATTTGTCTAAATTTATCATCTAATGCCTTGCTAAGCTCTAATAATTCATCATAGCTAAGTTCAGGACACACCTCACTAGTTTGTGCCATAAAACATATATTAGCTTGTTCTCCGTCGCTATCGCTGTCGCTATCTGATGATGATGAAGAGTTTGAATCATCCCATAATACTTTGAAATTTTTCTTCTTTCTGAATATTTCAAATTTGTTCTTCTTTTTATCATTGTTGGGCTTGGGACATTCTTTCTTCATATGTCCAAATTGATCACATTCATAGCATTTGATTGACATTTGATTTGTTGAGCTTGATTTTCCTCCTTTCTAAAATCTGGTCATTTTTCCAAACTTCTTGAATTTGTTGTAATTTTTGGCAATAAATACGATTTCTTCTTCATCTAAGTCCGAGTCTTCGTTTGTTGCTGGAAATGCTTTTTTTCTTCTCCAAATTTTGTTCTTTTCTTGCCTATAAATTAGCTTCATAGGACATTAAATTTCCTATCAATTCTTCAATTTAGAGTGTTGAAAGGTCATTAGCTTCTTCGATAGCTAATACTTTTCTTTCCCACTCTGGAGTTAAAGAATTGAGTATTCTAGATACTAAATTAAAATTTGTGAATTTAACTCCTAGTGCCATTAAATCGTGTTGAATGTTTGGAATCTAGAGTACATGTCCACTATAGATTCATTTTTTTTTCATTTTAAATGATGAAAATTGATTTTGTAAAACTGATATTTTAGTTTGCTTGACTTTGTTCGTGCGTTCGTGTGTAACTAATTATGCCAAATATCATATGCAGTGTTACATAACATGACACATGAAAATTCATTCCTATCTAATGAACAAAATAAAACATTCATGGCCTTGGCATTATTAGAAGCTGCGGTTTTTTGTGCATCATTCCATGTGTTCATAGCAGTGTTAGGTGCTTCATATTTATTTTGAGTGGTTGACCAAATTTGTAATTCGTTAGGCTCCACAAAAATTCTCATACGTGTTGACCAATATGCATAATTAGAACCATTAAAAAATAGGAGACGTGCTGTGGATTGTCCTTCTTGAAAAGTACTTTCCATATTAAAGTGATTCAAATATATATTACTGTACTTTGATCAAACCTTGTTTTGATACCAATCGAAAGTCTATGGGGTGGATCATGTAGTGTGTATGCAAGTATAAGTGACAGAGTATATAAAAATAATATTGATCTAAGTAAATATAGATTAAGCACACCAGAATTTTAACTAGTTTAGAACTCTCGTACTACGTCCAGTTTTGTAGCTCCCCTTTGGAATTTGACTGTCAAAAACCCTCGCTTCGCCGGAGGAATAGGCTTGGTTACAATAAGTTGTTCTTATCAAACGGATGTTCTAGTATAACACGGATGTTGACTAATTATTACAATTGCTTCTAATATATATCTAAAGAATATTGTCTATGAAGAACTGAGTATATGGAAGAGTGAATACAAGTAAAGATTGCTAGAGTGCAGAGATCAAGAATATAAGATAGAGTATAGAATTAGAAAGCGTAAGTAAGTAATGTGAGTACTATTCTCTTGATTCTTGATGCTATATATAGTTGTAGATAGGTATCTTGAGTAGTTGCATCCATTAACATACGCTCTAAAGTTGCTTCTGCTGATGGTGATGAGTTGTGGTGAAGAGAAGCGGATATGTCCATTCGCATATGGCAGTTGCAGTTCTTTTCTGAAGTTCGAGTTTGAATTCAGATGTCTGGTGTTTGTTTCAGACGTCTTATTCTATTTTTTTATTACAGTAGAAGATCAGACGTCTGAGTGCTATTACCAGACATCTAGTTTGGCCTGAGTGTTGTTCCAGAGAACTATTTTAGACGTCTGGCTTGTGCACCCAGACGTCTGATATGGTGCATGTCAGTTTTTGTGCATTCTTTCTTTTGCTTCTTTGTATATATCGACTTGTAGTCTTTTGTAGTGTCCTCTGAGCCTTGTTCTTGTCTTTCTAGTGATGTTGTTCTAGCAAGTACCTCTATATATAAATATATATGTATATTCGATTTCCATTGTATAGTTGTTTTCACCGAAACTGTAGATTGGATTTCCTAATACATGCTTCTCCTTTCCTGACCGTCATTGCCCCAAATTCCACTGTTACTCCTTTAGTTCGCTTCCCTTATAATTGTAACACCCCTAATTTTTATTGATATTATTCAGAAGATTTAATTAGAATAAATTAAATAAAATAATGTAGATAAGGAGATTGAGGTTGATTAATAAACTAAGCTTCCATGCTTATTTAAATCAAATGAACTTATAAATGGTTAAGTAATTAAACATTAGAGCATTAGCGTAAATAGCTGACCATATTTCTCACCCTTATACCATTTCCCCTAAGTCATACACGTTCATTTTTATCACAAGAAAAACTGTAAACGTAAGAAAGAGAAAGTCCGACCATTAGGAAGAAAGAGGAGAAGAGAAATTCAAAGTAAAGCTTAGGATTTAAGCTAGAAGAAATCAATATCAACCAATCTTCAATTTCTTTATTGATTATAAGGTGATAATAATCATTACATCTCTAGTTTTGGTCGTATAATCGTATGGTTCAGATTTAAGGGATAGATTCATTTTGATGATTTATTGAACGATGATATGCTTGATTTTAAATTTATATGGTTTAAAAAAGGATGTTTAAATGAAGATATACATGGTTTTAGGGTAAAACCAAAGATAAATGATTTTTAAATGCCATGGAAAAATTATATATTATGGAAAATATGATTTTGGAGTTGGATTTCAATTTTTATAATTTTTCAAGCGTGGAGAATTAGTTATGAATTTTTGAAGGAAAATATGGTTATTTGGGTTTATAAATTTATTTTGAAAATATATTAAGAATTTAGATATAAAATTTTAACATGTTAGATAAAATGAGTAAAGTGAATTTCTTGAATTTTTTGGGATTTTTACTAAGTGATTTAATATGGAAATTAAACTATTTTGAAAGGAGGACCCAAATGATTTAATTGTTTTGTTAATAGGAAGGGCTTAATTGTTAAAAGTTATCATGTTTTTAGTTTAGAGAAAATGCGGAAAATATTATCCAATTATTTGAAAGTTTAATGTAATTAATCATGTGTTTACAAGTGGGCAAATTAGTTACAAAAACTTTACTTTATTTGGTAAAAATAGCCTTTTTGCTCAGAAAAAGGAGATCTGTCTTCTTTAGAAGGACACTCCGACACAGACCTTCCGCCCCCAACCTAGTCAAACCTTGTCGAAACCAGTAAGACCAATACACGCGATATCATTTAAATGGTACGTAGTGGATTGGAGAAAGGTAGAAGGTAGGGAGTCGAAATGTAGCTTTTGAAGGGGTAGGCTTCTTTGTTTTATTTTGTTTTAAAAAATAAGCGCTTTCCTGTTTATAAATGAGTTTCGAAGTAGTCAAAACCTATGGTTTCGAAAGGGGATTTCAAAGAGGCTTTCGAAAGAGGGCTGTCACCTATGTTTCAAAAGAAGTAGCTTCCAAAGGAGTTACTTAGATTTTGTTTAAAGCTTTCGGAAGGGTTAGTTTCGACCAAGTCAATACCCTTCTCGAAATTGATGAGCTTCTGATGGTATTGAAGACATCAATGTTGTCGAAAGGTCCAATTGTTTTTATGAATACAAGCTACTTCCTAATGCTTTCGAAAGAGGCTGGGGGTTTGGAAGGGAATGGTTTCGGAAGGGGTTTCGAAGCTAACCTTCAATTTTTTACCCAGGTGTTTTACTACTTTCGAAAGGATGGTTTCGACACCATCAAACTTCCCCAATACTTTTTGAATTAAAGAATGGTTTCCGAAGAGATACTTTTGCCTATGATCACTTTAACCCAAAATGATATTTTAAGTATAAACCCAATGTTTTTGAAAGGGATACTTTCAATGGTTTCGAAGGGTAACCTTCATTGGTTTCGAAAGGATACTTTCAAATGGTTTCAAAATTATGCTTCTATACTTATATGATAATACTTTAACATGGTTGAAAGGTTTCGAAAGTGATGTTTTAAAGTATTCGAAAGGCAGGGGCCTAGTGTTTTAAAGATGGATTTTCATGCTTTCGAAGGAGGTCATCCTATGAGGTCGGAAGCAAGGTTTTGAAGGTTTCGAAAGGTTTTAAAACCCAAACTCAAATTTTAAAGGAAAAACCTATAGCTTAAATAAAAGAGTTTTGAAAGGACTTTTAAGTAAGTAAATTTATAGAAGTATTGCCTTGATAAAAATATAAGTTAAAGGGATTAACTACGTTTTATATGAAATGTATTTCGAGAACTTTAAACCCACAAGAGTGGTATTTTTAAATTGTTATGTTTTCTTCTTCAAATATGAACATATTCACATGCAAACCTATAACCGTATTTCAGGGGTAAAAAATTGTAGAAGAACTAGCTAGGTTAACCCAGTAGTGAATATAAATTTATTAAACTCCTGAATGGGTAGAATTGCTGTAACGACCCAAAATTTTTAACGATTCAAATAACGGAACTAACTAAATTTTTCATGAAAATAAACAATTAAAATTTTGCAAAGAAAATTTGATATTTGGAATACGTCTATTTAAACTAGCAAGTGTCCAATTTTCATTTGAAAATATGAAAGTTTGTTTGGTGGTGAAATCTAAATTTAAAATTTTAAATCAGTAAATTTCTTGAACGTTAAATATTTTTGAAGTATGAATATTTTATATAAGAAAAATGTAAATCATTTTCTAAGTGAGACATCATAATTAGTTTTGCTAAATTTGGACTTCTCTAGCCCCGTTTATCTTATTTTGGACGATTTAGCAACAGCTTGGCAGCGAATGTCGAGTTTTGATAGATAGGTCATATCTCTATTATGTGTGTACCATCTTGTTCATCCCATCGCGCTGATCTGTGCAGTATATTTATCTGTGTATTTCAACATCCAGTACACGGTGAAATCTGCAAAACGATTAGCTGTATCGATTATGCATTTGAGCCTTTTGGTTTCCTATGTCCTTTCAATTATCCATCGCAAGAAAACCAAATAGCCACTTGTTTTTAATATTCCGAAAAATTAAATGGATGACCTTTTCTATTCCTACCATTTCACTATAATTCTGGTTTGTTTCCTTTCCTCTCCTCTTGTTCCTTCTTTGCCGGGCTTCTAATATATATATATATATATATATATATATAATATTAGTTTGCTTATTTGCATTGAGAATCCGTTCTTTTGTTTTGCATGCATCCCTCCCTTCTCCGCCCTATCCACTTCACAACCTCTACCCACACTAACTTTCACCCTCCAGCCAACCTTGCTCCTGCCACACCATCCTCGACCCATCCCTCTGCCTGTGCCGAGCACAACAACCCTCATCGGTTGAGACCTCTCCGACCAGATCCGACCCGACATTTACTTCCCCTCCCTCTCCTCAGTCTCGCACCTTGCTCGACCAGACAGAGCTTCCTCTGACCCAGTAGCCACCCCTTCCTATCTCTGAACCCATGCCCCATCTCCACACAACAGTCTCACCCCTCTCCACATCGCCAGCATGCAGCTGAACCCCTGCCAAATCTAGCCTCCACCAAGTACCGCAGATCAAAACCCGACCTACCTCATAGCCGCAGCAACCAACCTTGCTTCTCCCATCCTCCTTCACCTCTCCCCCTCTCAAATCCAAGCCGACTACCACCAAGTCTCCCCTCCACCTCTCTTCTCCATCTATGCCTCCGCTCAGACCAACCTCCACCCCATGAGCTCATCCGAGCAGCACACAACTCCCCATACGACAACCTTCCTTTCCTCGCTTATGCTCCACTCCTCATAGTCTGACCTTCCTCTCTCCACTCGCCTCCCCCTACCACAGCCCTCCAGCACCCGAAGCCACACCTTGCTCCGCTCTACTCAGCCGGCCGAACCACTCACCTTGTCGACCACTCATCCACTAATAGCCGTTGCAAACCCTTCGACCTACCGCTTTTTCCGGCTGAACTCCACCCAATAGCAATCACTAGGCTCTTCTCCTTCTATTGTAAAAAAAGAAGAAAGAGGAATATATATTATATATATTGAATTTATCGATTCAAGTTCATCGTGCTTTGCTTTGGAATTTGTGCTTGGATTTGTAGATCGTTTCGCTATCATTCTTTTCTCTAGCCTCGAAATTTAAGCGATAACTCACGATTAACTTTCTTATGTTTAGTAAATTTATTTCATATGAAATGACTATTGAAATATGTTGTTAAATTTAATTGGTTAGTAATTAAATTATTGAATATGATATGTTAATATTTTAAACAATTTTTAACCTATGCTAATTGACATATGATCCATGCTTGTAATTGATATGTTATGCTATTTTATATTATTATTCTATTGTTCTCACACTGCAAGCTCCATATTAGTTGGGAAATCCCTACGGATTGAAATGATACATACCCGAACAATCTTATAGATTAGGGAAAATCGTTATGGGTTGAAATGATAAACCTAAGTGATTTTATTAATTTTAAAATTGTAGGATTACGGGTTGAAATGATATATACCCGTAAATATTAAATTATTATAGATTAAAATGATAAATATCTGTATCACTTGACCATCGAATAGGAAACTATATACAAACACCGTTGGCCTATTTTTAAATGATTTCTAGAATTTTTAAAAGAAAATATACGTGTTTTAATAAATATTGATTTTTAAAAATATTGATTTTAAAAATATAATATATTGATATTTAATTTAAATATGTGTGTTAAATTTAGATTTTTAAATTATATGTTTGGAAATTTTAAATTTATAATTTAAGTTTTGAAAAATGTAAATTTTAAGCTTTCACTTATAATTTTATTATTTTTAAATATATGAAATAAAAATTTAATATAAAATAGATTTAAAGATAAGATTCGATTTAATTAAATTTTAATATAATAAAATGTAATTTAATAAACTTTAATTTAATTAATATATATAATATTTATTTAAAATTTATATTAATATTTTGAAAATAGATTTTGGTAACAACTTTAATAAATTAAGGTTGGAAAGATAAATTAAATTGATTTGTAACTTAATTCATTTAAGAATTATTTTTATATAGGAATTGATTTGAACTTATTAATTTTGAGATTTTAAAGATATGATTTTCATAACTTGATAACTGGATTATGATTAAAGGTGATTAAACGAATATTTTCAAATTTAAATAAAATTGAAATTGAATATTTAGGATTGATTTAAATTTGTAATTTGAGATTTTATTTAAATGTTATTAAAAAATGATTAAGTGAATATTTTAAAAATTAAATAAAATTAAAGTTCAATTTTTGAAATATAAATGAAATTTATCAAATTGAGTTATGGTAAACGTTTGATATTTGAACTTTGAAACCCATTGAATTTGAAGTGGTTTAAATTTGTAGTTTGAACCTAGATTTGAAATTGATATAAATTAAATGGTTTTAATGAGGATTTATATTTAACCTTTAACCCTTTTAACTGAAATCTTCGAGCTGAGATTGATTTAAATTGACTTTTGGAACTAAAGTTGATTTGGATTGATTTGTGAAAATGGAAGAAACAATTTTAATTTGAAACTATTTTCGAAATAAACTCTTTTAACATAAAAACTATTTTAATATGTTTTATTTTAAATTTATAAATAATTTATAATATATATATATATATATATATATTTAATGTATAAACTATTTCTAATATATAAACTTTTAAATCTATAACCTATTTTTAGATATAAACTATTTTAAATGTATAACTATTCCGATATATAAACTACTTTCAATATTTAAACTTTCTTAAATTGGAACTGTTATGGTTTAGATTTAATGGATTTAAATGTGAATACTTTGATATGATGGTTTAACTTATTTTGTGATTATGATTTTGGAAAACAATACGATTTAAAGTTAATAATGATTTCCAAAGTGAATATGATTTCGGAAGCATATGATTTTGAAGTGAATATGATATTTTGATATCAATTATGAATCGGCTTTGAAAATGTAAAAGAACCAATCGGTGTGAAATAAGCGTTTAGTTGTTAATGAGATCGGGATCGGATATTGTCATACTCTCTACCAATACCGAAAGCCACTTTAAAACTGTGCATGTGGGGGAGAACCCAGAACGAAGTAGGATGGTTTGATGAACGATTCTGTATGAGGTATGAACGTAGCCCTAATCCCTTCAGATCAGCTTGATATGACTAAAAATGAGGTGGCACCTCCAATCGAGCATGCTTCTTTGAAACCATATCTATTATTTTTGTGACTTGATTGGGGCGCACCTTTGATTATGGGAGTGTGTCTCAAGGTGAGCAGTATAGCTACTATGTGTTACCACCGGTCCAGATTCACAAAACGGTAGTATCCTACCCTGGGCATTGCCTCGCGAGCCTTGTCATATGCCTTATCGAGCACGTTATGAGTTTGATTTGCATCGTACATATGGAGTGCTCACTGAGTATCCCACCTGTTTGGTGGTGCTTACAGTATCTGTATAGACTACAATATTTATATAAAAATGTGTTAAGGGGATATGGGTAACGTCTTAATGCTATTTTAATATTTTACTTTACTATAGACATTATCTATATAGTGTATTGTATTATATATGTAGATAGTTTGACATATCCCTAAAGGATGGATCCCAAACATCCTTTAAGTTATATTACATTTCACTCAGACATTTCACTTGAGTTAATTTACTTACATAAGAATGTTAATCCCGACTCAAGTGTTTTGTGTTTTGCTTTATGCTCGGGTCAGCCTGAGTGTCATAGCATTTGAGACTCACCTTTGGAGCTTGGAGCTTTTCTTGGAGATCTATCTTTATCTATTCAGCTTTGCAGTTATTTCAGTTATTTCCAGTATTGGTGTTCATACTCTGTTATTTTCTTATGTATTAGAGACTTATATGTAATTTGGATTTCAATTGTATTTGGTTTAGACTCTGTTGTTTCTGTAGTAGCTTCATGAACTACTATTCATCTATTCCGCTGCTTATTGTTGTATAACTCCGTGTTTGTGATTTTGTGATTGATTTATTTACTATATATGCTAAGTTTTTCCAAATATAAATCAACAGTCTGTTGTTTTGAACAATTCAAGTTTGACATGTATGTATTATTATCAATTTGAATATTTCGAAAAGACGGGTCATTGCAATTGCATCCAGGGAGTCAGGGAGACCAAAAAATAGGATGCTTAAACTTTGGAGTTGCCCAGTAGATAGATTCATAGTAAACCCATGAAAACTATGATTATATAGTTGTTGAAGTAGCCAACAGGTTCATAGTAAACCCATGAAAACTATGTATTAAGGACAGTTGGCAGAGGTTAAGTAGTTTGTAGTGAACCCATGAAAACTATATTCGGATTTAGAATTGACATCAGTCAATAGGTTCCTAGTCAACCCATGAAAACTAGGATAAGAAAGAAGTTAATGAAAGCATTAGTAGGTTTCTAGTCAACCTATGAAAACTAGGATGAGAAGTGAGTTACTGGATAAATCCATAGATTCCTAATCAATCCATGAAAACTAAGAAAAAGGGATTAGCTATTGGAATGACTAATAGGTTTAGGGGGACCCATGAGTTAATTAATTTAATTGGCAGGAGCCTGCAGGTTCTTAGTGACCCCATGAAAACTATGAAATAGGACAGGGTATCCATGTGTAATGAAAAAGGTCATTAGTAAACCCATGAAAACTATTAGGTTAATATTGACCCTAGAAGCTATAATTATGACATGGTGTCAATTTAAACTGGAGGATAGGAATTCCTAAATGTTTGTATATATGCATATCATCATAATGTTTTGAAACATATATTTTTAACCATTGTGGATGCAGGAGCACTATACCGGTTTTATAAAGATTTTAGGATACTAGTGACGGGAAAACCCGTTTTGCTAAGCGGCGTGGTCTCACTAGATATCTAAAAGGATTGAGATGTTAGATTATTATTCATACGAGGCTTTGTGTCCGACTTGAATTTTTTGTTTTCCCCTTAAACTCTCAGATACTCAATTGGTTTTGAGTAATTTGGTATTTAAGGTTTTCAGGTTCTCTTCTTAGACGAATAAAGCTTTCGGAGGCGTGCAGAAGGTATTTAGTTATTTAGAGTTATCTTTCTCAACGGTGTATTTGGATGTAAAGGCAGATTTATTAGCCTTATTATATACTTTGATTAACCAAGGGAGCATTTTTATATGTCATCTTGGCGTATGTGTAATAATTATATTTTGCTGAACGTGGTTAACGTTTTAGGATTAGGTAATGAAAATGAAATGTTTTGAATGGAATGTGAAAATATGTTTTTGAATTGTTAAAATTTTCTATATTCTTGTGACCTGTGTATCAATGAATCTAGCACCGTCATATTTGGTTGTTGAGGATTAATAACTATGGATGACTGCAGCATCTGTAGCCGTTAATTTTGGGACTCCAAATAGGGGGATGTTACAATAATGCACTTTAGAGTCTTCTGATGCTCATTCTATAGCTCTATGTCCATGCTTCAGCTGCTTTGAGCCATATTTAGACTATTATTCTGATGCATAATTTTCAAATAATATCGTTGCGCAAATGCATCCCCAACCAACAATACAATTTAGTCTCTCTAACTTTTACCAAATAAGAATGAAACTTAGATACATGATTTGGCATGAGGCTAAGAAACAAAATGCATGCTTATTACTAATCAAAACAAGTTAAACCAAAGCATACATACATCTCTATTTATATTTATTCAACCAACAAATCATGGGTTTAGCTGATTATGTAATAATATATATCCAAAATTCATATTGAGAATTTATCTCTACGTATAAAATTTGATAGCTTTTGCATCGCTACTATTATGCCATTTATATACTACTGAAACCATTAAGAATATAAAATCAAAAAATATAGTAATAGTATGTATAGAAGAATTCAAAAATGATAGAGTGACCAAACATTACATCATTGTTAACTTGAAATACTCACAGTAAACAGTGTTATTTCCATCTACAATAATTTCTTACTGGCAAAAACTACCCTACATGGTTGCAAGAAACTAGTTTTTTTAGCCCAATCTACCACATTAAAATGAAAATAGCAAATTACATTATATTTGAATAAACCAATCTTCAAAACAAAATGTTTTCTAATATAAGATCCATCTTATAGTTCATTATCGTTTATAAACTTGCACAGTACTGCCGCTCGCCCATTATATCTAATGAATGCCTGCAAACCCATTTACAAATGTAATATCCATATTCAGTTAGCCAACTGAATTCATACGAAGATTTGTCTCTGTAGAAGAAATGTAATCAACATTCGAGCAATATAATATAGGGTTATATCACTTATTTGAAATGACAAACGAAATATCAACTTACTGGTGAATTTGTTACACCAATACTCAAACCTAAATATGCTCCTATAATGGTTTTTATCCATCATTACAAAATGATTCATTAGTTTGAGTATTTTGAGCATAATCCATTACAGCTCCAGTAATTTTTAAGGTAATTCACTCAACAAATTTTGCTCTTATACTTGATAAATTGATGTACATAAAATGCTTAATAGTCAAAATAAATAAAACAATTAGTACATACATGGATAAACTAATAAATTAGTAAATTCATCCATATATGGATAAATTGAGAAATTAATTATGGATAAACTCAAGTGTGGATCAACTAATAAAAATTGGTGGATAGAAACAAAATTGCCCTTTTTAACATATACATAAAATCTTATATGTGGATATTAAATTAATATTTAGAAATACTATATAATATATATATATGTTTTATTGTAACTTATAATTGTACACACACACATTTAGCCATAAAATAATTTTATTTATTTATTTTAAACCTGCGATTTTAAAATTGTTCTATGAAAAATCATTTTTTTATTTAGTTTTGTATGGAAATCAATAAAAAAAATTTCAAAAGTAATTTTAAGCATGTACATATTATATTGAATGTTAACATATATATTTTATAATACACACACAGATATGTTTGTGTATGTGTATATATATAAATAACTTCATACAATATTTAAATTGATTATTATATACATATAATAAATTCAAATTTAACTACATATATATGGAAAAATTATTTTCGAAACTATAGAATATATATATATATATTAATGAAATATAAACATCTACTTTACATAATTGTATCTGTATATTAAAATCGGTTTTATTTAAAATCATTTTTAAATATTATAGTATTCAAAAAATATTTTTTTTAACTTATGGCCAAGAGCTATATGTATGTAAAAACATATAATTTTTTTTATATATATATTAAAAAAAATTGATACATACATATATACATTTTCATCCAATGAAGACAGCACAAATATATATAGATTCATGATAATTCATGTACTAACTATAGCACATAAATAACACAATGAGCAATATATATGTGTGTGTGTGTGTGTAATTGTAAGAAAATATTTTCCTTAACCAAGGCTTAGTTGTGACACGTTGAAATGATGAATTCGAAACTCCTTGAATCAGTATCCAGAATATATAAGGAGCTACCAATTTGAAATCAACAACAATTGATCTTCTTTATATTTAAGTTATGTTTTGAATGCTTGAAAAATTAAAGGAGGAGGACAACAAATGGCTGGCCAAGGTCTTGTCTAGAAGGAGCAAAAAATAGAGAGAGTGACAATGGAGTTTAAAGTGTTTAAGTAATGGAGATAAAGAGGAGCAAAAGGGGGATCAAGATCGACACTTGCCTCTTACCTTTTCCTGCCTTTTGAATCATTATTCAAGCCCCAACTCCAACCCCTAGGGCTGGTCACTACAACTCTCTTCTAGGCCTCCAAATTACTTCAACCCCAATTAAATCAATATGCATTTAAATCTAATTCAAACGCTAATAGATATCGCATATCAATATGTGTGTTTATAACTATTATATATACACTATTTAATATTGATCAACATAAATTAAATAATTTTTTATAATTAATTTATTTAATTAATTTATAATAATTATAATTAATTAAATCAAGTGATAATGAGAGTATTCAACGTTTCAGTTGTATGCCTCTTAAGTGTAATTTTGATCAACGACTAATATAGAACAATTCAAATATTACGTTCATATGTTATCTTAGATAGTGGAGTGACAACATGGCCATATTTATTAATTAAATAGTTTCGATAAATCTAAATTTTACTTATTTTAAGAATTTCCCTTTGGTGACAATAATTTACACCACTTCTTTTCTTTAAAACTATACCGCATTAGAACTTATTGAATTTGGTAATTGTCAAAATGCCAATATCGTCAATATTCAACTTTATAATCCAAACACAAAGTCCTTGGTTCAATAATAACAATTATTATTAATCGAACTGCTCAAGATAGAGACTTTGAATTGGACTTCAAATGACCGTGATACAAACCACATATTACCAAGGAGACGAATTCTCTATTGAATAGCGTCTCGCTTCCAATACTTCCACAAACCAACTTCAGTCATTCAATAGACGTCGTGCCATGATTTAACTATAATCAAAGTATAGTTTCCATAATATTAAAGCTCGATAGTATTCTTAAGTCAAGGGAATTTTATAATACTGTCACATCGATATTTTCAGATTGACCTTAGTTATATTAACCAATAGAAAACTATAGAATGAGTAATTTCATAGTTATCCAATAACTATCAGTACGTAACCACTTGGTACCCAAGCATCCATGAGTAATAAATACACTACCCAATATTTGAAGAACTTTATGTACTCTTATCTCAACGGATCTTGATACATCTTGGCTAGGAATATTTAAAACGATGGCATTTACTATATTAGGATCGACTGCTCATGATTACAATACCTTGTAATTACTATCACAAAATGCACCATCTATGAATTTTCTATTAAATATAGTTTTGATTAAATAAATAATTATATAACATATTATATCAAGTATATAATAGATAGAAAAAATCTTTTATTTTGAAAGAGATTTTATTGCAGAGTTAATAATTTATAATAAATTATATAATTGCCCTTATGGCATACCTTTAGCTCTATCAATCTCTCACTTGCACTTGGAGCCAATTATGGAATCTCTATCACGTCCCTTCGTTTAGTTTGATGAGGATTGATCAATTTAGATACTTTATGAATGGATCTGCTATGTTGTTTTAATTATCTACTCTATCAATTAACTCTTTCCCATACTAATAAACTGCCTTTATCATGTGGAAATATTCAGAGTTTGTTTATTGACTTCTAATGAGCTCTTTGTTATCATATAACAATGATTTTTATTCTTAATAATTGAAATCACGCCTAGCTCAATTATGAATTAACGCATTTATATTTATACATTGCTTTTATTGTGGTGCTATTCAAGGCAATATACTTAGCATTTTCATTGAATTAGCCACAACTCTTGTTTTGAATGTTTCCAACTTAAAGCTCCTTTAACTAAGGTTTGAACATGAATTTAATATTCATATGTTATACTCAATATCTCTTATGATGTTTGAGTTCGTACACTCCTTCATAAGTAGTTCATTTTTTCTATAAACAGTTTTTTAGTATTTCATTAATATTTGAAAAAACATTTCACTACTATTTATTGGTTTTAATTTGGATGTGATATTTTTTTCATGTATCAAATAAATTAGCTAAATGTGATATTATAGACAATACAACATTTATTATAACTCCTATTATCAATACATAAGGAATCCGGCTTACATTTACCATTTTAAACATTTTAATAAGGTGTCTTTGCATATCATTTGGGATATTCCCAACACTTTTTATATCAATTATAAATGATACCATTTACAAATCCAATGCTGAGTATTAAACAACTAAACTATAATGATTTAACTCTACTACATCATTAATAATCATAAGTTCATTGTTTACCTTTTAGAAATACTTTAGTACCTTTAATAGTTCTTTCTTATGGACACGGACTTTCCCTGCATTTTGATAGAAAACCAAACTATTTGATATTTCTATCAAAATACTTAATTTCGATGCTTATAAAATGATATTTTATATCATTTCTTGGATCATATCCGAAAACTCACAAACTCAATATTGCTCCTCTAATTTTCAGACATTATGGTTGTTATATGCAAATAGTCTATTCTAAATCATTATTTTGAATTTTTCTATTTGCATATGTACCAAAACACAAAGTCATACAAAGTGATAATTTTATGAGTAACTCCGAATTAACTTAAGCAAGTTGAATGACAAATCTATTGTGCTAATTTCAATAATTGAAATTTACGATGTTATTCTTATCAGCATTGCTCATTACATTCCAACTATATTAGTCTTGCTTTTGAAGAAACATTCATTTACAATATATCATATCCTTTTAGGTACAACTACCAACATTGTATTTTTATAATGTATTTGGAAATCGTTTGGATTTCTACACCTTACTATATGGTAGAGTCAATACTCTTAATGGTTTAATTGAAAACCGAGGATTATCTATTCTCGATACTGATAAAAAAGCCACAGTCTCTCTTCAATGTGAGTGAATACTTATTAGGCAATGCATTGTGCTCATTTAGGTTTGGTTAGTTCCATTTCATCCCACATAATCAGTTTTATCATTGGATCGTATCCAAGTCCAATTTACTATTAATAATTTCTTGAAGAAATTCCTTTTTTACGAAGTTGGTATTTCTTGAAACAACAATTGTTCTTAGTGCAAGGAATAGGTATTCATAAACATTTTATGAGTTGGCTCATATGTAAAACCGATTTGGTTTAGTTTACAATACTTAGGTTCAAAACATACTAGTCATTCAATGACTATCGTTCCTAAACTTCTGTTGAGGAGATTCATACAAGATCCCTCACGTACAATTATTGCATGTAGTCTTTTGACACACATAACCTGCCATCTTCTTAGCCTAGGATATGTTAGGGTTTCTTATAAACTCTTATCTTGATGATTTTATAAACTATTCTTTTAGATGAAATTAATTTTAATTTTGTATCATATGTTGGAACTGGACCAGCCTGCAGCGGAAGTTATGCCTGAATTTCAAAAAATTTACCCTATTGGATTTTCATTAGGCCTATAAAGTCTAACTGAATTAGCATATTTATAAATTTTATTTAAATAAATCATTTATTATAGTTAAATTAAAATATTTTAAGATTTGAAATTAATTTTATTTGATTTAGTTTATACATAAATGTATTACATACATACATGTGTTAGTGCATGTGTAACATAATAATCTGTGAAAGGTATAATATGCCCATATGTAGATGTTGGGATTTTCGTCACAACAGACATATTAGCTCATTTTGTATGTCACGTATGTTGTTCATGTATATGTGTTACAATATATATATATATATATATATATATATATATATATATATATATATAAACACATATGTATATATAAATATATTGTATATAATATATGAACATAAAATATTTATATACAGATAAATATATATATAGAGAGAAGAATTATTAGAAATTATTTATAATTCAAAATTAATTTAGTTTTGTGAACATAATAATTTTAGAATTTTAATTTTTATATATTATGAATAAAATAATGTTTTCATCCATAAATAATTGACATAAAATAATCTGTTGATGAAAATTCAAATTTTAAAATTTTATATAATCTAGGATCATAAAATAGAGCTTAAAAAAATATGAAAATTTTTCAAAGTTCAAATATTATTTTTAAAAACAGATACATTGATTCGAAAATAATTATTTAAAATAAAATATTATTGAAAATTAAAATTTTAAAATTTTGGAAATTCTAGAATCATGAATGAAAGGTTATGAAATTTTTTGAAGAATTTTTCAATTAAATTATTATTTTTGATAAATCATAAACAAAATTTTTGAAATAATATTAACTATTAAAAATAATAAACTTTACCGAAAATATCCTTAATTTTTTCTATACGTTTCTAGAATGATATAAAAATTTAAAAAAATATAAAACAGAATTTTTAACGTAATAACTATTTTATATATAATAAATAATTCAAAATTCAATGAATGTTAATTTAATTGTACAAATATATGTACGATAATTAATTTTTAAAATTTTAAATTCATATTATATATAAATAAGTGTACTAAAATTTTAAATTATATATATTTTATATATGCATATATGCTATTATGAGAGAGAAATATACACTAATACACACACACATATATGAATTTATTAATAAATATATATATATAAAACAATTATTAATGACAAAATTTGATTTTTTTTTTACAGTAAACAACATTTGTTTGTACGTAAATCAAATAGTAAAATAAACAAATTACGCACATAACTAAACTGATTTATGACAACCACATCTACTTACAAAATCTCACCTAACTAAACTTATAATGGGAATATATTTAAAAGATATGAAATTTCTAATTATATGATCATAGAATATAATTTAATTAATGTAATATGAATTAAATTTACCAATTTAATGATGCCTTTTGAATCCACGTTGAACCAATGACTTCCCATCCTTTTACTGTTCTTGATTCGTCAAATTGCAAGTACGGAATCACCGACCTCTAACTATCGAATAGTATTATTTTAATTTGAAATATATTTGGAAATTTTGGAGTGGATTGAGAACTATGTTTTAACCAGCAATGTGGAAGGTAATGGCGGCCAAAAAGGTTAGTCATTATATATATATATATATATATATATATATAGGGTTGTATAAGAGAGGTTAACCATTCTCACTTGATCTCAATCCATTATCTCTAAGCCATTTCCCTATGTTTTAGCCACCCCTAGACCTTTCCAAAACTGAAATTTTGCAGCCCTAATGATGGGCCTTAAACCCATCTAAGCCCAAGCCAAAATATTATGCAATTAAATCTAATTTAATCGCTTGTCGATATTGTATATCAATGTATTTATAAATGTTATAAACACTAGTATGGGCCGGTGCTTCGCACACGGCCTGTTTGTATCATTGTATACGTCAGTATTTTGTTTGAGTGCAAACATGTAACGGAAAACAAGAGCATTTTTGGAATTTCAAAAAGACACCGAGTAAATTAGTTCAACCAATTTTCTTTATTAGTAGTAGAGATATATAACATTATTTATTTCTCAAATCATATTCAAATTTATAATTAATAATTCATAAATATTAATTAATTTGATTAATTTATAACAATTATAAACTAATTAAATCGTTCGCTCTTAAGGGAATTCATCATTTCGGCGGTGTAACTCTTGGGGATAAATTTGGTCAGTGATTAACATCGAACTAATCAAATGTTAACGTTCACGCGTCACTTAGCAGGTGGTGTGATAGTATGGCCAAATTTATCGCTTACTCATTTTCGGTGAAAATCCAATTTTTGTTTAATAAGCGTTACCTGGTTGTGACATTTGTTTACACCAATTCTCTTCGTCAAAACTATATCACTTAGGACTTATGGAATTTGGTAACGGTCAAAATTCCAACCTCATCCACATTCAACTTTATAGTCCAAATTCAAAGTCCTTGGTTCAATAATAACAATTATTATTAACGAAATGCTCTGGCGCTTTGACTTGACTGTGATACTAACAACATATAATTGAAGAGACGAATCCTCTCTTTAATAGTGCTTCACTTCCACTACTTCCACTCGACCCAACTATAGTCACCCGATGGACGCGATGCCATGATTTGGTTATAATCAAAGCAGAGCTTTCATATTGAAGATCCACAGTATTCTCAAGTCGAGAGAACTGTGTAAATCAGCCACATTGATATTTTTTTGTTTGACCTTAGATATATTAACCAATAGAAAACTATCGAGTTAGTCGTTCCATATTTATCTAATAACCATTAGTACGTAACCCCTAGATGCCCTTGGCAGTCATGAGTAATACACTGCCCAACATTTGGAGAACATTATGTACTCTAGTCTCAATGGATACATGATATTCAGTCTCGATGCATCTTGACTAGGAACATTTAAAATGGTATATTTGTTTCATTGTGATAAATTACTCACAGTTACAACACTTTGTACCTACTATCACAAACTATACCATTTATGGATTTTTCTATTAAATATACTTTTAATTAAGTTAATTAGTTAATATAATCACATTATATCAAGTATATAATATGAAGAAAATACCTTTTATTTCGAACAAGACCGGTCAATGAGTTAGATATATGTAACAAATTACATAATTCCCCCTAAGGCATACCCCTAACTCTATCAATCTCCCACTTGCACTTGAGATCAATTATGGAATCTAATTCCAACTTCTCCAATCAGTTTTCTCAAAATTAGTTAGGTCAGTCCCTTAGTGAATGGGTATGCTATTATGTTTTAATTATCTACTTTGTCGATTAACTCTCTCTGACACAGATAAACTGCCTTTATCATGTGGAACGATTTGAAGTATATCTTTCGAATTCTAGTGAACTTTAAGTTCTATCAAGACCAATTTTATGACATTGTTATCTTACAATAGTATTATGGAATTCTCAATATTCAGAATCATCTTTGACTTAATTATAAATTTATGCATTTATACACACACACATTAGTTTATTGTAGCGCTATTCAAGTTAATGTTTTCAACATTTTGTTGAATCGACCATAATCACTTTTATTTTGAAACATTTTCAAATTAACATTTTAACTTGAATTTTATCATCGACTATCACTTATAAAAGTTTATGTCCAAACGTTCCATCATAACGAGTTCATGGTTTCTATAAACAATTCTCTAGTATTTCACAAATACACAAGAACACCTCAAACAACCATTTAGTGATATCGATTTGGATTTTATATTTGCTCCGTGTATCAAATACATAAACAAAACACAATATCATACTTAACATTATATATATGATAATTCATATTGGTAATGCATAAGGAATCCAATTACATGTTATCTTTTTAATAGGGTGTTCTTATATATTGTTTTGGGACAATCCCTATATCTTTTATACTCACCATAAAAGTCATTGTTTACAATGCAAAATTGAGTATTAAAACAACTAAAGTTGATTTTAATACAAGTACAGTGTTAAAATCAACAACGCGTTGTTTACTTATAGTTTAGAAATATTAGTGTACCTTTTAACGTTCTTTCTTATGAACACACGCTTCCTCTGCACTTTAATTGAAAATTAAACTATTTGATATTTCTATCAAAATACTTATTCAATCTTGATGCTTATAAAATGATACACTCATATCATTTCTGGGATCATATCCAAAGATTCACAAACCCAATATTGCTCCCATTGACTTCGAGGCATTTTTGGTTAATATGTGTAAACGGCTTACTCTAAATTATTATTTAAATTTTCTGTTTCAATACATAAGTACCAAACACTAAGTCTTATCGAGCGATAATTATGTGAGTAAATCTGAATTAACTTGAGTATGTCGAATACCAAATCTGTTATGCTAATTTCAACAATTGAAATTTGCGATATTATTCTTATCAACATTGCTCATTTAATTCCAACCACGTTAGTCTTTCCAATAAAGACACAATCTCGACCGATGGATCACATCTCTTTGGTTACGACCAGCAAAATCATATTTTGATAGCGTACTTGGATTCTTTCTGATTTGTGCATCATACCATACAGAGTCAACAATCTTAATAGTTTAATTGAACAACCGAGGGTAATATTTTTTTTTGACATTAATAAGAAATTCATAGTTTCTCTACGATGTACGAGAATACTTATTAGACATTCTAATGCTATGTGTTCATTTAGGTTAGTTAATTTCACTTCATCTCATTTAATCATTTCTATGTTTGGATCGGGTCCAATTCCATTTAACTACCAAAAATTTCTCAAAGAAATTCCTTCACAATATCTTGAAACAACAATTGTTTCTTAGTGCAAATAGAATAGGGATTCATAAACGCTTTATGAACCTTTTTATTTATAAAACTTATTTTAGTTTTCAAAAATTATGTTTAAAACATAAATATGTCATTTGATGATAGATCTTTCCGAAAAACTTTTTGGAGATTCATGCAAGATCCCTCACGAACAATTATTACGTGCAATCTTTCGACTCGCACAATCTGCCAACTCCTTGGCCTAGGTTATGTTGGAATTTCGTACAAACCCTTATCTTGTATGATTTTGTAAACTATTGTTTAGATAAAATAATTTCATCCTTGTGTACTACTCTTAAGTACATGATCTTATAGAAAGAAACTAACTCAACTTCACTCACAATTAATCCTAAATTGTCCAACAATGTCTGGTTACTCCTTATCGATGCATCATTATGTATCACATAGAGGAGTAACTTATGAGATTGAATCTATATTCTTTTTTAGATACATTTGGAACTCTTTCCAATATACTCACTTGTTCGACCAAATCAAATCATTTTATTCTATTGCATGTTATTTTATTTTATTTTCTTTTATATTCTATGATTTTATCATAAACTTACTACATGTGTATCTAATACACATGTTCATGTTGGTAATAAATCATCGATGAATATAACAAAGTATGTGGAACCCTTGTGGTATTAATTGACTTATGATTGCATACGTCAATATATATTAATTCAAAGAGTTCATCAACTCTTATGATGCTCCCACTGAATGGGTGCATAACCGTTAATTGTTTGAGAAATAATTAACCTATATCATATGATTCATAACCATATAGTAAAATTATTTCTCAAAACTACGATTTAGTCTATAATTCCAAAACAACTGTAAATAATATTAGACACATATGTATTTTTGTTGCATTACTTTTACAATGACAAAATTTGATTTTGTACAGTAAACAACATTTTTTTATACATAAATCAAATAGTATAATAAAAAAATTATGCACATAACCAAACTGACTTGTGACAACCAAATCTACTTACAAAATCTCACCTAACAAAACCTATAGTAGCAATATATTTAAACAGATATTAAATTTCTTATTATAAGATCATGGAATATAATTTAGTTACTGTAATATGAATTAACATTATCAATTTAATGATGCATTTGAATCCATGTTGAAGCAATGACTTCCCTTCCTTTTACCCTTTTTTATTTGTAAGATTGCAAATCCAGAATCACCGATCTCTAACTATCGATAGTATTATTTTAATTTGAAAATATTTAAGAATTTTGAAGTGAATTGAGTGCTATGTTTTAACCAGGAATGTACAAGATAACGGCGACCAAAAAAGGTTAGTCATTATTTTTAGAGATACATACATACATATACATACGTACATACATACATACATACATACATACATACATACATACATACATATATATAGGGTTGTATGAGAGAGAAACAAGGAAAAACATTTTAACCACTCTCACTTGATCTCAATCCATTATCTCCAATCCAATTCCCTATGTTTTAGCCACCCCCGGACCTTTCCAAAATTGAAATTTTACAGCCCTAATGATGGGCCTTAAACCCATCTAAGCCAAGCCAAAATACTATGCAATTAAATCTAATTTAATCGCTTGTCGATATTATATATCGATCGATATATTTATAACTGTTACAAATGTATATAACATTATTTATTTTTCAAATCATATTCAAATTTTATAATTAATATTTCATAAATATTAATTAATTTATAACAATTATAAACTAAATAAATCGTTCATTCTTAAGGGAATTCATCATGTCGGCTGTGTAGCTCTTGGGTGTAAATTTGGTCAGAGATTAACATCGAACTATTCTAATGTTAACGTTCACATATTAGCAGGTGGTATGACATTATAGCCAAATTTATCGCTTACTCATCTTCGGTAAAAGTCCAATTTTAGTTTAATATGCGTTACCGGGTTGTGACATTTGTTTACACAAATTTTCTTCGTCAAAACTATATCACTTTGACTTATTGAATTTGGTAATGGTCAAAATTCAAACCTCATCCACATTCAACTTTATATTCCAAATACAAAATCCTTGGTTCAAAAATAACCTACTAACCGAAATGCTCTGGCCTGAGACTTTAACTTTGAGTTGATTTGAGTTGACTGTGATACTAACCGCAAATAACCGAGGAGACGAATCCTCTCTTGAATAGTGCTTCACTTATAATACTTTCACTCGACCGAACTATAGTCACTCGATGGACGCCATGCCATGATTTGGCTATAATAAAAGCGGAGCTTTCATATTGAAGATCCATGGTATTCTCAAGTCGAAGAAATTGTGTAAATAAATCACATATATTTTTTGTTTGACCTTAGTTATATTAACCAACAAAAAGCTATCGAGTAATTCGTTCCGTAGTTATCCAATAATTATTAGTACGTAACCTCTAGGTGCCTCCAGCAGTCATGAATAATACACTGCCCAACATTTGAAGAGCGTTACGTACTTTAGTCTCAATGGATACATCGATATCCAGTCTCGATGCATCTTGACTATGAACATTTAAAATGGTACATTTGTTTCGTTGTGATAAATTACCCACGGTTACAACACTATGTAACTACCATTATAAAATATACCATTTATGGATTTTTATTTTAAATATACTTTTAATTAAGTTAATTAATTAATATAGTCATATTATATCAAGTATACAATGGGAAGAAAATAACTTTTATTTCGAACAAGATTGGTCAACGAGTTAGATATATGTAACAAATTATACGATTTCCCCTAGGGCATACCCCTAACTCTATCATCCTACACTTAAGTACATGACCTTGTAGTAAAAAAGTTAACTCAACTTCACTCAAAGTTAATCATACATTTTTCAACAATGTTCGATTACACCTTATCGATACATCATTAGTTATCTTAGGAAGGAGTGACTTTTAAGATTGAATCTTTATTTATTTTAGGTATTTTTAAAACCCTTTCTAATATACTCACATATTTGATCAAATTGAATCATTTTATTTTTCTATTGCATATAATTTCATTTACTTCCGTTTTTATATTCTGTGAACTTATCATAGACATGTTACATGTGTTTATAATGCACATGTCCAAGTTTGCGATAATCCATCAATGAATTCAAAAAAGTTTATGGAAATGTTTTGGTATTATTAGACATAGGATTGCATACATCTATATATCAATCCGAAGTGTTTCATCAGCTCTTATGTTGCTCCCACTGAATGGGTACTTTGCCATTAATTGTTTAAGATATAATTCGCTAGTATCATATGATTCATAATCGTATAATCAAAGAACTATTTCTACAAATGGTTGCTTAGTTCATAATTCCAAAATAATTGCAAATAAGTTTAGATACTTCTATATTTTCTAATGCATTAAAAATATCACTGTTACGGTTCTGTTTCCTAATGAATATGCATATTATGCATACCGAAATAAAACGATGTTTGTTTTTCAGTTAATACCGAAAAATGGTTATTATTTCACAAATAATGTTTGATGTGTTTTACGAAAAAAAATTTCATAACTTGATGCGACGAGTAAGATCTATATAGCATGCCCCCACTGTTTCCACCAGTACTATAAATGCATATGAAATACAGAGCTCCATTCAAACACTTAATATAGTCTTATTATTCAATATAATGTAGCCAGAGTTTTGAGATCGAATATCTTGAACTCAAAGATATAAATCTCATAGAAAATAATTTTTTATATAAGTAAATTTTAAAATAGAAATCATATTTTTCATTCCAATGTTAAATATCTATTAATATTTTAAAATTCTTATTTTTAATATTTCTTTATGAAGTAGAAGAGGTTTTTCACTTTCTTCATCCTAACTGTGCCATAGGTTACATATACTCTCATACATTCGCTTTCCTTTTAAAACGGTTAGCCATTCGAAGGACACCCTTACTACACAATCATAATAAATGTTTTACAAAAGTGTATTTGCTTATCCTTAACTTTTAAGATATCAAATAAATTGCAATTAATGTAAAATGATCAAACTAACATTTCAATGATTGAATTTTTACATCTATCTTGCAACTCTTGGTCTAGTGTTTCATTTAACAGGACAAATCGTGATTGTAATCAATTATATTGAATACATGATCTCATATTATGGTTTACATTATTATTTTGAATGAACTAATTTCATCGAGATTTCGTACATTACTAGTGGTGACCGTTCACCATACAACATATGTATGTGATTGGAAATGGATCAAATATTCATATCCTGGTATTACTTTTAAAGTTCGAAACTCATTAAAGATGGTACACAGTCTCAAGCAAGTAAACACGTAGGTGATCAAGTTATGAACGTATTTAGTAGTTGTATAATTAAGCGCTTTCATGGGTTAACATGCAAAAATTTATTGGTAATTACATTTTATATTTCTATTTGTCAATATTACTTCAGTTCATTTATATATTTTAATGGACAAACATTTTATCGGCTATATTAATTTAATTTATACATAGAATATGTTCTTACAATATTAGAAAGGTTAAATATTACTATTTCATTTTTCTAATAAGGCTCCCACTAGATTTTTATGTTTCTTAAAGTCCTTAGACAAAACGAAGAAATCTTTCGACTATTCTAGTGGGTGTTAAGGCCTGTTTGCCTTGGGATTTTGACCATGAGGAAAGCTCAACAATTCATAGACCTGCATGTGATGAATAACTCTTTATTTGTTGTATCACATATAACTTCTAATCTTATAGTCATTGTCCTAGTCACATCTTTGCCTTGAGGAAAGCTTAACAAATAATGAGAGATTATTTACTCGTACCTACCATTTTGCGATAGCCTAAGTACAATACTTATACCTTAAGGAAAACTCAACAAATATGCGCATGTATCTTACCTCGTCTATTCTATATATTAATAGTACTATACATAACATCCTTAACTTGAGGAAAGCTCAGCGACTGAGGAGTATGCAAGTTATGAAATTAATATGTAAATACTAGATGACAACTTTTATATTAAAGATTCATAATCTTTAATATATTTAATTGAGTGATATCGACATATGGAATAATATATTTCATAAGAAATATCATCGTGAATCAAGTGTCAGACACATTTGAAACCACAGTATATGCATTATATATATATATATATGTGTGTGTGTGTGTGTGTGTATTTATTCCTTTAGTCTAATTGGTTTTCTTACCGTTCCTCCTTTTATTATACATTTATATTGTATAAGTTTAATTCTTGTGTAAAATTTTATAATTTAATGAACTTATATAACAATCCAATGAATAATATTAAATTAATTCTATTAGTTAAAATTTATTTAATTAATTTAATCAATCAATCAATTAACATTTTAATTAATTTTATTTAAACATTTTAAATTGAATATTTGCACTATAACAATTATAGTTATACACATATATCACATATATGTACTATATTATTAAATATTTAATATATAAATAATTATTTAATTAAAAGTAATTAGTTAATTAAAGTTAATTTCGAAATTATACACACACACACACACACACATATTAATTAACATTTTAAGACTAATATCAATATATATGTTATTTAATTAATTAACTTTCAATTAATTATTTATTAAATCAATCTAGTTAATTTTAAATAATTTTGGAAATAAATTATTTTATTTTGAAAGTTATTTAGAAAATTGTATTATAGCATTTATAATATCATTACTTATTTTAAATTTAACCTTTTAAATTTATTTATTTTATTTTAAATTTAAACTTTACAATTTTATTTTAATTTAAAAATAGAATTTAAAAATTAGTCTAAGGCCAAAATCAATTTGGGACTTGTTGAGAATAACATTTGGGCTTACCTCGTCCTTTTAGACCAATCTAGCAGTTAGATAAGGTAAGTGCTTGAGTACCCAAGCAAACCTTAGACACTATTTTTATAGACACCATACTATATGAGTAGAATTTAATAAGTTGGCCCTAATACTGCTAATTTAGACCACATAGGCTATTTTTTTGATACTCTTATTGGAACTGCAACTAGCACGCAATGGGGGTAAATGGGTAAAATTTTAAAAATTATTCTATTTTGGATCTTTTTGGGCCCATGAAATGTAACAAACGGAAATTTTCGACTTTCGAAAATTCAACATCGATACTCACTTCATCGACTGCCGAGAAATCGAAGGCCGGAAACTCGAAATGTTATGGGTTTAAGAAAAAGAAAAAGCAGAAGAAAGAAGAAGAGAGAAAGATAGAGATTAGGGAGGAGAGAAAATAGAAAATTTTTAAATAGAAGAAAAAGAGAATAGAGAACATTTTGAAAACATAGAACGGAACAGAGAACAACAGAACAATATCAGAATCTCACAATTCGCAGCGGAACAACATATAATAATAAATGAATAATCTTTAAACAAAAAACTATCAGTTATTACATTTTATACATTACATTACATCATATCATCAGAGTGTACAACATCATACAACAACAACAGATAGTGCAGCGGAAAAAGAAATACTATATAAACTAGTAATACGCCATGCCATCCATCTTGCCTCCAGCAACTCCAGAATACCCAAAATATCCTAATAAATCCTAACTCTTGACTGCCCGTGTGGAAATTGGTGGGCACCCAGAGTTTAGGAAGGAAAACAATAAACTCCGAGTCAGTCATGTGACTGGTGTGAGAACTCAAAACAGTTTATTTATCTTTAAAAATCAAAATAGAGGAATATTTTTATTTCAATTCGCAATGCTTTTAAAAATGAGACTACCATAAGACCTCCTGCCACACACACAATGCAAACGCAGACTTGGAGAAGATTTCTCCTTATGATAGTCAAACATGCTTGATACGCATTTAAAAAGAACATTTGATATTATTACTAGTGCATAGTGTAGAAAATTCATTTCGAAAGTAGAATATAAATCTTAGCCAGCATAGGTACCATTATATTATGCCTACTAATAGCTACCATATTAGATGGCAGGTTCTACAACTAAAACCGTACAAGTCACGTATTGTTTCTTTGGATTTCCAACAAATGGTCAGGCCAAGGAACTTCCCATTGCCACATGAGAATGCCTCTGGAAAGACATCCCCGAGAACCAAACCGGAACTCTGCCAACACAAGGCCGGGTTACCCCTAACTGGGTAACTACTGACACGAGCACGCCATTCCCCGATCGTAAACGACCTTTCTCACGGGATCCCGATAACCAACAACCACAAAGTAATAAATTCGTAGTAACCACATAGGTTAAATATCTGGGCTCCATACCATGATACCACCTCTATCCAGAAGGAAATGTACATACCCTAAAGGGAGCTACCCCTCATAACCTTGCCGCATCTTTCCTGTTTTGACCATTTCCGGGGTGTGAGGTTCGACGAAGTCACGTCCACAAAAACATACTTTATACAAAAGCCATGCTTTGGGTCAACAAATGATCAACACAATGATCACCAAGATAGACGATCAAATAAACGATCCTATCACAATAATCAACACAATGATCATTTACAGCAACACTCAGCATGTCACATTACCAAATTGGGAATATATCGCTGATAACTTCAATTATATAACCTCTGAGCTCGTACGTCTCAGAGAAGGGTGTTAAGCTAAAAGAATAAATTCTTCGCCACCAACAGAAATATATTTGAAAGAAATCGGCTTTATATCTCAACTTGTAATGTCAGGCATACAATCCATACAAGTCTGTTCCGGGCTCGAACAAAACCGAAGGCACTTACAAAGAAGTCCTTGCAATTCGGATATTCACAATCCTGATCGGATTTCCCATCACTTAGGGAGTCTTTATACCACTGCAACTCAGTGCAGAGACAATCGACAGGTCATCCTATCGCTCTCGCAAATACCGGGTCTTCAACACCGATCTTCAATGCAATTATAACGACGTATCACATATTCGGAATGGGTTATACGACCCCATGGTCCTTTCCCGGTTAACCCGAATAGTGAGCGCTTATTCAAAAATAAGTGTAGCATTCACATTCAAACAAATCACATCAATTACCCATTCAAAGGGAAATATTGATAGTCGGTTATTGAACTATCACTGGACATGCACACATCACCAGTTTCCAAATAATTTTCCAAATTATTTATTTTCCAAAAATATCTTTACAAGATATATAATTTCAATACTTCAAAAATAAATCAATATTTATTTTTAAACAAATTTCACTTCCTTTATAAATTCCTTAGTGAATTTATAATCCAAAATATCCATGAATATTTGATTTCAATTATTCATTTCAATTTTCTTTTCAATTTATCTTCAAAAAGATAAATTCTCAAAATATTCACTTTATATTGGAAAACATTTCTATACTTATTTATTCATAAGTAATTCACAAATTTTATTTATTTTCAACACTTAGAAAATATTCAATATACTTAAATCGAGATTAAGTATATATTTCATTCTTTAAGGAAATCATTCTCTTAAACATATTTATTTGGGCCAAAACGAATGTTACGTAAAACATCATTACGACAACCCAAAATCACTAGTATAGGGATTCGAAATTAAAATAGATATATAAATCCCAATACTATGCAAAACATTTCCTTTCGGAAATCATTTACTATAACAACAGTGTTATAGTCCACCATTCCCTTTTATTTCTCGAAAACGTCTATTTCAACAATGAATGTTGAAATCTATGGTTTCGAATCTCAACACATTTTAAAACATTGTTCAATCGTTTTAATTCTATTTAAAACATCCAAATCCAAAACAATTTCTTTAACATCTTATTCACTATTCAAAAACGTGAATATACTATGTTAACACATTTCATCCTTTTATACATTTTATTTAAAAGAATTATTCACTATTCAAAAACGTGAATATAACTCCATTAATAGGTTTCAACAATTTACTTATCAAAATAAGTCATTTGCGAATTTATAAAACAACGTTTATAAATTCCATTTCTATTTATTTATAAAAAACTTCCTTTTTATAAATTCTTTTATTAACCTATTCCAGTTTACAACTCAATTATAAACTAAAAGTTCATATTATAAGTTAAATACTTATAAAACGATTATTTTACAAAATCGTTCCTCTAAAGACTTTCCAAACCATAAATCTTATAACTTATAAGATTCATTTATTTAACCAAATCTATTCTTTCAAATAACTTCACAAATTTATAATTCTTACTATTTATAAATTTCATTTATAACTTCACCGTTTATAATTCTATAAATTACATTCTTTAATGAAATTCATTTTCACTTCATTCAAACACTTATAAAAGCTCGTTTTATAATTTCAATATCTCAGTTTATAAATATCCATTTATAAATCTCTTAATATAAATCAATTTATATTATCCTTTTAAAACGTCTTTAATCTCCTTTATTATTTCACCATTTTGATTCATAAAATAATTAAATTTTATAAATCCTATATTTAAACTTTTCACAATTATTTCAGAAATCCCAATTTAACTATTTTATAAAGTCATTAATTCCTTATTTTCAAAAAATCAGCTTTTAACTATATTTCTTAAAAATCATAATTTTTATAACTTTAAAAATTATAACGTTTATTTATTTATAATGGATCAATTCCAAAATATAGTATATTCTCAAAAATCACTTTAAAAATCATTTTAAAATCCCAAAATTTGGTCCAATGATGCTACACACCAAATAGTCAATCACGACTACAACGATATCATATATCGATATGAAAATCCATCAAATATCAAAATATCTGAAATCAAATAAAAACTGTTGAGGAATCCAGTTGGATCCCTCCAACCTGTTTTCCTGCATCCAAAAACATTAGCACAATACCAATTCCGTTCCAGTACGAAATTATCGCGGTATATGTTCTTATTAAATATTATCCGCTTAATAACGGCGTAATAGGGTCTCATCCGCTAAACAAAAAATGCGGGAAATCAATAACTCCAATATATACATATGCCAATATATATATATATATATATATTGCTATTATATATAATACCAATTTCACTGTTTATGAAATATTCGCGGTATATGTTTTTAATAAATAACATCCGCTTACTAACGGCGTATAATGTCTATTTTAACAATCAATAGATATCAATCAACATTCAAACATGCATTCAAATATTTTAAATCTAACTATTTAAAATAAAATCGAAACTGATTCGATTGAATGAGAAGTTCTCACCTTGATTTTATTTCCGTTTTAGCGATTTATTTCGAATAAAATTAAACGGACGTTTAATTTTACACGAAATTTTCACTAACTCCAAACGACTCCAATCCAATTTCATCGCGTAGTGCTCGTCCATACGATTCCAACGCAACTGGTTTCGCGCGTTTTCGACCTCGTATGAAAAAGTTATGATTTTACGAAGTTTGTACACGATTTAACTATATAATTTACAACATATGTTAACAATTTCAAACCCACACATATACAGGCCGTCAGATCTACTGCCCCCCTCATCATCACCGCTCTTTTCTTTCTTCCTCTTCATGCGTTCTACAGGTATTTGGCCGAACAAAAGAACCCACCATGTTGAAATTAGGTTTTCACTTTGCAACTCCAACACTCGACGAAACCACATCAAACCACCGCCATCTCGAAGCCCTTCGCGAGAGCTACCTCCACCATCCCTAGCATGAAGCTCGGCCCCCCACATGACCATGGAATTGCGTGCGAAATCTGCAGGTTTCGGCCCCTTTTTCTCCTCCTACGCGACGTCGTTTCAGATCATGACCGTTGATATTATAGAGCTTGACGTCCTCTTCAATTTGTTAGTTGAAAGTTGTTGGTAAATGTCGATGGATGAGGAGAAAATCGAGGTGGAAGTTGGGACGTTTCTGGCCATTGGTCAGGGAGGTGGCGGCTAGGGTTTCTATTTTGTTTTTTTTTTTTTAAGTTATGAAGGCATTGGTCTATTTATAGAAGAAAATCGAACACTATTCATCCGGAAATTCCGAACTCCGATTTACGCGCCGTAACCAGCGTTTCTAGGGTTTACCCCGCGTTCCGGACATAATGGAACAGGTTTCGAAAGCTAATTCGGACATCTGTGCGAGTTATGGCTGTAAACGCTCAATTTGAATTAAACCGATTTAAACGATTTTCTAGGCGTTTTAATTTGTACCGGGCAAACGGTAAATCCAATTGACTTGAAATTTGAAACCTTACAATAATATCACATTACGAATCCGATGAAACTGGTTTCGTCGAAATCCGAGACTTTTTGAAAAATGGCTATTTTAACTCGCCAAATTAAAATTAAAAATAAATCGATGCGTTTCGAGCTGCCACGATCAAACGGTAACTCCAATTGACACGAAAATTAAAATCCGGTAATAACTAACCATTACGGATCCAATGGAACTAGTTTCGTTCGATTCTGAGACTGTTCAAAAATTGACTATTTCCACTAGTCGATTTTAATATTAAAATATTCAATTTTCACAAATTAACTTTTAATTCGATTTTAAAAGTTCTAAAATATCGTTCTAACTCCAACATGATAAAATAAAATTTTACAAATCATTTTCAATCATATTTAACCCAATTTTCAATTATTTCCATAATTTAACATATTAAATTATCGATTTAATAATCCAATTAAATTCAATAATTCAAATTAAAATTATTTAACTTATAAATTTCACTTATTATTATTTAAAATTAATTAAATATTCAAATTTTAATTATTAAAATTCTGGGTCGTTACAAATTTAAATTTATTTAGATCCGGTCTAAATTTATTTTAAAAAAATTAGTATTTTATTTATATGTGAATAAAGTTTTATTTTATTGTTATCTCTACATTATATAATATAACATGTGTATCATATACATATATGTGTACGTGCACATACAACATAAATAGTGTACATGGACCAACATGCTTGTGTATAATGGTGGGATTTACACCACAACGAACATATTAGCCCCTCTATATACATGTGTGTTTTCTATTATATATATGTACATACAAACACACACACACAGTTTTATATTATAATAATATTTTTAAAATGTAAATATTATATATATAATAATATAAAGTAATAGTAAATGTTAATATACATAACGTGTTTTAATTCAAATATAAAATTTAAATTTTGAATTTTAAATATAAATCCGCATAATAAAATTTCTAGTAGCTTCAAATTCAAATTAATATATTAATTTTTAAATAAAAATATATAGTTTATATTTATATATTTTGAAAACTAATTTTTTTCTGACATATACATAAAATCTTATATTATATATACATATTATATTCATATTTAGAAATACTATACATATACATACATACATATATATATATATTAATGTAAATTATAATTATGTATATACACACGTATATTCTTGCACAATCAACCATGAGATAATTTTATTTATTTCAAACTTGCGATTTGAAATTGTTTTATGAAATATCCTCTTATTCAATTAATATAAAAAAATTGTTATTTTCGAATACAATTTTAACATGTACACATTAAATTGAGTATTTACATATATATTTATAACATAATATATATATATATATGATATAATTTGGTATAATTTTTAAATCAATATATACACCCACACATTCGAATTTAAATATATATATTAATGAAATATAAACAAATACTTTATATAATTATTTTTGCATTTTATAATCGATTGTACTGAAAATCGATTTTAAATATTATTATACTCGATTTTTTTTCAACTTATGGCGCCGAGCTATATGTATGTAAATACATATACACATACGTACATATATACGTACGTATGCATACATACATACACACACATAATTTGGTGCATACATTTATACATGTTCATTCAATGAAGTCAACATATATATATATATATATATATATATATATATATATAGATTTGTGATAATTCATATGCTAACTGTAGCATGTAAGTAGCACGGTGAGTAATATATAGTTATATGTAATTGTAAGAAAATATTTACCTTAATTAAGGCCAAGTCATGAGATGTTGAAATGATGAATCAAAAACTCCTTGAATTAGTATTCAAAATGCAGAAAGAGCAACCAACCTAAAAAGCAGCAACTGCCAATCTTCTATTTATATTTAAATTGTGTTTTAAATGCTTGAAAATTTAGAGGAGGAAGGCAATGGATGGTCGACCAAGGTCTGGTCTAGAAGGAGAAAAATATGAGGGAGTGAAAGTGGAGTTTAAGTTGTATAAGTAAATAGATAAAGAGAAGAAAAAAGTGGATCGAGATCCACACTTTTCTCTTACCTTTTGAATCCTTATTCAGACCCCAACTCTAACCCCTATGGCCGACCACCATAGCCCTCTTCCAGACCTCTAAATCACTTCAATCCCAATCAAATAAATAAACATTTAAATCTAATTCAAACGCACATCGATATTGTATATCGATACGTATATGACTCCTAGGTGTAAATTCAGTCAAGGATTGATATCGAACAACTCAAATATTTGCATTCACACATCGCCTTTACTAGTGATGTGACATTATGGCTAAATTTATTGGTTACATAGCTACGGTAAAATCTAATTTTACTTATTTTAAGAGTTACCCTTTAGTGACAATTATTAACTTTAGTTTACTTCATCAAAACTATATCACAGTAAGACTTATAAAATTTGGTAATGGTCAAATTTTCAATATCGTCAGTATTCAACTTTATAATCCAAACACAAAATCCTTGGTTAAATAATAATGATTATTATTAACCGAACCACTTTTGTCGAAGACTATGACATTGAGTTGACTTCAGTTGACCGTGATACTAACCTCATATAACTGGGAGATGAATTCTCTATTAAATAGTGTGCCACTTCTAATGCTTCCACTCGACCTTACTACAGTTGTATGATGGATGTTGTATCATGATCTAACTATAATTAAAGTAGAGTTTCCACATTGAAGCTCGATGGTATTCTCAAGCTGAGGGAATTGTGTAATATTGTCACATCGATATTTTCTATTTGACCTTGGTTATATTAACCAATAGAAAACTATCGAGCAAGTCATTTCAGAGTTATCTAACAACTATCGGTACATAACCCCTTGGTGCCCTAGTATCCATGAATACTACACTACCCAACATTTGGAGAGTGTTATGTACTTTTATCTCAACGGATGAATCGATATCTAGTTTCGAAATATCTTGACTAGGAATATTTTAAATTGTGTGTTTATTATATTATGATAAATTGCTTATGATTACAACACCATGTAATTACTATCACAAACACACTATTTATAGATTTTGTATTAAATATACTTTTAATTAATTAAACAATTAATATAATACATTATGTCATGTATATAATAAACAAAAAAACACTTTTGATTTCGAACAAGATTTTATTATAAAGTTAATAATTTACAATAAATTACATAATTACCCCTAGGGCATAAACCTAACTCTATCAATATAGTATCGCATGTGTCATTCTTAAATGGTGGGTCCTCTCTTTATAGTAGTTGGAGGTGTCATGGCTTGCCAACTTAGACATTTGAAGGGTCTCGATTGAAATATATGTCATGACCATGTACCTTATTAATTCGCACGGGTTGATGATGTCTAATTTGTTCATAGATGTTTTCCTTAGTTTTGGATTAACACCCCATATGGGTAGAAAAAGTCAAAATAAAGTTAAAAATGAAAGAAATCAAATATAGAAATAAGAAATAACAAATGGGATTTTTACAGTGGTTCGGGTAATTGATCACACATGACCTTTTAATTGTTTTTATTGATATTTCTTAGCTATTACAACCAATTTCATTAGATAATCTCGAGATATGAAATTTCATTTTTTAAATTTAAAATATTTTATTAATTTATTTATTTTGAATTTAACCTTTCTAATTTTATTTTAATTTCAAAATAGAATTTGAGAATTAGCCCAAGGCCCAAATCAATTTGGGACTTGTTGAGGTAACTTTTGGGCTTACCTCGTCCTTTTTGACCGGTCCAGTAGTTAGATATGGCAGAGTACTTGAGTACCCAAGCAAACCTTAGACACTACTTTTCTAGACACCATACTATATGAGTAGAATTTAATAAGTTGGCCCTAATATTGCTAATTTAGACCACATGGGCTATTTGTTTTGATACCCTTATTGGAACTGGGCTAGCACGCAATGTGGGTAAATGGGTAAATTTCAAAAAATTTATTCTATTTTGGATCTTGTTGGGTCCATGAAATTTAAATTTATTTCGATCTGGTCTAAATTTGTTTTAAATAAAATCAGTATTTTATTTATATGTGAATAAAGTTTTATTTTATTGTTATGTTTATATTATATAATATAACTTGTGTATCATATACACATGTATGTATACGTACACATACAACATAAATAGTGTACATAGACCAACATGCTTATGTATAATGCCGGGATTTACACCACAACAGACATATTAGCTCCTCCATGTACATGTGTGTTTTCTATTATATATATATACATATAAACACACACATAGTTTTATATATTATATAATAATATTTGTAAAATGTAAATATTATGTATATATATGTATATACTAATTATAAATGTTGATATACATAACATGTTTTAATTCAAATATAAAATTTGAATTTTGAATATAAATCCGCATAATAAAATTTCTAGTAACTACAAATTCAAATTAATATATAAATTTATATATATATATATATATATGATATGTATTTATATATTTTGAAAACTAATTTTTTTCTAACATATGCATAAAAACTTATATTATATATAAATATTAAATTAATATTTAGAAATATTATATATATATTTATATATATATTAAAGTAAATTATAATTATGTATATACACAAGTATATTCTTAAACAATCAACCATAAGATAATTTTATTTATTTTAAAGTTGCGATTTTAAAATTGTTCTATGAAAAATCCTCTTATCCAATCAGTAAAAAAATTAGATTTTGTTATTTTCGAATACAATTTTAACATGTACATATTTAATTGAATATTTACATATATATATATAACATAATAATATATATATATATGATATAATTAGGTATAATATTTAAATCAATACACACACACATTCGAATTTAAATATATATATATATATTTGCAAAACTACAATATATATATATATATATGTATTAATGAAACATAAACACATACTTTATATAATCATGTTTGTATTTTATAATCGATTATACTAAAAACCATTTTTAAATATTATTATATTTGAACTTTTTTAACTTATGGCTGCGAGCTATATGTATGTAAATACATATACACATACATATATGAGTACATGCTATACATACATACATATATAATTTGGTACACACATATATACATGTTCATTCAATGAAGACAACATATACATATACATATACATATACATACATATATATATATATATATAGATTCGTGATAATTCATACGCTAACTGTAGCACATAAGTAGCACGATGAGAAATATATAGTTATGTGTAATTATAAGAAAATATTTACCTCAACTAAGGCCTAGACATGAGATGTTGAAGATGAATCCAAAACTCCTTGAATTAAAATGCAAAAAGAGCAACCGGTTTGAAAACAGCAACCGCCAATCTTCTATTTATATTTGAATTGTGTTTTAAACGCTTGAAATTTAGAGAAGGAGGGCAATGGATGGTAGACCAAGGTCTGGTCTAGAAGGAGCAAAATAAGAGAGAGAGAGAGAGAGAGAGAGAGAGAGAGAGAGAGAGTGGAGTTTAAGGTGTATAAGTAGTTAGATAAAGAGAAGCAAAAAGTGGATCGAGATCCACACTTTCCTCTTGCCTTTTGAATCCTTATTCAGACCCTTACTCTAACCCCTATGGCAGACCACTACAGCCCTCTTCCAGGCCTCTAAATCACTTCAATCTTAATCAAATAAATAAACATTTAAATCTAATTCAAACGTACATCGATATCCTATATCGATACGTATGTGAATCCTAGGTGTAAATTCAGTCAACGATTAATATCGAACAACTCAAATATTAGCATTCACGCATCTCCTTTGCCAGTGATGTGACATTATGGCTAAATTTATTGGTTACATAGCTATGGTAAAATCCAATTTTGCTTATTTTAAGAGTTACCCTTTAGTGACAATTATTAACATCAGTTCTCTTCATCAAAACTATATCACAGTAAGACTTATAAATTTTGGTAATGGTCAAAATTTCAATATCGTCCATTTTCAACTTTATAATCCAAACACAAAGTCCTTGATTAAATAACAATGATTATTATTAACCGAACCACTCCGGTAAGAGACTTTGACGTTGATTTGACTTCGGTTGAACATGGTACTAACCTCATATAATGGAGAGACAAATTCTCTATTGAACAGCGTGTCACTTCCAATGCTTCCACTCGACCTTACTATAATCGTGTGATAGATGTCGCACCATGATTTAACTATAATCAAAAGGGAGTTTCCACATTGAAGCTCGATAGTATTCTCAAGCTGAGGGAATTGTGTATATTGTCACATCGATATTTTCTATTTGACCTTGGTTATATTAACCAATATAAAACTATCGAGCAAGTCATTCCAGGTTTATCTAACAACTATCGGTATGTAACCCCTTAGTGCCCCAGTATCCATGAATATTACACTACCCAACATTTGGAGAATGTTATGCACTTTTATCTCAACGGACGCATCGATATCTAGTTTCGATATATCTTGACTACTAATATCTTAAATTGTGTGTTTATTATACTATGATAAATTGCTTATAATTACAACTCCGTGTAATTACTATCACAAACACACTATTTATAGATTTTGTATTATATACACTTTTTATTAATTAAATAATCAATATAACACATATGTCAAGTATATATAGATAGATAAATACTTTTGATTTCGAACAAGATTTTATTATAGAGTTAATAATTTACAATAAATTAAATAACTAACCCTAGGGCATACCCCTAACTCTATCAGTAGTAGTATCTCATGTGCCATTCTTGAATGGTGGGTCCTCTATTTATAGTAGTTGGAGGTGTCATGGCTTGCCAACTTAGATATTTGAAGGGTCTCCATTGAAATACACGTCGTGACCTTGTATCTTATTAATTCGCACGGGTTGACGATGTCCAATTTGTTCATAGATGTTTTCCTTTGTTTTGGACTAACACCCCAAATCGATAGATAAAGTCAAAATAAAGTTAAAAATTAAAGAAATCAAATAGAGAAATAAGAAATAACAAATGGGATGTTTACGGTGTTTTCGGATAATCGATCACACATGTCCTTTTAATTGTTTTTATTGATATTTCTTTGCTATTACAACCAATTTTGTTAGATAATTTCGAGATATGAAGTGTAGATCTCAAATGGCAGTGTATTTCCTTGTAAAGTTGATAAAAGTGTCAAAAGTCCTTTTCTAGTTGAAAATGATTGTGGCTTATAATTGATTTCTACCTTCAGAATTGCTAGATCCAGTTTGAATTCATCAGGTGCTAAGATCTAGAATAATAGTCGGAAGAACAAGTTATTTTGGACCAAATCCCGAGTCATGATGGATTATACCGATCCATCTACAGATCATTATCGATCCATCTATGAATCGACGCCAATCTATGGCCTTTGAACAAAACGTGTAGTTTTCCTCAAATTTGTCATATTCTTCAAGCTTTCAAACTTTAAGGAAAAAATAGTACATATTTTTTAACAGAACAAAACTTGGAAAAATACCGAGGAGATCCAAATTATATTTGAATGGTAAATTAGCTATAAAAAGAATCAGCAAACTATAAGATATCCGTATTTATGATCTATCCATATTTCACAATTTAATAAGGATGGGCTTAGATTCAAGGAATCAGGCAAATTAAGGGTAATGTGTTGAAACTTATGAAAATATTTGAGCACTATCAAACAATCTTATCTGGTAAAAAAACCAAAGATACCTGGAGACATAAAAAGAGGAAATGCAACTTAGATGCATACAAGATGATGCAGCAAGGCATATAGGAATTCAGAAGTTAAACCATATTCAATCGTGCACGAGTCAAGGAGCTTCGGATTTAACTCATGAGTCGGCATGCTTGTTGAGTCGGACACGAGATAAAGGAAGCATGAGTCGGAGCCGGTTTAACAAAGCTTGGAAGAGTTCGAGTTGGATGAGTCGTTCACGGGTTAATAGATGCATGAGTCGTTTCCGACCTAACGAAACTTGGAGGAACGAGCTACGACTTAACAAAAGGGGAGATGAGGCATCGAGATTGAGTCGTCTACGACTTAATGGGGCACGAGATAGCAAGGTCCGAGTTAACAACAATTCAAGCTGTATAAAGGAGGCAGATTTGAGTCGTATACGACTTAACGAAGAGGGCTTGAGTCGTATACGAGTTAACCAAGATCAGGAGAAGATGCTACGACCTAAAGACATTCGCATAAGTCGTCTACGACTTAACAGGAAGCGGCAAGGAGATGAGTCGGCCATAGAAGCAGATGGTTATTGGCCTTGAGTCGTTAGGTCGGCAACGACCTAACTGCTGTAGTTTGAGTCGTGAGTCGTTATGTTTTTCTTGAGTCGTATGTAGTGAGTTTCTTAAGTCGGCATGTATGATGAGTCGTACTTGGTTGAGTCGGTCACTTTGTACAGTGTTGTAATGTGTTGAGTCGTCGGGTCTTGAGTCGGAGGAGTTGTATTGGTGTTGGGCTTGCTGAGTCGTGTAAGCGGAGTGGTGTAGTTAAGTCGGTGCCGACCTTGTATGAGTCGCTTGTAGTTCGGTCTGTTGTAAAAGGGTGGAGGCGCATGTGTTAAGTCGGTCACGACTTAAGTTGAGTCGTAAGTCGCTTGCCGACTTAAGGCACTGGGTCAGAAAAGTCTATAAATAGCGTATGTGTTGTACATTTTTTGGTTGTTGATTTTGAATAAAATTTCTCTTTTGTTAGCTTTGTGCTTTCATACCAATTGGTAGTTGAGTGTAATCTCCTATCTCCTCTTTCGGTTAATCGAGTGCGCTCGATTCAACGATCGTAGAAGCCGATTCACGGAATCTAGTGCGCTAGATCAACGTGCGAAGAATCGTAGATCTTTGAACACGGTATAGTGCGCTATCAACGTGTTTGAGATAGCTAGAGTTCGGTATCTTTGGATCAACGAACTTGGGCATTTTTGGTATCTTCAACTCACCGATTGCTACATTTCATCGATTGAAGTTTTGTTTGATTAATCCGCTGCGTCAGTTTTGGTATCAGAGCCATACTTAGCCAATCATAGCTAAGTTTGATTCTTGGAGCCAAGTTTTTGAAGTTTTTGAAGTTTGGAGTTGTTCATTGTGTTCATATTGAAGTTGCAACAAGTTTGGGGTGTTTGATCCATTTCATTTTGGATCGAGGAGTTGGACTTTGTTTGGATTTTGAATTGGAGTTTTGCGCGCCAAAATTTGAAGGGTTTTGGAGTTGTAGGCCGAGCTAAGCAAGTGAACCGAGATAGATTGGTGCGAGCTAGTTTGAGCCGTGCCAAGTGATTGAGTTGTGCATTGTTGAAATCGACCTAAGTTGAACCGTGAAGTGTCAAGGCCGAGACCAGTTGGAGCCGAGACATTGTTGAACCGTGACTTGTTGATTGAAGTCTTGTGTGAATTTTTGAAGTCTTGTGAAGTTTACAACCATGCCACCAAGGAGAGCTAACCGACATCAAAACGTTGAAGCTTTGTATCGTAGAGAAGAAGCCGAGCTTATGGAACAACGTATTAATGAAAAGTTTGATGAAGGCATTGGTAAATTGGAGAGATTGATGACTGATTTGAATCAAAGGAGGAGATCACCAAACTCGAACCATGGAGGAATCCGAGTTTCGCCATTGGTTACGGAAGCGAGGAGGGTATCACCACATTCTTGTAGAGATAGAAGAGAAACATCAATTTCATCACGAAGAGATCATCATGACTATGCACATGAAGAAAGAAGAAGTCATCGAGAATTTGACCATGAAGTATATAGAGATGAAGAGAGACATAGTCAAAGAAGCATGCATGAACAAAGGGATGACATTGGTCGAGATCGATGTAGGCGTACCTTTGATTTTGTTGAAGAGGGTGATAGAGCAAGTATTCATTATCGAGATCGAGACCAAGTTCGAAATTCTTACCGTGATGTGGAGGATGACCGTCGTTGGGAGTCGGGTATGAAAATGGAAATTCCAGAATTTAAAGGCGGAATGGTTGCTGAGGAGTTTTTAGATTGGTTGTCTAATGTTGAAGAGATCTTTGATTTCAAGGAGGTTCCTGAGCATAGGAGAGTAAAGTTGGTTGCTACTAGGTTGAGGGGGAGAGCTTTGGCGTGGTGGCAGCAAACTAAACTTACAAGGGAGAGAATGGGGAAGTCAAAGATAGAATCGTGGGATAAGATGAAGAAGTTGATGAGATCTACTTTCTTACCTTACAACTATCAATCACTTATGTACCAGAGGTTGCAGAATCTGAGGCAAGGGACAAAATCTGTTAGTGATTATGCTGATGAATTTTACCAACTCATCGCCAGGAATGATATCATGGAAACAGAAGAACAGCTAACTGCTAGATTCATTGGGGGTTTGAGAATGCAGATCCAGGATATGGTTAATATGTTTGATCCTAGATCCATTGCAGAGGCACATCAGAAAGCGTTAGCTTGGGAGAAACAAGGAAGGCGTGGAGGAGGTGTGTTTACTCATTCTAATAATCCAGTGAAAGGTGCCGGTGGAAGTTCTAGTGTTCCTAAACCTGTTACAAAACCAGTGGTGAAGGAGGTTGAGAAGGCGAAGGCTAACAGTGTTTTCAAATGCTATAATTGTCAGGAGTTGGGTCATAAAAGTAACGAATGTCCGAAGCCGAAGAAAAGAACCATGGTTGCAGAAGTTGAGGCAGATGATGGTGAGGAGGCAGAGTATTCAAATGTACCTTATGTTGAGGAGGAAGAAGAAGTGTCGGGTGATGAAGGTTGTAATCTTATGTTGAGGAGAAGTTGTTTGACACCAAAGCAAGAGGAGGATTGTAGTTGGCTGAGAAGCAATATTTTTCAATCGACATGTACTATTCTGGGGAAAGTCTGCAAGTTCGTTATTGATGCGGGAAGTTGTGATAATATTATTTCTTCAGAGGCAGTTAGAAAGTTGAACTTGAAGACCGAGAAACATCCGAAACCGTACAAGCTAGCATGGTTAAGGAAGGGAGGTGAAGTGAAAGTATGTCGAAGAGCTTGTGTGAATTTTTCAATCGGAAAGAAGTACAAAGATGAAATATGGTGTGATGTCGTCGATATGGATGTTTGTCATTTATTGTTAGGCAGACCATGGCAGTTTGATAGAGCAGTTCAGCATGACGGTCGTGCCAACAGTTACAGTTTCATGTTCGAGGGTACTAAAATTACTTTGGTTCCCAAGAAACAGCAACAGAAGGAGAGCAAGCTAGAAGAGATTGAAGAATTAAAAACTCTGTTGACTTTGAAGGAGTTTGTTAAAGAAGTGGAGGAAGAACCGGAAGTGTTTTTGTTGATTGGGAGAGAGAGTAGTGAAGAAGTTGAGATTCCCGAAGAAGCAAAGCCAGTTTTGGAAGAGTTTGAAGATGTCTTTCCAGAGGAGTTGCCAAAGGAGTTACCACCACTTAGAGACATTCAGCATCAGATTGATCTTGTTCCGGGGGCAGTGTTACCACATCGACCACATTATCGTATGAGTCCGAAGGAACATGAGGAATTGAGAAGGCAGGTGGAAGAGTTGCTTGAACAGGGTCGTATTCAGGAAAGTTTGAGTCCATGTGCTGTGCCAGCATTGTTGGTACCCAAGAAGGACGGAACTTGGAGGATGTGCACTGATAGTAGAGCTTTGAATAAGATCACTGTTCGTTATAGATTCCCTATGCCGAGGTTGGATGATTTGCTGGATCAGTTGAGTGGGGCAACTATATTCTCGAAGATTGATTTGAAGAGTGGTTACCATCAAATCCGAATCAGACCTGGAGATGAATGGAAGACAGCTTTCAAAACAAGAGAGGGGTTGTACGAATGGTTGGTTATGCCATTTGGTTTGTCTAATGCACCTAGTACATTCATGCGGGTGATGAATCAAATCTTTCGACCATTCATTGGGAAGTTTGTCGTGGTGTATTTCGATGATATTCTGATTTATAGCAGAAGTACAGAGGAGCATGTTCTACATCTGAGGGAAGTGTTGCTTATACTTCGAGAAGAACAATTTTATGCTGCTACAAAGAAATGTGTGTTTATGACACCTACTGTTTTATTCCTGGGTTATGTTGTTTCAGGAGAAGGTATCCAAGTTGACCATAGCAAAGTTGAAGCAGTCAGGAATTGGCCACAGCCAAAGACAATTACAGAAGTGAGAAGTTTTCATGGGCTAGCGTCATTCTACCGAAGATTCATTCCACACTTCAGTAGCGTGATGGCTCCAGTGACTGATTGCATGAAGGGTAAACAATTTGTGTGGTCAGAGGAAGCGGGGGTTGCCTTTGAGAGAATCAAGGAATTGCTGACGTCTGCACCAATTCTTGTTTTACCTAATTTTCAGTTGTTATTTGAATTGCATACTGATGCTTCGAAGGTTGGAATTGGAGGAGTTCTGAGTCAGAATGGGAAGCCAGTTGCATATTTCAGTGAGAAATTGTCAGGGGCGAAGATGAGATACAGTACATATGACGTTGAATTTTATGCTGTTGTTCAGGCTATCAAGCATTGGAGGCATTATTTGTTTCAGAAGGAATTTGTTCTTTACACAGATCATGAAGCTTTGAAACATTTACAGGGACAGGATAAAATTTCAGCGAGACATGCATCATGGATTTCTTATTTACAACAGTTTACTTTTGTCGTTAAGCACAAATCAGGGGTGACAAATCGGGTAGCTGATGCTTTGAGTAGGAGGAGTCATTTACTAACGACAATGAAGGTTGAAGTGACGGGGTTTGAAATGTTGCCAGAGATGCTTGAAGAAGATCCTTACTTTGTGAAATATGTTGAAAAAGTGAAGGATGGGAGTACCGATGAATTCATGTTGGTTGATGGTTTTCTGTTTAAAGGAAATCGATTATGTATTCCGGATTGTAGTCTGAGGATGAAAATTGTGAAGGAATTGCACGAGGAAGGACATGTGGGCCGTGATCGTACTTTGCAGTTGATTTCACAATCTTACTTTTGGCCATCGATGAGAAAAGAAGTTGAGAGATTTGTGGAGCGATGTCATATTTGCCAAGTTTCAAAAGGAACAGCAACGAATGCGGGGTTGTATATGCCATTACCAGTACCATCCAAGCCATGGGTTGATATTAGCATGGATTTCGTTTTGGGTTTGCCGAGAACTCAAAGGGGAAATGATTCGATATTTGTTGTGGTGGACAGGTTTTCAAAAATGGCACATTTTGTTGCTTGCAAGAAGACAGCAGATGCAGTTCGAGTAGCACAGTTATTTTTCAAGGAGATTTATCGACTTCATGGATTGCCAGAATCTATTGTTTCTGATCGAGATACTCGTTTTCTGAGTCACTTTTGGCTGAGTTTGTGGAAAAGGGTGGGAACGAAGTTGAATTTCAGCAGTGCTTATCATCCACAAACCGATGGACAGACAGAAGTTGTTAACAGGTCATTGGGAAATTTGTTGCGTTGTCTTGTACAGGATAATTTGAGAAGTTGGGACCTGAAACTATGTCAGGCAGAATTTGCTCACAATCATGCAGTTAATCGAAGCACAGGATTCAGTCCGTTTCAGATTGTTTATTCATGTTTACCCAGGGGACCGTTGGATTTAGCAGTTGTACCACAGTCAAAGAAAACAGTTAAACGAGCTGCTGATTTTGTTGATGAGCTGACGGAATGTCATAAAGTCGTTCAGGAACGATTGGAGAAATCGAATGAGAAATATAAGAAGTTTGCAGATTCGAAACGACGAAATGTTGAAATTAAAGAAGGTGATTTAGTTTATGCTGTGTTAACAAAGGATCGATTTCCAGTGGGTGCTTATAACAAGTTGAAAGCGCGAAAAATTGGTCCAGTTGAAGTTTTGAAGAAGATTAACGAGAATGCTTATCGATTACAATTACCAGATGATGTTTATACTTCTGATGTGTTTAACGTTAAACATTTAATTCCGTATCGTAGAAATGAACATTTTGATGAGAAAGAATTTGCAAATTCGAGGTCGAATTTTTCTCAACCAGGGGAGGATGATGCAGCAAGGCATATAGGAATTCAGAAGTTAAACCATATTCAATCGTGCACGAGTCAAGGAGCTTCGGATTTAACTCATGAGTCGGCATGCTTGTTGAGTCGGACACGAGATAAAGGAAGCATGAGTCGGAGCCGGTTTAACAAAGCTTGGAAGAGTTCGAGTTGGATGAGTCGTTCACGGGTTAATAGATGCATGAGTCGTTTCCGACCTAACGAAACTTGGAGGAACGAGCTACGACTTAACAAAAGGGGAGATGAGGCATCGAGATTGAGTCGTCTACGACTTAATGGGGCACGAGATAGCAAGGTCCGAGTTAACAACAATTCAAGCTGTATAAAGGAGGCAGATTTGAGTCGTATACGACTTAACGAAGAGGGCTTGAGTCGTATACGAGTTAACCAAGATCAGGAGAAGATGCTACGACCTAAAGACATTCGCATAAGTCGTCTACGACTTAACAGGAAGCGGCAAGGAGATGAGTCGGCCATAGAAGCAGATGGTTATTGGCCTTGAGTCGTTAGGTCGGCAACGACCTAACTGCTGTAGTTTGAGTCGTGAGTCGTTATGTTTTTCTTGAGTCGTATGTAGTGAGTTTCTTAAGTCGGCATGTATGATGAGTCGTACTTGGTTGAGTCGGTCACTTTGTACAGTGTTGTAATGTGTTGAGTCGTCGGGTCTTGAGTCGGAGGAGTTGTATTGGTGTTGGGCTTGCTGAGTCGTGTAAGCGGAGTGGTGTAGTTAAGTCGGTGCCGACCTTGTATGAGTCGCTTGTAGTTCGGTCTGTTGTAAAAGGGTGGAGGCGCATGTGTTAAGTCGGTCACGACTTAAGTTGAGTCGTAAGTCGCTTGCCGACTTAAGGCACTGGGTCAGAAAAGTCTATAAATAGCGTATGTGTTGTACATTTTTTGGTTGTTGATTTTGAATAAAATTTCTCTTTTGTTAGCTTTGTGCTTTCATACCAATTGGTAGTTGAGTGTAATCTCCTATCTCCTCTTTCGGTTAATCGAGTGCGCTCGATTCAACGATCGTAGAAGCCGATTCACGGAATCTAGTGCGCTAGATCAACGTGCGAAGAATCGTAGATCTTTGAACACGGTATAGTGCGCTATCAACGTGTTTGAGATAGCTAGAGTTCGGTATCTTTGGATCAACGAACTTGGGCATTTTTGGTATCTTCAACTCACCGATTGCTACATTTCATCGATTGAAGTTTTGTTTGATTAATCCGCTGCGTCACAAGATCTGACGACTAACAATGGATTTGGAGCGTTACATTAAAACAGTTAAAACTTTCTCAAACGAAAACTGTAACTGTTTAAGTTGTTAAAAGACATCAATCATCCCAAAACGCGAACAAATACTTAATATGCAAACAAAAATGTCTAGGCGTACCCATGACAAGTTCTTGTGTTTGTAGTTTATATCATATCTCAGACATACACATGGCCGGCCCTAAGAGTTTTGATACCTAAAGCCAATTATAAACTAAGGCCCTTTAACATGTCTAGTGTGATGAAAAAATAAAGCACAAAAAAAGTTATGTAAATCATCAACAATAAATAAAGAGGATATGATCTCGGCTTCGGAATTAAAAGAAATACAACAATGTTGGTTCTCCACTATTCACTATTCAAGAACAAAAAGATGCTATATTCATGGTTGCAATTAAAAATTTGAAAATATAAAGAGTAAATTAGTAATAAATATTTGCTGCACATTCTAAACGCTTTGAAAACACAAAGCTTCAGGTTGCTTCATGTACCATTTTGAATATCAACACCATTTGGTCTTACTAAAAGGAACCAAAATTATGTTTCTTATTTTGGTGGAGAACAAATTTTATATTGTTAGGCATCAATACTATACACATATTTACCAGCAAATTTGCTTAATTGCTTCTTTTCAATTGAATCGTATTAGATTTCATTACTATATCACTATATTTATAAGCTAAATTCTTCTTTATGCCTACAGAACAAAAAAATAATGCTTCATTTGATAATACTACTGATTCAATTTAGTCTGTTCACAACCATTTATAAATATGCAACACATGCTCTAAACACAGATGAAAAATACTAGAAGTTACCAAAATCAATTATAAACTTGACTGAAACAAATACAAAAACTCTAACCTTGGATCCAAATATGCAAGCAAAGGAAACTTGAAGGAAATTGAGAGAAAAAACAGAAATTAAAGAGGATTGCTGACTACAGATTATTTACCTTTGCCTCTGGCCTATTCTTCTTCCGCACTTCCGCCATATTGTGATTTTTCTATTTTTCTTTATGCGGCCGCATCTTATTTTCATGAGATCTTTTATTTTTTTCGGTGACCTTGAAATTTGAAGGCCCAAAGCAGCTGCTTCTGTTGCTTTAGGTAAGGGTCGGCCATGGACATACAGCCATGCAAGCAGATCTAACAAAATTCACCGAAGAAAGTGTTGGAAAGTAGGAAGAGAGAAACTAATTATATTTCATAAAATATTCCATATAAATTTTTTTGCTCGCAAATAACACAAAATGACCACGACTCTTCACTCAATAAACATGACTCTTCATCTTATTATTAATTTGAGTTTATTCTTTAACAGAAAGCTAACTGTTTTAAGAAATGATCAACAATAACTGTTATATAAATTAGGTTCAATGGGATTAAAAAGAATACACAATTAATAATAAATCTAAGTCCAATGGGATTAATCTCAAACACCTAACTCTTATGATACAATCTGGAAGCATATACAACCAATAATAAATCTAATTCTATACCGATAAAGGAAATCACAGATTAACAACTAATCTCAAATCTAATGATAAGATGAATTCAGTTCCCATCACAAACTACAAAATCACTCTAAAACTCCAATATGATACAAAAATATGACATGCATGGTTATAAGAAAATGAAATCAACTATGTTATCTGAAGATGCCATTCAAAACAAATTAAATATTTACTTAAAACAAACAGGCATGACTAAACTAAGTTGATTAAGAGTCAAAATTCAACAAAAAATTAAGAATGTCTGTTTGATTATAAATTAGAAGCATTCCTCGTTATAAACAAAGCCAAACACCTAAATGCCAGCGTATAATCTAAAATATTGCAGTACTACATTAAATATCATCCTAAAACGGATTTAAAGAACATGTATAATCAGATAATAGAACCATTGGTAAGTTATGTTAGAACAAAGTCACACATATAGGATATATCCACCCAGCAAACATCAGCCGGCAATTTTCTTTACCAATTTCATAAGAAAATAGTACGCAAATTCAGATAATCATCTAAGACAGACAGGTCCAAGAAATAAAAAATCTAACATCTATCAATGGATTCAAAGCAATCCTCTTCATCTTCCTCCTCTCGATCCAAAAGCTGAAGCTGCTGCTGTTCTTCGTAACTAATTGCAGGTACCCAAGAAAAATCAGCAGCCGTTTTATGTATGGAACTAGTAAAATTGAGTTTGGAATGAAGGATCTGAAACTTACTGCATTTTCATGGCTTATTTTGAGTATAAATTTAAGATTATATTAGCGCCAAAAATTTGAAAGTGTGAGCAAATGCAGAAGTGACGATTTATATAGGCACAGGCGTGAACGAGATCTACAAATTCAGTTTGATTAAATTCAAAATTTGAAATCCAAGGTCATGCGTTTACATAGACGTTAACGTGAGTCGTTTGATCATGATTTTAACGGTGAGATCTGAATTTCAAAATATTTAGAAGAAAAAACCATAGTTTGTGAATTTTGATTATGCGTTTGACTGTCTCTACTGGTTAAACGTTGAATGCTTAGAAAGAATAAACACGACAATGAATGATATGTAGTCTGCTACGGAAGTTATTAAATAAGAAATCAAAAAATTATTGAACAAGTACATTCAAATATACAAGGAATTCACAATAGATAGTCTTCGATTTTCACGGAGCATCAAACAAATACGAAGTTTCTGACTTTTGACATTTTATCAATCTTACGTTGTTTTACGACGTGATGTTTGATATAAATGTGGATTGAACCGTTTTCACTCTTTGAGACATAACTTTTACGTCCGTTGTTAATTATATTAAGTTGCTTTGAAAAATAGTTTTATATTCTGCTTCTTTGTTATATATTTTTATGAATTTATAGTTATTGTTGATTGTGTTAAACAAGTCGAGAACCTTCCGTTTATAATACATATAACATGTCCTTCACAAATTAGTTTTCGATGAATTAACTTAAATATGAAAGCTTGTTTTCACGCGACACTTTTCATCTACATGATTTTGCCAACTTTTGAAGCTTACCAATTCCTTTTTTCACGTAAAATTGTTGTGAACTTTATACTAAAACGACTTTTATTGTGCTCGGTATTTACACTTGATGTTTTGATACTCGTAAGCGTAATTTTTCATTACACTAACTCAATCAAGGTAAGAAGTAGGTCTAAGGTAAGTAGAAGTCTTGTTGTTTAAAGATAAATCCAGAAATATCAAGTCGAATGTCGGTTGAGAACAGTTAATCTGTGTGTATGTGTGATATATATATATATACATACATATATATATATATACATATATATACATAGATATATGTATATATATATATATATATACACATATGTGTGTATATATAGATATGTATATATGTATATATACGTATATATGTGTGTGTGTGTTGAAAATTAAATTATTCAGGGAAATTTTTATTCATATCCCCCTTAACTATTACCTAATAAACCTAATTTTCGAGATTACTTCCTACTTTTATGGTCATTAATGATTTTTAAAAATTGATTAGTCAATCCACACAACTTATAGTTGCATCTTCTTCTCTCAGTTCTCTTTTTTCGTTGCCTAATCAAGTCACAAACACATCAACATATATATGTTTAAATTAAAAAAACAACAACAGTACGATGCCAAATCTAATCTGTTTTTCTTCTTATTATCATGTAGCACGAAGATGACGTAATGCATATTTGAAGTAAAAGAGCAGAAGATTGAGGTAAAATGCCATATTTAAAAAAATAACTTCTTCTAAGATGAATCTTCTACTGTTATTGAGATGGCATTTATATACTAACATGAATTTTCTCGGGATGAAACCTTTTTTATCAATTGGCATATAATGATACCATGAAAATGATAAATCTTTTACTCATCATATAATGCTACTATTACAAAGGTTTACACAGTAGAAGATAAATATGACCTAATATATACTAAAATGATCATTGCAGTAGAGGTTAACTCTTTATCTTACTAGAAGATTCATCATGTTGAAATTTCAATCATGAAGAAAAACTGATCTAGTTAACATATGTCAAACCATTCATTTGTAATTAGGTAGGATGAAGGGTTGAAATCATATATATTGTATCATGTACTCTTAGTATACACCGCTTATTTAAGTTGTAACATTGTATGAATATACACCCTTTTATATATACTAAGTTTATACTCAGAGTTCATTATGCTTGTAATTTTTGCCATTTTTTAAGAACAATGTCATCATACAAAAGCAACTGCTTATTTATGGAGAATTCCTCCCAATGTGATATTAAATGCATGAAATTGCAGTGTATAAAGCTGAAAATTTAGTTTGAAAAGGAAGAAAAAATCTTAATCTTTTTTTTTTTAATTTTTAAAGTCTTTTGATCTATATTCAACAAGAATATGTCTGAAAAGAGTAGTTTTTCCAGTATATATGAGAAAATCAATTTTTTAGTACAAATGAAAATGAACGGTGGTTAGAGTATTAAAGATTTATAAGTAATGAAACAGATGTGGAATGATTAGATGCAACTATAAACGAACAAGAGAATAAACACAACAATGATGCAATTGAGCAATGTGTAGATAATCCCGAGAAATCAACGTTTAGTAAGGTAAATTTTAATTTTTGTTATTGTTTTACATAGAGTTTATTTTTTTCTTGCGTTAATCTAATATTTTGTTATCTAGTGAACTACATGCTCAAAAGATAACGTACTAGACTGGGATTTCACTTTTGCATTTCGAACTAGTATGGTATGTAATACATTTTTATTTTAACGTTATACAGAACATATAAAATCAATTAGTTTTTATTATTTATAACCAGGTCTTTGATTTACGTGATGAACTTATTGAAAGGTGTAAAAATATTGGAAAGTCGTGTGAAGTAGTTGTTACTATTAAACAATGTGAAATTCAAAAAAAAGCTCGTAGAGGTCGAATATTATTAGTGTGAGAGAAGTTGATTTTACATTGGGATTAACAAAATGATACATATTGACAAACAAGTGAAGCCTAGAAAGAAAGAAAACAAAGAAACGTGGTTGTCGTTTCTTATTGAATGGAGTTAAACTATCAATGTTTGATCAATGAAGAGTAAAAGTTATGTGTGGACTTCATAACTATCCAGTGGAAAAAAATACAAATTTTGAAGGACATTAATATGTTGGTAGACTTGCAAAAAATGAGAGATAGAAGTAATAAAATTGATTGCATGTGATGTAAAAGCAAGGAAAGTGCTCCGCATTCTCAAAAAAAAAACCCAAACAATGCCTCTAGGATGCAACCAATTTAAAATTTTACGGCTAAGCAGAGTTATGAGATGGAAGGAAACTTATATGCAACAAATGTTATATATGTTAGATGAAAATAAGTATATTGATTTTCACCGAAGAGATGTAATATAGAAGAGGTATTAGATTTATTTTTTGCACATTCATATTTCATGACACTTATTAGATGTTTTCTACATGTTTTGATCGTGGACTGCACCAATAAAACTAATCATCGTGATAAACCTTTATTAGAGATAGTATGAGCCACATCCATATGGAAGACATTCAAAGTTGCACAAGCTTTTCTTTATCATGAGACGGTTGATAACTACATATAGGCTTTGCAATGTTTAAATGAGAATCTTGAACCAACCAATTGTACTCCTTCTATTATTATTATTAATCGAGAATTATCTTTAATGAATGTCATTCATGTGATATTTTCTGGTGTCTCCCATTTATCATGTACATTTCATGTATCAAAGAATATTAAAGCAAAGGGAAAATAATGCTTTAAAACAATGGAAGAGTGGAATGATTTCATTCAACAATTTCATAGATTAATCGATGAGTCTACTGAGAAGTCAATCAATGAAGCATGGACATATTTTGAAAATAAGAATGTTAACCTCAAAGATCTCATATTATATATCGAGGATAACTGGATTAAGCCATTTAAATAAAAATTTGTCGCTACATGGACAAACAATGTGAGACATTATGGAAATCGTACAACCAACAGAGTAAAATCACAAAATTCATCATTGAAAAGATATTTGGCTTCATCTCAAGGTAATTTGGTCCAAAATTAATTATGATTGATAGATTAGTAATAACACAACATGTGGTCATTAGAGCTTCCCTTCATAAATCACTAAGTGATTGTTTGCATAACCATCATAATATTAACATTCTTATATTAATAAATTTAACTCAAGTAAAATATCAACTGAAATACAAGTAGCTTAAAGAATGTTTGGGATTTCCATCCTCTAAGGATCCGTTGAACTATCTACTATGTAGTAATATGCGCTATTATAATATGTATATAGTAAAGTAAACTACTAAAATAGCATTAAGGCATTACTTATATCCACCTTAACATATTTTATATAATACCGTATTCGATACAGATACTGTAAATTCCACTCGTAAGTGGGCTATCAGAGAGCACTCCATAGGCACGACACAAAATAAATTCGTAGAAGGCGCGATAGGGCATGTGACAAGGCACCCGAGGCAATCCTAGGGTAGATATACCGTTTTAGGATCCGGATTGGTGGTAACACATAGCATCTACTATCCCCCACCTCGAGACATACTCCCAAATCAAAGGTGCACGCAATCAAATACAAAGTAATAGAATGGTATCGAAGAAGTGTGCCCGGTCTGAGGAATGACCTCACTGGCCCGGCGTGGCTCTTGTTTTAGCCACATCAAGCTGACTCACGGGAGTCAGGGCTACGCTAATACCTCATATAGAATCGCCACCAAACCATCCTACTTCATTCTGGAATCTTCACCACGTACATAGTTGTTAAAGTAGTTTTCGGTATTGGCAGAGAGTATGACAATATCCGATCCAGGTCTCTTTAACAACCAACCGCTTATTTCACACGTGGTCATTTCTTTTCAAATGGTTCATATTTCATATCAAAATATCACATTCGTTTCAAAACCATATCAATTTGATATCATTGTTCACTTTAAATAATATTCATTTCCACAATCGTAACACTTTAAAAATTATAACACTTTCGAAATCATAACACTTTTGAAATCATAACACTTTTGAAATCGTCATAACATTCCATAATCATAACAGTTTTGAAATCATAACACTTTTTGAAATTCATAACAATTCCAACTTAGACTGTTTAGATATTGAAACAATATATATATTAAAATAGTTATAAATTAAAATAGTTTATATATATATTAAAAATACTTTATATAATAAAATTAGTTTCCTCCACTTTCGCAAGTCAATTCAAATCATCTTAAATTTCAAAATTTAATTTAAATCAATTCCAGTTTAACCATTTCAATTCAAAGGTCAAAGATTCAATTCAAATTCACAATAAACTATTTCAAATTTTATCGATTTCAAATCCAGGTTTTGAGCTATCATTTCAATTCCAATAATATTCAAGTTTAAATATTCAACCTTTACAATATAAATTACATTTATATTTCAACATTTAACTTTAATATTCAAATTGGAAAGTATTCACCTAATCATTTTAATAACAATTATTTATAATCCCAATTTATAAATTTAAATTAACATTAAATATTCAATCTCAGTTGTATTTAAAATTGAGAATATTCCTTTAATCGCCTTTTTATCAAATCAAATTATAAATCATACATTCAAAATCTCAAAATCAATAAGTCCAGATAAATTCTTATTTAAATTCAATTACTAAACAATTTAAATCCCAAGTCAACATTAATTTTTCTCCCCGACCTTTATTATTAAAGTTATAAAAAATTTATTTTTAAAATATTAATATAAATTTAAATAAATACTTAAACATATTATGAACGAATTAAATTAAATTTTTATTAAATTAAATCTTATTATTAAATGTATTTTGTATTAAATCTTACTTTATATATTTTAAAAATAATAAAATTATAAGAAAATCCTAAAAAATTATATTTTCAAAACTAATTTATAAATTAAAATTTCCAAAACATATTATTTTAAAATCTAAATTATATATATATATATATAAATAGCATATATATATATATGTATGTATGTATTATACTTTAATTCAATATTTATTAAAATCATATATTTCCTCTCAAAATTTTGGAAATCACTTTTCAAATATAGACCAACGGTGTCTGTATATAATTTTCTGGTCAAGTGATACAGATATTTATAATTTCAATCCACAATTTAAATTTCTACGGGCATATATCATTTTCAACCTACAATCCCAAAATTTAAAATCAACGAAAATAGCTTGAGTCTATCATTTCAACCCATACCGATTTTCTCCTATTCTACAAATCGTTCGAGTATGTATCATTTCAACCCATAAGGAATTCTAAATTAACAAGGAACATGTAGAGTGAGAACAAATATGATAAAATATAACATATCAATAACAGGCATATATCAAAATATATACAACAGGATATGGTGTCATATATCACAGGTGAACAATTGCAGATAATGGCATATCATATTTAACAATTAAATAACTAGTAATTCAAATTTAACAGCATATTTCAATTGTCATTTCAAGTGAAATCAAATTTACTAACTATAAAAATGTTAATTGTGAGTGATAACTCACCTTTCGAGGCTAGAGAAATTTGATAACACGACAAGCTACGAATTGAATCATGAACTAGACGATTGACTAATCTAAACAACAAATCTTAAAGCGGAGTAAACTAGACACAGATATGACGGACAATGCTGGTAAATAGAAATCGATGGAAACAAATCAGATCAGTTTGATATAACTGAAATGGAATGTATATTAGATATTTTAAGCCAATACTCAATTTAAAAATACATATATAAATAACATATATGTATAAAATATTTTAAATTAAAATCAAAAATGGATTGATACAAATTGAACAACATATATGTTATATATATATATATATATAATTTTTCTCTAAAACCAATTTTATAACATATATTAAAAATAATATATATATATATATATATATTCAAATCAACCTGGGTAGAATTTCAAAATCAATATGTATATATATTATTACAAATCCATTTAAATATTAACATAAATTTTTAAATAAAATACTTTAAAATATTAACAAAAATTTATGAAAATTGTTTCAATTAATATGTAAATATATATGTATGGTAAGTTTCAGATAAATATACTTGTATGCTATATATATACAAGTATATATATATATATATGCAGGTTATTCAAATAAGTGTATATGCATACCACTGTTTGTAAAATATCCAACAAAATATACGTATGCAGGTTAATATATATACATACATATATGTAGACCATAAACAAAAACAAAAACATATGTACAGGTTAAACAAAAATGCATGCAGACTAAACATATATGTAGATTATACATATCCAACAATATATATATATATATATATATATATATATATATTCCTTCTTTGAAAACAATATAACTTACTTTATTATTGCATATACATAAACAATCAACAACTGCAACTATGCAAATTTACTTTATTGTAAACCTACTTTATCAACATATAAATACATACATACATACATACATAGATATATATATATATGTGTGTGTGTGTATATATACATATAAGAACTTTATGTTTACCTGAAAACTAAGCACATTCAAGCTTTGAAATTTAACCCTTATATAGAAAAAATTTCTATATTAAAAATACTAACATAAATTTAAATAAATAGTTTAAACATACCATGTTTACCACTGTATATAAATAGAGAGCAAATCTACAGACTTTAAAGTCTGTTGCTCGGCCGGGTAAAGAGGCTACAACGGTAGGCGGAGACGGAAGATGTGTCAGAGACGAGGAATCAAGGTTTTGATTGGTGGAAGGTTAGGGTGACAAGGCGATTATGAGCATGGTTCAAATACAACAGGGAGAAGCACGGATTTGAAGAAAACAACACGACTTTATATCATAATTTTTTTAATAAAGCCTGCTTGGGCAAAAATGATGGAGGGTGCGGTACAAGCATGGAGGCTAGGAGCAAGGCTATGCATGCGGCCATGGAAATGGCGGAGGAAGGAAGGTGTTTGCTTTGGTTCGGTTAGGTGCTTGGGTATGCGAGGGTGATGCGAGATGGCTGATGGGTGGTGTGTCTTACGGGTTGTCGGGGCTTCGCGCAGTTGTTGGAGGGTTTGTGTGGGCGTATCGTGTGATGGGAGATGGAGGATGTAGTCAGACGTAGGCAAAAAGATGGACGATCAAGCAGTTGTGGAAGAAGAATACGTGCGCATGTTCAAGCAAAAAAGCACGACATGGTGATGGGCATACTTCAGGCAACGGAGAAGAAGATGCCAGTTTCTTAAAAATATAAAAGCAGTTTGTATATAAATGGTAAACATTGCTTTATCATTATAATATTTATAAACCTCTCACCTTTATATATTAATTTAAAGGCAATCAACATAATATAGAGAGAAAAAGAGATGCAAACTATATTATACTATATATATTTTCACAAAAGCACGGAAGCGAAAAGTTAACAAAGGGGAGAGAAAGAGGCGTGTAAATGAACGGTAAATAAAATTAGATTTCAAACGGAATAAATGGAAATAGCAGAAATAAAAATTCAGGACGTAAATTCTGGGAATATTTATGGCAAGCGGGTATTGATTAACACGGTGGAAAATGAAAGGATGCAAAAACCCCAAAAGTCTTCAAAATGGGTACCGATACGGTTATCCATTTCGCGGTTTTCGCCTCATACCGGATACCGATATACACAATTGAATATACTCAGAGATCAGCACGATGAGACGAACAACATGGTACACAGATGTCAGCCATACAATTATCCTTTCAAAACTCAATATTTTGCTGTTAAACTGTTGCAAATTCGTCGAAAATAAGATAAACGAGGCTAAAGAAGTCTAAATTTGACGAAACGAAATATGACATCTCACTTAGAAAATAGTAAACATTTTTATTACATAAAATATTCATCTTTCGAAGACATTTTATTTTCATCAAATTAACCGATTTCAAATTGAAAATTACACGACTGAAATAACTTTCATTTTTTCCAATAAAAAACTACCATTTGAAATGTTCGAATAGACACATTTCAAATACCAAATTTTCATTTTCAAAAATTTACTATTTAATTTCAAGAAAAATTTCAGTCAATTACGTTATTAAAATTTACGGGTCGTTACACTCTCCCTCACTCAGAATTTTCGTCCCCGAAAAGGAACGAGATAGGAGAATAGAAACAACAAAAGGAAATATAGATTAAAAATGCAAAAACAACCGTTAATTTTCATTTATTTTATTCTATTTATTTAGTTAAATTTATTAATTCAAAAACCATATAAATTTCATTAGTTATTAAATTGTCTAGTATTCAACTAATTTGGGTTCAATCCATCTTATTCAATCAATAACTATTCATGACATTCACATTTTGTTGATTTCAATTTAATGTATTTTTATTCAGTTGATTTGATTTCAATTTATTATATTTGTTAAAACAATTCTTTCAAAACAAAATTTATTTTATTTGGCTCATTCGCTTATTCCATTTGATTTCACTTAAGTTAATTCCTCATATAATTCAATTTCAACTATTCTTTATAATTTACCATTTATTTACAAAGATATGAATTATTTTATTACCTGTTTAACTTCTTAAGTTTACATTTATTTACTCATTCTCCATTTATTATTCAATTTATTTCAATTTACGTTTCTTACAACATAAATTAAATGTATAACATTCATTATAACAACACAATTCTTATTTATAAATTCCCTTAACGGAATTTATTTTTTGCACATTTTATTTCTTACATTTTATATTGTGCACTGTTCAACTACATATTCTTATTACTTTAAAACTTTGGAATATTACAGGTAAGTTTTATTAATGTTTCATATGAAATTGAGCAATATACCAATTTACTTGTTATTTATATATTTGTATAAAGTAAAAAAATTAGTTTGAACCATTTGTTGCCTAAGTTTTTTCTTATATAATCTTCAATTGCAAATTCATATTAACAATTTAACTTTTTGAATATTTTAGGTACGTTATATATATTAAAATGCAATTGATTATTATATAACTTAATTTTTATCTCATTTCAACTATTTTAAGTTGTTTTAAATTCCAATTTCAATCTTAAGCACTTCAAATATTTCAAATTTTTTTGATTCATTTCAATAAATTGAAAACCCTAACTTAGCATAGAATTTGAAAACTAAATTTTCTGGTTTCACTTCCAGCCATTTTGGAATCGATATATACATATATATAGTTGTACGTCAAATCATACTCAAGAGGTACAGTTAAATCCATTTTACAAAACAAAATTGTAGCAAAACTACTAAGTGGTCTCTTCACTTTGAGACTCGAAAATGAATGTCGATGATGCTGTAGCCATCACCGAAATTATTTTTCAGTGACAAATATGAGAGTACAGAATTACTTCTTTTAAAATTATAGAAAAATAATTTTCATTCGAAAATACTTATAAATAATATACTCTTTCAAACTATAAAAACCAAATTGTGCAAAGCATCGAAAATTAAATTCTTAAATCCCTAATTTAAATTTATTTCATTTTCAAGTTAAATAAACCCTGTTTATAAAGTTTCAACACCTTATAACATATAACAATAGAAAATGATTTAGTAGTGTTGAAAAAAATAATAAATGACAACCAATTTAATTAACTATCCAATTTCAGGAAATTATACTTATATATATATATATATATATATATATATATATATATAACCACACATAAAATTATTTCATTTCCAATTTCGAAATCAAATTGTGTCAGTTTGCTCTATTCAAGTGTTTTTGAATTCCTATCGATAGCGTTGGCCAGACGAATCAATTCAAACCCAAAATCAAACTCAACAATTCAAACAACACAATATAAAATATTTTTATATAAATTAAAATTAACTCCCTCACACGATAATCCAAGAATAGATTATAGAACAAGGATAGAGGTTCGAATTTAGTGGGACCGTAGTCAAAGTGAATTCTAACTACGAAGATAGACTCGAAAGGAAGGTAAAGTAATTAAATTACCGAACAATAAATGGATAGATTTTTTTTATATCACGACGACCTTCACGGGGTCAACCAGGATTCCGGGAATAAGATCGATGTAGAATTCAATTTCCCGCATGGGAGGAAGAGAAGTGACTTCACCAAAACATTGAGATAATCCCTGACTACCAGGGTAGAGTTAAGATCACTACGCCGAGAATCAAGTGAGAAGATAAAATTGCCTGCAAAATCTTAGTCAATCGACATTCGATCACAAGAGAATTACCCTGGTCATCCATTAGAGAAACGGTTCGGGCTTTTCGGGAGATAAAAGCATCGAAACCGATGACATAGAAATCTCCGGTGAATCGACACTTGTTGTAAAGGAGCTTCATCCCTTTACAAATCATACTAGGATTGGCAGAATCGCTGAGGGAATTAGTCACAGATACACATAAAATTGTCAATTGAGGTGACAACATGTAATCAATTTATTAAAAACTTCAACAGAAGTAGAGCTATGGGGATGCTCCAGTATCTAAAAGAGCATGAACAGGAAAGGACAAGAATGGATTTCAGAACAAGGTAGGGTTCCAAAGTTCGAAAGAAACACGAATCAAAGAGGAAGAAATTCAAGCTTGAACAAAGGTGATTCTGTAATTAATTATTACTCCGTATGCTAAGTTTTGCCTAAACCTGGCTCTGATACCAACTGTAACGACCGATATTTTGAAACATTCACATCCTCATATGTCAGACTTGAATTGCTCAAAACAATGGATTTTTAATTTATTTTTGAAAAAACTCAGCATATATAGTAAATAAGTCAATCACGGAATCACGGACACAGAGTATTACAACAATAACCAGCGGAATAGATAAATAATAGTTCATGAAGCTACTATAAACATCAAAGTATGAAACAAAATACAACAGAATCTCAAATACAAATGAATCTATAATACATAAGCAACCGACGAGTCTGAAGATAAATGACTGGAATAAACTGAAATAACTGAAAGCAGGATAGATAGATCTTCAAACAAAGCCTAAATCTCCAAAGGTGAGTTTCAAATGTTGTGACACTCAGCCTGACCCAAGCATAAAGCTAAACACAAAACACTCGAGTCAGGATTAACATTCTTATATTAATAAATTTAACTCAAGTAAAATATCAACTGAAATACAAGTAACTTAAAGAATGTTTAGGATTTCCATCCTCTAAGGATCCATGGAACTATCTACTATCTAGTAATATATGCTATTATAATATGTCTATAGTAAAGTAAACTATTAAAATAGCGTAAAGGCATTACCCATATCCCCCTTAACACATTTTATATAATGTTGTAGTCTATACAGATACTGTAAATTCCACTCGCAAGTGGGCTATCAGGGAGCGCTCCATAGGTACGACACAAAGCAAATTCGTAGAAGACGTGATAGGGCATGTGACAAGGCACGCGAGGCAATCCCAGGATAGATATACCATTTGCGGATTCGGACTAGTGGTAATGTATAACAGCTACTACCGCCCATCTCGAGACACTCCTAAATTAAAGGTGCATCCAATCAAATCACAAAGTAATAGAATGGTATCGAAGATGTGTGCCCGATCGGAGAAATGACCTCATTTGGCTCGTTGTGGCTCTTTTTTTAGCCACATCAAGTTGACTCACAGGAGTCAGGGCTGCGCTAATACCTCATATAGAATTGCCACCAAAACATCCTACTTAATTTTGGAATCTCCACTACGTACACAGTTGTTAAAGTGGTTTTCGATATTGACAGAGAGTATGACAATATCCGATCCCGGTCTCTTTAACAACCAACCGCTTATTTCACACCGTGGTCATTTCTTTTCAAATGGTTCATACTTCATATCAAAATATCATATTTGTTTCAAAACCATATCAATTCCATATCATTGTTCATTTTAAATAATATTCATTTCTAGAATCTTAACACTTTAAAAATTATAACACTTTCAAAATCATAACACTTTTGGAAATCATAGCACTTTTGAAATCACAACACTTCCATAATCATAACATTTTTGAAATCATAACACTTTCTGAAATTCTTAATAGTTCCAACTTAGACTGTTTGGATATTGAAATAGTATATATATTAAAATAGTTATAAACTAAAATAGTTTATATATATATTAAAAATAATTTATATAATAAAATTAGTTTCCTCCAATTTCGCAAGTCAAGTCAAATCATCTTAAATTCCAAAATTTTATTTAAATCAATTCTAGTTTAACCGTTTCAATTTAAAGGTCAAAGATTCAATTCAAATTCTCAATAAACTATTTCAAATTATCGATTTCAAATCCAGGTTTTGAACTATCACTTCAATTCCAATAAGATTCAAGTTTAAATATTCAACCTTTACAATATAAATTTCATTTATATTTCAACATTTAACTTTATTTTATTCAAATTAGAAAGTATTCACTTAATCATTTTAATAATAATTATTTAAAATCCCAATTTATAAATTTAAATCAACGTTAAATATTGAATCTCAATTTTATTTAAAATTGAGAATATTCATTTAATCATCTTTTTAACAAATCAAGTTATAAATCATATTTTCAAAATCTCAAAAACAATAAGTCCAGATAAATTATTATTTAAATTCAATTATTAACCAAATTAAATTCCAAGTCAACATTAATTTTTCTTCCAACCTTTATTATTAAAGTTATAAAAAAAATTCTATTTTTAAAATATTAATATAAATTTAAATAAATTTGTAAACATATTATGAACCAATTAAATTAGATTTTTATCAAATTAAATCTTATTGTTAAATTATTTTGTATTAAGTCTTATTTCATATATTTTAAAAATTATAAATTTTAAGAAAATCATAAAAATTATATTTTCAAAACTAACTTATAAATTAAAATTTCCAAAACATATTATTTTAAAATCTAAAATTTATGCATATATAAAAATAGCATATATATATATATTATATTTTAATATCAATATTTATTAAAACCATATATTTTCCTTCAAAATATTGGAAATCACTTTTCAAATATAGACCAACGGCCTCCGTGTATTATTTTATATCCTATGGTCAAGTGATACGGATATTTATCATTTCAATCCGCAATTTAAATATCCACGGGTATATATCATTTCAACCCGCAATCTCAAAATTTAAAATCAATGAAAACCGCTTGGGTTTATCATTTCAACCCATAATGCTTTTCTCATATTCTACAAATCGTTCAGGTATATATCATTTCAACCCATATGGAATTCTAAATTAACAGGGAACTTGCAGAGTGATAACAAATACGATAAAATATAACATATCAATAACAGGCATATATCATTAGTGTTAAATAAAATATATACAGCAGGATATGGTGTCATATATCACATGTGAACAATTACAGATAACGGCATATCATATTTAATAATTAAATAACTAGCTATTCAAATTTAACAGCATATTTCAGTTATCGTTTCAAGTGAAATCAAATTTACTAACTATAAGAATGTTAATTGTGAGTGATTGCTCACCTTTCGAAGCTAGAGAAATTTGACTACACGACAAGCTACGAATTGAATCACAAGCTAGACCATTGACCAATTCAAAGAAAAAATCTCAAAGCGGTGTAAGATGAACACGGATTTGATGGGCAAAGCTGATAAATAGAAATCGATGGAAACAAATCAAATCAGTTTGATATAACTGAAATGGAATGTATATCATATATTTTAAACCAATACTCAATTTAAAAATACATATTTAAATAATATATCTGTATAAAATATTTTAAATTAAAATCAAGACTGGATTGATACAAACTGAACAAGATATATATTATATACATAATTTTTCTCTAAAACCAATTTTAAAACATATATTTCAAATAATATATATATATATATATATATATATATTCAAATCAACCTAGGTAGAATTTCAAAATCAATATGTATATATATTATTACAAATACATTTAAATATTAATATAAGTTTTTAAATAAAATACTTTTAAAATATTAACATAAATTTAAGCAAATTATTTCAATCAATACACACACACACACACATGTATGTAAATATATAACTTGAAATAGAACAGTTTTCTAACAAAATGTATGACTTGATATGTATGGTAAGTTTCAGATAAATGTACATGAATGCTATATGTATACAAGTAAAAATATATATGTAGGTCATTCACATACGTGTATATGTAGACCACTGTTTATAAAATATCCAACGACATATGCAGGTTAATATATATACATACATACATGCAAACCATAAAACAAAAACAGAAATATGCGTAAATGTTAAACAAAAATGCAAGCACTAAACATATATGTAGACTATACATATCCAAAAACACACACACACACACACACACACATATATTCCTTCTTTGAAAACAAGATAACTTACTTTATTATATATATATATATATATATATATATATATATATATATAAACAATCAGCAACTGCAACTATGCAAATTTAGTTTATTGTAAACCTACTTTATCAGTATATAAATACATATATACATATAAGAACTTTATGTTTACCTGAAAATAAGTACATTCAAGCTTTGAAATTTAAACCTTATATAGGAAAATTTTCTATATTAAAAATACTAACATAAATTTAAATAAATAGCTTAAACATACCATATTTACCACTGTATATAAATAGATGAGCAAAGTTACAGACTTTAAACTCTGTTGCTCGGCCGAGGAAAGAGGCTACAACGGTAGGCGGAGATGGGACGATGTGTCAAAGACGAGGAATCGAGGTTTTGATGGGTGGAAGATTAGGGTGACAAGGCGATTATCAACAGGGTTCAAATGCAACGAAGAGAAGAACGGATCTGAAGAAAACTACACGACTTTATATCATAATTTCTTTTTCATATAAAGCGTGCTTGGGGAAAATGATGGAGAGTGAGGTATAAGCATAGAGGCTAGGAGCAAGGCTGTGCATGCGACCATGGAAACGGAGGAGGAAGGTGGTTGCTTGAGTTCGGTTAGGTGCTTGGGTGTGCGAGGGTGATGGGAGATGGCTGATGGATGGTGTGTCTTATGGGCTGTCGGGCTTCACGTGGCTGCCGGAGGGTTTGTGTGGGCGGATCATGTGATAGGAGATGGAGTATGAAGTCGGACATGAGTAAAAAGATGGACGAGCAAGCAGTTGTGGAAGAAGAATATGTGTGCAGGTTTAAGCAAAAAAGCATGACATGGCGATGGGCATACTTCAGGCAACAGAGAAGAAGAGGCTAGTTTCTCAAAAATATAAAAGCAATCTGTATATAAATGGTGAACATTGCTTTATCATTATAATATTTATAACTTCTCACCTTTATATATTAATTTAAAGGCAATGAAGAGAATACAGAGAGAAAAGGAGATGCAAACTATATTATACTATGTATATTTTCACAAAAGCATGGAAATGAAAAGTTAATAGAGGGGAGAGAAAGAGACATGTAAATGAACGGTAAACAAAATTAGATTTCAAATGAAATAAACGGAAACAGCAGAAATAAAAAGTCAGGACGTAAATTCTAGAAATATTTTGGGCAAGTGGCTATTGATTAACACGGAGGAAAATGAAAGGATGCAAAAAACCCCAAAAGACTTCAAAATGGATACCGATACGGTTATCCGTTTCACGGTTTCGCCGCATACTGGATACCGATATGCACAATTGAATATACTATGAAGATCAGCACGACGAAACGAACAGCATGGTACACAGATGTTAGCAATACGATCATCCTATCAAATCTCGATATTTCGCTGCTACACTGCTGCAAATTCATCGAAAATAAGATAAACGGGGCTAAAGAAGTCCAAATTTGACAAAACAAAATATGCCGTCTCACTTAGAAAATAGTAAACATTTTTATTATATAAAAGTATTTAGATTTCGAAAACATTTTATTTTCATCAAATTAACCGATTTGAAATTGAAAATTACACAACTGAAATAACTTTCGTATTTTCCAATAAAAATCAACCATTTGACGTGTTCAAATAGACGCATTTCAAATATCAAATTTTCATTTCAATAATTTACTATTTAATTTCAAGAAAAATTTCAGTTAATTAAGTTATTAAAATCGTTAAAATTTATGGATCATTATATCATGCATTATATCAAATTATCGAGGAAATGAAAAGATCTGAAAATGTTGGTTTAGATATTTCCAAATGTGGCTGCATAACTAAACGAACACATAGTCTTCTTTGTGCACATGAGATCGTGTAGTTAAAATAAGAACATAGGTTGATCTTATTATCCTCTATTCATCCTTTTTGGAGAAAACTTAATGATGTTGTCAATGAGATTATTGATAGTCCACTTCATCCTAACCCAGAAATCTCCACATTTTTATGTACATTTTATCATCTTACCGAGGAGAAACAACTAAAAATGCTGAAAATGATAAAAGAGGTACATACGAATTGAACTTTTTATTATTTATTGCTTCTTCTTCTTCAATAGTTTGAATCTCTTCTAGTTTTTGTTTCAGGTTAACTATCCTGAAAGTACAAAAATGGAGCCATAAAAGAAAAATAAAAGGCTCAAAGGAAGGCCCAAAAAAAAGAAAACTACATAAAAATCAATAGTACAAAGCGTGATAAATCTGCATTTGAGCATGCATAAAAAGAAAGGGAAATACACCATAAACTCGCAGAAGGCAAACATCAACTTCTAATAAAATCAGACAAAAGAACAAAGGTACAAGCTTAGTAATTCAGATGATTAGTTGTCGCATATTCATTTTGCGTTCAAGTATTTTAGTCCATCATTGAAGGAACAATTTTTAAAAGTGTGGAAGATGTTCCGCTAGATGGACATTGTTGATACCATTGTTGTGCGGACTGTTGGGTCTCGAGGAGAATGATTAATGTCAAAATGTATGGTTGACCATGATAGAAGAATTCACTTACAACAAGGAACAACATACTAAATTATTAGGTGGTGTGAAGAGATATCAACAAGCCGAGTTGGCATCATCAAATTTTGGACAATATGCATGCAGAAAATACTGGTTGAGTTTTCCGGACATAGGCTGCTTATTTGTAACATCATTTAATTGTATACTTTGTGTTTATTCCCCAGAAGAGAGCATGACCGATTTTATGTTAAGAATGGGTCTAAAGGATGAACATAGAGTAGTACCAATTATTTTTATGGGTGGGAGCCACTTCATGATAGTCCATTTGAAAGTAGAAGCACCATTTCCATACATTTTTAAGGTTGGGAGAAACAATGTTTTCCAGATGCGCAAAAATGATTTGATGTAGTTAAGAATAGAATTCTCAAATAAGGGAGAGTGGTGAGTTCAGAATTTCCTTCACTCCATAAAAATTTCATTGATTTTTTAGATTTTAATAAAGAAATTTTTTCTTGGTTTAGTTTATATATACCGAGTAATTTTCTTCTTTATAAAAATGCTTTCATGAGTTAGATGGTAAAATTAATTACTATAGTTTGGCTCATGCAGTGGAACCAAAATAAAGGATGGAGAGGCACCGTCTTCAGAAGAATTCATTTAGCTACTGGTTATTTAAATTTTTATTGCACTATTTTATGAACAAAGTATCAATTTTACTTTTTTCTTATCATGTTTTATTTCCAGTACCGAGTGTTTTTGTTTTTGTTTGTAGTTGTTTATATAAAAGTGTGGTTTGATTATTAATAAAGTGTGTTAGTATTTTTTTCTTTTGCAATGGTTGATAATCAGTAAAATAGCCACGGCTATAAAATAAGTATCAATATCCAGCGTAAATATCACAAGGTAGAAAATGCTACTATTTTACATTTTAAGTTTGTAAATCCAAGCTCCGACTCATCAAAGCATGTTATGCATGATGTGCATGTTGCCCAGCGTTTAACATTTCCTGTACATGCATATTGCTATGTAGTGCAAGCTTCTCGGTCCACTTTAGTTTTTCTACAATCATCATACATAGTTATTGAATGCTTCAGCTCTTTCATGCTTGCACATCTTGTTTAATGTATTGATTTGCCATAAGATCAAGCTACTATTTCAGTTATAGATCATGAAGCTCCTGTCCAATTTTGCTTATGGCGATGCTCATGCTGCTCCTTCCCAAGACCAAGGCTCTAATGAAATTTTTCCTAATTATGCACATGCTACTATGCTTTTCCATGATCGTGCTATACCTTGATCAGCAGCTTGCAACCTAGTTCATTTCATTGATGCAACTTGTTAATTCTCTCTCGAACATACTGAAAGTCTATAGGGTGGATCGTGTAGTGTATATACAAGTATATGTGATAGAGTATATGATGCAACTAAAATAATATTGATCTAAGTAAATATAGAATAAGCACACCAGAATTTTATACTGGTTCAGACCTTCCGTCCTATGTCCATTTCGGAATTCGACTATCAAAAGCCCTCGCTTCGCTCGGAGGAATAGGCTTGGTTACAATTAGTTGTTCTTGTCAAATGCGTGTTCTAGAATAACACGAATATTAAATAATTAGTACAATTGCTTCCAATATATATCTAAAGAATATTGTTTATGAATAACTGAGTATATGGAGGAGTGAATACAAGTAAAGATTGCTAGAGTGTAGAGATCAAGAATATAGGATAGAGTATAGAATTAGAAAGCGTAAGTAAGTAAAGTGAGTTCTGTTTTCTTGATTCTTGATGCTATATATAGTTGTAGATAGGTATCTTGAGTAGTTGCATCCATTAAGAATGCTCTAAAGTTTCTTCTATTGATGGTGAAGAGTTGCGATGAAGAGAAGCGGAGATGTCCATTCGCATGTGGCAGTTGCAGTTCTTTTCTGAATTACGAGTTTGAATTTAGACATCTGGTATTTATTTCAGACGTCTAATACTATATTTTTTTGATTATAGTAGAAGATCAGACGTCTGAGTGCTATTGCCAGACGTCTGGTTTAGCCTGATTGTTGTTCCAGAAAACTATTTCAGACGTCTGGCTTGTGCACCCAGACGTCTGATATGGTGCATGTCAGTTTTTGTGCATTCTTTCTTTTGCTTCTTTATACCTATAAACTTGTAGTCTCTTGTAGTGTCCTTTGAGACTCGTTCTTGTCGTTTAAGTGATGTTTTTGTAGCAAGTACCTGTATATATATATGATTTTCATTGTATAGTTGTTGTCATCGAAACCGTAGATTGGATTTCCCAACATTCTCCCCCTTTTTGATGAGGACAACCATGCAATGTACTTAGATATAATTTTATAAATCTCCCCATGAATATGTGCTTAGCATTATTTCTCCCCCTTTGGTATTATCAAAAAGTATTGATATATATAATTTAGATGGCATGTACACACTATTAATATGGAATATTTACTAACTGCCGGAAGGTTATATCAAGTTACTATAATTAGGTAGAAGTAACAAACCAAAAATCACTTTTTATAATCATTAGACATAGTGATTACATGCATAGATTGTTGATTAAAATACAAAAGATGGAACCTATTAAAAAAATTCTAAGGATCTTTTGAGGAAGCTTTAGCTTGAGCATCTCCTTCATCTTCATTCTGTGAAGAACTAGCTTGTTTTTAGGAGATGTTGGAGTATGTTCGAGAGGTTCTTTTTCCTTTTCAAAATTTTTAGAATGTTTTGAAGGAGGAGGAGAAGGCATTGGAGTTGGCCAATCTTCCAAAGGTGGTGTAGGGCCATGGACTCTTTGAAGAACCTCTTTTAGAACAGATAATGTTGTTGAAAGCGATGTTTCAACTGTGGCTAGGGGAGAAGCAAACGTTGTCTCAAAGCTATCAATAAGCTTAGCCAATAATTTTTGATTTCTTGATAAGATAAGTTGATTTTGGAGAGTTAAGTCTTAAATACTTTCATTTGGAATGGTATAAGTGCGAGTCTCCAAAATGTCGTCTTGGCATGAATAATCAAAAGATGCAGGAGGAGGAGTGTGTTCGAGATGTTCTTCATGTGATGATTATGGTGTTTTTTGTTGTGGTGGAGGCCTAGATTGACTATCTTGTTGACGAAGTTGCGTCCACTGGTCAAATAACATAAAATCTAGAGGATTTTCCGGTAAGTGCATAAGAGAGAAGAACTTTGTGGAGGCATGCTTGGGAGAAATCTCTTCAAAAGTCAATTAATATGATGGAATGTTGTGAGCTTTCAGAAGATGCATGATGTAGATAGTGTAGATGATGGACGGACATGATCGAGTCCAATAATGTTTAAGCTCATTAAATATGAATTTTGCCCAATTTACCCTCGTACCACTAAAGATGGCATATAGAGCTTTATGTTCTAATTCTGTTATTTGCTCATGGCTGCCAAGGCGAGGAATGATTGTGTTGATAATCATCCTGGTGAGGAGTCTTGCTTTAGATCGTAAGTTTTTTGAAGCAAATCTTGGCGTTTCATCTTCTCAAATTTGATGGGTTACTTTATTTATTGGTTTGAGGTGCATATCCAGGATGTTATACAAATCTTCTCCGGGGTCGGAATAACCTTGAGTATGGCCTATAATCCCCGGAGTTAGAAGAATAGTGTTGCCGTAAACACTAGACCAAAGTCAATTATCATCATTATTGGTATTCCATACGGCAGTGCTATCAAGATTAGCATAGAAAAGGAATATGGCGAGCTGATCGTTTTGGACATTATTTGAATTGAAGGAAATCAATGTTTCTAACCCAGCATTTTTGCACATTTCATCCAAATCATACATAAGGAATTTAAGAAAATTATAGAAAGGACCTGTATGTAGCTTTTTCTTCTGAATATCGCCATATTTTTTGATTGAATGAGGCACTTGATTCATCCCTCTCTCAATTTGATCATCAGAGCACATTTGCGGGTTGGAGGTTGTGGCTTGCTCTTGCTTTCTCTTAGAAAATTTTGGGTTTTTTAGTTTTGGGCGCCATGAGATCGAGCGAATTTATAGAGATAGCGATATAGAGAATTAGAGTTGGAGGAAGTGAATCAGACGTCTGATTTTAACCTAGTATGAACATAGTAGATATGTTTAGACATCTGTTAATTGGTTGTATAACGTCTGGAATAGATAGAGTTGTAAATTTTGAAGACAAAGAGTGTTGTCAGACGTTTGGATATAGAATCAGACGTCTGAAAAGGACCTTATTATTATGTTAAGAAGGCAGATACTATTTTCAGACGTCCGCTAATAATTTTAGACGTCTGAAATAGGATTTGTGTATTTTATATAAGGCAATGATAATTTTCAGACGTTTCGATGTTTGTATCAGATGTTTGATATATGCACAATATTTAAAAAATGGTGTGACACAAGGATGTCATATGTCTGAGGGCATTGTTCAGCCGTCTAAAATGTGCAGTATGTTTGAAAATAGTTTTGTTTTGAAAGTTGTTGCTTATTTTTCGCAAGATTTTTTAGCGAAACATAATACTACTATTTTATGAAAAACAAATACAAATATAAGTACATGAAAACACAATGAGAATAAATGAACTTATTTAGATGAAGATGGAGCATTGCGATCTTCAGAGGTGCTATCTTTCCATGGCTTGAGTAGAGACCAAATATTTCCATGTTCGTTGGTTCTTAGGGAACCAGAAAATTGCCTAGGTGGAGGATCCAAAGGTGTACGATAAGATGTAGAAAAATCCAGAGGATTGCAAGGAATCGGAAGTGGTTCATGTACATGCTTTTTTCGTGAATTGCAAAATTTGATCGCTACTTGCTCTAGAAAACTTAATCGTCGCGCAGTGACTTTTGTTCAAAGTATAATTCTCGCTGTGAATACATTTGGTTCTTTTGTTGATGATTTATCTCATCGATTTTCGCCTTAGTGTTAGAAGAGACAAATAGAGATCATTTAGACCATTTTTTTATCGGAAGTGAATCCCGTGTGGTAGGAGGACCACTTATAGGTCGGCTCTTGACCTCATGTAGGAGGAGGAAGTCGATAAGGGGTATCTGCTGAACTATCCGTGGTTGGTGTTGAGAAGGAGAGATGAGAGTTGTCGGAATACATGTTTTTGTTTTCTTTTGTTTGTTTTAAGAGGAATGCGGAATATATATACATACATACATATATATATATATATTTGTTTTATCAAAAGAGATGCTATTTATTCATGTTTTAAAAGGTTATATATAGTTATTTTCAGATAACAAACTTTCTAAAAAATTGTTGGTTAGTGTTCAAAATTTTGCTTGTGGATTAAAAATTGTTAACCAAAAATAGAATGAATGAAATTTATAATTAGCCGATAAGATCATTAAGAGAACATATTCGTAAATCGCGTCGTAGTTTAACAAGCGTTTGTTCATTTAGTGGTTTTGTGAAATATCTGCTATATGATTCTTAGTATTTACGTATTCTAATGTAATAATTCCTTTTTCTACATTGTCGCGTAAAAAATGATGTCGTATATCTATATGTTTTGTACGTGAGTGAGTTACATGGTTTTTCGATAAATTTATTGCACTTGTATTATCACAATATATCGGTGATTTATCGATAACATTTTCGAAATCTTTAAGCATTTGTTGCATGTATATCACTTGTGCAGATGCTAAGGCTGCTGAAATTTATTCGGCTTCGCAAGTGGATAAAGGGACACAGTTTTGTTTTTTTTGCTAAACCATGAAACCAATGATTGTCCGGTAAAATGACACGTTCCGTTAGTACTCTTACGATCTGTTTTACATCCACCGAAATTTGCGTCGCTATATGAAACAAGTTCAAATGATGATCCATTAAGGTAAAACAAACCGTAATCTCTATTACTAGATAAATATTGTAAGATACGTTTAACAGCCTTTTGGTGAGACTCTTTTGGTTTTGCTTGAAATCGGGCACACGGATATACACTCATCGTAATGTCGGGTCGACTAGCCATCAAATATAGTAAGGAGCCAATCATACCATGATATAATTTTCATAAAAATCATTTCCATTATTATCTTTTTCCAAGTGAACACTAGTATTCATTGGTGTTGGTTAGCTCGAAGTTTTATCTATTTCAAAATGACGTAATAAATCGTTACAATATTTTTCTTGATGAATAAAAATACCATTTTCAAGTTGTTTTATTTGTAAACCTAGAAATAAATTCAATTCACCCATGTGAGACATTTCAAATTCACTTTTCATAATATTTGAAAATTATGTACAAAGATTTTCATTAGTTGAATCAAAAACAATATCGTCTACGCAAATTTGTACAACTAAGATGTCGTTATTTTTTCGTTTAATAAATAAAGTCATATCTGTTTTACCTATTTGGAAACCAGATGCAATTAAATGATTCTTAAGACATTCGTACCCGGCACAAAGGGCTTGCTTTAAACCATATAGGGCTTTGTGCAATTTGAAAACATGACCAGGATATTTTTCGTGAACAAATAATGGAGGTTGTTCAACATATACGTTTGCTTTAATAAAACCATTTAAAAAAGCACTTTTGACATCCATTTGAAGTAATTTAAAATTGCGATAACTTGCAAAAGCTAGTAATGCACATATGGCCTCGAGTCTTCCTACTAGAGCAAATGTTTCACCATAGTCGATACCTTCTTCTTGGTTATAACCCTAAGCGACTCAACGTGCTTTATTCCTAACTATATTTTCGTTTTCATCTGCTTTGTTTTTAAATACCCATTTTGTTCCAATAACTAATTGATTTTCTGGTCTTAGTACTAATTCCCAAACATTATTACGTTTAAATTGATTTAATTCATCTTGCATGCTTATTATCCAAGAATCATTGTTTGAAGTTCTTTATAACTTTTTGGTTCAAAATTTGAGACAAAAACAATATGACTTGTTTGGTTAAGTTGATCTCTAATTGCTCTGGAATTAAGATCCTCCATGATATTATCTTTTGGATAATCTTTTAGCATTCTAGGGGGTGACGCTAAAGTATTATTTTGTGCATTTGTCTCATTATTAAATGAGTTTGTTGTATTTGTTATTGGAATAGTTTCTTCATCGTCATTAGTATGATTGTTAAGGAAATTTTCATCAAATGAAACATGTAAACTTTCTTCAATTGTGTTAGTACATTTATTTAAAATTCTATATGCCTTGCTACGATCCTAATATCCAACAAATATTCCTTCATAGGCCTTTAGGTCGAATTTTCCTAAATTATCTTTTGTACTTAATATAAAACATTTTGATCCGAAAGTATTAAAGTATGATACTTTAGGTTTTCTTCCAAAAAATATTTCGAAACAAGTATGTTTATTCATAGGTCATGTAATTATTCGATTTAAAACATAACAAGCCGTAACAATAGCTTCAGCCCAAAAATATTTTAGTAAACCGCTAATATTTAATAGTGTTCGTGCACATTCTTATAATGTACTATTTTTTCTTTCTACTACACCATCTTGTTGAGGTGTGCGGGAAAAAGAGAAATTATGACTTATGCCCTTTTATTACAAAACTAGTGAAAAGATCATTTTCGAATTCTCCACCGTGATCACTTCGAATATTCTTAGTTTTCAAATCCATTTGAGTTTAATACTTTTAGCAAAAAATTTAAACATACCAAAAGTGTCACTTTTATGTTTTAAAAATAAGGTCCATGTATACCTTGAAAAATCATCAACTATTACGAAAACATATTTGTTGTGATTTATAAATCTTACTTGAGTTGGACCAAATAAATCTACATGTAATAATTCTAATGGTTGTTTTATAGAAATATTATTTTTAGAATTAAAAGAGCTTTTCTTTAGTTTACCGATTTGACAAACGTCACATAAATTTTCTACTTTATAATTTATTTTAGGTAAACCTCTAACTAGCTCATATTTTGCTAATTTATTTAAAATTAACATGACAGAATCGTTTATGCCTCAACCATGGGTCTCATGTTTGGCGGTTAAGCATAAGTTTGAATTTCGATTTATATTCATATTTAATACATAAATATTTTTGTTTCTAAAACCCTCAAAGATAAGTTGGTTGTTATTGTCGAAAATATTACATCTATCTTTTTTGAAATTAATTTGAAAACCTTTATCACATAATTGACTAATGCTAAGTAGGTTGTGTTTTAAATTTTCTACTAAAAAAACATTTGTAATAATAGGAGAGTTAGAAATACCAGAGTTGATGACGTCTCCGATGCCAACAACATATCCTTTTGAGTTATCTCCAAAACTCTGATGCCAACAACATATCCTTTTGAGTTATCTCCAAAAGCTACCGTTCAACCATTGATGTATGTTATATTTGATAACGTTTTTGAATTTTCGGTCATATGCTTGGAGCAGCCACTATCAAGTATCCATTTCTTCTTATTTTTTATTTTTGGCACCTGCAAGATAAAATGATTTAATTGGTACCCATATACTTTGTTAGGATCCTAAATGTTAGGAGGAGTAGGTAGCCACACACAAGAAGGTTTGGCACCTTTATGAACAATTTTTTTTATTATAGACTACATTATCTAGAAAATTATTAATATGTTTTTTTCTAATCAAAATATTGTTTGTCTTAGGAATCCAATTTTTTTTGTTTTTGGTATTCGTATTAGACTTAGGTGATCTTTTAGTCTTTTGATAAATGAAACTATATATCTTAATGTTATTCCCTTTTTGTTTAGGAATATTTTTAAATCCTATCCATTTCTACTACTCGAAGGTTTTGATAAGATTTTCAAAATCTTGTTTTCCTTTATTAAATTTTGAAACATTATTTGTAATTTTATCTAATTTTTCTTTTAATTCAAAATTTTCAATTTTCAATGATTCCATATTAATTTTCAAGTTGATATTTTCTTTTAACAAGTTATCATTTTCTAGTTTAACTTTTCCAAAATCAATAGATATAGTCTCATATTCAACTAAACTACTTTTATTTTTTTCTTGAGATAATTATAGTTCCTCCTCTAAAATAATTTTTTCATCTTTTAACATTCTTATTTCAAGTTCTAATCTATTTATTTTGGCTATGTGTTCTTTATTCAATTTTTTAATTTGTCTAAATTTATCATCCAATGCCTTGCTAAGCTCTAATAATTCATCATAGCTAAGTTCAAAACATACCTCACCGGTTTGTGCCATAAAACATATATTAGCTTGTTCTCCGTCACTATCGCTGTCACTATCTGATGATGATGAAGAGTTTGAATCATCCCATGTTACTTTGAAATCTTTCTTCTTTTCAAAATTTTCAAATCTGTTCTTCTTTTTTTTATCATTGTTGGGCTTGGGACATTCTTTCTTCATATGTCCAAATTGATCACATTCATAGCATTTGATTGACATTTGATTTGTTGAGCTTGATTTTCCTCCTTTCTAAAATCTGGTCATTTTTCTAAACTTCTTGAATTTGTTGTAATTTTGGGCAATAAATACGATTTCTTCTTCATCTAAGTCCGAGTCTTCATTTGTTGCTGGAAATGATTTTTTTCTTCTCCGAATTTTGTTCTTTTCTTGCCTGTAAATTAGCTTCATAGGACATTAAATTTCCTATCATTTCTTCAATTAAGAGTGTTGAAAGGTCATTAGCTTCTTCGGTAGCTCATACTTTTGTTTCCCACTCTGGAGTTAAAGAATTGAGTATTCTAGATGCTAAATTAAAATTTGTGAATTTAACTCCTAGTGCCATTAAATCGTGTTGAATGTTTGGAATCTAGAGTACATGTCCACTATAAATTCTTTTTTTTTTTCATTTTAAATGATGAAAATTGATTTGGTAAAATTGATATTTCAGTTTGCTTGACTTTGTTCGTGCCTTTATGTGTAACTAATTATGCCAAATATCATATGCAGTGTGTTATCCCATTTTTTGGTCAAAACTGGAATATCAACAAATTGGCAAGGAATTATGGATATCACGACAGGAGATAAGGCTACGATGGATATCGTCAAAATTTTGTTGAACTTCGATCGGGACGAAATTGATTGGAAATGATGATAAGGACTATGAAAGGCTATGTTTCAAATTTCAGGTTAATCGGAGTTCGTATGAAGGAAATATGATGGATTCAAGGTAGGAATAGTACGTAGTTCGAATCCATCAAAAAGGGGATAAAGTGACGCTCGGTTCGAACCGATCAGGTTCGAACCCATCAGGATTCGAACCCATGAGGTTCGCATCGATGACGCTTCGAATCGATGGGAACTAGATGGGTTCGAAAGGAGTAGCTTCAATACAATGGACATGGATTCGAACGGTGGACATGGACTCGAAGATGGTGGATTCGAAAGATAGGTATGGATTCGAAGATCATGGATTCGAAGATGAAGATGGACTCGAAGAAGGTAATGGATTTGAAGTATACATGGATTCGAAGATGAAGATGGACTCGAAGAAGGAGATGGATTCGAAGTGGACATGGATTCGAAGAAGGAGATGGAGTCGAAGTAGACATGGATTCGAAGAAGGAGATGGAGTCGAAGTAGATATGGATTCGAAGAAGGAGATGGATTCGAAGTGGACATGGATTCGAAGAAGGAGATGGATTCGAAGAGGACATGGATTCAAAGACGATGGATACGAAGCAAGGGACATGGATTCGAAGGACGAGGATTCGAAAGGGATGGATTCGAAGAGGATGGACTCGTAGGATATGGACTCGAAGGAGGCGGCTTCAGAAAGCATGGATTCGAAGAGCATGGGTTCGAAGGGTATGGATTCGAAGGAGTCGGCCTTATGGGTTCGAAGGGGATGGTTTCGAAGTAGATGGTTTCGAAGCATGGGTTCGAACCATTCAGGACGCACGGATTCTTGAACTTGGATCGATCATATCTTCCAAACCGTTGATCCAAATGCAATGAAATTTTTACAGGAGCTTACATACATGTTGAAGATTGTTCACACCAAATTTCAGCTCAATTGGATGGATTCTTGATCGATTCGAACGTCACTTCGAATCGATCCCAAACTGGGCACGGATTCCGAGAACACGGGCCTGTGGGCCCCCCTCACGTGCCAAGCAGCCTCCCCAGGTTTTAGGCGGGATTTCAGCCTTCCACGCCTATAAATAGAGCCCCTGGTCATTCAGAAAAGGGGTCGGAAGATTTGGAGAGGAGAGGCATGCCCGGATGCTGCTAGAATCATTCCATAGCTTCATTACTGCTATTTTCTTCAGATTTGGTCATTACAACTGTTGAAATCACTTGTAACCTTGAAGGATAATTAATAAAGAGAAAAAAATTTGGAGTGGACGTAGGCCGGAGATAGCCGAACCACTATAAAACCTGTGTTTCTGTTCTTTACTTTTGGATCGTTGTCTATTATTTGCTAAGATTTGTTATTTGTGTTTGAATATCACTAATCTATATTCATACACTGGTGCTTTCACGGTATTGGGTGTTTGTGACCAATTTGTATTGGGTGTTTGTGACCAATTTTGGCGCAAACATTTTGGTGCTTTCACTGAGAAGGCAACTAGCACCCGCTACATCGGATTTGAAGAGTTTGAGGAATTTGGATTTGGAAGACAATGACTAGGCAGAATAGCAGAAGGCTAAGGGCTGAGAGAAGCCAACAAGGAGGAAGTCAACAAGCATCCTCCGGAGGTGAGGAAGGACAGGCTTCGGTCTACATAACTCGGGATGAAATGGAAGCTATGGCCAATTCTTTGCAGGAGAGATTGTTGAAAAGTAAACAGGAAATGATGCAAACCTTCTTGGAACAAATGAGAGCTGCAGGGATGCAGAACTTAGGAACAGCTACAGCAACTGCGGATGTAGGACAAGGAGCTAGGGTTGTGGAACCCAATGAAGGACATGATACGGAGGCAGAAGGCAATCAACAAGGGCTTGGGGGCAGGCCCACAGAATTCAATGCAGGAGAACCTTTGGGAGGAATTCAACAAACTAGAGCTAACGTTGCTGCTAGTGAGCCACACGAGGAATATGTACCAGAGTTCCCTCAGGGGCATGGGGGGCAACCCCTACAAGACAATATAGGATTAGTAGAAATGATCAGGAAGACTGTGCGAGGTGGTTTGACAAACAGAGATTTGGAAGGAGTGAATAGAAGTCCATTCGCTCGGGAGATAAGGATGGCTCAGAATCCACCTAAGTTCAAGCTACCTAGCGTGGAGGTATATGATGGTAAGACGGATCCAACAGATCACTTAATAAGGTACACCAGACACATGGAGGTGCTGGGGGCATCAGAGGAAGTGATGGCCCGATGTTTCCCTTTGTATTTGAAGGACTTAGCTGCAATGTGGTTTAGGCAGCTGGAAGAAGGATCTATCAGGACTTGGAAGGAATTAGTGGAAAAGTTTCTGGGACAGTTTCGGGTTCACGTCAAGAGGCCGAAGAACGTGATGACTTTAACATCGGTGAAGCAAAGGATGGACGAATCGCTTAGAGCTTTTCTAACTCGATTCAGTGCGGCAGTCGCTTCGGTGGATCGGCCTGATCCATCAATGGTTTTAATGGCAGTAGTATCAGGAGTCAAGGAGAATTCGGATTTCAAGGTATCTCTGATACGAGATCCCCCGCAAAATCTCGACGAATTCTTTCATGAGGCAGAAAGGTTCCTTCGGCAAGAAGATGCAAGTACGGATTTAAAGTTGAAGAAGGCTAATGCAATCGAGGTTGGAGCGGTATCCAAAAATGGTTTGGATAAGGATAAAGGAAAAAGGAAGTTAGATGACGACTCTGGAAACGCTAGGAAGCGATGGAAGGATCCAAAGTTTTCCACATATACAGGATTGAACGAGACACTGGAGCGGATATACCTGGAAACTCGGAATCGCCTTCCCTACCGAAGGCCGGCTAGGAGGGAACCAACAGAGCGGGAAAGGACATCAGGAAGGCACTGTCTCTTCCATGATCTGGATGGACATGATACCAACAGCTGCAGGCACCTAAAGGATATAATCGAGGAGCATGTAAGGAATGGACAGTTACAGCAATACGTTGGAACTCGGGATGCAACGGTGGAGCAGGAGCAACCACCGACCACTTCACGCCGTGATGATGGGAGGCCCAGGGATGATCGTCGATTGATCATCCATTGACCAGGATAATATGGAATAAGTAGCAAGCTACTAGCAAACGGTAAAGTCATTTACACATGTACGGGGACGGAGATAGCCCCTAGGCATGCTCTGAATGATGATAAACCGGGATGCTATGGTTTGTGAAATTTATTTCTTGCTTTTAGATTGGACATTGCTTTTCTTTTTTGGATTTGGTTTTGGAGCTTGGATTGAGCTCCTGGTTTTTCTTGCTTTTTTATTTCGATTTTCCTTTGGATGATTGTTTTTGGTTTTGGATGCTGGTTTGGATTTCTGGTTTTCTGGTTTGAATTTGAATTTTGGATTTGGATTTGGATTTTGGATTTGGATTTCGAATTTGAATTTCGGATTTGAATTTTGGAATAAATTTTGGTTGGACTTTTATCTGGTTTTTGATAAGTGGTCGTCGGGTATGGATTATGCCTGGCAAGGGATGAGTCACTTTACCCAAACAAGGAAGATTGACTCACTCAGGTCGTCAAGTATGGACAATGCTTGGCAAGGGTCAGGAGTGACCAGGATTCGGCCTAGGACTTAGGCCTTCTATTATCATTTATTATTTTCAGGTCGTCGAGTATGGACTATGCTCGGCAAGGGTCCGGAGAGATCAGGATTCGGCTTAGGACTTAAGCCATGGCATTTTACAGCACCCAGGGACACTGGGCCAAGGTCGTCAAGTATGGATTGCGCTTGGCAAGAACCCGGAGAGGTTGGCTCAACGTCCAGGGACACTGGACCAAGGTCGTCAAGTATGGATTGCGCTTGGCAAGAACCCAGAGAGGTTGGCTCAACGTCCGGGGACACTGGACCAAGGTCGTCAAGTATGGATTGCGCTTGGCAAGAACCCAAAGAGGTTAACTCAACGTCCAGGGACACTGGACCACGGTCGTCGGATGTGGATCACGCTTGACAGGAACCCAGAGAGGTTATGGATTTGGATATCGACCCGGAGAGGTCCTGGCTCCGGTTATTGGCTATTGGATAAGGATGGATTGGAACTTGGTTGTCGAGTTCGAATGGATACGGAATTGGCTAAGGCTTTGGCTATTGGATATGGAATTGGACATCGACTCGAAGCAGTCAAGGACGATATACTCTGGCAATATGGCTTTGGACTTCGGATATTGGATTCGTAATTATTCAAAACACGCCTTGTTATCACAAGGCATGTTTTGGGGGGCAAAATGTTATCCCATTTTTTGGTCAAAACTGGAATATCAACAAATTGGCAAGGAATTATGGATATCACGACAGGAGATAAGGCTACGATGGATATCGTCAAAATTTTGTTGAACTCCGATCGGGACGAAATTGATTGGAAATGATGATAAGGACTATGAAAGGCTATGTTTCAAATTTCAGGTTAATCGGAGTTCGTATGAAGGAAATATGATGGATTCAAGGTAGGAATAGTACGTAGTTCGAATCCATCAAAAAGGGGATAAAGTGACGCTCGGTTCGAACCGATCAGGTTCGAACCCATCAGGATTCGAACCCATGAGGTTCGCATCGATGACGCTTCGAATCGATGGGAACTAGATGGGTTCGAAAGGAGTAGCTTCAATACAATGGACATGGATTCGAACGGTGGACATGGACTCGAAGATGGTGGATTCGAAAGATAGGTATGGATTCGAAGCTCATGGATTCGAAGATGAAGATGGACTCGAAGAAGGTAATGGATTCGAAGTATACATGGATTCGAAGATGAAGATGGACTCGAAGAAGGAGATGGATTCGAAGTGGACATGGATTCGAAGAAGGAGATGGAGTCGAAGTAGACATGGATTCGAAGAAGGAGATGGAGTCGAAGTAGACATGGATTCGAAGAAGGAGATGGATTCGAAGTGGACATGGATTCGAAGAAGGAGATGGATTCGAAGAGGACATGGATTCGAAGACGATGGATATGAAGCAAGGGACATGGATTCGAAGGACGAGGATTCGAAAGGGATGGATTCGAAGAGGATGGACTCGTAGGATATGGACTCGAAGGAGGCGGCTTCAGAAAGCATGGATTCGAAGAGCATGGGTTCGAAGGGTATGGATTCGAAGGAGTCGGCCCTATGGGTTCGAAGGGGATGGTTTCGAAGTAGATGGTTTCGAAGCATGGGTTCGAACCATTCAGGACGCACGGATTCTTGAACTTGGATCGATCATATCTTCCAAACCGTTGATCCAAATGCAATGAAATTTTTACAGGAGCTTACATACATGTTGAAGATTGTTCACACCAAATTTCAGCTCAATTGGATGGATTCTTGATCGATTCGAACGTCACTTCGAATCGATCCCAAACTGGGCACGGATTCCGAGAACACGGGCCTGTGGGCCCCCCTCACGTGCCAAGCAGCCTCCCCAGGTTTTAGGCGGGATTTCAGCCTTCCACGCCTATAAATAGAGCCCCTGGTCATTCAGAAAAGGGGTCGGAAGATTTGGAGAGGAGAGGCATGCCCGGATGCTGCTAGAATCATTCCATAGCTTCATTACTGCTATTTTCTTCAGATTTGGTCATTACAACTGTTGAAATCACTTGTAACCTTGAAGGATAATTAATAAAAAGAAAAAAATTTGGAGTGGACGTAGGCCGGAGATAGCCGAACCACTATAAAACCTGTGTTTCTGTTCTTTACTTTTGGATCGTTGTCTATTATTTGCTAAGATTTGTTATTTGTGTTTGAATATCACTAATCTATATTCATACACTGGTGCTTTCACGGTATTGGGTGTTTGTGACCAATTTGTATTGGGTGTTTGTGACCAATTTTGGCGCAAACACAGTGTTACATAACATGACATGTGAAAATTCATTCTTATCTAATGAACAAAATAAAACATTCATGGCCTTGGCATTATTAGAAGCTGCGGTTTTTTGTGCATCATTCCATGTGTTCATAGCAGTGTTAGGTGCTTCATATTAATTTTGAGTGGTTGACCAAATTTCTAATTCGTTAGGTTCCACAAAAATTCTCATACGTGTTGACCAATATGCATAATTAGAACCATTAAAAAGTAGGGGACGTGCTGTGGATTGTCTTTCTTGAAAAGTACTTTTCATATTAAAGTGATTCAAATATATATTACTGTACTTTGATCAAACCTTGTTTTGATACCAATCGAAATTCTATGGGGTGGATCATGTAGTGTGTATGCAAGTATATGTGACAGAGTATATGAAAATAATATTAATCTAAGTAAATATAGATTAAGCACACCAGAATTTTATACTGGTTCAGACCTACCGTACTACGTCCAGTTTCGAAGCTCCCCTTTGGAATTCGACTGTCAAAAACCCTCGCTTCGCCGGAGGAATAGGCTTGGTTACAATAAGTTGTTCTTATCAAACGGGTGTTCTAGTATAACACGGATGTTGACTGATTATTACAATTGCTTCTAATATATATCTAAAGAATATTGTCTATGAAGAACTGGGTATATGGAAGAGTGAATACAAGTCTGCTAGAGTACAGAAATCAATAATATAGGATAGAGTATAGAATTAGAAAGCGTAAGTAAGTAAGGTGAGTTCTGTTCTCTTAATTCTTGATGCTATATATAGTTGTAGATAGGTATCTTGAGTAGTTACATCCATTAACGTACGCTCTAAAGTTGCTTCTATTGACGGTGATGAGTTGTGGTGAAGAGAAGCGGAGATGTCCATTCGCATATGGCAGTTGCAGTTCTTTTCTGAAGTTCGAGTTTGAATTCAGATGTCTTGTGTTTGTTACAGACGTCTTATTCTATTTTTTTTATCATAGTAGAAGATCAGAGGTCTGAGTGCTATTACCAGACGTCTAGTTTGGCCTGAGTGTTGTTCCAGAGAACTATTTCAGACGTCTGGCTTGTGCACCCAGACGTCTGATATGGTGCATGTCAGTTTTTGTGCATTCTTTCTTTTGCTTCTTTGTACCTATCGACTTGTAGTCTTTTGTAGTGTCATTTGAGCCTTGTTCTTGTCTTTCTAGTGATGTTGTTCTAGCAAGCACCTCTATATATAAATATATATGTATATTCGATTTCCATTGTATAGTTGTTTTCATCGAAACTGTTGATTGGATTTCCTAATACATGCTTCTCCTTTCCTGACCATCATTTCCCTAAATTCCACTGTTACTCCTTTAGTTCGCTTCCCTTATAATTATAACACCCCTAATTTTTATTGATATTATTCAAAAGATTTAATTAGAATAAATTAAATAGAATAATGTAGATAAGGAGATTGAGGTTGATTAATAAACTAAGCTGCCATGCTTATTTAAATCAAATGAACTTATAAATGGTTAAGTAATTAAACATTAGAGCATTAGGGTAAATAGCTGACCGTATTTCTCACCCTTATACCATTTCCCCTAAGTCATACACGTTCATTTTTATCACAAGAAAAATTGTAAACGTAAGAAAGAGAGTCCGACCATTAGGAAGAAAGAGGAGAAGAGAAATTCAAAGTAAAGCTTAGGATTTAAGCTAGAAGGAATCAATATCAACCAATCTTCAATTTCCTTATCCATTATGAGGTGAATAATAATCATTACATCTCTATTTTTGGTTGTATAATCGTATGGTTTCGGATTTAGGGGATAGATTCATTTTGATGATTTATTGAATGATGATATGCTTGACTTTAAATTTATATGGTTTAAACAAGGATGTTTAAATGAAGATTACATTGTTTTAGGATAAAACCAAAGATAAATGATTTTTAAATGCCATGGAAAAATTATATATTATGGAAAATATGATTTTGAAGTTGGATTTCAATTTTTATAATTTTTCAAGCGTGGAGAATTAGTTATGAATTTTTGACGGAAAATATGGTTATTTGGGTTTATAAATTTATTTTGAAAATATTTTAAGAATTTAGATCTAAAATTTTAATATGTTAGATAAAATGATTAAAGTGAATTTTTTAGGATTTTTACTAAGTGATTTAATATGGAAATTAAACTATTTTGAAAGTAGGATCCAAATGATTTAATTGTTTTGTTAATAGGAAGGGCTTAATTGTTAAAAGTTATCATGTTTTTAGTTCTGAGAAAATGTAGAAAATATTATCCAAATTATTTGAAAGTTTAATGTAATCAATCATGTGTTTACAAGTGGGCAAATTGGTTACAAAAACTATACTTTATTTGGTAAAAACAGTCTTTTTGCTCAGAAAAAGGAGATCTGTCTTCTTTAGAAGGACACTCCGACTCAGACCTTCCGCCCCCAACCTAGTCAAACCTTGTCGAAACCAGTAAAACCAATACACACGATATCATTTAAATGGTACGTAGTGGATTGGAGAAAGGTAGAAGGTAGGGAGTTGAAATGTAGCTTTTGAAGGGGTAGGCTCCTTTGTTTTGTTTTGTTTTAAAAAATATTTGTTTTGTTTTGTTTTAAAAAATAAGCGCTTGCCGGTTTATAAATGAGTTTCGAAGTAGTCAAAACCTATGATTTCGAAAGGGGATTTCAAAGAGGCTTTCGAAAGAGAGCTATCGCCTATGTTTCAAAAGAAGTAGCTTCCGAAGGAGTTACTTAGATTTTGTTTAAAGCTTTCGGAAGGGGTAGTTTCGACCAAGTCAAAACCCTTCTCGAAATTGATGAGCTTCCAATGGTATTGAAGACATCAATGCTGTCGAAAGGTCCAATTGTTTTTATGAATACAAGCTACTTCCTAATGCTTTCGTAAGTGGTTAGGGGTTTGGAAGGGAATGGTTTCAGAAGGGGTTTCGAAGCTAACCTTCAATTTTTTACCTAGGTGTTTTACTGCTTTTGAAAGGATGGTTTCGACACCATCAAACTTCCCCAATACTTTTTGAATTGAAGAATGGTTTCCAAAGAGATGCTTTTGCTTATGATCACTTTAACCCAAAATGATATTTTAAGTACAAACCCAATATTTTTGAAGGGGATACTTTCAATGGTTTCGAAGGGTAACCTTCATTGGTTTCGGAAGGATACTTTCAAATGGTTTCAAAATTATTCTTCTATACTTATATGATAATACTTTAACATGTTTGAAAGGTTTCGAAAGTGACGTTTTAAAGTATCCGAAAGGCAGGGGCCTAGTGTTTTAAAGATGGATTTTCATGCTTTCGAAGGAGGTCATCCTATGAGGTCGGAAGCAAGGTTTCGAACTTTTTGAAGGTTTTAAAACCCAAACTCAAATTTTAAAGGAAAAACCTATGGCTTATATAAAAGAGTTTTGAAAGGACTTTAAGTAAATTTATAGAAGTATTGCCTTGATAAAAATATAAGTTAAAGGGATTAACTACGTTTTATATGAAATGTATTTTGTAAACTTTAAACCCACAAGAGTGGTATTTTTAGATTGTTATGTTTGCTTCTTCAAATATGAACATATTCACATGAAAACCCATAATCGTATATCAGGGTAAAAATTTGTAGAAGAACCAGCTAGGTTAACCCAGTAGTGAATATAAATTGATTAAACTCCTGAATGGGGAGAATTGCTGTAACGACCCAAAAAATTTAACGATTCAAATAACGGAATTAACTAATTTTTTCATGAAAATAAACAATTAAAATTTTGCAAAGAAAATTTGATATTTGGAATACGTCTATTTAAACTAGCAAGTGTCCAATTTTCATTTGAAAATATGAAAGTTTGTTTGTGGTGAAATTTAAATTTTTAAATTGGTAAATTTCTTGAACGTTAAATATTTTTGAAATATGAATATTTTTATATGAGAAAAATGTAAATCATTTTCTAAGTGAGACATCATAATTAGTTTTGCTAAATTTGGACTTCTCTAGTTCCATTTATCTTATTTTCGACGATTTAGCAACAGTTTGGCAGTGAATATCGAGTTTTGATAGGTAGGTCGTATCTCTAATATGTGTGTACCATCTTGTTCGTCTCATCGCGCTGATCTCTGTAGTACATTTAGTTGTGTATTTCGGCATCCGGTACACGACGAAATCTGCAAAACGATTAGCTGTATCAATTCCGCATTTGAGCCTTTTGGTTTCCTATGTCCTTTCAATTATCCACCGCAAGAAAACCAAATAGCCACTTGTTTTTAATATTCCGAAAAATTAAATGGATGACCTTTTCTATTCCTACCATTTCACTATAATTCTGGTTTGTTTCCTTTCCTCTCCTCTTGTTCCTTCTTTGCTTGGCTTCTAATATATATATATATATATATATATATATATATATATATAATGTTAGTTTGCTTATTTGCAATGAGAATCCGTTCTTTTGTTTTGCGTGCATCCCTCCCTTCTCCGCCCTATCCACTTCACAACCTCGCCCCACCCTAACTTTCACCCTCCAGCCAACCTTGCTCCTGCCACACCATCCTCTACCCATCCCTCTGCCTGTGTCGAGCACAGCAACCCTCATCGGTTGAGAACTCTCCGACCAGATCCGACTCGACATTCATTTCCCCTCCCTCTCCTCAGCCTCGCTCCTTGCTCGACCAGACAGAGCTTCCTCTGACCCAGTAGCCACCCCTTCCTATCTCTGAACCCATGCCCCATCTCTACACAATAGTCCCGCCCCTCTCCACATCGCCAGCATGCAGCTGAACCCCTGCCAAATCTGGCCTCCATCGAGTACCGCAGATCAAAACCCGACCTACCTCATAGCCGCAGCAGCCAACCTTGCTTCTCCCATCCGCCTTCACCTCTCCCCCTCTCAAATCCAAGCCGACTACCACCAAGGCTCCCCTCCACCTCTCTTCTCCATCTACGCCTCCGCTCAGACCAACCTGCACCGCATGAGCCTATCCGAGTAGCACATAGCTCCCCACATGACAATCTTCCTTTCCTCGCTTGTGCTCCACTCCTCATAGTCCGACCTTCCTCTCTCCACTCGCCTCCCACTACCACAGCCCTCCAGCACCCGAAGCCACACCTTTCTCCTCTCTACTCAGCCAGCCGAACCACCCACCTTGTCGACCACTCATCCACTAATAGTCGTTGCAAACCCTTCGACCTACCACTTTTTTCGGCCGAACTCCACCCAATAGCAATCACTAGCCCCTTCTCCTTCTATTATAAAAAAAGAAGAAAGAGAATATATATTATACATATATTGAATTTATCGATTCAAGTTTATCATGCTTTGCTTTGGAATTTGTGCTTCGATTCGTAGATCGTTTCGCTGTCGTTCTTTTCTCTAGCCTCGAAATTTGAGCGATAACTCACGGTTAACTTTCTTATGTTTAGTAAATTTATTTCATATGAAATGACGATTGAAATATGTTGTTAAATTTAATTGGTTAGTAATTAAAATATAGAATATGATATGTTAATATTTAAAAAATTGTTAACCTATGTTAATTGACATATGATCCATGCTTGTAATTGATATGTTATGCTATTTTATATTATTATTCTATTGTTTTCACACTACAAGTTCCCTATTAGTTGGGAAATTCCTACGGGTTGAAATGATACATACCCAAACAATCTTATAGATTAGGGAAAATCGTTATGGGTTGAAATGATAAACCCAAGTGATTTTATTAATTTGAAATTGTAGGATTACAGGTTGAAATGATATATACCCATAAATATTAAATTACTACGGATTAAAATGATAAATATCTGTATCACTTGACCATCGAATAGGAAACTATATACAGACACTGTTGGTCTATTTTTAAATGATTTCTAGAATTTTTAAAAGAAAATATACGTGTTTTAATAAATAATGGTTCTTCAAATATTATTATTATTATTATTATTTTTGCAAGGCAAGCCGGTTTTATAGTGGACCGTCCACTTTTTATTACGAATGTAATAAAAATTGAAGTACAGGAGTAAGGGGAAAACACCTTAACTACTAAGTATTGAAGAAAACAGTACTGGTGTGTGAAAGACATATCATAACAACAAAAGGAATTAACGAATATAACTACTCCTCCGAAGAGGAAGAATCTCCATCATCCACAACAACATGGGAAGACACCAAAGGTACATTTCCCAACATACTAGCAAAGGGGCGGAAACGGGAAGCAAGACAAGGATCAAAAGCCACTGAATCAGACGAGTATATAAAGGAGCGATCCCAGGATGAATCAGCTAGCAAGGTAGAATTCCTACCCTCAAAATGACTGTCCATGTCAAGAACCAAAGAGTCACCAGAAGGTCTGTAATAAAGACATCTAAGGTCATGCTGATCATCAGAAACAAATCTGAAGTAAGAATCGGCCTTTGGGTTAAATCTCATATCAGAAATGAAATCAACCCAACATCCCTCGGCATCATCCCAAGCAATAGAGGGACGAGAAGGACCAGGAAGAGGGTCTTCAACAGGAATCACAAAAATATCACCAGCATCCAGCAAAGCAGGTGGAGAGGCAGGGTTAGGAGGAGTCGAAGGAGGCGGACCCGAGTCAGGCAAAGGAACAACATGAGGTGGGACAACTGTGGAGGAAACCTTAGGAACCCAAATCCTAAATGGGGGGCGAGGCAGTGGGATCTTAGGAGCAATCTCAGTAGCAACAGCTTGCTTGCAGGCAATAGCCAGGTGGCCAAAAGAGCGACAGGAGGAACAAATATCAAGAACCCAACCATAGCGAACACGGACCTCCACAACATGGCCAACAGCATGCTAGACAGGAATAGAAGAGGGAAGCGGCTTATCTGGGGATATCTCAATCAGGGCTTTTGCATACACCAATTTTTCACGCGCGACGGTATTCGAATCAAAACACCTCAATTTCCCTACGTTACAAGCTAACCAATTCAAACCAAGCAGAGGTTGGAGAGCAGGTGGAATTTGCGAAAAATAGGTCCAAACGGGAATAGAAAGAACTTGTTCACGCGTACTAGCCACAGTAGGGGACCAAGGAGTAATAATAAAGGGTTGACCATCAAAAAAAGAGGGCTCGGCCTCAAGCACAAGACTACGTTCCTCGGGGGAGGAAAACTTAAGGAAATAGAAAGAGTCAACCAACTTAACACGTAAGTTACCATGAAGTTTCCAGGCCCGACGACAAACAGAGGCCGCATCGTGAAGGCGGTGGGAATGGTCCAAAAAGAAACCAACAAGATGATCAGACCAAAAGTCCATACCGGCTTGCAACACGGTAGGAGGAGGGATCATAACTCCATTCTCTTCAACAATTTCAAATTCAAACGGCTTGTAGATACCCGCATTACGGGGAAGAGAGGAGAAAAGAGAGGACCAGGATTTGTTGCCAACAAGGGAGGCGGCAGCAGGAGGAGATGGAGCATGATTCACAGTGGCATGAGACAGACCAGCAGTAACAAAACACGGCGATACTCTGGGACGAGAATTACTGGGAGCGGGATCCGAGTTTAAACAGGCATTTTCACGAGCACCTTCAGAGCCACATAAATTACCAAGAGCATCATCCGATTCACAACACAAGGCACTACCTAACTGACCATACGCATTAACAATACCAACAGAAGCAGAAGGAACCACAGTCGATCCGCTAACACACAGAAGTGAAACCAATTTGCCCAAAACATTTTCCAAACAGCCAGTATTATCCAATACTTTGTTGCACTCAACAACCGATAGGCGAGCTCGTTCGTTATCATTTGAGTTCGAAACCCCCACCATAGCACCAGGAAAAATAGCGGTGGTCATATTCGCAAGTACAGGGTCCTTGCTAGAGCAAATAACCGGAGCTAGGGGGGAGGGTTTGTTGCAGGCAAAGGAGGGAAATTTGAGTCAGAGAGGAGCGGTGGCAAGGGAGGCTGCGGGGAAGGCATGGCGCTGAAGAATCGCCCAGATCTAGTCGAAGAACGAGAGCGGGATGGAGCGGTGAGCAATGGTGAAGGGGGAGAAGAACTAGGCATATGGAGGGAAAGAGATGGTGAGGAGGGCAGGGGGGATTAGCGTAAGGCAGAAGACGATACAAAAGGACGATGCAAAGATGACGAAAAGAGTTCGCCAAATCAGTCGCCATTAACTGGTCGCCATTACAAATTATCAAATCATAGTTTTTAGTTTTAAAATATAATATATTGATATTTTAATTTTAATATGTGTGTTAAATTTAGATTTTTAAATTATATATTTGGAAATTTTAAATTTATAAGTTAAGCTTTGAAAAATGTAAATTTTAAGATTTCACTTATAATTTTATTATTTTTAAATATATGAAATAAGAATTTAATATAAAATAGATTTAAAGATAAGATTCGATTTAATTAAATTTTAATATAATGAAATGTAATTTAATAAACTTTAATTTAACTAATATATATATATAATATTTATTTAAAATTTATATTACTATTTTGAAAATAGATTTTGGTAATAACTTTAATAAATTAAGGTTGGAAAGATAAATTAAAATTGATTTGTAACTTAATTCATTTAAGAATTGTTTTTATATAGGAATTAATTTGAACTTATTAATTTTGAGATTTTAAAGATATGATTTTCATAACTTGATAACTGGATTTAGATTAAAGGTGATTAAACGAATATTTTCAAATTTAAAGAAATTGAATATTTAGGATTGATTTAAATTTGTAATTTGAGATTTTAGTTAAACGTTATTAGAAAAATAATTAAGTGAATATTTTAAAAATTAAATAAAATTAAAGTTCAATTTTTGAAATATAAATGAAATTTATCAAATTGAGTTATGGTAAATGTTTTAATATTTAAACTTTGAAACCCATTGAATTTGAAGTGGTTTAAATTTATAGTGTAAACCTAGATTTGAAATCGATATAAATTAAATGGTTTTAATGAGGATTTATATTTAACCTTTAACCCTTTTAACTGAAATCTTCGAACTGAGATTGATTTAAATTAAATTTTGGAACTAAAGTTTATTTGGATTGATTTGTGAAAACGGAAGAAACAATTTTAATTTGAAACTACTTTCGATATAAACTCTTCTAACATACAAACTATTTTAATATGCTTTATTTTAAATTTATAAATAATTTATAATATATATATATTTTAATGTATAAATTATTTCTAATATATAAACTTTTAAATCTATAACCTATTTTTACATATAAACTATTTTAAATGTATAACTATTCCAATATATAAACTACTTTCAATATTTAAACTTTCTTAAATTGGAACTGTTATGGTTTAGATTTAATGGATTTAAATGCGAATACTTTGATATGATGGTTTAACTTATTTTGTGATTATGATTTTGGAAAACAATATGATTTATAGTTAATAATGATTTCCAAAGTGAATATGATTTCGAAAGCATATGATTTTGAAGTGAATATGACATTTTGATATCAATTATGAATCGGTTTTGAAAATGTAAAAGAACCAAACGGTGTGAAATAAGCGTTTGGTTGTTAATGAGACCGGGATAGGATATTGTCATACTCTCTACCAATACCGACATGCACTTTAAAACTGTGCATGTGGGGGAGAATCCAGAACGAAGTAGGATGGTTTGACGAACGATTCTGTATGATGTATGAACGTAGCCCTAACCCCTTCGGATTAGCTTGATATAACTAAAATATGAGCCACGCCGGGCCAAGTGAGGTGGCACCTCCAATCGAGCATGCTTCTTTGAAACCATATCTATTACTTTTGTGACTTGATTGGGGCGCAACTTTGATTATGGGAGTGTGTCTCGAGGTGAGCGGTAGTAGCTACGATGTGTTACCACTGGTCAAGATTCACAAAACGATAGTATCCTACCCTGGGCATTGCCTCGCGAGCCTTGTCATATGCCTTATCGAGCCCGTTATGAGTTTGATTTGTATCGTACATATGGAGTGCTCACTGAGTATCCCACCTGTTTGGTGGTGCTTACAGTATCTGTATAGACTACGATATTTATATAAAAATGTGTTAAAAGGATATGGGTAACGTCTTAACGCTATTTTAATATTTTACTTTACTATAGACATTATCTATATAGTGTATTGTATTATATATGTAGATAGTTTGACAGATCCCTAAAGGATGGATCCCAAACATCCTTTAAGTTATATTACATTTCACTTAGACATTTCACTTGAGTTAATTTACTTACATAAGAATGTTAATCCCGACTCGAGTGTTTTGTGTTTTGCTTTATGCTCGGGTCAGCCTGAGTCACAGCATTTGAGACTCACCTTTGGAGCTTCGAGTTTTTCTTGGAGATCTATCTTTATCTATTCAGCTTTGCAATTATTTCAGTTATTTCCAGTATTGGTGTTCATACTCTGTTATTTTCTTATGTATTAGAGATTTATATGTTATTTGGATTTCTACTGTATTTGGTTTAGACTCTGTTGTTTCTGTAGTAGCTTCATGAACTACTATTCATCTATTCCACTGCTTATTGTTGTATAACTCTATGTTTGTGATTTTGTGATTGACTTATTTACTATATATGCTAAGTTTTGCCAAATATAAATTAACAATCTGTTGTTTTGAACAATTCAAGTCCGACATGTATGTATTATTATCAATTTGAATGGTTCGAAAAGACGGGTCGTTGCAATTGCATCTAGGGAGTCAGGGAGACCAAAAATTAGGATGCTTAAACTTTGAAGTTGTCCAGTGTATAGATTCATAGTAAATCCATGAAAACTATGATTATGTAGTTGTTGAAATAGCCAACAGTTTTATAGTAAACCCATGAAAACTATGTATTAAGGACAGTTGGCAAAGGTTAAGTGGTTTGTAGTGAACCCATGAAAACTATATCCGGTCAACCCATGAAAACTAGGACAAGAAAGAAGTTAATTAAAGCACTAGTAGGTTTCTAGTCAACCTATGAAAACTAGGATGAGAAGTGAGTTACTGGATAAATACATAGATTCCTAGTCAACCCACGAAAACTAAGAAAAGGGGATTAGTTATTGGAATGACTAATAGGTTCAGGGGGACCCATGAGTTAATTAATTTAATTGGCAGGAGCCTATAGGTTCTTAGTGACCCCATGAAAACTATGAAATAGGACAGGGTATCCATGTGTAGTGAAAAAGTTTATTAGTAAACCCATGAAAACTATTAGGTTAATATTGACCCTAGAAGCTATAATTAAGACATGGTGTCAATTTAAACTGGAGGATGGGAATTCCTAAACGTTTGTATATATGCATATCATCATAATGTTTTGAAATATATATTTTTAACCATTGTGGATGCAGGAGCATAATATACGGTTTTATAAAGATTTTAGGATACTAGTGACGGGAAAACCCATTTTGTTAAGCGGCGTTGTCTCACTAGATATCTAAAAGGACTGAGATGTTAGATTATTATCCATACCAGGCTTTGTGTCCGACTCGAAGTTTTTTTCCCCTTAAACTCTCAGATACTCAATTGGTTTTGAGTAATTTGGGATTTAAGGTTTTTAGGTTCTCTTCTTAGACGAATAAAGCTTTCGGAGGCGTGCAGGAGGTATTTAGTTATTTAGAGTTATCTTTCTCAACAGTGTATTTGGATGTAAAGGCAGATTTATTAGCCTTATCATATACTTTGATCAACCAAGGGAGCATTTTTATGTGTCATCTTGGCGTATGTGTAATAATTATACTTTGCTGAACATGGTTAACGTTTTAGAATTAGGTAATGAACATGAAATATTTTGAATGGAATGTGAAAATATGTTTTTGAATTGTTAAAATTTTCTATATTCTTGTGACTTGTGTATCAACGAATCTAGCACCGTCATATTTGGTTGTCGAGGATTAATAACTATGGATGACTGCAGCATCTGTAACCGTTAGTTTTAGGCCTCCAAATAGGAGGATGTTACAATAATGCACTTTAGAGTCTTCGGATGCTCATTCTATAGCTCTATGTCCATGCTTCAGCTGCTTTGATCCATATTTAGACCATTATTCTGATGCATAATTTTCAAATAATATCGTTGTGAAAATGCATCCCCCAACCAACAATACAGTTTAGTCTCTCTAACTTTTACCAAATAAGAATGCAACTCAGCTACATGATTTGACATGAGGCTAAGAAACAAAGTGCATGCTTATTACTAATCAGAACCAGTTAAAACGAAGCATACATACATCTCTATTTATATTTATACAACCAACAAATCATGGGTTTTATGTAATAATATATATCCAAAATTCATATTGAAAATTTATCTCTACGTATAAAATTTGATAGCTTTTACATCTTTACTATTATGCCATTTATATACTACTGAAACCGTTAAGAATATAAAATCAAAACATATAGTAATAGTATGTATAGAAGTAATTCAAAAATGATAGAGTGACCAAAAATTACATCATTTTTAACTTGAAATACTCATAGTAAACATGTGTTATTTCCGTCTACAATAATTTCTTACTGGCAAAACTACCCTACATGGTTGCAAGAAATTAGTTTTTTTAGCCCGATCTACCACATTAAAATGAAAATAGCAAATTATATTATATTTGAGTAAACCAATCTTCAAAACGAAATGTTTGCTAATATAAGATCCATCTTATAGTTCATTATCTTTTATAAACTTGCACAGTACTGCCGCTCGCCCATTATATCTAATGAATGCCTGCAAACACATTTACAAATGTAATATCCAAATTCAGTTAGCCAACTGAATTCATATGAAGATTTGTCTCTGTAGAAGAAATGTAATCAACATTCGAGCAATATAATATAGGTTATATCACTTATCTGAAACGACAAATGAAATATCAACTTACTAGTGAATTTGTTACACCAATACTCAAACCTAAATATGCTCCTATAATGGTTTTCATCCATCATTACAAAATGATTCATTAGTTTGAGTATTTTAAGCATAATCCATTACAACTCCAGCAATTTTTAAGGTAATTCATTCAACAAATTTTGCTCATATAGTTGATAAATTGACGTACATAAAACGCTTAATAGTCAAAATAAATAAAACAATTAGTACACATGTGGATAAACTAATAAATTAGTAAATTCATCCACATATGGATAAATTGAGAAATTAATTGTGGATAAACTCAAGTGTGGATCAACTGATAAACATTGGTGGATAGAAACAAAATTGCCCTTTTTAACATATACATAAAATCTTATATATGGATATTAAATTAATATTTAGAAATACTATATAACATATATATGTTTTAATGTAACTTATAATTGTACACACACGCAATTAGCCATAAAATAATTTTATTTATTTATTTTAAACTTGCGATTTTAAAATTGTTCTATGAAAATTCATTTTTTTATTTAGTTTTGTGTGGAAATCAAAAAAAAAATTTCAAAAGTAATTTTAAGCATGTACATATTATATTGAATGTTTACATATATATTTTATAATGCACACACAGATATGTGTGTGTGTGTGTGTATAAATAACTTTATACAATATTTAAATTGATTATTATATACATATAATAAATTCAGATTTAACTACATATACATGGAAAAATTATTTTCGAAAACTATAGAATATATATATATATTAATAAAATATAAACTTCTACTTTACATAATTATATTTGTATATTAAAATCGGTTTTATTTAAAATAATTTTTAAATATTATAGTATTCAAAAAAAATTTATTTTAACTTATGGCCAAGAGCTATATGTATGTAAAAACGTATAAATTTTTTTCGATATATATTAAAAAAAATTGATACATACATATATACATCTTCATCCAATGAAGACAGCACGAATATATATAGATTCATGATAATTCATGTACTAACTATAGCACATAAATAACACAATGAGCAATATATATATATATATATCTGTGTGTGTGTGTGTGTGTGTAATTGTAAGAAAATATTTTCCTTAACCAAGGCCTAGTTGTGACACGTTGAAATGATGAATTCGAAACTCCTTGAATCGGTATCCAGAATATATAAGAAGCTACCAATTTGAAATCAACAACAATTGATATTCTTTTATATTTAAGTTATGTTTTGAATGCTTGAAAAATTAAAGGAGGAGGACAGCAGATGGCTGGCCAAGGTCTTGTCTAGAAGGAGCAAAAAATAGAGAGAGTGACAATGGAGTTTAAAGTGTTTAAGTAATGGAGATAAAGAGGAGCAAAAGGGGGATCAAGATCGATACTTGCCTCTTACCTTTTCCTACCTTTTGAATCATTATTCAAACCCCAACTCCAACCCCTAGGGCTGGTCACAACAACCCTCTTCTGGGCCTCCAAATTACTTCAAGCCCAATCAAATCAATATGCATTTAAATCTAATTCAAACGCTGACCGATATCGCATATCCATACGTGTGTTTATAACTATTATATATACGCTATTTAATATTGATCAACATAAATTAATAATTTTTTATAATTAATTAATTTAATTAATTTATAATAATTATAATTAATTAAATCAAGTGATAATGGGAGTATTCAACGTTTCAGTTGTATGCCTCTTAAGTGTAATTTTGATCAACGACTAATATCGAACAATTCAAATATTAACGTTTATACGTTAACTTAGATAGTGGAGTGACAACATGGCCATATTTATTAATTACATAGTTCGATAAATCTAATTTTACTTATTTTAATAATTGCCCTTTGGTGACAATAATTTACACCACTTCTTTTCTTTAAAACTATACCGCATTAGAACTTATTGAATGTAACGACCCGAAATTTTCAATCCCAAAAATTTCAGATAGTTAGAGAAAAGAAGAAAGAGAAAGAAGAAGAATAGAAAAGAAACATACAAACTCACTTTCGAAGCGGATAAAATATAATATCAATAATAGTCATACCAAAGAAAACTGTATCTATCAATTTACATTGATATATCAGAGTTACAACAATTTTATACTACACTGGATAGATACAATTTAACATGTCTCAGATATATACAATATCATAGTGGAAACTCTCCATACGTCCCTGCCATCCAGCTCGCCTCCTGAGCTCCAGAACGTCCTTACCCGAAATCTGTAATACTCGGTCTGACCCGAGCATTACATCAAAGTAACACCCGGGTCAATCTGAGAACCAGCGTGAGTAAACCTATCTAACATGTAATACAATAGCATACAACTTATATAAAATCCGGGGTAACTTATATCAATTTACAACTTCACAAGTGGATATAAGCATTACTTATTTCACACCTTAATTCTAAACTTCAGAAATTTAGACTAAATGATTCAATTCACCTAAATCGTTCCATTTCATCTTATTGATTTCACATATCAAATTACAAAGAAACGAAGTGGTTTCGGGTATTTACTAATACCCGAATCCGGTCTCTTCGAATCCAATGTCATCTTAACCCAAGTTATTCAGGTGATTAAATTCATATACTGGATGTCACTTTTACATAGCAATAACACAAATAAATATCACCCATTTATCATTGGTGTAACCAATATCATGTCAATAGAATGTCATAACATATCATCCAATAGATATCATTCAATTTAGACATTCAACAACAACCATCCATAAGCAAGCATTATCAATTCATATCCTAATTAATCATTTAATCCTGCTTAATCGACCATTAATTTACCACACCCATTTATTTAATTCACCATTCCTTGATTACTTTACCAGACTAATTATCCTTTAATTATCAATTAATAAACCTCAATTGTTAATTAATCTCCTTTTATACAAAGTAATCAATCCTTAATTACTTTAAGTAACTACCTTTAAATTAGGTAATTAATTATTCTTAATTTCTTACATTAATTAATCCAACTTAAGTAATTATCCTTAATTAATATCTTAAATTTATTATTCCTAATTAACATCCTGAATTACTTAAGTTAATTAATAACCCCTTTTATTAGTTTCATAAATTGATTGTCACTAATCACTATTGATGAAGTCTTGATCACCATCATACATTAAATCATTTCTTAATTAATTTTACTTTATCAACTACATTAAGTACTTATACTTTAGTTACATAAAACTTTAATAAACAAAGATAAACCATTTATTTTTCTCAACCACTTAATCATCGTTTATATTAAATGTTTGTAAATCATTTTATTTTGGAAACATTAGAGATTCAATAGGATAATTTATAGACCAAAATAAAATAAAAATATTTTGATTAAAAAAAATTAAAACTTAAATATGAGTACCTATTTAAAAATTTAAACCAGAAAATACTTTTCAAACTTGAACCTGGTTCATTTTTAACTTAATATAAATTTTGAAATCCTAGAACAAAAACTGCAGCTGAACCACTACAGACTCGAGCCAAACAAAAGAAAACCTGAGCATGACTTCGAGTCTTCCGCCAAATTCTTTGGGTTCGAACCCGAGTAATTTTCTTTCTTCTTCCTGTTATATTTTAAACTTCTACTACCATTGGCTCTCGCGAATGCTTCGAGTATGACTTCGAGTTAACCTGATTACAAACATGAGACCACCCCGCTTCTACTTCATCTTCCCCAAAATCTTTACCCAGATACAAGAACTTGCACGTATACGTGCACAACTGGCCAGCGACGCTCCGATCATCGTCGAGTACACCATCTATTTGAAGTCGCCTCCCTCTACCTTCCAGACCACCTGAACTTAAGAATTCATCAGGGAATCAAAAATGAGCCACCTCGCACTCATCTGAAACAAACCGATCATTTAGAAACCTCCCACGTGACCACCTATGACCATTTGAAGCTCTTCCCTCTCACCCAAATGTTCGTCAGAGACCTACTTTTATTTTTCCAAAGGCACGATCTCCATTAGATCACCCACGACGGTGAATTATTACCTCAAACTTCGATGAGTAAAACCGTGTCTTAAACCCTAAAACAATCACAATCAACATCCAGGTTGATCTAAAATTAAATCCAGCATTTTCCCTAGCTTCATGACCTACCAGGTAACTCCAACTTCAATTACGAAACGATCGAAGTTGCCGACCACCGTAGCTTGCCCAAAAACTCAATCCCGTTCATCAGGCCATTTCTCACCCAAATTCACACTAAAAATCTTGAAATTTACATTAAAATTCATGGATTTACAATACAAATACATTCATACAATTGCAACTTGAAATCCCAATGTATAATTTTTGACCAATTTTTACTTTCTACTATTATTTAACTTTTTCCTAGAATATTACTAAATATTCTTGCTTAACTATTTTAAAATTTATATTGCAATGTTACAAACATTCCTATTCTAGAGATCAATGCCAAATTCTGAGTGTATAAAGACATTTCTTAAATTTCCAGGTGTTTAGACTTTTCTTTTCCTCTGTTTCTTGAGTCTGGGAACACCCAGAGAACATATATATATATATATATATATATATATATATATATATATAACACAGGCATGTGCAAACATTTTACCCATATATATATATATATATATATATATGTAAACAATATACGTGCAAGCAAATCCACAACTTTATTTCACATATTCATCACAACATCAAGATTTTAAGAAGTAAACTGGTCTAAAATTTTAAGTTTGCTCTCCTGTAATGCAGAAAGTTTTATTTTCTGGAAAACCCTTTTTTTGAAGATGTTACAACTTGTATTTCCAGGTAATACATTTTTCTTAATCGTTCTAACAAATATATTAAGTCTCAAAATGCAGACAGTAGTAAAATAATTTTTTTTCAAAGAAAGACAGATTTACTCACAATTTAAAGAGGCAAATCCTTGAAAACAGAAAGCTTTAAACTGCATCAGTTTGAAACTGAAATGGTTGCTTGAAAACTTGAAAACCATTGCCTCTGGCTTTAGAACTTAGCTTTGATATACGCCGGATTTATTTGCATGCATTTTTGAAAGTGATTATAGGATTTGCTTGAGTATTAGATTTGCTCAGGTTGAAAACTTGATGTTGCTGTTTGATTTATCTTCTACTCTTTTTTTTTCAGTTTTCAATTTCTTTTTCTTTCATAATGAAGATAAAGAGGTAAAAATGAGAAAAGGTGGAGATGTAAGTATTTTAATTATCCTTTATTTTCTTATTCTCTAAAACAATGACACTTGTTGATTAGCTAGCCATTCAATTTACAAATGTTAATATATGATCCAATTTTCTTACACTCGTCTTTTATTCATGCACTAAATTTAACTTTTAAATGTTAATAAAATTTCATATTCCATTTATCTTATGTTTATAATATTATGTATGTTTAAATGTATGCTAAAATGTTTGAAAAAAAATACATATATTAGTGATTTTTAATATACTTATATATTTTTAATTTTCAAAACAAAATTTCCAAATCATAATATATATACATATTTCATATACTTATATATGTATATACTTGAAGTTTTCAACATTACAAAGTTTACATTTATCTATTGACGGAATTTATTAATTCACTATCGTTTTCAGATATTGTAATCCAGTATTTATTTTAGTTCCAAATCCATATATAAGCATTTTAATTAGTAGAATTTATTTGTTCAATTTACAAATTATTATTTTAATGAATTTAATTCTGCTAATAATCAATTAATTCAGATATCCCAAAATCCAGGTTATCACATTCCTCTCCCTTCGAATCTTTTCGTCCTCGAAAAGGAACGAAACCAGAATTTTTAAAATGCTTATTTTTAGAAAAATTATTCTTTGAAACATTTTTAAACACTTTTAAAATCTACATAATATTGTAAATGGTTTTATAAAAATATTTTTATAGCTCGATGTTTTAACCAGTCCATCCTTGTTCTCACAGAAATTCGGTCATACGTTGGTTGGACGTAAGACTGAAAATCTATAAGTACTTAGTAGATCCATCTTCAACACCCAGTGAAAATACTTTAGAAAATAATTTTATTGAAAATATAGAAAACAGTTTTTGAAAATAGAGGATATATCTTTGGTGAGAATGCTCTGGAAATCATCACCCTCATCTATGGTCGCAGTTAACCCGATGGTTACGTTGCCATCCCGACAAAATCCATAGATAACTGTAGGCCTCCGCGCCGCTCGATTACACCATGAAACCCACGACAGATCGCAGCTACAACCCGGGTTACGGAGCTATCACAGCAAAAACCCATATAACTATAGGCATCAGCACCATCAAATTTCGCCGCCAAAATGAAACTTCTCCACTCCACTTGACCATAGATCGCAGTCTACCGATGTTGCGTTGCCTTCCCGGCAAAATCAAGTGTACTGTTGGCACTCATTCTCTACACGATTTTCGCTATGGTCCCCACAGTAGATCGCAGTGACATCGAGTTACACTGTCGTCACAACATAACCCAAATGCCCCTATAGGCATCAGCGCCCTCGACTTTCGCTACCCAATAATCCTCAGGAGCTAGTTTGTCCGGACTCCTCACAGGATCAACTTTAGAATCCCCCCTTGGGGTTCAAGGCCGCACCACCCGGTGGTACTCCTGAGAAGTTCATTTCAAGGGAGGGCCTTTTTCCCCAGAGCCATCATCAAAACATTTATACTATATACATATAGTATCTTCAAATCATACACGTAGTATGATCTTATACAAAGCTACTTTACATAAAATCGATTATTCCAAAATCGATAATTCTCAAACTAGGCTTTCCAAATTTAATATTGATTTTACCCAAAAATCAAAAGCCTTTCCAAATCCATAGGTTCCCAAAACCTTTTTCCAAAATCCTCATATGATCCTTTATATATATATATATATATATATATATATATATATATATATATATAATATCCTTGATAAAATCTTTGGATCATTATAAACTTGTGTAAAAGTCTTTTTATACTTCAAACACTTTCAAAATCCTTTCCTTCTGGCAAAGGATTCAACAGGGGAGTTTCATTTTATAAAACAAAGATATTTAACTTTGTTTATTCAAAATCGAATATCCAAATTTGATTACTCTTTTCAATATCATTTTCATCCAAATCTATACGATGTACACTTATCATCTGTACGCTATGCCAATCTGATCACTCACTCGATCACACAATTTCACTTCCGAACTAGTATCGTCCACCCGACTTCCTAGTGCCGACACAGATCTGATTTCTTGATCAGAAACCGTCACTCTCCTTGCATAGTCATAACTATGATAGAGAATATCCAGAACCAATCAACAATCCATATCCAGGTTCGCCGTCGAAAATCGAGTGAAAAATCCCACTCGGATCGATATAACTATCTCGAAATTCTGTGCTCGAATCTGGATGAAATCATTATGCGAATAGAATAACATACGTACACCTTACGCATTTATCTTTATTGGTTATTAGCCAAATCAATTCCATTTCTATTGACATTCACTTTGATTTTCCATTCACTTACTCACAATTGCTTCAATCCAGTTGGATTATCAGCTCTATTCTTATCTCGATTGGGTATTCAACCAATAACAGTTTAAACTCCGTCCAATTTAAATTTAGAAAATAACTTGAAAAGTTAAAGAAATAGATAAGTAGTTGAAAAATAATTACTAGTTTGTAAAATAAGTGTAAAATAGTTAGAAAATAATTAAAATAATTATAGAAATTTTAGATAATTGCAAAATAATGGTAAGATAGTAATTAGTTTTGTAAAATAGTTGAAATATAGTAATTAGTTTATAAAACAGTTGGAAAATTGTTAAATAGTTTCAAAAATAATTGTAAAACAAGTATAAGATAGTTTGGCTTTCAAAAGAAAGGTTGTATATATAATGAATAACTTAGAAAAACAGGTTTATATTAAAACAATTTATATTAAAAATAGTCTAGAGCAAAACTGCTCACTTTCCAATCTCCATTCTCATCAATTTAATTTAAATTTCCACTTCCATTTAAATTGACCCAATTCCAGTTTAAATAACTTCAATTTCCATTGAAATTGATTCAACCCCAATTCAAGTTGAATTAACCTCAGTTTCTTTTCAAATTTCACTTTATTCAACTTTGATCTCAAATTCTTCTAATTCGGATAAATTTCAATTCATTACAACTCCAGTTTAGATTAATCCCAATTTCAAACTCCATTTCCAAATCAAGTTGAATTATTATTGATTTCCTTCCAAATTCAATTCAAATTCCATTTGAACTTAAAATTATTAAACTTTAATTACAATTCCAAATTATTTGAATCAAATTTCAATTCAAATTTTCCATTTGAATCTTATACTCATACATCTTCAATCACAATTTCAATTAATTCAAATCAAATTCAATTTGAACTAATTCAAAATTCAAATTTTAAATTACCTCGAATTATATAAATTCGAGTTAATACTTCAAATGTTGATTCAATTCCTTTAAATCAATTTACCTTTAAAGTTTAAAACCATTCAATTTACAGTTCAGACCTAACATATTATTCCACAAATCAAATTAGCCTTATTTTAAAAACATCCATCCATTTCCAATTTCGGATTTCAAACCCATTTTGAGATCACTCAAATTTCCTAATTCAAATCAACCATTTAACTCTCCAAGTTAAATCTTAATTTCATCTTGAAATTTCCAAATCAGGTTGATCATTTCAACTTATTTAACCTTTTCCCCAAGTTAAACTCAATTCTTTTAATCCAGTCAACCTTACCCAATTTGAACTTCCATTTCAAATTTTAAACTTCACATAAATAATCTTCCCACTTATTAAGTTCAAAAACTCATCACTTTTGGATATCACATCTTATTCCAAATTTAAAACTCAATATTTTGAGTTTATTTCAAACCATTTTTGATATTGTGCATATCCACATATATACATATTAACTTCTTTTACATACCAAATGTTACTTTAAAATTTTAAACTACCTTTGGTTTTTAATTCAAAACAAATTTCTTTTAAATTTTCAAACAACCCTTGTTTGAAATAGGACCATTTCATTCAATTTACTTAAATAATATTATTTTTATTTCTTTAAATTAATTACATCATTAATTAATTCCAATTAATCACATTCGGTAATTAACTTATTTCTTAATTACCTTCATTAAGTATTTGTCCTTTAAATTGCTTATCTCTAGTTACTTCATTAAGTAACTCCCTCTTTATTTATCATTTCTAATTATTATCCATTAATTGATCAAGTTTAATTAATTACACAAATTAATTGATTATTCTTATCCTGAAACCTTTCCCAAATTCAAGATTTAATTTCGGTTTGAATCCATTTCAAACTTGTCTTTAAATTCAATTCCAATTTGGTTGTAATTCTATTACCACTTAATTCTTACTCAATAATTTAACAACCAATTCCTTTACTATTTGTTAGAAAGATATATTGCTTTATATATCAAAATATAATCTTATATAAAACCATTTAAAATCTTTACATAAAAAAGTAACAAATACGCTCTCTCATATATACACTCAACTCATTATAGGGTACCACTTACCCTATCCTTAATGAGTAATCCCCAACAGAGCCAAGGTTCTCGGTTAACCTTCGGCCCTGATACCAAATGTAACGACCCGAAATTTTCGATCCCGAAAATTTCAGATAGTTAGAGAAAAGAAAAAAGAGAAAGAAGAAGAACAGAAAAGAAACACACAAACTCACATTCGCAGCGGATAAAATATAATATCAATAATAGTCATACCAAAGAAAACTGTATCTATCAATTTACATCGATAAATCAGAGTTACAAAAATTTTATACAACATTGGATAGATACAATTTAACATGTCTCAGATATAAACAATATCATAGTGGAAACTCTCCATACGTCTCTGCCATCTAGCTCGCCTCCTGAGCTCCAGAACGTCCTTACCTGAAATCTGTAATACTCGGTCTAACCCGAGCATTACATCAAAGTAACACCCGGGTCAGGCTGGAAACCAACGTGAGTAAACCTATCTAACATGTAATACAATAGCATACAACTTATATAAAACCCGGGGTAACTTATATCAATTTACAACTTCACAAGTGGATATAGACATTACTTATTTCACACCTTAATTCTAAACTTCAGAAATTTAGACTAAATGATTCAATTCACTTAAATCATTCCATTTCATCTGATTGATTTCACATATCAAATTACAAAGAAACGAAGTGGTTTCGGGTATTTACTAATACCCGAATCCGGTCTCTTCGAATCCAATGTCATCTTAACCCAAGTTATTCAGGTGATTAAATTCATATACTGGATGTCACTTTTACATAGCAATAACACAAATAAATATCACCCATTTATCATTGGTGTAACCAATATCATATCAATAGAATGTCATAACATAACATCCAATAGATATCATCCAATTTAGACATTCAACAACAACCATCCATAAGCAAGCATTATCAGTTCATATCCTAGTTAGTCATCTAATCCTGCTTAATCGACCATTAATTTAGTACACCCATTTATTTAATTCACCATTCCTTGATTACTTTACCAATCAATCAATTAATCTCTAATCATAGACTAATTATCCTTTAATTATCAATTAATAAACCTCAATTATTAATTAATCTCCTTTTATACAAAGTAATCAATCCTTAATTACTTTAAGTAACTACCTTTAAATTAGGTAATTAATTATTCTTAATTTCTTACATTAATTAATCCAACTTAAGTAATTATCCTTAATTAATATCTTAAATTTATTATTCCCAATTAACATCCTGAATTACTTAAGTTAATTAATAACCCCTTTTATTAGTTTCATAAATTGATTATCACTAATCACTATTGATGAAGTCTTAATCACCATCATACATTAAATCATTTCTTAATTAATTTTACTTTATCAACTACATTAAGTACTTATACTTTAGTTACATAAAACCTTAATAAACAAAGATAAACCATTTATCTTTCTCAATCACTTAATCGTCGTTTATATTAAATGCTTGTAAATCATTTTATTTTGGAACCATTAGAGATTCAAAAGGATAATTTATAGACCAAAATAAAATAAAAACATTTTGATTAAAAAAAAATTAAAACTTAAATATGAGTACCTATTTAAAAATTTAAACCAGGAAATACTTTTCAAACTTGAACCTGGTTCATTTTTAACTTAATATAAATTTTGAAATCCTAAAACAAAAACTGCAGCTGAACCACTACATACCCGAGCCAAACAAAAGAAAACCTGAGCATGACTTCGAGTCTTCCGCCAAATTCTTCTGGTTCGAACCCGAGTAAATTTCTTTCTTCTTCCTGTTATATTTTAAACTTCTACTACCGTTGGCTCTTGCGTATGCTTCGAGTATGACTTCGAGTTAACCTGATTACAAACTTGAGACCACCCCGCTTCTACTTCATCTTCCCCAAAATCTTTACCCAGATACAAGAACTTGCACGTATACGTGCACAACTGGCCAGCGATGCTCTAATCATCGTCGAGTACACCATCCAGTTGAAGTCGCCCCCTCTACCTTCCATACCAGCTGAACTTAAGAATTCATCAGAGAATCAAAAATGAGCCACCTCGCACTCATCTGAAACAAACCGATCATTTAGAAACCTCCCGCGTGACCACCTCCGACCATTTGAAGCTCTTCCCTCTCACCCAAATGTTCGTCAGAGACCTACTATTATTTTTCCAAAGGCGCGATCTCCGTTAGATCACCCACGATGGTGAATTATTACGTCAAACTTCGATGAGCAAAACCGTGTCTTAAACCCTAAACCAATCACAATCAACATCCAGGTTCATCTAAAATTAAATCCAGCATTTTCCCTAGCTTCATGACCTACCAGGTAACTCCAACTTCAATTACGAAACGATCGAAGTTGCCGACCACCGTAGCTTGCCCAAAAACTCAATCCCGTTAATCACGCCATTTCTCACCCAAATTCGCACTAAAAATCTTGAAATTTACATTAAAATTCATGGATTTACAATACAAATACATTCATACAATTACAACTTAAAATTCCAATGTATAATTTTTGACCAATTTTTACTTTCTACTGTTATTTAACTTTTTCCTAGAATATTACTAAATATTCTTGCTTAACTATATTAAAATTTATATTGCAATGTTACAAACATTCCTGTTCTAGAGATCAAAGCCAAATTCTGAGTTTATAAAGACATTTCTTAAATTTCCAGGTGTTTAGACTTTTCTTTTCCTCTGTTTCTTGAGTCTGGGAACACCTAGAGAACATATATATATAACACAGGCATGTGCAAACATTTTACCCATATATATAAACAATATACGTGCAAGCAAATCCACAAATTTATTTCACATATTCATCACAATATTAAGATTTTAAGAAGTAAACTGGTCTAAAATTTTAAGTTTGCTCTCCTGTAATGCAGAAAGTTTTATTTTCTAGAAAACCCTTTTTTTTGGAGATGTTACAACTTGTATTTCCAGGTAACACATTTTTCTTAATCGTTCTAACAAATATATTAAGTCTCAAAATGCAGACAGTAGTAAAATATTTTTTTTTTCAAAGAAAGACAGATTTACTCACAATTCAAAGAGGCAGATCCTTGAAAACAGAAAGCTTTAAACTGCATCAGTTTGAAACTGAAATGGTTGCTTGAAAACTTGAAAACCATTGCCTCTGGCTTTAGAAACTTAGCTTTGATATACGCCAGATTTATTTGCATGCATTTTTGAAAGTGATTACAGGATTTGCTTGAGTATTAGATTTGCTCAGGTTGAAAACTTGATGTTGCTGTTTGATTTATCTTCTACTCTTTTTTTTCAGTTTTCAATTTTTTTCTTTTTCTTTCATAATGAAGGTAAAGAGGTAAAAATGAGAAAGGGTGGAGATGTAAGTATTTTAATTATCCTTTATTTTCTTATTCTCTAAAACAATGACACTTGTTGATTAGCTAGCCATTCAATTTACAAATGTTAATATATGATCCAATGTTCTTACACTTGTCTTTTATTCATGCACTAAATTTAACTTTTAAATGTTAATAAAATTTTCATATTCCATTTATCTTATGTTTATAATATTATGTATGTTTAAATGTATGCTAAAATGTTTGAAAAAAAATACATATATTAGTGATTTTTAATATACTTATATATTTTTAATTTTCAAAACAAAATTTCCAAATCATAATATATATACACATTTCATATACTTATATATGTATATACTTGAAGATTTCAACATTACAAAGTTTACATTTATCTATTGATGGAATTTATTAATTCACTATCATTTTCAGATATTGTAATCCAATATTTATTTTAGTTCCAAATCCATATATAAGCATTTTAATTAGTAGAATTTATTTGTTCAATTTACAAATTATTATTTTAATGAATTTAATTCTGCTAATAATCAATTAATTCAGATATCCCAAATTCGGGTTATCACATTGAATTTGGTAATTGTAAAAATGCCAATATCGTCAATATTCAACTTTATAATCCAAACACAAAGTCCTTGGTTCAATAATAACAATTATTATTAATCGAACTGCTCAAGATAGAGACTTTGACTTGGACTTCAAATGACCATGATACAAACTACATATTACCATGTAGACGAATTCTCTATTGAATAGCGTCTCGCTTCCAATACTTCCACAAACCAATTTCAGTCATTCAATAGACGTCGTGCCATGATTTAACTATAATCAAAGTAAAGTTTCCATAATATTAAAGCTCAATGGTATTCTTAAGTCAAGGGAATTGTATAGTACTATCACGTCGATATTTTCATATTGACCTTAGTTATATTAACCAATAGAAAACTATAGAGTGAGTAATTTCATAATTATCCAATAACTATCAGTACGTAACCACTTGGTGCCGAAGCATCTATGGGTAATAAATACACTACCCAATATTTGATCAACTTTATGTACTCTTATCTCAACGGATCTTGATACATCTTGGATAGGAATATTTAAAACGATGGCATTTACTATATTAGGATCGACTGCTCATGATTACAACACCTTGTAATTACTATCACAAAATGCACCATCTATGAATTTTCTATTAAATATAGTTTTGATTAAATAAATAATTATATAACATATTATATCAAGTATATAACCGATAGAAAAAATCTTCTATTTTGAAAGAGATTTTATTGCAGAGTTAATAATTTATAATAAATTATATAATTGCCCTTATGGCATACCTTTAGCTCTATCAATCTCTTACTTGCACTTGGAGCCAATTATGGAATCTCTATCACATCCCTTCGTTTAGTTTGATGAGGATTGATCGATTTAGACACTTTATGAATGGATCTGCTATGTTGTTTTAATTATCTACTCTATCAATTAACTCTTTCCCATACTAATAAACTGCCTTTATCATGTGGAACTATTCAGAGTTTATTTATTGACTTCTAATGAGCTCTTTGTTATCATATAACAATGATTTTTATTCTTAATAATTGTAATCATGCCTATCTCAATTATGAATTTGCGCATTTAAATTTATACATTTCTTTTATTGTGGTGCTATTCAAGGCAATACACTTAGCCTTTTCATTGAATTAGCCACAACTCTTGTTTTGAATGTTTCCAACTTAAAGCTCCTTTAACTAAGGTTTGAACATGAATTTAATATTCATATATTATACTCAATATCTCTTATGATGTTTGAGTTCGTACACTCCTTCATAAGTAGTTCATTTTTTCTATAAATAGTTTTTTAGCATTTCATTAATATTCGAAAAAAAAAATTAACTACTATTTATTGATTTTAATTTGGATCTGATATTTTTTCATGTATCAAATAGATTAGCTAAATGTGATATTATAGACAATACAACATTTATTATAACTCCTATTATCAATACATAAGGAATCCGTCTAACATTTACCATTTTAAACATTTTAATAACGTGTCTTTGCATATCATTTGGGACATTCCCAACACTTTTTATATCAATTATAAATAATACCATTTACAAATCCAATGTTGAGTATTAAACAACCAAACTATAATGATTTTAACTCTACTGCATCATTAATAATCATAAGTTCATTGTTTACCTTTTAGAAATACTTTAGTACCTTTAATAATTCTTTCTTATGGACACAGACTTTCTTTGCATTTTGATAGAAAACCAAACTATTTGATATTTCTATCAAAATATTTACTTAATTTCGATGCTTATAAAACGATTCTTTTATATCATTTCTTCGATCATATCTGAAAACTCACAAACTCAATATTGCTCCCTCTAATTTTCAAATATTATTGTTATTATATGCAAATAGTCTATTCTAAATCATTATTTTGAATTTTTCTATTCGCATATGTACCAAAACATAAAGTCATACAAAGTGATAATTTTATGAGTAACTCCGAATTAACTTAAGCAAGTTGAATGACAAATCTATTGTGCTAATTTCAATAATTGAAATTACGATGTTATTCCTATCAGCATTGTTCATCACATTCCAACTACATTACTCTTGCTTTTGAAGAAACATTCATTTACGATGTATCATATCCTTTTAGGTACAACTACTAACATTGTATTTTGATAATGTATTTGGAAATCGTTTGGATTTCTGCACCATACCATATGGTAGAGTCAATACTCTTAATGGTTTAATTGAAAACCAAGGATTATCCATTCTCGATACTGATAAAAAAGCCACAGTCTCTCTTCAATGTGAGTGAATACTTATTAGGCAGTGCATTATGCTCATTTAGGTTAGGTTAGTTCCATTTCATCCCACATAATTAGTTTTATCATTGGATCGTATCCAAGTCCAATTTACTATCAATAATTTCTAGAAGAAATTCCTTTTTTACGAAGCTGGTATTTCTTGAAACAACAATTGTTCTTAGTGCAAGGAATAGGTATTCATAAACATTTTATGAATTGTCTTATATGTAAAACTGATTTGGTTTAGTTTACAATACTTAGGTTCAAAATATACTAGTCATTCAATGACTATCATTCCTAAACTTCCGTTGAGGAGATTCATACAAGATCTCTCACGTACAATTATTACATGTAGTCTTTTGACACACATAACCTGCCATCTTCTTAGCCTAGGATATGTTAGGATTTCTTAGAAACTCTTATCTTGATGATTTTATAAACTATTCTTTTAGATGAAATTAATTTTAATTTTGTATCATATGTTGGAACTGGACCAGCCCACAGCGGAAGTTATGCCTAAATTTCAAAAAAATTACCCTATTGGATTTTTATAAGGCCTATAAAGTCTAACTGAATTAGAATATTTATAAATTTTATTTAAATAAAATCATTTATTATAGCTAAATTCAAATATATTAAGATATGAAATTAATTTTATTTGATTTAGTTTATACATAAATGTATTATATACTACATGTGTTAGTGCATGTGTAACATAATAATCTGTGAAAGGTATAATATGCCCATATGTAGATGTTGTGATTTTCATTACAACAGACATATTAGCTCATTTTGTATGTCATGTATGTTGTTCATGTATATGTGTTACAATATATATATATATATAAACACATATGTATATATAAATATATTGTATATAATATATGAACATAAAATATTTATATACAGATAAATATATATATACATAGAAGAATTATTAGAAATTATTTATAATTTAAAATTAACTTAGTTTTGTAAACATAATAATTTTAGAATTTTAATTTGTATATATTATGAATAAAATAATGTTTTCATCGATAAATAATTGACATAAAATAATCTATTGATGGAAATTCAAATTTTAAAATTTTATAAAATCTAGGATCATAACATAGAGCTTAAAAAATATGGATATTTTTCAAAGTTGAAATATTATTTTTAAAAACAAATACATTGATTCGAGAATAATTATTTAAAATAAAATATTATTGAAATTAAAATTTTAAAATTTTGGAAATTCTAGAATCATGAATGAAAGGTTACGAAATTTTTTGAAGAATTTTTCAATTAAATTATTATTTTTGATAAATCATAAACAAATTTTTTGAAATAATATTAATTATTAAAAATAATAAACTTTACTGAAAATATCCTTAATTTTTTCTATACGTTTCTGAAATGATATAAAAAAATTTAAAAATTTAAAACTGAATTTTTAACGTAATAACTATTTTATTTATAATAAATAATTTAAAATTCAATAAATTTTAATTTAAAAGTATAAATATATGTACGATGATTAATTTTTAAAATTTTAAATTCATATTATATATAAATAAATGTACTAAATTTTTAAATCATATATCTATATCTTATATATGCATATATGCTATTATGAGAGAGAAATATACACTAATACACACACACATATATGAATTTATTAATATATATATATATATATATATATATATATATAAAACAATTATTAATGATAAAAATTAATTTTTTTTACAGTAAACAACATTTTTTTATACGTAAGTCAAATAGTAAAATAAACAAATTACGCACATAACCAAACTGATTTGTGACAACCACATCCACTTACAAAATCTCACATAACTAAACTTATAATGGGAATATATTTAAAAGATATGAAATTGCTAATTATATGATCATAGAATATAATTTAATTAATGTAATATGAATTAAATTTACCAATTTAATGATGCCTTTTGAATCCACGTTGAAACAATGACTTCCCATCCTTTTACTGTTCTTGATTCGTCAAATTGCAAGCACGGAATCACCGACCTCTAACTATCGAATAGTATTATTTTAATTTGAAATATATTTGGAAATTTTGGAGTGGATTGAGAACTATGTTTTAACCAGCAATGTGGAAGGTAATGGCGGCCAAAAAGGTTAGTCATTATATATATATATATAGATAGATATATATATATATATATATACATACACATACATATATATATATAGGGTTGTATGAGAGAGAAACGAGGAAAACCTTTTTAACCATCCTCACTCGATCTCAATCCATTATCTCCAAGCCATTTCCCTATGTTTTAGCCACCCCTAGACCTTTCCAAAACTGAAATTTTGCAGCCCTAATGATGGGCCTTAAACCCATCTAAGCCCAAGCCAAAATACTATGCAATCAAATCTAATTTAATCGCTTGTCGATATTGTATATCAATGTATTTATAAATGTTATAAATACTAGTATGGGCTGGTGCTTCGCACACGGGCCGTTTGTATTATTGTATATATCGGTATTTTGTTTGAGTGCAAATATGTAACGGAAAGCAAGGGCAATTTTGGAATTTCAAAAAGACACCGAGTAAATTAGTTCAACCAATTTTCTTTATTAGTAGTAGAGATATATAACATTATTTATTTCTCAAATCATATTCAAATTTTATAATTAATAATTCATAAATATTAATTAATTTGATTAATTTATAACAATTATAAACTAATTAAATCGTTCGGTCTTAAGGAAATTCATCATTTCGGTGGTGTAACTCTTGGGGGTAAATTTGGTCAGCGATTAACATCGAACTAGTCAAATGTTAACGTTCACACGTCACTTAGCAGGTGGTGTGATAGTATGGCCAAATTTATCGCTTACTCATTTTTGGTAAAAATCCAATTTTTGTTTAATAAGCGTTACCCGGTTGTGACATTTGTTTACACCAATTCTCTTCGTCAAAACTATATCACTTAGGACTTATGGAATTTGGTAATGGTCAAAATTCCAACCTCATCCACATTCAACTTTATAGTCCAAATTCAAAGTCCTTGGTTCAATAATAACAATTATTATAAACCGAAATGCTCTGGCTAGAGACTTTGACTTAATTGTGATACTAACAGCATATAACTGAAGAGACGAATCCTCTCTTTAATAGTGCTTCACTTCCACTACTTCCACTCGACCCAACTATAGTCACTCGATGGACGCCATGCCATGATTTGGCTATAATCAAAGCAGAGCTTTCATATTGAAGATCCATAGTATTCTCAAGTCGAGAGAACTGTGTAAATCAGCCACATTGATATTTTCTATTTGACCTTAGTTATATAACCAATAGAAAACTATTGAGTTAGTCGTTCCATAGTTATCTAATAACTATTAGTATGTAACCCCTAGATGCCCCTGGCAGTCATGAGTAATACACTGTCCAACATTTGGAGAGCATTCTCAATGGATACATGATATTCAGTCTCGATGCATCTTGACTAGGAACATTTAAAATGGTATATTTGTTTCATTGTGATAAATTACTCACAGTTACAACACTTTGTACCTACTATCACAAACTATGCCATTTATGGATTTTTCTATTAAATATACTGTTAATTAAGCTAATTAGTTAATATAATCACATATATCAAGTATATAATAGGAAGAAAATACCTTTTATTTCGAACAAGACTGGTCAACGAGTTAGATATATGTAAGAAATTACATAATTACACCTAAGGCACCCCTAACTCTATCAATCTCCCACTTGCACTTGAGATCAATTATGGAATCTAATTCCAACTTCTCCAATCAGTTTTCTCAAAATCAGTTAGGTCAATCCCTTAGTGAATGTGTATGCTATTATGTTTTAATAATCTACTTTGTCGATTAACTCTCTCTGACACTGATAAAATGCCTTTATCATGTGGAACGATTCGAAGTATGTCTTTCGAATTCTAGTGAACTTTAAGTTCTATCATGACCAATTTTATGACATTGTTATCTTACAATAGTATTACGGGACTCTCAATATTCAGAATCATCTTTGACTTAATTATAAATTTATGCATTTATACACACATACACACACACATTAGTTTATTGTAGCGCTATTCAAGTTAATGTTTTCAACATTTTGTAGAATCGAACATAATCACTTTTATTGTGAAACATTTTCAAATTAACATTTTAACTTGAATTTTATCATCGACCATCACTTATAAAAGTTTATGTCCAAACGTTCCATCATAACGAGTTCATTGTTTCTATAAACAATTCTCGAGTATTTCACAAATACATGAGAACACCTCAAACAACCATTTAGTGATATCGATTTGGATTTTATATTTGCTCCATGTATCGAATACATAAACAAAACAAAATATCATACACAACATTATATGTATGATAATTCATATTGGTAATGCATAAGGAATCCAACTTACATGTTATCTTTTTAATAGGGTATTCTTGTATATTGTTTTGGGACAATCCCTATATCTTTTATACTCACCATAAAAGTCATCGTTTACAATGCAAAATTGAGTATTAAAACAACTAAAGTTGATTTCATACAAGTAAACTGTTAAAATCAACAACGCGTTGTTTACTTATAGTTTAGAAATATTAGTGTACCTTTTAACGTTCTTTCTTATGAACACACGCTTCCTCTGCACTTTGATTGAAAGTCAAACTATTTGATATTTCTATCAAAATACTTATTCAATCTTGATGCTTATAAAATGATACACTCGTATCATTTCTGAGATCATATCCAAAGATTCACAAACCCAATATTGCTCCCATTGACTTCGAGACATTTTTGGTTAATATGTGTAAACGGCTTACTTTAAATTATTATTTAAAATTTTCTGTTTCAATACATAGGTACCAAACATTAAGTCTTATCGAGCGATAACTATGTGAGTAAATCTGAATTAACTTGAGTACGTCGAATATCGAATCTGTTATGCTAATTTCAACAATTGAAATTTGCGATATTATTCTTATCAACATTGCTCATTTAATTCCAACCACGTTAGTCTTTCCAATAAAGACACAATCTCGACCGATGGACCATATCTCTTTGGTTACGACCACCAAAATCATATTTTGATAGCGTACTTGGATTCTTTCTGATTTGTGCATCATACCATACAGAGTCAACAATCTTAATAGTTTAATTGAACAACCGAGGGTAATATATATTTTTGACATTAATAAGAAATTCATAGTTTCTCTTCGATGTACGAGAATACTTATTAGACATTCTAATGCTATGTGTTCATTTAGGTTAGTTAATTTCACTTCATCTCATTTAATCAGTTCTATGTTTGGATCGAGTCCAATTCCATTTAACTACCAAAAATTTCTCAAAGAAATTCATTCACAATAAAGTTGATATATCTTGAAACAACAATTCTTTCTTAGTGCAAATAGAATAGGGATTCATAAACGCTTTATGAACCTTTTTATTTATAAAACTGATTTTAGTTTTCGAAAATTATGTTTAAAACATAAATATGTCATTTGATGATAGATCTTTCCAAAAAACTTTTTGGAGATTCATACAAGATCCCTCATGAACAATTATTACGTGCAATCTTTCAACTCGCACAATCTGCCAACTCCATGGCCTAGGTTATGTTGGAATTTTGTACAAACTCTTATCTTGTATGATTTTGTAAACTATTGTTTAAATAAAATAATTTCAACCTTGTGTACTACTCTTAAGTACATGATCTTGTAGAAAGAAACTAACTCAACTTCACTCACAATTAATCCTAAATTGTCCAACAATGTCTGATTACTCCTTATCGATGCATCATTATGTATCACATAGAGGAGTGACTTATGAGATTGAATCTATGTTCATTTTTAGATACATTTGAAGCTCTTTCCAATATACTCACTTGTTCGACCAAATCAAATCATTTTATTCTATTGCATGTTATTTTATTTACTTTTCTTTTATATTCTATGATTTTATCATAAACTTATTACATGTGTATCTAATACACATGTTCATGTTGGTAATAAATCATCGATGAATATAACAAAGTATGTGGAACCCTTATGGTATTAATTGACTTGTGATTGCATACATCAATATATATTAATTCAAAGAGTTCATCAACTCTTATGATGCTCCCACTGAATGGGTGCATAACCATTAATTGTTTGAGAAATAATTATCCCGTATCATATGATTCATAACCATATAGTAAAATTATTTCTCAAAACTACGATTTAGTCTATAATTCCAAAACAACTGTAAATAATATTAGACACATATGTATTTTTGTTGCATAACTTTTACTATGACAAAAATTGATTTTGTACAGTAAACAACATTTGTCTATACATAAATCAAATAGTATAATAAAAAAATTATGCACATAACCAAATTGACTTGCGACAACCAAATCTACTTACAAAATCTCACCTAACAAAACCTATAATAGCAATATATTTAAACAGTTATTAAATTTCTTATTATAGGATTATGGAATATAATTTAGTTACTGTAATATGAAGTAACATTTTCAATTTAATAATGCACTTGAATCTATGTTGAAGCAATGACTTCCCTTCCTTTTACTGTTTTTTATTCGTAAGATTGCAAATCCGAAATCACCAATCTCTAACTATTGATAGTATTATTTTAATTTGAAATATATTTGAGGATTTTGAAGTGAACTGAGAGTTATGTTTTAACCAAGAATGTAGAAGGCAACGGCGACCAAAAAAGGTTAGTCATTATTTTTAGAGATACATACACACATATACACACACACACACATACATACATACATACCTATAGGGTTGTATGAGAGAGAAACGAGGAAAAACATTTTAACCACTCTCACTTGATCTCGGTCCATTATCTCCAAGCCAATTCCCTATGTTTTAGCCACCCCCGGACCTTTCCAACATCGAAATTTTACAGCCCTAATGATGGGCCTTAAACCCATCTAATCCAAGCCAAAATAATATGCAATTAAATCTAATTTAATCGCTTGTCGATATTATATATCGATTGATATATTTATAACTGTTACAAATATATATAACATTATTAATTTTCAAATCATATTCAAATTTTATAATTAATATTTCATAAATATTAATTAATTTATAACGATTATAAACTAAATAAATCGTTCGTTCTTAAGGGAATTCATCATGTCGGCTGTGCAGCTCTTGGGTGTAAATTTGGTCAGAGATTAACATCGAACTATTCTAATGTTAACGTTCACATATTAGCAGGTGGTGTGACATTATGGCGAAATTTATCGCTTACTCATCTTCGGGTAAAAGTCCAATTTTAGTTTAATATTTGTTACCCGGTTGTGACATTTGTTTACACAAATTTTCTTCGCCAAAACTATATCACTTTGACTTATGGAATTTGGTAATGGTCAAAATTCAAACCTTATCCACATTCAACTTTATATTCCAAATACAAAATCCTTGGTTCAATAATAACCTACTAACCGAAATGTTCTGGCCCGAGACTTTAACTTTGAGTTGACTTGAGTTGACTGTGATACTAATCGCATATAACCAAGGAGATGAATCCTCTCTTGAATAGTGCTTCACTTCCAATACTTCCACCCGACCAAACTATAGTCACTCGATGGATGCCATGCCATAATTTGGCTATAATCAAAGCGAAGCTTTCATATTGAAGATCCATGGCATTCTCAAGTCGAAGAAATTATGTAAATCAATCACATGTATTTTCTGTTTGACCTTAGTTATATTAACCAACAAAAAGCTATCGAGTAATTCATTTCGTAGTTATCCAATAATTATTAGTACGTAACCCCTAGGTGCCCCCAAAAGTCATGAATAATACACTGCCCAACATTTGAAGAGCGTTACGTACTTTAGTCTCAATGGATACATCGATATCCAGTCTCGATGCATCTTGACTATGAACATTTAAAATGGTACATTTGTTTCGTTGTGATAAATTACTCACGGTTACAACACTATGTAACTACCATTATAAAATATACCATTTATGTATTTTTATATTAAATATACTTTTAATTAAGTTAATTAATTAATATAATCATATTATATCAAGTATATAATGGGAAGGAAATATCTTTATTTCGAACAAGATTGGTCAACGAGTTAGATATATGTAACAAATTACATGATTGCCCCTAGGGCATACCCCTAACTCTATCATCCTACACTTAAGTACATGACCTTGTAGTAAAAATGTTAACTCAACTTCACTCAAAGTTAATCATACATTTTTCGACAATGTTCGATTACACCTTATCGATACAACATTAGGTATCTTAGGAAGGAGTGACTTTTGAGATTGAATCTTTATTTATTTTAGGCATTTTTAGAACCCTTTCTAATATACTCACATATTTGATCAAATCGAATCATTTTATTTTTTCTATTGCATATAATTTCATTTACTTCCATTTTTATATTCTGTGAACTTATCATAGACATGTTACATGTGTTTATAATGCACATGTCCAAGTTTGCAATAATCCATCAATGAATTCAAAAATTTGTGGAAACGTTTTGGTATTATTAGACTTAGGATTGCATACATCTATATATATCAATCCGAAGTGTTTCATCAACTCTTATGTTGCTCCTACAGAATTGGTACTTTTCCATTAATTGTTTAAGATATAATTCGCTAGTATCATATGATTCATAATCGTATAATCAAAGAACTATTTCTACAAACGGTTGCTTAGTTTATAATTCCAAAATAATTGCAAATAAATTTAGATACTTCTGTATTTTCTAATGCATTAAAAATATCACCGTTACAGTTCTGTTTCCTAATGAATATGCATATTATGCATACTGAAATAAAATGATGTTTGTTTTTCAGTTAATACCGAAAAATGGTTATTATTTCACAAATAATGTTTGATGTGTTTTACGAAAACAAATTTCATAACTTGATGCGACTAGTAAGAGCTATATAGCATGCCCCCACTATTTCCACCAGTACTATAAATGCATATGAAATATAGAGCTCCATTCAAATACTTAATATAGGCTTATTATTCCATATAATGTAGCCAGAGTTTTGAGATCGAATATCTTGAACTCAAAGATATAAATCTCATATAAAATAATTTTTTATATAAATAAATTCTAAAATAGAAATCATATTTTTTGTTCCAATGTTAAATGTCTATTATTATTTTAAAATTCTTATTTTCAATATTTCTTTATGAAGTAGAAGTGGTTTTTCACTTTCTTCATCCTAACTGTGCCATAGGTTACATATACTCTCATACATTCGCTTTCCTTTTAAAACGGTTAACCATTCAAAGGACACCCTTACTACACGATTATAATAAACGTTTTACAAAAGTGTATTTGGTCATCCTTAACTTTTAAGATATCAAATAAATTGCAATTCATGTAAAATGATCAAACTAACATTTCAATGATTGAATTTTTACATCTATCTTGCAGCTCTTGGTCTAGTGTTTCATTTAACAGGACAAATCGTGATTGTAATCAATTATATTGAATACATGATCTCATATTATGGTTTACATTATTATTTTAAATGAACTAATTTCATCGTGATTTCGTACATTACTAGCAGTGACCGTTCACCATACAACATATGTATGTGATTGAAAATGGATCAAATATTCATATCCTTGTATTACTTTTAAAGTTCGAAACTCATTAAAGACGGTACACAGTCTCAAGCAAGTAAACACGTAGGTGACCAAGTTACGAACATATTTAGTAGTTGTATAATTAAGCACTTGCATGGGTCAACATGCAAAAATTTATTGGTAATTACGTTTTATATTTCTATTTGTCAATATTACTTCAGTTCATTTATATATTTTAATGGACAAACATTTTATCAGTTATATTAATTTAATTTTACATAGAATATGTTCTTACAATATTAGAAAGGTTAATATTACTATTTCATTTTTCTAATAAGGATCCCACTAGACATTTATGTTTCTTAAAGTCCTAAGACAAAACGAAGAAATCTTTCGACTATTCTAGTGGGTGTTAGGACCCGTTTGCCATGGGATTTTGACCATGAGGAAAGCTCAACAAATCATAGACCTACATGTGATGAATAACTCTTTATTTGTTGTATCACATATAACTTCTAATCTTATGGTCATTGTCCTAGTCTCATCTTTGCCTTGAGGAAAGCTTAACAAATAATGAGAGATTATTTACTCGTACCTACCATTTTGCGATAGCTTAAGTACAATACTTATACCTTAAGGAAAGCTCAACAAATATGTGCATGTATCTTACCTCGTCTATTCTATATATTAATAGTGCTATACATAACATCCTTAACTTGAGGAAAGCTCAGCAACTGAGGAGTATGCAAGTTATGAAATTAATATGTAAATACTAGATGACATCTTTTATATTAAAGATTCATAATCTTTGATATATTTAATTGAGTGAATATCGACATATGGAATAATATATTTCATAAGAAATATCGTCGTGAATCAAGTGTCAGACACATTTAAAACCACAGTATATGCATTATATATATGTATTTATTCCTTTAGTTTAATTGGGTTTCTTAACGTTCCTCCTTTTATTATACATTTATATTATATAAGTTTAATTCTTGTGTAAAATTTTATAATTTAATGAACTTATATAACAATCTGATGAATAATATTAAATTATTTCTATTAGTTAAATTCTATTTAATTAATTTAATCAATCAATCAATCAACATTTTAATTAATTTTATTTAAACATTTTAAATTGAATATTTGCATTATAACAATTATAGTTATGCACATATATCATATATATGTACTATATTATTAATTATTTAATGTATAAATAATTATTTAATTAAAAGTAATTAGTTAATTAAAGTTAATTTCGAAAATTATATATATACACACATATTAATTAACATTTTAAGACAAATATCAACATATATGTTATTTAATTATTTAACTTTCAATTAATTATTTATTAAATCAATCTGGTTAATTTTAAATAATTTTTGAAATAAATTATTTTATTTTGAGAGTTATTTAGAAAATTGTATTATTACATTTATAATATCATACTTATTTTAAATTTAACCTTTTAAATTTAATTTTTTTTATTTTAAATTTAAAGTTGACAATTTTATTTTAATTTCAAAACAGAATTTAAAAATTAGTCCAAGGCCAAAATCATTTTGGGACTTGTTGAGTGTAACGACCCGGAAATTTTCAATCCCGAAAATTCCAGATAGTTAGAGATAAGAAGAAAGAGATATAAGAAGAACATGAAAGAAACACACAATCTCACATTCGCAGCGGATAAAATATAATATCAATACTAATAATTATACCAAGAAAACTGTATCTATCAGTTTACATCGATATATCAGAGTTACAACAAATTATACAACATTGGCCAGATACAATTTAACATGTCTCAGATATATACAATATCATAGTGGAAACGCCTCATACGTCTCTGCCATCCAGCTCGCCTCCTGAGCTCCAAAACGTCCTTACCTGAAAATCTGTAATACTCGGTCTGACCCGAGCATTACATCAAAGTAACACCCGGGTCAGACGGGAAAACAGCGTGAGTAAACCCATCTAATATGAAATACACCAAAACATTAACCAATTCTTAACCTGGGGTAACTCATAACAATTTTACAAATCCTCAGGTTTGGTATAGACAACACTTGTTATACTCATCAATTTCTAAGTGTCAGAACTTAGATTTTATGGTCCAATTCACTCAAATCATTCCATATCAATTTATTGATTCCACAAATCAGTTTATAAAGAATCGAAGTGGGTTCGGGTATTTAATAATAGCCGGCTCCGGTCTCTTCGAACCCAAAGTCATCTTAACTTAAATTATTCAAGTGAAATACAATTCAACTTTAAATACAGGATGTCACAGTAATACATCATCAATAGATGCCACATCATCACAGTCTAAATCAAACATATCTTACCACATAGCAGCACGAACCACATATTAGGGATAACAATTAATCAAAGGCTCCCAATATCATTCTATAATTCCTTAATTAATTTCACAAATTAATTTATCTGTAACCAAATACAGTAATTAACCTTTAATTGCTTCATTAATTAATTATTAACCATAATTATTAATCTCCCTTGATTAATAATATCCAGTAATTAACTACCCTCGGTTACTTCATTAAATAAATTAATCCTTATTTCGCTAATTAATCCCTTGATTAATCCACTCAGTAATCAAATACCCTTAATTACTTTATTTTCAAAAAAAATTAATTACCCTTTATTAATTATCTCAATTAATCCCCTGACTAATTACATAGGAATTTAATCCAAATTACTTCCATCATCAATATCTTTAATTACATCCAGTAATTTACCATTAATTACTTCCTTAAGTAATTACACTTCCATTAATTACATTAAGTAATTATTCATCAATCATCAAGTGTTTAAATTAATTAAACTTAATTAATTAATCTAAACTAATCACATTAAATCCAATTAATTACATTAAGTAATTGATTAAGTAATTAAACTTAAACAATTTCACATATGATTATTCTTAATTAATTAATCTAATTAATTATTAAATTTTATTACATTAATTAATTATCAAATAACCTTAAGTTAATAACCTTCATTAACAATTATTAATTACTTCTCTAAGTAATTAAACTTAGTCAAACCTTATTAGTTTCAAATTAATTAATTCTCAATTTACAAATTAATTTATCCTAAATTTAATTAACTTAATCCTTAATTAATAAATTTTAAAACCCTTAATAACTTCATTAATTAAATTCTAAATTAATTAACCTATTAATTTAATGAAATCTCAAATCATTAAATCTAAATTGGCTTTAAGAAAATCATTTCTTTTATGAATGATTTAATCATCCTTTACAAAAAAATTCAAAAAAAACACCTTATCCTTAAATTTACTTTTAAATTCCCTTTCAAAATAAAGATTTGAAATAATTAACAATTTAACTTAAACAAATTTAAACCAAGTTAAAACCTTTTTAAAATCAAATGTTAGGGAAACATTTACCATATAAAGAAGTTTATATAAAAATTTAAACCAAATCATTTAAATTCAAATTCATTTTAAACTATACCTTACCCCTCTCAAATTTGTTTAAATATTATAAATTTTATAAAACTTCATTTAATTTCAAACTAGAATTCGAAAGTTAATTTGAATCCTATCTTTAAATTCTTATTTTAAACTTTGTTAAAATACCGTTTTCCAATTTAAAATCAGTTTAAATTCAAAACAGACAGGTTTAAAGAAACCTATAACAATCAAAATTCGACCCGAGGCCAAACAAAATTACTTCGAGTCCCAAACCCTCCTGCTTCGAGTCATCCACTCAAAATACTCGAGTAAAGCTCGAGTACAACACTGCTCAAACCAAAAGGACAACATCCATCAACACAAATGTGCACACAGAAGATTTCATCACAATATAAACATTCATAGCATACTCATTTCTATTTAACCACATGCAAACAGATATTTCATAATTAAACCTTTTTTTTATATATGAGGTTACTCACTGTCTCAGTTTAACAGGGGCTTACTTTTCATACCAAAGTCATGAATATAAATATTCACACATATTTTTGTACTTAAAATCATTTTAAGTAACATGCACAGTTTAATTCAAATCATACTTATAGGATCACAGCATGCAAGTTCAAGATATAACAATTTTTTTTTCAAGTTTTACTCACCTCTATGATGAATCAGAGAAGCACAGGCTTGAAACTGAAACTATACTTTGAATTTTTGATCTGCTATTGATTTGAATCTTGGATTGCGTACAACTTTAAAAACTTGATTTTTAAAAAGGTACTACATGCATGCAGCTGCTTGAATTCCAGATTCTACATGATGCAGGCTTTGATTGAATATGCAGGCTTCAGATTTACTTATGTTTGAAACTATGCATGCTACATATTTTCAGGGTTTTGAAGATTTACAGGGAAATGATTTGGTTTCTAGCTTGAGGAGTTTTGATAATAAATGAAATTACAGGCTTATGAAAATGTAGATGGTTTGTATGCTTGAAGATGTGCAGGTTGATATTGGAAGTGGATTACATGTTTAAGAATGAAGATGAAATTTTCAAGCTTTATTCTTGTTTCAGGTTTTATGAAGTATAAGTCATATTTGCCTTTGAAAATGAGAATAGAAAAAAAGAAGAAGATAAGAAAACATAAGTATTATAAAGGCTGAAAAATAAAAGAAAAACTAAAATAAAGTAAATGACACTTGTAAATACAAAGCTTACAATTGTCAAAGTAAATGATTATCTCCTTACAAATGTATGAATGCAAGAATTAAATGCTAATAATTGTTTACATTTGTTATAATGCATAGTGAATTTATTTATATTTGTAATTAAGGTGTACCTAATATGTTTATGTATTTTTATATAATATTCTTTATCAAATCTTATTTTACCCAAGTCTTATGCATTTGTTAATTTCATGTATCATAATTCTTAAAAATGTTTTAGAGCCTTTATTTATATATTTCTTATGTTTTAATAATATATGTCTTTATATATATATATATATATATATATATTATGTATTATGTTTTATTTCAAGTACAAAAGAAAAAGATTTTATTCTTTCATTTAAATCCTATTTAAACTATCATACTTTTAAATTTAATAAATATTGATCTTAAGTATTTTGAATTTTATATTAAATTAAAACAAAGCTTCCAATTACACAAGATATACTTGTAATTTCCAACTTATATAGTTTGCATATCTATTTATATCTTTGTTATTTTATTATAAGATTATCATTTCCAACTGTTTAAAATATCCATTCAGAAGTCAGTATTTATTATAGCTCAAATCCGTTTATATATATCCAGATATATATTTTTAATTATCACAGTTTATTTTTTTCAATCATATAAAATCAACTAATTATCCAATTATCAGATGTTTGAAAATTCGGGTTATCACATTGAGGATAATATTTGGGCTTACCTCGTCCTTTTAGACCAGTCTATCAGTTAGATAGGGTAAGTGCTTGAGTACCCAAGCAAACCTTAGACACTATTTTTGTAGACACCATACTATATGAGTAGAATTTAATAAGTTGGCCCTAATAATGCTAATGTAGACCACATAGGCTATTTTTTGATACCCTTATTGGAACTGCAACTAGCACGCAATGGGGGTAAATGGGTAAATTTTAAAAAATTATTCCATTTTGGATCTTTTTGGGCCCATGAAATTTAAATTTATTTAGATCCAGTCTAAATTTATTTTAAAAAAATTAGTATTTTATTTATATGTGAATAAAGTTTTATTTTATTGTTATCTCTACATTATATAATATAACATGTGTATCATATACATATATGTGTACGTGCACATACAACATAAATAGTGTACATGGACGAACATGCTTGTGTATAATGCTGGGATTTACACCACAACGAACATATTAGCCCCTCTATATACATGTGTGTTTTCTATTATATATATGTACATACAAACACACACACACGGAGTTTTATATATTATAAAATAATATTTGCAAAATGTAAATATTATATATATAATAATATAAAGTAATAGTAAATGTTAATATACATGACGTGTTTTAATTCAAATATAAAATTAAAATTTTGAATTTTAATATAAATCCGCATAATAAAATACCTAGTAACTTCAAATTCAAATTAATATATTAATTTTTAAATAAATATATATAGTTTATATTTATATATTTTGAAAACTATTTTTTTTTCTGGCATATACATAAAGTCTTATATTGTATATACATATTAAATTCATATTTAGAAATATTTTATATATATATATATATTAATGTAAATTATAATTACGTATATACACACGTATATTCTTGCACAATCAACCATAAGATAATTTTATTTATTTCAGATTTGCGATTTGAAATTGTTTTATGAAAAATCCTCCTATTCAATTAATATAAAAAAATTGTTATTTTCGAATACAATTTTAACATGTACACATTTAATTGAGTATTTACACACACACATATATATATATATATATTTATTTATAACATAATATATATATATGATATAATTTGGTATAATTTTTAAGTCAATATACACACACGCACACATTCGAATTTTAATACATATGTATATATTAATGAAATATAAACACATACTTTATATAATTATGTTTGTATTTTATAATCGACTTTACTGAAAATCAATTTTAAATATTATTATACTCGAATTTTTTTTCAACTTATGGCAGCGATCTATATGTATATAAATACATATACACATACGTACATATAACATATGCATACATACATACATACATATAATTTGGTGCATACATATATACATGTTCATTCAAAGAAGTCAACATATATATATATATATATATATATATATATATATATATATATTTATGATAATTCATATGCTAACTGTAGCATGTAAGTAGCACGGTGAGCAATATATAGTTATATGTAATTGTAAGAAAATATTTACCTCAACTAAGGCCAAGTCATGAGATGTTGAAATGATGAATCAAAAACTCCTTGAATTAGTATTCAAAATGCAGAAAGAGAAACTAACCTAAAAAGCAGCAACCGCCAATGTTCTATTTATATTTAAATTGTGTTTTAAATGCTTGAAAATTTAGGGGAGGAAGGCAATGGATGGTCGACCAAGGTCTGGTCTAGAAGGAGCAAAATATGAGGGAGAGAAAGTGGAGTTTAAGGTGTATAAGTAAATAGATAAAGAGAAGAAAAAAGTGGATCGAGATCCACACTTTTCTCTTACCTTTTGAATCCTTATTCAGACCCCAACTCTAACCCCTATGGCCGACCACCATAGCCCTCTTCCAGGCCTCTAAATCACTTCAATCCCAATCAAATAAATAAACATTTAAATCTAATTCAAATGCATATCGATATTGTATATCGATACGTATGTGACTCCTAAGTGTAAATTCAGTCAACGATTGATATCGAACAACTCAAATATTTGCATTCACACATCGCCTTTACTAGTGATGTGACATTATGGCTAAATTTATTGGTTACATAGCTACGGTAAAATCTAATTTCACTTATTTTAAGAGTTATCCTTTAGTGATAATTATTAACTTTAGTTCACTTCATCAAAACTATATCACAGTAAGACTTATAAAATTTGGTAATGGTCAAAATTTCAATATCGTCAGTATTCAACTTTATAATCCAAACACAAGTCCTTGGTTAAATAATAATGATTATTATTAACCGAACCATTTTTGCCAGAGACTTTGACATTGAGTTGACTTCAATTGACCGTGATACTAACCTCATATAACTGGGAGATGAAATCTCTATTAAATAGTGTGTTACTTCTAATGCTTCCACTCGACCTTATTACAGTCGTATGATGGATGTCGTTTCATGATCTAACTATAATTAAAGTGGAGTTTCCACATTGAAGCTCGATGGTATTCTCAAGCTGAGGGAATTGTGTAATATTGTCACATTGACATTTTCTGTTTGACCTTGGTTATATTAACCAATAGAAAACTATCGAGCGAGTCATTTCAGAGTTATCTAACAACTATCGGCACATAACCCCTTGGCGCCCTAGTATCCATGAATACTACACTACTCAACATTTGAAGAGTGTTATGTACTTTTATCTCAACGGATGAATCGATAGCTAGTTTCGAAATAACTTGACCAGGAATATTTTAAATTGTGCATTTATTATATTGTGATAAATTGCTTAGGATTACAACACCATGTAATTACTACCACAAACACACTATTTATAGATTTTGTATTAAATATACTTTTAATTAATTAAACAATTAATATAATACATTATGTCAAGTATATAATAAACAGAAAAACACTTTTGATTTCGAACAAGATTTTATTATAAAGTTAATAATCTACAATAAATTACATAATTACCCCTAGGGCATAAACCTAACTCAATCAATATAGTATCGCATGTGTCATTCTTGAATGGTGGGTCCTCTCTTTATAGTAGTTGGAGGTGTCATGGCTTGCCAACTTAGATATTTGAAGGGTCTCGATTGAAATATACGTCATGACCATGTACCTTATTAATTCGCACGGGTTGATGATGTCTAATTTGTTCACAGATGTTTTCCTTAGTTTTGGATTAACACGCCATATCGGTAGAAAAAGTCAAAATAAAGTTAAAAATGAAAGAAACCAAATATAGAAATAAAAAATAGCAAATGGGATTTTTACAGTGGTTTGGGTAATTGATCACACATGTCCTTTTAATTGTTTTTATTGATATTTCTTTGCTATTACAACCAATTTCATTAGATAATCTAGAGATATGAAATTTCATCTTTTAAATTTAAAATATTTTATTAATTTATTTATTTTGAATTTAACCTTTCTAATTTTATTTTAATTTCAAAATAGAATTTGAGAATTAGCCCAAGGCCCAAATCAATTTGGGACTTGTTGAGGTAACTTTTGGGCTTACCTCGTCGTTTTTAACCGGTCCAATAGTTAGATAGGGCAGAGTACTTGAGTACCCAAGCAAACCTTAGACACTAATTTTCTAGACACCATACTATATGAGTATAATTCAATAAGTTGGCCCTAATACTACTAATTTAGACCACATGGGCTATTTGTTTTGATACCCTTATTGAAACAGGGCTAGCATGCAATGTGGGTAAATGGGTAAATTTCAAAAAAATTATTCTATTTTGGATCTTGCTGGGTCCATGAAATTTAAATTTATTTAGATCTGGACTAAATTTGTTTTAAATAAAATCAGTATTTTATTTATATGTGAATAAAGTTTTATTTTATTGTTATGTTTATATTATATAATATAACTTGTGTATCATATACACATGTATGTATACGTACACATACAACATAAATAGTGTACATGGACCAACATGCTTATGTATAATGTCGGGATTTACATCGCAACAGACATATTAGCTCCTCCATATACATGTGTGTTTTCTATTATATATATATATACGCATATAAACACATACATAGTTTTATATATTATATAATAATATTTGTAAAATGTAAATATTATGTATATGTATATACTAATTATAAATGTTGATATACATAACATGTTTTAACTCAAATATAAAATTTGAATTTTGAATATAAATCCGCATAATAAAATTTCTAGTAACTTCAAATTCAAATTAATATATCAATTTTTAAATAAATATATATATGATATGTATTTATATATTTTGAAAACTAATTTTTTCTAACATATACATAAAAATTTATATTATATACAATTATTAAATTAATATTTAGAAATAATATATATATAAATACTAATGTAAATTATAATTTATGTATATACACAAGTATATTCTTAAACAATCAACCATAAGATAATTTTATTTATTTTAAACTTGCCATTTTCAAATTGTTCTATGAAAAATCCTCTTATTCAATCAGTAAAAAAACTAAATTTTGTTATTTTCGAATACAATTTTAACATGTACATATTTAGTTGAATATTTACACATATATATATTTATAACATAATATTTTTATATATGGGGTTTTTAGGTTCAAGGAAAAAGTTAAAGAAAAATTTAGTTTTAGCGACAAGAAGTTTGTTTTTAGGCCGAAGGACACTTTTTAGTATAAATCATAGAATGATAGTTGTAACCATCATTTTCAGTTTACACTAAAAAGTGTCCTTCAGACTAAAAAGCAAACTTGTTGTCCCTGAGACTAATTTTTTTTGTAATTTCATCCTTGTACCTATTTACTTGTATATATATGATATAATTAGGTATAATATTTAAATCAATACACACACACATTCGAATTTATATATATATATATATATATATATATGCAAAAACTACAATATATATATATATATATATTAATGAAACATAAACACATACATTATATAATCATGTTTGTATTTTATAATCGATTATACTAAAAACCATTTTTAAATATTATTATATTCGAACTTTTTTCAACTTATGGCTGCGAGTTATATGTATGTAAATACATATACACATACATATATGCGTACATGCTATACATACATACATATATAATTTGGTACACACATATATACATGTTCATTCAATGAAGACAATATAGATATATATAGATTCGTGATAATTCATACGCTAACTGTAGCAATAAGTAGCACGATGAGAAATATATAGTTATATGTAATTATAAGAAAATATTTACCTCAACTAAGGCCTAGTCATGAAATGTTGAAGATGAATCCAAAACTCCTTGAATTAAAATGCAAAAAGAGCAACCAGTCTGAAAACAGCAACCACCAATCTTCTATTTTTATTTGAATTGTGTTTTAAATGCTTGAAATTTAGAGAAGGAGGGCAATGGATGGTAGACCAAGGTCTGGTCTAGAAGGAGCAAAATAAGAGAGAGAGAGAGAGAGAGAGAGAGAGAGAGAGAGTGGAGTTTAAGGTGTATAAGTAGTTAGATAAAGAGAAGCAAAAAGTGGATCGAGATCCACACTTTCCTCTTGCCTTTTGAATCCTTATTCAAACCCTAACTCTAACCCCTATGGCAGACCACTATAGCCCTCTTCCAGGCCTCTAAATCACTTCAATTTCAATCATATAAATAAACATTTAAATCTAATTCAAATGTACATCGATATTCTATATCGATACGTATGTGAATCCTAGGTGTAAATTCAGTCAACGATTAATATCGAACAACTCAAATATTAGCATTCACACATCTCCTTTGCTAGTGATGTGACATAATGGCTAAATTTATTGGTTACATAGCTATGGTAAAATCCAATTTTGCTTATTTTAAGAGTTACCCTTTAGTGACAATTATTAACATCAATCCTCTTCATCAACACTATATCACAGTAAGACTTATAAATTTTGGTAATGGTCAAAATTTCAATATCGTTCATTTTCAACTTTACAATCTAAACGCAAAGTCCTTGATTAAATAACAATGATTATTATTAACCGAACCACTATGGTAAGAGACTTTGATGTTGATTTGACTTCGGTTGACCATGGTATTAACCTCATATAATGGAGAGACAAATTCTCTATTGAACAGCGTGTCACTTCCAATGCTTCCACTCGACCTTACTATAATCGTACGATAGATGTCGTGCCATGATTTAACTATAATCAAAAGGGAGTTTCCACATTGAATCTCGACAGTATTCTCAAGCTGAGGGAATTGTGTATATTATCACATCGATATTTTCTATTTGATCTTGGTTATATTAACCAATATAAAACTATCGAGCGAGTCATTCCAGGTTTGTCTAACAACTATCGGTACGTAACCCCTTAGTGCCCCAGTATCCATGAATATTACACTACCCAACATTAGGAGAGTGTTATGCACTTTTATCTCAACGGACACATCGATATCTAGTTTCGGTATATCTTGACTAGGAATATTTTAAATTGTCTGTTTATTATACTGTGATAAATTGCTTATAATTACAACTCCATGTAATTACTATCACAAACACGCTATTTATAGATTTTGTATTATATACACTTTTAATTAATTAAATAATCAATATAACACATATGTCAAGTATATAGTAGATAGAAAAATACTTTTTATTTCGAACAAGATTTTATTATAGAGTTAATAATTTACAATAAATTAAATAATTAACCCTGGAGCATACCCCTAACTCTATCAGTAGTATCTCATGTGCCATTCTTGAATGGTGGGTCCTCTATTTATAGTAGTTGGAGGTGTCATGGCTTGCCAACTTAGATATTTGAAGGGTCTCGATTAAAATACACGTCGTGACCTTGTATCTTATTAATTCGCACGGGTTGACGATGTCTAATTTGTTCATAGATGTTTTCCTTTGTTTTGGACTAACACCCCAAATCGATAGATAATGTCAAAATAAAGTTAAAAATGAAAGAAATCAAATAGAGAAATAAGAAATAACAAATGGGATGTTTACGGTGTTTTTGGATAATCGATCACACATGTCCTTTTAATTGTTTTTATTGATATTTCTTTGCTATTACAACCAATTTTGTTAGATAATTTCAAGAAATGAAGTGTAGATCTCAAATTGGCAGTGTATTTCCTTGTAAAGTTGATAAAAGTGCCAAAAGTCCTTTTCTAGTTGAAAAGGATTGCTGCTTATAATTGATTTCCACCTTCAGAATTGCTAGGTCCAGTTTGAATTCATCAGGTGCTAAGATCTAGAATAATAGTCGGAATAACAAGTTATTTTGGACCAAATCCCGAGTCATGATGGATTATACTGATCCATCTACAGATAATTACCGATCCATCTATGAATCGATGACAATCTATGGCCTTTGAACAAAACATGTAGTTTTCCTCAAATTTGCCATATTCTTCAAGCTTTCAAACTTTAAGGAAAAAATAGTACATATTTTTTAACAGAACAAAACTTGGAGAAATACCGAGGAGATCCAAATTATATTTGAATGGTAAATTAGCTATAAAAAAATCAACAAACTATAAGATATCTGTATTTATGATCTATCCATATTTCACAAGTTAATAAGGATGGGCTTAGATTCAAGGAATCAAGCAAATTAAGGGTAATGTGTTGAAACTTCTGGAAATATTTGAGCATACAAGATCTGACGACTAACAATGGATTTGTAGCGTTATCATTAACACAGTTAAAACTTTCTCAAACGAAAACTGTCACCAAACTGTTTAAGTTGTTAAAAGACATCAATCATCCCAAAACGTGAACAAATACTTAATATGCAAACAAAAATGTCTAGGCGTAACCATTACAAGTTCTTGTGTTTGTATTTTATATCATATCTCAGACATACAGCCATGCAAGTAGATCTAACAAAATTCACCGAAGGAAGTGTTAGAAAGTAGGAAGAGAGAAACTAATTATATTTAATAAAATATTCCATACAATTTTTTTGCTCGCAAATAACACAAAATGACCACGACTCTTCACTCAATAAACACGACTCTTCGTTTTATTATTAATTTGAGTTTATTCTTTAACAGAAGACAAGTGTTTTAAGAAATGATCAACAATAACTGTTATATAAATTAGGTTCAATGGGATTAAAAAGAATACACAATTAATAATAAATCTAAGTCCAATGGGATTAATCTCAAACACCTAACTCTTATGATACAATCTGGAAGCATATACAACCAATAATAAATCTAATTCTATACCGATAAAGGAAATCACAGATTAACAACTAATCTCAAATCTAATGATAAGATGAATTCAGTTCCCATCACAAACTACAAAATCACTCTAAAACTCCAATATGATACAAAAATATGACATGCATGGTTATAAGAAAATGAAATCAACTATGTTATCTGAAGATGCCATTCAAAACAAATTAAATATTTACTTAAAACAAACAGGCATGACTAAACTAAGTTGATTAAGAGTCAAAATTCAACAAAAAATTAAGAATGTCTGTTTGATTATAAATTAGAAGCATTCCTCGTTATAAACAAAGCCAAACACCTAAATGCCAGCGTATAATCTAAAATATTGCAGTACTACATCAAATATCATCCTAAAACGGATTTAAAGAACATGTATAATCAGATAATAGAACCATTGGTAAGTTATGTTAGAACAAAGTCACACATATAGGATATATCCACCCAGCAAACATCAGCCGGCAATTTTCTTTACCAATTTCATAAGAAAATAGTACGCAAATTCAGATAATCATCTAAGACAGACAGGTCCAAGAAATAAAAAATCTAACATCTATCAATGGATTCAAAGCAATCCTCTTCATCTTCCTCCTCTCGATCCAAAAGCTGAAGCTGCTGCTGTTCTTCGTAACTAATTGCAGGTACCCAAGAAAAATCAGCAGCCGTTTTATGTATGGAACTAGTAAAATTGAGTTTGGAATGAAGGATCTGAAACTTACTGCATTTTCATGGCTTATTTTGAGTATAAATTTAAGATTATATTAGCGCCAAAAATTTGAAAGTGTGAGCAAATGCAGAAGTGACGATTTATATAGGCACAGGCGTGAACGAGATCTACAAATTCAGTTTGATTAAATTCAAAATTTGAAATCCAAGGTCATGCGTTTACATAGACGTTAACGTGAGTCGTTTGATCATGATTTTAACGGTGAGATCTGAATTTCAAAATATTTAGAAGAAAAAACCATAGTTTGTGAATTTTGATTATGCGTTTGACTGTCTCTACTGGTTAAACGTTGAATGCTTAGAAAGAATAAACACGACAATGAATGATATGTAGTCTGCTACGGAAGTTATTAAATAAGAAATCAAAAAATTATTGAACAAGTACATTCAAATATACAAGGAATTCACAATAGATAGTCTTCGATTTTCACGGAGCATCAAACAAATACGAAGTTTCTGACTTTTGACATTTTATCAATCTTACGTTGTTTTACGACGTGATGTTTGATATAAATGTGGATTGAACCGTTTTCACTCTTTGAGACATAACTTTTACGTCCGTTATTAATTATATTAAGTTGCTTTGAAAAATAGTTTTATATTCTGCTTCTTTGTTATATATTTTTATGAATTTATAGTTATTGTTGATTGTGTTAAACAAGTCGAGAACCTTCCGTTTATAATACATATAACATGTCCTTCACAAATTAGTTTTCGATGAATTAACTTAAATATGAAAGCTTGTTTTCACGCGACACTTTTCATCTACATGATTTTGCCAACTTTTGAAGCTTACCAATTCCTTTTTTCACGTAAAATTGTTGTGAACTTTATACTAAAACGACTTTTATTGTGCTCGGTATTTACACTTGATGTTTTGATACTCGTAAGCGTAATTTTTCATTACACTAACTCAATCAAGGTAAGAAGTAGGTCTAAGGTAAGTAGAAGTCTTGTTGTTTAAAGATAAATCCAGAAATATCAAGTCGAATGTCGGTTGAGAACAGTTAATCTGTGTGTATGTGTGATATATATATATACATATATATATATATATATATACATATATATATATATATACATATATATACATAGATATATGTATATATATATATATATACACACACATATGTGTGTATATATAGATATGTATATATGTATATATACGTATATATGTGTGTGTGTGTTGAAAATTAAATTATTCAGGGAAATTTTTATTCATATCCCCCTTAACTATTACCTAATAAACCTAATTTTCGAGATTACTTCCTACTTTTATGGTCATTAATGATTTTTAAAAATTGATTAGTCAATCCACACAACTTATAGTTGCATCTTCTTCTCTCAGTTCTCTTTTTTCGTTGCCTAATCAAGTCACAAACACATCAACATATATATGTTTAAATTAAAAAAACAACAACAGTACGATGCCAAATCTAATCTGTTTTTCTTCTTATTATCATGTAGCACGAAGATGGCGTAATGCATATTTGAAGTAAAAGAGCAGAAGATTGAGGTAAAATGCCATATTTAAAAAAATAACTTCTTCTAAGATGAATCTTCTACTGTTATTGAGATGGCATTTATATACTAACATGAATTTTCTCGGGATGAAACTTTTTTTATCAATTGGCATATAATGATACCATGAAAATGATAAATCTTTTACTCATCATATAATGCTACTATTACAAAGGTTTACACAGTAGAAGATAAATATGACCTAATATATACTAAAATGATCATTGCAGTAGAGGTTAACTCTTTATCTTACTAGAAGATTCATCATGTTGAAATTTCAATCATGAAGAAAAACTGATCTAGTTAACATATGTCAAACCATTCATTTGTAATTAGGTAGGATGAAGGGTTGAAATCATATATATTGTATCATGTACTCTTAGTATACACCGCTTATTTAAGTTGTAACATTGTATGAATATACACCCTTTTATATATACTAAGTTTATACTCAGAGTTCATTATGCTTGTAATTTTTGCCATTTTTTAAGAACAATGTCATCATACAAAAGCAACTGCTTATTTATGGAGAATTCCTCCCAATGTGATATTAAATGCATGAAATTGCAGTGTATATCGCTGAAAATTTAGTTTGAAAAGGAAGAAAAAATCTTAATCTTTTTTTTTTTTTTTTTTAATTTTTAAAGTCTTTTGATCTATATTCAACAAGAATATGTCTGAAAAGAGTAGTTTTTCCAGTATATATGAGAAAATCAATTTTTTAGTACAAATGAAAATGAACGGTGGTTAGAGTATTAAAGATTTATAAGTAATGAAACAGATGTGGAATGATTAGATGCAACTATAAACGAACAAGAGAATAAACACAACAATGATGCAATTGAGCAATGTGTAGATAATCCCGAGAAATCAACTTTTAGTAAGGTAAATTTTAATTTTTGTTATTGTTTTACATAGAGTTTATTTTTTTCTTGCGTTAATCTAATATTTTGTTATCTAGTGAACTACATGCTCAAAAGATAACGTACTAGACTGGGATTTCACTTTTGCATTTCGAACTAGTATGGTATGTAATACATTTTTATTTTAACGTTATACAGAACATATAAAATCAATTAGTTTTTATTATTTATAACCAGGTCTTTGATTTACGTGATGAACTTATTGAAAGGTGTAAAAATATTGGAAAGTCGTGTGAAGTAGTTGTTACTATTAAACAATGTGAAATTCAAAAAAAAGCTCGTAGAGGTCGAATATTATATTAGTGTGAGAGAAGTTGATTTTACATTGGGATTAACAAAATGATACATATTGACAAACAAGTGAAGCCTAGAAAGAAAGAAAACAAAGAAACGTGGTTGTCGTTTCTTATTGAATGGAGTTAAACTATCAATGTTTGATCAATGAAGAGTAAAAGTTATGTGTGGACTTCATAACTATCCAGTGGAAAAAAATACAAATTTTGAAGGACATTAATATGTTGGTAGACTTGCAAAAAATGAGAGATAGAAGTAATAAAATTGAGTGCATGTGATGTAAAAGCAAGGAAAGTGCTCCGCATTCTCAAAAAAAAAACCCAAACAATGCCTCTAGGATGCAACCAATTTAAAATTTTACGGCTAAGCAGAGTTATGAGATGGAAGGAAACTTATATGCAACAAAGGTTATATATGTTAGATGAAAATAAGTATATTGATTTTCACCGAAGAGATGTAATATAGAAGAGGTATTAGATTTATTTTTTGCACATTCATATTTCATGACACTTATTAGATGTTTTCTACATGTTTTGATCGTGGACTGCACCTATAAAACTAATCATCGTGATAAACCTTTATTAGAGATAGTATGAGCCACATCCATATGGAAGACATTCAAAGTTGCACAAGCTTTTCTTTATCATGAGACGGTTGATAACTACATATAGGCTTTGCAATGTTTAAATGAGAATCTTGAACCAACCAATTGTACTCCTTCTATTATTATTATTAATCGAGAATTATCTTTAATGAATGTCATTCATGTGATATTTTCTGGTGTCTCCCATTTATCATGTACATTTCATGTATCAAAGAATATTAAAGCAAAGGGAAAATAATGCTTTAAAACAATGGAAGAGTGGAATGATTTACGAGTGATGTTTAATATAAATATGGATTGAACCGCTTTCACTCTTTGAGACATAACTTTTACGTCCATTGTTTATCATATTAATTTGCTTTGAAAAATAGTTTTATGTTAAGCTTCTTTATTATATATTTTTATGAATTTATTGTTATTGTTGATTGTGTTAAACAAGTTGAGAACCTTCCGTTTATAATACATATAACATGTATTTCAAAAATTAGTTTTCAATGAATTAACTAAAATATGAAAGCTTGTTTTCACGTGACACTTTTCATCTACATGATTTGAACAAATTTTGAAGCTTACCAATCCCTTTTTCACGTAAAATTATTGTGAACTTTATACTAAAAACAAACTACTTTTATTGTGTTTGGTATTTACGCTTGATATTTTGATACTTGTAAGCGTAATTTTCATTACGCTAACTCAATCAAGGCTAAGAAGTAGGTCTAAGGTAAGTAGAGGTCTTGATGTTTAAAGATAACTCCAGAAATGTCAAGTCGAATGTCGGTTGAGAACAGTTAATCTATAAGGCAGTAAAAACATATGGTAGTAAGATAAGGCAGTAAAAACATATGGTAGTAAGAGGCGTAAGAGTTCTAATGTGGTTCAGGAGATCACCTACATCGACTTTTGGTAATAGCTTTTATTATTCACTGAAGTGCCAAGAAAACTACAATCAGATGTGTCGTCATTATTGATCTTTTCATAAAAGTCTAGTTGATTACAATTAGTAGAAAAATCAAATGAGAAATTTGACAAAGTTTTTATAGTAATTGTTGGAAGGCACCAATATGCAGTAGAATAAATGGGTAAAATAAAAAAAAAAATATTCTTTTTGGATTTTATTGAGCCTATGAAGTCTAATTTTATTTAGATATGATCTAAATTTATTTTAAATAAAATCAATATTTATTTGGTTGTAAATAAAGTTTTATTTTATTGCTACGTTTATATTATATAATATAACATGTGTATCATACACACTTGTATGTGTACATACACGTGGAACATAAATATTGTATATGGTTTAACATACTCATGTAAGTGTTGGGATTTACACTGCAATGGATATATTAGCCCCTTCAGATACATGTGTGTTGTCAAATACATGTGCGTGCGTGTGTGTATGTATATATATATATATGTATGTATGTATATATGTATGTATGTATGGGAAAGTCTATTTAGATACAAAATGTAGACACAATTGGTGACACAGTCGATCTTTACCATTGGGCTGCCCTTTGATTTCCGCCTCTCATATAAGCATAAAAAGATCCAATGGTGCATATCTCTTGTGTCATCAATTGTGTCTAATTTTATGTCCAAATAGCCGACCCATATATATATATATATATATATATATATATATATATATATATGTATATATATATATATATCGTAAAATAATATTTGTAAAACGTAAATGTTTATGTAAATAAATAAATATACATATATATAATTTATATTATAATATAGAGTAATTGTAAATATTAATATATAACAACTATGTGTTTTAATTCAAATATAAAATTCAAATTATGAATTTCAGATCTGGATCTGCATAATAAATATCTAGTAACTTCAAATTCAAATTAATATGTTAATTTTTAAATATATATATATATATATATATATATATATATATATATATATTGAAAACTAATTTTTTAGGGAAATTTTATTCATATCCACCTTAACTATTACCTAATACACCCTGATTTTTTGGATTACTTCCTACTTTTATGGTTATTTTTAATTTTTAAAAACTGATTAGTCGATCCACACAACGTATAGTTGCATCTTCTTCTCTCAGTTCTCTTTTTTCATTGCCTAATCAAGTCACAAACACATCAGCATACGTTTAAATATAAAAACAACATGTTAGTACCAAAAACCCTTTCGACCTTATCGAAACCAGAATGAATAGAAGACAAAGTAGAACAAGAGAAAATAGCTTCAGCAAGACTTTTCGAAGGAGTCGAAGGGATGCTACAGCCAAAGACAAGAAGTATCACGACCTTTTGAAAGGTACGAAAGAGTCAAAAGCACCCTTTCGCTACAGCGATTCCCTTTCGAAGAAGGTTCTTCCACATCCATGAAGACATTTCGAACGAGTTGAAGAAACAACTTTCGAAGACAATGAGTGACAACCCTTCATATGTGCGTCAAACCTTTCAAAACCAAAGGTTTCACCTTCATTCAAACTACTCAGAAAGATGACTTGGTCAAGATAACCCTTTCGAAAGCATAATCAAGCCTTTCGAACCGGTCGAAACCTTTAATATCAAGGGAATGTTCCATGTCAATTCACAAGCATACAGTTGGAAGCTACCTACCATGTCAGAACCATCAACACTTCAACAGCTTTGAAGCCACACGAAACTACCTGTCGATAGAGTCAAAAGCTTGTACCTTTGCTTCTTATAACAACAAGACAACACGAAGAGAGAAGGTGCAACCATCTCTTTCGATGAAGACGAAAGCGTTCAAGCCCACTCGAAAGCATTGCAGAGGGATGCAGAAATGTCAAAGAAATCGAAATGTATCTGAAGCCACCTTTCGATCAGATCGAAAGTTCTGGGTTGAAAGATGCCAACCCGTATCTATAAATAAGACCCAATGGTCAAGTTTGGGGCATCCGATTTCATTCACTCGATGCTTGTATTTTCTTAACTTTGCAAATTAGTAATCCCTAATTTGTAAATCAAATTGGGAGAAATTGATTAGTTTTGTCATCATTGGATAAATAAAGGGAAGATTTCAATATTTTTGATCATGTAGCTATTGACGACTGTTATTGGGTTTAATCGTGCTTTACAGGTATCGATTTCATCGAAAGGAACCTTCCGAGTGGGTCAAATCCCCTGTTTTCCCAAGTAATCCAAGTTTTCAACTCCAAATCCCCACTTACCAAACTCTCACTTTTACCCAAACCTCAAAACCTAACCCGTTTTCCCTTAAATTTTAGAATCGGTCCCAAGTCATTTAAAAAGCTAGTTTTTACGAGGTTGAAACCTTTTAAACAAACCATACCCTTAAAGATCTATCTTTAAGAGTTTTGCAACCGTTTCAAAAGGAAGGTTTCGAAAAGGTAATCAAAAAACTTCAGTAAGCTCTAAAGGCTTAAAGAAAAGAATAAAAGTGTTTCGACTAGCCTAAAGGAAAGTTTTGCAATAAAGACCTATTCAAAAGGGTGAATCAAAGGAAGTATTCACATCCTTGCTCCTTATACTTAACCAAAAGAGACCTAAAAGAACCCACTCTTGTAGGTTCGATTTCACCTTAGAGGGGGTGGTGGAGGGAGGGTGAATAGGGTCTACTAAAAATTAATGTGGAAATAAAAATAAAAACAAAAAGTAATGCAGTAAAGATCACACACAGTTTTACCCAACTTCAGTAAAAACCTACCAACGTGTTACTTCTAAGGTTTCTACTAGAAATTAAGTAACCAGACGCTTACAACGACACGTAAACTTACGATACCCGCTAACTTGATTAACATAACTCTAAGCTCAAACCCTGCTACAACTCGGCCACTGAGTTGCGAATTCTCAAACTACTCCCTGCAGTTGGTACCTAGTTACATAACTAGAAATTTACCAAATTTGAAAGAGAAAATCACAAATAAAAATAATGTAGGATCAATTTCACCCTAGAGGGGGGGTGAATAGGGTGATGCTGACAATTACAAAAATTAATTTGCGGAAGCTTATAAAATTATTTCAACACAGATAAATCAGAATTATAGCAGCACAGATAATAGAAGAATAATAAATGTAGAAATAGAACGACACAGAATTTCCCCAGCTTCGGCAAAACCCTGCCTGCGTGCTGCCCCCAAGGTTTCTACTAGAAATTAAGTAGTCACTCGCTTATACACGTAAACTCGCGACACTCGCTACTGACTAACCTAACTTTATGCTCAAAACCCTACCACAACTCAGCCACTGAGTTGCGAATTCTCAAACTATGCCAGGTAGTTTGTCCCCTAGTCACACGACTAGTAATTACAACCGTTTAAAAGGAAATTACAAATTAAAAACGCATTAAAAACAATTATAAAATCAACACCCTAATATATAGTTTTTAATCTAATAATAAAGAGAGAGTCCAACCTAAATTAATTAAGCAAAAACACGGCCCTCCTTTATTTCGTTTTGCCCGATCCTTTGCTTGAAAATGGCAGTCTGTTCTCGTCTTTGCAAATTAGGGATTCGTTCCTTCATTCCAAATTAGGGTTATTGATTTAAATTGAAGCGCCACATCGAGTTGTTCGATCAAAACAGGTGATTTAATCGATGCTTGCTTTTTCGATTAGATGTTACTTTGAATTGCAGACAGCAACTTCGAATTGACGAGTTCAGCTGAATGATATGGTATGTGATTTATTCCTTTTTGCTTTTTTGTTATGCTTGATCGAACTCGATTGCAAATTGCCGATGATGATTGTGGGTTTTTATATGGATTCGATCTCCTTGTTTTTCGTTCGTCTGATTTTTTCAATACCGTGCTTCGGCCATTAGATTACGTTTGGATGTTGATGATTTATCTGATTTAATCTAGAAATTTATACTTGCTTCTCACGGCTCCAATTTTGAACTATTCGATTCTTTTTTTTGACTTGTTCATTTAAAATTTCCACGGCTTGATGATTTCTGACTTGGTTCGAACTTGTTTCCTTGGTCATCACGGCACGATTTGCATTTGACTTCGGTCACTTGATTTTGTGTATGCGATTCCATGACTTTGTATTATATTTGGCCATCACCATTGCTTTGATATTGAACTGTGGTTGTTTACTAGTTAATTATGGCTTTGATTTGTATTTTGTGTTGAAGTCACTCTGGCTTGTTACTTTGGCCACTTGCTGTTCACTGGTCTGCATTGGCCCAGTTGATGACTTTCGGGCTTAACTTTTTCATGTCTTCACCCGACTTCGACATCTTTGTGTATTGGCTTCGGCCATTATGCATTTGATTTACTTGCGGCCTTGACTTTGTTATACTCTGCATATATTCTCTGATGTTGTCACTGCATACATGTATATTTGTTCGAACTAGCTGTGTCACTTGCTGTATATCATTATTTTGAAATTGCTATTACATTTGAATCTCTGACATTTTTGAAATTAACTTTAAAAAATTGTCTTTAACTTGTTCTACTTGGATTTGTGTTTGCACTGTATATATATGTTGTTGCCGTGCACTGAACATTGCTTCGAGTCAGTTGAATTTTCTGCCTTTATGTACATGTTTTCGCTCTGGTTACATGTGCACCACTTTGCACTGTCTACTGCCATACTCCCATGTTGTATTGTGTTGTTGTATTGAATTTGGTTATTTATATAGTTCATGTTGTGCTTACCTTGGAGTTTCAGACATGCAGCCTTTGTGCTTTGGTGCTGTTTGCCATATCTTTGTTGTAACTGGACTTGTACTTGTAGTCTTCATTGTTGTGTGGCTTTGAGCTTCACTGAGTTTGTTTCTTTTCACTGTTGCATACATGTGCTTGTCTTTCCTGTCCACTGCTTGACTTTGTGGTCTGGTTCCTTCATGTTGTTAGTGCACTTGTATTTGGTACAACTGCCCTGGTGCACTGTGTTGTTTGGATCTGGCCATTGGTTCAAGTACTTGTTTGTTTGGTTTCTGATCCCATTCTTTTGTTTAGTATTTGTGCACTTGGTTGTTGCATTTGTATCACTTGATGTTGTGCTGTTGAGCTTTGTTGTATGGTCAGTGATGCACTATTGACTGTTGACATATGGGCTGATATGTGTTTGTTGTATATATGGTGCTTGGTTGTTTTGTATGCTGTTTTGGTGTTTCAGCTGCCATAATGTACATGCTGAGTCTCATGACATTGTCTGATATGCATTTGGATTTTTTTTTCGAATTACACTTGAGTTGAATCCAGCTTGTAGCTCGGATTTGACCTTGTATTTAAAGTTGTGACATTATTTTATTGCACTTGAGTTGAACCTGGTATTTTGGGTTTGACCTGTGCTCACCTGTCCCTATAATTTTATCAAGTGTACATATTGATGTGCACGGCCTTGTGGCATATACAGTGATACACTGTGTATGTCACAAGCTGTTCGTGTATGATGAATTGAAATTTAAATGATGACGAACAACCCAAATAACTGAGGCAAATATTATTTTCAAAATCCACATTTTGTTTTATACTGCAAAAATATTTCCTTTTCAATTTTACTGCGTCAATATTTATTTTTGCAGATTGCTCAGATGCTGGATTCAATTTGGAGTGAAGTTGAAGATAAAATACGAGTTGAGTGAATGAGTGATATGTAGTGAGGTTAAATGTAAATGTGAATTGTGATGTAATCAAAATTATACTGTAATTGAAATTGTATATATATAGTGAGAGCTTGAATTTGTACTATTTAAAGATTGTAATATTTGTTTGAATAAAATTTCTGTTTGAATTCAAATTCTGTGTTATTTATTTTTATTCAGCAAATATTTATTTAATCTAAAATAGTACATTAACAAATACATTTACACGAATATATATATGTTTATTATCATCAAACAAAAATCATATAATCGCATATTCAACAATCTACCCTTTTGATGATAACAAACATATACCTAAGATTTTGAATATGTTAAATGTATTTGATCATTGATATACTCTAATTGCTCCTCCTATTTAAATGCTTCCTCTCTACACAAAGCTCCCCCTACATATATGCTGTAACAACACGATATTTTCAACCATTCGCATCCACACATGTCGGACTTGAATTGCTCAAAATACCACATTGTAAATAAAATTTGGCAAATCTCAGAATATACAGTAAATATAATCATAGATCACAGACACAGAGTAATAATAGTACAGCGGAAGTAAAAGAGATAGTAGTTCATGAAGCTACTATGAAAATATATCAAAGTTAAATAAAATACAACAGAATAAATAAAGTACAACAAAAGTCTCAAGATGATAACCAAGTACAAGCTGAATAGAACAATAGAACTGGAATAGATAAAACTAGATAAGCAGATGATCTCTAGCGATTCTAATCTCCAGAAAGTGGAATCCAAATCTGTGAATAACTCAGGCTGACCCGAGCGTAAATAAAAATACAAACACTCGAGTCAGGACAATATATACTTATATAATATAAACCAACTCAAGTGAACTGTAATAAAGTACAAGTAACTTAAAGGATGCCTGGGACCGCCCATCCTCCAAGGATCCGTTAAACTATTTACTATGTAGTAATATTGCGCTATTATAATAATGTCTACGGTAAAATAAACTTACTTTTAAATAGCGTTCCGGGCTACCCATATCACCCTTCACACATAATAGTCCTAGTAGTCCATCCAATATCATGACATCTCCACACCGGGTGACTGTCAAAGGATACCACACTGGCTATGGGAGAAAAACAAACTCGTAGTAAAGGCTCGGTATGGTAGGTGACACGACACACAAGGCAATGCCAGGGTAGATATACCAATTACGCACACGGCCTGGTGGTAACGCAACAGCCACATACGCCCACCTCGGAACACACTCCAAACCAAAATCGAAGGATGGCCATCTAATCAATCACAAGTAAGAGTATAGTATCGAAAGAATGTGTCCGGTCGGAGGAATAACCTCACTTGGCCCGAGATCGCTCCTGTTTTAGCCACCTTATGCCAACTCACGGGAGTTGGGTTCACGTAATATACCTCAAGAACGTCGCCACCATCCTACTTCATTCTAGAATCTCCACCGCGTACACAGTTGTCAAAGTGGTTTTCGGTATCGATAGAGAGTATGCCAGATATCCGATCCCGGTCTCTTTGCCAACCAATCGTTATTATAACCCGTAGTTATAATTTAAAATGGTATTTATACATCAAAACAGAATATCATTTCAAATCCAAATCTTTATCAAAATAAAGATTAAATTAATTCCAGACCATTTCAAAAACATCATATCTTTCCAAAACTTCATGTCAAATCATTTCAATATATTAAAATATGATATCTTTACAAAACTTCATTTCCTTTCATTTTAATATATCAAAATATCATATATTTACAAAACTTCATTTCAAACCATTTCAATATATTAAAATATCATATCTTTACAAAACTTCCTTTCCAATCATTTTAATATATTAAAATATCATATCTTTACAAACTTCCTTTCAAATCATTTCAATATATCAAAATATCATATCTTTACAAAACTTCATTTCAAATCATTGTTCATTTCATTCAATTTAAAATACCATTTCAATTCACATTTCAAAACAGTTTATATTTCAAAAATAATTTTTAATCATTAAAATGAAGTTATTATATTTAATAATTAAATTATTAAATTTCCAAAATTTTCAAATTTCAAAGTTCATTTATTCACTTAAGTTTATCAAAACAGTGAAAATTCACTTTTCGCAGCATTTAGAAAATGCTACGGAAAGTTACATTCAAAACAGTTCAATTTAACTAAAGGCGGCATTTTAAATTGCTGTAATAGGGTTTACTTAAATTTCAAATAAACTTAGTTAAATTCAACAATTATAGCACTTACCAAAATTGCTATAATAGCCTTTAATTCAATTTAGCTTTTTAGTTCATTATCATCAACTACAGCATTTACAAATGCTGTAATATCATTTACATTACAATTAATAGCATTTCAAAAATGCAGTTAATTAACTTCAAATATTCAATATAATTTCACAACCAATTATATTTTTATCTAAAACACTTAAACTTATAAAATCATACATTTCACATTTATAAACATCATTTAATTTTCCTTAAGTTCATGATTTTATAAAGTTAAATTTCCATTCAAAAATCAAGATTTAATAAAATTTCACTTATTAAATTTCAACATTCAATTTTATATTCATTGAATTAAATTTCAAATTAACACTTAAGTTTAAAATTTCAAAATATAACTTAATTTCAATTTTATTTACTTAACTTAAAATTCACTTTTAAGCCAAATTCACAAATTCCCATTTTGGTTATATTTCAAAATTTCAACTTAAATAATCATTCATTTCACATTTTAACTTTATTAAAAAATCATTAATATATTATAAAATCTCTTTAAATTCATTTGAAATTCAAATTATCATAAATTTATCATAATTTCATATTTAATTTAATTTCCAATTATAATTAAATCAAAATTTCCAAAATGACTTACATTTAGATTTTCTAAATTTTCCATAATTTATTTAACCTATAAATTTCCAGAAAATAAAGAATACTTTACAAAAATAAATTTTTTTCTTATTTTTTTATCAAAATATTATAATAATTACATTTCTAAAATATTTTAAAATTTTAAAAAAAACATATTTTAACTACGGGCCTGTATATAAATTTTCTAGCCTAGGTAAAGTGATACGAGTAATATATCATTTCAACCCGTAATTTACAAAGAAAAATCCGAGTTTTATCATTTCAAACCCGCAGTCCCAAGTAAATGAAAATAATTGAAAATCATTCAGGCCTATCATTTTAGCCCATAACGATTTTCCCTTATTCTAAAGTCCATTCGGGTATGTATCATTTCAACCCATAGTAATTCTAATCTAAAGGGAACTTGCCGTGTGATAAACTGATATAAATAATAGAACATCATAATATAACAATAACAGATGACATAACTGGTGTTTAAGCATGGGTGAACATCATATGATCATAGTATAGCAGGTGTAACATGATAATGCATTTTACAGATTCAAAAGGGGTCAGTTTACTAGTTATATAAGTACAAATTGTCTGGTGAGACTAACTCACCTATTCAGAGCTGGAGATATCCACCAAAGCACACAACACAACACAATGAAGGCACGATGACATGGATATGACTTGAGAGTGGAGAGCCAAAGCAATTAGACTTGTTCAAACGTTTACACAAGACAATGCAACCTAATATAAGTTTCAACACGAATTGCACTAGAACAACACTAGAAATCAAAGCCCAAAACGATGTCAAATTCATCGCACTTGTTCTCAACTTCTTATGGATCAGTTATAGGTTGGATAAGCTCAGCCAAGACATGAATTTGGTGCTGGGTTTGGATCTATAGTGGTCGGCCTAGGTTGATTTGAATGGTGATGAATATAGGTGCAACAATTTACAAAACAAGGCAAATACAAGGCAACAACTTCATCTCTAAGCTCCTAATGTGCTCGGCCAGAGGCTAGGTGGGCCCAACCAGTAGTGCAGGTAGTGGTGGGTGATGTGGCAGAGGGTGGAGGTCAGGTCAGAGGTGGTGGTGGTGGAGGATGTGGCGGCTAGAGGTGGTAGAAGGAGCGGGATGCAAAAGTAGCTCGGTTTGCAACATATGTGATGGTCTACGTGGATTTTGGTGGTGCTCCTTGACATGGATGGGCTCGGACTGCCTTGGTGATAAAATAGGGTGGGTGATTGTCAGAGAAAATGGGTGGTAGAGGTCAGGTCAGATTTGGTTGAGGAGGAGCCAAGCTATGAAGGTGAGAATAAGTACAAAATTCAAATAGAAAAGTAGAAAAACAAAGGAAGAAGAAGGTGAAATTTACCTCAACTCCTTCAAGCAATTGTCGTATTTTTTTAGATGAGAAATGGATTTGAGATCCACGTGAAAAATGATAAAGTGGCTGAGAGGATGAAGAAACATACGACAAAAAAAATAAAAAAAATAAATGATGTATGTTGGAAAAATGAAGAGGTGGAAGAGAAAAAGTCAAAAGAAGATTAAGAGTTTCAAGTCTTTTCAAATTTCCACAAATTTATTTTAAATTTATAAATACATAACAAGGCTGATAATAAAGATAAATAAACTCATAAAATAAAATAAATAAGAAAATAAAATAAATAAATTTAAATAAAATCAAATAAATAAAGAAAATGGCAATATATACATAACTAGGCTTTATAAATTTGAAACAAATTCAAATGAACTTTAGAAAATCTTTATGTACTTGAAAAATATTTATAAATAAAGATAAGAACACAAAATAAAAATGAATTCCAAATTTTTTTTAATTAAATATAATTTAATGAAGAAATTAGCAGAGAAATGAAAACCAGGCTTTAAAAATAGAAAATAAATTCAAGTAAACTTTAGAAAAATTATACTATCACTTCAAAAATATTAAAAGACAAAAATATACATAAAATAACATATTAACACATATTAAAATAAAATATGAAAAAGAAAATATAATTTATATAATTTAAAATAGACAAAATTGTTAAACAAATTAAATTACACTCAAAATTGAAATGTACATAACTTTTACAGTTTAACTCCGTTTTCAACGAAACGAAAAGAAGTGTTCAAGTTATTACATATATTTTCATAACAAAATATAAAATTTAATATTTAAAATAATTTAACTTTGAAGTTTAGAAGTCAAAGTTTGAACAGTTTGACTAGAAATTCACTTTACAGTAAAATATTCAAATTATACTAGTTTGAACTATAAATCACTTAATAATCAACATTTATATTTAAAAATGAAATGTTTGAAATATTTTTTTTTAAATAACTTAAAATAAAAATAAAGTCAATTTAAAAATGTAAGCAAAATCTAAGGTTGTTACATATGCATACAATTAAAAATATGCAAATGAGCCTAGATGCAAATGGAAAATATTTGACCTTTGCTTGATTTTATTTGACAAAATCTTAACTTTTCTCTCTCCATTTTGTTATCAGCAAAAGCGTAATAGTGTTTGAAAAAATAAAGTGATTGATATTAATCCAACATTAAAACTCAACTGAATATAAATATTAAATTTCAATAAAAAATCAAACAAAAATCACAAATACTTTGTTAGGCGCATATTCCACTCTTAGAATGATGGGAATGATGTCATCGTATAAAACCATACAGTTGTGTCTATTTGTGGTATATTTATATCAGGAATTTGAATATCTACTAACCATGCATAACCGTTAGGACTTTTAAATGAGATTAGTAGTATTTCAATTTTTTTTTTTTTTTTTTAAAATGAATTCAAGTATCTTCTAACCACGCATAACCGTGAGAACTTTTAAATGGGATCAGAATAAACTTGTTTATTTTAAAAATCAATTTTGATATGCGTTCCATACATGCATAACCGTGAGGACTTTTAAATGAGCATGGAAGCACATAACAAATTCCAAGTAATTCACCCATGCATAACCATAAGGACTTTTAAATGAGAGTGAATACTTTGGATTTTATTTTATTTTATTTTATTATTATTTTATCTACTATATATTATTTTTATTTTTTTATTATTATTTTATTAAAAAAAGGTAAAATGAAAAACGAAAGATTCCTATTTAAAGTACCACATATTGACAAACTACATAGAATTTTGATGAGTGATGGTCGTTAGAAATATGATAGAAATAGGGATGGTCATGGAATTTTTACCAACAAAAGTTTTATAACTCTTGTTTAAATTTCTAAAGAAATTTAGTAATTATGCCGTCTCGAGTCATAATATATGATAGATATCAACACTCATCACTTTTTCAATCACTATTTTACTTTTCGATAATTAGTAGGAAGAGAAAAAATGTTAAATTTTCAGCAAATTAAATTTCTAATACACCTAAGCTGAGACGTAGTTTACAAAAACTATTTCTGGTAGGGGTTTTGTAAAAATGTCCGCCAATTGAGAATCGGTTAAAATAAAATTTATGCAAATATTTTCCTTGGAAATATGATCTCTAATAAAATGATGTCTAACATTTATATGTTTTGTTCGTGAGTGGTGTACATGATTATTTATGAGATCAATTGTGCTTTTGCTATCACATATTAGTGGTACACGTTTAAAATTTAGACCATAGTCTTGCAAAGTTTGTATCATCCACAAGATTTGAGCAGAGTAACAACTCAAAGCAATATGCTCTGCCTCTGTTATAGATAACGCAATACAATTTTGTTTTCTACTTGACCATGCGACTAATGAATGTCCTAACATAAAGCATGCACCACTAGTACTTTTTCTACCTACCAGACTTCCAGCATAGTCCGCATCTGAAAATCCTTTTAATTCAAAATTATCATTTGTTGGATACCAAAGACCAAATCGTGGGGTGTGCAACAAATATTTTATAATTCTTTTAACAGATTTTAAATGAGATTCTTTTGGGTTAGATTGAAATCGTGCACACAAGCAGACAGAAAACATGATGTCAGGCCTAGAGGCAGTAAGATAAAGGAGTGATCCAGTCATACCTCTATATTGCTTTTGATCAACTGCCTTACCTTTTTCATCATTGTCCAGTTTAATTGTTGTGCTTATGGGGGTTCTAGCTGGTTTAGCATCTTTTAATCCAAATTTATTGACAAGTTCCCTAATGTATTTTGTTTGAGAAATGAATGTACCTTTGTCGCTTTGCTTGACTTGAAATTCTAAAAAGAATTTTAATTCTCCAACCAAGTTCATTTCAATCTTTTCCTGCATAACTTTTTCAAATTTCTCATACAATAAATTATTAGTAGCACCATAAATAATGTCATCAACATATATTTGAAAAATTAAAATATCATCGTTTTCATGCAACAGAAATAGTGTGGTGTCTACACAATCCTTTTTGAACCCATTTTCAAGAAGATAAGTACCGAGGCATTCATACCAAGCTCTAGGAGCTTGTTTTAATCCATATAATGCCTTTTTAAGCTTATATACATGGTTAGGATATTCATGGCTTTCAAAACCTTCTAGTTGTTCAACAAATACATCTTCTTTTAAAATTCCGTTAAGAAATGCACTTTTAATCTCCATTTGTCTTAACTTAAATCCTTTGTAGCAAGCAAAAGCTAGTAATATCCTAATTGATTCTAGTCTAGCTACTGGTGCAAAAATTTCATCAAAGTCGACTCCTTCAATTTGATTATATCCTTTAGCGACTAGTCTAGCTTTATTCCTAATCACATTTCCAGATTCATAATATTTATTTTTGAAAATCCATTTTGTTCCTACGACTGGATAGTCCTTAGGTCTAGGTGCTAGACTCCAAACGTCATTTCGCTCAAATTGATTTAGCTCTTCTTGCATAGCCATAAACCAATTTTCATCATTAAGAGCTGTATCTATGTCTTTGGGTTCTATTTTTGAAATAAATCCACTATATAGACACAGATCACACAAATTTCTAAAAGAGGAACGAGTTTGAACACCTGTGATAGGGTTTCCTATTATCAATTCTGGAGGATGATCTGCTTTGAATTTCAATCTTTTTGGATCTAGATTCCTTCGGACTTCTTTTGTTGTCGCAGTTTCTTTTGGTTTTTCGTTTTCATCTTTTCCATTCTCCTCTTCAACATTGCTTTTGACCATTTCCTATTCATTAATGCCTTCATCAAACTTCACATTGATTGACTCCACGATTGTTTTATTCCTTTTGTTGTAGACTCTATAAGCTTTGCTTCTAGAAGTGTATCCCATGAATATGCCTTCATCAGCTTTTGCTTCGAATTTTCCCAATTGATCACTTGTATTGAGAATATAATACAGACACCCAAATACTTTGAAGTAGGCAATGTTTGGTTTATTTTTGAACCATAGCTCATAGGGTGTTTTGTTAAGAATCGGTCTAATCATAACTCTATTAATTGCATAACAAGCTGTATTTACTGCTTCTGCCCAAAAATGCAAAGGTAGCTTAAACTCATTTATCATAGACCTAGCCAACTTTTGCAATGTTCAATTCTTTCTTTCAACTACTCCATTTTGTTTTGGAGTACGTGGTGTAGAATTTTTTTTTTAAAACCTTTTTCATCACAAAAGTTTTCGAATTCATAATGTTCAAATTCTCCACCATGATCACTTCTTAACGAAATAATAGGGACTCCTTTTTCATTTTGAACTAATTTTGCGAATTTTGTGAAGTATGAAAAAGTTTTTGATTTTTTAGCCAAGAAATATACCCATGTATATCTTGAGTAATCATCTACTAACACAAAGCAATATTTCTTACCTCCTAAGCTAGCAATGTCGTTAGGTCCAAACAGATCCATATGAACTAGTTCAAGAACTCTAGAAGTGTTTACGTTGTTTTTTGCATGAAATGATGATTTTTTAAGTTTTCCCAAGGTACATGCTTTACATAAGTTTTCTATTTCAAACTCATGTGATGGTAACCCTCTTACCAAATTTTTCCTTTTTAATTTGTTTAACAAGTTCATGCTAGCATACCCTAAACGTCTATGCTATAAATTTACTTCTATATCCTTAGCTACCAAACATTTAGAGAGGGTGAGATCATCAAAAGATAGAGAATATATATTACCTTTCCTTTTACCTGAAAATAAGATTTCTTTTGATGATTTGTCAACAATTTTGCACAAGTCAGAATCAAAAATAACATTCATACCTTTATCACATAGCTGGCTGATTGATATCAAATTATGGTGCAGATTTTCAACATATAGTACGTCATTCAAGGTAAATGTATTGTTACCTACTTTACCTTTACCGACAATTTTACACTTGTCATTGTTACCCATTGTGACTCTGCCACCTTTGTACTTTTCTAGGCTAAGGAACTTTGATTTATCGTCTGTCATGTGCCTGGAACAACCAGAATCTAAGTACCATTGTTGTTGTTCCTTAGCCTGGCAGCATACCTACACGAGAAAAGAGTTTAGTAACCTATTTGTTTTTATAGGTCCATGATTGTTATTGGCAGAATATTTTGAAAAATAATTTTGTGGAGACCAAAAACTATTTATATATTTTCCTTTTGGTACCTAGATTTGTATAACCTTCAAAGATTTGCTATTTGTACCTTTTGGAATCCAAATTGATATAGTTTTCACATGTTTGGCTCTATACCAACAATTATTGTGATTGTGTCCATATTTTCTACAAATTGTGCACATAGAATTGACTTGATTAATATTGCTTTCAACATTTTTTGATTGATTATATCCAAGTCCTTGTCTAATTGTATTAACAGTTTGCTTCCCTAATAGCATATTCAACGATTTTTCACTTTTTGAAAATTTATCTAAAGTCGTTGACAATTGTTGGACTCGTGTTTTGAGAGATTCATTTTCGTTGAATAATTGTATGCACTTTTTAATAGAATCCTCTCTCCTAGTATTTTCATTCTCTTTTAAAATCAGAATTTCATTTTCAAATGATTTTATATTAATTTCTGACTTTTTAATTTCTTCTTCAAATAATGGGCACTTATCACACTTAGGGATCCTACTTTGATAGTTTTAACTAATTGGTCAAGCTGTTTATTTAACTCTATCAAAGTATCCTTTTGTGATTCAAGTTTGGCATACTTTTCCCTAAGTCGTTCAAAACAGCCATTTACTTCGTGAAAATATATAAGTAGTTCTGAATGAGTAAGTTTTGATACCTCACTTGGCTCATCATCATCACTGTCAGTTATTTCACCATGAAGGCATAAATTTGCTCTTTCACTCTCACTGCCGGTGCTATCACTTTCATCTTCATCGATTTCATTCCAAGTAGCTGTAAAACTTCTCCTCCTCGGTTTCTTTTCTTGACTAAGTTGATTTTGGGGACAATTTGGCTTAATATGACCCGGTATATTACATTTGTGACAAATGATTTTCTGCTCTTCTGGTTTGTCTAGTGCTTTGTTTAATCTGTTCTTTACTTGTTGATTTTTGACCGGATTGCCATATTTGCGATTCCATCTTTTGACTCTTCTTATTAATAGTACTAGTTCTGCTTCACCACCACCGTCATCATCACCTTCACTTTCAGTTGTCCCTTTAAGAGCTATTGATTTCTTTCAAGTGTCTCCTCCTTCAAGCTCTTCCTTGAATTTCATTTCTAGCTCGTAAGTGGTGAGGTTTCTGATGAGTTCTTCGACTTTCATTTGTTTCAAATCTTTTGATTCTTGAATGACAGTTACTTTGGCTTCAAAACTTCGTGGAAGGACTCTGAGGATTTTTCGGACTATTTCCAATTCCGTTTATGATTTTCCAAGATATTTTGATTTGTATATGATATTGGAAAGTCGTCCATACATCTCTTTGACATTTTCTTCCTTCGCCATTGTGAAGTTCGTGTATTCGCTGCTTAGCATGGCAAGGCGAGATTGTTTGACTTGAGATGTTCCTTTGTGAGTCACTTTTAGTGTGTGCGATATTTCCTGCGCATTTAGACAATGTGAGACACGATTAAATTCAAATTGATCTAATGAACAGATAATAGAATTCATAGCTTTAGCATTAGCATTTTGTAATTTATTTTCTAGTTCTGTCCATTAATCCATCAGTTTATCTATTTCCTGATTATCTACAGTTATAGTTGGTGCTCTATAACCTGTCTCAACAATATTCCAAGCATCAATGGTTTTCAGAAAGGTTTTCATTCTATTTTTTCAGTTGGCGTATTCACCATTGAACATTGGTGGTCTAACTATGGACCGACCCTCAGCAAAAGCATTATTAAAAGAAGCCATTTTAAAAATTCAAAATTTTTAAAACAAAAACTGGTTTTTGAAAAACGAATTTTTAAAAACAAAAGTTGACTTCTATTCCTAGCTCTGATACAACTTGTAGGATCGATTTCACCCTAGAGGGGGGGTGAATAGGGTGATGCTGATAATTATAAAAATTAATTTGCGGAAGCTTATAAAATTATTTCAACACAGATAAATCAGAATTATAGCAGCACAGATAATAGCAGAATAATAAATGCAAAAACCCTGCCTACGTGTTGCCCCCAAGGTTTCTACTAGAAATTAAGTAGTCACACGCTTACACACGTAAATTCGCGACACTCGCTACTGACTAACCTAACTCTACGCTCAAAACCCTGCCATAATTTAGCCATTGAGTTGCGAATTCTCAACCTACGCCATATAGTATGTCCTCTAGTCACACGACTAGTAATTACAACCGTTTAAAAGGAAATTACAAATTAAAAACACAATAAAAACAATTATAAAATCAATACCCTAATATATAGTTTTTAATCTAATAATAAAGAGAGAGTCCGGCCCAAATTAATTAAGCAAAAACACGTCCCTCCTTTGTTTCATTTTGCCCGATCCCTTGCTTGAAAATGGCGGCCTGTTCTCGTCTTTGCAAATTAGGGCTTCGTTCCTTCATTCCAAATTAGGGTTATTGATTTAAATTAAAGCGCCGCTTCGAGTTGTTCGATCGAAACAGATGATTTAATCGATGCTTGCTTTTTCGATCAGATGTTACTTTGAAGTGCAGATAGCAACTTCGAATTGACGAGTTCGGCTGAATGATATGATATGTGATTTATTCCTTTTTGCTTTTTTGTTATGCTTGATCGAACTCAATTGCAAATTTTCGATTATGATTGTGGGTTTTTATATGGATTCGATCTCCTTGATTTTCGTTCGTCTGATTTTTTCAATACCGTGCTTCGGCCATTAGATTACATATGGATGTTGATGATTTCTCTGACTTAATCAAATTCGTAGAAATTGATACTTGCTTCTCACGGCTCCAATTCTGAACTGTTCGATTCTTTTTTTTTGACTTATTCATTTATAATTTCCATGGTTTGATGATTTCTTATTTGTTTCGAACTTGTTACCTTGGTCATCATGGCACGATTTGCATTTGACTTCGGTCACTTGATTTTGTGTATGCGAATCCATGAGTTTGTATTATCTTCGGCCATCACCATTGCTTTGACATTGAACTGCAGTTGTTTACTTGTTAATTACGGCTTTGATTTGTATTTTGTGTTGAAGTCACTCTGGCTTGTTACTTTGGCCACTTGCTGTTCACTGGTCTGCATTAGCCCAGTTGATGATTTTCTGGCTTAACTTTTTCATGTATTCACCTGACTTCGACATTTTTGTGTATTGGCTTCGTCCATTATGCACTTGATTTACTTGCGTCCTTGACTTTGCTATACTCTGCATATATTCTCTAATGTTGTCACTGCATACAAGTATATTTGTTCGAACTAGCTATGTCACTTGTTGTATATCATTATTCTGAAACTGCTATTAGATTTGAAGCTCTGACATTTTTAGAATTAACTTTCAAAAATTGTCTTTGACTTGTTCTACTTGGATTTGTGTTCGCGCTGTATATATATGTAGTTGCTGTGCACCGGGCATTGCTTCGAGTCAGTTGAATTTTCTGCCTTTATGTACATGTTTTGGCTCTGGTTACATGTGCACCACTTTGCACTGTCTACTGCCATACTCCCATGTTGTATTGTGTTGTTGTATTGAATTTGGTTATTTATATAGTTCATGTTGTGCTTACCTTGGAGTTTTAGACCTGCAGCCTTTGTGCTTTGGTGCTGTGTTGCCATCTTTGTTGTAACTGGACTTGTACTTGTAGTCTTCATTGTTGTGTGGCTTTGAGCTTCACTGAGTTTGTTGCTTTTCACTGTTGCATACATGTGCTTGTCTTTCCTGTCCACTGCTTGACTTTGTGGTCTGGTTCCTTCATGTTGTTAGTGCACTTGTATTTGGTACCGCCCTTGCGCACTGTGTTGTTTGGATCTGGCCATTGGTTCAAGTACTTGTTTGTTTGGTTTTTGATCCCATTCTTCTGTTTAGTATTTGTGCACTTGGTTATTTCATTTGTATCACTTGATGTTGTGCTGTTGAGCTTTGTTGTATGGTCAGTGATGCACTATTGACTATTGACATATGGGCTGATATGTGTTTGTTGTATATATGGTGCTTGGTTGTTTTGTATGCTGTTTTGGTGTTTCAGCTGCCATCATGTACATGCTGAGTCTCGTGACGTTATCTGATATGCATTTGGATTTGTTTTTCGAATTACACTTGAGTTGAATCCAGCTTGTAGCTCGGATTTGACCTTGTGCTGAAAGTTGTGACATTATTTTATTGCACTTGAGTTGAACCTGGTATTTTGAGTTTGATCTCTGCTCACCTGTCCCTGTAGTTTTATCAAGTGCATATATTGATGTGCACGGCCTTGTGGCATATACAGTGATACACCGTGTATGTCACAAGCTATTCGTGTATGATGAATTGAAAATTAAATGATGACAAACAACCCAAATAACTGAGGCAACTATTATTTTCAAAATCCATGTTTTTTTATACTGCAAAAATATTTCCTTTTCAATTTTACCACGTCAATATTTATTTTTGCAGATTGCTCAGATGCTGGATTCAATTTGGAGTGAAGTTGAAGATAAAATATGAGTTGAGCGAATGAGTGATATGTAGTGAGGTCGAATGTAAATGTGAATCGTGATGTAATCAAAATTATACTGTAATTGAAATTGTATATATATAATGAGAGTTTGAACTTTGTACTATTTAAAGATTATAATATTTGTTTGAATAAAATTTCTTTTTGAATTCAAATTCTGTGGTATTTATTTTTATTCAGCAAATATTTATTTAATCTAAAATAGTACATTAACAAATACATTTACACGAATATATATATATATATATATATATATATATATATATATATAATCATCAAACAAAAATCATATAATCGCATATTCAACAAATAAGACTCAGAAAAACAAAACCCTATTTTAAAATTAAGCCCAATACATAAAATATGGCCCAAGTAATAATATAATAGTGAAGTCTGTCTCCCCTTTATTCAGTGTAATCTCTTCTACCGATCTTTTGTTATTCTTAAAAACTAGGGTTTCGTTTGAACTGAAGCCGCCACTTGGAATTAGAAGTTCGAATCGATTCCCTTGATACCTTCATTCCTCAATTTGATTACTGCTGCTTCTTATTCTACGATTTTCTTACAGTTGCTTCAATGTCGAGTTCGAATGGTACTTTGAATTGGTATGTGATTTGCCCCTTTTCAATTTTTGATTATACTCGATTTTGATTTGAGTTTTGGATTTGTTTGTGATTTGTTCTAAGTAAGCTCGTTGAATTTTTGTCACGAACTCAAATAATCTGCCGATGATGATAATGGGTTAATTTATAGGGACCGAAACCCTATTATTTCATTCGTTTGTATATTTTGGTTTTAATTTTTTTATGATTTTAGTATTTCCATTGATTTCTGATCGAACGATCTTTGATGCATGACTCGTTCATCTCTGACTTCGATTACAGCTTGGCATTTGAATTTGAGATACATTTATTGATTTTTGGGTTAATTTTTTTCTTCTTGAAGTCTGACTTGTTCATTGGTTGATATTTTCCTGATATATTCAAATTTGCTTGGATTGGTTCCGTCCTTTGCTGCTAACAACTTGTTCATCATTCTTAGTTCCATTTTTTGAAATATGTTTCCTTGTGACTTCTAATTGAATTCTCTTGATTTGTTCTAACTTCTATTGACAATTACGATTTTTTGAACACTTCAATAGTGTTTTTTGTTTTGCCATTTCTTTTTGAACCAACTCCTTGACTTTGTTTAAACTGCTACTAATAGTTACCCATCATTGCTTCACTGTTTTTGCTATAGTTGGTCTGAGTTCTTGTCATTTCATTGATTTGAACTGATATATTTGTATGTATATATATGTCACCGTGCTTGAGTTTGATTTGACGTCTCCTCTGTTTCATGTTTATATCTGGTGTACCACTTTGTACATGTGTTGATATATGACCTTACATATGAACTCTAAGCATGTATGAAGCTTTCCTTGTGCCTATGTTATTATAGTCTAGTTCCATTTGTACATGTTGAAACTAAAGGCTTGCATACCCATTTTGCTTGAACATTTTGCTCTGTACTTGGCTTTGTACTCTGATTTGTCTGGTTTTGTCACTGTAGTCTTGTTCCACTTGAAGTCTAGTCAGGTACCTTTTAAGTCTGGTTGCACTGTAATTTGCTTCGAGTTAAACTGCCCTGGTGCATGTGCATACTTGCTGTTTGTCTCTGAGGTACTGTCATGTTGAGTTGCTGTCATGTGCACATGAACATATTTACTTGTTTGGTCTTGTTTTAGGCCTTGTGTTCACCACTGCTTATGCCCATGTGTTTGTATGCACATATTTACACGAACCTATTTGCCTCTGAACTCCTGTGCACTATTGTGTTCTGGTTTGGGTTCTGAATTGCTGTGTTCATTCATGTATACATATCCTTGTATGCACATATGCACTTGAATCTGTTTGCCTCCGATTTGTTGTGTTAACTTCTTTTGCACTATTTTGGTATGTATTGCATCCCTTGTGTTCACAACTACTTATGCACATGTATGCTTGCACATGTATCAGTGCATGTATACTTTGTGTGCTGGTCTAGTTGCAGCCCCGGTGTTCATTGTGCCTTTGTACATTTTATGATTTGGTTCCATATGAATGAAGTCTACATTGATGTTGACTGGTTTAGTTGAGTTGCATTTGCACTGAGTTAAATCTAGTCTTTGCTTGGGATTGACCTTGTGCTCACCTGTCCTTACTATTTTAACAAGCAAGTGTATATCGATGTGCACGACCTTATGGCATGTACAGTGATACGCTGTGCATGTCACAAGTTGTTCGCGTATTTTTGATTCTAGTTGAAATTAAAAAATGATGACGAACAACCCAAATAACTGAGGCAGAACAATATTTTCAAACACACATTTCATTGTGCACTGCAAAATATTTCTTTAATTTTACTACATCAGTGTTTATTTTGCAGATAGTTCGGATGGTAGATACAGGCTAGAACAGAGTTGAAGATCAAATACGACTGATGAGTGAAATGTGTAGTGAGGTGAAAATTGTAAAGTGAAAATTGTGTTGTAATTGAAACTTGTATTTGAGGTTGTGTAAATATAGTGAGAGCTTAAATTTGTACTATTTGAATTTGTAATAAAATATTTGTTTAAATAAAATATTTGTTTAGATAAGAATTCCGAGTTATTTATTTATTCAACAAATACTTATTTAATTATATGGAAAAATAAAATAGTACAATAACAAATACATTTAAAATATATATATATACATATGTTTATTATCATCAAACAAAAATCATAGGCGATTGTATTCTACAATCTCCTTCTTTTGATGATAACAAACATATGTTAAGATTTTGAATCTATTAAATGTATTTGGTCTTAATGAATTCTATTATCTCCCTCTATTTGAATACTCCCTCTACAACAAAGCTCCCCCTTCACATATGCAAAAATAAAAAACAAGTGCAAAATAAACCTAGATGAGAATATGCAACTCAAATAATATGACTTAAAAAATATGACTTATTTGTCAAAATCTTAACTTCTCTCCCCCTTTTGTTATCAGCAAAAGAGTAACAGTGTTAGATAAGAGTGATAAAGTGATATACATTAATACTACATTAATACCTAATTGAGTATACATATTAAATGTCAAGAAAAAAATCAAAAAAATCCTAAATACTTTGTTAGGAGCATATTCCATTTTAGAATGATAGGGGTGATGTCGGCATAGAAAACCATATTGTCGTTTCCATTTGTGGTATATTTATGATAGAAATTTAAATACTTACTAACCATGCATAATCGTTAGGACTTTTAAATGAGATTAGTAGTTTTCCTAAATTTTTTTAAAAATGAATTCCAAGCATCTTCAAACCACGCATAACAGTGAGGACTTTTAAATGGGGTTAGAATCAATTCACCTATTTTATCCAATTTTGATATGTGTTCCATATAAGAATAATCGTGACGACTTTTAAATGAACATGAAAGCACATAATCATAGATTCCAAGTAGTTCACCCATGCATAACCGTGAGGACTGTTAAATGAGAGTGAGTACTTTTGGATGATTTTATTGCTAATTAAAAAAATGAATAATTTCCTGTTTAAATACCACTTTTGACATACTATATTGGATTTTGATGAGTGATTGTCGTAGAAATATGATAGAAATAGAGATGGTCATGGAATTTTTACCAACATAAGTTATTACAAATTTTGTCTAAATTTTTAAAGAAATTTTCTAAATATACTGTCTCAAGTCATTATGTATGATTAAGATCAACACTCATCACTTTTTTCAGTCACTATTTATCTTTTCAATAATAAATAGGAAGTTAGATTAGTTAACATAGGCATTTAAAATCAAATCCAAAAAAATTATAAAATCACATTTCTGAAATGCCTAAACTGAGACAAAGTCGACAAAAATTATTTTCTGGAAGGAGTTTTGTAAAAATGTCTACCAATTGAGAATCAATTGAAATGAAGTTTATGCAGATATTTTCTTTGGAAATGTGATCTCTAACGAAATGATGTCTAACATCTATATGCTTGGTGCGAGAATGATGTACGAGATTATTTATGAGATCAATTGCACTTTTGCTATCGCACATAAGTGGGACTCGTTTAAAAAGACCATTGTCTTGTAAGGTTTGAATCATCCATAAGATTTGAGCAGAGCAACCATTTAGAGAAATATACTATGCCTCAGTGGTAGATAATGCAATACAATTTTTTTTTCGACTTGACCATGCAACTAACGAATGCCTCAACATAAAACACATTTCACTAGTACTTTTTCTATCAACTAGACTACTAGCATAGTCTGCATCTGAATACCTTATTAACTCAAAGTTATCATTAGATGTATACCATAGACCAAACCGAGGGGTGTGCAACAAATACCTTATAATCCTTTTTACGGCTTTTAAATGAGATTCTTTTGGATTTGATTAAAACCGTGCATATAAACAAACAGAGAACACAATGTTTGGTCTAGAAGCAGCAAGATAAAGAAGTGATCCAATCATACCTCGATATTTCTTTTAATCGACTACTTTACCTTTTTCAACGTTGTCAATTTTAACTGTTGTGCTCATGGGAGTTTTTTTTGCAGGTTTAGCATCTTTCAATCCATATTTGTTGACAAGCTATCTGATATATTTTGTTTGAGAGATGAACATACCTATTTCGCTTTATTTTTGATTTGAAATCCTAAAAAGAATTTCAACTCTTCTACCAAGCTCATTTCAAACTTTTCTTGCATGACTTTTTCAAACTTCTCATGCAAAATTTTGTTGATGGCAGTATAAATAATGTCATCAATATATATTTGAACAATAAAAAGGTCATCATTTTCTTGCAATAGAAATAATGTAGTATCTACACAGCCCTTTTTGAACCCATTTTTAAAGAGATAAGTGCTAAGACATTCATACCAAACCCTAGGGGCTTGTTTTAATCCATATAGCGCTTTCTTAAGTTTATAATCATTCTTGACTTTCAAAACCTTCAGATTGTTCAATGAATACATCCTCTTTCAAAATTCCATTAAGAAAGTCACTTTTAATATCCATTTGTCTTAGTTTAAATCCTTTATAACAAGCAAAAGCTAACAAGATTCTAATGGATTCTATTCTTGCTACTGGTGCAAAAGTTTCATCAAAATCAATTCCTTCACTTTGATTATAACCTTTAACGGCTAACCTAGCTTTATTCCTAATCACATTTCCAGATTCATCAAATTTATTTTTAAAAATCCATTTGGTCCCTACAACTGGATAAATCATTAGGTCTAGGTGCTAGAATCCAAACATCATTTCGTTCAAATTGATTTAGCTCTTCTTGCATAGCCACAAACTAACTCTCATCATTGAGAGATGTATCTATGTATTTGGGTTCAATTTCTGAAATAAATCCACTGTATAGACACAAATCACATAAATTTATAAAAGAGAAACGAGTTAGAATACCTGTGGTAGGATTACCTATTACCAATTCTAGGGGATGATCTGCTTTGAATTTCAATCTCTCTAGTTCCAGATTTCTTTGGACTTCTTTCGCGGTTCCATTCGGATTTTCACTTTCACCTTTTTCGTTCTCCTCTTCGACATTGCTTTTGATTGTTTCCTTGCTTCAATCATCAATGCCTTCATCGAATTTCGCATTGATTGATTCCATGATTGTTATCCTCCTTTTGTTGTATACTCTATAAGCTTTGCTTCTGGAAGTGTATCCCATGAGCTTGCCTTTGTCAGCTTTTGGCTCAAATTTTACCAATTGATCACCTTTACCGATAATTTTACGTTTATCAGTGTTGCCCATTATAATACTGCCACCTTTGTACTTCTCTAGGCTAAGGAACTTTGATTTGTTGCCCGTTATGTGCCAGGAACAGTCAGAATCTAGGTACCACTCTTGCTGTTCCTTAGCCTGCCAACACACCTACACGAGAAAAGAGTTTTATGACCTATTTGTTTTCATAGACCCATGATTGTTAGTGACAAAGTATTTTGAACAACAAGTTTTTGTAGAACTAAGACGGTCTATGTTTTTTTCTTTTGGCAGCCATATTTGTTTGATTTTAAGGGAATTTACATTCGTGTCTTTAGGAACCCAAATTGGTATGGTTTTCGTGTGTTTGGGTCTATAGCAGCAATTGTTTTGATTGGGTCCAATTTTTCCACAAATCGTGCACTTGGGGTTGACATGATTAATTTCACTTCTACCATTTTCAGATTGGGTGTACCCAAGTCCTTGTCTAAAAGTATTAACAATTTGTTTTCCTAATAGCATGTTTAGCGATCTTTCTTCTCTGATGTAGCACGATCTACAGAAGTTCAGAGGTTAGATCATTCACAAAATAATGAAGCTTCGGTTCAATCTCTTAAGTCGTGCACGAGTCAAGAGGTTTCGGTTTTAACTCGTAAGTCGTGCACGAGTCAACTTAAGGAATCACGTGAGGAAGGAATACGAGCTAGTGAAGAGGGCATAAGTCGTCTACGACTTAACAAAGCTTGGAGGAAAGAGCTACGGCTTAACAAGAAAGAAGAGAAGGAGTTACGACTTAGCAGGAATTTGAGGTGTGCGAGTGAGATGAGTCGTACATGACTCAACGACTCATCCATAAGTCGTGTACGAGTTAACAAGAGCAGAGAAGTGGAAGAAGATGAGTCGTACGGAGTTGACTCGGTTGAAGGGTTATACCGCAAGTAAGCTTGGGAGCTTGAGTCGTTGGAAGTATGTTGAGTCGTGACATTTGTTGAGTCGTATGTCGTACACATTGTGATTGTTTTGTTGAGTCGTAAGTTGTCCAGGGACATTATGTTCGTAAGCCGTTGTTCTTGAGTCGTTTGCTCTTGAGTCGTGTAAACTGTGTTGTTTGTTGAGTCGTATCTTACTGAGTCGTCTGAGTTGTAATCTGTTTGTCTCGTTTATTTGATGAGTCGTATGTCATTTATATCTGATGAGTCGTGTCGTATGATAAGTCGTGTGATATACTTCGGTCTGTTGTGTTGTTAAGTCGATGACGACTAATGATGAGTCGGGGTTCATGAGTCGGCAACGGCTTATGGAGACAGTTGTAAATGCTATAAATAGCCGTGTGTGTCATTTTGTAGGTGGTTGATTTTGAAATAAAATTTCTTGTTGATTGCTTTGAGCTTTCTTCTCCAATTGATAGTTGAGTGTAATCTCCTATCTCCACTTACGTCATTCGAGTGCGCTCGATCCATGTTTGTTGAAGCCGATTCGCGGAATCTAGTGCGCTAGATCAACGTACGAAGAATCGTAGATCTTTGAACACGGTATAGTGCGCTATCAACGTGTTTGAGATAGCTAGAATTCGGTATCTTCGGATCAACGAATTTGGGCATTTCGGTATCTTCATTCCATCGATCGCTACTTTCACCGATTGAAGTTTGTTTTGATTAATCCGCTGCGTCAGTTTTTGGTATCAGAGCTTGTTTTAGCCAATTATAGCTAAATCGGGTCTTGGAGCCAAGTGTTGAAGTTTGAAGTTGTTCATCGCGTTCATATTGAAGTTGCAACAAGAGGGAGAAATTTCGATCCATTCCATTTTGGATCAAAGTGTTGAAAGTGTTTGAAATTGAAGGAGGCCGTGTATACTTGTGAAGTAGCCGAGCCTAGGAAGGATCATTGGAAGCTTGTTTCGAGCTAAGGAGTTAGGCCGAGCCTTGTGAAGTTGTATGTGAAGTTGAAGCATCACTTTGGTATCGATTTGTTAAAGTGTTTGTGAAGTTCAATCATGCCGCCTAGAAGAGCTAACCGACATCAAAACGTTGAAGCTTTGTATCGAAGAGAAGAAGCCGATCAAATGGAACAAGGTATGCACGAGAAGATTGATGAAGGCATAGGAAGGTTGGAGAAACTTATGATCGATATGAATCAAAGTAGAAGAAGAAATTCACCTGAATCCATCCATGGAGGAAGTAGAATTTCGCCACATTCAGATCGGGAAAGGAGAGAGAGCCAAGATCATCGAAGTGTTGATAATCGAAGTAGGAGGAATGTTGATGATCATGATAGATGGGATGTTGGTAGTAGGAGTGGTGGTAGAGATGTTGGGGGGCGTGAAAGACAACATTATGCATCAGACTTTGATGAAGAGTTTGACGGTGATAGGGGAAGTGTTCATTACCGAGACAGAGACCAAACACGACGTCAGTATCGAGATGTAGAGGATGATCGACGTTGGGAATCGGGAATGAAGATGGAGATTCCAGAGTTTAAAGGTGGGATGGTAGCTGAGGAGTTCTTAGATTGGTTATCTAATGTGGAGGAAATCTTTGATTTCAAGGAGGTTCCGGAAAATCGAAGGGTGAAGTTAGTTGCTACAAGGCTGAGGGGAAGAGCTTTGGCATGGTGGCAGCAAACTAAACTTACTCGTGAACGAATAGGGAAGTCAAAGATAGAATCTTGGGAGAAGATGAAGAAATTGATGAGATCTACTTTCTTACCTTACAACTATCAGTCACTTATGTACCAGAGGTTGCAGAATCTGAGGCAAGGGACGAAATCTGTTAGTGATTATGCTGATGAATTTTACCAACTCATTGCCAGGAATGATATTATGGAAACGGAAGAACAGCTAACTGCTAGATTCATTGGGGGATTGAGAATGCAGATCCAGGATATGGTTAATATGTTTGATCCTAGATCCGTGGCAGAGGCACAACAGAAAGCGTTGGCTTGGGAGAAGCAAGGAAGGCGTGGAGGTGGTGTGTTTACTAATTCCAATAATCAAGCAAGGGGTGTTGGTGGAAGTTCTAATGTTCCTAAATCTGTTACAAAGCCAGTTGTGAAGGAGGCTGAGAAGGCGAAGGTTAACAGTGGTTTCAAATGTTATAATTGTCAGGAGTTGGGTCATAAAAGCAATGAATGTCCGAAGCCGAAGAAGAGAGCAATGGTTGCAGAAGTTGAGGAGGATGATGATAAGGAGGCAGAATGTTCAAATACACCTTATGTTGAGGAGGAAGAAGAATTGTCTGGAGATGAAGGGTGTAATCTTATGATGAGGAGGTCATGTCTTACACCAAAGCAAGAGGAGGATTGTAGTTGGTTGAGAAGCAATATTTTTCAGTCGACATGCACTATTCTGGGAAAAGTTTGCAAGTTCGTTATTGATGCTGGAAGTTGCGATAATATTATTTCTACCGAGGCTGTGAAGAAGTTGAACTTGAAAACTGAGAAACATCCTAAACCGTACAAGCTAGCATGGTTAAGGAAGGGTGGTGAAGTGAAGGTGTGTCGAAGGGCTTGTGTTAATTTTTCTATTGGGAAGAAGTACAAAGATGAAATTTGGTGTGACGTTGTAGACATGGACGTATGTCATCTGTTGTTGGGCAGACCGTGGCAGTTTGATAGATCAGTTCAACATGATGGTCGTGCCAATAGTTACAGTTTCATGTTCGAGGGTACTAAAATCACTTTGGTTCCCAAGAAGCAACAACAGAAGGAGAGCAAGCTAGAGGAGATTGAGGAATTGAAAACTCTGTTGACTTTGAAGGAGTTTGTTAAAGAAGTTGAAGAGAAGCCTGAAGTCTATTTGTTGATTGGGCGAGAGAGCAGTGAAGAGGTTGAAATTCCTGAAGAAGCAAAGCCAGTTTTGAAAGAGTTTGAAGATGTATTTCCAGAGGAGTTGCCTAAGGAGTTACCACCATTGAGAGACATTCAACATCAAATTGATCTTGTTCCGGGAGCAGTTTTACCACATCGACCACATTACCGAATGAGTCCGAAAGAATATGAAGAATTACGAAGGCAGGTGGAAGAGTTACTTGAGCAGGACGTGTTCAGGAAAGCTTGAGTCCTTGTGCTGTGCCAGCCTTGTTGGTACCGAAGAAGGATGGAACATGGAGAATGTGTACAGATAGTAGAGCTTTGAACAAGATTACTGTCCGCTATAGATTTCCTATGTCGAGGTTGGATGATTTGTTAGACCAGTTGAGTGGGGCAACTATATTTTCGAAGATTGATTTGAAGAGTGGTTATCACCAGATTCGAATTAGACCGGGAGACGAATGGAAGACAGCTTTCAAGATGAGAGAGGGGTTATACGAATGGTTGGTTATGACATTTGGTTTATCAAATGAACCTAGTACATTCATGCGGGTGATGAATCAAATATTTAGACCATTCATTGGGAAGTTTGTGGTGGTTTATTTCGATGATATTCTGATATATAGCAGGAGTATGGAGGAGCATGTTCTACATTTGAGGGAAGTGTTGATTATTCTTCGTGAAGAACAATTTTATGCTGCTACGAAGAAATGTGTGTTTATGACAAGAAGTGTTTTATTCTGGGTTATGTTGTTTCAGGAGAAGGTATTCAAGTTGATCAGAATAAAGTTGAAGCAGTCAGGAATTGGCCACAGCCAAAGACAATCACGGAAGTGAGAAGTTTTCATGGGCTAGCGTCATTCTACCGGAGATTCATTCCACACTTCAGTAGCGTGATGGCTCCAGTTACTGATTGCATGAAGGGGAAGCAGTTTGTATGGTCAGAGGAAGCGGGAGTTGCTTTTGAACGAATCAAAGAACTGTTGACGACAGCGCCAATTCTTGTTTTACCTAATTTTCAGTTGTTGTTTGAGCTACACACTGATGCATCAAAGGTTGGGATTGGAGGAGTGTTGAGTCAGCAGGGGAGACCTATTGCATATTTCAGTGAAAAGTTATCAGGGGCAAAGATGAGATACAATACATATGACGTTGAATTTTACGCTATTGTGCAAGCTGTTAAGCATTGGAGACACTACCCGTTTCAGAAGGAATTTGTTCTTTATACTGATCATGAAGCTTTGAAGCATTTATAGGGGCAGGATAAGATTTCAGCAAGACATGCATCGTGGATTGCATATTTACAGCAGTTTACCTTTGTTGTTAAGCACAAATCGGGGGTGACGAATCGTGTGGCTGATGCTTTGAGTAGGCGGAGTCATTTACTGACAACATTGAAAGTTGAAGTGACGGGGTTTGAATTACTGCCAGAGATGATTGAAGAAGATCCTTACTTTGTGAAATATGTTGAAAAAGTGAAGGATGGGAGTACCGATGAATTTATGTTGGTTGATGGATTCTTGTTTAAAGGAAATCAGTTATGTATTCCAGAGGGCAGCTTGAGAATGAAAATTATCAAGGAGTTGCATGAAGAAGGCCATGTGGGTAGAGATCGTACATTGCAGTTGATTTCTCAATCTTATTTTTGGCCATCGATGAGAAAAGAAGTTGAAAGATTTGTGGAGAGATGCCATATTTGCCAGGTTTCAAAGGGAACAGCGACGAATGCAGGGTTGTATATGCCATTACCTGTACCGTCTAAGCCATGGGTTGATATCAGCATGGATTTCGTTTTGGGTTTGCCTAGAACTCAAAGGGGGAATGATTCGATATTTGTTGTAGTGGACAGATTTTCGAAGATGGCACATTTTATTGCCTGCAAGAAGACAGCAGATGCAGTTCGAGTGGCACAATTATTCTTTAAGGAGGTGTATCGATTGCATGGTTTACCAGAATCTATTGTTTCTGATCGGGATACTCGTTTTCTGAGTCACTTTTGGTTAAGTTTGTGGAAGATGGTGGGAACGAAGCTGAAATTTAGTAGTGCTTATCATCCGCAAACTGATGGACAGACAAAAGTTGTAAACAGGTCATTGGGAAATTTGTTGCGATGTCTTGTACATGATAATTTGAGAAGTTGGGACATGAAATTATGCCAAGCAGAATTTGCTCATAATCATGCCATGAATCACAGTACGGGATTCAGTCCATTTCAGATTGTATATTCAAATTTACCAAGGGGGCCATTGGATTTAGCAGTAGTACCACAACCGAAGGGGACAGTTAAACGAGCTGCTGACTGTGTTGATGAGCTGACTGAATGTCATAAAATCGTTCAGGAACGATTGGAGAGATCGAATGAGAAATATAAGAAATCTGCAGATTTGAAACGACGAAATGTTGAATTTAACGAAGGCGATTTGGTTTATGCAGTGTTGACAAAAGACCGTTTTCCGGTGGGAACATACAATAAATTGAAAGCGCGGAAAATTGGTCCAGTTGAAGTTTTAAAGAAAATCAATGAGAATGCTTATCGATTAAAGTTACCAGATGGTGTTTATACTTCTGATATTTTTAACGTCAAACATTTAATTCCATATCATGGAGGTGAGATTGTTGAGGAAGAATTTACAAATTCGAGGTCGAATTTTTCTCAACCAGGGGAGGATGATGTAGCACGATCTACAGAAGTTCAGAGGTTAGATCATTCACAAAATAATGAAGCTTCGGTTCAATCTCTTAAGTCGTGCACGAGTCAAGAGGTTTCGGTTTTAACTCGTAAGTCGTGCACGATTCAACTTAAGGAATCACGTGAGGAAGGAATACGAGCTAGTGAAGAGGGCATAAGTCGTCTACGACTTAACAAAGCTTGGAGGAAAGAGCTACGGCTTAACAAGAAAGAAGAGAAGGAGTTACGACTTAGCAGGAATTTGAGGTGTGCGAGTGAGATGAGTCGCACACGACTCAACGACTCATCCATAAGTCGTGTACGAGTTAACAAGAGCAGAGAAGTGGAAGAAGATGAGTCGTACGGAGTTGACTCGGTTGAAGGGTTATACCGCAAGTAAGCTTGGGAGCTTGAGTCGTTGGAAGTATGTTGAGTCATGACATTTGTTGAGTCGTATGTCGTACACATTGTGATTGTTTTGTTGAGTCATAAGTCGTCCAGGGACATTATGTTCGTAAGCCGTTGTTCTTGAGTCGTTTGCTCTTGAGTCGTGTAAACTGTGTTGTTTGTTGAGTCGTATCTTACTGAGTCGTCTGAGTTGTAATCTGTTTGTCTCGTTTATTTGATGAGTCGTATGTCATTTATATCTGATGAGTCGTGTTGTATGATAAGTCGTGTGATATACTTCGGTCTGTTGTGTTGTTAAGTCGGTGACGACTAATGATGAGTCGGGGTTCATGAGTCGGCAACGGCTTATGGAGACAGTTGTAAATGCTATAAATAGCCGTGTGTGTCATTTTGTAGGTGGTTGATTTTGAAATAAAATTTCTTGTTGATTGCTTTGAGCTTTCTTCTCCAATTGGTAGTTGAGTGTAATCTCCTATCTCCACTTACGTCATTCGAGTGCGCTCGAATCCACGTTTGTTGAAGCCGATTCACGGTATCTAGTGCGCTAGATCAACGTACGAAGAATCGTAGATCTTTGAACACGGTATAGTGCGCTATCAACGTGTTTGAGATAGGTAGAATTCGGTATCTTCGGATCAACGAATTTGGGCATTTCGGTATCTTCATTCCATCGATCGCTACTTTCACCGATTGAAGTTTGTTTTGATTAATCCGCTGCGTCATTCTCTAGAGAATTTTTCTTAAGTTGTAGACAACTGTTAGACTTGTGAATTGGGAGATTCATTTTCATTCAATAACAAAGTGTACTTTTTAATATAATTTTCTCTCCTAGTATTTTCACTTTCTTTCAAAATTAGAATTTCATTTTCAAGTGATTTAATTCTAGTTTTTGATTTTTTTATTTCCTCTCCTCATGATGGACACTCATCACACTTAGGGCTCTTATCTATATAGTTTTGAACCAATTGATCAAGCTACTTATTTAGTTCTATCAAACTATCTTTTTATGGTTCAATTTTAGCGTACTTTTCCCTACGCCTTTCAAAATAGCAATTTACTTCATGAAAATATATATGTAATTGTGAGTGAGTAAGTTTTGATACCTCGCTGGGATCATCATCATCATTGTCACTTGTTTCTCCTAAAAGATACAGATTTGCTCTTTCACTCTCACTGCCGGTGCTTTCATCATCTTCATCACTTTTGTCCCAAGTTTCCGAAAAACTTCTCCTTTTCAGTTTCTTTCCTTTGCTGATTCGATTTTGAGGACAATTTGACTTGATATGACCAGGTTTATTGCACTTGTGACAAATGATCTCCTGCTTTTTTGAGTTGTCTAGAACTTTGAAGATTTTGCTCTTCAATTGTTGATTTTGGGCAGGATTTCCATATTTGCGGTTCCACCTTTTGAATCTCTTTATTATCAGTGTCAGTTCAGCTGCTCCTTTATCATCTCCATCATCATCTTCACTTTCCATCATACCTTTGAGAGATATTAATGTCTTTCACGTATCTCCTCCTTCACGTTCTTCCTTGAATTTGATTTCTAGCTCATAAGTGGTGAGGTTTCCGATGAGTTCTTCAACTTTAACGTGTTCGAGAAACTTTGATTCTTGAACAGAGTCACCTTTGCTTCAAAATTTCATGGAAGAATTCTGAGGATCTTTCGGACTATTTCCAGTTTTGTGTATGGTCTTCTTGTAGATTTTGATTTTCATGCAGATTAGAAAGTCATCCATACATTTCTTTGACATTTTCATCATTTTCCATTGTGAAGTTCTCATACTCGCTCAATGCGAGATTCTTTAACTGGGAGGTTCCTTAATGAGTCACTTCAAGTGTGTGCTAGATTTTCTATGCAGTTAGACAATGTTAGACACGATTAAATTCAGTTTGATCTAATGAACAAATAATAGAACTCATAGCTTTAGCATTAGCAGTTTGTAGTTTATTTTCAAGACCTGACCATTGATCCATAGGTTTATCAACTACTTGATTGCCTACCATTACTGTTGGTGTGCTATATCCTATTTCAACAATTTTCCATGCATCTATGGTTTTCAGAAAAAATTTCATTCCAATTTTCCAATATGCATATTCACCATTGAACATAGATGGTCTAACTATGGACCAAACTTTAGCAAAAGCATTACTAAAAGAAGCCATTAAAAAATAAAAAAAAATAAAAAAAATGGTTTTTGTTCCTAGCTCTGATACCACTTGTAGGATCGATTTCACACTAGAGGGGGGTGAATAGGGTCTACTAAAAATTAATGCGGAAATAAAAACAAAAACAAAAAGTAGTTTAGTAAAGATCATATATAGTTTTACCCAACTTCGATAAAAACCTGCCTACGTGCTATCCTCAAGGTTTCGACTAGAAATTAAGTAATCAGACACTTACAACAACACATAAACTTGCGATACCTACTAACTTGATTAACCTAACTCTAAGCTCAAAACCCTTCCATAACTCAGCTACTAAGTTGCGTATTCTCAAACTATGCCCCGTAGTTTGTACCAAGTTACACAGCTAGAAATTTACCAAATTTAAAAGAGAAAATTACAAAAAAAAATAAAACTCAAAAAAACAAAACCCTATTTTAAAAGTAAGCCCAATACATAAAATACGACCCAAGTAAAAGTAAAATAGTGAAGACTGTCTCCCTTTTATTCAGTGTAATCTCTTCGGCCGATCTTTTGTTATTCTTCAAACCTAGGGTTTCGTTTGAACTAAAGCCGCCACTTGGAATTATAAGTTCAAATCGATTGCCTTGATACCTTCGTTCCTCAATTTGATTACTGCTGCTTCTTATCCTTTGATTTGCTTATAGCTGCTTCAGTGTCGAGTTCGAATGGTACTTTGAATTGGTACATGATTTACCCATTTTCAATTTTTGATTATGCTCGATTTTGATTTGAGTTTTGGATGTGTTTGTGATTTGTTCTAAATAAGCTCTCTGAATTTTTATCACGAACTCGAATAATCTTCCAATGACGATAATGGGTTAATTTATAGGGATTGAAACCCTATTATTTCATTCGCATATTTTGGTTTGAATTTTTCGTGATTTTAGTATTTGCATTGATTTCTGATCGAACGATCTCTGATGCATGACTCATTCATCTTCGACTTTGATTACAGCTTAGCATTTGAATTTGAGATATATTTGCTGATTTAAGGGTTAATCTTTTTCTTCCTGAAGTATGACTTGTTCAATGGTCGAATATTTTTCTGATATATTTAAATTTGCTTGAATTGGTTCCGTTCTTTGCTGCCAACGACTTGTTCATCATTCTCTGTTCCATTTTCTAAGATATGTTTCTTTGTGACTTCTGATTGAATGCTCTTGAATTGTTCTAAGTGCTACTGATAATTATGATTTTTTAAACACTTCAACAGTGTTTTTTGTTTTTCCATTTCTTTTTAAACCAAATCCTTGACTTTGTTTGAACTGCTACTAATAGTTACCCATGGCTGCTTCACTGTTTTTGCTGTAGTTGGTCAGGGATCTTGTCATTTCATTGATCTGAACTGATATATGTATGCATATATGTGTCCCTATGCTTGAGTTTGATCCGATGTCTCCTCTGTTTCATGTTTATATTCGGTGCACTACTCTGTACATGTGCACTACATGTTGATATTTGACCTTGCATATAAACTCAGAGCATGTCTGAAGCTTTCCTTGTGCCTATGTTATTGTAGTCTGGTTCCATTTGTACATGTTGAAACCGATTGCATGCATATCCATTTTGCTTAAACATTTTGCTTTGTACTTGGCCCTGTACTCTGGTTTGTCTAGTTTTGTTATTGTTGTCTTATTCCACTTGAAGTCTAGTCTGGTTCCATTTAAGTCTGGATGCATTGTAATTTTCTGAGTTAAACTGCCCATGTGCATGTGCATACTTGCCGTTTGTCTCTGGGTTGTTGTCATGTTGAGTTGTTGTCATGTGCACATGAACATATTTACTTGTTTGGTTTGGTTTTAGCCCTTATGTTCACCACCGCTTACGCCCATGTGTTTGTATGCACACATGTACTTACTATTTGCCTCTGAATTCCTATGCACTGTTGTGTTCTGGTTTGGGTTTTGAATTGCTTTGTTCATTCATGTATACATATCCTTGTACGTACATATGCATTTGAACCTGTTTGCCACTAATTTGTTGTGTGAACTTCTTTTGCACTGTTCTGGTCTGTGTTGCATCCCTCGTGTTCACAACTGCTTATGCCCATGTGTGCTTGTACATGTACCAGTGCATGTATACTTTGTGTGCTGGTTTGGTTGCAGCCCTTGTGTTCATTGTGCCTTTGTACATTTTGTGGTCCAGTTCCATATGAATGAAATCTTCATTAATGTTGACCGGTCTAGTTGAGTTGCATTTGCACTTGAGTTGAATCCAGTCTTTGCTTGAGTTTGACCTTGTGCTCACCTGTCCCTGCTATTTTAACAGGTAAGTATATATCGATATGCACAACCTTGTGGCAGGTACAGTGATACACTGTGCATGTCACAAGTTGTTCGCTTATTTTTTATTTTAGTTTGAAATTAAAAAATGATGATGAACAACCCAAATAACTGAGGAAAAACAATATTTTCCAACACACGTTTCATTATGCACTGCAAAATATTTCTTTTTCAATTTTACTCCGTCAGTATTTATTTTGCAGATAGTTCGGATGGTGGATACAGGCTGGAACAGAGTTGAAGATCAAGTATAAGTGATGAGTGAATTATGTAGTAAGGTGAAAATTGTAAAGTGAAAATTTTGTTGTAATTGAAACTTGTATTTAAAGTTGTGTAAATATAGTGAGAGCTTAAATTTGTACTATTTGAATTTGTAATAAAATATTATTTATATAAAATATTTGTTTAAATAAGAATTCTGAGTTTTTTATTTTATACAACAAATATTTATTTAATTATGTGGAAAAATAAAATAGTACAACAACAAATACATTTAAACATATGTATATATATGTTTATTATCATCAAACAAAAATCACAAGTTATTGTATTCTACAGTTCATACCTTAAACTCTACTTTGGGGTGTTGGCTAGTTTTCTTGTTAACATTTTGACACTAGAAGTAGGGCTTGAACCTCTGACTCTGTTGGACATCCAACACCACATATCTCTAGCCCAATCCTATTTCAAGCTTAAATACTCAAGACCTTAATTCATCATGACTAGCAGAGTCAAAAGATCTGAGCAAGGTTCATCGGAGCCATAGCTAATTGGATTCTCCCATGAGACAACTAATAATAGAAAACTACAAGAAGAACAACTATTAAGGACGAAGGCTTTAAGAATCATAAGGAAAAAGAAAATTGAAGCCTATGATCCGCTTAAATGGAGTTTGAACTCTTTTCACATTGGTCCTACCCTAATCTTTGCCTTAGGAGAAAAGTAAAATAGGAGTGATAACTTGTTTGATCAAATGAGGAAAACAATTCAGCATTATACCAAAGGTACAATCTTTGAAGAGGGAACAGTGGCCGATTACAATGCCTATGCACACAAATGGGATCAAGTACCAACTGGAACACTGCCTACACAGGAATTACAAAGGGTTTTAAAGAGAAAGCCAGTTGATAAAGATGTAACTCCAGAGCCAAGTAATAAAAGATCTACAATTCATCTTCGAGAAACAAATTTCAAGTCAAGATTTCCAAAAGAATGCAACTTAACAACATCTATTGAGAATGTCTACTTGCTAACCAAAGATGAGCTCAACTATTGGCCATCACAAAAGAAGAAACCAAAATATGAAAGAAATCTAGGAGGATCCTACTGCCATTACCATATAATGAATGGTCATGAAACTAACCACTATAGAGCTATGGTACGGATGATAATCAGCTTTTTCCGTCAAGACAAAATCAATGAGTTTGTAAAGAGATCACGAATAAGTCAATAATGAAAAACTTTACCAAAAAGTCTACATAGTTGGGAGTGAAATGCTCCTTTCATTTGGAAATTACCTTAAACGGTCAATGACGAGTTGGCCAGAGTAGAGCACCTCTTGGAGGGAGGAGGGTAAGCCTTTATCCATGCTACGCTATGGCTAGGATAAAGCATCGACAATCCCCTGCCCATGCCAACTGTCTATGCCATGCTATGGCTAGGGTAGGACACCTCCTGGAGGGAGGATTGTAAGCCTTTATTCATGCTATGCTATGGCCAGGATAAAGCATCGACAAGCCACTATCCATGCCATGCTATGGCCAGGGCAGGGCAACTCCTGGAGGGAGGAGTGTAAGCCTTTATCCACGCCATGCTATGGCCAGGTTAGAGCATCCACAAGCCCTTAACCGCGCCATGCTATGACCAGGTCAAGGCGTCTCTTGGAGGGAGGTTGGGTAAGTCCTTGGTTCCAGCTTGAGAATTAACTAACCAAGAGCACCAGACAACAATGGACTAAGACATCTGAGCCCAAGAAGAGGCATATCAACAAAGGACTAAGACATCCAAGCCCAAGAAGCGGCATATCAACAAAGGACTAAGATGTCCAAGCCCAAGAACCAGCATATCAATAATGGAATAAGATTTCCAAGCCCAAGAAGCGGCATATCAACAATGGACTAAGATGTCCCAGCCTAAGAAGCAGCACATCAAACATCAGATTAAGATGTCCAAGCTTGGAAAGCAGCCGATCAAACTGCGATTACATACAAAACCTAAGGGGTTTACACATGTCAAAGAAGTCAAAACCTAAAGGGGTAGAACATAATTCCATTTATTAATACCCACATATGGGTTTTGGGTTTCTCATTTCTAAACTTCATCTGTTAATACCCGAATCCGGGTTTCAAAACTATTACCGGACTTCACTTATTAATGCCCTAATCTGGGCTTGAGATTTCTATTATGAAGATAATTATTATGGATTTCTGATTATCTACTACTAACACCTGAATTTGGGTTTTGAGGCTATTACTTAACTTCACTCATTAATGCCCGAATCTGGGCCCAAGACATTTACTAAGAGGATAATCATGGATTTCTGGTTATTATCCACTAATACCCTAATATGGGTTCCAAACTACCTAACTTTTAAATTTCATTTATTGTGCCCGAATCTAGGTCATTGGGATTCTACCACAATGTCCAGACAATGATCTCTAGACTTCTATTACATGGCCATTATTAACTTTCTATTACCCATCTCTAGAGGGTGACTTTCTTAAACATTTATATCCATAATTGAGACAATGGTTCTCTACCGTCAGACTTCAGATGTTCCAACAATATGTTTAAAGTTGAATTCTTTATTATCCCTTATCATTATCAAAGATGGGTTTCAAAACATCCCCCTACTTGGAGGCCTAAAACTAATGGCTACGGATGCTGTAGTCACCCATAATTATTAATCTTCGACGATCAAATACGTTGTGCCAGATACATTGATACACAGATCACAAGAATATAGAAAAATGTAAAAATTCGAAAACATATTTCCACATTCAAATAAAAATATTTCATGTTCATTATATAATACCAAACATTAACCACGTTAAACAAAATATAATAATTATATGTACGCCAAGAGCGACATATGAAGATGCCCCTTTCGTTGGTCAAAGTATATAGTAAGGCTAATAAATTTGCCTTTATATCCAAATACACAGTGGAAAAGAAAACTCTAAAATAACTATCTTCCTCATGCACGCCTCTGAAAGTTTTATTCGTCTAAGAAAACCTGAAAACCCTAAACTTGAAACTACTCAAAATTAATTGAGTACCCGAGAGTTTAAGGGGAAAACAAAAACTTCGAGTCAGACATAGTCTTTTATGAATAATAGTCTATCATCTCAAACCAAATATATATTTATCGAGACCACGTCGCTTAGCGGAACGGTTTTTCCCCTCACTAGTATCCTAAAACCTTTATAAAACCATGTACTATGCTCCTGCATCTACAATGGTTAAAAACATAGTAATTCAAAACATTATGATGATATGCAAAACAAGCAAATCAAAATAGATTACTCATCCGTATTCATTTTGACTATTTGTCTTAATTATAGTTTTTAGGATTACTATTAATCTAATAGATTTCATGGGCTAATTAATAACCGGTTAAACATTAAGGACTTCTTGTTTAATTACATAGTTTTCGTAGGCTTACTATGAACCTGTCTATCCGACATCATCATTTGCACATAGTTTGCATGGGCTAACTAGGAACCTGCCTATCTGACATCATCATTTACATATAGTTTTCATAGGTTAACTATGAACCTATCTATTTGACATTCTCTTTTATACATAGTTTTCATGGGCTAACTATTAACTTATTGGCCCCTACCAATATCTACAGTTTTCATGAGCTTACTGGGAACCTATTGGCCCCTGCAAATATCTTTCCTTTATATTTTACTCATTCAGCAGTTTATTCAATTTATATTCACTATTGGGTTAACCTAACTGGTTCTCCTACCATTTTTCCCAAAATACAGTTATGGGTCATTATAAAGAGAATATATTCATATTAGAATAAGCAATATAACAGCATAGCAATACCACTCCTGTGGGTTTAATCTATCAAAAATAGATTCTTTTTAAACAATTATATAAACTCCTTTAATATAGCCATGGTTCTTCTTTTAAAAATATAATTTTGGTCATAAAACCTTTCGATAGCTTCGAAACCTAGCTTTCGACTTCATAGGGTAACCTCTTTCGAAAGCTCTTAAAAATATTAGGCTCCTGCCTTATAATACTTTAAATTCCAGCTTTCTAAAATATAAAACTTGGTCAAAACAAAACAATTTTACAACCCCTTTGAAAGTATCTCCTTCGAAGGCAAAGAAAACCAAACAAACATTTCCGAAAGCAAAGAAAACAACCCCTTCGGAATTTTTTTTTTAGCCTTAACTGTTTATAGGCGCAAAATAAGGTCACTAACGTATTCCATCATGTTAAAATGATGGTTTGCCTTTCCGTGAGTGGTCACAATAGAAAAACGGGATTACGGTTAGAAAGTTATGCCTGTTTGAAGTTTACAAACAAAGCTAGAGAAAACTGCTACAGAAGGGCTTCCTCAACTTTTACAACTGCTACCAAAAGGTTGCTTTTGACTAGGCCGAAGGGTTGCTTTCGGCAAGGCCGAAGGGTTCACTAAAAGTGCTGCAGAAAGGTGCACAAATGCGGTGAAAGGTTCTATGATGAAAGGTTTAGGTTCAATGAAACGTTCATCAAAAAGGCTGTAGAAAGTTGTAGAAATGCTGCGGAAGGTTCTATGACGAAGGGTTTAGGTACTATGACGATTCATCAGAAACGCTGCAGAAAGCTACAGAAATGCCGTAGAAGGTTCTTTGATGAATGGTTTAAGTTCTATGATGAAAGGTTTTAAGGTGGAAGGGTCAGTGACATAGTTGTAAATAAATCGAAAACTACCACACTTATGCTTTATCAAACCCTATTGGTTAAAAACATACTTTTGCAATTCTTTGTCAAATTTTTATTGGTTTAAAGTCAATTCTTTGTAAAAAAACCTACTACATATCAGAATTATTGTTTTTGAAATTATTTTAAAAATAATTAATTATATTAATATTTTAATATAATTATTAGCCTTTTTAGCTTAGAAAATTCATAACAAACCGAAATCACTTGGGAAAAATCTAAAAAATTCACCAAAAATCCAAAATAACATTTTATTTATAATATTAAAATTTAGAAGAAGTTTTATTATTTTTAGCAACTAAAATTTGAAACAAATGTCTTTTCCACCTTAGGAAATTCATAAAATATTCATATTAACTCCGAAAATTATGAAATTAAAAACCCATTTCAAAATTACGTTTTACATAGCATATCAAAAATCAAGCCGTTTGGAGTCGTTTACTAAGGTTTTACTTCAAAACCCATCACTTTAATTCCATAAAAATCCCAATAAATCACCATAAATCATTATTCTATCTGAACAATGATTATTAGATCCAAACATGATCAACACAGCAAAATACATTCTGTATTATCTATAACGAAACCAAAATAAGTACAAATGAGATGATTTACATTATTATTCACCTTGATTAGTTAATTGGAGAATGAGACAATTTCCTAGCTTTAATTTCTTAGTTTTTCCTTCAATTTTCTGTTCTTCCTTGAGCTTTTAATGGTTGGCCGAATATAGGTAAGAAGTTATGAATGAGAAAGTAAAAGTTGATTAAGGTGGAGGGAGGGATTTATACTAAGGAATGTAGCCCCATTTTCTAGTTTACCCCTTAGGAAATTTCTTCTTCTTAATTTAGTTAAGTCTTATTTTAGTTCATTCACTAAGACACGCCATTGGATTTATTAATCTCATCTCCCTAATCTATCACATTATTCTATTTAATTTATCTAAATAAATATCTCGAATAATGTTAAATAAAAATTAGGGGTGCTAAACGTTTCATCAAAAGCAATTACTTTTCACTTATTGTCATATGTTGACATAATATTGATATCTACAAATGATGTAGAAATTTTTTATATAAATTTCAAGCTAATAATAAGAAATATTGTTTGGTTCCTGCTTTTCAAGGAAAGCAGAATAGCCAAAAAGGATTGAAAGATCCAGCAAATACAGAAGTGATGGTACAAGCTATCAAACAAATGTTTCAGAAACAACATTACAAGAAAAGATCACAAACCAAGCTATATTTACAAAATTTTCACAATTTACATAACTTATGAAATTATTTACAAAGATAAAAGAACAAATGTTTACGCTTCATTAATATAAATTGTTCATAAGTCTTGGACAACTTTATTTAGATTTTCAGCAATTAAAGGATCTACAATGTGATGAATAGCGATGCGAAGAACTTCTTTAAGTTTCTTCTCTTTCTTTCTCATCTTGTCTTCATCATCAACAGCCTCGATGTTGGTCTTCAAAGCACGGTTAAAGGCTTTGTTCGCATCTTTAAGGGTTTATTTTCCCTTTCCAAGTCAGCAAACGCTTCTGAAGAAAATATCTCTCACGTTCAAGCTTTTGAATTTTAGCAGCATAATCATTTATGCATTGCTTAGTATCTCATCTTCTGTTGCTCATCGAAATACCTCATCATTTTGAATTTTACTTTCCTGTACTATTCTCATACTACATTATCATCTAGACCGGGGGGGGGGGGGGGATTGGTTATAGTAGGGAATTTTTGGATAGTAAGAGAAGTAGATCTTATTAATTTTGCGATAGAGGGAACAGTAAAAGAACCTGATGAATCGGGGTTTGAAATATTACTTCCCATAATGAATTTGAGCGATTCACGCTGAGCATAACAATTTTTCAACTTAATTTCGAAGTCACTTACAAGTTGAAGAAGCTCTGACATTTTATGGTCAAAGTCAATTGAAGGATTTGACTTGACTTAATGCTTCAATGTGAAAATCTCTTCACTCTTGCTTTTAACATCAGCTTCCAAATTGGCAATTTGATCGTTGAGATTTCTGATAATTTTTTTTGAAGCAAAAATCTTCTATACCATTTTAATGCTTCCATGTCACCTTGGAAACGAGCAGATAAAGTACCATCAAGAGGTTTTCTCTTTTCAAGATCCACTAATAACTTGTCTTTAATATTGATAAAGCGAGATGCCGAATTTAACGAGAGAGGCGTTGTGGATAACTGTAAATCCTATTTAAACAAAAAAGGAAAAAAGAATGAAGTTCAGACTAGAATAATCAATTTCTTTATTACAGCAATAAAAGATTACAACTCAAGTAACAATGAAACTAAAAGACACAATTAGACATTTACTTTACATCTAAAGTTGGGAAACTGCATTTCTAGCTTTATTCAATGAATTAGTAGAATGAATAACCGTTGAGTCAAAAGGGACATTAATTTCTTTTGGAGTAATAACCGGAGGATATTTACTATAGTCCCATTCTCTGGTAGGAGGATTATCACGACCATATATTAGTTTGGTATGATATGTCCGGATCTCTTTAAGTAGGTTTTCTTTTTCTTCACTGAGAAAATCAAAGCAGAGATGAGGATGTTCCATATAAAGTTTTTGCAAATCTCTAAGGAAACAATATCTGGCAAGCTTTGAAGATTTCAAAATTGATGCCTTCTCGAGATAATATATTCTTAGTCTAACATACTGGCTTAGATAATCTCTAGAGACAAAATGTCCGAGGGACATTCACTTTGTGATGCATAATAAAATGCAGCTTAGTACAAAAGAAAAACCAAAACAAAAATTCACAAATCAATATTACTACATATTCACGACTATTCATCTGGTTCATACAAAATTGACTTTGTAAATAATTTTAGAATAAACTTGTCATTATAATATTTAAGTTTATCAGAAGCCAAGTCTTGAGGAATTGATCTGACTCGTGTCAAGTTCCAACATACTCCAAGATATAGGTCAAATCCAAATTCATCCAAGTATCTTTTTTGTAGACGCCTAAGTAGAACCCCACTAAAATCACCTAAGTATGAGAGATATACAGCTGAATGTCTACAATATGCTTTATACAAAAAATCCACCAGAATATTTCTCTCCTCAATCAGCATCCAAAAAAGTGCGATCAATTCCAGATTTTCTTTTAGAAAACCATCATATCAAAGGCGCACCCTCCTCAGTCGTGGGGGTGCTTCTTGATGTTTGATGAATGCTAACACTTTCGCCCTTCTATTAAATCTATGATATTTATCGGAGAGAATGTTGTGCTCCTTCAATTATTTTTCTAACTCCCTATATAAACTATTTATTTTCGCTTATTTTCTTTCAAGCTTGGTTTTATAGGGTTAACGGATTTCCTTCTTATCTAAAATAAATGGTTTAAACTATTACTACCTTGGAAGTGAAAGATGTTTAAACAGAGAATCCCATACCTAAGATACGTGAATTGATGCTTGGGAAACCTACTCTTTCTCTTTTAGCACTTCCATGTTAATGAAGTAGGATCCTCTCGAGGGTTTAAAGGCGCAGGGGGTTCAGGCGGACTTGCTTCATGAGAAGATGGATCGGGATTGACCTTTTCAGATGTTCTCATGTTATCGTCTCCATCTTTCTCAAGAGCATCATATTGACCACCTTTATTGCTGCCTAAACATTGACCTCTGCCGACGTTGTCATCATCGTTATCGTTATCGTCATCTCCACCACCACCATTATCATCATCGTTGTTTCCATCCTCTTCTTCGGCAACCTCATCCTTGTCACCTTCATCTTCAGAGTCGGATTCAACTTCGAAGGAAGGAACTTTAAATGATAGGATCTTTGAAGCATCGATTTCCTCCCTTTTGACGACTTCAATCCCCTGCTCTATCTTTTTGATTTTTTCCATTATCTTATTGATACGGGCAGGGTCAAGTGAGGGGAAGCTCAATTCAGCACACCTATCGACATTATCAGCGTAGGTGAGCATCATAACATATTCGAAAGAATTCATAATGATATCTTCAAGAAAAATATTAAGAAATTGAGATACATGCCATTTTGCATCGGAAATTGTGTCTATAGCCTGTTTTAAGGAATCTTTATTTCTCTTCAACTTCTCCTTTAAGGAAGATTGTTTGGCCGTCATTCGAGTCTTTTCCTCCTCGGACTCTTTTAGAGTCATTTTCAATGCTAAATTTTCATCAGCCAGGAGTTAACAAGCTTTCCTCTCTTCTTAAATAATAGATTCCGATTGGGCGAGAGAAGCCCTCAATCGCTCTAATTCAGTAGCGGCCTCATTTTTATCCACATATAAGGAGGAAACTTGATTGTTTAAGTTAGAAATTTCCTCTCAAAGCTTAGGTGATTCGGTAGAGGATTTTGACATATTTTCATGCAAGGAGAACCAGCTCTTGGAAATCTGAAAGGAAAAGTACAACATAAGTCAAAAATTTGAGAAAAGGCAATAATAATAAGGTTAAGTGATATGAAACCTACCAGAATTTGTTGCTCAATTAGAGAGTGATAATGATCCATTAACTTAGGAATAGAAGTGGGTGGCAAAATTGAAGCAAAAGATGAAGAGTTTAATATCGATTGGACCATCTTTTTTACGTCGTGCGATGACGGTCCAGGTGGTTTCAGCCTATGAGAAGGGGTCAAAGTTCCCAAATCTTTTTGCATTTCCTGATCACACTTGGAGAGCTAGAGATGACGATGCGAGAAAGTGGATCAATCTTTGTTGGAGTCTCTTTAGGTTGATCACAAGAAGCTTTGATGGTTGGGCTTTCCAAAGGATTTGTCAATATCAACAAACTCCCCTTCGATCAGTGGTGGAGAATCAAGATCTTCGATGATTTTGGCTTTCTTTGGAGATGGTTCCACTATAGTCATTTCCCCCAATTTTCTTTCGGTGGCCATCTTCGATCTAGCAATGGCTTGGGAAAAAGATGGCAAACGAGAAGTTGAAGAAGGGAGATCCGGATCACTTTTAGGTTTTTCAACTTGAGGAGTAGCTGTAAAAATTCTAACAAATTAAAAGTCAGAAAATAAATTTAAGAAGTAACATAGGAATAAACTACATGTACAACGTTTAAACTTAATAGAGTAATCAGGGTAAATTGGTGACATCGAAGAGAAATTTTGTGGATTTATTAAGGAAAGGAAGCGCTTACTCCAGGATGTGTGCTGGACCAGAGGAGGTTGGCTAAGTATCCTCTGACCCTTTGGCAAGAGAGAATGCTTTTGTAAATTTATGGGATTCAATAGGGTCAATCTATTTCCAGTCTTAGCTGAAGCAACGATCAACAATTTTACTGTCTTCTGATCTTCTTCATTTAGCTCTTTAGCAGAAGCACCTGACAAAAAGCATAGGTTAGCAAAGGGAAATAAATAAATGGGAAGATAAGATCTGAGATTTACTTACGTGGAGAAGAGAAATCCCCACTAATGATGGGAAAACATGTAACATAGAAAAATTGTTTTTCGGTCCCTGAACATATTCACCTCCTCAGAAATCAGTTTTTTAGGAGGGTTGGCTCGGAAGATCTAGTTGTTTAGGTTGCTAAGCTTAACCAACCAAACGAGATAATTCAGCACTTCTACATTAAGAGAAGGTATGCTAGACTCTAAGGCCACAAGCTCCAAAGAAAGAAGGTAGGCGTACATGTTGGGTGATTATTGAATAGGACCAACTCCGAGGTAGGTTATAAACTTGGATAAGAAGTCGGGGGAAGGAAGCAATCCTCCATGCTAGATATGGATTGATGTGTATGTAAAGAACCCTTCAGGAGGGTTGTGAATGGTGTCATTTTCAGAAGGGGGATGACTTCTACCCCAGTAATTCTATAGTCATTAAGGACTGCACCCACCTCATCCTAGGTGAATATTAAGGAATGCTTGGAGATAACTTCAATCTTCTTGGGTGAACTCATGACTTTGCCAGGTGAAATCATTTCAGTTAGAAATTATAGCATGTTATGAAATTAACATTCATTCAAAGGTATTGAAAACCTATTACAAAAATTTGAACAACAAGCAAAACATGAAATTTCATATTCTTGAAAAAATGTTAAAGTTAGAAAATTAAGATTTATTGAGCTTTCCACAGAGTCGGAAGGGAAAATAAAAGTTAACATCCTTCAATGACATCAAAAGCCCAAGGATAAAATCTACTAAGCTTTCGACAGAATCAAAAGGGAGGACGAAAGTACACGTCCAATAAACATACTTCAGCAATGTCGAAAGTTCAATAGAAGCTTATTATTAAAAGGGAGTAGTTAAAGCCTACAAAACAAATTTGAACCAAGTATATGCTACCAATGTCCAATAAATAAAGAGAAAGAATCTTTCAACACTGTTGAAACCCATGGTCTTAGTTTCTCTAAGGGGATGCGAATGCTGTCGAAATCTTATATGCCAATTAAGTCAAAAGGTATTGAGTTTGAATCATATTAATGAAAAATAAAAGGACTTGGGACGTTTCGATAACATTAGTAAAAGATAATGATTAAATCTCAATTAGTTAAAAAAAGATTTTGATAGAGTCGAAGGATGGTATATGGTTACGAAAGCATAACAATAATAAAATTTAAATCAACATAATAGGTTTCGACTAAGTTGAATACGGTAGGTTTCATCTAAATCGAAACGTTTGACTTGAATCACAACTTATACAAAGTACCCTTTCTTTAATCTTGTTAACAAAATGCATGTATCTCTAACTTAAATAAATTGGAAATGAATATATACTAAAGGTTGCGAAACCTATAAGACAAAGTTTATGCTTTCAGAAAAACGTTTCAAGTAATTATCTAGTAAGATACAATAGTTAGCTTTTTCAAAAGATATCCAAATACGCTGGAATACAAAACTACCTTCGAAAAGGTTGACTTCATACTAACTATACTACATAACCATTCGACGAGATCAATCAAATAAAGCGCTAGGTTGCCTTTCAACCCCATTGAAAGAGACTAAGAAAGTAAAACAAAAGTTTCCGCCTTAATCCCCTTCGAAGGGGTTGAAAGGTAAAAATGTAGCGCCAAATTTTGATACGTACAGCTCAAAACTTCTAGGTGAAGTAAACAGAAACTTCCTTCTTCCCCAAACCCGATTCAACCCAGAAATTCAAAAACTAATAAGCAAATGAATTTAAAAGCATTTCAACTATTTAAAATTTTGAAATCTTTGAGATAAAAATTCAAATTCTCTAGAAACAACAATAATAATAAGATTTGCACTAGGTAAGATTAAAATGAAGATTAATAAGAAAAACAAATCGAATCAAACCATGAAACTGAATTAAAGAATGCTTTCAGGCAGATAAAAATTTAAATGGTTGCAAGTAAATCAAAACGATAATTCAAAATCCAAATTGTAAAAGTTTGAGAAATTGAGATTTACTGTAAAATAAAAAAACGAGATAATAGAAACTTACTTTAGATCTGGATTATTGTTTGTTGGAGATAAAAATTATTTGAGAACTTTGATTTTTGCTCGGAGTTTATATTGATTGCAGGTGAATGAAAGAATAAAGGAGGAGAATGTGGTTTATAGGAAAAGTCAACAAAGGCGGCAAACCGTTCAATTAGGTTTAAATGAACGACTAAGATTTACATTGGAATATGAAAAGGCAGGAAACATTGAAAGTTTTGAAATGGTTGACTTGGAAAGTCAAGGGCATCCTTTTGCTTGGGGGGGGGGGGGGTTGGATAGAGGAGGAATGTTAATACCAAAAACCCTTTCAACCTTGTTGAAACTAGAATGAGTAGAAGACAAAGTAGAACAAGAGAAAAATAGCTCCAACAAGACCTTTCGAAGGAGTTGAAGGGATGCTACATCCAAAGACTAGAAGTATTACAACCTTTTGAAGGTTTCGAAAGAGTCGAAAGCACCATTCCACTACAGTGATTCCCTTTCGAAGAAGGTGCTTCCACATCCATGAAGACCTTTCCAATGAGTTGAAAGAAACACCTTTCAAAGACAATGAGTGAAAACCCTTCATAGTGTGTCAAACCTTTCGAAACCAAAAGTTTCGCCTTCATTCAAACTACTTAGAAAGATGACTTGGTCAGGATAACCCTTTCGAAAGCATAATCAAGCCTTCCATACGGGTCGAAGCCTTTAATATCAACGAAAGGTTCCGCATCAATTCGTAAGCATACAGTCGGAAGCTACCTACCACGTCTGAACCATCAACATTTCAACAACTTCGAAACCACAAAAAATTACCTATCGACAGAGTCGAAAGCTTGTACCTTTGCTTCTTATAAAAACAAGACAACACGAAGAAAGAAGGGGCAACCATTCTAATGAAGATGGAAGCATTCAAGCCCATTCTAAAGCATTACAGAGGGATGCACAAATGTCAAAGAAATCGAAAGGTATCCGAACCCACCTTTCGACCAGGTCGAAAGCGTTGAGTCGAAAGGTGCCAATCAATAAATAAGACCCAATGGGTCTGGTTTGGGGGATCTGATTTCATTCACTCGATGCTTGTATTTTCTCAACTTTGAAAATTTGTAGAATCTAATTTGTAAATCAAATTGGGGGAAATTGATTAGCATTGTCATCATCAGATAAACAAAGGGAAGATTTTAATGTTTTTGATCATATAGCTGTTTGAAGACTATTATTGTGTTTAACTGTGTTTTACAGGTACCGATTTTATTGAAAGGAACCTTCTAAGTGGGTCGAAACCCCTGTTTTTCCAAGTAGTCCAAGTCTTCAACTTCAAATCACCACTCACCAAATTCTCACTTTTTAGTAGATGAAACCTCAAATCCTAACCTGTTTTCCCTTAGATTTCAGAATCGATCCCAAGTCATTTAAAAAGCTAGCATTCGACAAGATTGAAACCATTTAACAAACCATAGCCTTGAATCCTTAGATCTGTCTTTAAAAGTTCTGCAACCATTTCGAAAAGGTAATCAAACAGCTTCAGTAAGCTCAAAAGGCTCAAAGAAAAGAATAAAAGTGTTTTGACTAGATCGAAAGGTCAATAAAGGAAATTTCTGCAATAAAGACATATTCAAAAGAGTGAATCAAAGGAAGTATTCACATCCTTGCTCCCTCTACTTAACCAAAAAAAACCTAAAATAACCACTCTTTCCTTAAACTCTACTTTGGGGTGTCGACAAGTTTTCTTGTTAACACAACAACAATAGTAGGGTTCCAAATCTAGTCTCTTCTTCTTATTATCATGCAGCACAAAGATGACCTAATGCATATTCGAAGTAGAAGAGCAGAAGATCGAGGTAAAATGCCATATTTTAAAAAAATAACTTCTTCTAAGATGAATCTTCTACTGTTATTGAGATGGCATTTATATATTAACATGAATTTTCTCGGGATGAAACCTTTTTAATCAGTTGGCATATAATAATACCATTAAAACGATAAATTTTTTGCTCATCATATAATGCTACTATTACAAATATTTATACAGTAGAAGATAAATATGACCCAATATATACTAAAAATGATCATTGCAGTAGAGGATTGGACTCTTTATCTTAGTAGAAGATTCACCATGTAGAAAATCATAACTAGTTAAAATATGTCAAACAACTAATTTGTAATTAGGTGGGAAGAAGAGTTGAAATCATATAACATGTATCATGTACTCTTAGTATACACTGCTTATTTAATTTGTAGCATTGTATGAATATACACCTTTTATGTATGCTAAGTCTATATGCAGAGTTCATTATGCTTGTAAATTTAGCCACTTTTTAAGAACAAAATCATCATACAAAAGCAATTGCAAATTTGTTGAGAATTCAAACCAATATGATATTAATTATGTGATCGTTCAAAATTTAGTTGGAAAAGGAAGAAAAAATCTTAATCCTTTTATTTTAATTTTAGGTCGTTTGATCTATATTCGATTAGAATATGTCTGAAAAGAGTAGTGCTTCTAATATAGAGAAAACCAATTTTTTTAGTACAAACAAAAATGAACGGCGGTTAGAGAATTCAGGGTTTATAAGTAATGAAACTGATAGGGAATGATTAGATGCAACTATAAAAAAACAAGAGAACAAATACAACAATGATGCAGTTGAGCAATGTGTAGATAATCCTGAGAAATCAACTTTTGGTAAGGTAAATTTTAATTTTTGTTTTTGTTTTACATAGAGTTTATTTCTTTTCTTATGTTAATCTAATATTTTGTTATCTAATGAACTACTATGCTTAAAAGATAACGTACTAGACCGGGATTTCACTTTTGCATTTTGAACTAGTATGGTATGTAATTTTATTTTTTTAATTTTAATCTTATACAGAACATGTAAAATCAACCAATTTTTTATTTATAACTCAGATCTTTAATTTGCGTGATGAACTTACTTAATGGTGCAAAAATGTTGGAAAGTCGTGTGGCGTAGTTGTTACTATTAAACGATGTGAAAATCCAAAAAAATGCTCGTAGAGATCGAATATTATATTAGTGTGAGAAAAGTTGATTTTACATTAGGATTAACAAAAAGGTACCTGTTAACAAACAAGTGAAGGCTAGAAAGATGGGAACAAAGAAATGTGGTTGTCCTTTCTTATTGAAAGGAGTTAAACTGTCAATGCTTGATCAATAAAGAGTAAAAGTTATATGTGGACTTCATAACTATCCAGTGGAGAAAATACAAATTTTGAAGGATGTTAATATGTTGGTAGACTTCCAAAAAATGAAGAGGTAGAAGTAATAAAATTGAGTGCATGTGGTGTAAAAGCAAGGAAAATGCTCCACATTCTCAAAGAAAATAACCCAATTGATGCTTCTAGGAAGCAACCGATTTAAAATTTTAAGGCCAAGCATCGAGTTATGAGATGGAAGGAAACTTATATGCAACAAATATTATATATGTTAGACGAAAATAAGTATATTGAATTTTACCGGAGAGATGTAATATAGAAGAGGTATTAGATTTTTTTTTGCACATCCATATTTCATGACACTTATTAGATGTTTTCTACATTTTTTGATCATGGATTGCACCAATACAACTAATCGTCGTGATAAATCTTCATTAGAGATAGTATGAGCCACATCCACATGAAAGACATTTATAGTTGCACAAGCTTTCCTTTATCATGAGACGGTTGATAACGACATATAGGCTTTGCAATGTTTAAATGAGATTCTTGAACCAACCAATTGTACTCCTTCTGTTATTCTTACCGATCGAGAGCTATCCTTAATGAATGTCGTTCATGTGATATTTCGTGGTGTCTCCCATTTATTGTGTACATTTCATGTATCAAAGAATATTAAAGCAAAGGAAAAAAATACTTTAAAACAATGGAAGAGTGGAATGATTTCATTCAACAATTTCATAGATTAATCGATGAATCTACTGAGAAGTCATTCAATGAAGCATGGACATATTTAAAAATAAAAATATTAACCTCAAAGATCTCATATTATATATTGAGGATAACTGAATTAAGCCATTTAAAGAAAAAATTGTTGCTTCATGGACAAACAATGTGAGACATTTTGGAAATTGTACAATCAATAGAGTAGAATCACAACATTCATCGCATTGAAGAGATATTTGGCGTCATCTCAAGATAATTTGGTCCAAAATTTGATTATGATTGATAGATTAGTAATAACACAGCATGTGGTCATCAGAGGTTTTCTTCGTAGATCACTAAGTGATTATTTGCATAACCATCATATAATATTTTTTAGCAATCTAAGACGATTTCTGTCACACCATGCACTAGATCAAATTATCGAGGAAATAAAAAGATTTTAAAATGTTGGTTTAGATATTTCCAAATGCGATTGCATAATTAAATGAACATAGGGTCTTCATTGTGCACATGAGATCGTGTAGTTAAAAAAAGAACATAGGTTGATCTTATTATCCCCTATCCATCCTTTTTGGAGAAAACTTAATGATGTTGTCAATGAGATTATTGATAGTCCACTTCATCCTAACCCAGAAATCTCAACATTTTTATGTAAATTTATCATTCTACCCAGGAGCAACAATTAAAAATGTTGAAAGTGATAAAAGAGGTGCGTACAATATTGAACTTTTTTATTATTTTTTACTTCTTCGTTAATAGTTTGAATCACTTATACTTTTGGTTTCAGGTTAACTTTCCTGAAAGTACAAATATTTAACCACCAAAGAAAAATAAAAGGCTCAAAGGAAGGCTTAAAAGGAAAGAAAACGTCACAAAAATCAATACTACAAAACGTGATAAATCTGCATTTGAGTATGCATAAACAGAGAAGGAAATATAAAATAAACTCACAAAAAGGAAAACATCTACTACTAATAAAATCAAACAGAAGAAACAAAGGTACAAGCTTACTAATTCAGATGATGAGTTGTCCTCTACTGAATTTATGTTCAAGTAATTTAGTCCATCATTTAAGGAACATGTTTTTGGAAGTGTGGAAGATGTTCCGCTTGATGGACATTGTGGATATCATTGTTGTGCGGACTGTTTGGTCTAGACGAGGATGATTTATGTCAAAATGTACTGCTAACCATAATAGAAGAATTACACTTGCATAAGGAACAACATATTAAATTGTTAGGTGGTGTGAAGAGACATCAACAAGTTGAATTGGCATCAGCAAATTTTGGACAATACGCATGCAGAAAATATTGATTGAGTTTTCCGGACATGGGCTGCTTATTTGCAACATCGCTTAATTGTATACTTTGTGTTTACTCCCCAGAAGAGAGCATGATAGATTTTCCGTTAAGAATGGGCCCAAAAGATGAACATAGAGTAGCACCAATTATTTTTATTGGTGGGAGCCACTTTATGATGGTCCGTTTGAAAGAAGAAGTACCATAATTACCATATATTTTCCAGGTTGGAAGAAACAATATTATCCAGATGAGCAGAAATGATTTGATGCAGTTAAGATTAGAATTCTCAAATGGGGCAGAGTGATGACTTCAGAGTTTCCTTCACTCCAAAAAAATTCCATTGATTTTTCAAGTTTTAATACAGAAAATTTTTCTTAGTTTAGTGTATATATACCGAGTAAATTTCTTCTTTATAAAAATGCTTTCATGAGTTAGATGGTAAAATCAATTTACTATAATTTGATTCATGTAGTGGAACCAAAATAAAGGATGGAGAGGTACAATCTTCAGAAGAATTCATTTAGCTGCTGGTTATTTAAATTTTTATTGCACTATTTTGTGAATAAAATATCACTGTTACTTTTTTTCTTGTCATGTTTAATTCCCAGTACCGAGTGCTTTTGTTTTTGTTTGTAGTTGTTTATATAAAAGTGTGTGTTGATTATTAATAAAGTGTGTTAGTATATTTTATTTTTTTCCTTTTGCAATGGTTGATTATCGGTAAAATAATCATGGTTATAAAATAAGTGCCAATATCCAATGTAAATATCCACAGGGTGACGAATGCTGCTATTTTACATTTTAAGTTTGTAAATCCTAGCTCTGACTCATCAGCCTGTTATGCATGAAGTGCATGTTGCCTAACGTTTCGCATTTCCTGTACATGCATATAGCTGTGTGGTGCATGCTTCTAAGTCTACTTTAGTTTTTCTGGTGCTCATTATACACAGTTATTGAATGCTTCAGCAATTTGATGCTTGCACATCTTGTTTAGTGTATATTGGTTTGCCACAAATCAAGCTACTGTTTCAGTTTTAGATGACGAAGCTCCTATCCAATTTTGCTTATGCCGATGCTCATGCTGCTCCTTCCCAAGGCCAAGGCTCTAATGCAGATTTTCCTAATTACGCACATGCTACTGAGCTTTTCCATGATCATGCTATGCCTTGATCAGCAGCTTGCAACCTAGTTCCTTTCATTGATGCAATTTGTCAGTTCTCCCTCGAACATGCGTCTCCTTTCCTGACTATCATTGCCCTAAATTTCATTGCTGCTTCTTTAGTCTGCTTCCTCTATAATGCACTTTAGAGTCTTCTGATGCTCATTCTACAGCTTTATGTCCATGCTTCAGCTGCTTTTAGCCATATATTAGAGCATGCACTACAAAAATAATCTCAATTAAAGACTGCGTTTTAAAGACTGCATTTTTAGAGTCTATATTTAGCGACTGATGAAAGTCTAAAAAATTCGATTTTTAATTTCAACATTAAAGACCGAAATTCAGTATTAAATTGGTCGATAAAATTTGAAACTATTTATATATAAAAATTCTATCTTTAATTTAGTCTTTAAGTTGGTTTGTACATCACTAAAAATCTAACGACTGAAATATTATCTTATTGTCAAATCCAACGGTTTTATTTGTAATCCATGTGTTGTGAATTATTACAGTTTTAAATTAAAATAAATAGATAATTTTTAGTTATTAGTTTAAACTGTTCCCCCAGTTAAGCTATTATTCTCAAATTAAGGTCCTATACCGACTTTATCTTTGTTGGAATATAAACTTGATTTATTGGTTTTTAGAGAATTCTTGTATTATGTTTAAAGGAAGGTGAGAGTTCTAGAATTATGTTTTCTTTGTAATCAAGTAAAAGTATTTCTATAATTATGTTTTCTTTGTAACTAAGTAAAAGTATTTCTAGAATTATGTTTTCTTTGTAATCAAGCAAAAGTAATTCTAGAATGATCTATTAGGGACTATAAATAGAGGAGCTCTCCTCTCATCTGCAATCAAGCAATCTAGAAATGGAAAAATAATATTAAAGCATTATTTGTGAGAACAAGTTTCTTCTCTCAAGTCTCCAACCTTTTTTTTTAAATATATATTTCAACAAAGTGGTATCAAAAGCAGGTTTAGGGAAGACTTCCAACGATATGTTGCAACCTCAACTTTCTCGTTTGACGGGAAAGAATTACAATCAATGGAGCATTCAAATGAAGGTCTTGTATGGCTCTCAAGATCTTTGGGAGATTGTTGAAAATGGATATGAAGAACCGGAGAATCAAGCAACACTTTCAACACAACAATTGAATACTTTGAAAGAGATTCGAAAGAAGGACAAGAAGGCTCTTTATTTTATCTATCAAGCAGTGCATGAAGCAATTTTTGAAAAGATCTCTTCGGCATCAACATCAAAGGAGGCATGGGACATCCTCAACAAGGCGTACAAAGGTGAAGACAAGGTAAAGACGGTAATACTTCAAGCTCTAAAAGGTGAGTTTGATTTACTCAAAATGAAAGAAAGTGAATCGGTGGAGGAATTTTATAATAGAACTATTTCTATTGCTAATCAACTTCGAATCAATGGTGAAGAAATTTCGGATAAAAGAATTATTGAAAAAATTCTTCGAAGTATGACAAGGAAATTTGAGCATGTTATTGTTGCTATTAAAGAATCAAAAGATTGAATACTTTCTCTCTTAAAGAATTGTCGGGCTCACTACAATCTCATGAGCTTCGCATCAAACAATTTGATTCCTCTCCTTCGGAGCAAGTTTTTCAAATTCGAGACACCAACCGTGGTGGATTTAGAGGAAGAGGTGGAAGATCAGCTCGTGGTAGAGGACAAGAAAGAGGCCAAATTCAAAGTGAAAATTCAAGCCCATCTCAAGGAGGAAGAGGAAAATGTCGTGGAGGATACAGTGGAAGAGTAAGAGGTAACTCTTATAATATTCAATGTCATTATTGTCATAAATATGGGTATGTGAAAAAAGATTGTTTTAAAAGAATTAATGATGAAAAAGATAATTCTAATTTTCTACATGAGAATTTGGAGACACAAGATGAAAGTATGCTTCTTGCTTGTAATGTTCAAGAAGCTTCTTTTGATGATATATGATATATTGATAGTGGTTGTATTAACCACATGACCGAAAATAAAAGTTGCTTTGTGAATTTTGATGAAAGTGTCCAACGAGAAGTCAAGACAGGTGATAACAAAAGGCTCATTGTCAAAGGCAGTGGCGATATTCCGATACGGACAAAGCAATGTACAAATTATATTTCTAATGTTTATTATGTTCCCGATCTTAAATACAATCTTTTGAATGTTGGGCAACTTTTAAAGAATGGACATAATGTGAATTTCAAAAATGATTTATGTGAGATTAAAGACAAAACTGGTGTTCTTATTGCAAAAGTGAAGATGACACCAACAAAAATGTTTCCATTGAAAATTAAAAATGAAGCATTTCCATGTTTTGCTAATATTGTTATGTTAATGACAAGTCATGGCTTTGACATCTTCGTTATAATCACTTGAGTTTTAGCACTCTGTCCAAGATTTGCAAAGATCATATGGTGAGAAGCATCCTAAATATTAGCAAACAAGATCAAGTATGTGAAAGTTGTGTTTTTGGCAAGCACCATCAAGATCCATTTCCAAAAGAAAAGGCATTGCGAGCAAAGAATCCTTTGGAGCTAGTGCATTCGGATTTATGTGGACCTATGCGCACAAACTCTCTTGGAGGTAATCGGTATTTTCTCACTTTTATTGATGACTATAGTCGCAAGATGTGGATTTACTTTCTCAAAGAAAAATCTCAAGTATTTGAAGTATTCAAGAATTTTAAAGCACTTGTGGAGAAGTAAAGTGGTTTTTCTATAAAGACACTACGATCCGATCGTGGTGGAGAATATATGGCAGAAGAATTCGGAAATTTCTTAAAGGATCATGGCATTCATCATCAACTAACGGTCCGCTCAACCCCTCAACAAAATGGGGTGGCCGAAAGAAAGAACCGTATCATTATGGAACTTGTTCGAAGTATGTTGAAGATAAAAGGATTGCCTAAAATATTTTGGGCCGAAGCTGTAGCATGTGCATGCTATTTTCTCAACCATGCGGCAACTAAAAGTGTTCAAGGACAGACTCCACAAGAAGAATGGAGCGGTCACAAGCCATGTGTCTCCCACTTTCGAATTTTTGGAAGCATTTGTTACTCTCATGTGCCGGATGAAAAGAGAGGAAAACTTGATGACAAATCTGAAAAGTGCATCTTTGTTGGCTATAGTGAAAGATCCAAGGCATATAAATTATATAACCCCATCACAAAGAAGACTATTATTAGTCGTGATGTAATTTTCAATGAGGAAGAAGCATGGGAACGGAAAAATGAGAAAAAGAGTACAAGTATCTTGCTTGATAATGATGCATTGAGCCAATTGAAGAAGAAGGATCGACTCCACCTACTCCACCATCTAATTCTCCTCCAAGCTTATCGTATTCAAGTTCAGAATCAACACCTAGAAGGACAAGACCTCTTGCAGAGATTTATGGAGAAACAAGAAGAATTTTAGAAGATGAATTTGTTGATTTTGCTTTATATGCAACTGCGGATTCAGTTGATTTTGAAGAAGCCGCCAAGGAAGACAAATGGGGACAAGCCATGGATCAAGAAATTGATGCAATTGAAAGGAACCAAACATGGGAGTTGGTTGAAGTACCTGAAGGAAAGAAATCCATTGGAGTCAAATGGGTTTACAAGACAAAGTTGAATGCACAAGGTGAAGTTGAAAAACATAAGGCACGATTAGTTGTGAAAGGCTACAAGCAAAAGTATGGTGTTGATTACAAAGAAGTTTTTGCTCCCGTGGCACATCTTGAAACAATTCGTTTGATAATTTCATTGCCGCTCAAAATAAGTGGCAAGTTTATCAAATGGATGTTAAATCTGCTTTCTTGAATGGAGTACTATAAGAAGAGGTGTACATTGATCAACCTTCCGGCTATGTGATAAAGGATGAAGAGCATAAAGTCCCTCGGTTGAAGTAAGCATTGTATGACCTTAAGAAAGCCCCTCGTGCATGGTATAGTCGCATAGATGACTATTTTGTGAAGATGAGATTCAAGAGGTGTCCATTTGAGCATACTCTTTACATCAAAGAGAACAAAGGTAACATTCTCATCATTGGTTTATAGGTGGATGATTTGATTTTTACGGGAAATAGTCTTGATAATATTAAAGAATTTAAGAGAAGTATGATGCAAGAATTTGAGATGACCGACTTGGGTCTACTTCATTACTTTCTTCGTATTGAAGTAAAGCAAGATAATGATGGTATATTTATCTATCAATAAAAGTATGCAAAAGATTTGATGAAGAAGTTTAGAATGGAAGAGGCAAAGCCAATTAGCACTCCTGTTGAAGTTGGCTTGAAACTAAGTAAGGATGACAACTCTAAATATGTTGATCCAAAATTGTTTAGAAGTCTTGTTGGGAGTTTGATGTATTTAATAGCCACTCGGCCGGACATTACATATGGTGTGAGCTTGATTAGTAGGTTCATGGAGCAACCAAAGAAGACACATTAGGATGCCGGAAAAAGAATTTTGAGATATGTGCGTGGAACACTTGGGGATGGAATTTATTATCAAAAGATAAATGATCCTAAGGTGCTTGGATATTATGATAGTGATTGGGCCGGAAGTGTTGATGATAGTAAAAGTACTTCGGGAAATGTTTTCTACTTTGGATCAAGTGCAATCACGTGGATGTCAAAAAAACAACAAGTTGTGGCTCTCTCAACCGCCGAGGCAGAATACATTTCACTATCTTTAGCTAGTTGTCAAGCTTTATGGATTAAATGGGTGCTAGAAGAACTTAAGTATACTCCAAAAGAAAGTCCACTTATATATTGTGATAGCAATTCTACTATAGAACTCACCGAAAATCCAGTATTTCATGGGAGGAGCAAGCATATAAGAATCAAGTATCATTTCATTCGAGACTTGGTTGGGAAAGGAGAAGTAGTTGTCAAGCATTGCAAGACGCAAGATCAAATTGCCGATATTTTAACGAAGCCTTTGAAGTTGGAGATTTTCAAGGAGTTAAAGAAGAAACTTGGTGTGCGTAAAAGTTTAGCTCAAAGGGGGGAAATCAAGTTTAAAGGGGGGTGTTGGAATATAAACTTGATTTATTGGTTTCTAGAGAATTCTTGTATTATGTTTAAAGGGGGGTGAGAGTTCTAGAATTATGTTTTCTTTGTAATCAGGTAAAAGTGTTTCTAGAATTATGTTTTCTTTATAACCAAGTAAAAGTATTTCTAGAATTATGTTTTCTTTGTAATCAAGCAAAAGTAAGTCTAGAATGATCTATTAGGGACTATAAATAGAGGAACTCTCTCTCATTTGTAATCAAGCAATCTAGAAAAGGAAAAATAATATTAAAGCATTATTTGTGAGAACAAGTTTCTTCTCTCAAGTCTCCAACCTTTTTTTAAAATATATATTTCAACAATCTTTTCATGCAAGATCTTATTTATCATCTTTTCGTTTTGTAGCTTCCTTCTCTATATACAGAAGAAATTGACTTCTTTCCTCTTCATTTCACTAATCATCTTCCTTCAGCTACCGTATCCAACTCTCCCAAATCTCTTTCTCTATTTTATAAAATATTGACCACTCCACCAACAATTCACAATCCTAATTGTTTCCTTATGATATTTCTCTCACAAATGCTCACTATAATTTGGTTTCACCACTAACAATAACATCTGCAATAATTTCAAAAATCCAATAAGACATCTGATGTAGGCTGGGATGAGAGGAGAAGGCATCAGAGATGCTATTTTTGAATAGACTGTGGTTTAAGAATCCGTATCTGAGGCTTTTTTATTCTAAAATACCCTGTTTATTTTGATATGCGATCAGTTTGGAGACAATAGTCTTTCAAATATATGTTCAAACTTCAACGTGTATGATTATTAACATTATTGGTCACAAAGTAAATGGATAAGTTATGTATAACAGGTTTGAGTTTGTCGCTTTTCTATGATAATCTTGGTTCTACTGGGATAAATAGATGGGAGAATGTAGTGGTATTCAATTAATATATATGAATTTCAAATCAATCCAACAGATGCAAACGTTGAAGTTTTTCTACATAGAATTACATAGCGAAATGAAGTCCCGAGGAAATAAAATTCCAATTTTATATGTGCTAGATTTAACCGAGATGTTTTTAAGATCTTGTAGTACTATAAATGTAAGGAAATGTTACGGTATTTGTACGTAAATGAGCTTAGTTATTATTTTGAATATATTTGAATTAATTTCATATATCGTACGCAGTATTAAATATTATTTCCATTACTGAATTCTGTTCAATATCATTAACAATCTAATGCTGATAGATGTGGATAATATACTTACACAAATAAAGTTCATCAAGAATGCAGTAATTTGAAATTAAAATGAAACAAGTAATCAAAATTAGATTTCGAATATTCTATAATTTGACATGGATCGATGACCATATTTCAATATCAAAAATTCTGTCTCAAGAAATATTAAATACTGAAATTTCAGTCTTTGAATTTTAAGCCTGAAATTTCAGTCTCAGATTATCGAAATGATTCAGGAAACATCGTTTGGATTACATTAAGAAGAAGTTATCTACTATCTGAGCCATCCAGATATAAATAAAGGATGTAATAACAAGATCGTCATCTCAAAAGTATTCTGGGCTTTGGGCAATGTACAGCCCATAGCATAATATGCAATATATATTACAGAATGAATCAAAATGTAATATACTTTTCATATTTCAATCGTGTACTCGTATCAAAGTTTGTAACAAAAATATTTGACAAATAAAACTCTGCTTCACTTCTTCTTTTCATATTGAATCTCTTCAGTACAAAATCCAATTTGGTATCAGAGCGTGAAAGCTTTACAGCATCAAGAAGACTTCAAAAAAGAAAAAAGAAATTCAGCAGCAGAGTAAATTTTGGTTTCTTCTCATCAGATAAATTCTCATCATTTGAGAATAAGATTCATCTAACAAATACCACTGCCTCGCCAGTTTTCATTATCTGGCTGCAATAGTATTCATCGGTGAATCAAAGTTTTGAAACAGAATCAAAAATCAAGAAATCAGAGTCAAGAATTCAGAAATCATCAACACAAATCAAGAAAATGACATTCCATTAAAAAACTCATCAGAAGAACCTCATCCTTGAGTTTTTGGGTGCAACAAACCTGTTTGTGATCAGTTTCCTATTCTTGATTCTGATCTTCGCCAAGAAAATTCTGTTTCTGTCCCTCTACTTCTGTCTTTGGTAACTATCTGTAATCATCATGTCAGAAGAACATTCTGAAACCCCAGTCAGTGGAAGTGCATCATAGCATATCACCAACAATGTGGAGCAATTGGTTAAAACTGTGATTAGCGCTCTAAGTCAATTAATTATTGCGCATATGAACGATGATAACTATCTTTTGTGGAAGCTGCAAGTAGAAACAGCCATCCAAGGATATGGTCTTGAAGGATTCATTCTTGGAACCCTTCCAATTTCTCCAAAATGTATTACTGATTAAGAAAACAAGATTGTTAGTAATGAAGTTTACGTTAAATATCATAGAAAAGACAGATTAATATGTTCATGGCTATTATCCTCAATTAATGCAACCTTGTAGCCACATGTTATAGGTTGCAAAATAGCAAGTGATATATGGTCAACTATTGAAAAGGTCTTTAATTCTCAATCAGCAGTAAAGGTGTTGTTTCATAAAAGACAACTTCACAATATCAAGAAAGATAATCACAGTATGAGGGAGTATCTATTCAAGATTAAATCTATATGTGACATATTAGAAGCCGCCAACCAAAAAGTATCTGATTCAGAGTAGATCATGACCATACTAAATGGTCTAAGTGATGAATATGAAGCCGTGGTGGCTATTATAACATCCAAAGAAATTTACCATCAATAGATGATGTGCATGCTATCTTGTTGTCACATGAGGCAAGAATAGTATAAAGAAACCACAAGATTCTGATCTATCTGCCAATTTTGCTGCAAATTACAAGAGCAAAGGGCAGAATAACAATAAAAATGATCAGCCTACACAAAGAGGAGCATATTCAAATAGATCAAGAGGAAGGGGGAGATGGAACAACAATAACAGACCCAAACGTCAGATTTGTGAAAAACTTGGTCACACAGCAGCATAGTGCTATTTTAGACTGAATCTCAATTATGTTCCAGGTCAAGGATAAAATGATCAAAGGAATTCAAATCATAATGCTAATATAGCTCACATGCAACAAGACACAGGCAACATATCAGATATGAAAGCATCACAAACTAAAATAGCAAGAGCAGAACATGTTCAGGATGAAGATTGGTATCCTGATTCAGGAGCAACCAATCATATCACCAACAATCTGACTAATCTTAATCTTAGAAACAAGGAGTACAAAGGTATGAATACAATACATATGGGCAATGGCAAATCTGTTGCAATTACACACACTGGTAGGTCTTATATCTCGGGTAAAAGACAATTGTATCTTAATAATTTGTTGAGGGTACCACTTATCAAAAAGAACTTACTAAGTGTGTCTCAATTTGCAAGAGATAACAATGTCTATTTTGAATTTTACCCTAATCACTGTTTAGTTAGAGATATCCTAACTAAGGAAATACTTTTGCAGGGTAAATAGTGTAGGGGACTGTACAAGTTCAGTGTGGATAATTCAAGAAAATCAGGCTTTAAAAGAAATTGGTGTAATAACTCAGAAGTCAGAAAATTTGAAAATAATAAAATATTTGATAGATGGCATTGTAAACTTGGACATCCAAATGTCACAATTGATAAGCATGTACTGAATAAGAGTAATATTTCTGTTGATAATATATCACTGCCATACATATGCACATATTGTCAAATGGGCAAGAGTCATAAGCTACCATTCATAGATTCAACAACTCAATACAAAAAACACTTGAATTGGTAGCTACTGACCTATGGGGCCCTGCTCCTATACACATAGATTATGGATATAAGTATTATATATCTTTTGTTGATGCTTACTCTAAATATGTGTGGATATATTTCTTAAAGTCAAAATCTGAAACTCATAATGCAGTTTTATAATTTATAGCTTTTGCAGAAAATCAAACTAACTACAGAGTTAAAAACTTTCAGTCTGATGGTGGAACAAAGTATCTCCCTTTAAAGGAGTTCTTTCAAAACATGGGGATTAATCACAGGACAACATGTCTGTATACATCTGAACAGAATGATGTCATTGAAAGGAGACAAAGACAAATTGTTGAAACATGGCTCACTTTATTAGCACAAGCATCTATGCCTTTCAAATTTTGGCTAGATGCTTTTGCTACTGCAGTTTACCTAATTAATAGACTTCCATCAAAAGTTCTACATTTTAAATGTCATATTGAAGTGTTGTTTAATATTAACCCAGATTATTCAAGTCTTAGGGTGTTTGGATGTCTGTGCTTTCCTTACATCAGACCTTATAATGCACATAAGTTAAACTTTAAATCATCGCCATGTACATTTCTAGGATATGCATCAAATAAAAAGGGATACAAGTGCATAGATAGCAATGGTAAAAAATTTATCTCTAGACATGTGGTATTCAATGAAAGGACTTTTCCTTTTAGAGAAGAGAATATCAAAACCACATGTAAAGTGTATAATACAAAAGAGTCATTACCACCAATATCCTATCCATCACTTGTAGTAATACAGCCTCAGAATGAAGCTGCTTATCAGAATAAGGGACAGAAGGCAAGCCATCCTGACTTCCAAAGTCATGAATTCAGACAGGAATCAGATGATACTCAAACGAGTCAGTGCCTATACCTGATCAATCATCTCAACAAGGAACAAATGCACAACTCATATCACATCAAGCTCAAGTTAATTCACAAGTCAATGACACTGATACTCAAGCAGAAATAGAGAGGGCCAGTCATCAGCAAAAACCAGATGACATCAGACATCATATGATCACAAGATCAAAAAGTGGTATATTCAAACCAAAAGTTTTCAATGCAGTTCTAGATACAGTGGAACCAAGCACACATGAACAAGCAATGCAAAATAAAAACCGGAAAGCAGCAATGCTCAATGAATATGAGGCACTAATGAGGAACAAGACTTGAAATCTTGTTCCCAAGCCAAAAAATAAGAACATTATAGGTTGCAAGTGGACTTATAAGTTAAAAAGAAATGTTGATGGTTCAATTTCTAAGCACAAGGCAAGACTAGTAGCTAAAGGTTATTCACAACAACATGATTTTGATTTTCATGAGACATTTTCTCCTGTTGTGAAACCTACTACTATCAGAATTGTTATTACAATTGCCCTGAGGAGAAATTGGAGAATCAGACAATTGGATGTTAACAATGCTTTTTTGAATGGTGTTTTATAGGAAGAGGTATATATGGAACAACCACATGGCTTCAGACGGAAAGGAAAAGAAGACTATGTCTGCAAATTACATAAAGCAATATATGATCTAAAGCAAGCACCAAGAGTGTGGTTCGAAAAGCTAAAGTATACAATGATCAGATTGGGATATCATCCAACAAAATCTGACAATTCATTATTTACTAAATTTAGCAGTAACAAAATAGTGTATGTGCTAATATACGTTGATGATTTCATTATTACAGGTAACAACAAGCAAGAGATCAACAACCTTACAAAGCACCTAAATCAAATGTTCACAATCAAAGATCTAGGTGATCTAAATTACTTCTTGGGCATAGAAGTCAAAAAGATATATGAAACAACTATTCAAATAAATCAAAAGAAGTATATCACTGAAATACTGGAGAAAGCAAAAATGAATCAAGCCAACTCAATTTCTACACCAATGATAAGCAATGCTCATTTGTCCAAATATAAAGGTGAAACTATTCAAAATGACAGTCAGTACAGAAGCATAGTTGGTGCTTTTCAATATGCAATAATTACCAAACCAGATATTTGCTACAGTGTCAATAAGGCAAGTCAATACATGCAAAGTCCTATAGATATCCACTGGAAGGCAGTAAAAAGGATCTTAAGATATCTTAAAGGCACATTAAACTTTGGTCTAACATTAGAATCAAGCAAAGTCATAAATATCACAGGGTAAGCTGATGCTGACTGGGCCTCTAACCCAGATGACAGAAGATCAACTACAGGTTACTGTATTTACATAGGTCAGACTCTAGTCTCCTGGTGTTCAAAGAAACAACCAACTATGTCGAGATCGAGCACAGAGGCAGAGTTCAGAAGTGCAGCAAATGCTACTTCCAAAATTATGTGGATGCAATCACTATTAAGTGAGTTGCAAATTAAGACACAGAGAAAAACAATCATATGGTGCGACAATTTAAGCACAACACGTCTTACTGCCAATCCTATATTACATGCAAGAACAAAGCATATCGAGTTGGATTTATACTTTGTTCGAGAACAAGTGAGTAAAGAAAAACTAAGTGTTAACCACATACCTTGTACTTACAAACTGCAGACATTTTGACAAAGCCTTTGTCAAAGAAAAACTTCACCTGGTCCAAACAGAGGCTTAAAGTCGAAAACTTTGACAACGGCACTCAAGCCATCAGTCAGAAGAATGATAAAGTTGAAGAATTTCACACTGCTCATGAAGAAGCTTCAAGTCGAAGACTTTGACGAAGCTTCAAGTTGAAGACTTTAACACTCGCTCACTCATTTTCCATAGGAAAGAAACTGAAGCATAAATTTCTGTGGATACACAAGTCCCAACCATGATAATCTAGCAAAGAGTCATCAAATCGTAATCTTTTGCTTTGATATGACATTCATGCATCAAGTTTTGTCTGTAAAGCTGGATCCTTTTAGATCTCATCTTTCCTCTCAATTTTTAGAAGAAATTTATGTAGAAAATCATATAATTTGAGCATTTGAGGATGAGCAAGTGAGCCGCCGCAAACCCTAGATGAGGGAGGGTTTGAGGGAGAGTATCGAAATGATTCAGGAAACATCGTTTGGAATACAATGAGAAGAAGTTATCTACAATCTGAGCCATCTAGATATAAATCAAAGGATGTAATAACAAGATCGTCATCTCAAAAGTATTCTGGGCTTTGGGCCATGTACAGCCCATAGCATAATATGCAATATATATATTACAGACTGAATCAAAATGTAATATACTTTTCATATTTCAATTGTGTACTCGTATCAAAGTTTGTAACAAAAATATTTGAGAAATAAAACTCTGCTTCACTTCTTCTTTTCATATTGAATCTCTTCAGTACAAAATCCAATTCAGATTATATTTAAGACTAATGATTTAAAAGACAGAAATTTTAGTTTCTAATCCGTCTTTAAAAATTATTTAAAGACTAAACAACTTACTTAAAAGACTAGACTCTTCTATCTTTAATTTTTTTTGGTAGAGATGATTCTGATGCAGTATGCACAATTTTCAAACAATGCTGTTGAGCAAATGCATCCCTCGGTCTGTAATTCAGTTCAGTCTCTCTAACTATTACCAAATAAGAATGCAACTAAGATACATGATTTGACATGACGCTAAGAAACAAAATGCATGCTTATTACTAATCTGAACCAGTTAAACCTAAGCGTACATACCTCTCTATTTGTATATTTCAACCAACAAATCATGGGTTTAGCTGATTATGTGAATAATATATATCCAAAGTTCATATTGAGAATTTATGTCTACGTATAAAATTTGATAGCTTTTACATCATTTCCATTATGCCTTTTATATACTAATGAAACCATTAGGAATATAAAAAAATATAATAATAGTATGTATAAAAGTAATTCAAAAATGATAGATTGACCCAACATTACATCATTGTTAACTTGAAAAACTCACAGTAAACGTGTTATTTCCATCTACAATAATTTATCAGCGGCAAAAACTGCCATACATGGTTGCAAGAAACTAGTTTTTTCAGCCCGATCTACCAAATTAAAATGAAAATAGATAATTATATTATATTTGAATAAACCAATCTTCAAAACGAAATGTTTGCTAATATAAGATCCATCTTATAATTCATTATCTTTTATAAACTTGCATAGTACCACCGCTAGCCCATTATATCTACTGAATGCCTACAAACCTATTTATGAATGGAATATTCAAATTCAGTTAGCTAACTGAATTCATATAATGAAGATTTGCATCGGTAGAAAAATGTAATCAACCTTCAAGAAACATAATATAGGGTTATATCACTTATCTGGAACGACGAAATATCAACTTACTGGTTGAATTTGTTACACCAATACTCAAACCTAAAAATGCTCCTATAATGGTTTTCATCCATCATTACAAAATGGTTCGTTAGGTTGAGTATTTTGAGCATAATCCACCACAGCTCCAGCTTCATTTGCGTCGGCTAATAACCGACGCCAGCCGTCACTAGCCGACGCAAGCCGATTCTAAAAACCGACGCAAAAATAGACATCACCACCAAGCATTCGAGTCGGGTTTTGCGTCGGCTTCATCACCACTTTAGTGTCGGTAAGTAACGACTATATCTACGTGGTCATTTTTTTCAAAATTCTGTTTTCCGTAATAAGCTGATTCTAGCCGACGCAATCTTGTAACCACAAAGTCGATTCTAGCCGTCACTAGCACCGACGCTATCCTGTAACCAAAGAGCCGACGCAAGCCGATTCCAACCGATGCAAGACTGAGTTCATCTGTTTATAAACAACTGCTGTTTGCGCCTTCAAACCACAATATAAACACTTTCCGTCGAACTACAACAACATTCAATCTTCCAACACAAGTATAACACTAACCTCTCATCAGTCAAACATAAAATTCACAATTTTCCATCAAACAACAACTATATATCCAAAAACTCATCAATCAAACACAACGTTCATTAATATACATCATACTCAATAATACATATAAGTACTATCAAATAAATCATACATCATTGTCCTACTCATCATCATACATCAAACAATAATAAGTTCAACACAAAACAACACAATAATTTCAATACAAAACAACCTTACCTACTCATCATCTCCACACACATCCTCTCCAGGCATTCTTCCATGCTCTGCCAGGTATGCCGCGATATGCGCATCGAGCTGCTGTGCAAAAGCGTTGCTCTTCCGTCAGTCATTGATCTCCGCAATCTGCTGACGCAACAAAGCTATCTCCTCCTCTGTCTGGGATCTTCTGTAAGCCCTCTGGGACGATATCGCATGTGAAATAGTTAATAGCTAGTTATAATTTATGCTTCATATCATATTAAATGTAGATATTAGTTAATGAAGTAGTTTACCTCCATATTTCCATAACTATATCGCCTATTTCGCGTAGGCGGATGTAAAATGGCGTCCCAAATATGGTTTGACTCCTCAACGGCCAACTCCTCACATCCGGTGGTCTGCGCCACACGTGTCCGCTCCGCCTCATATGACTACTGCGATTATAAATAAAAGTTTGACACGATTTTTTTTTAAATTTACGAGTTTTTTGGCTGTGAAATAAAGTATTATCAAACACTATCATTACAGATAAGCATGCTTACCATTACAGATTGAGATTTGGCGTCTGTCCATCTCTACGAAACATTTTCTTCCTTGTCTGTCCCCTCCACCGCATGTGTGGCAGTAAACAACTCAGCCATCGTAGGCTCGCGATTGCACTTCTTAGACTAAAAATATACATATGAATAAACAATGTTACCAATATGATTAAATAATGTTACAGATATTTATAAACACAATTTATAACTGTATTAAACACATTATCAAACATGTTTTTTCGTTGTGCATCACATCAATATTATGTCGGAGTAGGAGATCTTTCCAGTAGGGTAACTTCCAAAATATACTTTGTTTGCACCAATTATGAATGTCTGATTTACTTGGAATTTCAGTCTGCACTCTAGTTTCATGTATCTTTGGATACTCCTTTACAATTTCATATATTTCTTCGCTTGACCAAATCTTCGGTGGTTGCAAACTCTCTTCTCTGTTAGCTATAAAGTTTTTTCTATCTCTTCTAAAAGGATGATTGAGATGGAGAAAACACCAATGACAATCAAACCATGAAATTTTCTTTCCATACTGTAGCGAAAACGCCTGTGTTTCTTCCATGCAATATGGACAAGCTAGACGACCAGCCGTACTCCAACCTGAAAGCATCCCGTATGCAGGAAAACCACTAATAGTCCACAACAAAGAAGCGAACATACGAATTTTTCTCTCTCGAAATGTCGTACGTTTCAACTCCTTCATTCCATAGCGTTTTCAACTCTTAGATCAATGGTTGTAAATAAATATCGATTCCTTGTGTTGGATCATCAGACCTAGGGACGACAGTAGTGAGAAACATATATGGAGTTTTCATACACATCCATGGAGGTAAATTATAAGGAGTTACGATAATAGGTCATGATGAATATTTACTAACAAACTGAGAGAATGGTGCAAATCCATCCGTACATAAACCGAGTCTGACATTACGGCTTTCGACAGCAAATGTGGGATAATCCTATCGAAATGTTTCCATGCTTCTCCATCAGATGGATGTATCAAAGTTCCTTCTTTCGGTGTTCTCACCCTGTGCCATCACATATGGCACGCTATAGCAGAAGATGCATGTAACCTTTGAAGTCTGGGAGTGATGGGTAAATAATGCATCCTCTTGTATGGAACATCTTTTCCTTTTTTTTCTTGGTTTGTATCTTTCTTCGTTATATATTCTGCATTTTCTAAGCTCAACGTCATCTTTCCAATACAACATGCAACCTTTTACACATGTATCTATCTTTTGGTACTGTAGACCGAAAGCGGGCATAAGTTTTTTCACTTTATAATGACTATCGCACATCAGATTATTGGGTAGCATGTGTCGTTTTGCTACTTGTACAACTGCTGTAAATCCAGCTTCTGTAAGGTTGAATTTTGATTTCATAGTAATGTATTCGGCAGTTACTGATAATTCGGTTCCACTTTTATAACCATCCCACAACGGCCTTTTAGCAGAGTCCAATAAATCATATATTTTTTTAGCTCCCACAGTCAGTTCTTCTTCGACATTTACATCTTCATCGTCATCTTGATCAAACATTGGAAATATTGCTCGTGCTGCATCTTCCACCATATTTTCTATTGGATTCATCATAACATTATTATCATCTAACGCTACAGGATTAGGTGTGGGTGCAAGAAGTTCTCCATAACGATCCCACAAGTAATAATTCGGCACAAAACCATTTTTATACAAATGTACTTCAACTATATCTACCTTCCAATGCTTCAAATGTTTGCACTTAATACACGGGCAACGAAGTTCTTTGTAATTACGATTATTAGATTTAGCGAATCTAATAAATTCTTATACACTGTTATAGAAATGTTTCTTTATTGAACCTTTCATACCAGTTTTGACTTCATACATCCAACTACGGCCGAGAAAATAATCGAACATTTTTCCTGATTTGAAAATATATATTAGAAACACAATAAAGTTTATCGTTTATTAATCCAAATAATCAATTCGATTTATTTTTTGCTTTTTTGCTTTATTGTTTAACTTTTATGGTCGACCATCCTACTTCCCATTAAAAATTCAATAAAGTAATTACATTTCGTAAATCATATCATTTTAAACGGTTCATAAAATTTCGGCAGCACTTCCCCTTTGTTCCCTATATCGTACACAAATACGTGTACACAGAGAACAAAACAGAAGTGCTATCGAAATTTTGTGAACCGTTTAAAATGATATGATTTACAAAATGTAATTATACTTTATTATATTCGTAACTTGTCCAATACAAAGACAATGACAAATATTGTATCAGATGAATATAGATGTCCGTTCTATGAAAAACCGAACAACTATATAACGATCATATACAACACTTGTCAGACGGGGCCAAAATTTCTCTAAGGGGTTTAAAAAATAAATTTTTTATAATTAAGAATATTCATTCAACTATTTAAATATTTATTAACTAAATTTGAAATTTTACAACGTAATTTAACTTTCGTTTAACTATTTTAATTTTTAATTTGCCGATTATGTAAACTAAAATAAGTTGTTCACACATATAATTAGTAAAAATAGATTTTTTATACTAAATCAACTAATACCTTTTATCATCAACTAATGTATACCATTAACATCAACCCATACGCAATAATCAACAATTACAGATTGATAATCAACTCTTTTCGCAAATTTCCCTAATTTCAAGCTGACAATGTCAAAATTATATTTCCAAACCAATCTAAAACAGTAATATCATCGAATAATACGAACCAATCTTCAATTTCTAATCTATCATCAACTAATTTCAAAATTTAGGGTTTAAATCATACCTCAACAAAACTGAAATCGGGAAGAAAGGAGATACCGGAGAGCATTGGAGAGCGTCGGGGGCTAGATAGTAACTAGAGACGGGGGTGACGGAGGCGGCTGCGGCGGGTGACGGGGAGGAGGGTTTTGGAAGAGAAAATGAAGGGAAGAGAATGAGTAAAGTGTTTGCGGGTTGATGTTTCTGTAATGCGATATTTCGTCGGCTAGAATCGGTCGTATTTTTTAGCCTATTCTAGCCGATGCAAAGCCTTGACACTACACAGGCCGATTCTAGTAGTGCAGCAATATTTAAGGAAATTCATTCAATAAATTTTGTTCATATACTTGATAACTTGATGTACATAAAACGCCAAACACTCAAAATAAATAAAAAAAAATAGTACACATGTGGATAAACTAATAAATTAGCAAATTCATCACATGTGGATAAATTGAGAAATTAATTGTGGATAAACTCAAGGGTGGATCAACTAATAATAATGGTGGATAGAAACAAAATTGCCCATTTTTTAACATATACGTAAAATCTTATATATGCATATTAAATTAATATTTAGAAATACTATAATATATATATATATATATATATATATTAATGTGAATTATAATTACACACCCACTTCGCCATAAAATAACTTTATTTATTTATTTATTTTAAACTTGCAATTTCAAAATTGTTCTATGAAAAATCCTTTTTTGTTGATTTTTGTACGAAAATGAATCTAAAATTATTTTTTTATTTTCAAAAATAATTTTAAACATGTACATTTTATTGAATATTCACATATATATTTTATAATACACACACACATATATATAATTTGGTACCATATTTAAATTGATTATTATATATATATGGAAATTTTTTTGTCGAAAACTACAGAATATATATATCTTAATGAAATATAAACAAATGCTTTACATAATTATATTTGTATATTAAAACCGATTTTATTTAAAATCATTTTTAAATATTATAATATTCAAAAAATAATTTCTTTTAACTTATGGCCAAGAGCTATATGTATGTAATAACATATAAAAAAGTTTTTGATATATATTAAAAAAATTGATACCTAATATATACATTTTCATCCAACGAAGATAACACAAATATATATAGATTTATGATAATTCATATATTAACTAGAGCACATATATAATAGATGAGCAATATATATTTATACATAATTGTAAAAAAATATTTACCTTAACCAAGGCCTAGTTGTGACACGTTGAAAAGATGAATCCAAAACTCCTTGAATCAGTATCCAGAATCTATTAAAAGCTACCAATCTAAAATCAACAACAACCGATCTTCTTTTTATATTTAAGTTATGTTTTAAATGCTTGAAAAATTTGAGGAGAAGGACAACGGATGGCAGGTCAAGGTCTGGTCTAGAAGGAGCAAAATATAGAGAGAGTGACAGTGGAGTTTAAGGTGTTTAAGTAACAAAGATAAAGAGGAGCAAAATGGGGATCAAGATCGACACTTTCCTCTTACCTTTTCCTACCTTTTCAATCATTATTCAAGCCCTAACTCCAGCCCCTATGGCTGGTCACTACAACCCTCTTCTAGGTCTTCAAATTACTTCAAGCCCGATCAAATAAATATGCATTTAAATCTAATTCAAACGCTAATCGATATCGCATATCGATACGTGTGTCTATAACTATATATACACACTATTTAATATTGATCAACAAAAATTAAATAAATTTTTATAATTAATTGATTTAATTAGTTTATAACAATTATAATTAATTAAATCAGGTGATAATGGGAGTATTCAGCGTTTCAGTTATATGCCTCTTAGGTGTAATTTTGATCGACGACTTATATCGAACAATTAAAATATTAACGTTCATACATCATCTTAGATAGTGGAGTGACAACATGGCCATATTTATTGCTTACATAGCTTCGTAAATATAAGTTTACTTGTTTTAAGCATTGCCCTTGGTTGATAATTATTTACACCACTTCTCTTCTTTAAAACTATATCGCATTAGAACTTATGGAATTTAGTAATGGTCAAAATTCCAATATCGTCATTATTCAACTTTATAGTCTAAACAGAAAGTCTTTGGTTCAATAATAACAATTATCATTAAACGAACTGCTCAGGATAGAGATTTTGACTTTGAGTGGGACTTCAATTGATCATGATACTAACCTCGTATAACTAAGTAGATGAATTCTCTATTGAATAGCATCTCGCTTCCAATGCTTCCACTCAAACCAACTTTAGTCATTCAATAGACATCATGCCATGATTTAACTATAATCAAAGTAAAGTTTCCATAATATTGAAGCTCGATGGTATTCTCAAGTCGAGGGGATTGTGAAATATTGTCACATCGATATTTTCTGGTTGACCGTAGTTATATTAACCAATAGAAAACTATAGAGTGGGTCATCTCATTGTTATCCAATAACTATCAGAACGTAACCCCTTGGTGCCCTAGCATCCATGAGTAATAAATATATTACCCAATATTTGAAGAGCTTTACATACTCTTGCCTCAAAGGATGCATCAATATTCAGTTTTGATACATCTTGGCTAGGAATATTTAAAATGATGCGTTTATTATATTATGATCAATTTCTCATGATTACAACACCTTGTAATTACTATCACAAAACGCATGCATTTTCTATTAAATATAGTTTTAATTAAATAATAATTAATAACATATTATATTAAGTCTATAATAGAAAGAAAAACATCTTTTATTTCGAAAGAGATTTTATTAAAAAGGTAATAATTCGTAATAAATTATATAATTGCCCTTATGACATAACTTTAGCTCTATCAATCTCTCACTTGCACTTGGAGCTAATTATGGAATCTCTATCACATCCCTTCATTTAGTTTGATGAGGAATGATTGAGTTAGACGCTTCATGAATGGATCTACTATGTTGTTTTAATTATCTACTCTATCAATTAACTCTCTCTGATACCAATAAACCACATTTATCATATGGAACTATTTAGAGTTTATTTATTGACTTCTAGTGAGCTCTTTGGTATCATATAACAATGATTTGTATTTTTAATACTTGGAATCATGCCTAGCTCAATTATAAATTTACGCATTTATATTTATAAGTTGCTTTTATTGTGGTGTTATTCAAGGTATTTAGCATTTTCATTGAATTAGCCACAACCTCTTGTTTGGAATGTTTCCAACTTAAAGCTCCTTTAACTAAGATTTGAACCTGAATTTAATATTCATATATTATACTCAATATCTATTATGAAATTTGAGTTCGTACACTCCTTCATAAGGAGTTCATTTTTCTATAAACAATTCTTTAGTATTTCGTAAATATTTGAAAACACTTTAAACTACTGTTTATTGATTTTAATTTGGATTTAATATTTTCTCCATGTATCAAATTAATTAGCTTATGATATTATAGACAATACAACATTTATTATAATTCCTATTATCAATACATAAGGATTAAAGAATCCATCTTACATTTTCCATTCTAAACATTTTAATAAGGTGTCTTCGCATATCGTTTGGGACATTCCCAACACTTTTTATATCAATTATAAAAGATACCATTTACAAATCCAATGTTGAGTATTAAACAACCAAACTATAATGATTTTAACTCTAGAACGTCATTAATAATCATAAGTCCATTGTTTGCCTTTTAGAAATACCTTAGTACCTTTAATAGTTCTTCCTTATGGACACACACTTTCTTTGCATTTGGACTGAAAATCAAACTATTTGTTATTCTATTAAAATACTTACTTAATTTCGATGCTATAAAATGATACTTTCATATCATTTCTTGGAACTTTTCTGAAAACTCACAAACTTAATATGGCTCCCTCTAATTTTGAGACACTTTGGTTGTTACGTGCAAATAGTCTATTCTAAATCATTATTTAAAAATTTTCTATTTTAATGCATATGTGTCAAAACACAAAGTCGTACAAAATGATAATTTTATGAGTAAATCCAAATTAACTTAAGCAAGTCGAATGACAAATCTATTATGTAAATTTCAATAATTGAAATTTACGATATTATTCTTATCAACATTTCTCATTATATTCCAACTACATTAGTCTTGCTTTTGAAGACACATTCATTGTCGATGGACATATCCTTTCAGATAAAACTACCAAAATTGTATTTTTATAATTTATTTGGAAATCGTTTGGATTTGTGCACCATACAATATGGTATGGTCAATACTCTTAATGGTTTAATTGACAACTTAGGATTATTTATTCTCGATATTGATAAAAAAAGCCACAGTCTCTCTTTACTGTGAGTGAATACTTATTAGACATTCTAATGCATTTTGCTCACTTAGGTTAGGTTAGTTCCATTTCATCCCACATAATCAATTTTATCTTTGGATCGTATCTAAATCCAGTTTACTATCAATAATTTCTAAAAGAAATTCCTTCTTTACAAAGTTAGTATTTCTTGAAAAACAATTGTACTTAGTGCAAGGAATAGGTATTCACAAACATTTTATGAATTGACTCATATATAAAACTAATTTGGTTTAGTTTACAATACTTAGGTTCAAAATATATTGGTTATTCAATGACTATCTTTCCCGAATATCTGTTGGAGAGATTCAAACAAGATCCCTCATGTACAATTATTACATGTAGTCATTTCACATGCATTACCTGCCATCTTCTTAGCCTAGGATATGTTAGGGTTTCTTATAAACTCTTATCTTGATGATTCTGCAAACCATTCTTTTAGATGAAATTAATATAAATCTTGTGTATTACTCTTAAGTACATGACCTTGTAGGAAAATAGCTCACTCAACTACACTCAAAGTTAATCATACATTGTCCAACAATGTTCGATTACACCTTATCGATACATCATTAGGTATCTTAAGGTGGAGTGACTTTTAAGATTGAATCTTTATTCATTTTAGGTACATTCAGAACACTTTTAATAAACTTACATATTCGATCAAATCGAATCATTTTATTTTCTATCGCAAATAATTTCATTTACTTCCATTTTATATTCTACGAACTTATCATAGACATGTTACATATAACGATCCGTAAACTCGTACCCCTTAAGTCGATACTATTCTTCAACATATCAACTCAAGGAGAACGGAAATACGAACCATTGGGGTTAAGAAAGAAAGAGATAGAAGAAGAAGAATAGAAAACAACATCAGAATCTAACCATCGCGGTGAAATGAAATATAATAGATAATAATAAATCTTTACACAAAAGAAAATTATATCTGTTTATACATACATCACCAGAATACATCATCAAAGTTCAAGACATCAATAACATACAATCTGGACAGTCATATAAACTTGTCCTCAAAGCTGGATACACAGCGGAATAATAATCAAGTAAGGAAGTACGTATCGCATCCAGCTCGTCTCCTGAGCTCCACAGCATCTTTTCTTGTATTCTATAATACTCGGTCTGACCCGAGCATTATAGTTAAATAACACCCGAGTCAGTCTGGAAAACCAGCGTGAGAAATCACACTCAAATTGATTATTAAGTTTCAAAAATCCTTTGAAAATCAAAAGCATCTCGTAAGACCACGCCACAAATAAACATGTCGGGATTTTACCTTACGATAGCTAAAACGTTTTTTTATAAAATCCTCTGATATTATAATAGGGTCTATATACAAATACTTATTCAAATAGTAAATTCCAGATACTAGCCACAAAGTGGGTAATACAAACAAAAACCATAAAAGGCGCGTAGGGAGAATGGATTTTCAACTAATGACTTAGCACTGGGGTACCACCTGTCACACTACGTGGCCTAGATCATCGTACCGAGGATTACTTCCAATCCCCTGCAACACAAGACCGGGACGACCCCTTACTGGATAATCCCGAGTAAGATCACCCCGTGGTTGGGATCAACAACCGCACCACTAAGCCGAATAAAAGGGCGTCTAGACAGGGATGACCTCACCCTAATGGGCGCTACCCACCTAGCCTTGCTGCATAACCCCTGATTTTCGGTCATTCCTGGTTGATGAGGCTTGAGGCTAAGCGTTACCTTTTTAGATCGTTTCATTTAGAATGCTTATCGTCCACCTGACGATGTTCTGAAAGCATTCATCCATACAAGTCCGTCCCGGGTTCAAACGCAACCGAATGCACTATTCCTACTACATCGATTTTGGAATCATCCTCAGGATTAGTAGCGACTAGCCCTTGCACTTCACCGCTTCACCTTCGAATCCAAACTCGCCTTCCTCACGAAAAAGTACAAACCGGATCGAAGTGGTTTTCGAGAAATAAATCCCGATCCCGGTCTCTTCGAAACGATCAGCGCATTGGCCAATATTGATAGTCGGTTATTTAACTATCAATTAACATTCACAAACAACCAACCAACATAAATAATTTCACCAAATTATTTATTAATCCTCAAAATATCTTCGCAAGATATATTTCTATTTTCAACCCTTTTGAAAATAGTTTTCAAACCACACTTTCAACATGAAATAAATTTCCAAATATTTATTTCCACTGAAAACACCAAGCACAAAAACTTTAGATTTTTAAAATAATTTAAAAAACTTTATTTTTAAAATATCCTTTAAAACATTTAAATTAAAACTTACTTAATACTTATTCAAAATATATACTTTAAGAATATTTGAAATAAAACTACTTTGTACAATATAAAACTGAATTTCTAACTTTTAAAACATAATACCAAGTCACCTTTAAATAATTACTATGATAATAAATTTGAAAAATACTTACTTCAAAATTTAAACATTTAGAAATAATAAATTTTCTAAAATATGCTTTGTAAAACAACATTAAAGCCTTTAACTTATATTTAAAAATTAACTTCGAAAACGTACTTGGCTATCCAGGGAAATATACTTCTCTTTACATCCTTTAAAAATAAATCACTATTTATTTTTAAACAAATTTTCTCATTTCCTTAATAAATCCCCACCGTGAACTTATTCTTTCAAATATCCACTAATATATTGTTTTGCTTTTATAAACCCAAGTTTATAAATTTCATAGTCACATTCTCCTTTAAATTCCCAATTTCAAACACTTAAATCAATTTACAAATTGATTTCCAATTTACTCCATTTTGAAATAAATTCCTTCACTTACTGATTTATTTCAAAACCCATTAACTTCAAATATTTATCTTTTAACTGAAAAATACCAATTTCAGATTTCCAAAAATTCCTTCTTTATCCTTTTAAATAAATTTAAGCCTTGAATTTTAAAATAAATTCTTTATCCCTCTAAATAATATCACTTAAGTTTTATAATTCATTATTTTCCTGTTTATTCAAAATCTCTTTTTCCATACTCGAAATTATTTATTAGGATTTTAAAATCTATTCTTACCCAGTTCATTCTTAAATTTATTCAAATGTTCTATGATTATTTTACTTAAAAATTCACTCTTTTATTTTCTTTTCAAAAATCCAATTCTATATATTTTGATAATTCAGTGCACCGAAATATATTCAAGCAAACTATAGCATACAATATTCCAATTATCAATATAATTCATCACAGAATATCAAATATTCATAACATATAATATTAAACAATTTAAATAATTTTGAGGAATCCAGTTGGATCCCTCCAACCTTTTTCCTTGCATCCACAGATGTTAGCACAATACCAATTCCACTTCGAGGTGGAATATCGCAGTATATGGGATTAATATAATATCATCCGCTATTATGGATGCATAAGGTCTCATCCGCTATATAACGCGGGAAAACAATCACTCCAATATATGCTATATACTACTATATATAATATAGCACATCAAATCAATTCAATCGTTCAACCAATTATTTAAATTTAAATTAAAACCAGATGAGTGAGATTAACTCACCTTTGCTTTTATTTTGCAATCCGACCAAATCCAGATTGTTTCCTTCACAATTTTAGACCTTGTATAGACATTTATAATTTATTAACATTTGAAATAGTCTAACAATAAATTACTATTTAATAAATTTAATTAACTAATGATTTCATTTTAAGCTAGAAATTTCCATTTTGAAATTATATACACACATATAAAAATAATCTATATACATCTCATAAATCTAATTTATATAGATTCTTTCAACATTTAAAATTCCTATATCTTTCAAATTTTATTTATAAAATAAATTTTCTTTTTATATAAATTAAATCCCAATGGAAAATAAAATGTCCTTCTAACTTATATATCTACTAAGTTAAAAAACAGAATGGGTTTACTGAAAAGTATATCTATTTTCTTTCTATACGTATATTCTCTTCTTTTTTTTAAATCAAAAGAAAAATAAACTGTAAGCTAGAAAAATACCTTACCGACCTTACAACAATTATCACCTCGCGTCGAACGCTCCTGGTAACGTACTCTCCTCCTTGTGTGACCACTAAATCACGACCACTTCACTCGAATGCCAGTACCCCCTAGTCATTAGCGACCCCTCCTCCATAGCCCGAGTACGACAGAGTATGAATTTCCCTCATACAACGCGAACCCACCGACCACCATAATCGATGCCGAGCCTCAAAGCACGATGCTGCCGCATCTCACCTTTACCCAAGCTCGCCGTTGCTTCGCCAAATCGTGCTCGCGGTTGATCTTCACTCTATTTCGATTGGAATGAGATTTGGGAAAAATTGAAGGAACAACATTATTATAAACTCGGCCCTTGATATATGAATTCTGAAAGGGGAAAGAGGGATAAATTCGAACGAAGAAAACATTGCAGACATTCTCTCTGCTCGATTGTTTTAGGTATTAAACTGGGAAAAGCTGATTTTATTTTCATTGAAAACCTTCTGCGTGCTTGACAAAAGAAGAGTAAAAGGAAAATCAAGATTTAGGCCGAGGCCATGATTCTTTTCTTTTGAAACTTTGAATCAGTAATTGCTTTTATAAATGAAAAGGGGAACGATGATTCTATTTTTAATTATTCATTTTTCAGTAATGTGCATTTGACAATTGCGTGATGTTTTTAAAAGAGGAAGCATGATTTTGAAAGGAAGTTGGCGTGCTGTCTTCTGGCTGCTACAGTGCTTTGAAAAGCAAAAGGCTGATGAGAAGGAAAAAGTTTTGATGTGAATAAAATTTTCAGCTAGTGTTGGCTAGTATATAATTTTTTTATATTATTAAATTCAAATTGTCTCGATTTACGTAGCTTAAAATCATGAACCCCTATCGATGCGTGCCGCTAGGTGTTTATAATGTTATACCCCTATTCCGAACGCAATGGAAAAGGTTTCGAATCCTAACTCGATCGTATGGAGAAAATAGCTTTTTAGACTTAGTTATTATATTAAATTTCCATATAAATTTCAGCGCGTTTATCCCTCGTACGATCACTCGACAACTCCAATCACTACAAAATATGAAATCCGATAATAATACAATATTACGGATCCAATGGAACTAGTTTCGTCGAATTCCAAGACCGTGCCTCGGAAGGCTATTTTTAAATATCGATTTAACTATATTTTTTAAAACTGAACAAATTACCTTTAACTTCAATTTTATCACTTATATTACTTCCAGTATTATTAATACAAATTTTATAAGCCATTAAATTATTTTTAACAAGCATGAAATCCCAGATTTCATACTTTACCCAACTTTAAATTATTTAATTCAAAATTTTAATTATCAAATAAATAGTGATGTTTGGAATTCAAGTTAAAATTAACCTTTCAATTATCTAAAATCAATTAAATATTCCAATTTCAAATGCCTAAAAATTCCGGGTCGTCACATTCCTCCCCTCTTGAAAGAATTTCGTCCCCGAAATTACTAGTTAAGAAGAATGGTCCAATATCCGTTTACTTTTCCCCAAAACCAATAGTTTCAAACACTTCCCAAAACAATCTTTTTATTAAAGGCACATTATCACTCTTACTAACTTCCCATAATCTCCCATAGTTTTCAAACAATATTATTTACTCCACTTATTCAAATTTAAATTTAAATTCAAATTTAAATTATCAAAATTTTCTAACTCCCTAAATTTTCGAAATATTTTGCCAGCGTCTCCTTTACGTGGCTAGCTCGGAACAACTAAAAAATGCCTCTACAGGCTCCCAAATTCCAAAAGAAAAACAAAAGAACAAGTGGCTAGGTCAAAAACCCAATCAAATTTCATACAGAAATTTAAACACATACCTTTTTGTCGAGCAATTCAAATTTATTTTCTGAAATCAAAACCAATTTTCCTTTTCCTTTATAATACCTGTAAACCTTACATAGAAATAATATCCAATCACAACATTCAAAATCATATTATTGACTTCTTTACAAAATTTCAATATCTATTCATTCATGCCTATATGATGTACCTATATATTCGTACGCAATACCGAATCCGATCGCTTGCTCGATCACACAATCTCATTTCCGAACTAGTATCATACATCTGACTTCCTAGTGCGGACTCAGATCTGGTTTCTTGATCAGAAACTGTCATTCTCCTTGCATAGTCATAACTATGATAGAGAATTTCTAGAATCAATCAAAATCCATATCCAGGGTTCGCCGTCGAAAATCGAGTGAAAAATCCTAACTCGGATCGATATAGCTCTCTCGAAATTCTATGCTTGATTCTGGATGAAATTGCTTTGCGAATAAAATAATATACATACATCCTACGTATGTATCTCAACTGATTATCAACTATATCAATTCCCTTTTTTATTCACATTTATTTGATTTCCATTCACTTATTCACAATTATCACTTTTATTAAATCTTCATTCAAATATTAACTTAGAATATATTCCTAATACCAAATTTTACTCAAAAAATCACCATTTCTTTCTTAAGTTTAATATAAGCAATCTATATGCTTCTTCATTCAATTTAAATGGTTTGCAACTCAATTGTTTACATTCAATTCGTATACAACTTCATTCAATTTAAATGGTTTGCAACTCAATTGTTTACATTCAATTCATTTTTAACCCAAACAACTCACATTTATTTCAGTTGATTCCAAAAATCTATTTTATTTACCTTTACCAATTCATAGAATTTTTATTTACTTCCATTTAAGTCGAACGACTAATTTATTCTATGCAATTTGACGATATTCACTTAATAGAATATCTATTTTAGTCTTTTTCCACATCCAATTGATTCCAACTAATTTCTAGTTTATTCGCCAACCGTACATCTTAAAATCATTTCATTGAGCTTGACAACATTCGATTCTTATATTATTGACCACTTTACAAATTAATTTAACCCAAGCTTTTATTTAATGACCTTCCGTTCTTACTTATTTACAAACCATTCACTCGCATTTCATTCATTCCTGCGTTGATTTCTTTTAAACCCATTCCATTAAGCTTGACAGCATTCCATGCTAATGTTAATAACCATTTCCCAAATTCAGTTTCATTCACGACTCATTTAATTCAATTAGCCATTCTCATAATCCATTTAAATTTTTAATTCCATTCACAATTTGTTAAAATAATATCCAAGGCCATATTTTATTTATCCATACTCGAATTGGTCTTATTTCAGCTCAAATCATTCTTATTTTAATCCAATACCATAACAATTTTAATTCATGTTTAATTCACTCACAATTCCAGGTTGAATTTCTATTTATAACTCGAGCTTTATTTACAAATCCATCATTAACTCAAATTTCAACTTTCATTTATCCAACTAGTGTTCCATTTCCATATTAAATAATTAATTATTCAGTTGGCCCACTTCCAATTTACAATTCAATCTTTGATTTTTATCTTCAAAAATCATTTTATTACTTGAGTTCAATCTAATTTATAATTCAATTTTAGATTTCTATTTCCCTTTCCAAAATACCAAAATATTCCAAACCAACTCCAAAGTTTAAACCATTACTAAAATGTTCCAAATTCAATTTTGACTATATATATATCAGACTATTCCTTTGAATTTTCAAAATCAAACAAAATTTCGCAAACAACATTAATTCAAAACATCCAAGTAGCAAATCCCCTCTTGGAAACTTGAAAATGAACACCAATGATGTCGCGATCATCATCGGAATTATTTTCCAACGACCGAAAAGAGTTCAATGCTTTTATCTCTTTAAAATCCCTTCAAATATTTTTAAATTCCAAATCTCACCAGACTCCAAATCTAATTCAAAAATATTTCTCAAATAATACCACTATTATTTCTCCAAAACCTTTTGAAAACCACTTTCAAATCCAAAGGAATTTTAAATTTCTCAAAATTTCAAATCCCATTTATTTTATTAATTTATTCCTTAATCTTTGAATATAATTCCAATTCCTTATTCAATTCTCATACAATAATGATGATAATTTAATATTATCATCCTAACAACCAAGCATCCATATATAACTATAATAATTTACGAAATAATTATTTCCTTTATATACAAAAATAATTTGGGTAAAATTATTTCATTTACCCTGTGACGCCCCACCTCTATACCCACGCTAGCCAAGGACACTACGGGGTAATGCCGTCAACTAGCACGAAGAATAAGGCTGTTGAGGAGGGACCATCCGTGTAATGGCTTTGTGCGAGCACAGATATGTCAGATAGTATAACATGCATTTTCTTTTCAACAGGGAATCCGACATGCCAACACGAACTCAAAGCTACTACACAGTGGCTATAATATCTTCGGAAACAAATATAGAAATATCATAACACAAATCAGTCATAGATAATTCATATCACAAAGGCGGAAAAAGATATGAATGTTACACATGAAGGTGTACATCCGAGTAGTGGTCAAACAAGATCCACAATATCACAAAAGGATAGTTACAAGTGCTAGACAAAAGAATAAGAATACATCCAGGAGTCTATATCTCAAATGTATACAACAAAATAAACTACTAATCTAAATAGTTAGCTAAAAGTCAGAATAATAACTCCAGAAGAGGAGTCAAGTAGAAGCACCTGCAACATCTCGTTCTGACCCGAGTATTATTTAATAAGAAAATAATAAACGGATCAGTCTAACTATAAATATCAGATGAAATGATATAGAATAAGAGATATGACAAAAACATATAATAACCATAAAGCCATACTGTGATAAGTATGCAATTGAAAATCAACTAGGGATTAATCAATATCACAAGAATCTTCTCAAAGATCAAAAGAAATGTCATACTCTTTATTTTCAATCACTAAACCATAAATATTGACAAAAATGTCAATGCCAATCACAAAAGTTAATGACACACAAATTCACCAATTCACAAATATTGATAAAACTTATCAATGTAAATCGCAAAAATTGGTGAAACACAAATTCTAGGAATCATCAATGGAAATCCAGAAATCACAAGAAGGGGGAGGCCTATCACAAAACGGGAGTATGAAAACTCACCAACACGTGTATCACAAAACAGAACACTATTCCATGGTTGCTAACCATTAGTTTTGAGCCGAAGCTCCACAAAACGGCCCGAAGACCATGGGTCGCTACCCCACCAAATTGAGCAAAAGCTCCACAGAAACGGCGTTAAATCTCCCTCGTAGGCAAAGAGACATCGCACATTGCTACTCTAAATCACAAAAATGATCATCATCGATCATCAAGAAGTGTCAATTACACTAAGTTAGTAAATATATGAGCTTAGCTTCATGTCCCATAACCACTAGCTTAACTTAAATATTTATGAACAAATTGTAAGTCTCCACTCGAAAATTGTCACAAGAGATTCAATCGAACAAGTCCAAGAATTAACCGACGAAGTAAACGCAAGCGTTTCATACCACTTGTTTTACTAAGCCGTTTAATTAGATTTCTCATACGAGTGAGGTAAAGGTTTGTATATGCTAGAAGATTGGAAACGGTTTAAGAAACGATCTGTGTAATAAAATAGTCTTGAAATCGTTTTAATGGAAGAGTTTTGATATTTACTACTAGTATTGAAACCTTTATATTTTTAAAAGTGACAAATCACAGAAATGATTGTAGAAACAAACAATCACTAAAATTCACATACGAAGACATGAATTAATTCCAAAGAAATCGATATCAAATCCATCAAAATGGATATTTCCCAGAAAATCCCAAAATAGAAGTCATCAAAGTCGAATAACAATTGATACAACAAGTGGGAATAAAACCCGAATCGATTAAATTTGGAACCGTAAACAAAATAGGCAAAAATAGGCATAATAGGCAATTAGGAGCAGGTCAGTCGACTGGCTCACTGAGTTCAGTCGACTGAACTCAGTCCCGGAAAATCCACGGGATACTGGTCAATCGACTGGACTCAGTATGCAAGTCGACTGGACCAGAGCCTGGAAAGTGCTCAGGTAGCAGGTCAGTCGACTGGCCCAAAATTCCAGTCGACTGGAACCTGTTTCCAGCACTTCCAAGCCTATGTAAATGAAGGCTAATTCCTTCCAAATTGCAATCAATCGAGCAATGACACTAGGAGTTTACGCGGATCAACTATCTAGCCCAATAGGCTCTTCGATGCATCACCAAAAGCATGTTCAAACAACAAAGCTATGATTTTTAACGATTTGAACTCAAAACACTAAAAATTGGAATATTCACAAAACCAATCCAAATCAAAATCAAATGCACATGAATAAGAGTTAGGAATTCATATCTAACAATCAAGGATTGTTATAGACATAGATGTGAGATAAAAATCTCACCTTTTCACAAAAATAAGGAAGGAGAAGCTTGAAAGCAAAGGAAGATCAACCACACTTCAATCTCAACACAGGAAGCTTGAATCTAAGCTTAAAAGAGAAACATTTCCCAAATTAGGTTTAGGAATTTTCTGAAATCAAAGAGAGAATGAGTTGGAGAAGAAGGAGATGATACTTACCAATGCTTCTCTTTGAATTTGGAGCAAGAACTTGATTTGCAAATGAAAACTAGGGCTTAGGATTTTAATTCTTTTTTCCCCATTATTCTCTTTAGAATTGAAAAGATAAGGAAGATGGAATGAATGAAGAGAAGTGGTTCAGTTTGGGGTATTAAGTTGGCTAGTGGGTTGAACCCAAACCCAAACCCAAACCCAAAGTGAAAAGGTCAAATTTCTAGCTAGCTCCAAACATATCAAAGTTTATACTAAAAAAGATCGCAAACGTCATTTTGAACTCAATGGAAGGGGTCTTGAGTCTCAATTCGACTATTTGCAAAAAGTAGGTTTTTGGAATAAAATCCGACGAACGATGAAATATTTAAATAAAATATTTAAATATACAATCGTAAAATATGCGGGTTGTTACAGACTCCCCTCCTTAAAGAAATTGCTTCCTCGCAATCTTAAGAAATAAATGAATCGAAAAGTAACAATCATAAAAGCATATCAACATAAAAGAAGAAATTCGGAATAAGAAGTTCACCTCAAAGAGCACAAGAAAGTAAGTCCGGATGTGTTCGCTCAATGAATTCTCTGGATTCCCAAGAACAATCCTTAGGATTTGAGTACCATTGAACTTTCACAAGAGGAACATCTTTATTTCGAAGGCGTTTAATCTCCGAAGCTATGATACGAATAAGACGTTGCTCGTAAGTTAAATTAGGCGAAACTTCAATTTCTTCCACAACACCGGGCTCAAGAATAGAATCGGAATCTCGAAGGCATTTCCTAATTGAGAAACGTGAAACACGTCATGAATAGCAGAAAATTGAGCCGGTAATAAGAGGCAATAAGCCAAGGAACCAATACGTTCGGTGATGGGAAATGGACCAATATATCGAGGTGCTAACTTTCCCGATCGACTGAAACGCACAACACCCTTCATAGGTGAAACACGAATAAACAAAAAATCTCCCACAGAAAATTCTAATTTCCTTCTTCGGTTATCGGCATAGGATTTTTGTCTACTCTGGGCCTCTTTCATCCTATGACGAATAAGATCAATCTTTTCTGTGGAATCACGAATAAAATCTGGACCTAAAACCAGCTTCTCACCGGCCTCAAGCCAACAAGAAGGAGAACGACATGGCCGACCATAGAGTGCCCCGAAATGTGCCATACCAATACTAGATTGGAAGCTATTATTAGAGGAAAACTCAACAAGATAAATATGATCTTCCCAACTTCCACCAAAATCAAGAACACATGCATGAAGAAGATCTTCAAGAGTTTGATTCACACGCTCGGTTTGTCCATCGAATTGAGGATGATAAGCGGTGCTAAAATTAAGCTTCGTTCCCAAAGCTTTTTGAAGACTCTTCCAAAATCCACTAGTAAACAATGGATCACGATCACTAACAATAGAAGAAGGAACTCCATGCAATTTTATAATTTCTTTAAAAAAGAGCTTGGCCAAGAGAGGAACGGTCGGGTTAGACCGAACGAGAATAAAATGGGCGGATTTAGTAAGCCTATCAACTATTACCCATAAGCTATCATGACCCGAACGAGAACGGGGAAGGCCGTCAATAAAATCCATGGAAATTTGATCCCACTTCCAAATTGGAATTTCCAAAGGTTGCAATAACCCACCGGGCCTCTGATGCTCGGCCTTGACAAGTTGGCAAGTCATGCAACACTTGACAAAGTTAGCAATATCAGATTTCATTCCATCTCAATAATAAAGTCGCTTCATATCCGCGTACATTTTACTACTACTGGGATGAATGGTAAATTTAGAACGATGGGAACCTTCTAAAATGTCTTTACGAAGATCACTAATATTTGACACGATAGGCCCACCAAATTTTCGAGTACCGCCACGAGAATCAATATCAAAGTCTTTCAAACCTTCAATATCAATTTTATCCCTAAAATTTTGGCCAAGAAGAGCCAATTCGGGATCTAGCTTTTGAGCTTCAAGAATGCGATCTAAAAGAGAAGGATGAACCTCAAGGCTACATAAAACAAGAGATGAACATAAATCGAAAACACGATCTCGAATCTCACAAGTGGATAAAACCTCAAGATCATTCTATTCAGATATCATCATGGAAACAACCGCTCGTTGCTTGCGACTAAGTGCATCGGCAACACGATTTCCCTTTCCGGGAGTATAAAGAATGTCAAGATCATAAGATGCAAAGAATTCGAGCCAACGTTGTTGATGGAAATTAAGTTCCTTTTGGGGAAATAAATATTTCAAAGATTTATGATCGGTGTAAGGAATAAACTTTTCTTCCAAAAGATAATGTCGCCAAATTCGAAGGGCGAAAACAATAGCCGCGAGCTCTAAATCATGAGTGGCATATCTAGCCTCGGCTGGCTTCAATTGCCTAGAAGCATAAGTGATAACACGTTCTCTTTGCATAAGAACGACACCTAAACCAATGCGATTAGCATCGGTATAAACAACAAAATCTTGATTCCCCTCGGGAATAACAAGAATAGGAGCATCTGAAAGGAGTTCTTTTAATTTCTGAAAAGAAGCTTCACATTTGTCCGACCAAATGTATTTAATACCTTTCTTTGTTAAGCTAGTAAGAGGCATGACAATTTTAGAAAAGTCTTTAATAAAACGACGGTAATAGCCCGCCAACGCAAGGAAGCTACGGATTTCCGTCACACTCTGTGGTCTCCTCCAATTATGGATCGCTTCAATCTTTGAAGGATCCACTAATATTCTAGATTCGGAAATAATATGACCGAGAAACTTCACACGAGATTGCCAAAAGTGTCATTTAGAAAATTTTGCTTTTAATTGATTTCTCCTAAGAGTTTCCAACATAATCCGAAGATGCTTTTCATGCTCCTCCTTGGTTTTAGAATACACAAGAATATCATCAATAAAGATGAGAACAAATCGATCAAGGAAGTCTTTGAAAACTCTATTCATAAGGTCAACAAAATAAGCCGGAGCATTCGTTAAACCAAATGGCATAACAAGCCATTCATAAGATCCATAACGAGTTCAGAACGATGTCAAAGGAATACTATCCTCTGCAATACGAAGTTGATGAAAACCGGTTGCCAAGTTTAATTGTGAAAAGACTCTAGCACCACTAAGTTGATCGAATAGATCATCAATCCAAGGTAGAGGATATTTATTTTTGATAGTAAGATCATTAAGCTTGCGGTAGTCAATGCAAAGCCTAAGTGTACCATCGGGTTTCTTCACAAAAATAGCCGAAGCTCCCCAAGGCGACGAACTAGAGCGAATAAATTGCTTCGTCTCCAATTCGGATAATTGTTTGCGCATCTCCTCATTTTCCTTATAGGACATGCGATAAGGAGGACGAGTGATACGTTGAGCTCCAGGATGAGATTAATTTTGAACTCAATTGCTCGCTTAGGTGGTAGTCCTAAAACGGGCTCAAATATGTCGGAGAATTCACGAACAACGTGAATAAGAGAAATGACATCTTCCTCATCATCATTATCGTCATCATGAGGATTTAAAGAATATAAAGATGCTGCCAAGCTGGAATCCGAATCTTTAAGATCAATAGAAATCTGCTTAACAGATTGAGGATGTCGAAGATTAATAGTCCGCTCAGGGCATAGGATATGAGCTTCATAACGGTTAAGCCAATCCATTCCCAAAATCATTCCAAAGCCTAACTAGCGCTTAACATGCAAATCGGCTCGGAAAGAAAATCATACAAAATAATCTCGACATCTTTACATAATAAACTGATTGTTGCGGATCCACCAATCGGATTCGCAATTCACAAAGAAGTCATTAAACACATAACATCCAAAGAAAAAGCATCAACAAGTTCTTTTGAAATAAAAGAGTGGGACGCACCCGTATCAAAAAGAACTCGAATAGGATGATCACGAAATAAAATAATGTTATCAAGGATAGGATGAGAAATACCTCGACCACGAGAAGTGTTACTAGGAGTTTGCACCACATTAAGCTTTCCCTCGTTCCTGCCTTGAAGTTTGGGACACGAAGATATATAATGGTTCGGGCATTTGCAATAGCGACAAGCAAGGGGCTTTGAACACTTATTCACATAATGGTCCTTAGAACCACAGTTGTAGCATTGCCCACCACTTGAGGTAGAAGTCTTAATTGCTGGTGAGGCTTGCTTCCATTTCTTATTGTTGGGATAAGGACCTTTGAACTTATTAGGCCTTTTCTTGTTGGTGAAGTTCGGTTTAGCACTCCCAACCTCAACATCACTTACCCTATCAGCCTCTTCAAGTCGAAGAGCGATATCAATGAGTTGATCAAAAGAAACTTTTAATTTTAGAAGTAATGGCTTCTTGAGATTTTTGTTCAAGCCATAGACAAATCTTTGGTTCTTCTTCAATGGGGTGTTAATGTATTCGAACCTGTATTTAGAAAGTGACTCGAAAGATGCGACATAATCTCCTACAGAGGATTCACATTGAACAAGGTCAATGAAGCGACGAGCCAATGTTACTTTCTCAGCTTCTGGCACAAACTTTAATTCAAATCATTCCCGGAATTTCTCCCAAGTAAGATCCGCTTCATTTATTTCAGAAATCAGAAGCTCTTACCAGTCTAATGCACTTTCTTGGAGCATACTAGAGGCCAACTGGACTCGGTGAAGGTCGATAAGATTCATGCGAGACAAGACTTGATCGCATGTTCTTAGCCAAGCCTGGACTTCAATTGCACAAACGTGCAAATCCAGACCTAGGGTGAGTAGATTCCGAATTAGAACCGGCTGCTTGAGCATTCTTTACTAGGTCAAGAAGCTGCTGGAAAGACATAAAAACTCCATCCTAGGGAGTAGCACTAGATTGACCGGCGCTGGGACGGCCAGGTCTAACCATTTCTCTTCATTAAGAAAATAAGAAGAAGAAGCAAAAGGTTATTCACAAAATGAATATCAAACAATAATGATTGATAAAACAAGGAATCACAAAAGAAAGTAGGATAGGACGGTTCGAAGACCCGAATAAAATCCTAAGGCATGACTCCGAAGATGGACTTAGGACGATTATCCTTGTTAAATTATTCTACGTTGTTCCAAAGTTTGGCTCCGATACCAAGCTGTGATGCCCCACCTCTATATCCACGCTAGCCAAGGATACTACGGGGTAATGCCATCAACTAGCACGGAGAATAAGGCTATTGAGAAGCGACCATCCGTGTAATGGCTTTGTGCGAGCACCGATATGTCAGATAGTATAACATGCATTTTCTTTTCAAGAGGGAATTCGACATGCTGATACGAACACAAAGCTACTACACAGTGGCTATAATATCTTCGAAAAAAATATAGAAATATCATAACACAAATCAGTCATAGATAATTCATATCACAAAGGCGGAAAAAGATATGAATGTTACACATGAAGGTGTACATCCGAGTAGTGGTCAAACAAGATCCACAATATCACAAAAGGATAGTTACAAGTGCTAGACAAAAGAATAAGAATACATCCAGGAGTCTATATCTCAAATGTATACAACAAAATAAACTACTAATCTAAATAGTTAGCTAAAAGTCAGAATAATAACTCCAGAAGAGGAGTCAAGTAGAAGCACCTGCAACATCTCGTTTTGACCCGAGTATTATTTAATAAGAAAATAATAAACGGATCAGTCTAACTATAAATATCAGATGAAATGATATAGAATAAGAGATATGACAAAAACATATGATAACCATAAAGCCATACTGTGATAAGTATGCAATTGAAAATCAACTAGGGATTAATCAATATCACAAGAATCTTCTCAAAGATCAAAAGAAATGTCATACTCTTTATTTTCAATCACTAAACCATAAATATTGACAAAAATGTCAATGCCAATCATAGAAGTTAATGACACACAAATTCACCAATTCACAAATATTGATAAAACTTATCAATGTAAATCGCAAAAATTGGTGAAACACAAATTCTAGGAATCATCAATGGAAATCCAGAAATCACAAGAAGGGGGAGGCCTATCACAAAACGGGAGTATGAAAACTCACCAACACGTGTATCACAAAACAGAACACTATTCCATGGTTGCTAACCATTAGTTTTGAGCCGAAGCTCCACAAAACGGCCCGAAGACCATGGGTCGCTACCCCACCAAATTGAGCAAAAGCTCCACAGAAACGGCGTTAAGTCTCCCTCGTAGACAAAGAGACATCGCACATTGCTACTCTAAATCACAAAAATGATCATCATCGATCATCAAGAAGTGTCAATCACACTAAGATAGTAAATATATGAGCTTAGCTTCATGTCCCCTAACCACTAGCTTAACTTAAATATTTACGAACAAATTGTAAGTCTCCACTCGAAAATTGTCACAAGAGATTCAATCGAACAAGTCCAAGAATTAACCGACGAAGTAACCGCAAGCGTTTCATACCACTTGTTTAACTAATCCGTTTAATTAGATTTCTCATACGAGTGAGGTAAAGATTTGTATGTGCTAGTAGGTTGGAAAAAGGTTTAAGAAACGAGCTTTGTAATAAAATAGTGTTGAAATCGTTTTAATGGAAGAGTTTTGGTATTTACTACTAGTATTGAAACCTTTATATTTTTAAAAGTGACAAATCACAAAAATGATTGTAGAAACAATCAATCACTAAAATTCACATACGAAGACGTGAATTAATTCCAAAGAAAGCGATATCAAATCCATCAAAATGGATATTTCCCAAAAATCCCAAAATAAAAGTCATCAAAGTCGAATAACGATCGATACAACAAGTGGGAATAAAACCCGAATCGATTAAATTTGGAACCATAAACAAAATAGGCAAAAATAGGCATAATAGGCAATTAGGAGCAGGTCAGTCGACTGCTCACCGAGTTCAGTCGAACTGAACTCAGTCCTGGAAAATCCGTGGGATACTGGTCAGTCGACTGGACTCAGTATGCCAGTCGACTGGACCAGAGCCTGGAATTGTTCAGGTAGCAGGTCAGTCGACTGGCCTAAAATTCCAGTCGACTGGAACCTGTTTCCTGCACTGCGAAGCCTATGTAAATGAAGGCTAATTCCTTCCAAATTGCAATCAATCGAGCAACGACATTAGGAGTTTACGCGGATCAGCTACCTAGCCCAATAGGCTCTTTGATGCATCACCAAAAGCATGTTCAAACAACAAAGCTATGATTTTTGAAGATTTGAACTCAAAACACTAAAAATTGGAATATTCACAAAACCAATCCAAATCAAAATCAAATGCACATGAATAAGAGTTAGGAATTCATACCTAACAATCAAGGATAGTTATAGACATAGATGTGAGATAAAAATCTCACCTTTTCACAAAAATAAGGAAGGAAAAGCTTGAAAGCAAAGGAAGATCAACCACACTTCAATCTCAACACAAGAAGCTTAAATCTAAGCTTAAAAGAGAAACATTTTCCAAATTAGGTTTAGGAATTTTCTGAAATCAAAGAGAGAATGAGTTGGAGAAGAAGGAGATGATACTTACCAATGCTTCTCTTTGAATTTGGAGCAAGAACTTGATTTGCAAATGAAAAATAGGGCTTAGGGTTTTAATTCCTTTTCTTTTCCCCCATTATTCTCTTTAGAATTGAAAAAGATAAGGAAGAGGAAATGAATGAAGAGAAGTGGTTCAGTTTGGGGTATTAAGTTGGCTAGTGGGCTGAACCCAAACCCAAAGTGAAAAAGGTCAAATTTTTAGCTAGCTCCAAATATATCAAAGTTTATACTCAAAAAGATCGCAAATGTCATTTTGAAATCAATGGAAGGGGTCTCGAGTCCCAATTCGACTGTTTGCAAAAAGTAGATTTTCGGACTAAAATCCGACGAAGGATGAAATATTTAAATAAAATATTTAAATATACAATCGTAAAATATGTGGGTTGTTACATACCCTATTTAAAATAATACTACGTCGGTTTATCTTGTTTAAGAGTTTAGAAACCCCTATCGATAACATGGCATCTCACATATCGACTAGAATTCATAAACACTCAACTGATAAGTCAACACAATATGAAAACTATTATATTTTCACTAAAAAATACGCGCTCATATTTATTAATACACTCAAACTCATTATAGAGTACTTACGGACTCTATTTCTATTGAGTAATCCCCACCAGAGCCAAGGTTATCACCAACCTAATCTATGATACCAAGTGTAACAACCCGCAAACACGTACCCCTTAAGTCGACACTATTCTTCAACATATCAACTCAAGGAGAATGGTAATACAAACCATTGGGGTTAAGAAAGAAAGAGATAGAAGAAGAAGAATAGAAAACAACATCAGAATCTAACCATCGTAGCGGAATAAAATATAATAGATAATAACAGATCTTTACACAATAGAAAACTATATCTGTTTATACATACGTCACCAGAATACATCATCAGAGTTCAATGACATCAATAACATACAATCTGGACAATCATATAAACTTGTCCTCAAAACTGGATGCATTGCGGAATAATAATCAAGTACGGAAGTACGTATCGCATCCAGCTCGTCTCCTGAGCTCCACAACATCTTTTCCTGTATTCTATAATACTCGGTCTGACCCGAGCATTATAGTTAAATAACACCCGAGTCAGTCTGGAAAACCAACGTGAGAAATGACACTCGAATTGATTATTAAAGTTTCAAAAATCCTTTGAAAATCAAAAGCATCTCGTAAGACCACGCCACAAATAAACATGTTGGGTTTTTACCTTACGATATTTAAAACATTTTTTTTATAAAATCCTCCGATACTATAATAGGGTCTATATACAAATACTTATTCAAATAGCCAAAATTGTTACATTTATTAAATTCCAGCTACTAGCCACAAAGTGGGTAGTACAAACAAAAACTGTAAAAGGCGCGTATGGAGAATGGATTTCCAACTAATGACTAGGCACTGGGGTACCACCTGTCACAGTACGTGGCCTAGATCACCGTACCGAGGATTACTTCCAATCCCCTGCAACATAAGACCGGGACTACCCCTTACTGGATAATCCGAGTAAGATCACCCCAAGGTTGGGATCAACAACCGCACCACTAAGCCGAATAAAAGGGACATCTAGACAGTTACGACCTCACCATAATGGGCGCCACCCACCTAGCCTTGTTGCATAACCCCTGATTTTCAGTCATTCCTGGTTGGTAAGGCTAAGCTTACCTTTTTAGATCGTTTCACTTAGAATGCTCATCGTCCACCTGAAGATGTTCTGAAAGCATTCATCCATACATGTCCGTCCTGGGTTCAAACGTAACTGAAGGCACTAATCCTACTACATCCATTTTGGATCCTCCTGAGGATTAGTAGCGACTAGCCCTTGCACTTCACTGCTCCACCTTCGAATCCAAACTCGTCTTCTTCACAAAAACGTACAAATTGGATCGAAGTGGTTTTCGAGAAATAAATCTCGACCCCGGTCTCTTCGAAACGATCAGCACATTGGCCAATATTGATAGTCGGTTATTTAACTATCATTTAACATTCATAAACAACCAACCAACATAAATAATTTCACCAAATTATTCATTAATCTCCAAAATATCTTCGCAAGATATATTTCTATTTTCAACCCTTTTGAAAACAGTTTTCAAACCACACTTTCCACATGAAATAAATTTCCAAATATTTATTTCCACCGAAAGCACCAAGCACAAAAACTTTAGATTTTTAAAATAATTTAAAACACTTTATTTTTAGAATATCCTTTAAAACATTTAAATTAAAACTTACTTAATACTTATTCAAAATATATACTTTAAGAAAATAAAACTACTTTGTACAATACAAAACTGAATTTCTAACTTTTAAAACATAATACCAAGTCACCTTTAAATAATTACTATGATAATAGATTTGAAAAATACTTACTTCAAAATTTAAATATTTAGAAATAATACATTTTCTAAAACATGCTTTTTAAAACAACATTAAAGGCTTTAACTTATATTTAAAAATTTACTTTGAAAACCTACTCGGCTATCCAGGGAAATATACTTCTCTTTACATCCTTTAAAAATAAATCATTATTTATTTTTAAACAAATTCTCATTCCCTTAATAAATCCCCACCATGAATTTATTCTTTCAAATATCCACTGATATATTGCTTTGCTTTTATAAACCCTAGTTTATAAATTTCATAATCACATTCTCCTTTAAATTCCCAATTTCAAACATTTAAATCAATTTCCAAATTGATTTCCAATTTACTCCATTTTGAAATAATTTCCTTCACTTACTCATTTATTTCAAAACCCATTAACTTCAAATATTTATTTCTTACTTATGATTTAAAATCTTTTAACTGAAAAATACCAATTTCAGATTTCCAAAAATTCATTCTTTGTCCTTTTAAATAAATTTAAGCCTTGAATTTTAAAATAAATTCTTTTTCCCTCTAAATAATATCACTTAAATTTTATAATTCATTATTTTTCTGTTTATTCAAAATCTCTTTTTCCATACCCGAAATTATTTATTAGAATTTTAAAATCACTTTTATTCTTATCCAGTTCATTCTTAAATTTATTCAAATTTTCTATGATTATTTTACTTAAAAATTCACTCTTTTATTTTCTTTTCAAAAATCGAATTCTATATATTTTGATAATTCAGTATACCGAAATATATTCAAGCAAACTATAGCATTCAATATTCCAATTATCAATATAATTTATCACAAAATATCAAATATTCATAACACAGAATATTAAACAATCTAATAATTTTGAGGAATCCAGTTGGATCCCTCCAACCTGTTCCCCTGCATCCACATATGTTAGCACAATACCAATTCCACTTCGATGTGGAATATCGCGGTATATGGGATTAATATAATATCATCCGCTATTATGCGGCGCATAGGGTCTCATCTGCTATATAATGCGGCAAATCAATCACTCCAATGTATACTATATACTGCTATATATAATATAGCACATCAAATCAATTCAATCGTTCAACCAATTATTTAAATTTAACCATTTAAATTTTAATTAAAACCAGATAAGTGAGATTAACTCACCTTTGCTTTTATTTTGCAATCTGACCAAATCCAGCTTGTTTCCTTTACAGTTTTAGACCTTGTATAGACACTTATAGTTTATTAACATTTGAAACAGTCTAACAACAAATTACTATTTAATAAATTTAATTAACTAATGATTGCATTTTAAGCTAGAAATTTCCATTTTGAAATTATATACACACTTATAAAAATAATCTATATACATCTCATAAATCTAATTTATTTAGATTCTTTCAACATTTAAAATTCCTATATCTTTCAAATTTTATTTATAAAATAATTTTTCTTTTTATATATAATTAAATCCCAATGGAAAATAAAATGTCCTTCTAACTTATATATCTACTAAATTAAAAACAGAATGGGTTTACTGAAAAGTATATCTATTTTCTTTCTGTACATATATTCTCTTCTTTTTTTTAAATCGAAAATGAAAAATAAACCGCCGGCTGGAAAAATACCTTACCGACCTCACAACAAGTATCACCTCGTGTCGAACTCTCCTGGTAACGAACTCTCCTTCTTACGTGACCACCAAATCGCGACTTCACTCGAACGCCAGAACCCCCTTAGTTATTAGCGACCCCTCCTCCATAGCTCGAGTACGACAGAGCATGAATTTCCCTTATACAGCGCGAACCCACCGACCACCATAATCGACGCCGAGCCTCAAAGCACGATGCTACCGCATCTCGCCTTTACCCAAGCTCGCCGCTGCTTCGCCAAATCGTGCTCGCGGTTGATCTTCACTCTATTTCAATTGGAACGAGATTTGGGAAAAATTGAAGGAACAACATTATTATAAACTCAGCCCTTGATATGTGAATTCTGAAAGGGGAAAGAGGGATAAATTCGAACGAAGAAAACATTGCAGACATTCTCTCTGCTCGATTTTTTTAGGTATTGAACTGGGAAAAGTTGGTTTTAATTTTCAATGAAAACCTTCTCCGTGCTTGACAAAAGAAGAGGAAAAGGAAAATCGAGATTTACCCCGAGGCCATGATTCTTTTCTTTTGAAACTTTGAATCAGCAATTGCTTTTATAAAGGAAAAGGGAAACGATGTTTCTATTTTTAATTATTCATTTTTCAGTAACGTGCTTTTGATAATTGCGTGATGTTTTTAAAAGAGGGAACATGATTTTAAAAGGAAGTCAGCGTGCTGTCTTCTGGCTGCTATAGTGCTTTAAAAAGCAAAAGGCTGATGAGAAGGAAAAAGTTTTGATGTGAGTAAAATTTTCAGCTGGTGTTGGCTAGTATATAAAAATATATATATTATTAAATTCAAATTGTCTCAATTTACGTAGCTTAAAATCACGAACCCTATCGAGGTGTACCGCTAGGATTTTATAATGTTATACCCCTATTCCGAACGCAATGGAAAAGGTTTCGAATCCTAACTCGATCATATGGCGAAAATAGCTTTTTAGACTCGGTTATTATATTAAATTTCGATGTAATTTTCAGCGCGTTTATCCCTCGTACGATCACTCGACAACTCAAATCACTACAAAATTTGAAATCCGATAATAATACAATATTACGAATCCAATGGAACTAGATTCTTCGAATTCCGAGACCGTGCCTCGTAAGGCTATTTTTTAATATCGATTTAACTATATTTTTTAAAACTGAACAAATTACCTTTAACTTCAATTTTATCACTTCAATTACCTCTAGTATTATTAATACAAATTTTATAAGTCATTAAATTATTTTTAACGAGCACGAAATCTCAGATTTCATACTTTACCCAACTTTAAAATATTTAATTCAAAAATTTAATTATCAAATAAATAGTGATATTTGGAATTCAAGTTAAAATTAACCTTTCAAATATTTAAAATTAATTAAATATTCCAATTTCAAATGCGCAAAAATTCCGGGTCGTCACATTACATGTGTATCAAATGCACATGTCCAAGTTTGCGATTATTTATTAGTGAATTCAAAAACGTTTGTGGAATGTTTTGGTATTATTAGACTTAGGATTGCATACATACATACTTATAAATCTGAAGCATTTCATCAAGTCTTACGTTGCTCCCACTGAATGGGTACTTTGCCATTAATTATTTAAGATCTAATTCACTAGTATCATATGATTCATAATTGTATAATCAAAGAACATTTCTCCAAACCGTTGCTTAGTTCATAATTCCAAAATAATTGCAAATAAATTTAGATACTTCTGTATTTTCTAATGCATAAAAATACTACCGTTATAGTTTTTTTATAATGAATATTCATAATATGCATACCAAAATAAAACTATGTCTTTTTTTAATCAATACCTAAAAATTGTTATTATTTCACAAATAATGTTTGGTATGTTTTACAAAACAAATGTCATAACTTGATGTTAGGAAATCCAATCTACGGTTTCGATGACAACAACTATACAATGGTAATCGAAAATATATATATACAGGTACTTACTAGAAAAACATCACTAGAAAGACAAGAACGAGGCTCAAAGGACACTACAAGAGAATACAAGTCTATAGGTACAAGGAAGTAAAAGAAAGGATGCACAAAAATTGACATGCACTATATCTAACGTCTGAGTGCACCAGCCAGACGTCTGAAATTGTTCTTTGAAACAAAACAGGTTAAACTAGATGTCTGGTAATAGCACTCAGACGTCTGATCCTCTACTACATTCGAAAAAATATATAGTATCCGACGTTTGAAACAAATACCAAACGTCTGAATTCAAACTCGAACTTCGGAAATGAACTGCAACTGCCACATGTGAATGGACATCTCCGCTTCTCTTTGCCATAACTCTTCACCATCAACAGAAGCAACCTTAGAGGATTCATTAATGGATGTAACTACTCAAGATACCTATCTAGAACTATTTATAGCATCAAGAATCAAGGGAACAAAAATCATTTCACTTACTTACGCTTTTTAATTCTATACTGGATCATATATTCTTGATCTCTGCGCTCTAGCAATCTTTACTTGTATTCACTCTTCCATATACTCAGTTCTTCGTAGGCATATTCCTTAGAAATATATTGGAAGCAATTGTACTAATTAGTCAACGTCCATGTTATATTAGAACACACATTTGACAAGAACAACTCATTGTAACCAAGCCTATTTCTCCGGGCGAAGCGAAGGTTTTTGATAGTCGAATTCTGAAGGGGAGCTTCGGGACTGCATGTAAGACGGGAGGTCCGAACCAATATAAAATTCTGGTGTGCTTATTCTATATTTACTTAGATTAATATTATTTTAGCTGCATCATATATTTTGTCACATATACTTGCATATACACTACAGATCCACCCCGTAGACTTTTCAATTGGTATCAAAGCAGTGTTTGATCAAAGTACAGTAACACATATTTGAATCACTTTAATATGGCAAGTATTGTTCAAGAAGGCCAATCCATAGCACGTCCCCCGCTTTTTAAATGTTCTAATTATGCATATTGGTCAACGCGTATGAGAATTTTTATCGAAGCTAATGGATTAGAAATTTGGTCAGCCACTCAAAATAAATATGAAGCACCTGACACTGCTATGAACACATGGAATGATGCGCAATAAACATCAGCTTCTAATAATGCCAAAGCTATGAATGTTTTATTTTTTTTATTAGATAAGAATGAATTTTCATGTGTCATGTTATGTAACACTGCATATGATATTTGGCGTACCGTACAAGTTACACACGAAGGCACGAACAAAGTTAAGCAGACTAAAATTTCAATTTTACAAAATCAATTTTCATCATTTAAAATGAAACGAAATGAATCTATAGTGGACATGTACTCTAGATTCTAAACTATTCAACACGATTTAATGGCACTAGGAGTTAAATTCACAAATTTTGATTTAGTATCTAGAATACTCAATTCTTTAACTCCCGAGTGAGAAAGAAAAGTATTAGCTATTGAAGAAGCTAATGACCTCTCAACACTCTTATTTGAAGAATTGATAGGAAATTTAATGTTCTATGAAGCTAATCTACATGCAAGAAAAGAATGAAATTCGAAGAAGAAAAACATAGCATTTCCAACAACAAATGAAGACTCCGACTTAGACGAAGAAAAAATCGTATTTGTTGCCAAAAACTACAACAAATTCGAGAAGTTTAGAAAAATGACCAGATTTCAGAAAGGAGGAAAATCAAGCTCAATAAATCAAACGTCAATCAAATGATATGAATGTGATCAATTTGGACATATAAAGAAAGATTGTCCCAAGCTCAACAATGATAAAAAGAAGAACAAATTTGAAAACTTCAAAAAGAAGAAAGCATTCAAAGTAACATGGGAGGACTCAGATTCTTTATCATCATCAGATAGTGATAGCGATAGTGATGGAGAACAAGCTAGTGTATGTTTTATGGCACAAACTGATGAAGTATGTCCCGAACTTAGCTACGATGAATTATTAGAGCCTAGCATGGAAATAAACGATAAATTTAGACAAATTAAAAAATTGAATAATGAACACATAGCCAAAATAAATCGTTTAGAACTTGAAATAGGAATGTTAAAAGATGAAATTTTTTTATTTTAGAGGAGGAACTAGAATTATCTCAAGAAAAATTTAAAGTAGTTTAGTTAAATATGAGACTATATCTATTGATTTTGTAAAAGTTAAACTAGAAACGGATAACTTGTTAAAAGAAAATATCAACTTGAAAAGTAATATAGAAGCATTGAAAATTGAAAATTTTGAATTAAAGAAAAATTAAATAAAAATACCAATAATGTTTCAAAATTTAATAAAGGAAAACAAGATTTGAAAAATCTTATCAAAACTTTAAAGCCTTCAGGTAATAGAAATGGAGTAGGATTTAGAAATATTCCTAAACAAAAAGGGAATAATATTAAGAAGTATAGTTTTATTTATCAAAAGACTAAAAGATCACCTAAGTCTTATACGAATACTAGAAACATAAAAATTTGGATTCCTAAGACAAATAATAATTTGATTAGAAAAAAACATATTAATAAATTTCTAGATAATGTAGTCTATAAAAAAACCATGTTCATAAAGGTACCAAACCTTCTTGGATGTGGCTACCTACTCCTCCTAACATCTAGGACCCTAACAAAGTATATGGGTACCAGTTAAATCATTTTTATCTTGCACGTACCCAAAATAAAAAATAAGGGAAATGGATACTTGATAGTCGCTGCTCCAAGCATTTGACCGGAAATGCAAAAATGCTATCAAATATAACCTACATCGATGGTGCAATGGTAACTTTTAGAGATAACTCAAAAGGATACATCATTGGCATTGAAGAAGTCATCAACTCAGGTATTTCTAACTCTCCTATTATTACAAATGTTTTGTTAGTAGAAAATTTTAAACACAACCTACTTAGCATTAGTCAATTATGTGATAAAGGTTTTCAAATTAATTTCGAAAAAGATAGATGTAATATTTTCGACAATGACAAACAACTTATCTTTGAGGATTCTAGAAACAAAAATGTTTATGTCTTAAATATAAATATAAATCGAAATTTAAACTTATGCTTAACCACCAAATATGACGATCCATGGTTGTGGCAAAAACGATTCTGTCATATTAATTTTAAATACATTAATAAATTAGCAAAATATGAGCTAGTTAGAGGTTTACCTAAAATAAATTATAAAGTAGAAAATTTATGTGACGCTTGTCAAATTGGTAAACTAATAAAATCTCTTTTAAATCTAAAAATAATATTTGTACAAAACAACCGGTAGAATTATTACATTTAGATTTATTTGGTCCAACTCAAGTACGATCTATAAATCACAGCAAATATGTTTTCGTAATAGTTAATGATTTTTCAAGATATACATGGACCTTATTTTTAAAACATAAAAGCGACACTTTTGGTATGTTTAAAATTTTTACTAAAAGAATTAAAACTCGGATGGATTTGAAAATTAAGAATATTCGAAGTGATCATAGTAGAGAATTCGAAAATGATCTTTTTACTAATTTTTGTAATAAAAAGGGCATAAGTCATAATTTCTCTTTCCCCGCACACCATAAAAAAATGGTGTAGTAGAAAGAAAAAATCGTACGTTACAAGAATGTGCATGAACACTATTAAATAGTAGTGATTTACCAAAACATTCTTGGGCTGAAGCTATTGCTAGGGCTTGTTATGTTTTGAATCGAGTAACCTTACGACCTATGACTAAACATACTTGCTTCGAAATGTTTTTTGGAAGAAAACCTAAAGCATCATACTTTAAAACTTTCGGATCACTTTTTTTTATATTAAATACAAAAGATAATTTAGGAAAATTCGACCCGAAGGCCGATGAAGGAATCTTTGTTGGATATTTGGATCGTAGCAAGGCATATAGAAGCTTCAAACGATGATTTTTGGATAATAGTCATTGAAGAAGAATTAAATCAATTTGAACAAAATAATGTTTGGGAATTAGTACCTTGACTAGAAAATCAATCAGTTATTGGAACAAAATGGGAATTTAAAAATAAAGCAGATAAAAACGGGAATATAGTTAGGAATAAAGCATGTTTAGTCGCTCAGGGTTATAATCAAGAAGAAGGTATCGACTATGATGAAACTTTTACTCCAGTAGCAAGACTCGATGCCATACGTACATTACTTGCTTTTGCAAGTCATCACAATTTTAAATTATTTCAAATGGACGTCAAAAGTGATTTTTTGAATGGTTTTATTAAAGAAAACGTATTTGTTGAACAACCTCCATTATTTATTCATGAAAAATATCCCGATCATGTTTTTAAATTGCACAAAGCCCTATATGGTTTAAAGCAAGCCCCCCGTGCTTGGTACGAATGTCTTAAAAATCATTTAATTGCATCTAGTTTTCAAATAGGTAAAATAGATACGACTTTATTTAATAAACGAGAAAATAATGACATCTTAGTTGTACAAATTTACATAGGCTATATTATTTTTGGTTCAACTAACGAAAATCTTTGTGCTCAATTTTCAAATATTATGAAAAATGAATTTGAAATGTCTCACATGGGTGAATTTAATTTCTTTCTAGGTTTACAAATAAAACAACTTGAAAATGGTATTTTTATCCATCAAGAAAAATATTGTAATGATTTATTACGTCGTTTTGGAATGGATAAAACTTCGAACAAACCAACACCAATAAGTACTAGTGTTCACTTAGAAAAGGATGATAATGGGAAAGATTTTGATGAAAAATTATATCATTGGACGATTGGCTCCTTACTATATTTGACGGCTAGTCGACCCGACGTTATGCTGAGCATATGTCTTTGTGTCCGATTTCAAGAAAAATCAAAAGAGTTTCACCAAAAGTTATTAAACGTATCTTATGATATTTATCTAGTATAAAAGATTATGGTTTGTTTTACCCTAAGGGGTCATCGTTTGAACTTGTTTCATATAGAGATGCATATTTCAGTGGATCTAAAATAAATCATAAAAGTACTAGCAGAACGTTCATTTTATCGGATAATCGTTGGGTTCATGGTTTAGAAAAAAGCAAAAATGTCTCTTTATCCACTTGTGAAGCCAAATATATTTCAGCGGCCTTAGCATGTGCACAAGTGATATACATGCAACAAACGCTTAAGGATTTCGGAAAAGTAATCGATAAATCACCAATATATTGCGATAGTACAAGTGCAATAAATTTATCGAAAAACCTTGTAAATCACTCATGTACTAAACACATAGATATTGGACATTACTTTTTACGTGACAATGTAGAAAAAGAAATTATTACTTTAGAATACGTAATTACGGAGAGTCAAATAGCAGATATTTTCACAAAACCACTAAATGAACAAACGTTTGTTAAACTACGACACGATTTAGGAATATGTTCTCTTAATAATCTTATCAGCTAATTCTAAATTTCATTCATTCTATTTTTGGTTAAAATATTTTAATCCACAAACAAAATCTTTTAACACTGACCAACAATTTCTTTAGAATGTTTTTTTTCTGAAAATAACTATTTATAACCTTTTAAAACATGAATAAATAGCTCCTCCTTTTACAAATAAAATACAGATTTTATATTGGTTCCTTTTAAAACAAACAAAAGAAAAACAAAAACATGTCTTCCGACAACTCTCTCCTCCCTTTTTCAACACCAACCTCGGATAGTTCAGCGGATACCCCTATCGACTTCCTACTCCTACACCAGGTCAAGAGCCAACCTATAAGTGGTCCTCCTACCATACGGGATTCACTCCCGATAAAAAACGATCCAAACGATCTCTATTTTTCTCTCCTGACACCAAGGAAAAAATCGATGATGTACATTATTACCAAAAGCAATAAATGGATTTACAACGAGAATTATACTTTGAACAAAAAGTCGCAGCGAGACGACTAAGTTCTCTAGAGCAAGCTGCGATCAAATTTTGCAATTCACGAAAAAAAGATGTACATGAACCACTTTCGATTCCTTGAAATCCTCTAGATCCTTCTGCCTCTTATCATACACCTTGGGTCCTCCACCTAGGCAATTCTCTGGTTCTCCAAGAACCAACGAACGTGGAAATATTTGGTCTTCACTCAAGCCATAGAAGGATAGAAAATCTGAAGATCGCAATGCTCCATCTTCATTTAAATAATTTTTTTTATTTTCATTGTACTTTCATCTAGTTATATTTGTATTTGTTTTCAAAGATAATAATATTATGTTACAATAAAATCAATCCCTCGAAAATCAAGCAAAACCTTCCAAAATAAGATTATTTTTAGACATACTGGAGATTTCAGACGTCTGATCAATACCATCAGACGTCTAACACCCTTGTATCACACCATTTTTTTTAATCCTGTGCATATATTAAACGTCTAATATAAACAACCAGACTTTTGAAAATTAGCTATGTCTTCTTAACATAAAAATCAGGCCATTTTCAGACGTCTAGCATTGTATGCAGACGTTTGACAAAACTCTCTGTCTTCAAAATTTACAATTCTGCCTATTCCGGACGTTTGCAAATAACACCCAGACATCTGAAAATGTTTACTGTCTTCAAACTAGGGTTAAATCATATGTCTGATTCACTTTTCAGACGTCTGAAATTTAATCGGCACCTATTCGTGACCTTAAAATGACTGTTTTTTTACCAAATTTCCATTTCACATTTCATTTTGCTTCCTCTTTAAAATCTTAAACCCTAATTCCCCAAATCACCATCTCCTTAATTTGTTCGATTTCATGACATCCAAAACTAAAAACCCTAGAGTTTCTAAGAGAATGCAAGAACAAGCAACATCCTCCAACCCACAAGTATGCTTCGATGATCAGATTGAGAAGTGGATGAATCGAGTACCTCATTCTATCAAAAGATATGAAGATATCTAGAAGAAAAAGCTATACACAGGTCCCTTCTATAATTTTCTTGAATTCCCTATGTATGATTTGGATGAGATGTGTGAAAATGCAGGATTACAAAAGTTGATTTCCTACAATTCGAATAATGTCCAAATCGATCAGCTTGCAATGTTCCTTTTCTAGGCTAATCTAGATAGCACTACCGTATGGAATACCGATAATGATGATAATTGGCTTTGTTCGAGTGTTTACGACGACACTATTCAACTTACTCCAGGAATTATAGGCCGTACACTTGGTTGTTCTGACTTCGGAGAAGATTTGAATGATATCCCGGATATGCGCCTCAAACCAAGAAATAATATTACCCATCAAATTTGGAAAGATGAAATGCCATGATTTGCTTCAAAATACACGACCTAAGGCAAGGCTACTCACTAGGATGATTATCAACACAATCATTCCTCGACTTGGCAGCCATGAGCAAATAATGGAATTGGAGCATAAAGCTCTATATGCTATCTATAGTGGTACGAGAATAAATTGGGCGAAATTTATATTTGATGAGATTAAACATTATTGGACTCGATCACGTCCATCAATCATTTACCCTACCTACATCATGCACCTTCTGCAATCCCACAACATTCCATCATGTTTATCGACTTTTGAGGAGATTGCCCCCAAGTACACCTCTATAAAATTCTTCTCTCTTATGCACTTACTAGAAACTCCCTCAGATTTTATTTCATTAAAAGAATGGACGCAACTTCGTCAACAAGCTAGGCCTCAACCCCAACAACAATAACCACAACCAATACAAGAAGAAGAATAACATCACGAACACACTCCTCCTCCTCCTGCACCTTTTGATTATCCAGGCCAAGACGACATTTTGGAGACTCAACTGAAACTAATCCAAATGAAAGCATTCGAGATTTAACTCTCCAAAATCAACTTATCCTATTAGGAAATAAAAAATTATTGGCTAAGCGTATCGATAGCTTCGAAACAACATTTTCTTCTCGCCAAGCCACAGTTGAAACATTGCTTTCAACAAGATTATCTGCTCTAAAAGAGGTTCTCCGATGAGTCCATGGCCCTACACCACCTTCAAAAGGTTGTCCAACTCCAACTCCTTCTCCTCCTCCTTCAAAACATTTTAAACTTTTTGAAGAGGAAAAAGAACCTCTAGAACATACTCCAAAATCTCCTAAAATACAAGCTAGTTCTTCCAAGAATAAAGATGAAGGAGACGTTCAAGCCAAAGCTTCCCCCAAAAGTCCTTAGATATTTTTATAGGTTCCATCTTTTGTATTGTAATGTAATCAAAAATCTATGCATGTAATCACTATGTTTAATGGTTATAAAAGTGCTTTTTGGCTTGTTACTAATGCGTAATTAGTTACCTTTCGTCTATTCATGATTATTGATTATATCATACATATTCTTGTAATAATGTTTTTCGATATTGCCAAAGGGGGAGAAATAATGGTAAGCACATATTCAAGGAGAGATTTATAAAAATATATCTGAGTACATTGTATAGTTGTCATCATCAAAATGAGGGAGAATGTTAGGAAATCCAATCTACGGTTTCGATGACAACAACTATACAATGGAAATCGAATATACATATACATATACATATACATACATACATATATACATACATATATATATATATATATATATATATATATATATATACAGGTACTTGCTAGAACAACATCACTATAAAGACAAGAACGAGGCTCAAAGGACGCCATAAGAGGCTACAAGTCGATAGGTAATGCACAAAAACTGACGTGCACCATATCTGACATCTGGTTGCACAAGCCAGACATTTGAAATAGTTCTCTGGGACAACAAACAGGCTAAACCAGACGTCTGGTAATAGCACTCAGACGTCTGATCCTCTACTATATTCAAAAAAAATAGTATCGGACGTCTGAAACAAATACCAGACGTCTGAATTCAAACTCGAACTTCAGAAATGTACTGCAACTGCCACATGTGAATGGACATCTCCGCTTCTCTTCGTTGCAACTCTTCACCATCAATAGAAGCAACCTTAGAGGATTCATTAATGGATGTAACTACTCAAGATACCTATCTACAACTATATATAGCACCAAGAATCAAGAGAACAAAATTCACTTCACTTACTTACGCTTGCTAATTCTATACTCTATCCTGTATTCTTGATCTCTGCACTCTAGTGATATTTACTTGTATTCACTCTTCTATATACTCTGATCTTCATAGACAATATTCCTTAAAAATATATTGGAAGCAATTGTACTAATTAGTCAACATCCGTGTTTTAAACTTCCTGCAAAGATTAGCATTGGCTGGCTAAACCGTAGAAACTGCCGGTTCTTCGGCTTTAGAACACACATTTGACAAGAACAACTCATTGTAACCAAGCCTATTCCTCCGGGCGAAGTGAAGGTTTTTGATAGTCGAATTCTGAAGGGGAGCATCGGTACTGGACATAGGACGGGAGGTCCGAACCAACATAAAAATCTGGTGTGCTTATTCTATATTTACTTAGATTAATATTATTTTAGTTAAATCATGTATTTTGTCACATATACTTGCATATACACTACACGATCCACCCCGCAGACTTTTCACTTGATGCGACTAATAAGAGCTATATAACATGCTCCCACTGTTTCCACCAATACTATAATTGCATATTAAATACAAAGCTCCATTCAACCACTTAATATAGGCAGTTTATTCCATATAATGTAACCAGAGTTTTTAGATCGAATATCTTGAACTCAAAGATATAAATTTCGTAGAAAATAATTTTTTATATAAATAAATATCAGAATAGAAATCATATTTTTCAATCCAATGTTAAGTATCTATTATTATTTTACACTTCTTATTTCCAATATTTCTTCATGAAGCAGAAGTGATCTTTCACTTACTTCATCCTAACTATGCCTTAGGTTACATATACTCTCATACATTCGCTTTCCTTTTAAAACGGTTAACCATTCAAAGGATACCCTTACCACATGATCATAATGAACTTTTCATAAAAGTGTATTTGGTTATCCTTAACTTTTAAGATATCTAATAAATCCACTTCATGTAAATGATCAAACTAACATTTCAGTGATTGAATTGTAACATATATCTTGTAGCTCTTGGTCTAGTGTTTCATTTAACATGACAAGATAGTGATTTGTAATCTATTAAATTGAATATACGATCTCATATTATGGTTTACTTTCTTATTTTAAATGAAGTAATTTCATTGAGATTTCATCCATTAATAGTGGTGACTGTTTAGCATATAACATGTGTATATGATTGGATATGATTGGAAATGGATCAAATATTCATATCCTCATATTACTTTTAGAGTTCGAAACTCATTAAAGACGGTACATAGTCTCAGGCAAGTAAACATGTAGGTAACCAAGTTATGAATGTATTTAGCAGTTGTATAATTAAGCACTTGCATGGGTCAACATGCAAAAATTTATTGGTAATTATGTTTTGTATTTCTATTTGTTAATATTAATTCAGTTCATTTATATATTTTAATTGACAAACATTTTATCAACTATATTAATTTAATCTATACATAAGAGATCCTTACAATTTAGAAAGGTTAAATATTACTGTTAGTCCTTGAGATGATGGTTTTGATGATAATAACCTTAGAACTTGTTATAAAATATAAATACTAGCTTTATGGTTTAGATATATTTGTATGTGGAGTATATAAACATGCAGGTACCAAGAATGAAGACTGTACAGTATAGAGATACAAGACTGATAAATTTAAAGATCGAAGATATCAAGATTGAAGACTCATGAGTATCAAGAAATCAAGTTATCAAGAGTTCAAGATTTAAAACAGTACAAGATAATGTAGTTAGTCTAGAATTATGTTAAAACTTCTAGAAAGCACTTACATCTTTATTCGAAATTTATTCGTGGAACGGAATCCACTTCGAACCTATTAAAGGGATGGAACCCTAGTGGGATGGAACCCACGACAATATCTAGTGGAACATATAGTGGTCCTCTTTTGATATCCACTAATTTTATAAAAATGCTTTTCAAAAATATATATCTCTTGTTTTTCAAAAATGTTTTCAAAACTTTCTTTTCAAAAAGACATCTCTCATGATTTTAAATATTTTAGCCTCAAAACTATTTTTATCATTTTTAATATTTTTATTTCAAAATTGTCCTTGTTTTTAAACCATCTCTTGTTTTAAATATTTAGCTTTAAAATATTTATATATTGAGATTTTAAATCACTTTATAGATTAAGATTATATATTAAAAATTACATTCTAAACTCTTTTATGTGTTCAAACTATATTCAAATATGTTTACAAAGTTTAGAAATTGTTTCGACAAATTATAAAAACCAATTTTAATAAGAAAATCAAAATATCAATTTTGCCTTGAGCATGTCGACATCCCTCAACCACCCATGTCGACATAGTGTCCTTATTTTCAAATTTCAATTTTCAAAGGAAGCGCCTATTCGTTGTATCCTTTCACGAATAGATATTGCCGTTGCTCTAATATAAATACCAGTAAGTTCTAAATGATTTTTTTACCAGATTTCATTTATTTTCTCTCCTCTTCATCTTCCATATTTATTCTAAAGAATCCTAAACTATAATCTGCCAAAATACTAAGTGAATCAAACTTGATTATCTATTGTTTGATTCTCTGCCACTCTCTCCATAAGATCTCTGTGCTATTCAGAGTTATGGAATCTTTTGTAAATCAAACTGTTAAGTAAAAGGTGCGGTTGAGCCTTGAAATCAATTGGGTGTGATTGTAGCCCTGGAAATCAATTGGGTGATCTTGTAGCCTGGTTAAATCAAGAGAGTTTGCCCTGGACTCGAATACAGGAGGGTGTATCTCGTAGCCCTGAAACCGAGGGCGTAATCTGGGAGACTATTTTGATAAGAAATCCGTATGACTGTACGAGACTGGATGTAGGGTAACTACGAACCAGTATAAAATCCTGGTGTGTTCTTTCCTTTACTGCTTTTATTTAGTATTTGCATCTTCATCTAATTCTGTGATTATATCTATGTCTGTGAATTGCATTTGTTGGTGATTAAATTACATAAGTTTCAAAAAGATCTAGAAAATCCACAAAACACTGTTCACCCCCCTCTAGTGTTATTCCAACCTTAAGATTCATAATCCACATTTCTCACAATTACCATTTCATTTTTCTAATAAAGCTCACAGTAGACTTTTATGTTTCTTAAAATCCTGAGACAAAACGCAGTAATCTTTCGACTATTCTAGTGGGTGTTAGGACCTATTGCCTTGGGATTTTGACCAGGAAGAAAGCTCAACAAATTATAGGCCCGCATGTGAGGAACAACTTTATTTGTTATATCACATATAACTCCTAATCTTATGGTCATTATCCTAATCTCATATTTACCTTAAGGAAAGCTTAACAAATAAAGAGAGATTATTTACTCGTACCTACTATTTCGCGATGGCCTAAGTATAATACTCATACCTTAAGGAAAGCTCAACAAATATGTGCATGTATCTTACCTCGTCTATTCTATGTATTAATAGTATTATACATAACATCCTTAGCTTGAGTAAAGCTCAACAACTAAGAAGTATGCAAGTTATTGAATTAATATATAAATAGTAGATGGCAAATTTTATATGAAAGATTCATAATGTTTAATATATTTACTTGAGTGATAATGAATTATGGAATAATATATTTCTTATGAAATACCCTCGTGAATCAAGTGTCGGACACATCTGAAACCACAGTATACACACTATACATCTGTACTTATTCCTTTAGTCTAATGGGGTTTCTTATTGTTCCTTGTTTTATTGTTATATTGTATAAGTTTAATTCTTATATAAAAATTTAAAATTTAAGGAAATTATATAATAATCCAATGAATAATCTTATATTAATTTTATTAGTCAAATTTTATTTAATTAATTTAATCAATCAATTAATTAACATTTTAATTAATTCTATTCAAACATTTTAAATTGAATACTTGCACTATAATAATTATAATTATGAACATATATCTTATATATGTACTATATTATTAATTAATTATTTAATTAAAAGTAATTAATTAATTAAATTTTGAAAATTATATATATATATATATATATTACCTTAACATTTTAAGACATATTTCAATATATATGTTATTTAATTATTTAACTTTCAATTAATTATTTATTATATCAATTCGGTTAATTTTTAGCAATTTTTGAAATTAATTATTTTATTTTGAAAATTATGTTACAACATTTATAGAATTATTGCTTATTTTGAATTTAAAATTTTAAAATTAAAATATTTTATTTATTTTAAATTTAACCTTTATAATTTTATTTTAATTTCAAAACAGAATTTGAAAATTAGCCTAAGGCCTAATTCAATCTGGGACTTGCTGAGGATAACTTTTGGGCTTACCTTGTCCTTTTTGACCGGTCCAGTAGTTAGATAGGGCAGAGTACTTAAGTACCCAAGCAAACCTTAGACACTACTTTTCTGGACACCATACTACTTGAGTAGAATTCAATAAGTTATTAAGTTGGCTTTAATACTACTAATTTAGACCACATAGGTTATTTTCTTTGATAGCCTAATTGGAACTGGGCTAGCACATAATGGAGGTAAATGGTAATTTCAAAAATTTATTCTATTTTGGATTTTATTGGGCCCATGAGGTTTAAATTTATTTAGATCCGGTCTAAATTTAAAATCAGTATTTTATTTATATGTGAATAAAGTTTAACTTTATTATAATGTTTATATTATATAATATAACATGTGCATCACATACACATCCATATAACATAAATAGTGTACATGGACCAACATGCTTGTGTATAATGCTGGGATTTACACTACAATGGACATATTGGCCCCTCCATATACATGTGTGTTTTCTATTATATATTTGTACATACAAACACACACAGTTTTTATATGTTATAAAATAATATTTGTAAAATGTAAACATTATATATATATGTATATATATATATATATCTGTGAAGTAATTGTAAATGTTAATATACATAACGTGTTTTAATTCAAATATAAAAATTGAATTTCAAATCTAGATCCACATAATAAAATATCTAATAACTTCAAATCAAAATTAATATATTAATTTTTAAATAAATATATATATGATATATATTTATATATTTTAAAAACTTTTTCTAACCTATACATAAAATCTCGTAGTATGTATACATATTAAATTAATATTTAGAAATATTATATATATATATATTAATGTAAATTATAATTATGTATATACACACATATATTCTTACACAATCAACCATTAAATAAATTTATTTATTTTAAACTTCTATTTTAAAATTGTTTTATAAAAATCCTTTTTTTCAATCAATAAAAAATATTAAATTTTTTTATTTTCGAAAACAATTTTAACATGTATGTATTTACTTGAATATTTACACACACACACACATATATATATTAATAAAATAATATATATACATTTATATGATATAATTAGGTATAATATTTAAATCAAAATATATATATATATATATATATATATTCATTTTCGAAAACTACAATATATACATACATATATACTAAAGAAATATAAGCACATACTTTATATAATTATGTTTGTATTTTATAACCGATTTACCGAAATATTTTTTAAATATTATTATATTTGAATTTTTTTACAACTTATGGCTGCTGTTATATGTATGTAAATACATATACACATACATACATATATACATGTTCATTAAATGAAGACAGCATATATATATATATATACATATATATATATATATATATATATATATATTCATGATAATTCATATGCTAACTGTAGCACGATGAGCAATATATAGTTATATGTAATTGTAGGAAATATTTACCTCAACTAAGACCTATTCATTAGATGTTGAAATAGTGAATCCAAAACTCCTTAAATGAATATTCAAAATCCAGAAAGAGCAACCAATATGAAAGCAGCAACCACTAACCTTCTATTTTTATTTAAATTGTGTTTTAAATGCTTGAAAATTTTAAGGAGGAGGGCAATGGATGGTCAACCAAGGTCTGGTCAAGAAGGAGCAAAATAAGAGAGAGTGAAAGTGGAGTTTAAGGTATACAAGTAGTTAGATAAAGAGGAGCAAAAAGTGGATCGAGATCTACACTTTCCTCTTACATTTTGAATCCTTATTCAGACCCCAACTGTAACACCTATGGCCAACCACTATAGCCCTCTTCTAGGCCTCTAAATCACTTCAATCCCAATCAAATAAAGATACATTTAAATCTAATTCAAACGCACATTGATATCATATATTGATACGTGTGTGAATCCTAGGTATAAATTTAGTCAACGATTAATATCGAACAAGTCAAATATTAGCGTTCACACAACACCTTTGCAAGTAGTGTGACATTGTGGCAAATTTATTGTTTACTGATAATTATTAACACCAGTTCTCTTCATCAAAACTATATCACAGCGGGACTTACAAAATTTGGTAATGGTTAAAATTTCAATATCGTCCATATTCAACTTTATAATCCAAACATGAAGTATTTAGTTAAAAAATAACAATTATTACTAACCGAACCACTCTGGTCTGAGACTTTGATGTTGAGTTGACTTCAGTTGACCGTGATACTAACTGCATATAACGAGGAGATGAATTCACTATTAAACAATGTGTCACTTCCAATGCTTCCACTCGGCCGTAGTATAATCGTGTGATGGATGTCAAACCATGATTTAACTATAATCAAAGTGAAGTTTCCACATTAAAGCTCGACGGTATTCTCAAGCCGAGGGAATTGTGTAATATTGTCTCATCGATATTTTCTGTTTGACCTTAGTAATATTAACCAATAGAAAACTATCTAGCGAGTCATTCCAGAGTTATCTAACAACTATCGGTATGTAACCCCTTGCTGCCCCAGTATCCATGAATACTACAATATCCAACATTTGGAGAGTATTATGTACTTTTATCTCAATGGATGCATCGATATCTAGTTTCGATATATCTTGACTAGGAATATTTTAAATTATGCACTTATTATATTGTAATAAATTGCTTATGATTACAACACCATGTAATTACTATCACAAACACACTATTTATAGATTTTATATTAAATAATTAATATAACACAGTACAAGTATATAATAGATAGAAAACACTTTTAATTTCGAAAAAGATTTTATTACAGAGTTAATAATTTATTATAAATTAAATAATTACCCCTAGGGCATACCCCTAACTCTATCAGTAGGAGTACCTCATGTGTCATTCTTGAATGGTGGGCCCTCTATTTATAGTAGTTGGAGGTGTCATGGCTTGCCAAATTCGATATTTGAAGGGTCTCGTTTGAAATACACGTCATGACGTTGTATCTTACTAACTCACACGGGTTGATGATGTCTAATTTGTTCATGGCTGTTTTCCTTAGTTTTGAACTAACACCCCAAATCGATAGAAAAAGTCAAAATAAAGTTAAAAATGAAAGAAAACAAATAGAGAAGTAAGAAATGAAAAATGGGATTTTTATAGTGGTTCGGGTAATCGATCACACATGTCCTTTTAATTGTTTTTGTTGATATTTCTTTTCTATTACAACCAATTTCATTAGTTAATTTCGAGATATGAAGTGTAGATCTCAAATTGGAGTGTATTTCCTTATTAAAGTTGATAAAAGCTCCAAATGTCCTTTTTAGTTGAAAAGGATTGCTACTTATAGTTGATTTCTCCCTTCAGAATCCCCAGATCCAATTTGAATTCGTCAGGTGCCAAGATCTAGAATAATAGTAGGAAGAACAAGTCATTTTGGATCAAATATTGAGTCAAGATGGATTATACCGATCTATCTATAGATAATTATCGATCCATTTATGAATCGATGTCAATATGTGGCCTTTGAACAAAACTTATCGTTTTCCTCAAATATGCCATATTCTTCAAGCTTTAAAACTTTAAGGAAAAAATAGTAATTAGAATGGATATGTGTTGATCCATCCTCAAAATCCAAAACTTGTCTTTTTTCAAAATATCATAAGGATCCATAACGTTAACCCGCTTTTTAACCAAGCAGATTTCAACTAGAATTTGAGGGTCAAGGCAAAGACAAAACGACTCAAAAACTTCGAAGCACACTTAGAAGTAGCAGAGAAACAACTTAGAGAAATTTCAATGAAATTAGACTAAGGAAATAACTTAGTAAACAGTGATTTTAACTTGGTGAAAGTGATTTTGGTTGGTGAAGAGTGATTTTAAATCGACGAAGAGTGGTTTTTCTCTCCTTTCTGCCTCCCAAACTTAATATACCTCACATGTTATACCAACCACTTATGTACAAGTGGTGTAACATCCTCTATCTTGAGGTCTAAATCTAAGCGCTATAGATGCTGCAGTCATCTATAGAATTAAATTCCAACGACAAAATACGGTAATGCTAATGGTATCCATAATATCAGAAGCACATGAATATGCAACAAAATCATAGACTCAAAAAAACAACTTTTTGAATTACATTTCACAAAACATATTTCATATCCAATTACATAATCCTAATCATTTTCCAGGTTCAGATCAAATATAATTACTACATAAATATACCAAGAGGGACATATGAAGATGCCCCATTGGTTGATGAGAGTACTAAATAGACAAAATCTATGTTAATGCATCACAACGAATATAAATACATAACAACTCCTAAATAGCTAACATCAGCCTCCTTCTCGTCTCTGGAAGTTTTATTCATCCACCTACTAAAAACCCAGTAAATCCTCCACTCTCAACCTACTTAAATCAATTTTGAGCACCCGAGAGTTTAAGGGGGAAAACATTAAATTCGAGTCAAACATAAAGCCTGGTGTGAATAATACTATACATCTCGGTTATTTGATGTTAAGTGAGACCATGCCGCTTGGCAGAACAGGTTTTCCCTCACTAATATCCTTTTAAAACATATCTTTTGCAAATCTAAATCCTGCAACCAAACTGGTTAAAACAATATTAGCAATATCATGTATGTAGAAAAATCAAGTAATAATGGACCATCTGTCTGAATAATATAGTTTTGTTTGGCTAGCTACTAACCTTTGGCTGATTCGGACCAATCAGAAAAAAATAAACAAATAGTCTGTTAGATACTCTTCTAAACGGTCTATCCCTAACTTACTTCTCCCAGGCTCAACTGATCCTAATGGTTTTGCAGGCTCACTAATAACCTAATCTCCACTCTATATATCCCTTTCTATGTGTAACATCATTTTGGTCTTACCTATGACAAATCTCTACACACTAGAATTCTGGACTTATATTAGCTAGGGCATGCTGGTTATAGTACAAGGAATGACCCCATACCAGTCTCATCAAGTATTCTAATATCTGATTCATTTTACTTAGGGTCATCGACCCTTAAAATTTTCCTTGAAAATATTTCTTTCAACTTGATTCAACCTTTTAAATCATTCTTAAACAAGGAAAATATATTTTATTCTTTACTCAAATCACTTTGCCATGTTATATATATACTTTACACAAAACATTGTTGATGAAAACAATCAATACCTTTGAAAGTACCCCTTCCAAAACCATTGAACGTACCCTTTTTAATACGAGTAAACTACTTTACTTTATAATCTAGGCCGAAGGCCAAAACATACCTTTCGAAAGCATTTACATTAAACCTTATGAAAACATTGAAATCATCTCTTTTGAAATCTTTATAAGACCTTAGACATCCTCTTTTCAAAACACTTTAAACATGCCTTTCGAAACCGTTGGAAACTTTTCGTTTAAAACCTTTTGAAAACATTAGGGAACCACCCCTTCAATACTTTTATTTGAAACTTTGCGAAAGCATTATGTCCTTTACATAAATCAAACCTTTCAAAAGCATTTGGGTTCAAGTAAAATATGTGGAACAACCTTTCGAAACCATTTAAAATCATTCCTTTCGAAACATTTGGGTTTAAATTCCAATAGAATAAGCGGTCCTAAAATAATTAAGCCGAAAGCACTCTTTCGAAAGCAATTTCCTAAGTAAAAGATGTGAATGGTGCCGAAACGAATCCTTTTTAAAGCATTGGAGAACTGGCTTAGGTTTTAAAACAAAGAAACCCTTTCGAAGGCATTACTTCAAATGGTAAGATGCGAAAGTAAGGGGTTTCGACCTCTTCAAAGCTTCTTTATATAACAAAAGGCCCAACCTCTTTCAAAACTATTCTTTGAAACCATTTGACTAAGTCGAAAGCTGTCTTGTTCGAAAGCATTCTTTTCGAAAGCAAAGTAGGCACATTCTCTTTTAAAAACAAAACAAGACTTCAACCCCTTCGAATCCCTTGTTTCGACTCTATACCTTTTGCCTATGCCCAACCCACTACTTACCAAGGCGTTTGATACCATGTGTATTGGTTTCGATGGAAATGGGGGTGGAAGTACCTAGTCGAAAGTAGGTGCTGAAAATGGCGAAAAGCAAAAGTATGGTTAAAACTGAATTTTAACTTTAAAAAGTAATTCTTTTCAACTAACCTGCTTTATTTGTCAACATATGATTGGTTGCTAATTTCATTTCCAAATTCTTTTCTAAAAGTGCTGCCGAAATTTCAAAGATAAACAATTTAAAATAATTACAAAATGCCCCCTCTCCTTTTATAAATATATAAAACATTAAGTCCCATACCTTAAATGATTTTATATACTTATTAAAACACTTAGGAAAATTCTACAAAAATTCCCATAAATTACTTTTAATATGTTTTCTAACATATATTAATTTATGACCCTAAAATAATATAATTTAGCCGTAATTAATTTTAAACCCAATTAACCATTATCTTCACTAGAAAATTAATAATAAATCCACATTAATTCAAAAAAAATGAAATTTGAAGCCCATCTCTAAATATCATTTCTGACCCTATATTAAAATTGCAAGGCATTAGGATGTCATCTGATAGGGTTTTCACATTAAAACTTAGCATAAAATCCATATGAAATAACATAAATCATCAACAAACATATGTATCCATTTTAACAACTAAAACATGGCAAACATTTACAGAATAATTCAGATCTCAATCTAAAACCGAAAAATAAGAAAACATGAGATGTAATCTATTATTCACCTTTAGCTTATGATTAAGGTGTCGAGATTTGATCTTGGATTAAGTTGCTTAAGCTTCTTCCTCTTAGCTTCTTCTTGTTTTCCCTTAATGGTTGCCGGCCTTTTTTTTTTGTCTTGAACGTGAGGATGAATATGGCTTAAGGGTTTAGGGTATACAAATACACTTACTACTTTGCCCTTACGTATTACCCTTATCTATTTCATTTAAATCACCCTTTAATTCATTGGTTTAAGTTGGCACGGCTACCTCTATTAACCCAAATCTCAATTCCTTAACCATTTCATTATTTCATTAAATTTAACTAACTAAATATCCTAAATAATGTTAATCAAAATTAAGGTCATTGTAGACTCCCCTCCTTAAAGAACTTCATCCTCGAAATTACGATAAGGTATACAACAAATCAATAATATAGGTAAAACATACCATGAAACAAATCAGGATAAGCGTCTCTAATCCTACTCTCAGTTTCCAAAGTACATTCTCTCTCATCGTCACTCCACTGGACCATAACTAATCTGACGATCTTGTTCCTTAGCTTCTTCTCATCTCTCGTGATTATACGAACTGACTTCCTAACTATAGTCAAGTTCGGTTCCACTAATAAGTCCTCTAACACAGTCAGTGCTATAGTAGTCTCTGGATCTTGAATACACTTCCTTAGATGAGAAATATGAAAAATATCGTGGACTCCTGCTAAGTTATTCGGTAACTCTACTCTATATGTGAGTTTCTCGATCCTTTCTATAATGGGAAATGGTCTAACAAATCTCAGTGCCAATTTTCCTGATATCTCGAATTGAATTACACCTTTCATCGGTTATACTTTGACGAAAACACGATCTCCAACAGAAAAATATCAATCCTTCCATCTTTTATCAGCATAAGTCTTCTGCCTAGAATGAGCTTCCTTAATTCTAGCTTGAATCAAATCAATCTACTTTACAGCTTGTCTGACTAAATCTGGACCGAGAACCAACCTATCTCTAGTTTCTAACCAACAAACTGGAGATTTGCATGGCATTTCCATAAAAAGCTTTAAACGGTGTCATCCCTATACTAGCCTGATAGCTGTTGTTATACAAAATCTTGACTAAGTGTTGATGGCCTTCCCATGATCCTCCAAAATCTAGCAAATAAGCTCTTATCAAATCCTCCAAGACTTTATTAACTCTTTCTGTTTGCCCACCGGTCTGTGGATGATAAGCGGTGCCCATCTTGAGCTTGGTTCCCAAAATCTCTTGTAGACTCTTCCAGAACTCACTAGTGAATAAGGAATCTCAATCAATTACTATACTACTAAGAATTCCATGCAGACTAACTACATTCTTCATAAATAACTTAGCTAAAACTGGTGTCGTCTTAGTTGACTTAACTGGAATGAAATGGGTGCTCTTGGTTAACCTGTCTAATATGACCCATATGCTTTCATTTCCTCTATTAGATCTTGGCAACCCGTCTATAAAATCCTTTGAGATAGAATCTCAATTCCGTACTGGAATATCTAAAGGCTAAAGTAGCCCGCTTGGTTTTTGATGTTCGGCTTTTACCTGTTGACATTTCACACACTGCTTCACCCATAAGCCTACTGCCCTCTTCATACCTTCCTAGAAGAGACTTCTCTTCATATCCTGATACATCTTAGTTCCTCTCGGATGAATAGTGAGCTTCGAATGGTGGAATTTCTTAAGAACTTCCTTCTTAATGTCTCCACATTTAGAACACATGACCTTCCTTTCTTCCTTAACCACCCATTCTAGTCAAGACTAAAAGCTTTCAAGTCACCGCTCTCTGTTCAATCCCTTAACTTTCTGATCCGTTCGACTAATAATGGATCCTCCATCTGTTTAGAAGCAATCTTTCGATTATCACCGGTCGAACTTCTAAACATGACAACATAGCAATTGCCTTACAAGACCTAGCTTCAGATCTCCACTGTACTCTACATGTCATCGATGCTTCTAAAACTTTCCACTCAGCTATCATTGCTAACACTACATTCAGATGTTCTCTGCTAAGTGCATCCACAACCTTGTTGCCTTTTCCTGGTGTGTACTCAATTCCAAAATCATAAGCGGCTAAAAACTCTAACCACCTCTGTTGTCTCATATTCAACTCCTTTGGGATAATAAATACTTCAACAACTTATGATCCATATATAGTTTAAATCTCTCTCCCAAAAGGTAATGTCTCCACACTATCAACGAAAAAATTACTGCAGCTAATTCCAGATCATAAATCGGGTACCTTACCTCATGTGGTCTAAGCTGTCGAGATGCATAAGAAATCATTTTACCTCTTTGCATTAACACGACTCCTAACCCAGTTCCACATGCATCCGTATATACTACTAAATCCTGATTCCCTTCTGGAACAACTAATACTGGTGCATTAGTCAATACGTATTTCAACTTTTGGAATGCCTCCTCACACTTATCGGTCCAAACGAACTTCACATCCTTTCACGTTAGCTTGGTCATCGGTGCCGCTATTCGTGAAAAATCCTTTATGAATCTCCGACAATACTCAGCTATTCTGAGAGACCTCTTTATCTCAGTCACTGTCTTGGGTCTCTTCCAATTATTCATTGCCTCAATCATAGTTAGATCCATAGACAATCCTTTCTCTGAGACTACATGACCATGAAACTTTACTTCCTTTTTCCAAAAATGATACTTCGAAAATTTCTCTTTCAGTTGATGCTGCCTTAATGTCTCAAGCACCACTCTAAGATGAACTTCATGCTCGCTTTCATCCTTAGAGTGTATCAAAATATCATCTATGAATACCAACATGAACCTATCTGTGCTCTCAAAAAATTCTGTTCTTCAAATCCACAAAGAATGCTGGCTCGTTAGTTAGTCTGAACAGCATTACTAATCATTCGTACGATCTATATTTGGTTCTAAATGCCGTCAAAGGAATACTATCCTCTGCCACTCTAAGCTGATGGAACCCTGCAGCTAAATCCAACTAGAAAAATACTTTGGCTCCACTCAATTGGTCAAACTAATCATCAATTCTATGTAACATATAATGATTCTTTATCGTCTTCTCATTCAACTTACGATAGTCGATACATAACCTTAACGATCTGTCCGATTTTTTAGCAAACACTACGGCTGCTCTTCGAGGCGAACTGCTTGGTCTGATAAACTCTTTCCTTCCAAATCCACCAACTGCACCTTTGACTCCTTCATTTCGATAGGTGTCATCCTACTTGGTGATCTACTCACCAGTACTGCTCCTGGTACTAAATCTATCTGAAACTCAGTGTCTCGTTTCGGTGACAATCCTACTACCGATTCAAAGATATCTGCAAATTCTATAACCATGAAAACTTGATTCAACTCATCTTCTACCTTCACAACATCCAATAAAGCATTAACCTCAAAACTAGGGTTTTCTATGGAGTATACTATCCGATCACTACAATCAGGGTGTCTAAACAATATTTTCCTATCATGGCAAAATATCGTAGCATTGTATTTACTTAAGCAATCGATACCTAAAATAATTCCAAACTCTATGAAATCGAACACATGCAAACCGCAAACAAAGGTATGACCTAACAATTCAAACTCTAAGTGGTCACACTTCATCCCAAAAGTCGCATAACCTCCTATCCAATTTGCAACCCTTAAGGAAGTAACTAGGTATGAGGGTTATTGGTCAGCCATATCTACCAAACAACAATATATGAAAGAATGCGATGCATCAGTGTCAAATAGAACGCTAACTAACGTACCATGCATCATAAGCGTACCTCCCAACACAGCCTTTCTCTTTTCCTTTGCTGTTGGCCTCGAGGTAGCTGGCTTTAATGCAAAAACTTTGCCCTTTCCATCCTTAGTTGGCTCTTTGCACTGGTTCTTGTAATGTCTAATTTGATCGCAGTTGAAGCATATAATATTCTTATTTTCTTTCCATCTCCTGGGTGACATTCATTCATGAAATTCCCTTTCTTGTCACATTTATAGCAGACAGCCTCTGTCTTTCCCTTCTTAGCAGCTCCACCCTTTTGAGCTTCCTTCTTATGGAAAAATTTTCTTTTTTGACTCTATACCACTTGGACTTCCTTTGCCTTATTCCTTTCTAGAAAGCAAGCATCTCTTCATTCCTTAAGGCCATCTCAACAACAACATCACATGGATCCCTAATGTGCTGTAATGTGGCCTTTGCAAGCTCAGGCTTCAACCCCCTAATGAACTTCTCATTCCTCTTAATAATGGTATCAACAGTAGCATAGCCATATCTCATTAGCTCCTAAAACCTCATTGCATACTCCATCATAGTCATGTCTACCTATTCAAACTCAGAAAACTTCCTATGCAGAATAGCCTTAGCGATCTCCGATATAAGTCTCTCCTTAAATCTTCTTTTAAACTCAGCCCAAGTCTAAAAGCTGCTTCACCAATACAACGCTGCTCCTTGTAACTGTCTAGAAGCGAGTCTTCTCTTTTGCTCATCATTGATCCCTAGAATAACGAAAATCCTCTGGCAATGAAGTAACCAATTCTCCACTTCAATTGTGTCTTCAGTACCAATAAATGACTTTCCTCCCAATCGAGCATAATCTCTACTCAAAACAACATAGTTATTCACCATCGAAGCTTCTTGATTTCCTCCTCCAACTACTCTAGCAGCAACTCCCGCTTGCATTATGTTTACAAATAAATTATACATCACTCCCATATCAACTTGCGGGACTCCAGCACCCACATTTGCAACTTGTGCCTGACCTTGATTTCTCCTCGTATTTGGTCAGGCATTTCCATTAGTTGTGGTGTTTCCCCTACCAAGGTTAACTCTTCCACTTCTAGCATTCATATCATCATTCGAGCCTTCATAAGATATAGAAGAACTATGTAAGAGAGATAGGATAATAGAAATATAGTGTATACTTATATATAGAAAATATAAGTACGTTACTATAGTGTTATCCTATAACCCGATCTTTCCTCTAATTCCTTAGGATTATGTTTTCAAAATAATTTTAGTATAAATTTTTTCATAAACCTATGCTCTGATACCAAGTTGTAACATCCCCTATCTTGAGCCACAAAGCTAATTGCTACAAATGCGGCAGTCTTCTATAGTATTAACTTCCAGTGACAAAATATGATAATACTAATGGTATCCATAATATCAGAAGCACGTGAATATGAAACGAAATCACAGATTAAAAAAACAACCTTTTGGATTACATTTCACAAAACATGTTTCATATGCAATTACATAATACCAATTGTTTCCCAAGTTCAGATCAAATATAATTATCACATAAATATGCCAAGAGCGACATATGAAGATGCCCCCTTGGTTGATCAGTGTACTAAATAGACAAAAAATTATGTTAATGCATCACAACAGAAATAAAAAAATAGCTCCTAAGTAGCTAACATCAGCCTCCTACTCATCTCTGGAAGATTTATTCGTCCATCTACTAAAAACTGTAAATCTGCCACTTTTAACCTACTCAAATCAATTTTGAGCACCCGAGAGTTTAAGGGGAAAATATAAACTTCGAGTTTGACATAAAGCCTGGTGAGAATAATACTATACATCTCGGTTATCTGATATCAAGTGAGACCACTCCGCTTAGCGAAACGAGTTTCCCTTCACTGATATCCTTTTAAAACATGTCTTTTGCAAATCTAAATCCTGCAACCAAACTGGTTAAACCAATATTCGCAATATCATGTATGCATACAAATGAAGTAATAAATGGACTGTCTATCCGAACAATATAGTTTTGTTTGGCTAACTACTAACCTTTGGCTAACGTGGGCCTAATAGACCAAATAAAAAAATAGTCTAACTTTCGTTAGATACTCTTCTAGACGGTCTATCCTTAACTTATTGCTCCCAAGGTCAACTAATCCTAATGGTTTTGTGGGCTCACCAATTACCTATCTCTACTCTGTATATCCCTTTCTGTGTTTAACATTATTTTAGTTTTAACTGTGACGAACCCCTACATATTGGAATTTTGGACTTATATTAACTAGGGGCTACTAGCTAAAGTATAGAGCATGACCTCATACCAATCCATCTGATATTCTAATATCTGAGTCATTTTACTTAGGATCATCAACCCTTAAAATTTACCTTGAAAACATTTCTTTCAACTTGATTTAACCTTTTCAATCATTTCTAAACAAGGAAAATATAATCTAGACTTTACTCAAAACACTTTGCCATGCTATATATATACTTTACACAAAACATTGTTGATGAAAAGATTCGTAACCTTTGAAAGTGCCCCTTTTGAAACCATTGAAAGTAAGCCTCTCGAAGCCATTGAAAGTACCCCTTTCGATATAAGTAGACCACTTTACTTTATAATCTAGGACGAAGGTTAAAACATACCTTTCGAAACCATTTACACTAAACCTTTCAAAAACATTAAAGTAATTTAGACATCCTCTTTTCGAACACTTTAAACATGCCTTTCAAAATCACTAGAAACCTTCCATTTAAAACCTTTCGAAAACATTGGGTGTAACGACCCACCTTTTTTGACGATTTAAATCGACAATAAACCACACATGTCTAATTCAAACCATTCAATAGGGAGGATTGTTATTGAGGTAAATGAGAAAATAATAGAAAAGAAGGAAAAAACAAAACATAGAATCTCACAGCGGAATGACAAAATATAATAATCGAATAAACAGTTCATAAAGCTGTTTTACAAATGACATTTCATTATACTTTTACAATTCAAATTAGAGTTATACATACATCAGAAAATAAAAAAATAATGCAGCGGAACACAGTAAGCAGTGGAATAATAATAGTAAATAGCAACAATATACTGAATCTTCGTCTTCGTCCTCCGAAAAATAAAATGGTCTTCAATACATTGAAAAAGCTCAGACTGACCCGAGCATAATGGAAAATAATACATTCGAGCCAGAACTAAAAATTCCTATGTAAGTCAAATCAATCTCGAATAAAAATATAAGTGCAATGGCTTCAGAGAAGTTATGGGATTTTTCATCTCCTATCAAGTGTACAACGTTCGTGCGGTAATTTACGAGATTTCAAATAATTCGAAATACCAATTTTAACCACTTTATTTAAAATAAATTCGAAGTTTAAATTAAAAACTTAAACTTTTTAAATAATTCAGTTTCAATAAATAATCCAAATTCAAGAAATTGTATGGGTATATATCATTTCAACCTACAATTTAAATGTCTTAATTATCCAATTCTAAAATAATTCAGAGGTCCACTTAAACGATGTCAAAAATATACAAGGTGATAATAGGGACATATTAAAATAAGTAAACAACCATACATCCAACATATCAATCAATAAACATCCATTTCAAACAACATCCAAATTAACCAATATATTTCAACATATAATAGTTAACAATTGGGGTTTAACTATCAATTAAATTCCAATATAAAATTAAATGTTAATTCAGATTCAATAACAATTCAAATGTCAACTTAAATAAACAAACAACAATAAAAAAATTATATATCACATCATATATTTTATTTAACTTGCAATGGAATTTTTAGTATTGCATGAGTGGGTTGAATCACACACCTTTTTGCTTTTCCTTCTTTAGCCAGATTGGATCTGCAACTACTTTCTCATTTTGTTTTGTTTCCTTGCTATCTTAATCTTTTTTCTAATAGAAAGTTTTGGAGAGAAGATTATATAGATCTGGATTTGAAGAAAAAACACAGAAAGAAGAGAAGGTTTGAAAAAGAAAAAAAATTAAAGAAGAAGAAGAATTGAAAAAAAGAAAAGGAAGCTTTGAAAAAGAAGATGAAGATTTGAAGAATAAGAAGAAGACAAGAGAGAAAAAAAGCTTTGGAAAAAAAGGAGAGAAAGGAAATTTAAAGAAGAAACATGAAAAAAAGGAAGGAAGAAGGTGAAGAGAGACAAAAAATGAAGCTATAGAAGAAGAGATTTAAAAAAAAAATGAAATGAAGCTATACGAATGAAGGTTGAAATTAGTGACAATAAAACTAAATATAAACTATGTAGGAATTGAAATAAAGTAAAAATATGAGCAACCCTAAAAAAATGGTAGGTATTAAAAGCGGTGAAGGAAAGAATTAAAAATATGAAAAGTAGGTAACGTTCATGAAATGAGGAGGCTTTAGACAATGTAAATGGAAATGAGTAATGGAACAAATGAGGAAAAACTGAATAGAAGTATGACAATTATTAATTAGAAAGGGAATGAATGGACCAACTCTACTCCATAAACAAACTTTTGGAATTCAAATTTCAAAACATCAGTTCACTCAATTATTTTTGTTAACCCAAACATACAAAATTTGACATTCATTAAAGATTTAATTACCACAACATAACCAAATTTGAACACAGCAATTTACATAATGGGGACCGTCGCTACATAAAATAAAACTGGAACCATGATTTAAAAATTCAAATTTAAAAACAATATTTTTCTCGACACGTAATTATGAACTTAAACATTTAATTTATTTTAAATTTCAAGGTTAGCAATAAAATCACTTTTGTGCAACCTATGCCTGCAATTTATCTACCATAAAATGTTGTTTTAAAAATTCAATTTTCTTTTTTTTTACAATGTTATATTTACATTCAAAATGGAAACGTTCACTTTATTTTCCTCAAACATTCTTTTATTTTCCTTAAAATGCTTATTCGTCACTTGCAATTCATAAATGTAAACATTCTTATATTCTAAAATGATCAACTTATACGATATTAAATCCATTCTTATATTTCCAAATAATGTACATTCCAAATGAAAACATTCTTACATTAAATTTTTTAATTGCACTTTGTTTCTTTTTCCTTTTTCAATTGAAAAATTTTAATAAATTTATTTTCAATTAATTTTAATCTTCAACTTTAAAACAGACCCTAATTGATGAAATCAATTAAATAAATATGTGAATATTGTAATCCTTATTTATAGTCATGCAAACACATTTATAAAATTACAGTTTCCAACAAGCATTAAATTACATACTAAATAAATGTTTTTCTCTATCAAACAATATTCATTTAACTCATCATTAAAACTGACATTTATTATTCCAATTCCTTTTATGAAATTATATTCTAATACACATTAGAACATTCCACTTCATTGCTTTATTGTAGTTTATTGTTTTAGAATTTTATTTATTGTCCAAACTTATGAGCTAATAACATAGTTAACATTTGTTTTACATTTCATTACGTTAATATACTCTAATTTCCATCCTTTATTTGTATTAACTACTATATTTCCATTTTATTGAATTTTGGTAAATTTCACACATTAATTATGATTAAAGTCTCAATTAATTTATTAACCTTGGTTTCATTCGCTTATTAAATCAATTACTACCTTACATACATAGTCAACCTTATTATATCTTCCATTACATCAATATTTTACCATTTTATCCTACCTTTCATTTACGTAACCTTTTATTTCATTGATTGTAATAAATTCACTTATTAAAATTTCCAATTCCAATAAATTTGAATAACTGATTTCCATCCTTTTATTCAAATCAAAGGTCATACTATGATAAAAATTTACATTGGTTACATTGTACAGAATCAACCTTTTTACCATTATACATTAAACCTACATTAACTGCACTAGGTAAGAGAATTAATTGCCATTTATTTCCGATTAAATTTAATAGACCAAATAAATAGGTAATGTATATAATAATTGTCACCATTAGCCTTTAATTACATTTATATGTTTATTACTTACAAACAATGTAACCATTTCTTTCATAACACTAATTTTATTCAATTTCCATTAACAATATATTATTTCATTAATGAATTCAATATTTACATTCTTTTTCCTATGTTCACTTTGTAACTAAGTATAACCTTACACAATTTCAATTAATTAGAATTCCATTCAAATTGTTAATAATTAGCTTTAGTTAACATTGTTGCATTTCATTTTAGTATTATTCCAATTATAAATCTTAAATTTTAATTTCTTCCGACAATTAATTACAAAAATCTTATTAAATTTACTATTTTTAATTGTCGAAAATTATAGGTCGTTACGTTGGGGAATCACCCCTTCGAAACCTTTATCTTAAACCTTTCGAGAGCATTAACTCCTTTACATAAATCAAACCTTTCGAAAGCATTTGGGTTCAAGTAAAATATGTGTAACGACCATTCAAAACCATTTAAAACCATTCATTTTGAATCCTTTGGATTTAACTTTCAATATAATAAAGGGTCTTAAAATAACTAAGTCCAAAGCACTCTTCCGAAAGCAATTTCCTAATAAAAGAAGTGGATGGTGTCGAAAAAAAATCCTTTAGAAAGCATTGGATAAGCATCTTAGGTTTTAAAATAAAGAAACCCTTACGAAGGCATTGCTTCAAAAGGTAAGATGCGACAATAAGCGGTTTCAACCCCTTCGAAAGCTTCTTTATAAAATAATAGGCGTAACCACTTTCGAGCCATTCTTTGGAACCATTTGGAAAGCTATCTTGCTCGAAAGCATTCTTTTCAAAAGCAAAGCAGGCACATTTCCTTTTAAGAGCAAATAAAGCTTCGACCCCTTCGAATCCCCTGTTTCATTCGGTACTTTTTGCCTACGTCCAATCCACTACATACCAAGGCTTTAGATACCATGTGATTGGTTTTGATGGAGATAGGGTTGGAAGTACCTACTGATGAGCCAAAAATTTTAACAATTTAAAATGGAATAGTTAATTGATTTTAAATATTTAAAAGTTAATTTTTAACTTGAATTCCAAATATCCCTATTTATTTGATAATTAAATTATTGAATTATATATAATTCGAAATTCGGTAAGATGTTGAATATGGAATTGTAAGCCTATTAAAAATAATCTGAAGACTTATAAAATTTATAATGATGATACTGAAGAAAATAGAATGGTTAGAATTCAATATAAAGGTAATTTGTTCAATTTTAATAATATATTGTTAAATCGATATTTAAAAGTAGCCTTCTGAGGCACAGTCTCGGAATTCGACGAAACCAGTTCCATTGGATTCGTAATATTATATTATTCTTGGATTTCAATTTTCGTAGCAATCGGAGTTGTCGTTTGACCCTGGCAGCTCAAAACGCTTAAAACTATTTTAATCGATTTAATTTAAAACTGATCGTTTAGTTCCGTAACTTGCGCATATGATCGAGTTAGCTTTCGAAACGCATTCCATTGTGTTCGGGACGCGGGTAAAACCTTATAATCGCCTAGCGGCATTCCTTAAAAGGAGTTCAAAATTTTAATTGGCGATTAACGAGACATTTTGAAATTTTATAATATAATTAAATTTAAAGTAAATTAGCAAGATATTTTCATTTACAACGTCGTGCTCAAGAAGCTTTCCACCATCTTATATTTTATTTCCGTCCCTCTCCTTATTCTCGAAAGCAAATCAAACCGTATCGAAAAAAAAATCGAAAAGAACTTCCTCTTCTCCTTCCCAGTTTGTTCCAATCGAAAATCTCCTCTTCATAAAAATCATTCAAACGATTAAAGCGAACCCAGCCCTCTTCTTTCTCTTCAGGGCAAATAGCGATTTCCAGTTTCCGATAATCAAATGAAAAAAAAGAGGGGGGAAAGAAGTAAAGCCTTGTCGAATTTAACCTTGGCGGTGTGAATTCGAGCTCGAGCTCGAGAGGTAGCCGAAGTCGCGATCGCTTGGGGAGTAGGGTTTTGGCTTGCGACCGAGTCGCTACTCGGCAGCAAGGTCGAGCAGCGGTGAGGCGATGGAATCGAGCGGTGTCTTCGTCGAGTATGGTTGTCGAATTGGGTATGGCACCGCGAGTTCGTTCGTGGGCGAGGCCAACAACGCGAGTTCGAGATTAAGAGGAATGGCCGGAGATGTTGGGCGCGATTTCAAATCGCGAGGAGCTTTGTGAGTTCGGAGGTGAGCAACTCCTTGTTTCCCTTTGTTCTGTTATGAAATTTTGAAAGAAGTACTCTGAAATATTATTTAAAATTATAATAATAATAATATTTAGTAAGGTATATGTAGGCATACATGGAGGTTTAAATCCAAATTTTTTTGCTAAGTTATGAAACTAATCACTAATATTGTGTGAAATTTCAAACAGAAGGACTAAGTTACTTTATGAAAATTTAGGTACAAGTACAATTTTATGTTTACAGAGAATAATAATAATAGGCCAAGGAATATGTATGTATATATCTTATGATAACTTAATCTTTTCAAAATCTATGTAAGTTAAAACTTTTGGTTTAATTTATTTAAAAATAATAATATATATATATATAAATAAAAATAAATAGATTTATCAAAACAAAGTAATTATACATAAATTCAAATATTAATAAACCATGAAATGTGTATACAAGGTCAAAGTCTTGAAGAATACAAACCGGGTTAGGATGAATTGCAGACAGCAAAAGCAAAGGTGAGTAAATCTCACTCTGTTGGATTGTATTTAAATTTAAATGGTTGGTTGAATGATTAAATTGATTGGATGTGCACTGATGATGATGTGACTTTGGTTTTGGTTGGTTCTCGAGTTAATTGTGGCTTGACTCGAAGTATTTGGGTTTAAATCGTTTTAAACTTAAGTCATAAATAAGAAAATATTTTCATTGTTAATAGGGGATTAATGATTTGTGATTCATCGGATTTAGTAGGGTGATTAAAGCGAATAATTAATTAATTAATTCAATTAATGATTTGGGTTAATCAATTTAGTAATTAAGGATTTGAACCAATTAATTAAGGTTTAAGTTAATTTATTAAGTTTAATTAACTTCGAATAATAAATGGATGGTCGATAGGTAATTACTTAATGTAACTAGTAAAATATAATTACTTTGTGAAATTTATCAAGGGATTAATTAAGATAGTTAAATAAAGGAGTAATTTATTTATTTAATGAAGTAAATAAAAGATAGTTAATTACAGGTTGAGAAAAATCGAGAATGATTAATATTATAGTTCATTAAAGTAATTAATTTAGATTAGAACAAATTAAAATATAAATTGGAAATCGTTAATTTATTTAATTTACGATGTAACTAAATATTGATTAATTAAGATTAACTAAATCAATAATAAGTGACTTATGAGAAGTTAATTAATATAAGTAATTAATGATTAATGTAATTAACATAGTCAATTAATTCATGAAGTAATTAAGATTACTTATTGATTTTGGTTAAGTATAATTAATGTTGTGAAATTAATTAAAGATGGTTGCTTGAATGAAATCGAAGAATAATTAATCCAGGTTGATTAATTAAGATGAATATTGAAGGGATGATTAAATTAATTGATTGAAATTAATCAATTGACAAGTAAAGAAATCTAAATGATTGAGGTTAGAAATTCAATTAGAATCAATTGAATTAATTTGGAAGTGATCAAGTTTGCTTATGGATGATTGAATGGTATGGGATGATTTGAAATAGTTGATATCTTTGATATGAAATGTTGTGTATTTCATTTGGATAAATTGGGTTAGAATGACACGAGACTCGAAGAGGCCGGTGTCGGGTATTGGGAAATAACCGAAACCACTTCGAATTCTTATAAAGTGGTTTGTGAAATAATAGGTTGGAAGGAAATGATTTAGGAGAATCGCACTAATTAATCTAAATTTGGAACTTGGAAAACTTATGCGTGAAACAAGTTATGTTTATAACATATTGTGAACTTGTAAAATTGGTTTGAGTTACCCCGGGTTTTATATAAGTTGTTTGCTTTGGTATTCCATGTTAGTTGGGTTTACTCACGCTGGTTTCCACTCTGACCCGGGTATTTCTTTGGTGTAATGCTTGGGTCAGACCGAGTATTACAGATTTTCAGGTAAGGACGTTCTGGAGCTCAAGAGTCGAGCTGGATAACAGGAACGTGTAGAATATTTCCGCTGTATTATAATATTGTAAATCTGAGACATGTTGATTGGTATATGTCCATTGTTGAATATTTGTGTAACTCTGATGTATTTAAATGTAATCAACAGATATAGTATTCTTCTGTAAACTATTATTATTTATTATTATATTTTATCCGCTGCGAATGTGAGATGTTTTGTGTTTCTGTTCTTCTTCTTCTTCTTCTATCTCTTTCTTCTTTTTCATAACTATTTGGAATTTTCGGGTTCGAAAAATTTCGGGTCGTTATATTTGGTATCAGAGCTGAAAGGTTAAGCGAGAACCTTGGCTCTGGTGGGGATTACTCATTAAATAGAGTCCGTAGTACTCTAGAATGAGTTGAGTGTGTGTGTATATATATATATATGTGTGTGTGTGTGTGTGTGTGTATGAGCGTACTTGTTATTTTCTTGTATAAAAAGGGCTTTAAATGATTCTATATAAAAATATATTTTGATATATAAAGTAATATTTCCTTCTAATAAATATTAAGGTGATTGGTTGTTAAATTATTGAAATTAAATTAAGAAGTAATATAATACAACCAAATTGAAATCTTGAACTGGAATTAAATTAAGTGGTAATAGAAATACAACCAAATTAAAATTTAATTGATTGAAAATAAAACTCTAAATATGGGCCTAGAATTTGAAAATTTTGTTTCAGAGTAATGAGAAATAATAAATAAGTATTATTTGAATAACTGGGACTTGTTGCAAACAATGGGTTGTTTGAAAATTTGATCTGAATTAAAAACCAAACGTGGTTTAAAATTTAAGGATGACCTCGTGTGTAAAGGAAATAATATGTATGAATAAGTAATATACATAAATCAAAATAGTTTGAATAAACTCTAAATGTTGAGTTTGAAATTTGGAATGGGATGTGATACCCAAAGTGATAAGTTTTTAAGTGGGAAGATTATCATTGTGAAGTTTAAGGATTGAATGAGGTTGATTGGATTAAGTAAATCGAATTTAACTTGGGAGAAGTTAAATAAGTTTGAATGAACAACTTGAATTGGAAATTTTAAGATGAAATTGGAATTTAACTTGGAAAAGTTAAATGGTTAATTTGAATTGGTAGTTTGTGTGATCTCAAAAATGGGTTTGAGATCTGGAAATTGGAAATGGATGGACGTTTTAAAATAAATTGGGTAATATCATCCTATTGTTATGAAAAATACTTAAATTGCGAATTGGATTTGTTTAAATGAATGTGAAATGAAGTGTGGTAATATATCATTATTGAGACAAAAGGGAAATATAAATCTAATTTGAAATTAAGGATATGAAATCACTTTAAACTGAAAATTTGAATAATTGAGTTTGTTTATTAAAATTGTTTAAGAACTGGCTTCAAACTGGAAGATAAAATTTAGTAATAAATTAAAATTTTAAAATAAAATTGTATTGAACTCTTATTTGAACCTTGAAATACATAAGTAAAGATAATTTAAAATGGAATTTTGAGAATTGGACTCGGAAATTAAATTGTTTAAAAACTTTTAATAAACGTTAATTTGGTTTAAAGAGTTAAACCAACCTTTTAGAATCCAACTTGAATTTATATAATTCGAGATGGGTTAAAGTTGAAATTTAGATTCCATTAGTACAAGTTTGAATTAATTAGAATTGAAGTTGAATTGGGAATAAATCAAGTCCAATGGAATTTGGAGTTATTTGAATTGGAATAGGGTCAATTTAAATGGAAATTTAAATTGAATAGTTGGGGAAGTGAATAGTTTGACTCTCGACTATTTTCAATATAAATTGTTTTAATATAATCTTATTTTCCAAGCTATTTAGTATATACAACCTTTCTTTCTTTAAACCAAATTATTTTATACTTGTTTTATAATTATTTTTGGAGCTATTTAACCATTTTTCAACTGTTTTATGAATTAATGATTATTTTTCAACTATGTTACAAATTAATTATTATTTTACAACCATTTTGTAATTATCTAAAATTTCTATAACTATTTAACTATTTTTCAACTATTTTACAATTAGTTAACCATTTTATAGCTACTAATAATTATTTTTTTAACTACTTATCTATTTTTAAAATTTCAAGCTATTTTCTAAAAATAAATAGGTCAGAGTTCAAACTGTTATTGATTTAAATACCCAACTGAGGTAAGGATTGAAGTGATAATTCAATGGAATTGAAGCAATTGTAAATATGTGGATGGAAATTAATGGAAATGTGAATAGAAAGAGAAATTGATTTTGGCTAATAATCAATGAAGTTAAATACATAGGATGTACGTATATTATTCTATTCGCATAGTGATTTGATTCAGATTCGAGCCCAAAATTTCGAGATAGTATATCGACCCGAGTCGGATTTTTCACTCGATTTTCGATGGCGAACCTGTATATGGATTGTTGATTGGTTCTGGATATTCTCTATCATAGTTATGGCTATGCAAGGTGAATGACAGTTTCTAATCAAGAAACCAGATCTGTGTCCGCATTAAGAAGTCGGGTGGACGATACTAGTTCGAAAGTGAAATTGTGTGATCGAGTGAGCGATCAGATTGGTATAGCGTACGGATGATATGTGTACATCGTACGGATTTGAATGAAATTGATATTGAAAAGAGTAATCAAATTGAAATATTTGATTTTGAATAAACAAAGTTATATATCTTTGTTATATAAGATAAATCTCTCCTTGTTAAATCTATTGCCGGAAGAAAAGGATTTTTGAAGGTATTTGAAGTATAAAAGGAGTTTTATACAAGTTTGAAAGGATCCAAAGTTTTTAAATTATATATATATATATAAAGGATCTTATGAGAATTTTGGAAAAAGGTTTGGGAACCTTTTGATTTGGAAAGGCTTTTGATTTTTTGGGTAAAATCAATATTGAAATTTGGAAAGCCTAGTTTGAGAATTATCGATTTTGGGATAATCGATTTTGTGTAAAGGAGCCTTGTATGAGATCATACTAGGTGTATGATTTTAAAGATACTATATGTGTATAGTATAAAGTGTTTTGATGATGGCTCTGGGGAAAAAGGCGCTCCCTTGAAATGAACTTCTCAGGAGTGCCACCGGGTGGTGCTGCCTTGAGCCCCAAGGGGGGGGGGTTCTAAAGTTGATCCTGTGAGGAGTCCGGACAAAACTAGTTCCTGAAAATTATGAGTAGAGTATACCATAACGAAAGTCATGTGTGCCGCTGAGAGCCAACAGTATGCGTTTGATTTTATATCGGTAGACTGCGACCTATGTAGGAGTGGAGAAGTTTCATTTCGACAGCGAAAATCGAAGGCCACGGAGAGCCTACAGTTACATGGATTTTTGTTGCGATGGCAATGTAACCCTGGAATGTAACCGTGATATGTCGTGGGTTCCATGGCGTAATCGAGATGCCGCGGAGAGCCTACAGTTATATGGACTTTTGCTGTGATGGCAACGTAACCCTGGAATGTAACTGCGACCATGGATGGGAGTGATTATTTCTAGAGCATTCTCACCAAAGATATTTCCTCGTTTTCAAAAATTGTTTTCTATATTTTCAATAAAATTATTTTCCAAATATTTTCACTGGATGTTGAAAACGGGTCTGCTAAGTACTTATAGATTTTCAGTCCTACGCCTGATCAACGTATGACTGAATTTCTGTGAGAACAAGGATGGACTGGTTGAGACATCGAGTTATAAGAAGTATTTTTATAAAAGGCTATTTTAATAATATTATATGAATTTAAAAGCTTTTCTAAAATTTTAAAATAAAATGTTGGAATTTTGGGAAATGAAAGAAACCCAAACTGGAAGTTTGAAAACGTTTGAATTCATGAGACTTTAATGAAGTGATTTTTGCAATAAAATCAAACATTGATTTAAAAGTTGGAAATAAGCTAATCAATTAAATAAACTATTGGATAAAATATATTGATGAAATTTAACTTGGTTAAACAAATGGATCGTAAGTTAATAATGGAGTTTGGAATTGAATTCGAATTGTAAATAGAATTTGACTTGGATTTGATGATGAATTAAATAAGTGGAGATGCTATAAAAATAGAATGGGATCGCAATAGTGATGGGATGAATTACAAATAAAATTCAAGTGTGATGTGAATAATATTTAATGCAATTTGCAAGTAAATCGGATACAAGGAAAGTGTTGTCGAATGAAATGAAATTGAATTATAACAGACATGGTTTGAATTGCAAACAAAACCCAAGTGAATAGAAATAAATTGAGAATGGCTTTGTATTAATAAAATAAATTCGAAATGAATTAAGTAAGTGAATTAAAAATCTAAAAATGGGATGGATAAATGAGTTGATCGAATAAAAAAATAAAAAAATGGACGAAGTCTGCTTAAATAGAAATTAAATCAAAGTTTTAGTTGGTATTGGAATATTAGAATGGAAGGTTATTAAATAAAAGGTTTGGGTCAAATTTTTTTTTGGGAAATGGATATTAGTTTAAGCATTGAATGTTGACAAGCTCAATGAAAAAGTTTTAAAATGAAACCAATGCGGAGATGAAGTAAATGCAATGTATGGTTGGTGAATAAATTGGAAATGAAATGGAATTAAATACAGAATGATTTGAAATTAATTTGAAGTAGTTATAAACTAAAATAGATACTCTATTAAGCGAGTATCCTCGAATTTGCATAAAAACAGTTGCCGTTGTTGTAAACAAAGTTAATTAGAATTATATGGGTTGAGAGAAGAAAAAAAATTGATTTTGAATCAATTGAATTAAATATGAGCTTGTTTGAATTAAAAATCAATTGAATGTAAGAAATTGAGTTGCAAACCATGAAAATTGTATGAAATGGCATATAAATTTGGTTGGAAGCAATTGGATTGGCTTTAAATCATATAAATCGCTTATGGTAAGCGTTTGGTGTTTGATGCTTTTGTAATGCTTGTGTTTTGCCATTAAAGTAAGTGAAATGCTAATAAATTCTCTAAATATGACACTTATATATTTAAATTGAGTAAGTACAGGTACCGGGAAGCCGTTTGGCTAGATTTGGTTGCGGTATTTGCTAAAATAAATAAGCCGCTTGCTTAAAATGCTAAATAAAGATACGCCTACGCAATAAAAATAGGAAATATGAACTGTTTTTTCTTTTTCCGGCCGTGTGGGTCGATATATATATATTTATATCTCTTGTCAAATTGCAAAAGCTCTTTCGTACAAAGGAGAATCTGCCAAAAAATTTCGAAAATTTTGGGAGTTAGAAAATTTTTGAAAATTTTAAGGGAAAATTTTGTAACGACAAAATAATTTCAAATTGGAAATTAAAGTAAATTAGTAGATGAAACTAATATGAATCAGTTATAAATGGAAGATAAATTCAATATTCAGAATCGAAGACAAATTGAAATCATATGAAAATGAGAAAAACTAAATTGAGATAGTTATGAAACCTATGTAAGAAAATGTATAAAATGATTGGAAAGTTACGATTGGATATTATTGTTAAGTAAGATATGCAGGTATTATAAGGGAAAAGGAAATTGGATTTGATATCAGAAGATAAATTTGAATTGCCCGACAAAAAGGTATGTATTTAAAATTTATGTATGAAACTGTTATCCCGCTTTTTGGCAAAGCCGTGATACCAAAAGATTGGTCGAAAACGGGAAACAGTTCATCTCAGAGATTGGTTATACTTCACTTAGCTATGGATATCGATGAATTTTGCCCGAGTCCGGATCAGGCCACAATTGATAGGACACGACAAGAAAGGTTGTAGGAGCCATCATTTCAAGTTTCAAGTCAATCCGAGTTCGTATGCTCAAGATATGATGGGTTCAGTGTGAAGAGAAGTATTCGTTGTCTGGTTCGAAACCATGAAGTTCGAACCCATCCTATTCGAAACCATCCGTGCCCTTGCCTTCGAACCCATGGTGTTCGAACCCATCAGCTAGTACCCAGCCTCGAAACCCTCCGCTTCGAACCCATCTGGTTCGAAACCGTCCTAAAGCCTTCCTTCGAACCCAGGCGATGTTCGAACCCATCTACTTCGAACCCGTGGCTTTGAAACCATCCATTTCGAACCCACCCATTGCTTCGAACACATCACCCCCTGCTATGTTCGAACCCATCGGCCACAGTTAACTTCGAATTGATTGCGTTCGAATCCATCAGTCCATTATTAGGTTGCATCTTCGTATCGATGAGCGTCGAAACATCCACGCCGGTGCTTAGTTCGAACCGATGAACCTTCGAATCCATCGCGGAGCTTCATTTCGTATCCAGTATCAATACGAAGGAAGCTCCCTCCCCTCGGTTCGAACTAGACACACGAAAGCCATGTAGTTGGTTAATTCAAGCACACAACGGTCATCGATACGAAGTCAGCGAAATCCATGGATTCGAAGCGGTCAACTAGGAGATAAATCTGGATCGACGCGTGGAGTGCGCGCCACGTCACTGCAGAAACACGTGCGTACATGGGTTCGAGCCCCTGGTTTCGAAATGATCGGTTCGAAACACACAGCTAACCAAGAAATCTCCATTTCGAACCGATCATATCTCCTAAACCACAAATCCAAATGCAACCAAATTTTCACAGTAGCTTCCATATGAGGTAAAGATTGTTCCTGCCAAGTTTCAGCTCGATTGGACCATTTGTTGATGGGTTCGAAATCACTTCGAACCGATGTCAGATCGAGACGAAACTTGGTGGGGTCGGTCGCGTGGGCCCACTCACGTGCCAGAAGGAGTCTCACGAAGTTTCAGCAAGATCTGGGCCTCCAACGCCTATAAATAGCACCCTGAAGCCTTCAGAAGAGAGGATCTTTCCGCCATTGAACGCCAAGACTCTGCCGGATTCAAGTTTAACTATCAGAATCGCTGTTGTACTCAGATTTCAAAGCAATTGTCAGCTGTAATCCATTGTAATCGATTTAATCAAGCAAAGCAATAAAGAGAAAACCTTCAAAGTGGACGTAGGCTCGAACGCCGAACCACTATAAATCCTGTGTTTGTGATTGTTGTTCGTGAATTACTGTGATTTGTTGATTAGAGCTGAATTATATATTGATTGTTGCTGAGTTCTGTGTTAATCATTATTGATTTGAGTACGTAAACGGGTGCTTTCACGACTTTGGGTGTTTGTGACCAATTTTGGCGCAAACATTTTGGTGCTTCCACTGAGAGCTAATTCAGGAAGAAGTTGAATTTGGAAATCCAGGAGTTCAGAATTAGGAATTATGGCAAGACAATCAAGTAGGAGGCCAAGGCCTGAGAGAAGCGAACCACAAGGAAGCCAAGAGGCTTCCTCAGGAGCGAATCAACCATCGATATACATTACTAGGGACGAGATGGAAACTATGATGAAGAGGCAAGAGGAAATGATCCAGAGTTTATTCCAACAGATAGGACAGCTTGGAGCACAAAATAGGGAAGCCAATGGAGTCCAGAACGGAGCGGGACCGTCCGGCGTAGCACCAGAGCTAGGGGGCACACATATGGAGAATGTTGACCCAATCTTGGAAAGAGAAAGAGAAGGATCTGCGCAACCTAGGAGTAGTAGAGGAGTGAACACTCAGTCAAGGGGGCAGATCCCGGAGTTACCTCGTGAACTCGGGGGGCAGGTTGGAAGTAGTGAACAAGGATTACATCTCGGAGACAATAACCGATTAGCAGATATAGTTAGGAGAGCTTTGAGAGGCGGTATGGTGAACAAAGATTTGGAAGATGTCAATAGAAGTCCTTTTACTTCAGCAGTCAGGCAAGCTAGGAACCCGCCTGATTTCAAACTACCATCATTGGATATGTATGACGGGAGAACGGACCCCACGGTCCATCTGACAAAATATATGAGGCATATGGAAGTACTGGGGGCATCGGAGGAGGTTATGGCCCGGTGTTTTCCATTATACTTGACAGATATCGCTGCACTATGGTTTAGACAGTTGGAGAACGGATCCATCGGAACTTGGAATGGTTTAGTAGAGAGATTTATGAGGCAATTCAGGGTCCATATTACAAGACCCAAGAACGTGATGACTCTGGCAACCCTAAAGCAAAAAGTCGGAGAGACCTTGAGAAGTTATTTAGCACGATTTAATGCAGCAGCAGCTTCAGTGGATAGAGCGGATCCATCCATGGTGGTAATGGCAGCTGTGTCCGGAATAGCTGACGGCACAGAGTTCAAGAATTCATTGACTAAAGATCCACCCACAGATCTGGAGGAATTCTATCATGAAGCAGAAAAGTTTTTACGATTAGAAGATGCGAATGCCGAGAGAGAAGAAAGAGATGGGATAGAAATTTTTGCATTTAGAGACGAAAGGCCTCTTAAAAAGGATTCGGACAAGGATAGAGGTAAAAGAAAGATTGAGAATGACAGAGACAGATCGAAGCGGCAACGAAGGGAGCCGCGATTCACCACCTACGCTGAGTTGAACGAGAGCCTGGAACGAATTTATCAGGATACCAAAGAACAGATTCCGTATCGTAGGCCAATGCGAAGGGATCCTACTTCTGACGAGAGGAAATCAGATAAGTTCTGTGTATTCCATGAATTAAATGGTCATAACACCAATGATTGTAGGCACCTGAAGGACGAGGTGGAAGGGCATATCAGGAACGGTATGCTACTTCAATATGTAAGGAGACGAGCCCCTGTGGCGGAACCAGAACGACCACCGTCCACATCAGCTAGGGGCGACCCCGAATCAAGGCACCGTATGGTTATCAATTGAGTAAGATAACGATGAACGAGTTGTAAGCTTCCACTAACGCAATTAAATCATTTACACATGTGCGAGATCGCGAACGATCTCCAGACATGCTCTGAATGATCGTTGACCGTTTTGTAGTGGGAACTTACACTTTGACATCCATGCTTTACTTTCATTTTGCTTTAATTTGAACATTTAGACTCTGTTTGTTTGGACAATTGTTTTTGAAGCTCATCCGTGTAATAGATATTTGATTCTGATAACTCTGGAATGGTTAAGCTACTTACACATGTACGGGATCGCGAACGATCCTTAGGCATGCTCTGAGATGGCGATGAACCGCCCTGACAAACGATCCAGGATCTCACCCGAACGTGACCCTGGCATCGATAACACCAAGCCCTCCCAGGCACACACACAATCCGCCTCGAACGGCACCCGACTTCGAACAGTCATAACTCACCTTACCTCAATGGCTTGATCGCGAACGGTCGTCACTTGAGGTCCGACATCCGACTACGAACGGTCACGAATTCGCCTCGAACGGCACACGATCGCGAACGATCACTTTCTGCCTTGAACGGCACAGACCGCGAACGGTCACAGATTTGCCTCGAACGGCACACGATCGCGAACGATCACTTCCTGCCTCGAACGCCATCGATCGCGAACGGTCATGGCTCACTGATTATGAAATCCGACCTCGAACGATCACCATTCGCCTTGAACGGCACTTGGTCGCGAACGATCATCATTTGCCACGAACGGCAGTCGACCGCGAACGGTCCCATCTCATCATTCGCCGCGAACGGCATCGACCGCGAACGGTCCTATTCCATCTTATGCCACGAACGGCACGGACCGCGAACGGTCCCGATTCACTTCAAGCAGCATACGATCCCGAACGATCGAAGCATGAATTTGTACGCTCGACCGCGCACGGTCGCACTTCCCCTCGAATGACTCGATCACGAACGATCGTCATTTGAAGTTGAGCGCTTGACCATGAACGGCCGCACTTCATCCCGAATGGCTCGATCCCGAACGATCGTCATTTGAGGACATATGAAACTATTGAGTTCTTTGCAGGTTGATGATCGGATACGAACATCCAACTCAAGGCATTACAAAACACACCTTCCTACAGCAAGGCATGTTTTGGGGGGCAAAGTGTTATCCCGCTTTTTGGCAAAGCCGTGATACCAAAAGATTGGTCGAAAACGGGAAACAGTTCATCTCAGAGATTGGTTATACTTCACTTAGCTATGGATATCGATGAATTTTGCCCGAGTCCGGATCAGGCCACAATTGATAGGACACGACAAGAAAGGTTGTAGGAGCCATCATTTCAAGTTTCAAGTCAATCCGAGTTCGTATGCTCAAGATATGATGGGTTCAGTGTGAAGAGAAGTATTCGTTGTCTGGTTCGAAACCATGAAGTTCGAACCCATCCTATTCGAAACCATCCGTGCCCTTGCCTTCGAACCCATGGTGTTCGAACCCATCAGCTAGTACCCAGCCTCGAAACCCTCCGCTTCGAACCCATCTGGTTCGAAACCGTCCTAAAGCCTTCCTTCGAACCCAGGCGATGTTCGAACCCATCTACTTCGAACCCGTGGCTTTGAAACCATCCATTTCGAACCCACCCATTGCTTCGAACACATCACCCCCTGCTATGTTCGAACCCATCGGCCACAGTTAACTTCGAATTGATTGCGTTCGAATCCATCAGTCCATTATTAGGTTGCATCTTCGTATCGATGAGCGTCGAAACATCCACGCCGGTGCTTAGTTCGAACCGATGATCCTTCGAATCCATCGCGGAGCTTCATTTCGTATCCAGTATCAATACGAAGGAAGCTCCCTCCCCTCGGTTCGAACTAGACACACGAAAGCCATGTAGTTGGTTGATTCAAGCACACAACGGTCATCGATACGAAGTCAGCGAAATCCATGGATTCGAAGCGGTCAACTCGGAGATAAATCTGGATCGACGCGTGGAGTGCGCGCCACGTCACTGCAGAAACACGTGCGTACATGGGTTCGAGCCCCTGGTTTCGAAATGATCGGTTCGAAACACACAGCTAACCAAGAAATCTCCATTTCGAACCGATCATATCTCCTAAACCACAAATCCAAATGCAACCAAATTTTCACAGTAGCTTCCATATGAGGTAAAGATTGTTCCTGCCAAGTTTCAGCTCGATTGGACCATTTGTTGATGGGTTCGAAATCACTTCGAACCGATGTCAGATCGAGACGAAACTTGGTGGGGTCGGTCGCGTGGGCCCACTCACGTGCCAGAAGGAGTCTCACGAAGTTTCAGCAAGATCTGGGCCTCCAACGCCTATAAATAGCACCCTGAAGCCTTCAGAAGAGAGGATCTTTCCGCCATTGAACGCCAAGACTCTGCCGGATTCAAGTTTAACTATCAGAATCGCTGTTGTATTCAGATTTCAAAGCAATTGTCAGCTGTAATCCATTATAATCGATTTAATCAAGCAAAGCAATAAAGAGAAAACCTTCAAAGTGGACGTAGGCTCGAACGCCGAGCCACTATAAATCCTGTGTTTGTGATTGTTGTTCGTGAATTACTATGATTTGTTGATTAGAGCTGAATTATATATTGATTGTTGCTGAGTTCTGTGTTAATCATTATTGATTTGAGTACGTAAACGGGTGCTTTCACGACTTTGGGTGTTTGTGACCAATTTTGGCGCAAACAGAAACTGGATTGGGTTTTTGATCTACCCACTTGGCTTTTGTTTTCTTTTGGAATTTGGGAGCCCGTAGAGGCATTTTGTAGTTGTACCGAGCTAGCCACGCAAAGGAGACGCTGGCAAAAAAATTCGGAAATTTAGAGAGTTAGAAAAATTTTGAGAAAATTTTGATAATTCAAAAGTTGGATTTTAAATTGAAATTTAAATGATTAAGCAAAATGGTATTGTTTGAAAACTATTAAAGGTTTTGGGAAGTTGGTTAAGGTGAAAGTGGGTCTTTAATAGTTGGTAGGAAGTTGAATTGTGAGTTTTGGGAAAAGTAAACGGGTATTGGTCCATTCTTCCTAACTAGTAATTTTGGGACGAAATTCTTTTAAGGGGGGAGGAATGTGACGACCCAGAATTTTTAACAATTTAAAATGGAATAATTAATTGATTTTAAATATTTAAAAGTTAATTTTTAACTTGAATTCCAAATATCACTATTTATTTGATAATTAAATTATTGAATTGTATATAATTCGAAATTGGGTAAGATGTTGAATATGGAATTTTAAGCCTATTAAAAATAATCTGAAGACTTATAAAATTTATAATGATGATACTGAAGATAATAGAATGGTTAGAATTTAATTTAAAGGTAATTTGTTCAATTTTAATAATATATCATTTAAATCAATATTTAAAAGTAGCCTTCCGAGGCACAGTCTCGGAATACGACGAAACCAGTTCCATTGGATCCATAATATTATATTATTATCGGATTCAATTTTCATAGCAATCGGAATTGTTGTTTGACCCTGGCAGCTCAAAACGCTTAGAACTTTTAATTTAAAAATGATCGTTTATTTCCGTAACTCGCGCATATGATCGAGTTAGTTTCCGAAACGCGTTCCATTGTGTTCGGGACGCGGGTAAAACCTTATAATCGCCAAGCGGCATTCCATAAGAGGAGGTCAAAATTTTAATTGGCGATTAACGAGACGTTTTGAAATTTTATAATATAATTAAATTTAAAGTAAATTAGCAAGATATTTTCATTTACAACGTCATGCCCAAGAAGCTTTCCACCATCCTATATTTTATGTCCGTCCCTCTTCTTATTCTCAAAAGCAAATCAAACCATATCGAAAAAATAATAAATCGAAAAGAACTTCCTCTTCTCCTTCCCAGTTTGTTCCAATCGAAAATCTCCACTTCATAAAAATCATTCAAACGATTAAAGCGAACCCAGCCCTCTTCTTTCTCTTCAGGGCAAATAGCGATTTCCAGTTTTCGATAATCAAATGAAAAAAAAGATGGGGGAAAGAAGTAAAGCCTTGTCGAATTTAAACTTGGCGGTGTGAATTCGAGCTCGAGTTCGAGAGGTAGCCGAAGTCGCGATCGATTGGGGAGTTGGGTTTTGGCTTGCGACCGAGTCGCGACTGGACAGCAAGGTCGAGCAGCGGTGAGGCGATGGATCGAGGGGTGTCTTCGTCGAGTATGGTTGTCGAATTGGGTCTGGCGCAGCGAGTTCGAGATTAAGAGGAATGGCCGGAGATGTTGGGCGCGATTTCGAATCGCGAGGAGCTTCGTGAGTTCGGAGGTGAGCAACTCCTTGTTTCCCTTTGTTCTGTTATGAAATTTTGAAAGAAGTACTCTGAAATATTATTTAAAATCATAGTAATAATAATATTTAGTAAGGTATATGTAGGCATACATGGAGGTTTAAATCCAGATGTTTTTTTGCTAAGTTATGAAACTGATCACTAATATTGTGTGAAATTTCAAACAGAAGGACTAAGTTACTTTATGAAAATTTAGGTACAAGTACAATTTTATGTTTACAGAGAATAATAATAATAGATCAAGGAATATGTATGTATATATCTTATGATAACTTAATCTTTTCAAAATCTATGTAAGTTAAAACTTTTGGTTTAATTTGTTTAAAATAATATATATATATATTCATATATATATATATATAAATAGATTTATCAAAAACAAAGTAATTGTTTATAAATTCTAATATTAATAAACCATAAAATGTGTATACAAGGTCAAAGTCTTGAAGAATACAAGTCGGGTTAGGATAAATTGCAGACAGCAAAAGCAAAGGTGAGTAAATCTCACTCTATTGGATTGTATTCAAATTTAAATGGTTAAATTTAAATATTTGGTTGAATGATTAAATTGATTGGATGTGCACTGATGATGATGTGACTTTGGTTTTGGTTGGTTCTTGAGTTAATTGTAGTTTCACTCGAAGTATTTGGGTTTAAATCGTTTTAAACCTAAGTCATAAATAAGAAAATGTTTTCATTGTTAATAGGGGCTTAATGATTTGTGATTCATCGGATTTAGTAGGGTGATTAAAGCGAATAATTAATTAATTCAATTATTGATTTGGGTTAATTAATTTAGTAATTAAGGATTAAAACCAATTAATTAAGGTTTAAGTTAATTTATTAAGTTTAATTAATTTAGAATAATCAATGGATGGTTAATAGGTAATTACTTAATGTAATTAATAAAATATAATTACTTTATGAAATTTATCAAGGGATTAATTAAGATAGTTAAATAAAGGAGTAATTTATTTATTTAATGAAGTAAATAAAAGATAGTTAATTACAGGTTGAGATAAATGAATGATTAATATTATGGTTCATTAAAGTAATTAATTTAGATTAGAACAAATTAAAATATAAATTGGAAATCGTTAATTTATTTAATTTACGATGTAACTAAAGATTGATTAATTAAGATTAACTAAATCAATAATAAGTGACTTATGAGAAGTTAATTAATATAAGTAATTAAGAATTAATGTAATTAACATAGTTAATTAATTCATGAAGTAATTAAGATTACTTATTGATTTTGGTTAACTATAATTAATATTGTGAAATTAATTAAAGATAGTTGCTTGAATGAAATTGAAGAATAATTAATCCAGGTTGATTAATTAAGATGAATATTGAAGGGATGATTAAATTAATTGATTGAAATTAATCAATTGACTAGTAAAGAAATCTAAGTGATTGAGGTTAGAAATTCAATTAGAATCAATTGAATTAACTTGGAAGTGATCAAGTTTGCTTATGGATGATTGAATGGTATGGGATGATTTGAAATAGTTGATATATTTGATATGAAATGTTGTGTATTTCATTTGGATAAATTGGGTTAGAATGACATAAGACTCGAAGAGGCCGGTGTCGGGTATTGGGAAATACCCGAAACCACTTCGAATTCTTATAAAGTGGTATGTGAAATTAATAGGTCGGTAGGAAATGATTTAAGAGAATCGCACTAATTGATCTAAATTTGGAACTTGGAAACTTATGTGTGAAACAAGTTATGTTTATAACATATTGTGAACTTGTAAAATTGGTTTGAGTTACCCTGGGTTTTATATAAGTTGTTTGCTTTGGTATTCCATGTTAGTTGGGTTTACTCACGCTGGTTTCCAGCCTGACCCTGGTGTTACTTTGGTGTAATGCTAGGGTCAGACCGAGTATTACAGATTTTCAGGTAAGGACGTTCTGGAGCTTAGGAGGCGAGCTGGATGACAGGAACGTGTAGATTATTTCCGCTGTATTATAATATTGTAAATCTGGGACATGTTGATTGGTATATGTCCAGCGTTGAATATTTGTGTAACTCTGATGTATTTAAATGTAATCGACAGATATAGTATTCTTCTGTAAATTTTTATTATTTATTATTATATTTTATCCGCTGTGAATGTGAGATGTTTGGTGTTTCTGTTCTTTTTCTTCTTCCTCCTCCTCTTTCTTCTTTTTCATAACTATGTGGAATTTTCGGGTTCGAAAATTTCGGGCCGTTACAACCTAGTCAAAAGGTAGGTGCCGAAAGTGGCAAAATACCAATTATGAATAAAAACTGAATTTTAACTATAAAAAGCAATACTTTTCAACTAACCTGCTTGGTTTGTTAATATATGATTGGTTGCTAATTTTCTTTTTCAAATTCATTTCTAAAAGTGCTGCCAAAATTTCAACGATAAATAATTTAAATATTTACAAAATGCCCCTTCTCCTTTTATAAATATATAAAACATTTAAGTCCCATACCTTAAATAATTTTATATACTTATTACAACACTTAAGAAAATTCTATAAAAAATTCCCATGGATCACATCTAATATGTTTTCTTACGTGTATTAATTTTTGACCTAAAACAATATAAATTAGCCACAATTAATTTTGAACCCAATTAACCATTTCCTTCACTAGAAAATTAATAATAAATCCACATTAATTCAAAAAATTATGAAATTTAAAACCCAACCCTAAAATATCATTTCTGACCTTATATTAAAATTCAAGGTATTTGGATGTCATCTAATAAGGTTTTCACATTAAAACTTATCATAGAATCTATATGAAATAACATAAATCATCAACAAACATATATATCAATTTTAACAATCAAAACATGGCAAACATTTGAAAATAATTCAGCTCTCAATCTAAAACCAAAAATAAGAATAAATGAGACGTATTCTATTATTTACCTTTAGCTTGTGATTAAGGTGTTGAGATTTGATCTTTGATTAAGTTGCTTAAGCTTCTTCCTCTTCTCTTCTTCTTGTTTTCCCTTAATGGTGGCCGACCTCTCTTTTGTTTTATTTTTTGTTTTGAATGTGAGAATGAATATGGCTTAAGGGTAAGAATATACTTATTCCTACTTTGCCCTTACCTATTATCCTTACCTATTTCATTTTAAATCCCCATTTAATTAATTAGTTTTAAGTTGGCATGGTTATCTCTATTAACACAAATCTCAATCCCTTAACCATTTTATTATTTCATTTAGTTTAACAAATTAAATATCGTAAATAATATAAATCAAAATTAGGGTTGTTACAAGTGGTTTTCCCAGCGTTTGGACGAGCGATTCCAAGGATTGATGAGAAGAAAGCGAAGAAAGTAGGATAATTCAAGTTCTATCGAAAGATCGTTAGAGTCAACTCAAAGTCGATGGAAAAGAGCTTGGAACGCATCGAGCAGAAGATAGAAGAGCAAAACAAGCGAAAGAGTGCACTGTGCACTGAGAAAAATAGGTCGGTACCAAGTTATTTTCTTGGTTCATGGGCCTCCGTACTCACTTGTACAACCTAGGCTATCTTCTAAACTTCAATTCAAGTAGGCTTCTGACCCTGTACCTCTTTTTCCCTATAAATACAAACCACGTTGTAACTAAAGGAGGATCTTTTTCCTTCACTCTGAAGTTGGGACTCTGCTTCGTTTTCCCTCCTATATGCTACCTCAAAGATACTCTGAAAACTCCATTTTAAATATAAAATCTACTAGACTGTTGTTAGATTCGATAAAATTAGTTGTAATTTAGAAAGAGAATAACTAATAACAAAGATTAAAGTGGACATTGTCCAAAGACTATGCCGAACCGCTATAAAATTGCGTTTTCTTTACTGCTATTTTATTTATTTTACTAGAACTAGTGCTTTCATTTGATATTGGGGTGTTTATGTCAAATTTGTTACAAACATTTTGGTGCTTTCACTAATAAAGAACTAAATCTCACAACCTAGAACTTGGATCTGAAACAATGAGAAGACGAAGAGTCCTAACACTAGATCTAAAACTGGTGGAAGTCAACTAGAGCATGAGGGCAGTTACAAAATGTTTTAAAATCCAATCAATCTACCTATGTGATCAGAGAGGAGACGGAAAAAAGATGAAGGAGATGCAAGATGGATTAATCATGCATGATAGGAAAGCTGGAGGGATTTTTTTCAAGGTTGGGATAATAAGGAATAGCTAGGACTGCTGGAATTTAAAACCAAGGACCAGGAACTAATGTAGGAACATCTGGAGTTGGAGTGGAACAAAATAGAACGATGCCCCCGTGAATAGTCCCACTCGGTACCAACCTAGATCCTCTCGGCACTGGGAGAATTATACATGGGGGCAATGTTGGTGCGAGCTCGGGACATGCTGGAATGCAATGAGCAAATGATGTTGGAGCTAGAAACACAAATTAGAATGTAAATGAGCAATGAACAGAGAAGTATATGCCAACGCTTCCCCAAAGAAACAGAGGATAGAATGAAAGCAAAGGAGCTGGTTAGAACCCAAATGGGCAGGCAGAGAGTATGTGCTAAAATATGTGTTGGAGTTCGCCCAAAGGAGCGGGGGCAGAATGTAGCTAGTAGTCTAAGACTTACTTTAGATGACAACAACTGGATGGATGAGGTGATCAGAAGAATAGTTAGAGGTGGACCTCTAGACCAGGGTTTTGAAGGCATGAACTGGAATCCATTCACCTATAACATCTAGAATGCGAGGAATCCTTCTGATTTCAAGCTTTCGATGTTGGGAATGTACGGTGGACAGACAGATCCAATAGTTCACCTGGTTAGATACATATGACATATGGAGATGGTGGATTCTTCTGAGGAGGTAATAGGGTGGTGCTTCTTGTTATTCTTAACCGATTTAGCAGCGATGTGTTCCAAACAGTTGATGAACTGGCTATAAGCATGTGGACTAACTAGGTGAATAGTTCATAAGGTAGTTCAGAGTTTATATCTCATAACCGAAGAATGTGATGATGCTATCTAACATGAAGCAAAGGGTCGGAGAGATCATAAAGAGCTACTTGACTTGGTTTAATGTAGAAGATGTTGCCGTCAATAAGCCAGATCCATCCGTGATTTGGATTGTGGCAATTTCAAGAGTTGCAAGCAAAACTACCTTTAAGATTGCTTTGGAAAGGGATCTGCTAAGGGTCATTATGGAATTCTATCATGAAGCTGAGAGATATTTGTATCAAGAAGACACTGAAGCAGAGGATGATGAAAGTAATGTTGTGGATGACGGAGGGCTCTCTGGAGCAGGATATGGCAAGGATAGACCAAAGCGAAGAGCTAATGATAATGTTGGAGAGCCAAAACGGCTGAGGATGGAATCGAAGTTCACTTCCTACAATGATCTAACAAAGACTCCACAAAGTTTATACCTATATACTTAGGGGAAGATCCCTTATCATAAGCCTGCTAGAAAAGAACCCACTGATTGGGAAAGAAGATCCATAAAGTTTTGCATCTTCCATGAACTAGATGGACATGAAATGAACGAGTGCCGACACCTTCGTAACCTGATGGAAGAACTGGTTTGGGGTAACTAGATACAGCAGTACGAAAGGAACCAAACTACGATGGTGCAGTCAGAGCAGCAACTATCTACAACAATTGCATTGAGGCATGACCAGGGACCTGGGTCGAGGATCGTAATTCCATGATCGAGATGGACGAGAGTCGGTTTGCTTCCCACGCTTTGATGTATGCTTTGAATAATTAAGATAATAATAGCCTCAGACTACTTACATGTGTACAAGGTCTCAATTGGTCTCTAGGCACGCTCTAAGTTGGATATCGGAGATGACTAGTTAGGATAATCATAACCTCAGACCGCTTACCCATGTACGACACTTAGATTGGCCTTTAGGCACGTTCTGAGTTAGATATTTGATATGAATAATTGGGATATTTGCTTGTTTGCTTTGATTTGAATATTTGATATTTTAAAAATCCACTTGAATGTGATGACAAATATTAATCATCGTAGTCCCATCCGAGGAGATGGGACGGCGACTGCAACGTGCAAGTTCCCTTGCCGGAGAGTGAGTGGATGGACTTGTATGAAAAGTAAGTTCCCTCACCGAAGAGTGAGCGGATGACTTGGTTGGTCAATAGGTCCCCTCGCCGAAGGGCGAGTGGATTAGGTTCAGAAAGGATCTGTGGAGATCAAACTCTATATTGGGTGATAAACAATCTAGAGAGATTGAAACCCGAGATTGGATGATAAACAATCCAGAGAGATCAAACCCTAGATTGGAAGATGTACAGTTTGGAGAGACCAAGGCCAGGAGCAGATGTAGATTTGATAAAACGAGTTAAATTCCTTGCAATCAGAAAAAGGAAATAAACCTTGGGTGATTCACTTTGATAGAGATCATAGATAGCCCGAAAGCTCAACAATCGAAGAATGACTCTGATTGAAAATTGTTCTAGAGTAAAGTACACCTTATATTTGAAAGGCATATTTTGGAGGGCAAGTGTTAACCTGCTTTTTAGCCAAGCAGATTCCAACCAGAATATAAAGGTCAAGGCAAAGACAAAACGATTCAAAAACTTTGAAGCACACTTAGAAGAATTAGAGAAACAACTGAGAGAAATTTCAATGGATATTAGACTAAAGAAATAACTTGGTAAAGAGTGATTTTAACTTGATGACGAGTGATTTTGGTCAGTGAAGAGTGATTTCAAATTGATGAAGAGTGGTTTTTTCTCTCCTTTCCCCTCCTAAACTCCATACACCTCATATGCTACTCCAACCGCTTATGGACAAGTGGTTTTCCTAGATTTTGGATGAGCCATTCCAAGGATTGATGAGAAGAAAGTGAAGGAAGCAGGATAATTCAAGTGCTATCGAAAGACCGTTAGAGTCAACTCAAAGTCAATGGAAAAGAGCTTGAAACATATCAAGTAGAAGATAGAAGAGAAAAAAAAGTAAAAGAGTGCACTTTGAACCAAGAAAAATAAGTCGGTACCGAGTCATTTTCATTGTTCGTGGGCCTTCTTGCTCACTTGTACAACACCAGGCTATCTTCTGGACATCAATCCAAGCAAGCTCCTAACCCTGTACCTCTGTTTCCTTATAAATACAAACGCTACTGTAATGTGATATCCCGGAATTTCGAGGAATTTAAAATGTGATAATCTTCTTAATAAATTAATTAAAATTGATAAAATTGTTGTTTTTAAATATAAATAGCCAAAATAATTAATAACATAATGATTTTAAATATAGTTATAAATGGATTCTTAATAGAATAATTATTTGCAAATTTAATAGGTAATGTTTTATAAATAGATTTTTAAATTAAATAATTATTTTCAAATATAGTTGGTGTTGATTTATAAATGAATTCTAAAATAGAATTATTATTTTTGAGTTAATAAGGAGTTTATATATATAATTGAGATTAATTTTAAAATAGATTTTTATAAAATAAAGTAAGTATCTTTCAAAAGTAATAATGTGTTTGTTTATAATTAATATATATATATATATATATATATATATATTTGAATTGATTTTGAATTTGAGTTGCATTTAGATTTAAATATGAATTTAAAAGGGTATATATATATCTTGAAATTATTTTGATATAAAATATATGAATGAGTTTTATTTAAAATAAGATCTATTGCCTTAAAAAGAATTTATTAAGAAAGGTTTATTAAATTGTAAAATAAATAAAAAAATGTTTATGTTAACATTTTAAAATGGATTAAAAATATTTTATATGATTTTATTTAAAATATAATTGGTTTATACTTTATTTTCTTTTAAATAATTTATTCATATAAATTTTAGAAGCATTTATTAATTTAAAAATGTACTTATTTACTAGGAAAATTAATTTATAAAGCTTTTTAAAATCTTTTAAAGATAAATAAAAATGAAGTACTACAAGTGTTAGGATAATAAAACTTACAAAAACACTTCTAAGATAATTAAAATTAGTAATGACAAGTGTTAATAATTGAGACAAGTGGCAAAATTAATTTTTATTTTCCTTAATTTCAAATAAATCCTAAATCCACATTATATAAACTCATCTCTTCTTTTTCTCATCTCTTTTTCTTATTTCATTTCTAAGAAACTCATCATGTTCAACACTTCACAAACCTGAAAACTATTTTTCCAAACCAGAAATTCTTTTGTATTAAAACCTGAAACCAGATCAAAGCTTGAAAAACACTTCCTCAAACAAATCAGTAAATTTCCTCAAACCAAAAGTTTAAACACTACAACATATTTTTTCCCAGATCTGTAAGCAAATCAACCTTGTTTGTTTTCAGCCTGTAAACATATTTTTTTTCCAAATCAAAAGTCTGGAAATATTAAAACCTGAAACCATTTTCAGATTTTAAGCTTCATACCCAAAACCAGATCAAACCCGAAACACTTCCAAAAATCTGTAATCTTTTCAAAACCTATAATCACCAGAACCAAGTTTCGAAAGTTTTAACCCAAAAACAAATACAACTCAAATCTGTAATCACTTCCTCAAGTCAGAATCAAAGGCCTGTGACTCAAGCCTGTAATAGATTTTCTAATAAAAATTTAAAGTACATTGTCAAGCAATCCTCCCAAGCATGTAAACATTCAAAACGCAAAGCCTAGAGTATCAAACCTTACATTATCAGGGTGGTTTCAAGTGTTTGAATCATCGCTATTTTCAAAAGCTTTCCAGTTTTAAAAGCCTCAGCAATTTAAAGCTTCCAGCCTCTACTCTTTAATCGGTGAGTAAACTTTTAAATTAAAAGCTTAAGTAAATTATAACTTATTGCTTGTGAAAAATTCTTGTGATAACCGATGATGGCTTATGGATGTTTATGTGTTTTTTTTCTGTATGAAGGTTGAAATATGTGATAAGATATAGACATGCTCGTCTGTTCCTCCCTGTTTTGATACAAGGTTTTAATTTTTTATTAACACAAAAAGGCCAGTTCTTTTTATATGATCATTGTTAAACCTTGAATTCAAACAAATTAGTTGAGTTTTAATTTAAGCTAAGATTTAAATATATGTACACATGTTTTAAATTTAAATATGTTTCTGAAATCTGGAAATACAATAGTAAATCATAAAACTTGATAAAACCAAATATTGAATTTTATTGATTAAAGTTTATATCTTGAATCATCACTGGAAATCATGATTTTTAAAACAAACATTAAGATTTTTAGTAATAGGATAGAAGAGCATTTCAGTGTTGACTGGATTTGGGTTTCTGAGCAACTGTTGATAGCCTAAGGGTCTAGGGTGGTCGGGGCTTTGTCTAGTGGTGGAGGACTGTGCGGTGAGGCGAGGAAAAATGGAAGATGGGGTGTTTGATCGTTGTGGTGTCGGCGGCAAAGCAAATGGGTTTCTAAACCTATTTTTGGTCACGCTGGAAGATCTGGTTTCTTCATTTTCTCTGGTGCATCGAGAGGCATGGAATTTTAGGTAATGGTAGCTTAGGGTGTCAGCATGGTGTAGCCGGAGGGGTAGCAACTCCGATGATCGGAGTAGTGGCTGCGAGAAAATTTCCTGGCAACGTTTCTTGTTGCGGTTTCATCTTCCATGCTCAATTTTGATTTGAGAATTGTAAGTGTGTTTGAATGATCGAGCGTTGATGTTAAGGTGATGGATGGTGTGTCGACGTCACCAGAGGGGATCATCGGCGTCGATGTTGATTGTGCAAGTGCACAAGGAAGTTTGGGTGTCTGAGTTTGTGATTGGGTAGTGATTCAAACTCGAAGATAATGTCGTGTTTTTGGGAAGATTACTCGAGTTTGAACTCGAGTAATTTGCGGGTTTAGACCTGTAAGTTTAGAACTTAAATTTTAGACTGTTTTTAAAAATGGGTAGAAAAATGGATTGACTCGGGGATAGGCCCGAGTGGCCTTCGGGTAAAACCCGAAGCAACTATTTAAACAGTTTTTAGAATGTTTGAAATAAAATATTTTTGAAATTTGAAGTTAAATCTAGTTTAAACTTCTATATAAACTTACTTTATATATAATAATTATTTCTTAAACAATTGCTTATGAAGTTTTAAAAGTTGTTTAAATTAAATTTTTTTAAATAAAATTTAAAGTGATATTAAAACATTAATTTAAAATGTAAGTTTAAGATTATATAAAAGTAAGTTTTAAAATACAAATTGTAATTAGTTTTGAAACCTTTACTTGAAAATGTTTTAAGTTTCTTTAAGGAAGTTAAGCTTTGATAACTTTAAAATTATCAAGTTAAATGATTATATATTTTAAAACTTAATTAATGATGTAATTAAGTAAAGATAAATTATAATGTTAAAATTTTTTTAAGTGTTAATATTAATAGAGGTATTAACAAGATAATGTTTATCTTAAGATGATTAAAGGTTTAATGCCTTGAGATTAACTAAGTTAATTGTGGGAATTAAGTATAATTAATTAATTTGATTTATTTAATTATAAAGGATTAATTAAGTAATTAATTAAGAGTAACTAATAAGTTTAATTAATAATTAATTAAAGTTTATTAATTAATTAATTGAAGATTAATTAATTATAATTAAGGATTATTAATTAAAGATTTTTAATTAATGATCAGAGGCTAATTAATTGAGTAATTAAGTAATTAAGGATCAAGTAATTAAGATTTGATTAATTAGTAATTAGAGGGCTGTTAATTAAATAATTAGAGGTTACTTAATTAATAATTAAGAATTACTTAGCGTGTAATTAAGTTTTATTAATTAATACTTAAAGGATGATTAATCTATAATCAAATATTAATTAATTAATCAAAGTTGATTAAAGATTAATCAAAGGCGATTAAAGATTAGTCAAAAGTGATTAAAGATTAATCAAAGTTAATTAAGGATTAATCAAAATTAATTAAAGATTAGTCAATGGTGATTAAGGATTAATCAAAGGTAATTAAGAATTAATCTATTTTAATTAAGGATTGATTAATTGATAATTATGGATTAACTAATTTGTAATTAAGGTATTTAATTAATAATTAAGTTTTATTAATTAATAATTAAGAGAAAATTAATCAGTTAATTAATTATTAATTAATTAATTTTAAGAGTAATTATGGATTAATTAATTTGTAACTGAGAGATATTGATTAATAATTAAGGTTATTAATTAATAATTAATGGATAATTAATCAGTTAATTAAAGGTTAATTAATTGATTATAAAAGTAATTAAGGGTTGATTACTTTGTATTAAAGGAGATTAATTAATAATTGAGGTTTATTAATTGATAATTAAAGGATAATTAATCTGTGATGGAAATTAATAATGGATTGAAAGGATAATCAAGAAGTGATTAATTAATTAAATGTTTGTAATTAATTAATGATTGTTTAAGCAGGATTAGGAGATTAATTCTTAAGTAATTGATTTAATTTAAGGTGATTAAATTAATTATAACTTGGATTAACAATTCCTGTTTATGGATGATTGTTTGTGTAGTATATCTGTATTGGATGATACCCATTGGATGATATATATTGGATGATATCTATTGGATGATATCTATTGATGATATGTTGTGATATTCTATGATATGATATTGGATATATCAGTGTTAAATGTGTGATATTTATCTATGTTAAATGCTGTGTGAATTCAAGTACTGAATTGAATTGAAATGAATTGTTTTAAACCCTAAAAAAACTTGGACCTAAAAGATGGCGTTTTAGATTTCAATGAGACTGGGATCGGGATTCCAGATTTGGATATCCGAAAACCACGTCGATCCAAATTAAGCGTTAGGTCATGAATCTCAAGTGAAGATGAAGATTCAGAGTGCAAGGGTTATCGTCGTTAACTCTGAGGGTGATTCCAAAATGAGTGTAACGAAACAATGCCTTCGGTTTCGTTTGAACCCGGAACGAACTTGTATGGATTGAATGCTTTCAGAATATCGTTAGGTGGACGATGAGCATTCTAAGATAGATGTGTTCTATAAAGGTAATCATAGCCTCAAGCCTCATCAACCGGGAATGGCTAAAACAGGAAAGGTGCTGCAAGGCTAAGTGGGTCGTGCCCAAGTAGGACGAGATTTGCCCCTGTCTAGATGTCCCTTTTTATCGGCCGTATGGGCAGTTGGATCCGCAGCCAACTACGGGGTGCCTTGTTCGGGGCTGTTCAGTAAGGAATGGTCCCGACCTTGTGTTGCAGGGGATTTAGGGTGGATCATCGGTACGTTGATCTAGGCCACGTACTGTGACAGGCGGTACCCTAGTAGCCCCGCCATTGTATGGAATCCAATCTCCAATAAGCGCTGTACATTTTGATTGTGCCCAACTATGTTGGAACGTGAGATGTAAGCGTTTCAACTATTTCTGTATTTTATTTGAAAACTCTAGACCCTATTATAATATCGTTGGATTTCATATCAAATGTTTGGCAAGCGTGAGGTAAAAATTTACCCGTGTTTATTTATGGGGAGTCTTACATGATACATTTTGTTTCAAAGGTTTTTCAAAAGTTAAGCAACTTTAAACCGTTTACTCACACCAGACCCACGTCTGACCCGGAGTTTATTTCTGTTTTTCTTAAACTCTCGGGTACTCAAATTTTTATGGGTATCCAAGAGATCAGGTTTTAGTTGACGAATATTGGATAGCTTGGAGCAGGAGTCCAGACGTAGCTATATTTATATTTTCGCTAAGCTGTGTTGTAGTCTTTGTCTATTGTAATGGAATGTAATGTATTAGATAGAACCTTATAACTGTCTAATGTGATGATGTTGTGTCTCTGTGTAACTCTGATGTAAATGACTATGTAATATCTATTTGTTATATTATATTTTGTTCCGTTTCTGCTGTGAGATTCTGATATAGTTGAGTTCTTTCTTCTTTTTATTCTAATTCTACCTCTTTCTTTCTTATTGATGATGCGTCTTTCTATGGAATGAAGGGCGGGTCATCACAGTTGGTATCGGAGCGAGGTTGAGATAATACCTAGGCTCTGGAGTGGTATCTATCTTGAAAGCGTGTATTTGTAATTTTTATATAATCATATACCTATCTTAATTTGTTGGGTATCTGTTCGGATTTCCAACAGGAGTTCTAGAGGAGTTTCATCTCTTTTTCTTTGTTTGGTTGACCGTCCTATCCTTATATCTAATCCTATAGGCGGTGCAACCGAGATAGATAAGATCTGTAGAGGTTTAAGATTTCTTATCTTCCCCATAAATTTCTTGTAACCCATTGGTATTGGATCCCGAAGGGTTTGATCTTATTCTGGATTGGATGGATAGTAAGGATTGTTTCTTTGGAGGCTGAGTTGGGAGGAATCACAAAAGTGACTTGCGATGATTCCAGAATTATTTTGAGCATCTATTGCTTGGAAGCAAGGTATCTCCAGGAGGCGTAGAGTCCATTATTGTGATTAGAGACTGTCCTGATGTATTTGAAGGAGTGAAGGTTTGCCTTCATCAAGAGTTAGAGTTTCGGATCGTCTCAGTTCCAGGAGCAGTGCCTGTTGTTTGGCCTAGTAGTAGAATTGCGCTGAAGGAGGAGAGAAGAGTTGGAGAAGCTAACCTAAGATTTCTTTGAGTTGACTCGGGAAGGAACAAAGTTAAGTGGACCCGAGTGTGAAGAGGCTTTCTTGGATTTGAAGGCGAGGCTGACCAGTGGCCTGTTCTAGCTATTCTAGATGGCAAGAGTGAGTTGAGTTCTACATGGACGATGTGTGTGTGCCTGTTATGGATGGATTGATGGTCAAGGCACATTGAAGATCATCGGAAGGATTTGATGCAAGGAGTTTTATCAGAAAATCTTCTAGTAGCTGAGCATGGAGAAGGATGTAGCTGCTTTCGTCAGAAGATGTGTGGTCAGTTAGCAAGTGATGGTGATTAGCAGAAGACCGCCAGTTGTTGCAGCCTTAGAAGTTTTGAAGTGAAGTGAGAAATGATTTCTTTGGATTTCGTCGACGGTTTTCGAAGGACCAAAGAGGGAAATGGAATAGGGTAATTAAAGACTGGTTAATTAAGAGCGCCCATTTTATTTCGGTCAAGGCAACTCGCACTGCAGCATCTTTGGCTGAGTTTTTTTTTATGAAGTTGGTCCGACTGCTTGATGTTTCAGTCAGCATTGTTAGCGGCCGTGATCCTATCTTCTGCAGCAAGTATGGAGAATCTTTACTATCAGCTTTGAGTTTGAATTTGAGTTCAGCCTATCATCCCCAAATCAACGGTCAGATGGAAGGGCTGAATAGAATTTTTGTGGTTATGCTGAGGACTGTGTTTTGGATTTTGATGGGTCTTGGAAGGACCATATGTATTGAATGGAGTTCTCGTTCTGTAATCAAGAGAGTATCTAGATAGCACCTTATGGAGTTTTGTATGGAAGACCTTGTAAATTCCCATTCAGTTGAGTAAAGTCGAGAGATCGTCTGGTTCTTGGTCCAGTTTGATCGGAGAAGCATCTGCGAAGGTGGAGCTTATCTAGAAGAGTTTGAGAGCAGCGCAGCATCGCCATAAGAATTCGTGGACTAGAAGTAAAGACAATTGGATTTTGAGATCAAAGGATTTAGTCATTGTCAAAGTTTCCCGATTTAAAGAAGTTATCGGATTTGGAAAGACGGGAAATTTGCTCCAAGATGTATTGGTCTGTTCCGAGTGCTCGAGAGCTTTGGTGATTGTGGTATGTAGGATTGAATTGCCAGTTTGGATGGCTGAAATTCATGTTTTGTTTTTGTTCACATATCTCATCTGAGGAAATACGTGAATGATCCGTCTTAGTTAGGATCTGTAGCTCAGTAGGATATGGTAGCTGAACTGGTTTTTAGTGTGGTCTGATATCTGGTTCAGATTTTTGATCGGAATAAGAGGAAGCTCTGGATCATAGTGATATAGCTAGTTAAGGTTCTATGGAGCTGGGATTTCAGAATTTGTCTTGAGAAACTCAAAATTGTTTTAGGAAGACTTATCCGGACCTATGTACATATAGCTAGAGTTGTTTGATTTGAATAATTTGTTTATACAAATAAATTGGTTGTTTGAATGAATTGTTTGTTCGAATAAATTATTTATTCAAATGAATTGTTGTTTAGTTAATAGTGTATGGTTGATATGGATGTTTGGATTGTTAAATGAAATAAAAGATTTTGGATTATCTTAGTTTTAAATTTCAGGGACGAAATTCTTTTAAGGGGGAGGAATGTGATATCCCGGAATTTCGAAGAATTTAAAATGTGATAATCTTCTTAATAAATTAATTAAAATTGATAAAATTGTTATTTTCAAATATAAATAACCAAAATAATTAATAACATTATGATTTTAAATATAGTTATAAATGGTTTCTTAGTAGAACAATTATTTGCAAATTTAATTGGTAATGTTTATAAATAGATTTTTTTAAATGAAATAATTATTTTCAAATATAGTTGGTGTTGATTTATAAACGAATTCTAAAAAAGAATTATTATTTTTGAGTTAATAAGGAGTTTATATATATATAATTGAGATTAATTTTGAAATAGATTTTTTTAAATAAAGTTATTATCTTTCAAAAGTAATAATGTGTTTGTTTATAAGTAATATATATATTTGAATTGATTTTGAATTTGAGTGGAAATTAGATTTAAATATGAATTTAAAAGGGTATATTTATATCTTGAAATTATTTTGATATAAAATATATGAATGAGTTTTATTTAAAATAAGATTTATTTCCTTAAAAAGAATTTATTAAGAAAGGTTTATTAAATTGTAAAATAAATACAAAAAGGTTTACGTTAACATTTTAAAACGGATTAAAAATATTATTTAAAATGTAATTGGTTTATACTTTATTTTCTTTTAAAGAATTTATTTATATAAATTTTAGAAGCATTTACTAATGTACAATGTATTTATTTACTAGGAAAATTTATTTAAAAAGCTTTTTAAAATCTTTTAAAGATAAATAAAAATGAAGTATTACAAGTGATAGGATAATAAAGCTTACAAAAACACTTGTAAGATAATTAAAATTAGTAATGACAAGTGTTAATAATTGAGACAAGTGGCAAAATTAGTTTTTATTTTCCTTAATTTCAAATAAATCCTAAATCAACATTATATAAACTCAACTCTTCCTTTTCTTATCTCTTTTTCTTATTTCATTTCTCAGAAACTCAACCATGTTCAACTCTTCACAAACCTGAAAACAATTTTTCCAAACCAGAAATTCTTTTGCATTAAAACCTGAAACCAGATCAAAGCTTGAAAAAAACTTCCTCAAACAAATCAGTAAATTTCCTCCAACCAAAAGTTTAAACACTGCAACATTTTTTCCAGATCTGTAAGCTAACCAACCTTGTTTATTTTCAGCCTGTAAACATTTTTTTTTCCAATCAAAAGTCTGGAAATATTAGAACCTGATACCATTTTCAGATTTTAAGCTTCATACCCAAAACAGTTCAAACCCGAAACACTTCCAAAACTCTGTAATCACTAGAACCAAGTTTCAAAAGTTTTAACCTAAAAGCAAATGCAACTCAAATCTGTAATCACTTCCTCAAGTCAGAATCAAAGGCCTGTGACTCAAGCCTGTAATAGATTTTCTAATAAAATTTGAAGTACATTGTCAAGCAATCCTCTTAAGCATGTAAACATTCAAAGTGCAAAGCCTGGAGTATCAAATCTTACATTATCAGGGTGGTTTCAAGTGTTTGAATCATCACAATTTTCAAAAGCTTTCCATTTTTAAAAGCCTCGAAAATCTAAAGCTTCCAGCCTATGCTCTTTAATCAGCGAGTAAACTTTTAAATTAAAAGCTTAAGTAAATTATAACTTGGTGCTTGTGAAAAATTCTTGTGATAACTGATGCTGGCTTGTGGATATTTATGTGTTTTTTTTTCTGTATGAAGGTTGAAATATGTGATAAGATATAGACATGCATGTCTGTTCCTCCCTGTTTTGATACAGGGTTTTAATTTTATTTTTTTTTAAAAAAGGCCAGTTCTTCTTTTATGATCATCGTTAAACCTTGACTTCAAGCAAATTAGTTGAGTTTTAATTTAAACTAAGATTTAAAAACATATACAAATGTTTTAAATTTAAATATGTTTCTAAAATCTGGAAATACAGTAGTAAATCATAAAACTTGATAAAACCAAATATTGAATTTTATTGATTAAAGTTTATATCTTGAATCATCACTGGAAATCATGATTTTTAAAACAAACATTAAGATTTTTAGTAATAGGATAGAAGAGCATTTCAGTGTTGACTGGATTTGGTTTTCTGAGCAACTGTTGATGGCCTAAGGGTCTAGGGTGGTCGAGGCTTTGTCTGGTAGTGGAAGACTGTGCGGTGAGGCAAGGAAAAATGGAAGATGGGGTGTTTGATCGTTGTGGTGTCGGCAGCAAAGCAAATGGGTTTCTAAACCTAGTTTTGGTCGCGCTAGAAGATCTGGTTTCTTCATTTTCTTTGGTGCATCGAGAGGCTTGGAATTTTAGATAATCGTAGCTTGGGGTGTCGGCATCTGGAAATATTAAAACCTGAAACCATTTTCAGATTTTAAGCTTCATACCCAAAACCAGATCAAACCCGAAACACTTCCAAAAATCTGTAATCTTTTCAAAACCTATAATCACCAGAACCAAGTTTCGAAAGTTTTAACCCAAAAACAAATGCAACTCAAATCTGTAATCACTTCCTCAAGTCAGAATCAAAGGCCTGTGACTCAAGCCTGTAATAGATTTTCTAATAAAAATTTAAAGTACATTGTCAAGCAATCCTCCCAAGCATGTAAACATTCAAAACGCAAAGCCTGGAGTATCAAACCTTACATTATCAGGGTGGTTTCAAGTGTTTGAATCATCGCTATTTTCAAAAGCTTTCCAGTTTTAAAAGCCTCAGCAATTTAAAGCTTCCAGCCTCTACTCTTTAATCGGTGAGTAAACTTTTAAATTAAAAGCTTAAGTAAATTATAACTTATTGCTTGTGAAAAATTCTTGTGATAACCGATGCTGGCTTATGGATGTTTATGTGTTTTTTTTCTGTATGAAGGTTGAAATATGTGATAAGATATAGACATGCTTGTCTGTTCCTCCCTGTTTTGATACAAGGTTTTAATTTTTTATTAACACAAAAAGGCCAGTTCTTTTTATATGATCATTGTTAAACCTTGAATTCAAACAAATTAGTTGAGTTTTAATTTAAGCTAAGATTTAAATATATGTACACATGTTTTAAATTTAAATATGTTTCTGAAATCTGGAAATACAATAGTAAATCATAAAACTTGATAAAACCAAATATTGAATTTTATTGATTAAAGTTTATATCTTGAATCATCACTGGAAATCATGATTTTTAAAACAAACATTAAGATTTTTAGTAATAGGATAGAAGAGCATTTCAGTGTTGACTGGATTTGGGTTTCTAAGCAACTGTTGATAGCCTAAGGGTCTAGGGTGGTCGGGGCTTTGTCTGGTGGTGGAGGACTGTGCGGTGAGGCGAGGAAAAATGGAAGATGGGGTGTTTGATCGTTGTGGTGTCGGCGGCAAAGCAAATGGGTTTCTAAACCTATTTTTGTCACGCTGGAAGATCTGGTTTCTTCATTTTCTCTGGTGCATCGAGAGGCATGGAATTTTAGGTAATGGTAGCTTAGGGTGTCAGCATGGTGTAGCCGGAGGGGTAGCAACTCCGATGATCGGAGTAGTGGCTGTGAGAAAATTTCCTGGCAAAGTTTCTTGTTGCGGTTTCATCTTCCATGCTCGATTTTGATTTGAGAATTGTGAGTGTGTTTGGATGATCGAGCGTTGATGTTAAGGTGATGGATGGTGTATCGACGTCACCAAAGGGGATCATCGGCGTTAATGTTGATTGTGTAGGTGCACAAGGAAATTTGGGTGTCTGAGTTTGTGATTGGGTAGTGATTCGAACTCGAAGATGATGTCGTGTTTTTGGGAAGATTACTCGAGTTTGAACTCGAGTAATTTGCGAGTTTAGGCCTGTAAGTTTAAAACTTAAATTTTAGACTAAGTTTTTAAAATGGGTAGAAATTTGGATTGACTCGGGGATAGGCCCGAGTGGCCTTCGGGTAAAACACGAAGCAACTGTTTAAAACAGTTTTTAGAATGTTTTAAAATCAAATATTTTTGAAATTTTAAGTTAAATCTAGTTTAAACTTCTATATAAACTTACTTTACATATAATAATTATTTCTTAAACAATTGGTTATGAAGTTTTAAAAGTTGTTTAAATTAAATTTTGTCAAATGAAATTTAAAGTGATTTTAAAATATTAATTTAAAATGTAAGTTTAAGATTATATAAAAGTAAGTTTTAAAATACAAATTGTAATTAGTTTTGAAACCTTTACTTGAAAATGTTTTAAGTTTTTTTAAGGAAGTTAAGCTTTGATAACTTTAAAATTATCCAGTTAAATGATTATTTATTTTAAAACTTAATTAATGATGTAATTAAGTAAAGATAAATGATAATGTTAAAATGTTTTTAAGTGTTAATATTAATAAAGGTATTAATAAGATAATGTTTATGTTAAGATGATTAAAGGTTTAATGCCTTGAGATTAACTAAGTTAATTGTGGGAATTAAGTATATGTAATTAATTTGATTTATTTAATTATAAAGGGTTAATTAAGTAATTAATTAAGAGTAATTAATTGGTTTAATTAGTAATTAATTAAGGGTTATTAATTAATTAATTTAAGATTAATTAATTATAATTAAGGATTATTAATTAAAGATTGTTAATTAATGATCAGAGGATAATTTATCGATTAATTAAGTAATTAAGGATTAATTAATCAAGGAATTAAGATTTGATTAAATTATTAATTAGATGGCTGTTAATTGAGTAATTAGAGGTTACTTAATTAATAATTAAGAATTACTCAGCGTGTAATTAAGTTTTATTAATTAATAATTTACTTTTATTAATTAGTACTTAAAGGATGATTAGTCTATAATTAAATATTAATCAATTAATTAAAGTTGATTAAAGATTAATCAAAGTTGATTAAAGATTAATCAAAGGTAATTAAGTATTAATCAAAGGTAATTAAGGATTAATCAAAATTGATTAAAGAATAGTCGAAGGTGATCAAGGATTAATCAAAGGTAATTAAGAATTAATCAGTTTTAATTAAGGATTGATTAATTGATAATTATGGATTAACTAATTTGTAATTAAGGTTGTTAATTAATAATTAAGTTTTATTAATTAATAATTAAGAGATAATTAATCGGTTAATTAATTATTAATTAATTAATTTTAAGAGTAATTATGGATTAATTAATTTGTAATTGAGAGATATTGATTAACAATTAAGGTTGTTAATTAATAGTTAATGGATAATTAATCAGTTAACTAAAGGTAAATTAATTGATTATAAAAGTAATTAAGGGTTGACTACTTTGTATTAAACGATATTAATTAGTAATTGAGGTTTATTAATTGATAATTCAAGGATAATTAATCTGTGATGGAAATTAATAATGGATTGAAAGGATAATCAAGAAGTGATTAATTAATTAAATGTTTGTAATTATTTAATGATTGTTTAAGCATGATTAAGAGATTAATTCTTAAGTAATTAATTTAATTTAAGGTGATTAAATTAATTATAACATGGATTAATAATTCCTGTTTATGGATGATTGTTTGTGTAGAATATCTGTATTGGATGATATCCATTGGATGATATATATTGGATGATATTTATTGGATGATATTTATTGGATGATATGTTGTGATATTCTGTGATATGATACTGGATATATCAGTGTTAAATGTGTGATATTTATCTATGTTAAATGATGTGTGAATTCAAGTATTGAATTGAATTGAAATGAATTGTTTTAAACTCTAAAATAACTTGACCCTAAAAGATGGTGTTTTAGATTTCGATGAGACTGGGATCGGGTTACCAAATTTGGATATCCGAAAACTACGTCGATCCAAATTAAGCGTTAGGTCATGAATCTCAAGTGAAGATGAAGATTCAAAGTGCAAGGTTTATCGTCGTTAACTCTGAGGGTGATTCCAAAATGAGTGTAACGAGATAATGCCTTCGGTTTCGTTCGAACCCGGAACAAACTTGTATGGATTGAATGCTTTCAGAACATCGTCAGGCGGACGATGAGCATTCTAAGATAGATGTGTTCTATAAAGGTAATCGTAGCCTCAAGCCTCATCAACCGGGAATAGCTAAAACAGGAAAGGTGCAGCATGGCTAAGTGGTTCGTGCCCAAGTAGGACGAGATTTGCCCCTGTCTAGATGTCCCTTTTTATCGGCCGTGTGGGCAGTTGGATCCGCAGTCAACTGCGGGGTTGTCTTGTTCGGGGCTGTTCAGTAAGGAATGGTCCCGGCCTTTTGTTGCAGGGGATTTAGAGTGGATCCTCGGAACGTTGATCTAGGCCACGTACTGTGACGGGCGGTACCCAGTAGCCTTGCCATTGTATGGAATCCAATCTCCAATAAGCGCTGTACGTTTTGATTATGCCCAACTATGTTGGAACGTGAGATGTAAGCATTTCAACTATTTCTGTATTTTTCTTGAAAACCCTAGACCATATTATAATATCATTGGATTTCATTTCAAATGTTTTGGCTAGCGTAAGTAAAAATTTACCCGTGTTTATTTGTCGGGAGTCTTACGTGATACCTTTTGTTTCAAAGGTTTTTCAAAAGTTAAGCAACTTCAAACCGTTTACTCACACCAGACCCATGTCTGACCTGGAGTTTATTTCTGTTTTTCTTAAACTCTCGGGTACTCAAATTTTATGAGTAGCTAAGATATCAGGTTTTGATTGACGAATATTGGATAGCTTGGAGCAGGAATCCAGATGTAGCTATATCTATATTTCCGCTAAGCTATGTTGTAGTCTTTGTGTGTTGTTATGGAATGTAATGTATTAGACAGAACCTTATAACTGTCTAATGTGATGATGTTGTATATCTGTGTAGCTCTGATGTAAATGACTATGTAATATCTATTTGTTATATTATATTTTGTTCCGTTTCTGCTGTGAGATTCTTATATAGTTGAGTTCTTTCTTTTTTCTATTCTAATTCTACCTCTTTCTTTCTTATTAATGATGCGTCTTTCTGTGGAATGAAGGGCGGGTCATCACAATTGGTATCGGAGCGAGGTTGAGATAATACCTAGGCTCTAGAGTGGTATCTATCTTGAGAGCGCGTATTTGTAATTTTTATATAATCATATACCTATCTTAACTTTTTGGGAATCTATTCGGATTTCCAACAGGAGTTCTAGAGGAGTTTTGTAACAGCCCGCATATTTTTTGATTTTATATTTAAATATTTTATTTAAATATTTTATTGATACTCGGAATTTAGTCCGAAAAGCTACTTTTTGCATACGGTCGAATTAGGACTCGGGACCACTCCCATTGAGTTTAAAATGCCGTTTGCGACCTTTTCGAGTATAAGCTTCGATATGTTTGGAGAAAGTAGAATTTTGCTACTTTTCACTTGGGCTTTGGGTTTAGGTTGGGTTCAGCCCAATGTTCTAACTTAATACCCCAAACTGAAACCCCCTCTTCATTCACTCCCTCTTCCTCTCATTTCATTTCTAAAGAGATTAATGGTGGAAGAGAATGGGAAATAGAAATCCAAAACCCTAGTTTCCATTTGCAAATCAATTTCTAGCTCCAAACTCAAGAAGAACCCATTGGTAAGCTTCTCTTCTTCTTCTCCAACTCTTCCTCTCTTTGATTTCAGAAAATTCCTAAATCTAGTTTGGAAAATGTTTCTCTTTTTAGCTTAGAATCAAGCTTCTTGAGTTGGATTTGAAGAGTGGTTGACTCTCCTTTGCTTTCAAGCTTCTTCTTCAATCGTTTGGGTTCAAAGGTGAGATTTTTATCTCACATCTATGCTTATATTTATCTTCGATTGTTAGGTATGAATTCCTAACACTTATTCGTGTGCATTTGCTTTTGGTTTGGAATGGTTTTGTGAATATTCCAATTTTGGTGTTTTGAAAGCCAAATTCTTAAAAACCATAGCTTTGATGTTCAAATGTGTTTTTGGTGATGCAGTAAGGAGCTCATAGGGCCGGGTAGTCGATTGGCATAAATCCTTAGTGCCGATGCTCGTACGGTTGCAATTTGGTAGTGATTGGCCATTGTATTCAATGGGCTAGGAAGGGACTGGGAACAGGTTCGGCCGATCGAGCCTTATGGCCGGTCGACCGACCTGCTACTATGGTGCATAGGCACCTTTCTGTCTCTGGTCCGGTCGACTGGCTATAGGGCTCAACCGACCGACCTGCTTCCCGAGACTTTTTTGGAACAGGGTCCGGTCGACCGAGCTCTGTGGCCGGCCGACCGACCTAATGATATTTTGCCTATTTCGCCTAGTTGCTTGAATTTCCGACTTAAATCGATTCGTGTTGTTTCCTATTTGTTGTTATCATTTATTATGACTTTGATGACTCCTTTTTAGGGACTTTTGCATATCCATTTCGATGGATTCTTTATCCGTTTTGTTGGATTTTTATTCACATCTTCGTATGTGAATTTTAGTGATTGATTGTTCCTACAATCTTCTTCGTGATTTTACACTTTAAAAATATAAAGGTTTCTATACTAGTAGTAAATATTAAAACTCTTTCTACAAATGATTTCAACACTATTTTAGTACAAAGCTCGTTTCTTAAACCGTTTTCCAATCTATTAGTATATACAAACCTTTACCCCACTCGTATGAGAAATCTAATTAAACGACTTAGTAAAACAAGTGGTATGAAACGCTTGCATTTACTTCGTCGGTTAATTCTTGGACTCGTTCGATTGAAACTCTTGTGACAATTTTCTAGTGGAGATCTACAATTTGTTCGTAAATATTTAAGTTAAGCTAGTGGTTATGGGACATGAAGCTAAGCTCATATATTTACTAGCTTACTGTAATTGACACTTCTTGATGATCATGACGATCATTTTTGTGATTTAGACTAGCAATGTGCGATGTCTCTTTGTCTGCGAGGAGGACTAAACCCCGTTTTGTGGAGTTTCGACTCAAATTGATGTGGTAGCGCCCCATGGTCTTCGAGTCGTTCGTGTGTCAAAAATTAATGGCTAGCTACCATGAGATAGCGTCTCGTTCGTGTGATACATATGTTGGTGAGTTTTCATGCTCCCGTTCGTGTGATAGGCCTCCCCCTTATTTTGTGTGATTTCTGGATTTCGTGTGTCGAATTCTGGAATTTTCTTCTTCACCTATTTTTGTGATTTCTATTGATATGATTTATCAATTTTTGTGCATAGGTGAATTCATGTGTCATTGACTGGATTTCTTGAGATGATTTCTAGAATTTATGCTTCACCAATTTTCGTGATTTCCATTGATAAGTTTTATCAATATGTGTGCATTGGTGAATTCATGTGTCATTGACTTTTGTGATTGACAATGATATAATCGTCAATATTCATGGTTTGGTGAACGAAATAAGGAGTATGACATTTCCTTTGATTCTTGTGTAGATTTGGTGATATTGATTAATCTCTTGTTGATTTTCAGTTACTTATATATATATATATATCACAGCTTGGCATTGTGATTATTATGTGTTTAGTCATATCTCTGATTCTATATCATTTCATCTGATATTTATAGTTAGACTGATCCGTTTATTATTTTCTTATTAAATAATACTCGGGTCAGACCGAGATGTTACAGGTGCTTCAGCTTGACTTCTCACTTGGGATTGATTTCTCTGACTTTTGGCTAACTACTTAGATTGGTAGTTTATTTTGTTGTGTACACTTGAGATATGGACACATAGTTGTATTCTTTTGTATAGCACGTGTTGCTATTCTTTTGTATTATTGTGGATCTTTTTGACCACTACTCTGATATACACTTTCATGTGTTAGATATATATTCATATCTTCTTCCGCCTTTGTGATATGAATTATCTGTGACTGATTTATGTTATGCTTATTTCTATATTTGTTTTCGAAGGATTTATATAGCCACTGTGTAGTAGTTTTGAGTTTGTATCGGTATGTCGGATTTCCTCTCTTGAAATAAAATGCATGTTGTACTATCTGACATATCGGTGCTCACTCAAAGCAATTACATGGATGGTCGCTCCTCAACAGCCTTATTCTCCGTGCTAGTTGATAGCATTACATCGTAGTGTTCTTGGCTAGTGTGGGTATAGAGGTGGGGCGTCACAGCTTGGTATCAGAGCAAAACTTCGGAACAATATGGAATATTATAACAAGGATCATTGTCCTAAGTCCATCTTAGGAGTCGTGCTTTAGGATCTAATTCGAGTCTTCGTACCGATTCATCCTATCTTCCTTATGATTCCTTGTTTATCTATCAAGATTGCTTGATATTCAATTTGGTGAATAACCTTTTTCTTTTTCTTATTTCTTTCTAAAGGGAGAGAATTGTCTAGACCAGGCCGCCCCAGAGCCGTACTTTCTAGCACTCCACCCCAAGATGGAGTTTTTATGATTGCTCAACAGCTTCTTGATTTAGTGACAAATGCTCAAGCAGCTGGAGCTAACCCGGAACCTACTCACCCAAAGTCGGGATTTGCACGCTTGTGCAACGATTACACTAATTTGGGTGGGGAGCCATTCAAAGGTTCCAAAACTATTATTGAAGTACAGGCTTGGCTAAGGTCATGCGATCGAATCTTTTCTCGCATGAATCTTATTGACCTTCACCGAGTTCAGGTGGCCTCTAGTATGCTCCGAGAAAGAGCATTGGACTGGTACGAACTTCTTATTTCTAAGATTAATGAAGCGGATCTCACCTGGGAGCAATTCCAGGAACGCTTCGAGTTGAAATTTGTACCAGAAGCTGAAAAAGTGACATTGGCTCGACGATTTATAGACCTTGTTCAAGGTGATTCTTCCGTGACAGATTATGTCGCCTCCTTCGAGTCGCTTTCCAAATATGGGGTTGAATACATCAACACCCCTTTAAAGAAGAACCAGAGGTTCGTCTATGGCTTAAACAAAAATCTTAAGAAGCCATTACTTCTAAAGTTAGAAGTTTCTTTCGACCAACTCATTGATATCGCTCTTCGTCTTGAAGAGGCGGATAGGGAGAATGATGTTGAAGTGGTGGGTTCTAAACCAAACTTCAACAACAAGAAGAGGCCAAACAAATTCAAAGGCCCTTATCCCAATAAGAAAGGGAGGCAAGAAACTCCTGTTGAAAAGACCTTTTCCCCTACTCTAGGGAAATGCTATAATTGTGGTTCGAAAGACCATTTTACGAACAAGTGTTCAAAGCCTCGTACTTGTCGCTATTGCAATAGCGGGGACCATTTTATGCATGTATGTCCCAAACTTCAAAATAGGAAGGAGGGAAAGCTTAATGTTGCTCAAGCCCCTGGCAACACATCTCATGGCCTAGGTATTTCTCATTCTATTCTGGATGGAATTATTTTATTTCGTGATCATCCTATTCGAGTTCTTTTTGATACGGGTGCGTCCCATTCTTTTATATCAATAGAACTTGTTGATACTTTTTCTTTGGATGTTTTGTGTTTAATGACTTCTTTGAGAATTGCGAATCCGATTGGTGGATCCGCGACAATCAGTTTATTGTGTAAAGATGTCGAGATTATTTTGTGTGATTTTTCTTTCCGAGCCGATTTGCATGTCATGCATTATTTAGGCTTTGGAATGATTTTGGGAATGGATTGGCATAACAGTTATGAAGCTTATATCCTATGTCCTGAGCGGACTATTCATCTTCGACATCCTCAATCTGTTAAGCAGATTTCTATTAATCTTAAAGATTCAGATTCCAGCTTGGTTGCATCTTTATATTCTTTAAATCCTCGTGATGACGATGAAGATGATGAGGGTGATATTATTTCTCTTATTCACGTCGTTCGTGAATTTTCCGACATATTCGAGCCCATTTTAGGATTACCACCTAAGCGAGCAATTGAGTTCAGAATTAATCTCATTCCTGGAGCTCGACCTATCACTCGCCCTCCTTATCGCATGTCCAATAAAGAAAACGAGGAGATGCGTAAACAATTATCCGAATTGGAGACGAAGCAATTTATTCGCTCTAGTTCCTCGCCTTGGGGAGCTTCAGCTATTTTTGTGAAGAAATCCGATGGAACATTTAGCCTTTGCGTTGACTACCGCAAGCTTAATGATCTTACTATCAAGAATAAATATCCATTACCTTGGATTGATGATCTATTCGATCAACTTAGTGGTGCTAGAGTCTTTTCACTATTTGACCTAGCTACTGGATTTCATCAGCTTCGTATTTCAGAGGATAACATTCCTTTGACATCGTTCCGTACTCGTTATGGATCTTATGAATGGCTTGTTATGCCATTTGGTCTAACGAATGCTCCGGCTTATTTCGTTGACCTTATGAATAGAGTTTTCAAAGACTTCCTTGACCGGTTTGTTCTCATCTTTATCGATGATATTCTTGTGTATTCAAAAACCGAGGAGGAGCATGAAAAGCATCTTCGGATTGTGTTGGAAACTCTTAGGAGTAATCGTTTGAAAGCAAAGTTTTCTAAATGCCATTTTTGGCAATCTCGTGTGAAGTTTCTTGGTCATATTATTTCCGAATCCGGAATTTCCGTGGCTTCAAAGATTGAAGCGATTCAAGATTGGAAGAGACCGGAGAGTGTGACAGAGATTCGTAGTTTTCTCGGATTGGCGGGCTATTACCGCCATTTTATCAAAGACTTTTCTAAGATTGTCGTTCCTCTTACTAGCTTAACGAAGAAAGGTGTTAAATACATTTGGTCGGACAAATGTGAAACTTCTTTTCAGAAATTAAAAGAACTCCTTTCTGATGCTCCTATTCTTGTTATTCTCGAGGGGAATCAGGATTTCGTTGTTTATACCGATGCTAGTCGCGTTGGTTTGGGTGCCGTTCTTATGCAAAGAGAACGTGTTATTGCTTATGCTTCTAGGCAATTGAAGCCTGCTGAGACTAGATATGCCACTCATGATTTAGAGCTCGCGGCTATTGTTTTTGCTCTTCGGATTTGGCATCATTATCTTTTAGGAGAGAAATTTGTTCTTTATACCGATCATAAATCCTTGAAGTATTTATTCTCTCAAAAGGAACTTAATTTGCGTCAAAAGCGTTGGATCGAATTTCTTGCAACATATGATCTTGATATTCTTTATACTCCCGGTAAGGGTAATCGTGTCGCCGATGCTCTTAGCCGTAAACAACAAACTGTTGTTTCTATGATGATATCCGAATGGAACGATCTCGAGATCTTATCCATTTGTGAGATTCGAGTCCGCATATTCGATTTATGCTAATCATTTGTTTTATGTAGCCTTGAGGCCCATCCTTCTCTTTTAGACCGCATTCATGAAGTTCAAAGGCTAGATCCCGAATTGGCTCTTCTTGGCCAAAATATTAAGGATAAAATTGATATCGAAGGTTTGAAAAACTTTAATATCGATTCTCGTGGCGGCATTCGGAAATTTGGTAGACTTATCGTACCAAATATTAGTGATTTTTGTAAAGATATTTTAGAAGATTCTCATCGCTCTAAATTTACCATTCATCCCGGTAGTAGTAAAATGTACGCGGATATGAAGCGACTGTATTATTGGGAGGGAATGAAACTTGACATCGCTAACTTCGTTAAGCGTTGCATGACTTGCCAACTCATTAAGGCCGAGCATCAAAGGCCCGGTGGGTTATTGCAACCTTTAGAAATTCCAATTTGGAAATGGGACCAAATTTCCATGGATTTTATAGATGCCTTCCCCGTTCTCGTTCGGGTCATGATAGCTTATGGGTGATTGTTGATAGGCTTGCTAAATCCGCCCATTTTATTCCCGTTCGGTCTAACCGAACCGTTCCTCTTTTGGCCAAACTCTTTATCAAAGAGATTGTTAAATTACATGGAGTTCCTACTTTTATAGTTAGTGATCGTGATCCATTGTTTACTAGTGGATTTTGGAAGAGTCTTCAAAAAGCTTTGGGAACGAAGCTTAATTTTAGCACCGCTTATCACCCCCAGTCCGATGGACAAACCGAGCATGTGAATCAAACTCTTGAAGATCTTCTTCGTGCTTGTGTGCTTGATTTCGGTGGAAGTTGGGAAGATCATATTTCTCTTGTCGAATTTTCCTATAATAATAGCTTCCAATCTAGTATTGGTATGACACCTTTTGAGGCACTCTATGGAAGGCCATGCCGATCTCCTTCTTGTTGGCTAGAGGCCGGTGAGAAGCTGGTTTTAGGTCCATATTTTATTCGGGATTCCACAGAGAAAATTGACCTTATTCGACATAGAATGAAAGTAGCCCAGAGTAGACAGAAATCCTATGCCGATAACCAAAGAAGGAAATTAGAATTTTCTGTTGGAGATCTTGTTTTTATTCGTGTTTCACCTATGAAGGGTGTTGTACGTTTCAGTCGATCGGGAAAGTTAGCGCCTCGATACATTGGGCCATTTCCTAACGCTAAACGTATTGGTTCCATGGCTTATCGCCTTTTATTACCGGCTCAATTTTCTGCTATCCATGACGTGTTTCACATTTCTCAACTTCGGAAGTGTCTTCGAGATTCTGATTCTATTCTTGAGCCCGGTGTTGTGAAAGAGATTGAAGTTTCACCGAATTTAACTTATGAGCAGCATCCTGTTCGTATCATTGCTTCGGAAGTCAAACGACTTCGAAATAAAGATGTTCCGCTTGTTAAAGTTCAATGGTCTTTAAATCCTAAGGATTGTTCTTAGGAATCTAGAGAGTTCATCGAGCGAACACATCCGGACTTACTTTCTCGTGCTCTTTGAGGTGAACTTCTTATTTCAAACTTCTTTTGTGTTGAATATGCTTTTATGGTTGTTACTATATATCTTCTTCTTAAATATTGCGAGGACGCAATTTCTTTAAGGAGGGGAGTTTGTAACAACCCGCATATTTGTTGATTTTATATTTAAATATTTTATGTAAATATTTTATTGGTACTCGGAATTTAGTCCGAAAAGCTACTTTTTGCATACGGTCGAATTAGGACTCGGGACCATTCCCATTGAGTTTAAAATGCCATTTGCGACCTTTTCGAGTATAAGCTTCGATATGTTTGGAGAAAGTAGAATTTTGCTACTTTTCACTTGGGCTTTGGGTTTAGGTTGGGTTCAGCCCAATGTTCTAACTTAATACCCCAAACTGAAACCCCCTCTTCATTCACTCCCTCTTCCTCTAATTTCAGTTCTAAAGAGATTAATGGTGGAAGAGAATGGGAAATAGAAATCCAAAACCCTAGTTTCCATTTGCAAATCAATTTCTAGCTCCAAACTCAAGAAGAACCCATTGGTAAACTTCTCTTCTTCTTCTCCAACTCTTCCTCTCTTTGATTTCAGAAAATTCCTAAACCTAGATTGGAAAATGTTTCTCTTTTTAGCTTAGAATCAAGCTTCTTGAGTTAGATTTGAAGAGTGGTTGACTCTCCTTTGCTTTCAAGCTTCTTCTTCAATCGTTTGGGTTCAAAGGTGAGATTTTTATCTCACATCTATGCTTATATTTATCTTCGATTGTTAGGTATGAATTCCTAACACTTATTCGTGTGCATTTGCTTTTGGTTTGGAATGGTTTTGTGAATATTCCAATTTTGGTGTTTTAAAAGCCAAATTCTTAAAAATCATAGCTTTGATGTTCAAATGGGTTTTTGGTGATGCAACAAGGAGCTCATAGGGCCGGGTAGTCGATTGGCATAAATCCTTAGTGCTGATGCTCGTACGGTTGCAATTTGGTAGTGATTGGCCATTGTATTCAATGGGCTAGGAAGGGACTGGGAACAGGTTCGGCCGACCGAGCCCTGTGGCCGGTCGCCGACCTGCTACTATGGTGCATAGGCACCTTTCTGTCTATGGTCCGGTCGACTGGCTACAGGGCTCAGCCGACCGACCTGCTTCCCGAGATTTTTTTGGAACAGGGTCCAATTCTATTTAGTCATATTATTCTATTTATTTATTAAATATATTATTAATGTTAATTTGCATATTAATTTTATATTTTTTTATTAGTTATATTATGTTATGGATAGAATTATGAACTAGAATATATAATATATAGTTTATATTAAATTAAATAGTTTATATTAAATATATATATAGTTCATACGAACTTTACAGCTAATAGCGGGGATCTGGTCGACCGAGCTCTGTAGCCGGCCGACCGACCTGATGATATTTTGCCTATTTCGCCTAGTTGCTTGAATTTCCAACTTAAATCGATTCGTGTTGTTTCCTATTTGTTGTTATCATTTATTATGATTTTGATGACTCCTTTTTAGGGACTTTTGAATATCCATTTCGATGGATTCTTTATCGGTTTCGTTGAATTTTTATTCACATCTTCGTATGTGAATTTTAGTGATTGTTTGTTCCTACAATCTTCTTCGTGATTTGTCACTTTAAAAATATAAAGGTTTCTATACTAGTAGTAAATATTAAAACTCTTTCTTCAAATGATTTCAACACTGTTTTAGTACAAAGCTCATTTCTTAAACCGTTTTCCAATCTATTAGTATATACAAACCTTTACCTCACTCGTATGAGAAATCTAATTAAACGACTTGGTAAAACAAGTGGTATGAAACGCTTGCGTTTACTTCGTCGGTTAATTCTTGGACTCGTTCGATTGAGACTCTTGTGACAATTTTCTAGTGGAGATCTACAATTTGTTCGTAAATATTTAAGTTAAGCTAGTGGTTATGGGACATGAAGCTAAGCTCATATATTTACTAGCTTACTGTAATTGACACTTCTTGATGAGATGATCATTTTTGTGATTTAGACTAGCAATGTGCGATGTCTCTTTGTCTGCGAGGGAGACTAAACCCCGTTTTGTGGAGTTTCGACTCAAATTGATGGGGTAGCGCCCCATGGTCTTCGGGTCGTTCGTGTGTCAAAAATTAATGGCTAGCTACCATGAGATAGCGTCTCGTTCGTGTGATACATATGTTGGTGAGTTTTCATGCTCCCATTCGTGTGATAGGCCTCCCTCCTATTTTGTGTGATTTCTGGATTTCGTGTGTCGAATTCTGGAATTTTCTTCTTCACCTATTTTTGTGATTTCTATTGATATGATTTATCAATTTTTGTGCATAGGTGAATTCGTGTGTCATTGACTGGATTTCTTGAGATGATTTCTAGAATTTATGCTTCACCAATTTTCGTGATTTCCATTGATATGTTTTATCAATATGTGTGCATTGGTGAATTCATGTGTCATTGACTTTTGTGATTGACATTGATATAATCGTCAATATTCATGGTTTGGTGAACGAAATAAGGAGTATGACATTTCCTTTGATTCTTGTGTAGATTTGGTGATATTGATTAATCTCTTGTTGATTTTCAATTACTTATATATATATATATATATATATATATCACAGCTTGGCATTGTGATTATTATGTGTTTAGTCATATCTCTGATTCTATATCGTTTCATCTGATATTTATAGTTAGACTGATCCGTTTATTATTTTCTTATTAAATAATACTCGGGTCAGACCGAGATGTTACAGGTGCTTCAGCTTGACTTCTCACTTGGGATTGATTTCTCTGACTTTTGGCCAACTACTAAGATTAGTAGTTTATTTTGTTGTGTACACTTGAGATATGGACTCACAGTTGTATTCTTTTGTATAGCACGTGTTTCTATTCTTTTGTATTATTGTGGATCTTTTTGACCACTACTCTGATATACACTTTCATGTGTTAGATATATATTCATATCTTCTTCCGTCTTTGTGATATGAATTATCTGTGACTGATTTATGTTATGCTTATTTCTATATTTGTTTCCGAAGGATTTATATAGCCACTGTGTAGTAGTTTTGAGTTTGTATCGGTATGTCGGATTTCCTCTCTTGAAATAAAATGCATGTTGTACTATCTGACATATCGATGCTCGCTCAAAGCAATTACGTGGATGGTCGCTCCTCAACAGCCTTATTCTCCGTGCTAGTTGATAGCATTACATCGTAGTGTTCTTGGCTAGCGTGGGTATAGAGCTGGGGCGTCACAAGTTTCATCTCTTTTTCTTTGGTTGGTTGAACATCCTATCCTTAAATCTAATCCTATAGGCGGTGCAACCGAGATAGATAAGATCTCCAGAGGTTTAAGATTTCTTATCTTCCCTATAGATTTATTGTAACCCATTGGTATTGGATCCCGAAGGGTTTGATCTTATTCTGGATTGGATGGATAGTAAGGATTGTTTCTTTGGAGGCTGAGTTGGGAGGAATAGCAAAAGTGACTTGCGATGATTCCAAAATTCTTTTGAGCATCTGTTGCTTGGAAGCAAGGCATCTCCAGGAGGCGTAGAGTCCATTATTGTGGTTAGAGACTGTCCTGATGTTTTTGAAGGAGTGAAGGTTTGCCTTCATCAAGAGTTAGAGTTTCAGATCGTCTCAGTTCCAGGAGCAGTGCCTGTTGTTTGGCCTAGTAGTAGGATTGCGCTGAAGGAGGAGAGAAGAGTTGGAGAAGCTAACCTAAGATTTCTTTGAGATGACTCGGGAAGGAACAAAGTTAAGTGGACCCGAGTGTGAAGAGGCTTTCTTGGATTTGAAGGCGAGGCTGACCAGTGGCATGTTCTAGCTATTCTAGATGGCAAGAGTGAGTTGAGTTCTACACGGACGATGTGTGTGTGCCTGTTATGGATGGATTGATGGTCAAGGAACACTGAAGATCATCGGAAGGATTTGATGCAAGGAGTTTTATCAGAAAATCTTCTAGTAGCTGAGCATGAAGAAGGATGTAGCTGCTTTCGTCAGAAGATGTGTGGTCAGTCAGCAAGTGAAGGTGAGCAATAGAAGACCGCAAGTTGTTGCAGCCTTAGAAGTTTTGAAGTGAAGTGAGAAATGATTTCTTGGGATTTCTTTGACGGTTTGCCAAGGACCAAAGAGGGAAATGGAATATGGGTAATTAAAGACTGGTTAATTAAGAGCGCCCATTTTATTCCGGTCAAGGCAACTCGCACTGCAACATCTTTGGCTGAGTTTTTTTTAAAGAAGTTGGTCCGACTGCTTGGTGTTTCAGTCAGCATTGTTAGTGGCCGTGATCCTATCTTCTCCAGCAAGTTTTGAGAAGCCTTACTATCAGCTTTGAGTTTGAATTTGAGTTCAGCCTATCATCCCCAGATCAACGGTAAGACCGAAAGGCTGAATAGAATTTTTGTGGTTATGCTGAGGACTGTGTTTTGGATTTTGATGGGTCTTAGAAGGACCATCTGTATTGAATGGAGTTCTCGTTCTGTAATCAAGCGAGTATCTAGATAGTACCTTATAGAGTTTTGTATGGAAGACCTTGTAGATTCCCATTCTGTTGAGTAGAGTCGAGAGACCGTTTGGTTCTTGGTCCAGTTTGATCGGAGAGGCATTTGCGTAGGTGGTGCTTATCTAGAAAAGTTTGAGATCAGCGCAACATCGCCATAAGAATTCGTGGACTAGAGGCAAAGACAATTGGATTTTGAGATCAAAGGATTTAGTCTTTGTCAAATTTTACCGATTTGAAGAAGTTATCGGATTTGGAAAGACGGGAAATTTGCTGCAAGATGTATTGGTCTGTTCCGAGTGCTCGAGAGCTTTGGTGATTGTGGTATGTAGGATTGAATTGCCAGTTTGGATGGCCGGAATTCATGTTGTGTTTTTTTCACGTATCTCATCTGAGGAAATACATGAATGATCCGTCTTAGTTAGGATCTGTAGTTCACTACGATATGGTAGTTGAACTGGTTTTTAGTGTGGTCCGATATCTGGTTCATATTTTTGATCGGAATAAGAGGAAGCTCTGGATCATAGTGGTATAGCTAGTTAAGGTTCTGTGGATCTGGGACTTTAGAGTTTGTCTTGAGAAACTCCGAATTGTTTTAGGAAGACTTATCCGGACCTGTGTACAGATAGCTAGAGTTGTTTGATTTGAATAATTTGTTTATACAAATAAATTGGTTGTTCGAATGAATTGTTTGTTCGAATAAATTATTTATTCGAATGAATTGTTATTTAGTTAATAGTGTGTTTGGATTGTTAAATGAAATAAAAGATTTTGGATTATCTCCGTTTTAAATTTCGGGGATGAAATTCTTTTAAGGGGAAGGAATGTGATATCTCGGAATTTCGAGGAATTTAAAATGTGATAATCTTCTTAATAAATTAATTAAAATTGATAAAATTATTATTTTCAAATATAAATAACCAAAATAATTAATAACATAATGATTTTAAATATAGTTATAAATGGATTCTTAATAGAATAATTATTTGCAAATTTCATTGGTAATGTTTTATAAATAGATTTTTTTTAAATGATTCCAAAAGTTTAAACGCTGCAACATTTTTTTTTGCAGATCTGTAAGCAAACCAACCTTGTTTGTTTTCAGCCTGTAAACATATTTTTTTTCCAAATCAAAAGTCTGGAAATATTAAAACCTGAAACCATTTTCAGATCTTAAGCTTCATACCCAAAATAGATCAAACCCGAAACACTTCCAAAACTCTGTAATCTTTTCAAAACCTGTAATCACTAGAACTAGGTTTCAAAAGTTTTAACCCTAAAACAAATGCAACTCAAATCTGTAATCACTTCCTCAAGTCAGAATCAATGGCCTGTGACTCAAGCCTGTAATAGATTTTCTAATAAAAATTTAAGTACATTGTCAAGCAATCCTCTCAAGCATGTAAACATTCAAAATGCAAAGCCTGGAGTATCAAATCTTACATTATCAGGGTGGTTTCAAGTGTTTGAATCATCACAATTTTCAAAAGCTTTCCAGTTTTAAAAGCCTCAGCAATCTAAAGCTTCCAGCCTCTGCTCTTTATTCGATGAGTAAACTTTTAAATTAAAAGCTTAAGTAAATTATAACTTGTTGCTCGTGAAAAATTCTTGTGATAACTGATGCTGGCTTTTGGATATTTATGTGTTTTTTTTCTGTATGAAGGTTGAAAAATGTGATAAGATATAGACATGCGTGTCTGTTCCTCCCTGTTTTGACACAGGGTTTTAAATTTTTTATTTTTTTTAAAATTTCCAGTTCTTTTCATATGACCATCGTTAAACCTTAACTTCAAACAAATTAGTTGAGTTTTAATTTAAGCTAAGATTTAAAAATATGTACAAATGTTTTAAATTTAAATATGTTTCTAAAATCTGGAAATACAGTAGTAAATCATAAAACTTGATAAAACCAAATATTGAATTTTATTGATTAAAGTTTATATCTTGAATCATCACTGAAAATCATGATTTTTGAAACAAACATTAAGATTTTTAGTAATAGGATAGAAGAGCATTTCAGTGTTGACTGGATTTGGGTTTCTGAGCAACTATTGATGGCCTAAGGGTCTAGGGTGGTCGGGGCTTTGTCTGGTGGTGGAGGACTGTGCGGTGAGGCGAGGAAAAATGGAAGATGGGGTGTTTGATCGTTGTGGTGTCGGCGGCAAAGCAAATGGGTTTCTAAACCTAGTTTCGGTCGCGCTGGAAGATCTGGTTTCTTCATTTTCTCTGGTGCATCGAGAGGCTTAGAATTTTAGGTAATGGTAGCTTGGGGTGTCGGCATGGCGTAGCCGAAGGGGTAGCAACTCCGATCATCGGAGTAGTGGTTGCGAGAAAATTTCCTGACAATGTTTCTTGTTGTGGTTTCATCTTCCATGCTCGATTTTTATTTGAGAATTGTGAGTGTGTTTGGATGATCGAGCGTTGATGTTAAGGTGATGGATGGTGTTTCGACGTCACCAGAGGGGATCATCGGCGTCGATGTTGATTGTGCAGGTGCACAAGGAAGTTTGGGTGTCTGAGTTTGTGATTGGGTGGTGATTCAAACTCGAAGATGATGTCCTGTTTTTGGGAAGATTACTTGAGTTTGAACTCGAGTAATTTGCGGGTTTTGGCCTGTAAGTTTAATACTTAAAATTTAGACTAAGTTTTTAAAAATGGGTTGAAAAGTGGATTGACTTAGGGATAGGCTCGAGTGGCCTTCGGGTAAAACCCGAAGTAACTGTTTAAATCAGTTTTTAGAATGTTTTAAATCAAATATTTTTGAAACTTGAAGTTAAATCTAGTTTAAACTTCTTTATAAACTTACTTTATATATTATAATTATTTCTTAAACAATTGGTTATGAAGTTTTAAAAGTTGTTTAAATTAAATTTTGTTAAATGAAATTTAAAATGATTTTAAAACATTAATTTAAAATGTAAGTTTAAGATTATATAAAAGTAAGTTTTAAAATACAAATTGTAATTGGTTTTGAAACCTTTACTTGAAAATGTTTTAAGTTTTTTTAAGGAAGTTAAGCTTTGATAACTTTAAAATTATCAAGTTAAATGATTATTTATTTTAAAACTTAATTAATGATGTAATTAAGTAATGATAAATTATAATGTTATAAGTGTTAATATTAATAAAGGTATTAATAAGATAATTTTTAACTTAAGATGATTAAAGGTTTAATGTCTTGAGATTAACTAAGTTAATTGTGGGAATTAAGTATAATTAATTAATTTGATTTATTTAATTATAAAGGATAAATTAAGTAATTAATTAAGAGTAATTAATTGGTTTAATTAATAATTAATTAAGGGTTATTAAGTAATTAATTTAATATTAATATTAATTAAAGATTGTTAATTAATGATCAGAGGTTAATTAATTGAGTAATTAAGTAATTAAGGATTAATTAATCAAGTAATTAAGATTTGATTAATTTAGTAATTAGTGGGCTGTTAATTAAGTAATTAGAGGTTACTTAATTAATAATTAAGAATTACTTAACATGTAATTAAGTTTTATTAATTAAAAATTTAGTTTTATTAATTAATACTTAAAGGATGATTAATCTATAATTAAATATTAATTAATTAATCAAAGTTGATTAAAGATTAATCAAAGGAGATTAAAGATTAATCAAAGGTAATTAAGGATTAATCAAAGTAATTAAGGATTAACCAAAGTTGATTAAAGATTAATCAAAGGCGATTAAGGATTAATCAAAGGTAATTAAGAATTAATCAATGTTAATTAAGGATTGATTAATTGATAATTATGGATTAACTAATTTGTAATTAAGGTTGTTAAATAATAATTAAGTTTTATTAATTAATAATTAAGAGATAATTAATCAGTTAATTAATGATTGATTAATTAATTTTAAGAGTAATTATGGATTAATTAATTTGTAATTGAGAGATATTGATTAATAATTAAGGTTATTAATTAATAGTTAATGGATAATTAATCAGTTAATTAAAGGTTAATTAATTGATTATAAAAGTAATTAAGGGTTGATTACTTTATATTAAAGGAGATTAATTAATAATTAAAATTTATTAATTGATAATTAAAGGATAATTAATCTGTGATGGAAATTAATAATGGATTGAAAGGATAATCAAGAAGTGATTAATTAATTAAATGTTTGTAATTAATTAATGATTGTTTAAGCAGGATTAGGAGATTAATTCTTAAGTAATTAGTTTAATTTAAGGTGACTAAATTAATTATAACATGGATTAATAATTCATGTTTACGGATGATTGTTTGTGTAGAATATCTGTATTGGATAATATCTATTGGATGATATATATTGGATGATATCTATTGGATTTTATTTATTGAATGATATCAATTGGATGATATGTTGTGATATTCTATGATATGATATTGGATATATATCAGTGTTAAATGTGTGATATTTATCTATGTTAAATGCTATGTGAATTAAAGTATTGAATTGAAATGAATTGTTTTAAACTCTAAAACAACTTGGACCTAAAAGATGGCGTTTTAGATTTCGTTGAGACTGGGATCGGCTTTCCAGATTTGGATATCCGAAAACCACATCGATCCAAATTAAGCGTTAGGTCATGAATCTCAAGTGAAGATGAAGATTCAAAGTGCAAGGGTTATCGTCCTTAACTCCGAGGGTGATTCCAAAATGAGTGTAACGAGATAATGCCTTCGGTTTCGTCGAACCCGGAATGAACTTGTATGGATTGAATGCTTTTAGATCATCGTCAGGTGGACGATAAGCATTCTAAGATAGATGTGTTCTATAAAGGTTATCATAGCCTCAAGCCTCATCAACCGGGAATGTCTAAAACAGGAAAGGTGCAGCAAGGCTAAGTGGTTCATGCCCAAGTAGGACGAGATTTGCCCCTGTCTAGATGTCCATTTTTATCGGCCGTGTGGGCAATTGGATCCACAGCCAACTGCGGGGTTGTTTTGTTCGGGGCTGTTCAGTAAGGAATGGTCCCGACCTTGTGTTGTAGGGGATTTAGGGTGGATCCTCGGTACGTTGATCTAGGCCACGTACTGTGACGGGCGGTACCCCAGTAGCCCTGCCGTTGTATGGAATCCAATCTCCAATAAGCGCCGTACGTTTTGATTGTGCCCAACTATGTTGGAACGTGAGATGTAAGTATTTTGGCTATTTCTGTATTTTACTTGAAAACCCTAGACCCTATTATAATATCACTGGATTTCATATCAAAATGTTTTGGCTGGCGTAAGGTAAAAATTTACCCATGTTTATTAATGGGGAGTCTTACGTGATACCTTTGGTTTCAAAGGTTTTTCAAAAGTTAAGCAACTTTAAACCGTTTACTCACACCAGACCTATGTCTGACCCGGAGTTTATTTTTGTTTTTCTTAAACTCTCAGGTACTCAAATTTTTATGAGTAGCCAAGAGATCAGGTTTTGGCTTGACGAATATTGGATAGGTTGGAGCAGGAGTCCAGACGTAGCTATATCTATATTTCCGCTAAGCTGTGTTGTAGTCTTGTCTGTTGTAATGGAATGTAATGTATTAGACAGAACCTTATAACTGTCTAATGTGATGATATTGTGTCTCCATGTAGCTCCGATGTAAATGACTATGTAATATCTATTTGTTATATTATATTTTGTTCCGTTTCCGCTGTGAGATTCTAATATGGTTGAGTTCTTTCTTCTTTCTATTCTAATTCTACCTCTTTCTTTCTTATTGATGATGCATCTTTCTGTGGAATGAAGGGCGGGTCATCACACTAACGGGGATCATTTTCCTTCACTTTGGAGCTAGGACTTTGCTTTTTTTTCACTCCTATCTCCTACTCAAAGACATTTTAAAAACTCATTGTAAATCTGAGATACACTAGATAATGGTTCGATCTGATAAAATTTGTTGTAATTCGAAGAGAGAATAGCTAATAATAAAGATTAAAGTGGACATAGACTAGAGATTACGTCGAACCACTGTAAAAACCGTGTTTACTTTACTGCTATTTCATCTATTTTATTGGAACTGGTGCTTTCTTTTGATATTGGGGGTGTTTGTGCCATTTTTGGTACAAACACATAACATAAGGGATTAGGGACAAACTTTGAAGCATCAGGCCAGTCAGAAGTGAGCTAAATAAGCGATTTAAAAAAAATCCATTTTGATACCCATGAAGCATATATTGGATTTTAGATCTAATCTAAAATTTAAAATTAAATCTTCATTTTTTCATTTGATTAAAATAGTTTGATTTTAGTTTAAGTTGTATGTATCTGTAGTGAGTGTATCAAATGCACCCATGTGTGAAAGTGAAAATGCAACATATAGGAAATGTACATGGTTATTGTGAACATATTCAGCTATTGGGACTTACACATCGACAAACACATTTCCAATTTATATATCCTAAATAGTCTTTTTACAAAATAAGATTTATTTAATGTATATATATGTATGTATGTATATCTGTATATACATACACACATGCATACAAATGTGTATACTCATTTACATTAAGAAACAATTTGTCTGTACGACGTGTATTAAAATTAAAGTAGACAATTCAAAGTTGGTTTTATTTAAGAGATAATTTAAAGAAAAACTAAAATATTTTACATAAATATAAACCTAGAATTAAGAACAAATACACACATATACATACGTACATACGTACATACATACATACATATAAAAATGTATAAATGTATGTAAGTTCACACAAATATACATACATGAATATATACATGTACATTGATATACATATATACATACATACATACATACATATGTACATACAATAATAACTATTTTAAAAACAAAACAACTTGTAACAAATGTACTCAACTAGTTTGTAATTTAAAGACATATCTTCAATAATAAATTAACCTAATGAATATACTCTGAATCAATATTTAGAACTTTTATTTCAACATATATGTACCAATAATCAAAGCCATACTGGATGATAAATTTTGTGAGTAAGATCTTAATTAACTAAAGCATGTTAGATAATGATTATGTTTTGTCAGTGTCAACAATTGAAGTTTATGATGTTATTTTTATCAACATGGCTTATATTCTATTATGTTGATCTTCTTCTCGAAGACACTTTTGCAATGGATTGTATCCTTTTGGTACAACCATCAAAATCATATTTTGATAATGTACTTGGAATACATTTTGGATCCGTGTGTCACGCCATTTGGTAGAATTAATACTCTTAATGGTTTATTGAAAAATGGGAAACTCTTTCCCTGACAATGATAAGGAATCATAGTTTATCTTTGATATGTAGGACATCTTATTAAATATTCTAATTAATTATGTCTGTTTAGGTTTGGTCAATTTTATTCCATTCTTTGTAATTAGTTTTATCTTTGGTTCATATTCAAGTACATTTTATAATCAATAAATTCTTAAAAAAATTCTTTCATCATGAAGCTAGTGTTCTTAAAACAACAATTGTTTCTCAGTGCAATATAGTAGGTATTCATAATTATTTTATGAGTTCCCTATGTATATATGTGTACAACTGATTTGGTTTTAGGATTACAAACTTATGTTCATAACATAGATTGTTCAATCAACATTAGTCAGTCCCAAACTTCTTCGGGGATCCCTTATGAGTAATTGCATGTAGCCTCTCTACTCACACAACTTGTAAGTTCATTGACCTATGATTTGTAGGGGTTGTTTCATTAGCTTTAATTTTGCATGATTTTGTAAATTTTGTTTTAGATGAAATTTTGCTTAACCTTGTGTACATACTTTTAAGTACTCGACCTTACAGAAAGAAGTTAACCCAACTTTACTCATTCAATAACATCTGAGTACTCATTATTGATACATATTTATGTATTATAGAAAGAAGTGAGTACTGAGATTGAATCTTTAGTCATTTTTGGTACTTTTGGGACCGTCTTCTTACACATGTGCCTATTTGATCAAATTGAATTTTCTTGTTTCCTATGCATGATACATTTTATACTTCCATTTTATATTCAATGAACCTATCATTAATGCATTACTTGTATATCAAATACAAATGTTCGTTATGTGTTAATTCATATGTGAATTAAACAAAGTATCATTAGGCCTTTTAACTGTATACATCTTTATGTATCAATCTAAATAGTTCACCAATTCTTATGTCGCTCCCACTAAATGAGTGCTTTGTCCTTAATTCCAAAATAATAGCAACAAATTATAGATATGTCTGTGTAATTTAGCTAATAAATTAAATACCATTTATCTAATAAATTTATTTCACAATGAATATTCAAAACATTCATAACAAAATAAAACTGTATTCAATTTCTATTAACACTAAAAATAATTAATATTTCAAAAATAATATTTGATATATTTACGAAGATAATTTTTCATATCTTGATGCATTCACTGATAAGTATTATAGAGTATACATCCACTATTTCTGCCATTAATAAAATAGCATATGATATATGAAGCTCAATTCGACTACTTATTATGGCCTATATATTTCTTATCTTTAAGTAGTTTACAATCAAGAGTTTTCGATCAAATATCTTAAAATCATAAAAATGACTTTTATTGAAAATAACTTTTTATATGAAAAATACATTTGGAATAAAAAGTACATTTCTCCTTCCATATCAAGTACCTATAGCATTTTACAATTCTCGTTTCCGATATCATTCCATGTTGTAGAGTTGATTATTCAGTCTCTTCATCCCAACCGCGTCTGAGTTACATCTGCTCTTGTACATTCACTTTCCTTTTCTAAATAGTCGAACCATTAAAAAATAAATTCTTATTGTAACCAACCATATTGAATATACAATTTTACTATATGTTTTATTTGCTCAATTTCATTGAAATTTCAAACATTACGAAATATGACCGTTCGTCGTAAAATTTAATTTACTTTATCTTATATTATATTATTTGATAAGAATTTAATGGTAAGTATATCTTAGATTTTTTAGCCCTTAATTTAGTTTATTTGTATGTCTTAAATGGTAAATATTTTACCAATTTTATTAGTTGCACAAATTTATCAATGTAGACTATTCTAACTTTATATAGCAGATGTTCCTACAATATTAGAAAGGTGAAATGTTACCATTTTATTTTTCTAATAATGCTCCGATTAGACTTTTGTATTTCTTAAAGCCCTATAAAAACGTAGAAATATTTCGGTTTCTCTAGTGGACGATAGGACTTGCTTGCCTTAGGATTCTAAGCTTAAGGAAAGCTCAACAAATCATAGACCCGCAAGCGACGGATAACATCTTATCAATTGTATCCAAAACAACTCTAAATCCATGGTCCTTGTCCTAATCTCAAGTGAACCTTAAGGAAAGCCTAACAAATCTTGAGAGATTATTCACTCATACCCACCATTTCATGATGGCCTAACTATAGTGCAAATACCTTCATGAAAGCTCAACAAATACATGCAAGTATCTTACCTCGTCTAGTCAATATATTAATGGTACTACACATAACATCTCTAGCTTGAGGAAAGCTCAACAACTAAATAGTATGCAAGCAACTAATACATAAATGGCACATGAAAACTTATATATTAGAGATGCTTAATCTTTGATATAATAATTTTGAGTGAAATCAATCTAGGGAACAATGTATTTCTTATGAAATACCCTCATGATTCAAGAGTCGGGCATATCCGAAATCATGACATACATACAAACACATGTATTTATTTCTTAGATATAATTTGGGTTTCTTATGGTTTCATCTTACTTGATTAAATCAAATTTTATTTTATTTTTATTAATTAAACCATATTTAATTAGTTTAATTAAGTGTTTTAAATTAATACTTTAATTTTAATTTCAACCATTGAATTTTACTTCATTCTTCCTTAATAATTTAAAGATGAATACGGCTATAACATTTATAGTAATAATGCACACACATCATTATACATATACATAATATATTAATTGATTTAATTAATTAATTAAAACAATTTTTAAATAAAATAAAAATAATTAAATTCAAAATTTTATCTTCATTTACCTCAAAAATTTAAGATAAATATACATATATAGTTATATATGTTTTAATTTAATTAACTAACTAGTAATTACTTGATTATTTAATTAATCCAGCTAATTAAATAATTAACATGAAAATTTTGAAATTAATATAATAACTTTCGAAACCAATTTTGAAAAGTTTATAACATTTATAGCATGTCATATTTTAAACTTAACTTTTAAATTTATAGTATAATTTTTAAATTTTCAAAATATATTTTGAAAATTTAGCTCAAGGCCCAAATTCAAATTGGATCTTTTTTATTAGGGATAACCTTCAGGATCACTTCACCTTTTGAACCGGACTGGTAGCCAGGTACAGTAGGGTACTTGATTGCCAAAACTTATCCTAGACACTACTTTTCTATAAACCCAACTAAATGGTTAAGCTTAAGCAGTTGGCCCTAACATGACTAATTTAAACTATATAGACTATTTGGCTCTAATACCATTGAAAGAAGTGGGTCGGTCAAAAGTGAGTTAAATAGGTAAATTTCAAAAAAATTCCAATTTGATCTTAGTTAAGCCTATAAAGTAAATTAGGTTTTAGATCTGATCTAAATTTTCGTTTTATTTCATTTGTTTAAAATAGTTTGATCTTAATTTAAGTTGTACGTATGTTGCATTGAGTGCCTCAAATGCACACATATATAAAAGTGCAAGTGCAACATATAGAAAGTGTACGTAGCTATTGTTCACGTAGCTATTGTGAACACATCTAGGTGTTGGGATTTATAATGCAACAAACACATTTCCCTTTTATATATGCTTTTTTCATTCAAAATATTTTTTTTAAAACTAAGATTTATTTAGTATATATGCATATACTTGCACAGACATATACATTTACACACACATAAAAACACACACACACACACACTCACATATATAGACACAAAAAAATACGTATACTTGTTTACACTAAGAATGACTTTGTTTGTATAATATTTATCGAAGTTGAAATCAATTTAAAGTTGGTTTTAACTAAGAGAGAGTTTAAAACAAAATTACAACATTTTACACAAAATTTCATTTTGTAAACCTTGAATTAAGAAAAACTACACACACATAGTATACATATTTGTATGTATAATAACCATATATATGTGTAAATGTTTATACACATATATATGTTCACACACATATATAGGTTCACATACATATATATGTTCATAGTCATATATATGTTTATATACATATGTGTACGTACAATAAAAAAATCAATGCTTTTAAAACAACTACTTATAGCAAATATATTCAACTAGTTTGTAATTTAAAAGACATATCTTCAAACAATAAAATTAACCTAACTTAGGACCAGCTATAAACTTAAGAAAGAAATCAGAAGTTTAAAAGTTTTTTCTAAAAAAAACAGCTTATGATTTTAAATAGACTTAAAAAATTTCATTTAAACAATAACCAAAATTATTTCAAACCAACTTATAGTATATGCTTTCAATTCTTAACTTTATAATATGAAAAATAATATATTAATAAAATTGTTTTAAAAAAAATATATATTCAAACAATAATTTTTGAAACAAAAATGAATTAAACGATATAAGCATATATAAATTCATGATAATGAGATTTAGATCTAAATCAAACATACAATATAAAAAAACAACCAAAAGTAGCGATGAATCTAAAATCATTGACATAGATAACATATGAACAGTAGAGAAGAGGGATAAGGAGATGTACAAATATGTTAACAAGATGAGCATACGACCGATCTAAAGGAAGAAATTATAGATCTAAATCATATTGCAAAATTCATACAAGTGAGAATAATACAAAAGGTGGATGATTCAAAGCATATATACATGATCAATTTGAATATAAATAAAATAGAATGTTACCTTGAGATGTAGCTAAGAGAAATAGATCGAATGATGAAAGGATTCCAAGATTCAATGAATCAATCTCTAAATCTTAAAACAATCGGGAGATACCTACCTTTCGTTTTATTTAACTTTGTTTGAATTTTTGTTTTGGAACTCTAGGTCATCAAGAATTTTTGGCTTGAAAGATCTCAGGAAAGAAAGAGAAATGCCAAAAGTAAATCTCTTAAAGGAGGAGATAAATTATAATTAAAGATAGGTGTGATCTACCTTCTTGTAATTATGATATTCCTTTCATTTCAAAACCAAACATCCTCCTCTCCCTTTTAATTATGATTGGCCAAAGCGTGTTAGGTTTGGGCCATAAAAAAATTCAAAAATCCAACTAACATTAATCCCATTTAAATTTAATTTAAATTTTCCATCGATATCGTATATCGCTACATGTGTTTTAACTTTTTTTATATGCACTATATTAAATACTAATGGTATTGAAATATGTCAAATAAAATTTCACTAATTAGTATTACATTAATATTAATTATTTAAAATCCACTTAGTATTTATTCTATTTAAATCCAATTTAAACATCCTACCGACATTATAGATCGATACATGCATTTAAAACATTTATATATGCATGTTATTGGATATTAATGGTGCCAAATAAATTAAATAGAATTGAATAGCTAATATTTCATAAATATTAATTAATTTATTTAATTTTCAATGATTAAAATTTAATCAATCATGAGGTTCATTTAAAATATTCATTATTTCGGTTGTGTGACAAAGGTGTAAATTTAGTCAGCACTTAATATTGAATAATTTAAATATTAATGCTCACATGTCACCTAACCTAGTGGTGTGATATTTTGGCTTAATTTATCGCTTATACATCTTTTGGTAACGATTATTTACACCAATTCTCTTCTTCAAAACTATATCACTTAGAACTTATGGAATTTGATTTTAGTCAAAGTTCCAACATCGTAACTTTGTAAGTCCAAACAAAAAATCCTTGATTCATAATAGCAATTATTACTAACCATCTTGCCTTGGCCAAGGACTTTGACTTTGAATTTACTACAGCTGATCGTGATACTAACCTCATATAACTAAAAAGATGAATTCTCTATTCAATAGTATTTCATCTTTAATGCTTCAACTTAGACCCAACTATTGTAGTTTGATGGACGCCATGCCAAATTTAACCTTAATCAAAGTGGAGTGTCCACATTGAAGTTACACGTTATTTTCAAGTTGAGGGAATTATGTAACTTCGAGAATGTCTGTTTGATCTTAGTTACATTAACCAACTGAGAACCCTTGAGTGTGTCATTTAATAATTATCCAAAAACTATCGGTACATAATACCTGTAACGATCCCGATTTTCAATTAAATTTAAATTGATAATTAAAATGTATTTTTTTGAATAAAATTGTAGATTAATTTGAATTTTTCAAATTTAAATAGGATAAGTATTTATTTGGACATTGATTCTACAATTTAACTATGAATTTGAAATTCTATATTTAATATCTTATAAATAAAATAAAATAACATCCTAAAATCTATCAATATAAGTTAATAATATATTTTTAACTTTTGAAATATAATTTGAGAATAAATTGAGAAAAAAAGTAATTATAAACTATACATAAATAAATTCCAATTGATTTTGAGTTTAAGAATCTTGAGATGATAAATATTTTAAGGAAATCATTTGAATTCAAATTATATAATACATACTTTCTTTTGAAAAGGAAAAAATTCACTTGTTAATAAAAATTAGTTTTAAATCATTTGTTTCTTTAAATTGGTATAAGTTGAAATAACAAACAAAAATGTATATTGCATATGTGAGTATGTATATGGACATAAATGGAATTTAAAATTCATTGAGATATAATGTATATATGTAAATATTGGCTAAGAAACAAAATTCTTTTAACATTGTATATGTATATACATACACACAAATGAATAAAGATATATATATATATATTGGTTTATAAAAGTATATATAACATAGGAAATAAATCCATAAAACTTTCTTTTGCTTTGTAAACATCAAAGGCTAATTATACATTCACAATGGAGTAGAATGATCAACAAAAATCTAAGTCATAAGATATCTCTTTACAAATGGCATCAAATTGAATTAAATAATAAGATTAAAAATTACAAAAAAAAAACTTTCCATTTCCCCACAAGCAATTATAATAGCTTTTTAGAAAACTGGAAACAAATAGTATCAGGGATTTGATGTCACAAGTCCAAACACCAAAGAAACAAAATTGATAAAAAAATCTGAAAAACATTATGAACCAGATTTCCAAATTCATCTCAAAACAAAAAAAAAGATTCAGTTTAATCAACCCTGGAATTAAAATCAAGTAAGCAAGTCTGCAATCTGGAAATTGGTTCTGCATGCAAATCAAAAGCAAAATCTGGAATTCAAGAAGATTCAAAAACAAAAGCTAGAAGCAACTTCAGAAATCTGGAAAAAATGAAATGAAAAACCCAGAAATAATGGAAGGCAAGTAAATTTCATTTTTAAAAATTTGAATTTGATGGTAGTGATCAGTAAGTAAAACAAAGATTTAAACCACTTTGTCAATCAAATTGCAGAGAAACAAATCAAGTGCAAGGCAAGATTTGTTTCTGTTTTCAAATGCAGAAAATCCTCTGTTATATACACAAGAATTCATACTGTAAGTACGAAAATTAAAAAAACTTTGTTTATTTATGAAATGAAAAAGCAAAACAAAAGGTAAATAAAGATCTATACTTACAATTTACAGATCTAAACTCCAAGATTAAAGAAGAAGAAAAAGATGCAGGCTTTCTTTCATCCTTTATTTGAAACTGTCGAGATTTTATTCTCTGTTCCCTGTTCTTTGCTTCTGCCTTCACATTCCAAGTGAGCAAACTCAACTTGTTTTTATATCTAAATGATTGGTGCATTAGGATATGTAATGTGTTTAAATTATGTGTATATTTATCTGCATGTTTGTGTATGCAAAATATCTGAGAGCATATGTATGTAGATAGGGAAGTAGGCTCTGTTCTTAGTTATAGGATTTAGAAACAAGACAAGAAAAAAAAATTCAAGTCCTCATCCTATAATCCCTTTTAAGTTTGAATATTTAAACAAAAGATGTTCAGATTAATAAGATGGCAATTGTAAAAATGGGTTCAAGCATTTATATTTAGTTAATATGCAGAAAATGAGAAAATACAGTAGAATATTTTAAAAATCTGGAAATCAGAGATTCTTGATTTCATGTTTTGTTTATATCAACATATTACTATCTGAAAATTATGATTTTTAATGCAAGAATGAAGATTTATAGATTGGTAATTTATGAGCAGTTAATAATTGAATAAAATTTGCATTTTGACAAATTTAAAATAACTGAGTCAATTTAAATTGTTGAAATTTAGGCTGAAGCAAGTTTAACCATCCATGATCTCGGGAAAAATGTGAAATAATTTTTCTATTGTGTGAATCTGAGGAACGAGGCCGAGTTAGGGTTTTTGTCAAGTTTTGAGCTGGTCTGTAAACGTGATGTGTTCGTCCACTTCACGTGATCGAGTCGCTTGAGGGTCCGGTGGAGGGTTGCTCAACGCGTTATCGTCGTGTGGCCGCAATATGGGCGACTCCGGTAGTGTCTGCGATGGTGACGAGGTGATCTTAGCGATTGGGTTGAGTTTTGTATTTGGGTCGAACTGTTGATTTTCGATTCGAATGTTGTTGAGATGATTCGTGCTTGATTTTCGTATCTACGTATGATTTGGGACTTGCCGACGTCGTAGGTGTTCGCCGGAGGCCATTGGTGCCGCCGTGCATGTGTACGGCGGTGGATTTCGTGTCAGTGTCGTTGATGCTTGGCATCTCGAGTTATTCTCGAGTTTAACTGGGGGTTGCTTCGGGTGTTTTGTTGAGTTCGAGAGCGAGTAGCCTGATGCTAATTAACTTAGTAAAAACTTAAACTACAGGAGAGGGGAAAAAAAAGAAAGAGAAGAAGAAGATGCGTCAGTGTCTCGGGTGGGAAGCTGTAATAACTCAAAGTGATATCTGGGGAAATCGAAAAGTAGCCCGGGTAAACAAAGTCTTGGCTCGGGAAGTTGTATGATTATTCAGGCACTTTAAAAGTCATGGAGTTTTAAAGTTACAATGTAAATTCTGTCCAGATTTAAAGGTTAATATATATATATATATATATATATATATATATACACAAAGTTTTCAAACAGTTTTTATTCAAGTTTTAAGAAATCAAATATGGTTCCGAATTAGAATTATTGAATATATATGATAATAATGAATAGATTTCTAAGTATTTTCAATTGGAGCTTTAAAAATGTTTGAATTAAGAAGGTGATTAGGGTAAGTATTCTGAACTATAATTTATCAAAATTTCTTATATAAGCTAACTTCGAGTATTTAATTTAAATGATGAAATTAAATAACTTAAGATTTAAATAAATTTGTGATTAAAGATTGATATTAATAATTATGGGTTGAATCAATTGGTAATTTAAGAAGTTTAAATTTACTACTTAAAGTTCATCGATGTATGATTAATTAAATAATTTAATTAATAATTAATAATTGATTAATCAAGTAATTAGTGGTTAAATAATGGAAAATTAAGTTTATAAATTAACAGTTCAGTTATAAATTAATTAATAATCGAGGGTAATAAAATCAAGTAATTAATGAATGATTTTAATTAAAATGATAATTACTTGTTGAAAGTAATTAAGAGTAGATAATTTAAGATTGAAAAACTTGATTAACAGTAATTAAGAGCTAATTACTTTAAAGCATAATTAATTAATGTGGGTAATTAATTAGGGTAATTAAATTAAGAATAATTAATTTAGGTATAATTAATTAAAGATAATTAATTATAATTAAGATTTTAAATAAATCAGCAATTAAAGGTGATTGATTAAAGTAATTAATTAAAGAATAAGTAATTAAGATTTAATTAATTACAATTAAAGGCTAATTAATTAAGTTAATTAATTAAAGAAATGATTAATAAATGAAGGTGGTTAAGACTTAATTAATTATAATTAATGATAATAAATCATTGGTTAAAGATCACTAGTAGAAGTAATTATGTGAGTAATAAATTTAAACCACACGATTTATTCATCTTAATTAAATATGTTTGATTGCTGTTGAATGATGTGTGATGGATTGTTTATACTTGTTATGTGATGTGATGCTATATGATGCTTTGTGCTAAGCTATTATATCTGTGGTGTATATATTGTTATATGAAAACCCATTGACCCGTAGAACGACATTTGGATTTCGATGCGATAGGAAGTCGGATTCCAATTGGTTATCCGAAACCCACATCGAATCATATTAGTGAATCTTTGTGATTGATAATTTACTTTATCTATGAATCTGTGAATATAGATAAGCGTTATGGGTTATATCGCTTATCGATATGATTGAATCTGTGATGATGACTTTGTGCACTATTGTGTTGAACCCCTGGACCACACTTATACACACACAAATATGGATTGCACGCGGAAATGGGTTAAGTCACAGATTTTGAAATAGTTTTAAATATTGGATTTTTAAATCCAAAATAGTTTTGGAATTAGAATTGAAGTTTTTTAAAATGAATTTCAAAAATAAAAGTTATTTTGAATAACTTGATTGAGTTTTGAAATTTAAATAATTTGATTTAAATTTGAATTCAATATTTGAAATTGAATTCTATGATTTGGAACTAAGGTTTAAAAAAGGGTATTCAACATATAATTGGGTTTATATGAGTTTTTAAACCATTTTAAAAAGTGTTGTTTTGGGACTTTAAATTTAACCCAAGGTTTTAACTTGTATGAATATAATTGGATTTTTCTGAAACGAAAACTGTCGTTTTCAAATAATAAAAGCTTTCACATAAGGAATGAACTTCCAATTGGTGTTAAAAGGATTCAAGTATAAAATGAAAATGGTTTTCCAAGTTATAGATATATCTTTGGAAACGTGTTTTGAAAGCTATAAATCAAATCTTCAATTTAAAGATTTAATGAGTTAATCCAATTAAAATGGAAATTGTTTTGAAATCTATGGACAGATCTTTGTGAAACTGGGTGAAACTTTGTGAAATAAATCTTTTTATTTAAAGATTTAAAAAAATGGTAATTTGTTTAACCATTTGAAAGAAAATCTTTGGATTTTTAAGTTGTGACTTAACCGAAATCCCATATCCATATGTTTTTAAATATGGCGCTTACTATTCGGTTTAGCCAGGAGAGGACCTTGTGTCATATAGCCCATTCCGAATAGTGATACGACGTTATGGATTGCATTTGAAGACCGGGTGTCTTCGAGAACGTTAGGATAACCTATCGATTGTCTCTGCACCGAGTAGCTACGGTATAGAGATTCCCTTAGTGATGGGAAGTCCGATCGGGATTGTGGATACCCGGATTTGCAAGGGCTTCTTCGGAAGTGCTTTTGGTTCTGTTCGAACCCGGAATAGACTTGTATGGTTGTATGTCCGACATTACACTTTGAGATATTAAACTGATCTCTATCAAATACATTTCTGCTTGGTGGCGGAGAATTTATTCTCTTAGCTTAACACCCTTCTCTGAGACGTACGAGCTCAGAGGTTATGTAGTTGATATTTATCAGTGATATATTCCCAATTTGGTAATGTGGCATGCTGAGTGCTGCTGTGTGATGATCATTGGTTGATCATTTGTGATATGATCATTTGTTTGATCATTTATCTTTGTGATCATTGCTTTGGTCATCTGTTGACCCAAAGCATGGCTTTGTGCCAAAGCGTAGCTTTGTGGACGAGACTGCATCAGGACCTCACACCCCGGAAATGGTCGAAACAGGAAAGATGCGGCAAGGTTATGAGGGTCGCTCCCTTTAGGGTGTGTCATTCCCTTCTGGTAAAGGGTGGTATCATGGTATGGAGCCCAGATACATACTCATGTGGTTGCTCCAATCTCATTTACTGTGTGGTTGTTGCTTTGAGGCGCCTCGGATAAAGGACCCAAAGGACCGGGGGATGGCATATTCGTGTAGTAGTTACCTAGTTACAGAGGTAACCCGGCCTTGTGTTGGCAGAGATCTAACCGTAACGTTAGTTCTCGGGACGTCCTACCAGAGGCGATCCCATGTGGCAGTAGGAAGTTCCTTAGCCTGACCATTTGTTGGAAATCCATTCATCCAATACGTGCCTTGTACGGTTTTAGTTGTATTACCTGCCATTTACTTATGGTGGTCACCACTGTTTAGATGGTAGCTATAGTAGGCATAGTTCGGAATGTCTATGCTGGCTAGGATTTATATTATACTTTCGAAATGGTTTTCCACACTTTGCACTTATAATAATAATATCAAAGAATTTCTCGTATTAAGCATATTTGACTATCATAAGGAGAATTCTCCTCTAATTCTGCGTTTGCATTGTGTGTGTGGCGGGAGGCCTTATGGTAGTTTCATTTTCTAAAAAGCATTGCGGATTTATTTTAAATTATCTCGTTGTCTGTTTTAAAGACCAACTGTTTTTGTTTGCTCATACCAGTCCCATGACTGACCTGGAGTTTATTGTTCCTTTCCTAAACTCTGGGTGCCCACTATTTTCCCACACGGGCAGTCTAGAGTTGGGTTTTTCAGATAGTCAGGTTTAGTAGATTATCTGGAGCTAGTTCTGTCTTTGGATCGGGACTGCACTTGTTTAGCTTTGTGCATCGTTATTGAGAGTTCGAGCTATCGCTGGATTGGTGATTTGGAGATGGAGATTAACGATGCTGGAGTTCTTTCTTGAAAACCATATTAGAGATTTTTGTTCCGGTGCTGTGTTATCTTTTCTTTCCGCTGCTATTATCTTGTATCATATCTCTGATGTATATTCATTGTATCAGTTGTTGTATCATATTGTATCTGATATTGTATCAATGTTGTATATTGATATGTATTATTCTTTTTCTTCCGCTGTGTTGTTATACTTAATATGTTATAAGCTCCGGCGAACCAGATTCGACGTTTGGATCTGCGGCATTTGAATACGAGTGTCGTATTCGGTGTCGATTTTCGAAGGTCGAGTCAGGATCGTTACAATACCTTAGTACTCCCAATAACCATGAGTAATGCACAACCCAAGATTTGAAGAGCATTATGCACTCTAGTCTCAATGGATGTATCGATATTCCATCTTGAAATTTCTTGATCAAGAATATTTAAAATAATATGTTATTTTAATGTGATAAATTTCTCATAGTTACAACGCATTATAACTACTATCACATAGCATATCATTGAAGGATTTCTATTTAATATACTTTAAACTAATTACTTAATTAATTATATCATAATACAGTAAGTATATAATAGAAGATAACACTTTTTACTTTGAACAAGAATGGTCATCGAGTTAGATATATGTGACAAATTATATAATTGCCTTTAGGTCATACCTTTAACTCTTTCATCGTCCCACTTGCACTTGGGGACAATCATGAAATCTTATTCCAACTTATTTGATCAGTTTTCTCAAAAACTAATCGGGTCAGTTCCCTAGTGAATGAGTATGCTATTTTGTTTTAATTATCTACTCCGTTAATCAGCTCTCCCCAACTTTGATAAACTAACTTTATCATGTGGAACTATTTAAAGTATGTCTCTTAACCTTTTGTGGGCACTAGGTCTTTTACGAATTGTATTATGGTATTGTTATCATATAGCAATGCAATGAGATTCTCAACATTTGGAATCACCCTTGGCTCGATTATAAATTTATGCATTTATTTATACTTTTTACACTATAGCACTATTCAAGGCAATGTACTTAGCCTTGGTTGAATTAGCCACTACTTATTATTTGGAATATTTCCATCTTAAATTTCTTAACTTAAGTTTGAATATAAATTTAGGATTGATATACTATACTCGATATCATTAATGAAGTTCAAGTCCACGTACTCCTTTATAAGGAGTTCGTTGTTTCTATAAATTATTATCTAGTATTTCATAGATATCAAAAATAATCTAAACTATCTTTAAGTGATCTTAATTCTAATATGTTACTTTCTCTATTTATCAAATACATGAGCGAACAGTGATATTATAAACAATATAACATATATGGTAAATATACCCCCTAGAATTTTGGACAGTTCGTATATAAATATCTGAACTCTTTAAATATTTGAATCTTGGATTTAATGTTATTAAAATGATTAAATAAGCTTTTTAACCCCCTTTTAAATCATAATTAATGATGGTAAACTTATTTTGGAAAAATGTTTACTAAAAATAAATACTTTGAAAAATATCGACAATGTGACAGAAAATCATTTTATCGATAAACAATGTTATCCTGCCTTTTGGCAAGGCCGTGACACCAAGGTTTTGGCTGGAAACCGAAGACAGTCCGTCTGGAGGTTTAGGTATGCACAAGTCTACTATGGATGCTGGTAAATTTTGTCCGAGTCCGGATCGAGCTACATAACATGACACGATAATCAAAGCTATGAAAGCCAACATTCCAAATTTCAAGTCGATTGGAGTTCGTATGCTCAAGATATGGTCGATGCAAGCCAAAAAAATCAACTCCTTCGTATCCGTTCTCATTCATATCCATAAGAGGTAACTTCTTTTCATATCCATCAAACACTCATATTTCATATCCACCCATGATAGTCTCCTTCATATCCATCAAAGTTGACCTTGTTTGTATATATCAGAAGGCATCATTTCGTATCGGTCCTATCTTTACACGCTTCATATCGATCATGTCATTAATAAATGTCTATTTCGTATCAATCTCTTCTCATCTGCTCCGCATCGATCTTACACAATTGATACAAGGAGCAGCAGCCAGTGAACATCCACTATCAATACGAGACCAGCACCTCCTATCAATACAAAGCAATCATTCACTTCGTATCGACAACCAAATGATCGATACGAATGAGATTGTGATCTATCAATGCAATCTCAACTCAAATGAGCGATATGAAGTGGCGACAAAGGATCGATGCAAACAAGGTTAAAATAGATCGATACGAAAGAGGCACATCCGGTTTCTCGGCATGAAAAGTGGATCGATTCTAAAAGTTAGCGCAACATCATCGGTCATCACATGCCTAGAGGTGATGCGAACTCAACAGCCTTCAACAGATTCAAACTTGCATTGATCATAACTCAAAATCTACAGGTTCAAATGCCACCAAATTTTCACAGGAGCTTGCATACAACCCATAGAATGTACCTAAAAAATTTCAGCCTCAAAGGACTATTTTTTGATCGATATAAACTCAATTTGAATCGCTCCCAGATCGAGCCAAAATCACCTGAACTCGCCCCTGTGGGCCCACTCACGTGAGAGAAGAAGTCTTTCAAAATTTGGGTGAGATATTTGCTGCCTACGCCTATAAATAATGACCCTGGACCTACAGAAAAGGGACTTTTGGCTTTTACACTAGCATTCTACCGGAATCATTTCTAGACTACTGTTGTACCATTGTAACTTTTTGTAATCAGCAAGTAAAAGTCAATAAACATCAACCATTTCATTGTGGACGTAGGCAATTCACTGAACCGCTCTAAATTCGTGTATTTCCACGCGTTTTCTTATTTGTTGATTGGTGTGTTTATTAGATCAACCTCATTTTACATTTATTTTCTTCATTTTATCTCTTCAAACACATCCGAAGAGTGTTGTTCCCAATTTTGGTACCAACACTTTGGTGCTTTCATTGAGAAGACCCAGTTTTTTTCTTACTCATTGGATCTACTACCGATATTGGATTGCGAAAATCTAAAGAGAAGTTCCAAAATTCAACCCTAGAAGTTCTTCCATCCTATTCATATTTGTATCAAGTCTAGGAGAGAGCTTCGCTACCCACCATGGTCAACACTAGGACTACCTTAGCAGCTACAGATCCAGAAGGACGGGACAAACAGAACCCTGCACAACTTCCTCCTATCGACCAGAATGCTGCCAGACCTTCAGATCCGTAAGGCCCTGTCACTAGGGAAGAGTTTTAAATGCTAATGAAAGAGCTGACGCAAAGCCGCTAGCAGCTTACTCAACAACTCCGTGCTAACGCGGAATTGGCCAATCGACTGAACTATGAAAGACGAAGGATATCCAGAAGGGATCGGCTTTCTATTCATCCACCGAGAGTTCAACCTATTCTGACTAAAATCACCGATCCATGCGCACATTGAATCTTGGGCAACTGAGAGTTGGCCCGTCAACCATCAGACTGGACCCTCCTTCCGAGGAGGTACTGTTCCTTATCACAGTACTGACAACCGCGCTGCTACTGCCGCTATTGAGTTGGGAGTTGACTCCCGAAACCGAATGGATCCGACCCACCATCAACGCAATTGTACTCCTAAGCCTTATGTTCCTGAAGAACTAGAACTAAGGAGGCGATAAATGGACTATCGATCGCGACCGGACCATCCTCACATTGTGGAACCCGACCACACCTTGGCTTAGCATGCCCAAAATGTCTAGATGCCAGATATCCCAATAATGAACCGCCAGATGATCCGCGAAAGTCAGTGTCTCACCAATGACTACTGGGAAATCTCCTGGAGTCATACCCCTTTTACCGATGATATCCTCTACACTTAACCGCCTCGGCGATTCATAATGCCAATTCTACATGTTTATGAAGGGCTCTGATCCTAACAAGCACATTTTAAAGTACGAATGGTTAATGAATGCCGCATGAGCTAATGATGCGGTCAAATGTCGAAGTTTCTCAATCTCCCTAAGGGGCATAGCAACTATGTGGTTTACTCGGCTACCACCTCGATCTATCTCATGTTTTGACTAGTTGGCAACGAAATTTGTTGAACAGTTCTACATGCATGTCACAAGATCGAAAGATGTTAATACCTTGTCCGTGTCACTCAAGATCCTGGAGAGACACTCAGACATTATCTGGAGAGATTTTATGCTACAATCATTGAGATAGTAATCCCAATGACAACTCAATTCTGATGGCACTAACTAAGGGAATCGATCCTGATTTCGAATTTGGCCACTGGTTGGCCAGAAAACCTCTTAGGTTATTGGACCGTTTCTATTCAAGGCAGCTTGGTTCTTGAGGAGAGAGGATGTGAAATAGTCTAGGAAAAAGGATGACACAGGGCCCGGTGTGGAAGGAATCCAAAGCAATGTTGCTATTAAACAGATCGAGGAGAGTTTCAAAAAAGGACAATTAAACATACAGAATAAATAGAATTAACAGAAAGGCATTGGAAATCATGGTAGGAAACATAATCAGAATCGTGGCCCAAGATGTAGGGCTCCCATGTTTGACACTTACACTCCTTTAAATACGTCTCTGGAAAATGTGTACTTGCATACCTGCAATACTATCCAATATAAGAAACATGCTCCGAAACAATCATCAGAAAAACAGATTCAAACGGGGAAGTTTAGTAGATTTCATGATAGCTATGGCCAAAACATGAATGAATGCTGTCATTTACAGGATATTATCGAGAAGTTGATACGAGAAAGAAAGTTGGGGCAGTTTGTTTAGGCGCCACAGTTTGGAGGTACAGGCCCATCGAATCAAAACCAAATACAAAACCAGGAAAGACCGAAGAAACCCGCTCGTACCAGCAGAAGGCTAGTGATTAATACTGTTAGTGGTGGCCCTCATCCAACTGATCGGAGCTGGAGGGAAATGGAGTCGTATGCCAGCTCTATTAAGCATGCGAGCTTCGAATATTGTAGTAATTTGGCAGACGGGAATCCAACAAACAATAGAAGATGATGGAAGATGACATCGTATTTTGGAGCAGGGATGCCAACAGAGTCGAAGCCTCAACCATTGATCCACTAATTATTTCAGCTCAGATAGGTATTGCTTGGATGAAGAGGATCTTAGTGGACAGTGGAAGCTCTGTGAACATACTGTTTAAGTGGGCTTATGATCAGATGAAGATGGAAACGAAAGATTTGAAGCCTTGTCAGTCTCGTATTCATGGCTTCAATGGAAGTGCAACTATACCTACTGGGAGGTGGAGCTACCAGTGGAATTAGGAGTTGGAGATTGCCGGAGAGTTCGGATATTATAATTTATTGTATTGGATATAGACTCACCATATAATGTTTTTTTGGGCTGAATGGCCCTGGCTGAGTTCAGGACTGCTATTGCCCCTTGGTCTCTGACTTTAAAATTCCCTACCGATAATGGAGTTGGAGTCGTTCAGGGAGACCAGGCTGGTAGACGAGCGTGCTATGTTATTGAGCTATGGGGGTCGTAGTGAAAAGAAAAAGAAAAGGGCGTGGAGGAATCTCTCTACGTCCGCTTTGCGGAGAATTGGCAGCTAACGCCTGGGCCAAGGACAGGGCACCCCAACCAATTCCCAGGGATCTTAACCCAAGAGACACCAAAAGTGGCAAAAGTAAAGATAGTCAGGCTTCCCCGACGGAGCTGATGATCGATGTTCCGATTGATGATAATGATGAATCTAAAATGGTAGAGATTGGATCTCAGCTAAGCTAATGCAGGAGGAACTGGTTGAATTTCTCTAGGGAAACCTTGACGTGTTTTCCTAGACGCATTCCGACATGTATAGGATTTCCTCGGACATCGTGAGCCACACATTGAATATTGACCCGTGGCATGTCCCGGTCAAGCAAAAAAGACGTGATATGGGTCCAGAGAGATCTGCCGCCCTTAAGAAAGAGGTAGATAAACTCAAGTCAAACGAGTTTATCGGAGATGCATTATAACCGGAATGGTGTCCAATCCTGTACTTCTCAGAAAACCTAACGGAAAATGGAGAACATGCATTGATTACTCAGACTTGAATAAAGCTTTCCCTAAAGATAGTTTTCCACTTCCCTAAATTGATCAGCTCGTAGACTCAATGTCTGGACATGAACTCTTATCCTTCATGGATGCGTATTCAGGCTACAACCAGCTACCCATGCACTTGCCCGATCAGGAACATACCAGTTTCATCACCAATCTAGGACTTTATTGCTACAAAGTCATGCCGTTCGGACTTAAGAACGCTGGGGAAACTTACCAACGGCTAGTTAATCGTATGTTCTCTAACCAAATCAGAAAAACCATGGAGGTATATGTGGACGACATGCTTGTGAAGTCGCGATACTCCACCAATCATATCAAAGACCTGGAAACGATGTTAAACATCCTCCGAGAGTACAAAATAAAACTCAACCCATTGAAGTGTCACTTTGGGGTCGCTTTGGGAAAGTTCCTTGGATCTTTTGTCAATGCTTGAGGAATTGAAGCCAATCCCGAGAAGGTCTGGACAATCAGAAATCTTAAGACTCCCAGAACCATAAAAAAAGTCCAGTGCCTCAATGGGAAAGAAGCGGCACTGAGCAGGTTCATTTCGAAATCCGCCGACAAATGCATTCCCTTCTTCGATCTGATCAGAAAAAGGAAACAGAATTTTGAATGAACTACAGAAAGTGAGGGTGCATTCTAAGCGCTGGTTCAACACCTGTCCACACCACCCATTCAATCAAAGCCTATTGATCATGAGAGATTGTATATCTACTTTGCAATGTCAAAGAATGCAACTTGTGCTGCCTTAATTCAGGAGGAGGACCGGATACAACGGCCAGTATATTATATTAGCATATGATTGTCCGGAGCATTTTTTTTATCCAAAGCTGGAAAAGTTGGCATATTGTCTTGTCATTGCCTCGAGGAAGCTCCGTCCATATTTTTAGGCTCATGCTATCACTGTATGCACTGATCAGCCGTAATGGTAAATCGATATGCGGCCTGAGACGTCTGGTAGGTTACTCAAGTGAAATATCGAGCTAAGTCAGTTCGACATCACTTACACTCCAAGGCGAGATATTCAAGGACAAGTCCTAGCAGACTTCATAGCTGAATCACTATCCTGGAGGACTTTGCCGAAAATAGTAAATCTCCTAAATATGTCTGGAAGCTAATACTAATGGTGCATCAAATGACCGCTGTTCAGGCAACGGGGTTGTACTTGAAATTCCTGAAGGCCGATCTATATGCTATGCTTTAAAATTCAATTTTCGTGCGACCAACAATAAGGCCGAATACGAAGCCCTACTCGCTGGGTTAAGGCTAGCCAGAGATTTGAGGATTATTGCTGTGGCGATCTACTATGATTCACAATTGGTTGTGTGCTATGTCCGGGAGGAGTACCAGGCCAAAGACCGAAGGCTGGCTGCTTATCTTGCTAGAGTTCAGGAAATATTGAACCAGTTCAATTATTATGCCATCTATTGCATACCTCGAGAACACAATTAGAAAGCCGATTCCTTGGCAAAGTTAGCCAGTACCGGTGAGGCACAACAGATGGGACTCATTCCCGTAGAGACATTGTCTTCCTCGAGCATTCATCAGATGGAAACAGACTGGGTATTTGAAGTCATTCGCGATAAGGAGTCATGGATGACTCTGTTCAAAAGTTTTCTAAAGCATAGAACCCCACAGGAGCACAGGAGAAAGGATTGATATACGACAATTCTCTAACTAACTCTATATTCCCAAAGTGCGAAGTGGAGTATAAACTTACAAATGAATTTTCGAGGAGCGTGGATCCGTCCACCTAACGACATTGCCTATATTCAAACCAAGTTCGAGGAGGATGGACCCGTCCGTCTAACGACCTCACTTGTAAATTTAGGGTGGATGTGGATCGACCATCCACGATCCTGATAGATCCAGCGTTCCCGAAGTGTGAATGAAATTCTAAAACTCAAAACAGATGTGATCGACCATTTGTTAACCAACTCCAGATTCCCAGATTGCGAACTGGAGTATAAACATAAAAAAGGGTGTAACTGACCATCCATCGGCTAACTCTAAGTCCCCAAAGTGCAGATTGGAGTATAAACACAATCCGGGTGTGAAACAACTACCCATAAGACAACTCTGAGTCCCCAAAGTGTGGACCGGAGTATAAACTTAAATCGGGTTTGACTGACCACCCATGAATCAATCTAAGTCCCCAGAGTGTGGATGGAACTTTAAATATCAAACGGGTGTGACTGACCGCCCATAAAGTGAATTAAGTCCTCGAAGCACGGACATATCTCTACATCTTAATCAGGTTTAACAGACTGCCGATGAACAAATGCAATTTCCAGAGCATGGATGCAATCACCAATGGATGAGCGGGTGTGATTCGACCACCCGAACTCGTCTTTTTTCAGCCTCGATTCAAAAAAGTTAAGCTCGATGTATTGAAGGTTAAATGCAACTGCCGACTGATCTTTTCAATTTATCCTTGGAACTGGCGGATAAGCTTGAATACCAGCTACTGATCGAGACTGTGCAGTATTGGGACTCGACTAACTTCCGGTCATGACCTGAAGCCGTAGCATTAGAACTTAACAACTAAACTCAGGTCCGATTCAAAGGCTAAAACTTCACAGGTGTATTGAATGGAAGTTCGAACGTTGAAACACTTAATCAAATAAACACAAACTGTGCTGAAGAAAAAATGGAATTTTATTTCAACTATTCTTTGAAAAAAGGATAAGTACAAAAGTATCCGGCACAATCTAACTAGCAGAGGCCGAACCCGCATCTATACATGGCCTACAAGAAACAACAGGAAATTCCTATCTATCTACCAAAAATGCACTAAGAAGACATGCCTATTCCCTCACTTTCTTCTTCTTCTTTGGCGTAGACCTTTTGGAACTACCGCTCAGATGCCTCTTCGAGCCCTTCCTTTTTAACAGTTGATCTCCAACCAGGGGTATTATGGTAACTCTTCCTCCGAACTCATATAGATTGGAATACTTCCTGAAGATGGAGTCGGAGGAATAGGATCAACGTTGGAAGACGAGAGAGGCACACCATTGTCGACCATAGTGAACCGAGAGAAATCATCCACAAGGGGTTGGACCAGGGCCCGCCATCCCACCTCTAATGCCATTGGCTCGCGCAGTCGTTTCCATTTCAGCATTGATCTCGGCTATTATCTCTTCTTCATGAACTGTTTGGGCATCCACGGGGATGCTTCCGGTTAGACCCGAGAAGCTAACCATAGGTGCATCTCCGTTCAGAACAAATGGCAGATCGGCAAAAAGGTCGCTTTGGTGGCCAAGATGCTCCTCCATCACCTGCTCATAAAAAGTAAACGTTCTCCTCTATGCTCTGCCGGTTGGTGTAGTGGCCGTTGTAGTGGTTGCTTCTGTTATGAGGGCCTCCTACGTGTGATGCAGCCTTGGATTAGAGGAGGCACGGCTGATGTAGCTCCTATCACTGAATAGAGACGAAGAAAAAGTTGTTAATGATTACTTCAAGCAATGCTTTCTACTTTGAATGAACATAAGAAATGTTTAGAATACCTTCCTTAGATTGGCTCGCGAGTGGTTGAGCGGCTTTAGAGACATGCTCATGAGCTGGAGGCAACTGCGGTTGAATGGGATTGTATGTGGGAATAGACTGAGGATCAACCGCAAAAGTAGATTCGAGCAGGGTTGGCACAAGAGTTTCGAAATCCGCATCATGGTGCTCAATGCCAGAACCTTCTCCAGCCTTCGAATGCTGAGTACCGAGTCTCTCCTTTTCATATGTGATAGTGATGTCGTGGAGAACTCTTCTCTCATCTTCACTCAACACCCGATTCTCCAATTCAAATTCATCTATAGATTCGGCTTGATGTTTTGCTTTTTCAACTTCCACTATGCGGCACCAAGCGTTGTATAAGTGTGAAGGATAATTTTTGAGCCAGGTTAAATTTTGGTGCTTTAGTACATTGGCGTTGCATGTAACAAGAATATCTTCAATGTCAGCCTCCAACCTGGACTCAGCCGCTTTCACTTAATTCTCAACCCTGGCTTCGGCTTCCTAAATTTTGAGCGTTTCCGCATCCCTTACATCCATAAGCATCATAACCTGTTCACATGCTTCCTGGGCAGCTTTGTTTGCATCGTCTTTCTCTTTGACGATTTCAGGAAATTTGGCTTTAAGCTCTTCAAGCTCTTTAAGCGCCCCATCTCTTTCGTCTAACACTGTGGTAGTCCGATGCCCCATCTTCTCCATCAGGGCTAAGTGCATATGCCTCATCTCTTCCATCCGTCGAGTTGCCTCATCAGCTCTTGTTTTAGTCTCAGTCTCTGAGTTTCTCGCAGACTCATTCTTGTCGTTAAGCACCTAGATTATACAGTCCTTTTGAGCGAGATCGGTTCCTAATTTTTCAATTATCTTCGCTCGCTCAAAGGCTACCTCTGATACTTTGTCCACAGGTCTTCATCCATTCCTGGTGTTGGCTATAAACATCGTGAATGTAGTCATGCATTGTTTGTTTTGCCTCGACAGGAATTTTCTTCAAGTGCGGGGGAAAGATAAAGCCATCAAAGCAGATATTTGGAAAATCTTTTTTCATCTTGGCGATTATGATCGCCCCTCCCCAGTGGGCTCTATGATAACTTGTTCATTAACTGCAGGAGTTTCTGTTTCGATCCTCCGATGTTGTGGGTCATACCTTGGCACTTGAGAAGGTGGAATTTGGCGCAAAGGTTCCAAGGGTTTTTTTCTATGACTAGAAGGTTATGTTGGAACTCGAGGTAGCGGGGAGCAAGATCGGGAACGACGTGTATATTCCCTATCCCTTTCATAGCGTTGCCTCTCCCTTTCATAGCATTCCTTCTCCTGACTAGAATAACCGTGATCGCGGTCTCTATCGGCCTCCCATCTGCGAGACTCATAATACGATTTAGATGAGGGAAGACTTCCAAGCATAGATTCTCGCCTTGTCATCGTATTTGTAAAATGAAAAGAGAAGTAGAGTTGGTAATCTCCAGAAATAAATAAGCTTATGATTGGAAACCGTGTAGTGCCGTAAAGTGTATTTATGCATGTGCAAACCCCTCGAACAACCTGTTATATTGGCCATCCTTGAAGGAAGTGACTCGCCTAAATCTAAAGTGCTTTGAAGCCCTTCTAATCTGGTGTCTTGTTGCAGCGACACATAGTTCGAAATTGGAATGTCAGCAAATTTGTGACGCCCCACCTCTATACCCACGCTAGCCAAGGACACTACGAGGTAATGCCGTCAACTAGCACGGAGAATAAGGCTGTTGAGGAGCGACCATCCGTGTAATTGCTTTATGCGAGCACCGATATGTCAGATAAAATAATAACTTTTCATTTCATCTCAAGAGGAAATCCGACATACCAATTCAAACACAAGACTACTACACAGTGTCTATAATATCTTCGGAAACAAATATAGAAATAAGCATAACATAAATCAGTCACAGATAATTCAAATCGCATAGGCGAAAATAAATATGAACATTACAATGATTTCAATACTATTTCAATACTAGTAGTCATATCAAAATTCACATTCGAAGACGTGAATAAAATCCAAAGAAATCGATTACCGAATCCATGGAAATGGATATTCCCAACAATCCCAATATAAAAGAAGTCATCAAAGTCGATAATAAATGTTAATCAACAAATCGGATAATCACGAATCAATAAAATTGGAATTCTCAAGAAAATAGGCAAATAGCGCCTAGACAGCAGATTCAGACATCTGAAATCAAGGATACGAATGAACATCCATTGTCGATACGATACCGGAATATCCATTGTCGATACAATACCGGAGCCTCCTACCGATGAAGCAGTCATTCACTTCGTATCGACAACCAATTGATCGATACGAATGAGATTGTGAGCTATCAATGCGATCTCAACTCAAATGAGCGATACGAAGTGGGCGACAAAGGATCGATGCAAACAAGGTTAAAAAAGATCGATACGAACTAGGCACGTCTGAGGGAAAGACTCGGTCGATCGTCATGAAAAATGGATCGATCCTATAAGTTAGTGCCACGTAATCGGTCATCACATGCTAGAAGCGATGCGAACTCGACAACCTTCAACAGATTCAAACTTGCATCTATCATAACTAAAAATCTACAAGTCCAAATGCCCCCAAATTTTCATAGGAGCTTACATACAACCCCAAGAATGTAACTGACAAATTTCAGCCTCAAAGGACTATTTTTGGATTGATACAAACTCAATTCGTATCGCTCCCAGATCGAGCCGAAATCACCTGAACTTGCTCATGTGGGCCCACCCACGTGAGAGAAGAAGTCTTCCGAGATCTGGGCGAGATATTTGCTGCCTACGCCTATAAACAGTGACCCTGGACCTATAGAAAAGGGACTTTGGGCTTCTCTACACTAACATTCTGCCAGAATCATTTCTAGATTACTGTTATACTATTGTAACTTTTTGTAATCAACGAGTGAAAGTCAATAAACATCAATCATTTCATAGTGGACGTAGGAAATTCGCCAAACCAATCTAAATTCATTTGTTTCCACATGTTTTCTTATCTGTTGATTGGTGTGCTTGTTAGATCTACCTCATTTTACATTTATTTTCTTTATTTAATCTCTTCAAACACATTCGAAGAGTGTTGTGCCTAATTTTGGTACAAACAAACAGTTTTATAACCGATAGAAGTTGTCTAAATCTTTTTTACATACATCTATTTGCTTATTAAATAACGAAAATGGAATAAAAACTTTTTTTCATTTATGGAAGTAATTTTTTTGGATGATATCATAGGGTGATGTCATCAAAGATATTGAGGAAATGAGTATAAATGGAAATGCTTAAGTGTTAAGCAAATGGTAAAGGAGAATTGATGTTCGTAATTAATGTTAGGTCCTTTGTGAGGGGATTTTTGTCATTTAACATCTTGTTCCTAAGCATATATAAGAACGGCAAACTGTAACGACTCGAGATTTAAACTCTCTAAAATATGAATATTTAAATATATTTTTAATAATTAATTCATGGATTTTATAACTAAAATAAACTCCTTTTAATAATAACTAATGACGGTGAAATGGTTTTAAAAGTTTGTTTATAAAAAAATTAGTTCAAAGAAAAATATAAAATGTGTCAAATCATTTTTCGAATTTTCTACTTTTCGGTGTCCAAAAGTTATCGAAAAACATTGTGCATGTCCGAGTTAAATATTCACTTTCATTTATAAATAAGTTAGACCCCTTTAAATATATATATATATATTTGTTTATTTATTTACTTAATATAATAAGGTGATATGACTTTTTTTGTAAATATAAAACAAAACTTAAAATGTAAAATGAAGTGAAATAATGTGTATTTCTTTTTAAATATAAAGTACCTTGGCTATTAATGCATGTTGGCTTGACATTTGAAGGAGGACTAAATTCACATAGGTAAAGGGAGGAGGGAGCATGAAGAGTGAGGTGGAAAAACATAAGTGGAGGTTATGTAACCTAAGGTTTGTTTGGTAATTTAGTTTATTCGCTTTGAATATATACAAATTGCTAACAGTTTTTCTCATTTTATCATATCATTTTTTCTATGTAAACCGTACTCGAAGCTTTTAAAGCTTTAATGGCTTCTTAAGGTTCTAAAGTTAAAGCCTTAGTTCATCCACCTTTTAAACCTAAAAACCTCGTTTAAATCTTCTTTTCCCATTTCGTCACTCCTCGTTCACAAAAACAAATCCATACTACCGTAACCTCCTCTTAGCCAAACGTAAACTGTAACACCCCGCATTTTTTGATAATTAAATAACCAAAATAATTATTAATAGTGAAATGAGAGTTTCTGGAATTGTTAGAATTTAGCTACAGGAGTTGCTCCATTGGATTCGCGGCAATTTTCTGATAAATTTCCATATATAACTTGTCGAAATCCGAGCTAATATGAAGAAGTTACGAGAAAATGAGAAAATCAAAATTATATAAATACATAAATAGTTAAACTAAAAACGAAGACCCATAGGGATCGACCCTTGCTAGGGTCGGGTCAACCCAAAAATAGCTTAGGTCGACCTGCACCTTCCCTGGACGGTTTTTCGTCCAGGTACGAGCCAAAGAGTGTAACTTCGATTTTTGTGAAATCCTATGCGTTCGTAGCTGCATCCGATGGTTCCTAGTAGCCTATGACGTGGTTGCACCATATTAAATCTTCAAATCCGACGGTCTGAGATCCCTAAGACACATTATAAATAGAACCCTAGGCCTAGCAATTTTTTCATTCAGATTTTCTCCCAGTTGGGTTCATTGCCTGAGGCTGAACCCTAAATAGAAAAAATTTCTAGGGAGAAGATCTTTTTGATAAAAATATTCTACACCCTAGAAGTGGATCCAAGAAGGCCCAAGACTAGAGATAAGGACCATAGATAAGTTTTTTATAATTATTTTAGATTTGTAAGCAATTTAAAATAATATGGTTCTCAGTAGTTGTAGTTTTTCTACAGTTTTGAGACAGTTTTTATTTAAGTTCATTTACAGTCAATTTTTAAGTAAACTTCAGAAGTTCTTTTCAGTCTATTTTTATTCAGCTATTTTATTTAGTTATTTGCAGTTATTTACAGTTATTTACATATGTTTTAAATTAAAATTTAGCCCATAAAAGTTATTTTCTTTTTATAGAGATTTAATCCTTTTTTGTGCGAACAAAATATTAAAAAGAGAAGAACAGGTGTAAAATGAGAAAAACTGAAACAAAATGGAGATGGACTAAAATAGGAAAATTTGAGATATTTACAAGCATGACTATAACAAGTGGTTATAACTAAAAAGAGAAAATAGAAGTGTAACAGTTGCAAGAACAATTATAACATGTAGGTTATAACTAGAAAGAAAGAAATAACAAAAGGGGCTTATTTTAAAACATAGATCTTGGATTAAGTTAATAAGCAAATATAGCAATAGTGTCCTGTATTGGCAGAATTCCCATTCAGGTCTAGGTCTATGGTCTTAAACGTTGGTGAGGCACGTGTATGATGATTAGGGTAAATAAGTGGCCAATAGATAGAGGCTCAAATTTGAGGATTTGGTCAAGGGGCGTAAAGTTAGAAGATTTGTTTATTATGACCAATACCAGCAGCATTCAATTTTAGGTTGAGGACCGATGGTCTCATATGTGGGTGAGGCTGGGCACGCTTATGCTGATTAGGGTAAATAAAGGATCAAATAGGGAGCGATGGTTAGTGTGTACTGACGATGACCGAGCGTGTGACATCAATTAGGGTAAATAATTCGCTGCTGCGTCCTAAGCACTAAGTGGTGTCTTTTGCTATGGGAGTAATACGATGTATTCACAGTGGCACAATAGAGATAGGAAATGCCGTTTAATGGGTAGAATTACGATTTCAGCCTAATCAAGTTAGCAGTTGACATAGGATTAGGGTTTCAGCCTAATCACAACAGTTTAAGACAAGTAACAATCGAAGCAAACAATCAAACATAATCAAAAATAGTATTTTATGCGAGTTTTATCTTTTATGTATCTTCCTTTCATGCTAGAACTATTGTTTAATCTATTATCTTTATCTTGCTTAGAAATGCTTGCAATTACTTTCACTCACTAGACTTATTATCTGACCCACTCCTCTATCTTTCCTTTCCCCCAATAGGCCAGTAGAATTGAGGATAGTTGAACCAGGTTGCTTGGAGATTCATTTTCGAATTTTCCACATTTCAGATGTATTTTTCTGCTTTTCATCATTTTCATTTAACTTATGATGGATTAACACTTGTGAGGGATTATTATTGCTACTTTTACTCTGATTATGTGAGATCGAGATGTGTTTTAGTAAGACGTGAGAGATTTTGAGTTTTTGAGACATGTTATGTTTTTATGACTTATTTTGAGATGAAGATTAATCCTGAATGATAAGTTATTATTTAAATGTTTTTCGCTGCTTTTACTTATTTGTTTTGTGAATATTAGTCTCTATGATGCTTTAGCTATACCTATAACGCACCACATCCTTTGGTGTGCCCTTTTTGGGAATACTAAGGGGTGTGGTGGTGTTTCATTTGGTATAAGAGTCTAAGATTATAGGATTTCTAAAAACATGTTTTAAAAGTAAAATATTTTTCAACGGTAACATATCTTCAACTAAAAGTATTTTTCAGGAAGAAACTCTTATTATTGAAATAGTTTTCAAGTATAAGAAAGTTTTTATAAAAATCCTCTCAAATTCCTGTTCAACCTTCTTTCGAGCCTAATTTTTTTTATTTGCATAGAATGGAAGATGCCTAAAACCTTTCAAAGTGTGTCTAAGTCCTTTGGTGGTTCTGTAGATACCTCCAAGCTACGGCACCAGAGGTGCAAGGGAAAGCGCCTAATGCGGGACCGGTGGGTGGAGGTCCCGTTAATCCACTTGCAAAAGCCATTTTTTCTAAGCTATGCGAGGACTTCGCTAATCTAGGAGACAAGACGTTTTCTAGCATGGAGGATTTTGTTGAGGCATGAATTTGGTTCAGGATTACGGAGCAGATATTGGGGTTGTTAGGATTGAAGAACCGACACAGACTTCAGCTTGCATCCTTGTAGCTAAAGGGGGAGGCTTATTACTGGTGGGAGATTATAGAGGTGGAGGGTAGAGACATTGGTTGGGTTAAATTTTGGAAAGGTTTGAGAGAAAGTTCTTGTTACAAGCCGAGGAACGCATGCATTTAGAGAAGTTCATTAGTCTGAAGCAGGAGACTCTTTCGGTGAAAGACTATATAAATCGGTTTAATGAGTTATCGAGATACGGGATGGAGCTTGTTAATACCCCGCATAAAAAGGCCACCAAGTTTGCTAAGGGTTTTAACCAGCCCCTCTAAGGGTTGGCATTGACACATGTACCTATGAGAGCGACGTATGAGTCACTTGTGGAAATGGCCCTTATATCAAATGTTGCTAAGAAAGAAGAGGTTATGGAGATTCCTAAATCAGGAAACACTAAGAAGCAGTGGTGGAAGAACAAGAAGGATAAGGACAAGAAGAAAGGAGGAAGGCCTCAAAAGGTACAGATCAAGAAGGGCGAGAAGTGTCATAATTGTGGATTGGTTGGGCATTACTCAAAGGACTCTAAGAAGGACACGATGAAGGGGAGGTGTTACAACTATGGGCAGCCTGGACACCTTATTAGAGCTTGTCCTTAAAGGACAGGGAAGAGAGTAGGTTCACCTACAGCGCAAGTACAGGCTTTGGATGCAGACCTTCAAGTAGTGGATCGGACCGAGGTAGAAAAGTCTCTGTAGAAGGTCTGATCTCTATTTCGAATTTTCCTATTCGGACTCTTTTCGACTTCGGAGCATCGCATTCTTTCACTTCTAGTTCCATGGTTGATAGTTTGCACTTAGATATTTCTTTAGTTGTAGACCCTATAGTTGTTTCAAACCCCATAAGATGATCGACACATTTATCCATGATTTGTAGAGGTTTGAAATTTTTTATACTAGGCAAAGAGTTTGATTGTGATGCTATGTACTAGGTTTTCGGGATATGGGATGATTTTGGGGATAGACTATTTATCCACTTATGGTGCGATATTGGACTAAGAGAGGAGAGTCTTCAAGCTAGGGACATGTAGTGGATGGACCCTCGAGGTTTCTTGCAACCTACAGAGATCAGTCGTGTTGAGCTTCCTATATTCCCTTGATTCATCACTAGAAATGTTAGATTCTGTTCCAATTGTTAGAGATTTCCCAAACATTTTTTAAGGATGTTAGGGGGCTACCCCCTAAGAGAGAGATCGACCTTAGGATCTATCTGAATGACAATGCTAAGCCAATGTCATTTTCCATGAGACATCTGGCTCCTAGGGAGAGGAAGGAGTTAAGTAAGCAGACTGATGAGTTATTAGAGAAAGGCTTCATCAGACGAGTGGGGGGCGCTAGTCGTCTTCGCTACAATGGCAGATAGTTCTCTTCGACTTTGCGTAGACTATAGAGAGTTGAATAATCTTACGAATAAGAACCATTACCCAATTCCTAGGATAGACGATCTTTTCGATCAATTGGTTGGCTCTTCAGTATTTTCTCAGCTTGACTTAGCCACTGATTTCATCAATTAGGGTCGTTGACGATAGCATCGATAAGACTAGTTTTAGGACACCCGATGGATTGTTTGAGTGGTTGGTTATGCTCTTTGGGTTAATCAATGTCCCATCATATTTTGTAGATATGATGAGCCATGATTTTCGAGATGTCTTAAATAAGTTTGTTGTAGTGTTTGTGGATGAAATTCTGGTGTTTTCCAAGAGTATGGAAGAGCATGCCATTCATCTTGAGGAGGTTCTTCGTACACTTCGTGTTCATCAGTTGAAAGCAAAATTCTCAAAGTGTCACTTTTGGCATGAGGAAATGCGTTTCTTAGGGCATGTAGTCTCAAGAGAGGGTCTAGCTATGGATCCCACTAAGGCAATCGTGGTACAGGATTTTGGAAGGACCCCAAGAACGCCACCGAAGTTAGAAGCTTTCTAGGTTTGGCTGGTTATTATAGGAAATTTATCAGAGATTTTACTAAGATTTCAGCATCGCTTACTCGCCTCACTAAGAAGAATGCAGCATTCGTGTGGGACGTAGATTGTGAGGATTCCTTCACCATGCTAAAGAGGGCCCATACTAGTGCACCAGTGTTAGTTTTACCCGACGGAGCTATGCCTTTTATAGTATACACTGATGCATGTGGGACTGGCCTTAGGGCAGTATTGATGCAGGAGGGGAGGGTAGTATGCAATGAGAGTAGACAGTTGAGAACTCATGAGAAGAACTATCATATCCATGATTTGTAGCTGGCTGCTATTGTTTTCGTGCTTAAGTCATGGAGACATTACTTGCTAGGAGAGAGGTTCGAGCTTTTCACAGACCATAAATCATTGAAGTACCTGTTCTCACAAAAGGATTTAAACTTGAGGAAGCAACGTTCGATGGAGTTTTTGGCATCGTATGACTTTTAGAGAGCTTACACCTTAGGCAAAAGGAACATGGTTGCGGATGCATTAAGTAGGAAGAGAACAACCCTTAGCCCAATGTTCGTGGAGTAGAAAAGCCTAGAGTTTATTTCCACCTTTTATTTTATGCCCTCTACAGACATCTCTCCCGGATTATTGGCAACACTTGAGGATTTGTTAAGAATGTGCATTCTTGATTTTGGAGGGACTTGCGAGGAGCAACTTCCTTTAGTGGAATTCGCTTATAATAATAGATTTTAGGCTAGCATTGGGATGGCTCCATTTGAAGCCCTTTATGGAAGACCTTGCAAGTCGCCTTCATGTTGGTTGGAGTGTACAGAAAGATTGCAAATTGGTCCCAACATGGTTAGAGAGACTTCAGAAAAGATTGATTTGATTATAAGAAGGATAAAGATGGCCCAAGATAGAAATCTTATCCAGATAAGCGGAGAAGGGATATTGAGTTCAAGGTAGGAGATATGGTTTTCATTAAGGTGTCTCCGCTAAGAAAGGTAGTGAGGTTGGATTAAGTGGGAAACTTGCTCCCTGATTCGTAGGGCCGTTCCCCATTGTGGAAAGGGTAGGGAAGATGGCGTATCAGATAAAACTACTGGAGAGGCTCGCGGGGGTTCATGATGTTTTTAATGTTTCACACTTGAGAAAGTGCTTACATGATTCGGCCGAGGTAGTGGAACATAGCCAACTCAAGGAAGTTTAAGTGGAGAGAGAAGCATCGGTTTGTCGCATTCCTACCAAGATCGTTGGACATGATATCAGGAAGCTTAGGAATAAGGAAGTCCCTTTGGTTAAGGTGTAGTGGGGAGATAGTATTGAAAACGCCATGTGGGAGGCTGAGGAGAAAATACGTATCTCTTATCCACATTTCTTCGATTGTACGTCTTGAATTTCCTATTTCCATCTTTAGTTTTGAATAGGTTTTTTCCTTTAGTATCCTTTAGGACGGTAGATCTTAGGGTTTAACCTATGGATGGTAGGACTGAATGTAAACATGTCACTAGAACATGTTATGTATGTTGGACGGTTGCAATTGTTTGATAGCCGATGCTAATGGACGCATATACAAACACTAGGCACTATTACCTCTTATAGATCGACCTAACTGGGTCACTAAAGCATATCTATATGGAAGTGTGTCCCCTTACATTTTTATTTCATGGTTGCTATGAATGGGTGATTACCATATGATTATTGCATTTGGATAATGATTGTAGCACGCATATAGGATTATCAGTTGTCATTAGAGAATTTGCATTCATTTGGATACATGGAACAGACATGAGTGCATAAATAGGAGGTCGATTGAATCAGTGGACCGCCTAATCTTTTGCATTAGTTAGCGACATTGACACTACACTATTGCATATATCATAAATTGCATTAATAAACTTAAGGATAATGGATGAAATGGATGATAGTTGAATATATGGTTGTGGAATTTGGTTAAAAATATTTATTTCATTCTTCTGTCCTTGGAGATTTCGAGGGCGAAATCCTTTAAGGAGGAGAGAATGTAACACCCTGCATTTTTTGATAATCAAATAACCAAAATAATTATTAACAGTGAAAATGAGCATTTTTGGAAGCTTCAGAATTTAGCTACAGGAGTTGCACCATTGGGTTCGCGACAATTTTCTGATCAATATCCACATATAACTTGCGAAATTTGAGCTAGTATGAAGAAGTTACGAGAGAATAAGAAAATCGGAATTATATAAATATAAAAATTGAATGAAAAAGGAAGACCCATAGGGGTCGACCCTTGCTAGGGTCGGATCGGCCTATAGGTCGACCAGCAAATAGCTTAGGTCGACCCACGCCTTCCCTGGACGATTTTTCTTCCAGGTACGAGCCGAAGAGTGTAAATTCAATTATTGTGAAATCCTGTGCGTTTGTAGCTGCATCTGATGGGTCCTAGTGAGCTTATAACGTGGTTGCACCATATTAAATCTTCAAATCCGATGGCCTAGGATCCTTAAGCCACACTATAAATAGAAGCCTAGGCCTTGCTATTTTTTTCATTCAGATTTTCTCTCAATTGGGTTCATTTCCCGAGGCTGAACCCTAAATAGAAATCTTTTTTTGGGGAGGAGATCTTTTTGATAAAAATATTTTACACCCTAGAAGTGGATCCAGGAAGGCCCAGGACTAGAGCTAAGGACCACATGTGAGTGTTTTGTAATTATTTTAGATTTGTAAGCAATTTAAAATAACAGGGTTCTCAATAGTTGTATTTTTCTTCAATTTTGAGACAGTTTTTATATAAGTTTAGTTTTTAAGTAAATTTCAAAAGTTCTTTTCAGTCTATTTTTATTTAGCTATTTTATTCAGTTATTTGCAGTTATTTACAGTTACATTAGTTTTAAGTTTATATTTAGCCCGTAAATGTTAGTTTCTTTTTATAAAGAATTAATCCTTTTTTATGCGAATAAAATATTAAAAAGAGAAGAATTCGCAAATATAGGTTAAAATAGAAAAACACTAAATTTACAGAAATCAGATGTAAAATGAGAAAAACTAAAATAAAATAGAGATGGACTGAAATAGGCAAATTTGAGATATTTGCAAGCATGACTATAGCAAGTGGTTATAACTAAAAAGAGAAAATAGAAGAGTAGCAGTTGCAAGAACAACTATAACATGTAGGTTATTATTAGGAAGAAAGAAATACAGAAGGGGTTTATTTTAAAACTTAGATCGTAGATTAAGTTAATAAGCAAATATAGCAGTACTAGCCCGTACCGGCGGCATTTCCTTTCAGGTCTAGGACTGATGGTCTCAAACGTGGGTGTGGCTGGGCACGTTTATGCTGATTAGGGTAAATAAGCGGCCAATATATAAAGGCTCAAATTTAGTGATTTGGGCAAGGGGCGTAAAGTTAGAAGATTTTTTTATTAGGACCAGTACCAGCAGCATTCTCTTTCAGGTCGAGGACTGATGATCTCACACGGGGATGAGGTTTGGCACGCTTATGTTGATTAGGGTAAATAAAGGGTCAAATAGGGGGCGACACTTAGTGTGTACCGGCGATGACCGAGCGTGCGCTATCGATTAGGGTAAATAATTTGCTATTGTGTCCTACGCGCTAAGAGATTTCTTTTGCTATGGGAACAACAGGATGGGTTCATAGTGGCACAACAGAGATAGGAAAGTCCAATCAATGGGTAGAATTAGGATTTCAGCCCAATCAAGTTAGCAGTTGAGATAGGATTAAGGTTTCGGCCAAATCACAGCAGTTTAAGACAAGTACAAACAATCAAAGAAAATAGTCAAAAAAATTAGAAATAGTATTTTATGCGAGTTTTATCTTTTCGTATCTTCCTTTCATATTAGAACTATTGCTTAGTCTATTATCTTTATCTTGCTTGGAAATGCTTGTACTTACTTTCACTCACCAGATTTATTGTCTGACCCACTCCTCTATCTTTCCTTTCCTCCAATAGGCCAACAGAGTTGAGGATAGTTGATCCAGGTTGCTTGGAGATTCATTTTTGGAGTTTCCTTATCTGCTTTTCATCGTTTTCATTTGGCTTATGATGGATTGTCACCTGTGAGAGGGATTACTATTGCTACTTTTACTCTGATTATGTGAGCCTAAGATATATTTTCATAAGACATGAGAGAATTTGAGTTTTTGAGACATGTTATGTTTTTACGACTTACTTTGAGATAAAGATTAGTTATGAACGATAAGTTATTATTTAAATGTTTTTCGCTGCTTGTACTTATTTTCCTTGTGAATCTCAGTCTTTGTGATGTTTTAGCTATACCTATAACGCACCACATCCTTTGGTGTACCCTTTTTGGAAATATTAAGGGGTGTGGGGTGTTTCATCAACCCCCTTAGGTCAAGCACTTTTCCACCCTAAAGCCACCAAAGACTCCATTTTTTTCTAAGGCAAAGCAATGTTCTAGGTCGTGTTCAAACCATAGTGAAAGTTTACTTAGTTTTGTCGACTTTTGGTGAGTAAAGTTTCTCACCTAAAATAAGTTTTCTAAACTAGTATATATACTTTGCTTGGGTGTAAATATGATGTTTGTTTGTGTAGTAATAGTAATGACTTAGATGTAATTATATGTGCTTGGTTATAATGACATATAGTTTTGAATGTGGAGTTAAAAAAAGTTAAGTTATTATACAAGTTGTGTTCTTAGCTTGGTTATCTAAATTATGGCATGCATATATGTTTGAAATCTACCTTACGTTGTGGTGATGTTATGCTATGTTATGTGTTGTATATGCTAAGGAAAAGTTAACACTTGAGCTAGTGGTTATGTCGCGACATTGAAATCCTTTACATGTTTAAAACTTACTTTTCTTAGGTGATTTCAGAAATTTTTTGTAAGTGCTAAATTTACTTTTACATGGTTTATAGAACTTCATAAAAGGTAATAAAGAAGGTTTAAATATAAAAGGAAATATTTTTTAAAACTATTTGGTAGTTTAGATGAGTTTTGAAAATTATGAATCATATCGCAATAGTCGCAATGGATGCAGTTCGTAAAACGAATATTTTTGAAAATATAACAAGTGTTTCACTTAAGATCTTTTATAAAATTGTTTGCTAACATATAATTAATAATTAAAAGGCAATTATTGTTTATTTATTTATTTATTTATTTATTTATTTATTTATTATCGTTATAAAACCTCTTGTGTTCATTTCTTATTGTTTTAATTTCTATTCATCATAATTTGTTCTCTACTTCATTCTGTTTGGAATTTGTTATTAAATTTGTGGTGCTTTCATATTATTTGGCTATTGGCGGCCATTTTTGATGTCAACATAAATAATTATGTAATTCATCAATTAAGTAAGGTAATTAGTAATTAGTCATTAGTTAACAAAGGTAATTAGTACTTAAGTGATAATCAAGTAAGTTAATTATAATTATTTAATCAACTTAAAGTTGATTATTATTTAATTATTAATTATGGATTAATTATTATGTAATTATTTATTAAATATTACTATTAATTTATTTAAAAAGAGGGTTTAATTATTAATTAATAACTGTTTAAGTAAAATTTAACTAAGATTTTAATTAGGACTTAATTAAGATTTAATTATTATTTAATAAGGGTTTAATTTATTATTCAATTAATAAATAAGGGTTTTTTTTCAAATTCGGTTTAGTTCTAAATATCAATTTTGTTTAAAATTTGTTTTCTTTTTCGAAAGTGTTTTAGATTAAGGGATTTCTTTATCGATTACCCTTAAGTGACCTCAAACAAATGTGAAACCAAAGTTAACGTGGTGACACATACATTTATGGGGCATAAGTTATCCCATAGTTAGCACTAAAATCAGATGAGTACTTGATCCTCTATTTGTGAGATCTAGAATTTATCTTCTAGGCAAGGGATAGAGTAAGGCCAAAATATCAAAAACGTGATAGATAAGGGAGGGTTAATTTCTAGCAATGCATCATGTTTTAATTAAGTATATGGATTTCCATATGCAAAACTTTGTATAATTATGCTAAATAGCAGATTGTCCGCTATTTATAACTTGACCGGTTTTATAATCAGGAAGTACTAATGTAAAGTTGAGTTCCTTCATGAGAAACGATTACTTGTTGCATACTTCCAAAAGAACCAAAATTGAGTTAGCTGGAAATTATCGCCTAGTATGAAGACACCGTTTTCGGATAAGTATAATATATCTGAACCACTCCAAACTAACATTCACGATGGATCGTTTATGAAGTATGCTATGGAGCTATACTGTTCTTCCTGAAGATGGTTCCAAAATGGAAGATAGTAAATGTTAATGTTTGTTCGATCATGGAACAACTTATAAGGATGAATGCTATCATTGTATTGTTGCCTAAAAGGCATTAGTAGCATTCCAAGATGGTTTGCTAGGGGGAAGGTAAATGTAATCTCAAGCCTTACATCTGGGGATGACTAAAATCATGGGATATGCAACAGGGCTATAAGGGTTGCATCCACTAGGGTATGGTCATCCCTTTTCTAGATTCGATATCCTTTCTAATATGTATGCTTTGGTGACCATTTTGGTTGTTGATCATACATAAGAATGATCGTTTTTTGTAATATCCAATCGGGGGTAGGCCGATTCGTAGCAGGGGTGTAAGATGTTCTTGTTTACTTTAGTGTATTTTATCTAGAGATGCACTATGATAGATGGTACTCTGGTGCCTTATCATTAGTGGAATCCACTCTCCAATACGTGCCTTTATGGACCTAGTCGTAAACCTATTATGTTGTAAGATAATTAATGTCACAATTTCGTCTATGATCCATATTTGTTTTAAACCCTAGACATTATGATAATATTAGAAGAATTAATATGGAAATTTTTTGATTACCGTAAGGTAAAAATATGTCCGTATTTATATGCGGCGTGGTCTTACGAGATACTTTATTTTTCAAGGTTTTTATAAATTCGAAAGTTCATACTTTACTCACACCAGACCCATGTCTAACCTAAAGTTTTATTTCTTTCCTTGAACTCTTGGGTACTCAAATTTTATGAGTATCCGAGTAGTCTAGTTTATGAAGCATTTTGGGAAGCTATATAGAGCAGGAGCTTTCATCTGTATCCAGTAATTGTGTTTATTTTCGCTATGACTATATACTATGTATTAGCAATTTGGGCAGACTGATATAACTATCCTTGTTGGAAATAGTACTACTTGTAACTTGGATGTAACATTTTGGAGTAACCATATGTATTATTCTATGATAATATATATGTAACTCTGATGTTTGTGAGGAAAATCTTTGTTTGTTTCCTTGTCATTTATCTTCTTTATCCCAAGATATGTCTTTCAGACACTTAGATGATCGATGCATGAATACCGAGGATGTACTAAGTGTTGTCTTTGTATGTAAGAAGGGTAGATCATCACACTTGGTATCAGAGTTTAGGTTGCGAACACCTAGGCCTTGGTTGGGGTCCACCCATTAGTGATAGGTTTAGTAGTACCCTAGAATGAGTTCAACATTTGAGAGTGCACATTCATGTAGTTCTGATCGGCATTTATGCGTTATTTTATGCTCTTTTTCCCTAAGGTAATCTTGTCAATGTATTATAAAGATATCTTATTAGATTCAGGTGGTAAGGATGAATATGAGAATAGGACGCGAAAGGGGAAATGGTAGTAAAACAATCACTAATGGTAGAACGCTGAATGTTATAAGCTCTGGAATAATCGAAGAAGCAACCCCAGTGTAGCCTCGAGAAAACTTCACAGCTCTACACAAGGATTTCATAAATCTGGGAGGAAAACCTTTTAAGGGTACATAATCCATCATTGAAGTATAAGCTTGGCTTTAGTCATGTAAGAAGACTTTTAAAGGTTTGGACATTCCTGATGATCTGAAATGCTTCTTAGCATCATGGCAATTGCAAGAGGGGGCAATGGCATGGTGGGAATCTGTCACCGCAAATGCTTCAGTAGATAAGTTCTCATGGGCTAGATTCAAATAAGTATGCGAAGGCCAATACATGCTAGCTGAAGGAAAAACTCGCTTGCATTGAAGTTTCATTGATCTCAAGCATGATGACTTGTCGGTGGTGGAATATGAGACAACGTTTAATGAGTTATCTCATTTCAGCCTTGGACTCATAGACATGCCTCTTAAGAAAAATGAGATGTTCGTATTGGGTATGAGAGAGGAGTTCCATGAAAAGATGACAGCTCATGTGAAGGAATCATTTGTGGATTCGGTAGACATTGCATTAAGATATGAAGCACTTTTAAAGAAGAAGAAAGCTGTAGCGGCACCCGGTGGGAGTACTAATAATTCAAACAAGAGAAAATTTAATCCAAACTGGAAGAAGAAAGGAAAGGGAAAGTCAAATGGTGGAAATCAACGGAATAGGTTCAAGGATTATATTTTTCAAAACTGTAAGGAGAAGGGTCACATCGCTAAGTTATGTTAGAATCCAAAGGCTATCTCTCCAATGGTTTAGAAGACACTTTGTTACAATTGCCACCAACCTGGGCACATGATTAAGGGTTGCCCATTGATGAAAAAGGAAGTGCAAACTAAAGTTTATGCTATTAAGGACAAATCCTCAACCTCTGAAGTTTTTTATGGGGAGGTAGCCATGGAAGGTACTGCACTTATTAATGGCATTTTTGTTCGAGTTTTGTTTGGTACTGGAGCTTCTCATAGTTTTATCACTAAAGAATTGGTAGATAAATTAAGACTTTCTCCTAAATACGTAGAAAACCATATCTGCGTATTGACCCCATAAATGGTGTAACTAATCTATGCTTGATTTTTATAAGCATGCAAATCTTCTATCTTATCTACCCTGTCTTGTGGGACTTGTAGGTTTTGGATTTTAAGGGTTCCAGAATTATACTCGGTATGGATTGGTTATCTAGGAATGGAGTCGTTTTAGATTGTGTTGGAAGAATATTATTCTTAAAGAAGAAATTTAGGGAATTTTTCAAACTTTAATGTGATGACCGTACAAACATATGAGTAGTTTCCTTTATTCCTTAGAATCATCCTAGGAAGAGTTTGGATCAATGAAGTTGTTGAAGATTTCCCTAATATTTTTGAGTCAGTTAACAATTTGCCTCCCTATTGGAAAACTGAATTTCGTATTGATTTAGTTCCCGATGCGAGGCCTATTATTTAACCCTACACAAAAAAAATAGCCCCAAGAGAAAAGTAAGAGTAAAAGGATCAAACCAATGATTTGCTAAGAAGAGGGTTGATTAGGCCGAGCCATTCGAGTTGGGGATCAATAGTAGTATTTGTTGCTAAGTCCGATGGTTCCTTAATATTGTGTGTTGATTATATGGAATTGAACAAGCAAACCATTGAGAATAAGTATCCATTACCCACATAGATGATATGTTTGACCAACTTCATGGATCCAAAGTATTCTCCCAATTAGACCTTGCTACTAGTTTCCATCAGTTAAAGGTAGCGGAGGATAATATACCCTTAACTGCTTTTAGATGGTCGGACTTTTTCTATGATTGGTTGGTTATGCCTTTTGGGCTGACCAACGCACCTACATTTTTCATTGATTTTATGAATCGAGCTTTTAGGGAGGTTCTAAATAAATTCATGCTATTTTTCACTGACGACGGTCTTATCTACTTAATGACCAAGGAATGGCACAAACACTATTTAGAAGTGGTCTTAGAAACGTTAAGGAAAGACGTTCTTAAGGCTAAGTTTTCTAAGTGCCACTTGTGGCAATAAGAGGTAAGATACCTAGGACATATTATGTTGGAAGATGGCATTTCAGTTGATTCGGCTAAGGTAGCCGTTGTGCAAGATGTCAAAAGACCCCAAATTCCCACAAAAGTAAGAAGCTTCTTAGGGATGGCGGGATATTATAGGAAGTTTATCAAGGATTATTCTAAGATCACCTCTTATCTAACTAAGCTAATGAAAAAAGATGTTAAATTCGAGTAGACTCCGAAGTGTAAGGGTGCATTCCTCGAGTTGAAGAAAAGGTTAACCAGTGCCCCAGTTTTGACTTTTACAGATGGAGGAGAGGGGTTAACTGTTTATAGGGATGCATGTAGAGTTGGTCTAGGTGTAGTGTTGATGCGGCGTGGGAAGGTTATAACCTATTCATGTAGATAGTTAAAGCCTATTAGAAGAATTATGCAACACATGACTTGTATATGTTAGCCATAGTATTCACATTGAAAATGTGGAGGCATTACTTGCCGGATAAGAATTCTTTATTACTCTTTGTTTTGTTTCTAATATTTAGGGATCCTAGTAGTAATTTCCTTCTTTAAATAGGTGAAAAGGTCAAGCACTTCATAGATCATAAGTCCCTGAAATAATTAAGTATTGGATTTATTGGATTCATATATCATAAGCACTTCAATGATTTATTGGATTATAAATTATTTATGGCTAAATAATTAACTATTTGGGTCTGAAATTTATATATGTTAGAAAGCATATTAAATATGATTATCTGGAATTTTTATAGAATTTTTCTAAGTGTTTTGATGAATATATAAAATTATCTAAGGTATGAGACTTAAATGTTTTATATATTTAATTAAGGAGAAGGGGTATTTTGTAAAATAAAATTAATGTATATTTCTGAAGATATTGGCACCACTTTTGAAAAAGGTATTCAAAAACCAATGAAAATTTGGCAAATAATAGCAGGTTCATTGAAAAGTGCTTCTCTTTTAAGTTAAAAACAAAAATAACATGTTTTTAGTATATTCCGCTACTTTCGGTACAAGGGTTTCCGACGAGGATGTTTCGCCACCATGCTTTCGAAACCAATGTGCATGGTATCAAGTTACTTGGTACATAGTGTATTGGGTAAAAGCAGAAGGTACATAGCCCAAAAATATTGGGTTCCAAATGGGTTGGAGTATGCCTTTGTTTTAAATTAAAAGTGGCGCCCGCTTTGCTTTCGAAAGGATAGCTTTCGACTCTGTTTGCTTTCGATCGAGTCAAATGTTTTGAAGGAAAGGTTTCGAATGGGTTGCACTCTTATATTTTAAGTAATGCTTTTGAAGGGGTTGAAACCCCTAGTCCCACCTTTCTATCTTTCGAAGTCAATGGTTTCATAAGGTATACTTAGCTTTTAAAATTAGCCATTTCTCCAACGCTTTCGGAAAAGTGGTTTCAACACCATCACTTCTTTACTTAGGAATACTTTTAAAAGGTTGGCTTCTGACTTAAATGGTTTTACAGGCCCTTTTTTCTGTTGAGGTATAACCCAAAGTTTTCAAAAGAGAAGGTTTAAATGATTTCAAAAGGTGTCTTTCCACATGTAACGACCTATTTTTCCGTACCATTTGAATCGACAATAAACCACACATGTCCACTCAAATTGCATGAATAAGTGGATCTTTAAGGGTAGAAAAAAAATAAAGATAGAACAGAATCTCACACGAATGGAATAACATATATTATTTCAATAATAATCTTTACACCGGAAAATTTTAAATACAATATCAGAGTCTAACCTAAATTCAGCTTGGACAGTTATAAACATCTGTCCTTATAATTGCTGAAAAACATCAAACAAAATACACTAAGTAGAGCGAATAGTAGAATATGTACATACGATGATGAAGATCTCCAGCTCTCCTCTGGAAACTACAACCACCTTCAACCTCAACCTGAAACTACTCGGATCTGACCCGAGTATTGAAAATCTCCGGATCAGGCTTGATAAACTAGCGTGAGATACTCGAACATCAAATGACTGTGTTATCAAAACCTTTGAAAAGAAGGGTATCTCATAAGACCACGCCCACATATAAACACGGACAGGTTTTATCTTATGATAACCAAAACACTTCATACCAAAATACACTTGATATTATTTTTATTGACATTCTTTTGAAAACACTTTTCAAATAAACTTATCCAAATAAGGTATCAATATCTGGACTAAGTCTAACGAAATATATCCGGACTGGGTCAACAGAATATAATGAACGGAATATATAATACCAAAAGGGGCAGCTGAAATGTTTGCAAGTCATTACAGCAATTGTGGGACTACAATCGAAATCGTAAATCTCGTATTGGGGTTGTATTTCCAACATGATAGGGAACTAGTGGAAAGATCAATCTGTATCCACGGCTTACGTCCATGACTTAAACGCCGTTATACAACACCACAAATGGCTAAAAGTGGATGCAATATGTGAATAACATCCAATGACTCGGACTTCACGCATCCCTGCCATGAGGCCCAGCCATATCTGGTGCCTGGGGCTCAAAACATCTGATACCCAAATGATATCCAAAATGCGGGCATACATCTGACCATAAAGAATCCCATCATAACCGAGGTGTGAGGCTCGCAAGGCTATGATCAATTTCTTCAAAGCCACGCTTTTCATACAAAACCATGCTTTGATCACAATGAGTTCCACTTTGAATGCCACATTGCCATACCTTTGATCACTATTTGACTCCCAAAAGCATACAACCTCTGAGTACGTATGTCTCAGAGAAGGGTGTCAAGCTAAGAGAAGTTGCCTTCTCCGCCACCACAGATGTACATTTATAAAAGTCAAAAGCTGTGTCTCAGAAATGCAATGTCAAACAATCGTCCATACAAGTTCGTTCTGGGATTGAACGAAACCGAAGGCACTTTCCTCGGCCATTATTAGGCAAGAAGCCCTTGCAATCCGAAAAAATCTCCACAACGAGGAGACCACTGCTATAAGTAACTCTATAATGGGGGCCAACCAAAGCATGGTCAACAAGCAGTCTTCACGCTATAACGATCCACGGTCTTCAATAATCATCATCTTCAACATGTCTTCACTTTCGAACGTATACTGTGACGACCCAAAATTTTAAAGCAATTTAAATTGGGATATTTAATTGATTTGAAATATTAAAAAGGTAAAATTTTAACTTGAATTCAAATATTACTAATTAATTGTTAATTAAATTATTGAATTAAATAATTTAAAATCGGGTAAATATGAAATCTGGGATTTTAAGCCTGTTAAAAATAATTTGAAGGCTTGTAAAATTTATATTGATAGTACTAAAGATAGTAAAAAGTGTTGAAATTGAATTTGGAAGGGTTTGTCAAGTTTTGAAATTTTATCGTTTAAATTGAATTTAAAAATAGCCTTCCGGGACACAGTCTCGGAATTCGACGAAACCAGTTCCATTGGGTCCGTAATATTGAATTATCATCGGATTTCAATTTTCGTAATTTTTGGAGTTGGTGTGTGAGCGACGATAAGTAGACGCGTTGAAATCTATATCGAATTCAATTTAAATTTATATTTGTATTGGTCAACGTCAGCCTACATTCTTTCCTATCATAACTTTTCCCTTTCACGTTCGAAGTACTGTAGCCGACAATCTTCTAAAACAAGCCACTCTCATAGTTTGTAAGTCGCGACCTACCTTTAATAAATCGTATCCTATCTTCTTCTTTCCCAGTTAAAAAAAAGGGAATGGTCGAGCTCCTCAAAAATCCCCTTTCCTTTTCTTCTTCAGCGAAACCGGGTTCATTCAAATAAAAAGAAAAATCGATTTCGTTCGTATGAAAAATTTTAACCCTCGTTCGATCGAAAAGTAAATATATTGCCGCTCTCTTCGTTCGATCCCAAAGCCGTTCGACCCAAAATCAGAGTATTCGAAGATAACCTAGTCGAGGTGGCTCCCTATCTTCCTCGATGAGATCCTTTCGAGTCGTATCTACGAGCACGGGGTTTTGAGAGTCGCATGAGTAGAAGCTAAGGCTGGAGGCGAGTTTGCATCGCGTGCACTAGGGTTTTCTATTCGCGATGTTTTAGGATGAGACATTGGACTCATCGATTGATGGTTTGTCGCGACTATAGATAGGGTGTCGACAAGCAGGAGTGTTCGATTGGGGTTTCTGTTTTGCGCTAGTGTGTATTGCAGAGATTGTTGTAATGGCCGCAAGGGTGTAGATGTTGGTCAAAGCTCAGGTTGCCTCCTTTCTGTAAGGTAAGGCAGTTCCCTTTCGATTGTTAATCTATATAGTTTTGAGTCAGAAGATTTATATGAACGTTAATCAGTAAGGTAATGATATACCTACAAGATTCTAAACAGAGAAAATAATATATGTATATAAAAGTTGGTTTCGAAATTTCTATAGGTTTTTGGTGTTATGCAATTCAAAGAGAAATGAATTTACATATGTACACGTTTTTAATCTACCAGGTTATTTTAAAAGTGTATTTTTGGAAATTAAATTATTTAATTAACTTATTAAATATTTGGTTGCTAAAACATTCTGTTAAAAATGAGATTGGTTTAAAGGTAAATTTATTTGTTTGAAATGAAATCACTAGTTAATTAAATTTTCAAATGGAAATTAATTGTTCAATTAGCTAGAGTATTAATAAATGATATCAATATTTATTCAAGGTCTAAATCTTGAAGAAATCTAGCCGGAATGAGAATGGATTACAAACAAAATCAAAGGTGAGTTAATTCCACTCAGTTAATTTCAATTTAAATTTAAATGATTTAAATTTAAATAATTTTTTGAATGGTTGAAATTGTTTGATGTGCTATAGTATGTTATATTCTGCAATTGGCATATTATTGTGCTAACATCTTTGGATGCAGGAAAAATAGGTTGGAGGGATCCAATTGGACCCCTCGAAATTATTTAGATTATTTAATACTCTGTGTTCTGAATATTTGATATCCTGTGATGATTTTATGAATAATTGAAGTATTGAATGGTATGGATGGATTGAATGTCTCAGTAAAATAAATTATCAAATCTCTAGAATTGTATTTTCGAAAGAAATAAAAGAGTAAAGTTTTAAGTAAAATAATTCTAGTGAATTGGAATAAGTTAATAATGAATTGAAATAAAATAAAACAAAATAAAAGTGATTGCAAAACTCTAACAAATTTGGAATAAGAGGAATTTGAATTATTAAGGGTAATAATAAATTGTAAAGCTTAAGTGATATTGTTTGAATGAATAAAGAATTTATTTTTTTAAGGATTAAATTTAATTAAGAGATAAAGAAGGAATTTTGGGAATCTAAAATTGGTATCTTCAGTTAAAAGGGTTTTTACTCAAAATGAGGAAATAAAATCTAAATGTTAATGAAATTTGAAATAAGTAAATCAAGAAAGAAAATTTATTTTAAGCAAAGTAAATTGGAAATAAATTGTAAATTGATTAAAGTGTTTTGGGATTTGAAATCTAAAAGGGAAGTGAGATTTTGGAAATTTTAAACTGGGTTATCAAGTAAAACAAAATATCGGTGGATATTTTAAATATGAATTCAAAGTGGAAATTTATAAAGGAATGGAAATTCGTTTAAAAATAAATAGTGATTCATTTTTAAAGGATGTGAAAGAGAAGAGTGTTTCCCTGGATAGCCAAGTACAATTTTCAAGCAATTTTAAATATAAGTTAAAGGTTTTAATGTTGTTTTAAAAAAGCAAATCTTAGAAAATTTATTATTTTTAAAGGTTTAAATTCTAAAATAATTATTTTTCAAAACTATTATCGTAGTAATTATTAAATTACTTGGTATTCTTTTAAAGAAAAATCTAGATTTATATTTTATAAAAGTAGCCTTATTTATTAAATATTTCTAAAGTATATATTTTAATAAAGTATTAAAGTAGTTTTAAATTTTTAAGGCTATGAAGTATATTTTATAACTAAGTGCTTTTAAATTATTTTAAAATCTAAAAGTATTTTATACTTGGTGTTTCAGTGGAAATAAATATTGGGAAATTATTCCGGGAAAGGAATATGTTTTGAACTGTTTTCAAAAGGGGTTAAATCTGAAATATATCTTGTAAAGATATTTTGGATAAATAAATAATTTGGAAAATTATTATTGTTTGATGGATGTTTGTGAATATTAATTGATAGTTAAATCACCGACTATCAATATTGGACAAATACGTTGATCGTTTCGAAGAGACCGGGATCGAGATTTATTTCTCGAAAACCACTTCGATCCGGTTTGTACATTTCGTGGAAACGAGTTTGGATTCGAAGATGGAGCAGCGAAGTGCAAGGGCTAGTCGCTACTAATCCTGAGGATATTTCCAAAATGGATGTAGTAGGAGTAGTGCCTTCAGTTCCGTTCGAACCCAGGACGGACTTGTACGGATGAATGCTTGTGAAACGTCGTTAGGTGGACGATGGGCATTCTAAGGGATATGTTCTAAAAAGGTAACGCTTAGCCTCAAGTCTCGTCAGATGAGAATGACTGAAAATCAGGGGTTATGCAGCAAGGCTAGGTGGTAGCACCCAAGCAGGACGAGGTCATTCCTGTCTAGATGTTCCTTTTTATTTCGGCTTAGTGGGCGGTTGCTGATCCCAACCGCGGCGTGATCTCACTCGGGATTATCCGGTAAGGGGTAGTCCTGGTTTTGTGTTGCAGGGGAGCGGGCGTACTCCTCGGTACGGTGATCTAGGCCCCGTACTATGACAGGTGGTACCCCAATGCCTAGTCATTAGTTGGAAATCCATTCTTTCTACGAGCCTTGTATGAGATTTGTTTGTATTACCCACTCCGTGGCTAGTAGCTGGAATTTAATAATGTAACAATTTTGGCTATTTTATAAGTATTTGTATATAGACCCTATTATAATATCATAGGATTTCTATAAAAATTGTTTTAGCTATCATAAGGTAAAAACCCGACATGTTTATTTGTAGCGTGGTCTTACGAGATGCTTTTGTTTTCAAAGGATTTTTGAAACTTTAATAATCAATTGAGTGTGATTTTCTCACGCTGGTATTCCAGACTGACTCGGGTGTTATTTAGCTGTAATGCTCGGGTCAGACCGAGTATTATAGGATACAGGTTTTGATGTTGTGGAGCTCAGGAGACGAGCTGGATGACGATACGTATTTTCGTACTTGTTTTATATATATATATATATATATATATATATATTCCGTTGTGTTGAGTTGTTGTGTATCCATTTGTATGATATTGTTGAGCTATGATTGATGTACTCTGATGATGTAATATGTAAACAGATGCATTTACTTTTGTGTAAAGTTTATTTACTATCTATTATATTTTATTCCGCTGTGATGGTTAGATTCTGATGTTGTTTTCTATTCTTCTTCTACCTCTTCTTCTTTTACCCAAATGGTTCGTATTTCTGTACAACTTGAGTTGATTGTTGTAGAATAGTGTTAACTCAAGGGGTACAGATTGCGGGTAGTTACACGTATACATTGGTTCGAAGTGGTTTTCGGATAGGAATCATCCAAGTCCGACTCCGGTTCCTTCGAAGCCAATCATCGCTTAAAAAGATGTTAAGTTCATACGTGGATATCAATCATCAATCAATTACTTCATCTTTTAAATCAAATATCTTTCTTAGATATAATCTTTTCAATTTATTCCATTTTCTTTTCAAATGTAAATGCAATCATTAAGCCTCATTTATCTAATCATATGATTTATTTAAATATTCTTAAATCCTAATCATTTTCTCTTTTACTTAGGAAAACCTTTCCAAATCATTCTTTAAATCTAAATCAAAGATTTCTTATATTCAAGTTATAACTTTTAACTTAGGGAAAATATTCCCAAATCATTCATTAAATCTTAATCAAAGACTTTCTTCTTAACTTCAAATCATATTCTTGCAAATCGAAGATATTCATAATAGAGCACTATTGCCATCTTCGATATGGTAAATTTCACCTTCAGGGACTAATGGCAAGTTTCACCTCCAGGGACTAATGGAAAGTTTCACCTCTAGGGACTAATGGCAAGTTTCACCTCCAAGGACTAATAGCAAGTTTCACCTCCAGGGACTAATGGTAAGTAATCCTACATCATGAATATCTTTGTCTTTTAACTTGGAAAAATTTAGATATGATATTATAGAGCATCCGGGCTTTCCTTTCGATCTATTCCACCCTCTCCTTAAAAGAGAAAACATAGGCCAAGTATGTTCAGGGCACTGGTTGCTCCATCCCTAATCTTAGTTAAACACCTTGTTTTGTCTTTCCAGATCTCACAGGTGGGACAAATGTACTAGTCGTTTCCGCATACTCAGATTTTCAGCTTTATTTTCGAATTGCTTATAAATATTTCAAATTATCTTTCAAAACGCTTAATTATCCTTTTTAAAACATTCACAGTTGATTCTGGGAAACGTCGTTACATTCAAACTCATATTCCAAAATGCTATAGAATTCGCAGCATAAAAGTACTACAGAAAATGCTATATAAGCTTATTTGATTTAAAAAACTTTTTAATATTTGAAAATTCATATTTTCCATTCCAAATCTCTTTTAAACCATTTTAATAGATTTATTAAAATAATTCATATTTTTAATCATTTAAAATATTAATTTTAAACTTTAGTCACTTTACTGCAAAAACGTGATTTTTCTGGAAAATTATTTTTGGACATATTTAAAATATACAAGATAAAATCTTGATTTTATTCCTTTATTTATTTAAGCATATTTAAATGTTTATAAAACATTTCTACCTCATTTTAAAACTATTTTTAAAAGGTTTAAGAATTTCATATACACCATTTCATTTTCAAAAGGAAAGTAATTTCCTTTGTGCTTATCGACGTGTATCAACGTGACTTGGTAAAACAATTTTAACAAACACATCAAACGATCAATACTTGATGATCAATGCATATATAAGAATCCATATCAATCATAACACAACATCAAACCTGTATATATATAAATAGAGATGCTAAATAGAGTTTCTCACCTTTAACCAAATCATTCAACTTCCTACCAACATTCATATCATCCAACACTTCACTAAATCCTCTTATCTATACCAAACCATCACATAAACAACTTCACCTCACTTTCTAATGCTCTGCCATCACCTCCTTCTCATTTTCTCGCTCCGGAGCTTCACGAACTTTCTCCTCTTCCTTGATAGGTTCGGCCATGCCTTATTCCACTGCTTCCTCCATCATTTCTTCACTTCTTAGATGCTAAATCATGTTCTAATGGTATTCTAAGGTCTTTGAAAAAGTTTGATGGTGTTTGGAGTTGATTTGGTATGGTTTTGAAAAATTTAGTAAGCATTTAGAAGAGAAGAAGAAGCCATTAAAGAAGTGGGGAAGAGCTTGAAAAAGGAAGAGGAAGAAGTGAAAAAAAGTGAGAACGTGGATGCTTATTTATAGAAAAAGTTTTGGATTAAAATAATATTTTGTAAAAAGACCAAAATACCCTTACTTGCTTATAAAGTAATCTTATTTTCTTCAACACTTAACATCACATTTCAAATCATTAATTTATGTCATTTTTACTTAGATATTAAGTAAAGTAAGTAATAATTATGTTTCTTTGATATGATGTTTTACTTTTGCTTCGAAATGACGTTTTTGTCTTTTTGTGCTTACTTTTTCTTAATTGTTTTCTAGAAGTTTCTAACCTTGTTTAGTAAAAGTAAACTTGATTAGTGAATTAATTAATACTTATACTACTTGAATATATGTTCCTATATACGAAAATAAAGGTGCGACGACGTTGCGACAACTTTTAATCGACAAAACGTCGTTTTTCGACAAAACGTTTTACGGGCATGTTTTGACGTTTTAGTTAAACTATTTGTTTATGTAAACCAAATTTAAAAATGAACTTTTTAATTCTTTAAATAAATTAAAACATGTCTCTTTATATTTTAAAATCATACTTAAATAATATCAAAATCTCTAATTTTACGGCGTATGTAAAACTGACAAAATCCGACAAAATTTGGTTATTTTTTTGTAAAACGATTATTAACATACTTCTATGTATTTTAATATACTTTTATTATCTTTATTAGATGCTTTCAATGATATTTATCTTTTTAAATAAACATTTAAACCTATTTATACAAGCATTTATTTGTTTTTAACAAAACTTAACCTTTTTTGATTTGTTCTAAAATCCAAATTTATACTTTTTAAATTATCAACTATAAGAATAAATAATTTCTCTATTATTATCTATTACATATAATCTGTTTATTTAAGTTTTAAATCTTTTAAATTTAAAACAAATGAAATCTCTCATTTTCGAAGTAGCGAAATTTCGGGTCGTTACATTCTTCCCTACTTAAAAGCATTTCATCCTCGAAATTACTGAAAACAAAAGTTTGACCAATACATTTATATGAATTTAATTCTCATTAATTAACTATGGTTAATTACTAATCATTCTTTTATCAGATTTCTTACTTAGCAGTTATCTTTATGAAACATCCTATAGTCAAATTATGAAATTCTAATCACCAGATGTTCATATTTAAATTTCACTAATCCTGATTTCTAATTATATAACTTTCAAAATATATACTTTATATTCAATATATAATTCTAGGTAAAATTATTTCATTTACCTATCTTTTCAAAATCAGTGTGACGGTTCGCCTTTTCAAGTGTTTAGGAACCCTCATCGATAACGGTGATCAGGCGCATCGATCAGAACCCATAAATCACTCAACAGATAAATCAACAAAAAACATTTTTATTAGTCACTAACAAATACGCGCTCATATATAGTACACTTAAACTCATTCTAATGTGTTATTAACCCTATCTCTAATGAGTTACTCATCCTTGTGTATTACTAACCCTATCTCTGATGAGCCTTTAACCCAACAAAGCCAAGGTTCTCGCTTAACCTTCAGCTCTGATACCAAATGTAACGGCCCGTTTTTCCGTACCCTTTGAATCAACAATAAACCACACATGTCCAACTCAAATTGCACGAATAAGCAGATTATTAAGGGTAGAAAGAAAATAAAGACAGAATAGAATCTCACACGAATGGAATAACATATATTATTTCAATAATAATCTTTACACCGAAAAATTTTAAATACAATATCAGAGTCTAACATAGATTCAGCTTGGACAGTTATAAACACATGTCCTTACAATTGCTGTCAAACATCAAACAAAATACACTAAGTACAGCGGATAGTAGAATACGTCCATACGATGACGAAGATGTCTAGCTCTCCTCTAGAAACTACAATCGTCTTCAACCTCAACCTGAAACTACTCGGATCTGACTCGAGTATTGAAAATACCCAGATCAGGCTTGATAAACCAGTGTGAGATACTCGAACTTCAAAATGACTATGTTATCAAAACCTTTGAAAAGAAGGGTATCTCATAAGACCACGCCCACATATAAACACGGACAGGTTTTTATCTTATGATAACCAAAACACTTCATACCAAAATACACTTGGTATTATTTTTAATGACATTCTTTTGAAAACACTTTTCAAATAAGGTATCAATATCTGGACTAAGTCTAATGAAATATATTCGGGCTGGGTCAACAGAATATAACGAATGGAATATATAATACCAAAAGGGGTAGCTGAAATGTTTGCAAGTCATTACAGCTATTTTGGGACCACAATCAAAAATCTCGTATTGGGTTTGGATTTCCAACATGATAGAGAACTAGTGGAAAGATCATTATGTATCCATGGCTTACGACCATGGCTCAGACGCCATTATACAACAACAAATATGGCTAAAAGTGGATGCAATATGCGAATAACATCCAAGGACTCGGACTTCGCCCATCCCTGCCATGAGGCCCAGACATATCTGGTACCTGGGGCTCAGAACATCTGATACCCAAATCACTACTATCCGAAATGCGAGCATACATCTGACCATAAAGAATCCCATCATAACTGGGGTGTGAGGCTCGCAAGGCTACGATCAATTTCTTCAAAGCCACGCTTTTCATACAAAACCACGCTTTGATCACAATAAGTTCCACTTTGAATGCCACACTGCCATACCTTTGGTCACTATTTGATTCCCACAAGCATGAACCTCTGAGCACGTATGTCTCAGAGAAGGATGTTACGCTAAGAGAAGTTTCCTTCTCCGCCACCACAGATGTACATTTACAAAAGTCAAAAGTTGTATCTCAGAAATGCAATGTCAAACATTCGTCCATACAAGTTCTTTTTGGGACTGAATGAAACCGAAGGGACTATCCTCGACCATTACTAGACGAGAAGCCCTTGCAATCTGAAAAAAAAATTACAACGTGGAGACCACAGTTATAAATAACTCTATAATGGGGGCCAACCAAAGCATGTTCAACAAGCAGTCTTCACGCTATAAAGATCCACGGTCTTCAATAATCATCATCTTCAACATGTCTTCACTTTCGAACGTATACATTGGTTCGAAGTGGTTTTCGGATGGGAATCATCCAAATCCGACTCCGGTTCCTTCGAAGCCCATCATCGCTTAAAAGATGTTAAGTTCATACGTGGATATCAATCATCAATCAATTACTTCATCTTTTAAATCAAATATCTTTCTTAGATATAAACTTTTCAATTTTTTCCATTTTCTTTTCAAATGTATATGCAATCATTAAGCCTCATTTATCTAATCATATGATTTATTTAAACCTTTCTTAAATCCTAATCATTTTCTCTTTTACTTTGGAAAACCTTTCCAAATCATTCTTTAAATCTAAATCAAAGATTTCTTATATTCAAGTTCTAAATTTTAATTTAGGGAAAATATTCCCAAATCATTCATTAAATCTTAATCAAAGACTTTCTTCTTAACTTCAAATCATATTCTTGCAAATCGAAGATTTTCATAATAGAGCACTATTGCCATCATAGATATGGTAAATTTCACCTCCAGGGACTAATGGCAAGTTTCACCTCCAGGGACTAATGTAAAGTTTCACCTCTAGGGACTAATGGCAAGTTTCACCTCCAAGGACTAATGGCAAGTTTCACCTCCAGGGACTAATGGCAAGTAATCCTACATCATGAATATCTTTGTCTTTTAACTTGGAAAAATTTAAATATGATCTTTTAGAGCATCCGGGCTTTCCTTTCGATCTATTCCACCCCTCTCCTAAAAAGAGAAAACATAGGCCAAGTAAGTTCAGGGCACTGGTTGCTCCATCCCTAATCTTAGTTAAACACATTGTTTTGTCTTTCCAGATCTCATAGGCGGGACAAATGTACTAGTCGTTTCCGCATACTCAGATTTTCAGCTTTATTTTCGAATCGCTTATAAATATTCCAAATTATCTTTCAAAACGATTAATTATCCTTTTTAAAACATTCACAATTGATTCTGGAAAACGTTGTTACATTTAAACTCATATTCCAAAATGCTATAGAATTCGCAGCATAAAAGTACTCTGGAAAGTGCTATATAAGCTTATTTGATTTAAACAACTTTTTAATATTTGAAAATTCATATTTTCCATTCCAAATATCTTTTAAACCATTTTAATAGATTTATCAAATTTATTTCATATTTTTAATCATTTAAAAAATTAATTTTAAACTTTGGTCACTTTACTGCAAAAGCGCGATTTTTCTGGAAAATTGTTTTGGACATATTTAAAATATACAAGACAAAATCTTGATTTTATTTATTTAAACATATTTAAATGTTTATAAAACGTTTCTAACTCATTTTAAAACTATTTTCAAAAGGTTTAAGCATTCCATATACACCATTTCACTTTCAAAGGAAAGTAATTTCCTTTGTGCTTATCGACGTGTATCAACGTGACTTGGTAAAACATTTTTAAAAAAATATCAAACAATCAATACTTGATGATCAAATCATATTTAAGCATCCATAGCAATCATAACACAACATCAAACATGTATATATATAAATAGAGATGCTAAATAGAGTTTCTCACCTTTAACCAAATCATTCAACTTCCTACCAACATTCATATCGTTCAAACTTTACTAAATCCTCTTATCTATACCAAACTATCACATAAACAACTTCACCTCACTTTCTAATGCTCGGCTATCACCTCCTTCTCTTTTTCTCGCTCTGAGGCTTCACGAACTTTCCCCTCTTCCTTGATAGGTTCGGCCATGCCTTATTCCACTGCTTCCTCCATCATTTCTTCACTTCTTAGATGCTAAATCATGTTCTAATGGTATTCTAAGGTCATTGGAAAAGTTTGGTGGTGTTTGGAGTTGATTTTGTATGGTTTTGAAAAAGTTAGTAAGCATTTGGAAGAGAAGAAGAAGCCATTAAAGAAGTGGGGAAGAACATGAAAAAGGAAGAAGAAGAAGTGAAAAAAAGTGAGAAAATGGATGCTTATTTATAGAAAAAGTTTTGGATTAAAATAATATTTTGTAAAAAGACCAAAATACGGTTACTTACTTATAAAGTAATCTTATTTTTTTTCAACACTTAACATCATATTTCAAATTATTACTTTATGTCATTTACACTTGGATATTAAGTAATGTAAGTAATAATTATGTTTCTTTGATTTGATGTTTTACTTTTTGCTTTCAAATGACATTTTTGTCTTTTTGTGCTTACTTTTTCTTAATTGTTTTCTAGAAGTTCCTAACCTTGTTTAGTAAAAGTAAACTTGATTGGTGAATTAATTAATAATTATACTATTTGAATAATGTTCCTATATACGATAATAAAGGTGCGACGACGTTGCAACAATTTTTAATCGACAAAACGTCGTTTTTCGACAAAATGTTTTACGGTCATATTTTGACGTTTTAGTTAAAATATTTATTTATGTAAACCAAATTTTAAAATTAAAATTTTAATTATTTAAGTACATTAAAACATGTCTCTTTATATTTTAAAATCATATTTAAACAATATCAAAATCTCTAATTTTACGGTGTACGTAAAACTGACAAAATGCAACAAAATTTGGTTATTTTTTTGTAAAACGATTATTAACATTCTTATAAGTATTTTAATATACTTTTATTATCTTTATTAGATGTTTTCAATGACATTTATCTTTTTAAATAAACATTTAAACCTATTTATTTAAGCATTTATTTATTTTTAACAAAACTTAACTTTTGTTGATTTGTTCTAAAATCCAAATTTATACCTTTTAAATTAACAACTATAAGAATAAATAATTTCTCTATTATTATCTATTATAATAACTTGTTTATTTAAGTTTTAAACCTTTTTAAATTTAACACAATTGAAATCTCTCATTTTCGAAGTAGCAAAATTACGGGTCGTTACACCACATGTTTTAAATTGAACCGAAATGCTTTCGAAATGATTGTGGTTATAAAGGTTTGATGCATTTGAAAGGTTTTAAAAAAAGGTTTTGAAGGGGTGGTTCCCCAATGGTTTTGATGGAGTCGAAAGCAATGTTTTCTGACTGTGTCGAAAGGGTTGAAAGGGAAGGTTTTTCCAAAGGTTTCCAAAGGCAGTGTTCAAAATTTTTAAGATGTGTTGCCTAATGCTTTATGGCTTTTGAAAGAAAGGCTTTTCAAGGGATTCGAAAGGTTTTGAGTATGGTTTCAAAAGGCAAGTTTTGGCCACTCGGCCTAAGTTAAAAAAAAAAAGGATTTTACTGAGTTTCGAAAGAGGTGCTTTCAACGGTTTTGGAAGGGGTACTTTCAATGGATTCGAAATGGGTACTTTCAAATGTTAAATGTTTTCATCAACAAAAGGTTTAAATAAAGTGTGTGTCTATATATATATATATAACATGGAAAGGCGATTTTAAGCAAAGCATAAAGTATAAATATTTTCCTTGTTTAAATTTGGTTTAAAAGGTTTTAAATTAATTTCAGATGAAAAGATTTTTGAGGAAAATTTTGGGAAGTTATCCCTAAGTAAAATGACTCAGATATTAAAATACCAGATGAGATTGGCATAAGGTCGTGCCATATACGTTGGCAACTGGCCTCAGCTAATTTAGTCCAATATTTCAATGTGAAGAGCTTTGACACAGGTAAGACTAAGTTTATTATTCATATAGAAGGGAATATATGTTTGTATACAGATAGGTTATTGGTGTGCCGGTAAAACCATTAGGATCAGGTGGCCCTGGAAGATGTTAAGTGTTGGGCGAATTCTCACCCAGGAGATCTCGAGACCCAAAAGTGTCATTTCAACCGGGTTCGCAACCTCCTCTTCATTTGGCGAACACAAGGCTCAATACAAGCATGAGTCCATTCGGCATTCCAAGTAGATGTTCGGTCGGCAATACAGGCACAAGTTCATCCGGTCGAGCTTCATCCGGTCAGCACTTCACCACCGGTCCAAACCACCACCGGACCAACTTACTCTACCAAACCAACAGACTACCGGTCCATACCACACCGGACCGGCCTCCTTCACCGAGCCAACCTTTTCCCCACTCCTAGCTGAACCAACTCCCAAGCCACAACCGAACCACCATATGCCGAACCAACATCTCTCCCTACTAATACCGGACCATCCTTTTCCACCGGACCAAGGCCGCAACCGAACCAAGACATCACCCATCACCGGACCAGCCTCTACCACCGAATTAAAGCTCCACCGGTCCACTACACTCCAAGCACGGGCGAACCAAGGCTTCGCCGAACCAGAACGCTGCCAGGCCAGATTGCTTCAGCCCAGGCCTACCAGCAGCTATATACATCCAAGACCCCTGCCCCCCACCTCACTCTATAAATAGATGGGCAGGGGTACAACAATGGCAGACAATTTTGAGAGCTCAAACATGGAAGGAACTTTCAAACTACTTTCATATACTTGTACACAAAGCATTGTACTTGTAATCTGAAAGAAAGAAGATAATAACATATAAAGTGGACGTAGGCACGTTCTGGCCGAACCACTATAAATCTGTGTATCTTTTACATTTCAGCCCCTGCTTTTTTCATATTTACATAACTCATCTAAATCATTAAGAATCACATAAAATCAACTAAATCACACGACTTGGAGGTGTTTGCCCATTTTTTGCGCAAACATTTTTGGTGCTTTCACTGAGAAATTCGAACTCGAAGCTTCAGCTTCCCTCATTCAACCTTCTTTCCCAATAGCACCCTTCATTGCCTAGGAAACATGACTTCCAGGCCTAGAAAAGACGCCAACAAGGGAAAGAACGTTGCAACCAGCAGCGCTCCAAATCCAGTGGATCCAGATCAAGAGAACCATCCCACTACAGCAGCAGTGCCGCATGTAGATCAGGCAATTCCAACAGCCCCTGCCGCGGAACAACCGGCAGTAATCACTAGAGCAGACCTAGACAGAATTGTGGTGGAAGTGACTAACCGCTTCGCATCCCAACAAGAAGCTTTGGTGAACCAACTCATGTCACGCCTGAGGGATGTCGAAGAATCCAACCGCAACACTGAATCATGGGATGAATCTCAATCTGGAGGATCTCGGAGACAACATAGGTCTTCCCTCTTCGAGGAAGCCATCAACAGGAACAATAATGATAGGGGCCGCGCCCAGACTCAGCCCGAACTCCGACTCGAGGAAGCGCTTGGAACCGAACCCACTGGGGGAGGCGCCAGGCGAGGGTCGGATGTAGCTGAGCCAGTCATGCCACCTAATCATAGAAACCTCGCTGAACGGAGCCGAGCTAGAACCCAGCCCGAAGTTGACCCCATGGAAATGCTCGAAACAAAACCCCACAGGGGAAGATCAAGGCAGGGGGCAACTGTAGCTGGTCCTAGCATGCATCCGAGCAGCCAGAGGCAACCACTGGATAACGTCAGAAGTGATAGACTATACCATCCCTACAGGTCATCTGGACGAGATCGATCCCGCAGGGAAGAACCAAGTTCATTTCTATCCGCTCCAAATTCTGATGAAAGAATGGCACGATTATTCAGAGAATGCGTCCAACGGGAGCAAAGGGACCGAGGAATAGGCGCTAGGGTCACCAGCCCCTTCACCCGCAATAGCGAAACTGCCATCACCCCCCGGGAATGGAAAATGCCAACCATGGAACCTTACAAGGGAACTTCCGACCCCATCGTACACTTACAGAGATACACCCAGCATATGCTCATGAGTGGAGCAACAGAAGGGGTGTTGTGTAAATGCTTTCCGCTATTCCTAGCAGATCTAGCTACCTCCTGGTTCTGCCATCTACCCCAAGGATCTATCAGCTCATGGGAGATGTTGAAAGAAAGGTTCATTAGCCAGTTCCGCATCCATGTAGAACAACCCAAGGACGCTTATTCTCTATCCAATGTCAAACAGAAATCCGGATAGACACTGCAACAATATCTAACCCGGTTCAACGCCACAGCGGCCGCAGTCCAAGATGCCGATGAGAAGCTCACCCTAATGGCCCTCTGTAGTGGTGTACACCCAGATACCAAGTTCGCAAGAAGACTAGCTAAGGAAAAACCAGCTACTTTACCTGATTTCTTCCATGAAGCTGGAAAGTATATGAGACTTGAAGACGCCGCCACTGAGAGGCGGTCAGGGCAACAAGGTAAGACAACTTCGGACAAGGTTCCCGCTGCAGCTAAGGACACTCGAAGAAATGAATTTAGAGATAATGCCGGGGGCAGGAAGGTTGAAAAGCGCCAATATCGACCAGGACCAAGATTTGACTCCTACACTCCTTTGAATGAAACAATCGAAAACATCTTTCTAGCCACTCAGGGCGAACTCGGATACAAGCGCCCCCCGCACAAGAAAGAATCTGATAACGCACTCAAGTCTGGAAAGTTCTGCCGCTTCCACGAATCCCACGGACATGACACCAATGAATGCCACCATCTCCGGGACTTGATCGAAGAACACATCAGAAGAAGACGGCTGGAACGCTATGTGAAAGGTCAGAACAGGACTCCAACTCCTACCAATGAGAACTCAAAGCGACCACTCCCAGAAGTAGGCGGAGGGAATCGCAACACCAGTGGCTCTAGTCAAGAGAAGAGAGTGGTCCATACCATCTCGGGAGGACCACACATTGCTGACAGAAGCTGGGCAGAGATGGAAAGATACGGCAAGTCACTTAGAAAAGCTGAAGGCTATGTTAACTCCATTACGGAAGAACACCACCCGAAACGGAAAGAGAGTGAAGACATCGTATTCAGTAGGCGTGACTTAGAAGGAAGAAAGTATCCACATATGGATCCCATGGTCATCTCTGCCTGGTTCGGTCCAGCTAAAGTTTGACAAATTCTAATAGACACAGGAAGCTCCGTAAATATCCTATTCAAGCATGCTTTCGACAAAATGAAGCTTTCAATGAAGGATGTGTCTCCCTGCAACAAACCCCTGCACGGTTTCACTGGAGATGCGAAAATGCCCCTCGGGCAACTTGACCTCTTCGTCGAAATAGGAAGTCGTCTCCGCTCTGTTGTGCGAAAACAAACGTTCGTACTAATAGAAAACCACTCGGCCTACAACGCCTTCTTAGGAAGACCAGCCTTATCTGACTTCCAAATTGTCCTAGCCCCGTGGTGCCTAAAGATGAAATTCCCAACAGATAACGGAATAGGAGAAGTTGAAGGAGATCAAGACGCCGCTCGAGATTGCTATGTAACTGAACTTCGCAATAACCGTAGAAAGAATAAAGGGAAAGATGTAGAGACTACTCTCTGCATGAAAAGCTTGGAAGCATAGCAACTAAAGAAAGCCCCTCCTCTTCGATACACCAGCGATCCTTTCAATGAACTAGACCCCAGGGATAAGGAGGAGGAGGCTACCGCTGAGCCTGCAGAGGCCATGGAATTCGTATATGTAGACAAACATGATTCAAGTAGACTATTAAAAATAGGATCTCAGCTAAAAACAGTATTGAAGGATCAACTCATTGACTTTCTCCGCCACAACTTAGATGTATTTGTGTGGACACATGCCGATATGACAGGAATCTCCCCAGACATAGCATGCCACATGCTGAACACGATCCCACCAAGGTACCGATAAAGCAGAAAAAGAGAAGCATGGGAGCAGAACGATCAGCAGCCCTCGATGAGGAAGTAAAAAACCTACTTGCCAATGACTTCATACGAGAAGCCATCTACCCAGAATGGATCGCTAACCCGGTACTAGTAAAGAAAGCTAATGGGAAGTGGCGAACATGCATTGATTTCTCCAACTTAAATGACGCTTGCCCGAAAGACTGCTTCCCGCTCCCCCGAATCGATCAACTTGTGGACAGCACTGTCGGGCACGAACTTTTATCTTTTGTGGATGCATACTCCGGATACAACCAGATTCCCATGCACGCTCCTGATCAAGACCACACTAGCTTCATCACTGACCGGGGATTATATTGTTACAAAGTCATGCCTTTTGGACTCAAAAATGCCGGAGCTACCTATCAGCACCTCGTCAACAAGATGTTCGCGGAATTAATAGGACGAACTATGGAAGTATATGTGGATGACATGTTGGTAAAATCCAAGAGAGCCGACGATCATGTAAGCCACCTGGGCGAGATGTTTCAGGTACTTCGCCGATATGGAATGAAGTTGAATCCTCTAAAGTGCTCCTTCGGAGTGTCATCGGGAAAATTCTTAGGATTCATCGTCCATGCCAGAGGAATTGAAGCAAACCTTGAACAAATCCGGGCTCTAAAAGAAATAAGGATACCTTCCACTCGAAAAGAAATGCAGAGCCTAACGGAAAGGTGGCCGTCCTAAGCAGATTCATTTCCAAAGCAACTGACAAGTGCGTCCCTTTCTTCGAAGCTCTCAAGAAAGACAAAGGAAAGTTCGAGTGGACCGATGAATGCTTAAAAGCCTTCCTTAACCTGATCGAACACCTTCAGAGACCACCAGTACTCTCAACTCAAAACGAAGGCGAAGAGCTATACCTATACCTCGCTGTATCATCTCATGCTCTAAGCGCTGCCTTGGTAAGAGAAGAGGACCGCACACAACGCCCGGTATACTTTATAAGTAAGAGATTTACAGGGGCAGAAGCCAGATATCCTAAACTTGAGAAATTGGCATATTGTTTATTGATCGCGTCACGAAAACTGCGACACTACTTCCAATCTCACTCCATCAGAGTTCTAACCGATCAACCACTAAGACAGGTGCTCCATCGTCCCGACACTTCTGGACGACTCCTCAAATGGTGCATTGAACTAAGTCAGTATGACGTTACCTACCATCCTCGCACCGCTATCAAGGGGCAAGCCATGGCCGATTTCATTGCCGAATTCACTACCAACGAAGGCAAGGATCAATTTGAAATAGCAAAAAACATCAAGTGGAACCTCTTTGTAGATGGAGCATCGAACGAATAAGGCTCGGGGGCAGGTATTGTGATAATCACCCCCAGGGGAAGAAAGCTGTACTATGCATTAAGGTTGGAATTCGCGGCCACTAACAACGATGCGGAGTATGAGGCAGTAATAGCGGGATTGGAGTTTGCCTTAGAAATTGGAGTCAATTCTTTATGTCTTCATAGTGATTCTCAACTTATCGTAAACCAAGTACTAGGAGAGTTCCAGGCACGAGGAGAACGACTCACAGCATATCTAAAGAAAACCAAACTGCTGCTCGATCAATTGGACCATTATCTAATCAAACACATTCCTCGAGAAGATAACCAAGAGGCCGATGAACTAGCAAAGCAAGCTAGTATGAAGAATATCACCATTTCCGGAACACTAGCCATCTCAAGGCAGCTAGCCCCAAGTTTCGAACAAGTGAATCTGATAACCGCAATCGAAGAAGGAACTTGGATGACTCTTACCCGGAAATATTTGCAGGACGGCACACTACCAGACAAACGTGATGAAGTCAGGAGAATTTTGAGGAAAGCTCCCCACTACACAATACAAGAAGGCATCCTCTATCGGCGTGGCTTCTCTAGCCCCTTATTCAGATGCGTCGTTGGAAGGGAAGCCAAGGAAATCTTATTCAACATCCATCAAGGAAGTTGCGGAGATCACACTGGAGGGCAGACTCTGACGAAAAAGATACTCCGATATGGATATTACTGGCCCACACTAAACAAAGATGCCTTAGTCTTCGTCAAGAGATGCGACAGATGTCAGAAATTTGCCAAGATTCCTCGACTACCCACAAATGAGATTACTCAAATGACCAGCCCTTGGCCCTTTGTTGTATGGGGAATTGATTTAATTGGCGAACTGCCAACGGGCAGAGGCGGAGCCAAATATGCTATAGTGGCAGTCGATTATTTCACCAAATGGGTGGAAGCGGAACCCCTAAATAAAATATCTTCAGCAAAAGTTATCAACTTCTTGATCAAAAATATTCTGTGCAGGTACGGAGTGCCACTCAAGATCATATCGGACAACGGACTCCAATTTGACAGCGAAGAATTCGCCGACTGGTGCCAAGAGCATGGAATTCATAAAAGCTTCTCATCAGTAGCTTATCCTCAGGCAAACGGACAAGTCGAAGCTGTCAACAAAATTCTCAAAACCCTAATCAAGAAGAAACTTGAAAAGTCAAAAGGCGCTTGGGTGGACGAACTTCCTACGGCACTTTGGGCCTACCGCACATCTTTCAGAACATCAACGGGACATACTCCTTTCTCTTTGGCATACGGATCGGAGGCAATGCTCCCTGTTGAGACTATTGTTCCTTCCCACCGTAGGATCCACTACAATCCAGAAGAAAACGAAGAACTCCTCCTCATGTCTTTGGATCTGATTGAGGAAAGGAGAAACTATGCGGCACTCAAAGCAGCAGCTCACAAACAAAAAGTGGCAGCACTATACAACTCCAAAGTCAAGCATCGCAACTTACAAGAAGGAGATCTTGTCCTCAGGCGAATCTTTCCGCGCCCCGGGGCACTGGACCCCATCTGGGATGGACCATATGTAATTCATAAAGATCTCCACAACGGAGCTTATATTTTGTCAACAGTGGACGGAGAGGTGTTACAGAGGGCATGGAACATCCGACACCTCCGTCGATACTTTTCTTAACTTGTACTGCCCATATGAAGTGAATTAACAAAGAGAATCAGTGGACGTAGGCATTTTCATGCCGAACCACTTTAAAAAATCTTGTCTCTTTTTAACTTGTTTCTTTATATCTTGGCTGCTTGTTAAGCTTTATCCTTTTCTGTTGAACAAAATCCTATGGCATCTCCACTCAAGACGCACCACGGCCTCATCTGGACAAGGCCTAATAGGTACGCTACGATTCTATGCACTCGCCAATGAGACTCTTTAGCTCCAGCATCCCTCTGCTGCGGGTTAACTCATTGCTCGCGACTGCCCTCAAAGCCAACTGTAATGAGCCGATTATAAGTCATCATAAAGGCCGACTATAGCCGATGGCAGCTCATTACGGCGTTCGTCTCGCCGGCAACTGTGAACCTACTTTAAGCCCCAACATAAGGTGTCGCCAGCCAGGGGTAGTTCACGGCCAACGGCACCCACGCTAGCCGGCCACGGTAAATCGAATAATACCCATGATTACGGACCATAATGGTTCGGGTAGTTACCGTGCGCGATCTCGGCTCCGATGTGTCTTAAGTGCGGCTGTGGTAAAAAAGAAAACTCCCCGCGGAGGCGTAAGATGGGTGACAAATGTCTCCAAGACCCACAGCTAGGGAAAGTGACTACAAAACCCGTTTGCCACGAACTTAAGCACATCGACGGCCTTCCGTGTCTGGAAGTTTTACTTTTCCCATATTTCCATTTCATTTAAATACTTTTCTCCTATCCTGTATAACAAACTCTAAAGTACAGGAAACCAAATAGGGAGCATTCACTCATGAGAATCTAAGCCTGCGTACTGGGTGGCAAGGTACTCAGCTATGTCTATGATCAGTTACACAAGACGCTCAAAGCTACCACCTGCAACTAAAACATGAAGGGCGGTACTCTCTTCTCTTGTACATAAATATGTAACTATAGTTTATTCATACGTCACACTAACATTGCAAAACATGAAACTATATTTCAAGCAACAGCTTAACATCAAACACAACTAAAATCACAGGCATATGCATACTTCTCACGCACCACATCAAAATGACAACAACATTTAAACATAACAAAATCAGCTTATGTCATAAAATCACATAAAGTTATTCTTTGCAAATATTATTATTATAGTCACATCAATGTTTTGGACTAACATAAACAGCGATAAAGGGAAATAAAAAGGTGGCCGAATCCGGACAAGTAACTAGCTGCGTCCACACTTCGCTCTCATCCTACCAACTCCCCCAAGCCTACTTGGCCGTAGGGTCGGAGCTCCCAGCGTGTTGATCGGAAGTTCCACCTGTCCAGTTCAGAAGAAGAATTCATTAAACAAACGATAAACGATCAAGTTATGGAAACCCAGAAAGAAAAGGAAAATAGAAGAATAACTCACCAGCGTCCGCCGCTTGATCCTCATCCTCCAGTTGCACACCCGCTTCCTCCGCAGCAAGCAACCGCATCCCCTCCTTCACCGCCGCTTGCTCCTCTTTCGAGAACTGAGCAGTGACCACATCCAGACTAAAAGCCACTCCACCTTCCTTACCCGCATTGACCCTGGCCTCCTCTAAAGCCCGAAGATATATCTTGGCCATGACCCGGGGATAGTCATCCATCCATGACAAGCTGCCCTCCTTCCAAGTGCGGAAGTACATGTCCAGCAGCATCTCGTCCATCATCCCCTCATTCTCCTCAAACTCCCTCACCCGGGCCTCGGAAACCTGCAACTTGGCGACAGCGACATCCCTCTCTGATCGGTATCTCAAGCAGTCAGCCTGGAGAGACCTCCTCATCTCCTCCATCTCCTCCTTTAACTTGACTTGAGCCATCTCCGCGGCCTCAAGCCTCCCAGACAACTCCTCTACCTGCTCGAGATCCGCATTCCGAACCTCATCCACTGTCGCAATGGCCATGTCGATCCGCTCCTTACAGGCGGCCTCCATCTTCCGTAGTTCTGCCCTACTAGCCTTTTCCATGGTCTCTTTCAGCCGCCTGGAGGCTTCCTCGTGCTGAGAAATCTGAACGGCTTGACCGGCAAGCTGTTCGGCCTGATCGGCAACTTTTAGCCGCAACCGAATATTAGCACTCCCAATCTCCTCCCCGGCCTTGACCAATTGAGCATGATGCTCCATTAACTTCTTGGTCTCTTCAGCCACCCGATCGATATTAGCTTTGGCTTCGTCTCCCATGGTAACTACCCGAGTGGTAAGCAGATCAAGATCTAGGGACTTGGCCTCATCTAGCACTCGTACCATGGGGTTGCGGGGAAGAAGGTGCTCACCCGTGGCCTCATCAAATGAAATATCCCGAGAGCTTGGATCTAAATTAGGATGACCGGCAAAGGGGTCGCGAGGCACGTAAGGACGCCTTATACGGATAACAGTGGGATTCTTAGAAGGAGGTGGAGGGGGGATAAACTCCGTGCTCTCCTCCGTGGTATCACGAGGAGGCTGAACAGGAAGCTGCGGACCAGGGGAAGGCTCAAATAAGGAACGACTCCTCTTCTTTTTCTGAATGCTCTCTTCAATGACCCCAAAAAGAGGACGGTATCTGACCACGTCCCCAGGACGACCAGTAAGAGGCTTCGACTTATCAGAAGCTCTCATCAACTTGAATTGTTCAAGGCGGTGTCGAACGTCTGACGTTTTAGCCGCCTGGCCTGCCCCTGGAGTAAAAAACAAGTGTTATGAACATACGACGATCCATAATTCAAGAAACATGTTAAGTTAAAAAGAAAGAAAAAGTGAGAATGCACATCTATTATACAAACCCTGCGGAGGAGTGGGATACTGCAATAAGTCCTGAATCTCATTCCAGGACGGAAGTGAACCGTAAAATATTTCTAAGTCCCTATCGTAAATGGAATCGACAGAGGACAAAAGTTCACCTTGCACCGCCGGAGTCACCCTGGCTGAGGAGCCCTTAGGGGATAGATCAGCACCAGCCCCGACCTTGCCAGTCTCCTTCGCCTTCTCCGCTTCCGATTCTCCCTCCGATTCCCCGAAGGCCTGGCGGAGAGCCTCATCCAGTTCAGGGTCTTGCCCAGAGGTTAAGGCACCAGCACCACTACCACCCTAACCATCTCCATCTCCTCCGCCCTCCGACTCTCCTTCCATATCGCCTCCTTCGCCCTCTTCCACACCTTCCTCCTCCGGGATGATCGGGCAAGTAGTAGGAGAGGGGCCCTCAGACTCCTTAAGCTTCTTGCCTCCCACGACGGGATGTTGTGCAAAGGGCTTCCTCTTGCCACTCTTCACCGTGGCCCCCTCCTTAGCTTTAGCGGCCTTCTCCTCAGCCGTGTCCCTCTACTTAACCACGGACTGGTGCGGCTGGATCAAGTTGTACTCTAGGAGGGTAGCGTTCCTGATCAGGAACGAAGCCGACCTGTCCCGTGCGGGAATGGCCTTTATTTCAGCAGCCATCCGCGCCAAAGAATCATCTTCCACGACTGCAATGCCACCTGTCGCTAGCAAGAAATAGAAGCGTGTCAGAAGAAGCACTACAGTCAGAACATGGAAAATTTAAATGAAATTCATCTTACAGCCGGAAGTGAAAAGGCGGAAAGAAACAGAATCGTCCTTGATAAAAAACCATTCTTTCTTGAACATGGTAAACTTTGAATATAAGTCCAAGACCGGTTTGAAGGGCACGGCCTCTTCTAGACTAATATACGGAGACCCCTTCTTGTAGCCTCTCAGGTTATACAAATATCGAATTTCCCGGTTAGAAGGAGGGCGCCCGTACCTCCTCTGGAAGATAACGAAAAGGCTCACCAGAATGGCATAAGAGTTCGGCTGGAGCTGGAATGGAGCCACCTTCAAATATGTGGTAAAGCTAACTATCCAGGCATTGATAGGAGGGATAGCACCACACATGCAAGGATATCTGCTGTAAGCAAAGTAGCCTTCGGGGGGATTATACGGCATCACTCCATCTCCCGGCAACAGCATGCGAGCCCTGTCTATCCCGAAGGAACGGGATATAACATCAAGTTGCTCCTCCTTTAGGGAGCTAAGAAAGCAATCGGGAGGGGAGACCAGAAGTTCCTGGGGACCGTACCCATCCACTAACGACCTCGGGGCAGGCCCATGTGGCACCGGTCTTGGTTGGGCTGGGGGCACGGAGGAGGATGACTCTCCTCTACCTTTAGATTTCTTTTTATCCGATCGGGTTTCCGCTTTGCGAGACATTTATCTGCAGCACAAGAAAAACACGGTGTTAGAACAAGAAGTATAGAAACATAAACAAGCAAGTGTATATAGGTCTGGTATTCCACTCGAGATTCAAGTATGAATTCTCATTCGGCATATACTCCATTCGGTAGTTTCATTCGGCCTTGGAAGTTCATCCGGTATACTTGCTCATTCGGTAATACAATGCAAAGAAGCATTCGGCAAATAAAAACTTTCGTGTTTATTCGGCATCAGACCCATTCGGTTATCAAGTTCATTCGGCAAAGCGATATATACCTGGTTCGGCACGAGATTGGTTCGGCTAGTGATTGATTCGGTATAAGGTTGATTCGGCCCTCGTTGATTCGGTAAAGAATTTCTAAGGAGGTGTAGCCCCTATATATAGACGAGCGCAGAAGCACCGGTCCAACCGGTTCGGCATACCGGACCAAACCAAAACCGAATGAAGCTATCCAAACCAGCGAAGACCAGAAGCAGGGGGCATGCAAAGCGCCTCACTCAGATAAGTACCGGACTCTAGGATCTACTGATAAAATAGAGATTAGGATAACGATGAATAAGTAGTAAATCTCCCACTAACATGGGTTAATCATTTACACATGTACGCGACCATGAACGGTCCACAGACATGCTCTGAATGGCTATTGACCCTACCGTCGTGAGAATTTACACTTTGACATCCTTTTAAAACCCATCGGTTGAATGGATATTTGGTTCTGATAATTCTGAAATGGCTAAGCTACTTACACATGTACGGGGTCGCAAACGATCCTTAGGCATGCTCTGAGCTGGCGATAAACCATCTTCGCAAACGATCCAGGAACCCACTCGAACGTAAACCTGGCATCAATAATGCTAAGCCCCCTCGGGGCACACCTACTCGCCTCGAATGGCACCCGACCTTGAACGGTCGTCATTTGAAATCACATTAAAACCGTAAATTCCTTTGTAGGACATCAGCAGGAGACGAACATCCAGCTCATAGCATTACAAAACAAGCTTTCTTATCGCGGGGAAACAAAGCGCGACACATGCAAGCACGTGCCCCACTTTGGGGGGCAAATGTTGGGCGAATTCTCACCCAGGAGATCTCGAGACCTAGAAGTGTCATTTCAACCGGGTTCGCAACCTCCTCTTCATTTGGCGAACACAAGGCTCAATACAAGCATGAGTCCATTCGGCATTCCAAGTAGATGTTCGGTCGGCAATACAGGCACAAGTTCATCCGGTCGAGCTTCATCCGGTCAGCACTTCACCACTAGTCCAAACCACCACCGGACCAACTTACTCCACCAAACCAACAGACTACCGGTCCATACCACACCGGACCGGCCTCCTTCACCGAGCCAACCTTTTCCCCACTCCTAGATGAACCAACACTCAAGCCACAACCGAACCACCATATGCCGAACCAACATCTCTCCCTACTAATACCGGACCATCCTTTTCCACCGGACCAAGGCCGCAACCGAACCAAGACATCACCCATCACCGGACCAGCCTCTACCACCGAATCAAAGCTCCACCGGTCCACTACACTCCAAGCACGGGCGAACCAAGGCTTCGCCGAACCAGAACGCTGCCAGGCCAGATTGCTTCAGCCCAGGCCCACCAGCAGCTATATACATCCAAGACCCTTGCCCCCTACCTCACTCTATAAATAGAGGGGCAGGGGTACAACAATGGCAGACAAGCCTTAGAGCTCAAGCACAGAAGGAACTTTCAAACTACTTTCATATACTTGTACACAAAGCATTGTACTTGTAATCTGAAAGAAAGAAGATAATAACATATAAAGTGGACGTAGGCACGTTCTGGCCGAACCACTATAAATCTATGTGTCTTTTACATTTCAGCCCCTGCTTTTTTCATATTTACATAACTCATCTAAATCATTAAGAATCACATAAAATCAACTAAATCACACGACTTGGAGGTGTTTGCCCATTTTTTGCGCAAACATTAAGTTAAGGACAGAACATCCAGAAGAGAAGAATTTAATAGATAGTTAAGGACATACCGTTCGGAAGAGGTGTGCTATAATAATATAAAATATAACATCCAGTCATTCAATATCAACAACAATCATCATCCAAATCAACCCATAAACATCAATATATAATTGATTATTATTAGCAGGTATTAAATTGACAATTAAATTCAATATTAAATAAACGATGATTAAAACAATAAAAGTCAGATTTAATTAGCATGACAATTTAAACATACCAAACATCAATCAATTAATTTCTAATCACATCATAAAAATTTTTAACTAACATAAGAAAATTTAGTAGTTATGAGTGGGCTAAAACACTCACCTTTGATTTCAAATCAATTTGAAATCCAAAATAAGGCCCAAATTGGAACAGTCTCAGAATTCGTCCAAATCAGTTCCATAATGTCCGGAATTTGGATGCGATCACAACGGAGAAAACCGCATCCAAATCCGAGCTCGTTCGATAAAGTAATGATTTAAGTGATATCGATATAATTAATATGATAATTAATAGAATAATAAAAATAAAACGTTAGCATTCTTCCCTCAGCTATGCATGATCACAGACATGCAAACCCAACTATCGTGTGTCTAACCCTACGCATGCATGCCACACGAGACTTCCTGCCATCGACCAGAGAACGCCAATGCATACACCACCATAAACACCTCCCACTGCCAAAACACGGCCGACCCAACTACTACCATTCGCGAGAAATAACCCAAAATGTGCGCGAACTTCCAAGCATAATCTGGACAAATCTGAGACACTTCGGCACGAATTAACCGTTGGATTTGTAGAGCTCTTCGAGCTCTACAACTTTTTGTTTGAAAGTTTTCGATTACGATGCACGGATTTGAAGAAATCAAAGCGGAAAGTCAGAGGGATTTCAGCCAAATGAAAGGAGGGCGGTGGCTAGGTTTTCAGGAATATTTTAATAATATTTTTTTCGGTTAGCGTGTCATTTATATAGTTAGGTCCGAAAATAGACCAAACTACGATTTAAGCGTGCCGACAGGCTATCCTAATGTAAATAGACATTCTGAATGCAATGGAACTGATTTCGAGGTTTAATTCCATCATTTTTATAGGCTACTTTTAAATTCGAATTGGTTTGAAATGACAATAACGACCCGAAAAGCCCGTTTCATCTGCGAAACAAAAGTGGGTCATTTCATATATCAAAATAGATGTTTTCGATAATTTTAAACTCAATCGAACAGGTTTCAAGTCCTAATTCCATTGTATGAAGAAGTTAGCTTTAAAATCAGCTTATTCTAAAATGATTTCAATTAAATTCAATTAAATTGACTTTTACGCGTTTCAAGCCCATACGATCAAACGACAAGTTCGATCGCCACAAAACTTAAATCCTTATAATAATTCACTGTTATGGATCCTATGAAACTGGTTTCATCGAAATCCGAGTCAGTGGCCAAAATGGCTATTTTCACGTTAATTAAATAAATTATTATTAAATTGATTAAATCACTTTTTAATTCCGCTTTTAATAACCAACAAATTTTATCATTTTTGATTACTTAGACATTTATAGTAATTTAAAAAAATTTACATATCAATTCAATGTTAATTACTACACCAGTTTCATTGTTTAATTTCAACTAAAATTAAATCCAATTAAATATAATATAATTCCAATAAATTGATTTAATTTGATTTTAATCTTTTTATTCAATCAATCATTACTCTATAAACATAGTTAACATTGGTTTATATTTTACTACATTAATATTCTTCAATTTTCATCTTTTACCATATCAATTGCAATATTCCAATATATTGAATTTTTGACGATTTTCAAATTAAATAAAATTTTAAATCCCAGTAAATTAACTTATCTTAGTTTCAATCTTTTTATTAAATCAATTATTGCCTCAAGAATATAATTAACATTTCTGTACATTTTATTGCATTCATCTTTTACAGTTATCGTCTTACTCACATTAACGTAACTTTTAATTACATTTATTTGTAATTGATTAAATAAATTGGAAACAACTAACAATTGTCGCCTTTTCTATATTTAATCACATTCGTAAGTTTGTTGTCTACACCCAAATGTCATACCACCACCATAGCACCACTTTTGTCAATTACAATTAATTACATCCTATTTCAGTAATTTGTACACATTTAAGTTATCAATTAATCATTTAATCCAATTATCAATTAACACACACATTATTACAATTAATTTATAATCTCTAACCAATTAAAACTTTTTAATCATTTCAGTTAATTGGAGTTACCTTAAAATAGTTAGCAATTACCTTAAAGGAATACTATCACATTTCATTCCAATTATATTCTTATTATTAAACCATAAATTTTATTTCTTCCAACATTAAATCGCCAAACCTTATTAAATTAACTATTTTTAATTATCAAAAATTATGGGTCTTTACACTCTCCTCCACTCAAAGTTTTTCGTTCTCGAAAAAGGAAAAGCGCAATCAAGAAATAAATATATCTTACTCAAAATATTAAATTTACAAACAATTAATTTACATAATTAAGTAATTTAAATAAAATATATCAAACAATAAACAATTAAATCCTTGCATATTCGATTTAATAAAGTTTGAAAACAATTATATTTTGACAAAAAATATTCTTTGTCCAAAATTCACAAAAAATTCCGATGGAGTCTCCTTTGTACGGAGAGGTCTGAAAGAAATAATAATATCAATAATAAAAATATATATCATATTTTTCAAAATGAAATATCCCAAACTACGGGAAAAATAATATAATATTGCTAGAAAACCATAATCCGAAAACGTACCTATTTGTGGGGCAAACAACGCGTAAATTATGAAACCAAAATAGTAGCAATTGTTTCCATAACCTGTATTTCACTTATATAGTCCAAAGAAGTTAATAATTATATAAAAGAGAAATATTTAAATTATCTCAATTAATAATAAACAAAACATCACAATACATCAATAATCACTTACAAACAAATCGTACAATCATCACATGCAGTCAAAGAAATCAATTATTCATCCATACCAATCAAAACAAATGGTTATTTCGGGTTTAGAAACTTTGAATCATATAAAATGATAAATAAACTACTAAGTATACATACACTCCATAGTCGTAGATAAAACTTTATAGATTATTTATACATCTCTATACAAAATAGAAATATCCTTATCCAACCAATCCATAAGCCAAACAAACAATAATTTCAATGTTATTTAAGTTTGTTTCACATCATTTACTATTATTTTCTCATTCATTAATGCTTATTTTCATTCATTTACATTCATTCTTACTTGCAAAAATTCATTTCTCATTTATTCCTACAATGCCATTTTCTTTCATTTTATTAATTTACATTCATTGCTTAAATAAGTTGTTTCTATTTCAATTATTGGATTAGCTATTATTAGGTAAGTTTCTTTACAATTTAATTCATCATTAATAGATTATTTCTTTTTCACATACATTCTTCCATATATGGTATTAATGAATATTAAATCCATTTTTAAATCATTTCAATGTTGTTTGAAGTTATAATCGTTCCATTAATGTAGTATTCACATTTATTATTTACTTCAGTTATAATTGGCTTTAAAAATTACTTAAGTTTAGAACCATTTACTTAAAGTATTCATGTTCAATTCAATTACTTACCATATCAATTCATTAACTTAAGTTTATAAAGATGTTATGCATCTTAATTCTTTTTATAGAAAGAATTTCATCAGAACATTTTCATTAATTAAGTTTTACTTGTATAATATTCTATTACATATTCATATTATTCATATTAACAATTCAAATTTAATATCACAGTAAGCTATATATGTCTTTTAGGATGCAATAAAATGTTACACAAGTTCCTCTTAGTTATTTAGTTAACAAAATGTTCAATAGTTACCATTTCTTATTTTCATTACCTTTTTATTTACAGTTTACAAAATTTTAATTTCTTATATTTTCATTTATTGCTTAGCATCTAGTTTCAAACTACACATATTAAAAGTTTCCAATTATTAAGATAGCCAAGATTTCATTTCATTATAATAAATGAAATTTCCAATTTGCAAAAAACTTAAGAACTAAGTACCGGGTTCCCTTTTCACTCCATTTAAAATAATATCTACAATAATATCTTTTATATATCCAAATCATATTTAGAAAATTCTAAGATTCATAATCAAAATAAATGCACGGCAAAATTACTATAGCGGTCTTTCCACTTTGAAACTTGAAAATGAATATCCATGATGCGTGCACTCATCGCCGAAATATTTTCCAACGACAGAGAGGGGAATACGAAACTTATTTCCTTTCAAAATTCCTTTAAAACAGTTTTAAATCACCATGAAATATTCATATCAGAAAATACTTCTAAATAAAACTAATATTATATTCCAAAACCTTTTTTTGAAAAGAAATCGTCAAAATCCTGGAATTTAAAATTCTAAAATTTCCAATTTATATTTATTTCATTTACAATCTCATTTTTCAACCAATATTTAAAAATTTCACTACCTTACAAATAAATATATTACAACCAACTATATCATTTATAAAATTATTCTTTTATATACGAAATATATGTCAGGTAAAATTATTTCATTTACCTGTATTTCAAAACCGATATTGTGTCCGTTCGCCCTATTAAGTGTTTAGAAATCCCTGTCGATGTCATAGCGTCCTATGTACAGACCAAAATTTATAAATACAAAACAGAACAAATTAACACAATACAAAACCCTTTTTATAACACTAACAAATGCTTTCTTGTATATGCACTCAGAGACTCATTCTAGGGTATTACTTTCTTATTTCTAATGAGTCAACCCCACAAAGCAAAGGTTATCGCTAAATCAAAGTTCTGATACCAACTGTAACGTCCTGCCTTTTTGGACGGTTTATGTCAAAGATAAACCACACACGTCAGACTCAAACCATTCAGAAGGGCAGATTGTTATGGGATAAATAAGAAAAACAGAGAAAGAAAGAAAAAATACAGAATCTCGTAGCAGAATGACAAAATACAATAATCAAATAAACAGTTCATGAAGCTTTTTACAAATAACACTGATTAAACTTATAATACAGATCAAAGTTACATACAACAAGAATAAATAATAAATAAATGCAGCGGAACAACATGATGCAGTGTAATAAATATAATAAATAATAATAGTACAAAATCTTCGTCTTCATCCTCCATAAAGCAATCTTTGATAAACTGAAAAGCTCAAGCTGACCGAGCGAATTGAAAAGACAAAACACTCGAGTCAGACCTAAATGATCTTATGTAAGTTAAATCAATAGTAAAAAAATATGAGTGTAATGACATCGGAGACGTTTACGGGTTTTGACATCTCCTATTCAGTGTCAACGTGAATACAATAACTTAAGAGATGTTCGGGATTACCATCTCTTAAGGATCCGTTAAACTATCTACTATGTGATACAATACGGCGTTACCCATATCCACCTTAACACATTTTTTTATATTCCCGTAGTCTATACAATACTGTGATTCCTCCGTAAACTGGAGGGCTATTAGAGGGCACTCCATAGGTATGGTATAAAACAAACTCGTAGAAGGCGTGATAGGGCATGTGAATACTGCACGCTAGGAAATGCCAGAGTAGATATACCATTTGCGGATCCGGACTGGTGATAACGCATAGCAGCTGCTACCACCCACCTCGGAACACACTCCCATAACCAAAATCAAGGGTGGCCACCAAATCATCACAAAGTCATAATATGGTATCAAAGAAATGTGTCCGATCTGAGGTGCAACCTCACTTGGCCCGACATGGCTCTTTTTTAGTCACATCTAAGCTGACTCACTGGAGTGAGGGTCACGTAAGTACCTCATACAGAACCATACACCAAACCATCCTACTTCATTTCTGGAATCTCCTCTACGTGCACAACTATTAAAGTGGTTTTCAGTATTGATAGAGAGTATGACAATATCTGATCTCGGTCAATTTAAAAACCAACCACTTATTACACACCGGATGATTCTTTTACATTACCAAAACCATTTTATATTGATATCAAAATATCATATTCAATTCAAACCATATCACTTTCGAAATCATAATTACTTCCAAAATCATATTTACTTAAATATGTTGTTTCACCAAAAAAATATCATTTCAAATCCCAACTTATGTTATAACATTTTTAAACCTTATTCGCTTCAAAATCAAGGCTCTAATTATAAACATTTCAACTCTACTCCATCTGAAGTTAGAAAATTATTTAGATAGTTATAAATAGTTTAGTGAGTTTAACATAGTTTTAAAATAAATATACATTCGTTAAATTGGTTTAAAATAGAAAAAATAAATTTAAAATAGATTAAATTACTTTAAATAAAATTTTAAAATAGTTCAAATGGTTTAAAATAGATTAAATAGGTTTATCATGGATTAATTAGATTTAAAATAGATTAAATGATTTAAAATAGATTAAATAGTTGAAAATAAATTAAAATAGTTTAATATAGTTTAATAAAGTTTAAATGATTTAAAACAGATTAAAATAGTTTAAAATAAATTAAAATAGATTAAGATAGATTAAATAGGTTAATTAGTTTAAAATAGGTTAAATTAGATTAAAATAAATTACATAGTTTAAATTATTAAGTTGGTTTAGGATAGATTAACTTATTTTAATAGTTGAAAATCTAAAAATTAGAATTTAAAAGAACATTTACAGTTTATATTAAGATAATAGATTTGAAATTAACATCAAATTTAACTATTTCAATTTTAGTAGATTTTCAAAATTACAGTTCCAACATTTCAATAACTCAATTTGGATAATTTCGTTTATACCTCAAATTCAACTTTAGAATTCCAATTTAAAATCCTTTAAATAATTACTTAAAACAATTCAATTTATCTCAACCAAATTCTATTTCAATCATCATTTAACTGGATTCAAAGTTTAAAGATTTAAAATCATTAAATTTAACCAATCAGGTGTCCGTATAAAATTCTCTACCCTATGGTCAAGTGATACAGATATTTATCATTTCAATCCGCAAATATTTAGATGTACAGGTATATATCATTCAACCTGCAATCCCAATTTTATTTTAATGAAAATCACCTGGGTTTATCATTTCAATCCATAACGATTTTCCCTCTTCTATATGATCGTTCAGGTATGTATCATTTCAACCCATAAGGAACTTGCAGTGTTATAATAATATAAAATATAACATCCATTCATCCAATATCAACAATCAAACATCCATCACAATCATCATCCAAATCAACCCAAAAACATCAATAGATAACTGATTATTATTATTAATAGGTATTAAATTAACTATTAAATAGAATATTAAATTAAACGATGATTAAATACAACAAAAGTCAGATTTATCTAGCATGACAATTTAAACATACCAAACATCAATCAATTAATTTCTAATCACATCATAAATTTTTTCAACTAACATAAGAAAATTAAGTAGTTTTGAGTGGGTTGAAACACTCAACTTTGATTTCAAATCGATTTGAAATCCAAAATAAAGCCCAAATTTGAACAGTCTCAGAATTCGTCCAAACAAATTTCATAATTTTCGGAATTTCGACGCGATCGCAATGGAGAAAACGGCGTCCAAATCCGAGCTCGTACGTAAAATTTATGATTTAGTTGATATCGATATAATTAACATAATAATTAAAAAAATAATTATAAAATAAACGTTACCCTTCTTCCCTCAGCTATGCACGATTACAGACACGCAAACCCAACTACCATGTGCCCAACCTATGCATGCATGCCACACGAGACGTCGTGCCATCGATTAGAGAACGCCAATGCGTGCACCACCATAGACGCCTAACGACCACAGCATGGCCGACCAAACTGCCACCATTCATGAGAAATAACCCAAAAAAGGCGTGCGACCTTCCAAGCCAGATCTGAGCGAATCCGAGATGCTTCGGTATGAAATAACCGTTGGATTCGTAGAGCTTATCGAGCTCTACAGCTTTGCTTTTGGAAGTTTTTGATTACAATGCACGAATCGGAAGAAATCGAAGCAGAAAGTCAGAGGGATTTCAGCCATTAAATGAAAGGAGGACGACGGCTAGGGTTTCAGGAATAATTTAATGATATTATTTTGTTTAGCGTGTCGTGTATATAGTTAGGTCCGAAAACAGACCGAACTCCAATTTAAGCATGCCGATAGGCTATCGTTTAAAAAGACCTTCTTAACGCAATGGAATAGATTTTGAGGCTCAATTCCATCATTTTCATAGGTTACCGTTAAAGTCGAATTGGTTTGAAATGACAATAACAACCCAAAAAGCCCGTTCCATCTCCGAAACGAAAATGGGTCATTCATATATCAAAATAGATGTTTTGGATAATTTTAAACTCAATGAATAGGTTTCAGATCCTATTCCATTGTACGAAGAAGTTAGCTTTAAAACCAGCTTATTCAAAATTGATTTCAATTGAATTTATTTAATTTAATTTCTATACGTTTCGAACTTGTACGATCAAACGACAAGTCCGATCGCCAACTTGAAACCTTACAATAATTCACTGTTATGGATTCGATGAAACTGGTTTCATCGAAATCCGGGTCAGCGGCCAAAATGGCTATTTTCACGTTAATTAAATAAATTATTATTAAATTGATTATATCACTTTTTAATTCCACTTTTAATAACTAACAAATTTTATCATTTTTGATTACTAGACATTTACAGTAATTTAAAAAAAATTACATATCAATTCATTGTTAATTATTGCACCAATTTCAGTGTTCAATTTCAACTGAAATTAAATCCAACTAAGTATTATTCAATTCTAATAAATTGATTTAATTTGATTTCAATCTTTTTATTCAATCAATCATGACTATATAGACATAGTTAACATTGATTTGTATTTTATAATATTAATATTCTCCAATTTTCATCTTTTACCATATTAATTGCAATATTCCAATATATTGAATTTTTGACGATTTTCACATTAAATAAATTTTTAAATCCCAATAAATTGACTTATCTTAGTTTTAATCTTTTTACTAAGTCAATTATTGCCTCATGAATATAATTGACACTTCTGTACATTTTATTGCATTTATCTTTAATAGTTATCGTCTTAACACACATTAACGTAACGTTTTACTTTTATTTGTAATTGATTAAATAAATAGGTAACAACTAACAATTGTCGCATTTTCCATATTTAATCACATTTGTAAGTTTGTTATCTACACCCAAACGTCATAGCTACTACCACAACTCTACTTTTATCAATTACAATTAATTACATCCTATTTCATTAATATGTACACATTTAAATTATCAATCACTCCTTTATTTCAATTATCAATTAACACACACATTATTACAATTAATTTACAATCTATAACCAATTATAACTTTTTAATCATTTCAATTAATTGGAGTTACCTTAAACTAGTTAGTAATTACCTTAAATGAATACTATTACATTTCGTTCCTATTATATTCTTATTATTAAATCATAAATTTTTATTTCTTCCAACATTAAATCACAAAACCTTATTAAATTAACTATTTTTAGTTATCAAAAATAACGGTCATTACATGTGTTTAACAAATGTTAGATTATTTTGTTATATTGTCTGGTAGACCCCATCAGCGAAAGGTCAATAGTAAGCCAAACAAAACTATAGTGTTCGCACAGATAGTCAATTTATTACCTGATATGTATGTTTCCATAATATTGCTTTACAGTTTTAACCTGTTTTGGTTGTAGGATTATGATTTGCGAAAGATATGTTTTAAAAGGATGTTAGTAAGGGGAAACCCGTTCCGCTAAGCGACATGGTCTCACTTAACATTAAATAACCTAGATGCATAGTATTATTCACACCAGGCTTTATGTCTGACTCAAAGTTTATGTTTCCCTTTAAACTCTCGGGAGCTCAAAATTGATTTGAGTAAGCTGAGGGTTGAGGTTTTAATAGGTTGACGAATAAAGCTTCCGGAGAAGAGCAGGTGGCTGACAGATAGTTATTTAGAGTTTTGTTTTGTTTTCCGTTGTGTTGTATCTAATATAATTACGTCCATGTAGTACTCTGGTCAACCAAAGGGGAATCAGCATATGTCGCTCTTGGCGTATTTATGTAATAATTCGATTTTTTTGAACATGGGAAATGATTATGGGATTATGTAATTTGATTGTGAAACATGTGTTTTGAAAATGTAATATGAAAAGATGTTTTTGAAATATGTATTTTTGTTTCATATTCAAGTGCTTCTGAAATTATGGATACTATTAACATAGCCGTATTTAGTCATTGGAAGTTAATAAAATGGATGACTACAATATCTGTAGCGCTTAGCTTTGGGCCTTTAGATTGGGGATATTACAATTAATTATGTCTGTTTATGTTTGGTCAATTTAATTCCATTCCTTGTAATTAGCTTTATCTTCGGATCGTATTCAAATACATTTTACTACCAATAATTTCTAGAAGAAATTCCTTCATCGTGAAGTTGGTGTTTCTTGAACAATTGATTCTCTTATGCAAAAAAGGTATTCATAAACATTTTAGGAGTTTCCTATGTATATATGTCTAAAATTTATTTTGTTTTAGGTTTATGAATTTATGTTCATAAAATAGATTATCCGATCAACATTGGTCTGTCCTAAACTGCTTTGAAGTGGTCATACAAGATCCATCATGAGTAAATATTGTGTGTAGCCTCTCAATTTACATAACCTATAAATTCCTTGACCTATGATATGTATGGATTGTTTCATCAACCCTTATCTATACTTAACCTTGGGTACATACTTTTAAGTTCTCGACCTTACAAAAAGAAGTTAACTCAACAACGTCTAATTACTCCTTATCGATTCATCATTACGTGTTATAGGAAGATGTGAGTTTTGAGATTGAATCTTTATTCATTTTTAATTACTTTGGAACCATTTTCCTATATATGCACCTATTCGATCAAATCGTTTTTTTCTTATTTATTTTATATGATACATTTTATACTTCCTTTTTATATTCAATGAACTTATCGTTAAGACATTACTTGTGTATCAAATATATATGTTTATTTTATGTTAATTCATATGCGAAATAAATGAAGTATGTGGAATTGTTTTGGTATCACTCTGCTTTTTAACTGTATACATCTTTATGTATCAATCGAAGAGTCCAACAACTCTTATGTCGCTCCCACTAAATCGACGCTTCGTCTTTAATTCCAAAATAATCATAACAAATTATAAATACTTCTGTCCAATTTAGCTAATGCAACAAATACCAATATTCTAGTAAATTTCTTTCATAAAAAATATTAAAAAATTTCAAAGTAAAATAAAACTATACTCACTTTTAGTCAATATTGAAAATAATCATTATTTCATAAATAATATTTGATATAATTGTGAAGACAATTTTTAGTATCTTAATGCATTCACTCATAAGTATTTTATTGCATTTACCTATTATTTCTTCCAATACTGTAATAGCATATGAAATACGAAGCTCCATTTACCTATTATGGAAGATTGATAACTAGTTTACAATCGAGAGTTTTCAATCAAATATCCTAAAATCATAAAAAATGATTTTATACAAAGTAATTTTCTATATAAGAAACAAAATTGGAGAAAAAAGTACATTTCTCATTCCATATTAAGTATCTAATAACGTTTTTACAATTCTCATTTCCTGCATGAAGCAGACTATTCACTCTCTTTATCTGAATCCTGCCAATTTTACATCCACTCTTTCACATTCACTTTCCTTTTCTAAATTGTCGAACCATTAAAAAGGAAATCCTTATTGTAACCAATCATATTGAATTCACGATTGTACTTTGTATTTTATTTGCTAATTTCAAATGAACTAATTTCATTAAAATTTCATACATTACGAACTATGACCATCAATCGTAAAACATTTATATGTGATTGAATATGGACCAAACATCCATAATCATGTATTGTTTTAGAGTTCAAAGCTCATAAAAGACAATAATCGGCTTTGTATAAATAAACAATTAAGCAGTCGTAACCGAATATTTTTGTGGTTGTACAAATTGGCTCTTTCATGGTTCTTGAAGCGATATCATGCCAAAGAATTTAATGGTAAGTATATCTTATATTTCTTCTTCAATCTTTAATTTAGTTCATTTTTATATCTCAACTGATAAATATTTTATCAATTTTATCAGTTGCACAAATTTATCAATGTAGATTGTAATGACATGGAATTATGAACGTTTTATCTTTAAACACCAGGATTATTTAAGTATTTAAATCGTGGATGTGATAAAAAATGATTTTGAAAGCTTATTTAAATTCTTTTTAAATAATAAATAGTGATGGCAAATATTTTAATTTAGAATTAAAAAGATTAAGCTGGTTTTAATAATTATTATTTCAAATTAGTGAGTGAAATTGTCATCTCGGGGAACTATTTTGGATTTTAATAAAACTAGTATCGTTGGATCTGGAATAATGAGTTGTGATACTTCGACGAGTTTCGTGATGATCGGACGTGTTGCATGGTCATGTGATCTCGAAACACATAGCGATTTAATTAAATGAACTAAAATATATTATTTATTTTCCTATAAATGAACCCCCCCCCCCCCCACATCTTATACCCTTTTCATTATCTCCTCTCTCCCTCCTTTCTTTTTATGTAATAAAAATAAGTAGCCATGTTTTTAATTCAATTGTTTTCGGAGTTTTAGATCGCGAAATCGGACATCGTTGGATTTGTCGGCTTCTGTGGGTGAGAGCATTATTTTTGAATGTTTAATGGTTAGTGCGGTCAAGTTTGGATGAGCTAGGCTATGTACAGTCTGAATAGAAACACGACATGTGTTGGCCATGGGTTAGGGCATAGTGGTCGCAATTAGTAAGGGGTGGTCGAGTTGGTCTTCGATGTGATCGGCACAAAGCTCATTTGAAGAGAGGCTCGTTGGTGTAGTCGGTTTAACATTTCGTCGAGCGAGGTAGCGAGGATGTGTGGGAATGTGCACGACCAGATGTGACAGTGCTCTTCTAGGACAAATGATAAGGAAATCTGTCCGTTTAAATAGTGTGGAAGCGATTTAAGCTCTCATGTATTCTTCGTTTAGTTTCCATAAAATCGGAGTTAAGTATACCAAAAATTGATCGATTGTATTTGGAGCGCCCAGTAAGCGAAGGAGTGTACTTATATAAGATGACTTGAAACCATAACCAGTCCAAAACCATATGCTTGTTCTATGCTTTCCAAGAGGTTTGTCTTTGGTTCAAGATGCTGTAATTTATGTGGAGATTTGAGATCTGTTGAGATGCTCAAACACACATAGTCATTCGTAATCTATTCAAGATATGGGAATCCATGTGTGATTCCCAGATCCGTTGAGATATGGGAAACAATGTATGGTTCCAAATCTATTCGAATTAGGGACTCCTATGTTGAGATCTGTTCGAGTTGTAGCTCATGTGTTGGGATGTTGAACGTGACTTCACCATCGGTATTGACAGAAGCTAGAGATAAAAGGAAAAGCCTATAAGGTTTAGCTAACATAAAGGGTGCAGGCACTCCATTCTACTGTTACTTATGGATACGCATACCGAGTGATGTGACCTGATGCCACGTGTTCGGGCATGGACCAGCTATGTTTTTCCTATTGTATATTTATCTAGAGATGTACGATCCTTGGAAGGCTATCTCTGATCCTTATGCAGGAGGATCGTTCTTGAAGTACTAAGAGCACCTCCATGGAATCCTATACAATTAGCAAACACGTCTTGACTATTGCGATTGTATACCTATGTTGTGATCTACACTCACATGTATCATAGCTACTTCATTATCTATATTTCACACCCTAAATAATATTATAGTATCACTATAATTTCTAATAGAAATGGGTTTTGTTGTTGTAAGATAAAAAACCCGTCCATGTTTATTTGCGGCATGTTCTTACGATATACCTTTGTTTTTGAAGGGTTTTATAAATATAGTAATCTATGATTTGAGTTTCTCACTTTGGTTTACCAAAATGATCCAAATGCTATTTTCTTATAATGCTTGGATCAGCTTGTGTATATTTCCAAATTTAGATGTGGTTCGTTGGAGAACTTAGAGAGGAGCTAGATGTTATCCTATTGCATTTATCGTCCACTGCATTAGTTGTCTTATATTTATCAACATTTGTTAGGACAGATTGTTATAACTGTTCAGGCTGATGATATGTTAGTTTACTCTAATTGATGTATGTGTATTATATTTTCTTTTTGATAATGACCTTTTGAGATATTACATATTATCATTTTGCATGTAAGATTCTGATGCTGTGTCATTCTTTCTTGTTCTGTTTCTTTTTCATTTTCTTTTACCCTAACATTCTGTCTTTTTGGTACTTGTGCTCGATACGTGATTACCGTACATGTATTAGTGTCGACATTCACGTTACATGTGGAATCAGAACTAATGATTAGGTGAGAACCTTAGCTTTGGTAGGTATAACTCATACAAAGATAGGGTAATGGAATGCGTTATTATGAATTGAGTGTATTCTATATATGAGAGTGTGTATTTGTTATTGTTATATAAAGATGTTTTGTATTGTGTTGATTGGTCTGTTGAGTGGATTATAGATTCTGGTTGATATGTGTTGCTAATGTTATTGATAGAGACCTTTAAGCACTTAAACAAGACAAACTGACACATCATTATTTTTGAAAATTGGTAAATTAAATAATTTTTTCTAGGATTATATTTTAGATATAAAAGAATAATTTTCAAAAATCGATATAGTTATTTATGATGCGAGTATTTGTTAGGAAATAATAATATTCAGTCATTACCATTTATTATTTGATTAGATGTGCTCGACCAGTTTATGAGCATTTTTACCTTTTCACTGCATGGGTAGGGTAGATAATAACTTATGCGAACATTAAATTGAATAGCTTGTGCATTAAATTTCATAGTTTGACTATATGGTGCTCGATAATAGTGTTGGGTTAAATTTAATTTTAATAAAAGCTAATTATTATAGTCTTAATTAAAAGTAAGACAGTTTGAAAACAAACACTTGTTTGATAGTTTTTATAAGAAAGTGAATTTATATAGGTATAATTTATAAAGTTTAGTTTATAAATCAAAAGGATTTAAACTAAGAATTTGAGAATTTAAATCCCGACATTTTGAAATTAGTTTTCCAAGGTTTTGGAAAATAATAATAGTATTATTTGAAAGTAAATATTTAGGAAATCGGTTTACGAAATTGATATCATAATAATTAGTAATATTTATGAAGTATTTGATACTGTTTTAGGAATGATTTTGGTTGAGTCTGAAAGGCATGAGTTAAAAGTACTGAACTTAGTTATATCATTGAAAAATAATATCGGTGATGACTGTAGCATCATCGACATTTATTTTTGAATTTCTTAGTGGGGATGCTACCGTGATAGTTTTGCTTCAAAGTTGTTCTGGAAAAACAGATTGTGATTAAAATTCCAGAAGCATGATTAATATACAAAAGTTATCAGTATATTATTTCAGAATGACTTGAAATGAAAACCTGATGTTTATTTTTGAAATTTTCTGTTAAGTTATATTATGGACTAATGTATTCTATGCATTAGGTTAAGTTTGGTTATGCATCTTGTTTGAGCTGTTGATTAGTAGTTTCCAATTATTGGAATAAAATGGAGTTTCAACGATTTTGTGCAGTCGGAAACTTCTGAAATGATATAAAAATCGTAGCTAATTGTTTATAAACATTAAGTTCTATATAATGCTTGAATTGAAATGGTAGTAAGTAAAAGCAATTTTTAGTGTGTTGAATATACCTATGAAATAAAATAAATTTAATGCTTTTCTATGTACACTTTGGATGTAGTGGAGTATTATCCGAATAAGAACTTAAGTCTTAAAATATTAGTAAACTTAAGTAGAATTTTAAGAAATAATTCATAAATGATTTTAATATTAAATGAGGAGTACTATGTGGAAAATCAACGTGGTTTAAAATAAAAAGAAATAGGTGTAATTAAAGAAACCAATTGAATACAGTATGTAAGTTGTACGTAGATCATTTTATTTTCTTGAAAGTTCTTGATCTAGGATTCGAGTACATGATTTCGAGATGATACACATCGGTCCGAGTTAGGATTTTTCACTCGATTCTTGACGATGAATACTTGAAATGGATTTTGATACGATCCTGAAGTTTTCTATCATAGTATATGGTTATGTAAGGAAAACGGAGGTTGCTAATTAAGGAACCTGATCGGAGTCTGCACTAGAGAGGTCAAGTGATCTATATTGGTTCGAGAGTGAAATCTATGTGATTGAGCTAGAGATCGACTTTGGCATTGTGTACGAATGGTATATATGAATCATACTGGCTTTAATAATATCTATATACACTGTGTTTGTTGGCTTGTGGAGGGTTTAGAGAATGACTCTCCGAAATTCTTGGGGTAACATGAGTGATCGACTAAGTAATACCTGAGCTATTGAGCATAAGGTAACGCTTAGCGAATTGATTTTCATGTTAGTACCTAGGCATTAGTTTTGATGACAACAACCATATAACATGATACAAAATATAGATATTAATGTTTTTATCAAGTTATATATAGTATATAGTGTAGGATATTAGATAGGTGGTGATTTAGAAGGCTGTACATTATCAAGAGAAGATTCAAGAGGCTGATATAGAGATTCAAGAGTTAGAGATTGAAAACCGATGGGTTTCAAAGATTCAAGATATAAAGATAAGTTATAGAGTCATAGATTATTTTGTTAAAACCATGGTGGACTTCTTTGATCTCTCTTCCATTTTTCATAATTTTTTTAAACATATTCTCTGATTTTAATTGATTTTCAAGTGTCCTAGTTTTCAAAATTGATTTTTAAAGAATCCCTATTTTCAAAATGATTTTTCAAACATCTTTTCAAAAAAAATTTCAAATGATTCTTAACCTTTTAGTTACAAGATTATTATATTTTGAGTAATCAAGTTTTCAATTATTTTATTTTAAATATACTTTTAATCTACTAAACTTTGATATATTTTTATTTTATGTTTTTTAAATGCTTATAGTATTTAAAAGTATATTTTACCATGTATTAAACTTTGTTTTTAAATATAAGTTAAGTTATACTTTATACATATATATACTTTCAAAAGAAATTCATATTTAAACAATTTATATTTTAAAATATTTTAAAATAATTTTGTATTTTTAAGATTTATTGTGATTAAAATGTGTATAAAATATGTTTAAATGATTTTAAAAGGTATCAAATATTTTACAAAAACTTAATATTTTCAAAACAATTTTTGTTTAATGGTTTTCAAAGTTACAAAGGATACATATCTGTGATGACCCGGAATTCTAGGCAATATCAATTTAATAATCAGAATTAAAAATTAAATTGATTTGATAATCTTTGTTAATAAGATTGAAATTAATTTAATAATCCAATTAAATAAATATTTAATTGATAGATTTATCTTTTAAAAGCTAATAAATTATTCTCTATTTATAATGTATATTGAAAATGTATATATTGTAAATAGATAAGTCTTGTTTTAAATTTAATAAATAAATAAATCTTGTTTTCTAACATGTGATGCCCCACCTATATACCCACGCTAGCCAAGAACACTACGGTGTAGTGCTGTCAACTAGCACGGAGAATAAGGCTGTTGAGGAGCGACCATCCGTGTAATTGCCTTGTGCGAGCACCGATATGTCAGATAGTAAAAATGTGCATTTCATTTCAGGAGGGAATCTGACATGCCGATGCAAACTCAAAGCTACTACACAGTGGCTATAATAGTCTAGGACAAAAATATAAAATAATAACACAGATAATATAAATGCGGAACACAGATGAAACAGAAAATCTCATATATATATATAATAACTGATGTCAGTTATAATACATTTACACGGTACATGTGATACAACTACAACAGTCGACTCAGGAAGTTACATATACAAGTACATTAACGTATATAATATACATGAATACATATCTTCCTATACAATTATACAGACTACGACAAATATCGACGACTACTCTAAAAGATATGAAAGAACTTCATAGCTCTAGCAGTGCATCCCAAAGCAGAATATCTACAACCTGAAATAACTCGGGTCTGACCCGAGTATTACATTCAAAAGAAAATAATACCCGGGTCAGTCTAATTCAAACTCAGTTATTAATGCACAGAAGCAATAATAATTAAATAACGAATAGATGACAGTCACAGAAATAAATTTACCTATACGATTCTTAAATAAGAAATCAGATAACGGTAAATATAACGCAAACCAATTCAAACAATTGGAACCATCAATTAAAGGTCAACACGAGTAGGGTTGCAGTATATGCAAGCGTGTACTGCCACGCCACTACAACATATGGAATACGAAATAGTTCCATAAATCAAAAGCAAAAGAAATAACAATAAAACCAATACCGTGTGGCTGCAGTTCACGCTTGCGTGCACTGCCTTGCCACAACAGTGACGATGTACCCAATGAATACCGTGTGGCTGCAGTTCACGCTTGCGTGCACTGCCTTGCCACTACAGTGATAATGTACACAACCAGGCACAAGGTCAAACCCAAATAAATTACGGTTCAACTCAGGGGCAACATGAGTGTACAAGGTCAAATAATCAAATATACAACAGAGCTCCATGCAACAATACTTTTGAATGGAGGCAGTGTAACAACACAAAACAAAGAAGATGGTCAACACTTATGAATACATCTACAACAACAATGAATGCAGACTGACCAGAAAGAAGCCCAACTAAGTACACATGAACCAGATATGAAACGACAATTTTGACAAAACAGTTTCACGAATGCAAAGGTCAGAAAAATAAGCAATGCACTAAGCAAATGAAGCAACGTACATATATATGTACACATAACTGCACAATGAATTAGAGTGGACAGGGATAGCAACTGCAAAAATCAAGTCAGATGCACAAAGGCAGATGATACAAACTACATGAAGGCAGTAGAATGAAGGTGAGGGCACCAAAATTATGGCACCACAGCACACAAACAAAAGAAGACAGTCAAAACAATGCTCAGGTAACCCAAAGCAGTGAACAACACTGTCCCAAACTCAAAAACCCAATGCAATACATCACAGTCCAATATTATATGGACTGTGGAAAATATGACACCAAGCTCAAGAAATGCAACTGAATTAATTGCCACAAATCAATGCCAACAATATGAACTGGGCAGTGCAGCAAGGGTAAAACAGAGCAAGGCCCAGCGAATAACAGATATACAAGATCAAGTGACAACATAGGGCAGTACAACTAAATGAAACAGGTCAGGCATATATAGATATTCAGTGACAAAGTGGATCAAACGAATACAAAATGAAGTAGTGCAAGCAAGGCACAAAGGTCAATAGAAATGAACACCGGATACATGGATGCAGCAAAGTCAAGTCAAGCCGTGGGTTATCAACCAAATGATACAAATGCATCAGCAAACACTAAATGAATTTGGACAGTAAAAGAAGTGCAGTCCAGAGCTGCATAGGGTCGAAGAACAAAAGCAGTTTAAGCATGTACATATGTATGTATATATATACATAGACATAGGCATCAAATTCAGTGATGGCATCAAAATCAATGGACTAAAAGCAAATATGAGCTAAGTGAATATATGAAACAATTTAAGAATGCACACGGTTCAGGTCATCAAGTGCAAGTGAAAGTGCAGTTCACACAACCCAAGGAGGCCGAAGCCAAAATACCATCATAAAATTTGCAAAAAAAACAGAGGTAGCAGGTTGGGATGCTCACAGTTATAAAGAGGAACAAGAAGGCATGGACTAGTGACAAATCAAGGCTCAAACATGCACAATATCAAAGAAATAAAGTAGCAGACCAATGCAAGACAGTGGTCTAAAAATATCAAAGTGTATAGGTCAGGGAAGAACCCAGACCACATGAATTAAGTGTGCAATTGACTTGAATGTCACAAATCGCAACAAACATAATGGATGCAACTGATGAATGGTGCAAGGGACAGCACACATAAAGTTCAAGTATAACAATAATGCTCAAGTTCTCAACCAAAGACAGTAACGGCCGAAGTTATGGAAAATTTTATCAACATCGAGCAAAGATCAAATCGAAGCCGAAGACCACGAAAACAAACGAGCAAACAAATTTGAATAGTTCGAATAAGATGTGAGTAACATAAATTACTCACCTATGCATTGGAAGTGAAGACGGCTCGACTTATTTTTGAAGTAGCCGTACGAATTGGGGGATCGATTGCCGAAGCCCTAGCTGCTGAAGACGTGCGAAGGCTCCATGCTCCATCGAAGTTGAACTCGATCGAGTGGAAGACGACGATTGCCGAAGCCCTAAATTTCGAAAGGGGGACGAACGGCAGCCATTATCTCGTTTTGATTAGGGTTTTAAAAAAAATGAAAATGAGAAAGGGGGTCGGGTCGAACGAAAATGAAGATGGAGGAAAGGGGGTTTATTGGGCCGGTGTGAATAATTATCACGGCAGCAAAGAAAAGTGGGTCAAATAATTTTTAAAGCCCTTTAATTTTACTAAAAATTTGTAAAAGAATTTTAAATTCAAATTTAAAAACTTCAAATGGCAATTTGCAACAATATTAATCGTCTAGATATCGATTATTAATTGATGCGAAAAAACCGGGTTGTTACAGACTCCCCTCCTTAAAGAAATTGCGTCCTCGCAATCTTAAGGAATAAATGGACAAAAGGTAACAACCATAAAAACATATCATCATAAAATGACGAAATTTGAAAATAAGAAGTTCACCATATAGAGCATGAAAGAGAAAACCTGAACGTGTTTGCTCGATGAATTCTCTGGATTCCAAAGTGAAATCCATAGGACTTGAGAACACCGAACTTTCACGAGAAGAACATCTTTATTTCGAAGGTGCAGAATCCCCGAAACATTGATGTGAATAGAATGTTGCTCAAAGTCAAATCTGGTGAAACTTCAATTTCTTCAATAATACCGGGCTCAAGAATAAAATCAGAATCCCTAAGGCATTTCCGTAGAAGGAAGACGCGTGAAACACGTCATGAATAAAAGAAAATTGAGCCGGTAATAAGAGGCGATAAGCCAAGAAACCAATACGTTCAGTGATAGGAAATGGCCCAATATATCGAGGCACTAACTTTCCCAACCGACTGAAACGCACAACACCTATCATAGGTGAGACACGAATAATTTGGAACAACAGCGTAGTACAAAAACGATACGCCAGATGAATCAAAGCTTCATTAATTCGGAACGCCGACGTAGTACAAAAACGGTACGTCCAATGAACCGATCAACATAAAAGAACATCATACGCTAGTCCATAAAGGAAATGAGACGAAGCTCAATAAAATGAAATACATCAAAACGTCCGATGAACTTGGTAAAAAGATGATTCCATTCGGACATCATCAAAGAAACAACCACTTGTTGCCTACGACAAGTGCATCGGTAACAAGATTTTCCCTTTCCGGGGGTGTACAGAATATCAAGATCATAAGATACAAGGAACTCGAGTCAACGTGATTGACGTAAATTATGTTCCTTATGAGAAAATAAATATTCCCAAGATTCATGATCAGGGTAGAGAACAAATTTCTCACCCAAAAATAATGATGCCAAATTTTTAAGAGCGAAATCAATAGCCACGAGCACTAGATCATGAGTGGCATATCTAGTCTCAATAGGCATTAATGATTTAGAAACACAAGAGACATCACGTTCTCTTATGCAAGAGAATGGCATGCAAACCAATACGATTAGCATTGGTACAAACGATAAAGTCTTGGTTCCCTCGGGAATCACAAGAATAGAAGTATCGGAAAAGAGTTGTTTTAAATAATATTCTTTCCCGAAAAGCTAAAACTTTCGAAATTTACAATTTACTTTATGTAATTATCTTTTCAGACAAATTTACATTTTAAAATTCAATTTACTGTGTCTGATTGTCTCATCAAAGCGTCTAGGAGATTCCTATCGATCACGTTGATCAAGCGCATCGACCAGAATTCTTAAAGCACTCAATGTGCAATACAATCACAAAATATTCCATTAACAAGTCCGGAATTAACCGAAATAGCAAACGCACATGTCCCATAACCACGAGTTTTACTAAATCGTTTAATCCACTTCATCGTTTCCTTGAAAGTGCAAAATTGTGTATTTTAAAAATAACATTTCACATTCTCGAACGGACAAGTCCGGAATTAAACGAATCAGTAAAAGAAAGGGGTCATAGTCCTCGATTTTGCTGAAACGTTTAAATCTCTTCCTCATTCTTTTGAAAGCGTAAACTGTAAAAATTTTGAAAACAATTTTTATTTTGAAACAACTTTTAAAACACGTGACTAAAACAGCGACATCAGTAGCAACTTCGATAAGTGGATTTTCATTCATCAAAAATATCACAAGAATCTTCTCAAAGATAGAAAGGGGTATCATACCCTAAACTTGTATTCATAACAAGTCAATAACACACGAATTCACCAATGCACAAAAATTGATAAAACTTATCAATAGAAATCACGAAAATTGGTGAAGCACAAATTCTAGAAATCTACACAAGAAATCCAGAAATCACAAGATGAGAGTATGAAAACTCGAATGGGAGTATGAAAACTCGAATGAGAGTATGAAAACTCGAACGCGAGTATGAAAACTCAAATGGGAGTATGAAAACTCACCTACACGCGAGCATGAAAACTCATCAGCACATGTAACGCAAAGCAAGAACGGGAGCATGAAAACTCACCTACACGCGGGCATGAAAACTCATCAGCACATGTAACGCAAAGCGAGAACGGGAGCATGAAAACTCACCTACACGCGAGCATGAAAACTCATCAACACGTGCAACGCAAAGGGAGAATGGGAGCACGAAAACTCACCTACATGCGAGCATGAAAATTCATCAGCACGTGCAACGCATAACGAGAACGGGAGCACGAAAACTCACCTACATGCGAGCATGAAAACTCACCAACACGTGTAATGCAAAGCGAGAACGGGAGCATGGAAACTCACCTACACGTGAGCATGAAAACTCATCAGCACATGTAACGCAAAGCGAGAACGGGAGCACGAAAACTCACCCACATGCGAGCATGAAAACTCACCAACACGTGCAATGCAAAGCGAGAACGGGAGCACGAAAACTCACCTACATGCGAGCATGAAAATTCATCAGCACGTGCAACGCATAACGAGACGCTATCTCATGGTTGCAAGCCATTAATTTTGACACACGGATGGCCCGAAGACCATGGGGCGCTACCCCACATGTGTGAGTCGGAATCACACAGATTGAGGTCTAGACTAACCAAAATTCAAAAAGGTATGTGTGAACGGAATCACACAAATGGTGTCTAGGCTAACCGAAAAAGTATGGGTGAATGGAATCACACAAGTGGTGTCTAGCCTAACCAAAATTCAAAAAGGTATGTGTGAACGGAATCACACAAATGGTGTCTAGGCTAACGGAAAAAGTATGGGTGAATGGAATCACACAAGTGGTGTCTAGCCTAACCAAAATTCAAAAAGGTATGTGTGAACGGAATCACACAAATGGTGTCTGTTGAGTCACAGCTTCTATGAAGATTTTGATTGCTGACAACAATATTAAAGCGATCGACAAATCAAGACCTACATATGGTACTCTAGATTATAGGTTGATTATTTGATGTTATAATAGTAATAAAATTTTCAAAATCTATCCTCAAATAATCATGCACAAAATATAATATATATATATACACATTTATATAGGTTGTGCACTTTATTGTGCAATTTAACAGAGACCGGTCGACCGGTCCAAATATAGGCGGTCGACCGTTCCTGTTGGATGTGCACAATAAACGTGCACACATGCACATAACGACTATATTTTAAAAAAAACCTGTCTACCGGTTAGTTTTTGACCTGTCGACCGTTTTTAAACAGAGAGCAACTTCTTCCAAAAGACACATCTTTCTTCAATGGTTGCGTCTCTTCTTCTTCATCAATGATCATAACTTTTGACTGCAACTTTTCACCAAGGGTTATAACTATTTTCTCTCTATAAATACACATCAATATCATTGATTAAAACAACAAGTTTTATTAAGATTATATATGCTCTCTATCTATTCTCTGAATTCACTTGCATTCAAAAAGCTCTAAACTACTTTCATTCCTTATTGAATCATTGACACTATCTCATATATTTTGATTCAATAAGCAATATAAATTCCATAATCTTCACAGACATCATTCACAATTTGAGGATAAGATTATAGGAAGAGTGTACTACAAGTGACAAATCCGTGTTTACAAGAGCACAAGTTGTCAACAACAATTGTAATTGTTTTTGTTGAAGTCCTCGGTATTGTAAGAGGCAAGTGTTGAAGTCCTCAGTGTTGTAGAGGCGTGAAATCCCGTTCGGCTGTTCGGGTAATTGTAAACCTGTTCCTCCGGGTGAAGCGAGGTTGTAATTAGTGAAAATCCAGATAGTAGTCTGGGACTGGACGTAGGACGGTGCTCCGAACCAGTATAAAAATCTCTGGTGTGATTTTTCTATTTTCTATTTACAATGCTATTATCATCTATTTCTGCATTTGTATTGTAATCCATATTACACGATCCGTGTATACTATATTAGCACATATAATTGTATACACACCGCACTTTCATTTGGTATCAGAGCACGGTCATCATATAACCGTAACACAGTTATTTGATATATTCTTGTAATATGGCAAATAACGCAAGTACTAGCACTCAAAACACCACTTACACAGAAGGGCAATCGACACAAAGACCTCCATTTTTCAATGGTCTTAACTACAGTTATTGGGCAACACGTATGTCATTCTTTATGCAATCAAGTAGCTATGATGCTTGGAATGCTACTCAAAGAGAAATAGTAAATCCAACAACTGATTATTCAGAATGGACTGTGGCTGAGAAAACGGCAGCAGCCGTAAATGCAAGAGCAATAAATATGTTGTTCTGTGCATTAGACCAAAATGAATATAACCGTGTTAGTATCTGCACTACTGCATATCAAATTTGGCAAACGCTAAAAATCACTCATGAAGGTACTAACAAGGTTAAACAAGCCAAAATAGCCATGCTGAAAAGTCAATTTCAAAATTTCAAAATGAAACCAAATGAAACAATCAATGACATGTATTCACGGTTTCAAACTATTCACCATGCACTTATTGGGTTAGGACAAAAGTATTCTGATTTTGATGTTGTTTCAACAGTCCTACATTCTCTGACTAATGAATGGGAAGGAAAAGTATTAGCAATTGAAGAAGCTAATGATCTTTCCGTCATGAAGCCAGATGAATTGATAGGAAATTTAATGTCCTATGAAGCAAATTTGCAGGCTAGAAAAGAACAGAAAGAAGAAAAGAAAAATGTAGCATTTCATGTTGAGAAAGATGAAAATGAATCAGATTCTGAAGATGAAGATTTGGCGTTCATTGCTAAAGGTTTCAAAAAATTCCTAAAATATCGAAAAGCCAGTCGCTACAATAAAAGGAAACCTGGATCAAATAAACCATCTTCATCTGCTATAGAATGTTTTAACTGTCATAAAAAGGGACACATGCAGAAGGATTGTCCAGAACAAAATAAAAAGTCAGAAAATGACAAATTCAAATATAAGAAGGACAAATCAAAGAAACGAGCCTTCTCAGTAACATGGGATGATTCAGAGTCATCTTCATCAGAAAGTGAAAGTGATTCGGAGAATGAACAAGCTAATGTTTGCTTTATGGCAACAGAAGATGAGGTACAAATTCCTACATTTGATGAATTACTTGATATTAATGCTGAATTGATAGTCAAATATAAAGACTTAAAACGTCAATTAAAAATAGTCAAAGCAGATTTAAGTAGAGCAGAGTTTGATCGAGATATGTTAAAAGATGAGAAGAAAATATTAGAAGAAGAACTTGAAAATATTCAAGAATCATCATCTAATGTTGACTCTCAAATATCTCTTTTGAGTCAAGAAATAGAAGCTCAAAAAGAGAAAAATAATGCTCTCACTACTGAAAATCATGAACTTAAGGCAAAAGTCAAAATTCTAGACCTAGAAAAAGCTAGTTTACAAACAAAGTTTGATGACATTACTCAAAATGTTTCTAACTTTAACAAAGGTCGAGAAAATTTGACTAAAATCATTGAAAGTTCACAATCTATTTCAGATAAACAAGGTTTGGGATATAACAAACATGAAACTAAGAAACATCTTAGAAATAAAAGGAAGAAGAAAGTACAAAAAACTGAAACTAAGAAAAATCTTAGTTTATTATATTTCAAACCAAAACCAGTTGTGAAATTTCAAAAGAGAGATGTCAAGACTATCAAAATATGGGTTCCTAAAACAAATAATAATTTGATTAGGAACAAATACATTCAGCAATTCATGAATAATGTACATTTTAATAACAATTATATATATAAAGGGGATACCGGACCCAAATGGGTTTGGACTCCTAAGACCTAACTCTTAGGACCCTATAAAAAGTGGGTACCATGAACTTAATTCTATGTTTGCAGGTCCCACTGAAGAAAAGAGGAAAGTGGATATTGGACAGTGGTTGCTCAAAGCATATGACGGGAGACAAGAGCTTACTAACAAATATTAAATACTCAGATGGTGGCTCAGTCACTTTTGGAGACAATTCAAAAGGTTATATCATCGGCAAAGGCGATGTGAGCAATTGTGGTACATCTAACTTACCTCTTATTACTAATGTCATGCTAGTTAGAAATTTAAAACACAATTTACTTAGTATTAGTCAGTTATGTGACAAGGGTTTTATAATTTCCTTTTCAAATAATAAGTGTAGTATTTTAGATAAAGACCATAATTTGGTTTTTGAAGGTTATAGAGACAGAAATATATATATTCTAAATATGAATATTAATCATAATTCAGATATGTGTCTTATGGCTAATGACAATGATCCATGGCTATGGCACAAACGTTTCTGTCATATAAACTTCAGAACTATTGACAAGCTAGCCAAAAACAATCTAGTTAGAGGACTACCCAAAATGAGTTTTAAAGTTAACAACATTTGTGATGCATGTCAATTAGGAAAATTGACCAAATCATCGTTTAAATCCAAGAAAGTCATATCAACATTACAACCGCTTGAGTTACTGCACATGGATTTATTTGGACCTACTAGAGTTCAATCAATAAATCACAGTCAATATGTGCTTGTAATTGTTGATGATTTCTCTCGTTATACATGGACAATTTTCTTAAAAAATAAAAGTGATACTTTCGATCATTTCAAATCTTTCGTCAAAAGAATTCAAAAATCAAAAGGGATTAAAGTTAAAAATATAAGAAGTGATCATGGCGGAGAGTTTGAAAATAATGAATTTGAACATTTTTGTACAAAGAAAGGTATATATCATAATTTTTCGTTTCCCAGAACTCCACAACAGAACGGAGTAGTAGAACGAAAGAACCGAACTTTACAAGAATGTGCAAGAACATTATTAAATGGAACCACCTTACCAAAACACTTCTGGGCAGAAGCTGTTGCAACTGCCTGTTATGTTTTAAATCGTGTGTCCATAAGACCTCTTACCAAGAATACTCCTTATGAATTGTTTAACAAAAGAAAGCCCAAAATCTCATACTTCAAAGTTTTTGGTTCTAAGTGCTTTATTTTAAATACGAAAGACCAGCTTGGAAAATTCGATCCAAAAGCCGATGAAGGAATATTTGTCGGTTATTTGGAACGAAGTAAGGCCTATCGGATATTTAATAAACGAACCAAAACTATTGAAGAATCACTTCATGTCTCTTTTGATGAAATTTATCAGCATCCTCACACAATATCAGATGATGACGAATCAATAGTCATTGATAATCAAATCATCTCAAATACTGATTCTGACTCAGAAATAATTATTGAGAATACTCCTCAAATATGTGAATTGCAATCACCACCAAGAATATTAAGAGACCATCCGGCCCAAAATATAATAGGTGAAATAACATCACATGTCAGAACAAGGAGTCAACTCAATCAAATGGGTCATGTCGCTTTTCTCTCAAATATCGAACCCAAGAGAAGCTGCTATAGATGATTACTGGATCATTGCCATGCAGGAAGAACTAAATCAGTTTGAGCGCAATGACGTTTGGGAACTTGTTCCGAGACCAACTGATCAGTCAGTAATTGGTACTAAATGGGTCTATAAAAATAAGGCTGACGAACAAGGAAATATCACCAAAAATAAAGCAAGATTAGTAGCACAAGGATACAATCAGGAAGAAGGTATCGATTATGAAGAAACTTTTGCACCAGTTGCTCGACTAGAAGCTATTAGAATTCTATTATCTTTTGCTTGTTATCATAATTTCAAACTTTATCAGATGGATGTCAAAAGTGCTTTTCTCAATGGATTTATCAAAAAGAATGTCTATGTCGAACAACCACCTTTACTCGTACATGAAAAATATCCTGACCATGTGTTCAAACTTAAGAAAGCTCTGTATGGTTTAAAACAAGCACCTCGTGCTTGGTATGAACGATTACGTAGCTATCTTATTAATTCAGGATTTGAAATAGGCAAAGTCGATCAAACTTTGTTTATTAAACATTCTCGAAAAGATATTCTGGTTATCCAAATATATGTAGACGATATCATCTTTGGTTCAACAAACGATAAACTCTGCAAGGAATTTGCAAGTATTATGACCAAAGAATTCGAAATGTCTCATATGGGAGAACTATCTTATTTTCTTGGACTTCAAATCAAACAACTTTCAAACGGTATTTTTATCAATCAAGAAAAATACTGTGAAAATCTTATCAAACGCTTCGGATTACAAAATACATCTGGTAAACCAACTCCTATGAGTACAACTACACATCTTGAAAAAGATGAAAGTGGTAAGAATGTTGACCAGAAATTATATCGAAGCATGATTGGTTCTCTTCTTTATCTTACAGCTAGTCGTCCAGATATATTAATGAGTGTTTGTTTATGTGCTCGTTTTCAAGCCGATCCAAAGGAATCACATTTACGAGCAGTGAAACGTATAATTCGTTATCTTAATAATACCAAAGATTTTGGTCTTTTCTATCCAAAAGAATGTCCATTTGAATTAGTATCATATAGTGATGCTGATTTTGGTGGCTCACGGACGGATAGAAAAAGTACAAGTGGTACGTGCCATTTTATTGGAAAATCACTTGTCTCTTGGTTTAGTAAGAAACAGAATTGTGTTTCACTATCAACATGTGAAGCTGAATATATATCAGCGGCTCTCGCTTGTACTCAAGTACTATATATGCAACAGACACTTCAAGATTTTGATATTCATTTATCAAATTCTATTATATACTGTGATAACACAAGTGCTATAAATCTTTCTAAAAATCCAGTGAATCACTCTCGAACTAAACACATTGATATCCGTCATCATTTCCTTAGAGATAATATTGAAAAAGGTAATATACATCTTGAATATGTTCACACTGACAATCAAATAGCCGATATTTTCACTAAACCATTACTTGAATCTAGTTTTATTAAACTACGAAGAGAGCTTGGCTTAGTATCTCGGAAAGATCTAGAATAGAATAAGTAACCTTCAAACTTAGGCTATATATTTTTCAAATAATTCTTAAATTTCAGCCTATAACAAACTATACCTATTTTTATAACTTTTTTTTATGCATCATTGTTTTTGTTTACGGCTAATTATCTCTAACAAATCCTATCCTCAAGTTCATTGGCAAACTTTTTTCTATATAAACGTTTGAAAAATACACTTTCATTCATTCACCTTCTTGCTGAAAATTATAAATCATCTTAAACAAGCTACCATGGCACACATTTGCGACAAATGCGCAGAGGAATCTCATATTTCTATCACAAGCTCGGAGTCGGAGGAACAATACTCTCCGATTACACCGAAACAAAGGCCGGAATGCCCTCACCATTGTTTTCACACACCTGGTCATACTCCAACATCCAAGCGTGCAAAGAAAGCACTATTCTGCTCTCCGCGCACGAAGGCGCAAATCGATGAGATTCATCACTACCAAAAGCATCAAATCGATCTTCAACGACAACTACATTATGGTCAAAACCTACTATACCATGAACAACAACGTACTTCAACTCGTTTATCCGCCTTAGAACGAATGGCATCATTCTTCTGCGGTTCAAACAAACACGATGTTCATGAACCAATGCCGTCAAGACCATCGATTTCAACAACTCCAAACTCTTGGGATAAAAACTATAACGAGAATGAAGGAGCTCGATATAAGTGGAGTCCGTGGGCTAAACGCATTGAAAACGACAAGAATTCTAATAACAACTCACCTTCTCATTAGAATTCAATAATGTATATTGTTTTGTTTTCATATATAATTCTTGTAATACAGTATATTTTTGCAATAATAACATAATATATAATATATTCATTCGACTCGTTTTCAAATTTTTTGCAAAATTCTGCATTTTTTGCACACAGAGCCAAACCGGTCGACCCCCTGAAATATGACCGGTCGACCGAATTGCTCTCGGGTTGAAAACGGTCGACCGGCCATATGCAGGCGGTCGACCGGTCGACAGTTTTTTTATACTTCACGTATATATTTTGCCACCTACCCTCTTTACTTTCTACTCTCTACTGAAAACTTTCCCATTTCCAAACCCTAGTTCATATTCTCAAGCTTCACAAACTCTCAAATTCTCTTCAATGGCTCCTCCTCAGAAGAAATCAAAGAAAAGAGCAACATCAGAAACTTCTTCTCTTACTCTCTCTGCTAGAAAATGGCTAGAATCTCCGGTTGCAGTAACTAGATGGAATCAAATGACAAATTACAAGTTCCATCCGGGCTCATTCATCAAATTCGACGATTTCACTGCATACGGTATTCAAAGATTAGCAAATAGATCTCGTATCTCTCCTCTTATTGATTTTTCTGTAAATAGCGTACAAATTAATCATTTGATGATTAAGCTATTTTACGCGAATATGAATTTAGAGGAATATACTCCGGATAATCCAAATGGAGTTATTTGGTCAGTAGTATGTGGCAAACGAATCTATCTCACTTATGATAGAATTGCTTCTATTTTGGGAATACCGAATAGAGGTGAAGAGTTTTCATCGACATTTTGTGAAGTTTTCACCCGGAATAGTACGAGTCATAAATTTATAGAAGATGATAGTAACGGCACCAAATCGATTGGGCTACGACCGACTGCAAGGTTGTTACACCATGTCCTAATGCACTCTCTATTTCCTCGATTAGGAAACTATGATGCCGTTTACAAAGAGAATTTCAAGGCTCTTTATGCTATCTACCGTGATATCGAAATAAATTGGGTTCACATGATTTTCGATGAAATTCTTAAGGTAAATAACTCTACTCGTCCACATTTCTTCTATAACGAGTATATTATGCGTATGTTGCTTGCATGTGGAGTCACACCCCCAGATTCGGCATATTCTACACCAAAGTGTATTGACTCCACTACTATCAAACGGATGAAGCTTCCTCCTCCATATGTTCATATTATGCCTTTCGAACAATGGCAACAACGCGATACTCAAGAACAACAAGCTCCACCATCTCGTCGTCGTTCTGAAGATGTTAGATTATTGAAATCTAAATCATCTACAAGAGAATCTCTTGAAACCATCGCTCGGAATCAATTTTTACTTGAATCAAGACTAAAACGAATGGATTCGAAAATTGATAGACGATTCAATAAGGTAAAGTCATTCTTCGGCGCTATATGGGATGCTATATCATGTAGCACATCCGTCTCGACCCAACATCAAGACCCCGGAAAACGTCCGGCTCCTCCAACTTTTACTTGGTCGACATCCGAGGAATCCGGTGGTACAAGCGGACAAGGTCGTGGGGACAATGACGATGATGATGACGATGACGATGACGACGACGACGACGATGATGATGATGATGAGGAAGAGATTCGGTCGGAATGAAGTTAGTTTGTTTTTCTTTTCATTTCTTTAAAAAACATCTATGGCACTTGTACTAAATAGTGTCCATCTTTTTATTCGTAGTAGACTATGACTTGCATTGTACTTCATCAAAACATCCTGTGTTTGAATGTATGCATTGTTCTCTTTAGTTTATATTTTCTATTGTTTACTCCTTTTTGTCGATGACAAAGGGGGAGAAAGGTGCTAATAATTGTTTGCAGGATGAAAGAAGCTAATAATTGTCTGCAGGAAATCACATATTCAGGGGGAGATTCTATACTTGAGTTTTTATATTGTCATCAATCAAAAAGGGGGAGAATGTTGAGTCACAGCTTCTATGAAGATTTTGATTGCTGACAACAATATTAAAGCGATCGACAAATCAAGACCTACATATGGTACTCTAGATTATAGGTTGATTATTTGATGTTATAATAGTAATAAAATTGTCAAAACCTATCCTCAAATAATCATGCACAAAATATAATATATATATATATACACATTTATATAGGTTGTGCACTTTATTGTGCAATTTAACAGAGACCGGTCGACCGGTCCAAATATAGGCGGTCGACCGTTCCTGTTGGATGTGCACAATAAACGTGCACACATGCACATAACGACTATATTTTTAAAAAAACCTGTCTACCGGTTAGTTTTTGACCTGTCGACCGTTTTTAAACAGAGAGCAACTTCTTCCAAAAGACACATCTTTCTTCAATGGTTGCGTCTCTTCTTCTTCATCAATGATCATAACTTTTGACTGCAACTTTTCACCAAGGGTTATAACTATTTTCTCTCTATAAATACACATCAATGTCATTGATTAAAACAACAAGTTTTATTAAGATTATATATGCTCTCTATCTATTCTCTGAATTCACTTGCATTCAAAAAGCTCTAAACTACTTTCATTCCTTATTGAATCATTGACACTATCTCATATATTTTGATTCAATAAGCAATATAAATTCCATAATCTTCACAAACATCATTCACAATTTGAGGATAAGATTATAGGAAGAGTGTACTACAAGTGACAAATCCGTGTTTACAAGAGCACAAGTTGTCAACAACAATTGTAATTGTTTTTGTTGAAGTCCTCGGTATTGTAAGAGGCAAGTGTTGAAGTCCTCAGTGTTGTAGAGGCGTGAAATCCCGTTCGGCTGTTCGGGTAATTGTAAACCTGTTCCTCCGGGTGAAGCGAGGTTGTAATTAGTGAAAATCCAGATAGTAGTCTGGGACTGGACGTAGGACGGTGCTCCGAACCAGTATAAAAATCTCTGGTGTGATTTTTCTATTTTCTATTTACAATGCTATTATCATCTATTTCTGCATTTGTATTGTAATCCATATTACACGATCCGTGTATACTATATTAGCACATATAATTGTATACACACCGCACTTTCAGTGTCTAGACAATCCTCAAAGCCCAAGAGATATGTGTGAGACGAAATCACACCGATGAGGCTTAGTCTAACCAAAAAGTAGACATCGCACAATTGCTAGTCTAAATCATAAGAATGATCGTCATGATCAACGAGAAGTGTCAATTACACTAAGTTAGTGAATATAAAAGTTTAGCTTCATGTCCTATAACCACTAGCTTAACTTAAATATTTACGAAAAAACTGTAGATCGTCACTGGAAAATTATCACAAGAGATTCAATCGAATAAGTCCAAGAATTAACCGGCGAAGTAAACGCAAGCGTTATATACCACTCGTTTTACTAAGTCGTTTAATTAGATTTCTCATACGAGTGAGGTACAGGTTAGTATATACTAATAGATTGGAAAACGGTTTAGAAAAAGAGTTTTGTAGTAAAATAGTTTTGAAATCGTTTGGAGAAAAGGGTTTTGATATTTACTACTAGTATAGAAAACCTTTATATTTTTAAAGTGACAAATCACAAAAATGATTGTAGAAACAATCAATCACGAGAATTCACATACAAAGATGTGAATAGAATCCAAAGAAATTGATACTGTACCCATCAAAAGGTATGTTCACGAAAATCCCGAAGAAAATGTTATCAAAGTTGCTAATAAATGATAGCAACAAATCGGGGAATTAACAAGAATCGATTAAATTTGAAAACCAAATGAATTCACTAAAATTCACATTCGAAGACGTGAATTAAAATCCAAAGAATTCGATTCTGAATCCATCAAAGTAGGAATATCCAAAAATTCCAGAAATAGAAGTTATCAAAGTCGACAAAGGAGATAACAACTAATCGGAAAAGAAGAATCGATCAACAATTGGAAAGACAAAGCAAAACGAGCATAAATGCATGAATGACTTTAACAAAAGTAAAAGTCAAGTCAATGTCAATATCGACAAGGCAAAGTCAAAGACAATTTCTTTTATACCAAAGAAATTTTAAAACTACCAGAGAGAGGCATATGAAAGCCAACAAACCATGGATAAACAGACAGAGTCGACAAATGAAATGCAATTTGTCTCAAAGATTGATACCCAAAACCCAATTGTATGCAGACTGCATCAAGTGCACGAATCAGAGATAAGAATGCGTATAAACAGCAGTTCGAATAAACAATGCGAGTTCAAATTGAAGTGGGTACGAGTTGCAGCAATATGCAACTTGGTAGAGCATATTCACAATGATGCTTAGTAGTGCAAACTTAAATGAGCAAGTGCGACAAAGAATAGCAGCAATGCTCATGAATAAGCATTAGGAATTCATTCCTAACAATCAAAGATGATCTTAGATAAAGATGTGAGATAAAATATCGACAAATAGTTGTAACACATGTTCCATCTAAGTTATGTTTTATATTCGTCCTAAACCCCAGGCTCTGATACCAAGCTGTGACGCCCCACCTCTATACCCACGCTAGCCAAGAACACTACGGTGTAGTGCTGTCAACTAGCACGGAGAATAAGGCTGTTGAGGAGCGACCATCCGTGTAATTGCCTTGTGCAAGCACCGATATGTCAGATAGTAAAAACGCGCATTTCATTTCAGGAGGGAATCCGACATGCCGATGCAAACTCAAAGCTACTACACAGTGGCTATAATAGTCTAGGACAAAAATATAAAATAATAACACAGATAATATAAATGCGGAACACAGATGAAACAGAAAATCTCATATATATATATATAATAACTGATGTCAGTTACAATACATTTACACGGTACATGTGATACAACTACAACAGTCGACTCAGGAAGTTACATATACAAGTACATTAACGTATATAATATACATGAATACATATCTTCCTATACAATTATATAGACTACGAAAAATATCGACGACTACTCTAAAAGATATGAAAGAACTTCATAGCTCTAGCAGCATCCCAAAGCAGAATATCTACAACCTGAAATAACTCGGGTGTGACCCGAGTATTACATTCAAAAGAAAATAATACCCGGGTCAGTCTAATTCAAACTCAGTTATTAATGCACAGAAACAATAATAATTAAATAACGAATAGATGACAGTCACAGAAATAAATTTTACCTATACGATTCTTAAATAAGAAATCAGATAACGGTAAATATAAAGCGAACCAATTCAAACAATTGGAAACATCAATTAAAAGGTCAACACGAGTAGGGCTGCAGTATACGCAAGCGTGTACTGCCACGCCACTACAACATATGGAATACGAAATAGTTCCATAAATCAAAAGCAAAAGAAATAACAATAAAACCAATACCGTGTGGCTGCAGTTCACGCTTGCGTGCACTGCCTTGCCACAACAGTGACGATGTACCCAATGAATACCGTGTGGCTGCAGTTCACGCTTGCGTGCACTGCCTTGCCACTACAGTGATAATGTACACAACCGGGCACAAGGTCAAACCCAAATAAATTACGGTTCAACTCAGGGGCAACATGAGTGTACAAGGTCAAATAATCAAATATACAACAGAGCTCCATGCAACAATACTTTTGAATGGAGGCAGTGTAAAAACACAAAACAAAGAAGATGGTCAACACTTATGAATACATCTACAACAACAATGAATGCAGACTGACCAGAAAGAAGCCCAACTAAGTACACATGAACCAGATATGAAACGACAATTTTGACAAAACAGTTTCACGAATGAAAAGGTCAGAAAAATGAGCAATGCACTAAGCAAATGAAGCAACGTACATATATATGTACACATAACTGCACAATGAATTAGAGTGGACATGGATGGCAACTGCAAAAATCAAGTCAGATGCACAAAGGCAGATGATACAAACTACATGAAGGCAGTAGAATGAAGGTAAGGGCACCAAAATTATGGCACCACAGCACAAAAACAAAAGAAGACAGTCAAAACAATGCTCAGGTAACCCAAAGCAGTGAACAACACTGTCCCAAACTCAAAAACCCAATGCAATACATCACAGTCCAATATTATATGGACAGTGGAAAATATGACACCAAGCTCAAGAAATGCAAGTGAATTAATTGCCACAAATCAATGCCAACAACATGACCTGGGCAGTGCAGCAAGGGTAAAACAGAGCAAGGCCCAGCGAATAACAGATATACAAGATCAAGTGACAACATAGGGCAGTACAACTAAATGAAACAGGTCAGGCATATATAGATATGCAGTGACAAAGTGGATCAAACGAATACAAAATGAAGTAGTGCAAGCAAGGCACAAAGGTCAATAGAAATGAACACCGGGATACATGGATGCAGCAAAGTCAAGTCAAGCCGTGGGTTATCAACCAAATGATACAAATGCATCAGCAAACACTAAATGAATTTGGACAATAAAAGAAGTGCAGTCCAGAGCTGCATAGGGTCGAAGAACAAAAGCAGTTTAAGCATGTACATATGTATGTATATATATACATAGACATAGGCATCAAATTCAGTGATGGCATCAAAATCAATGGACTAAAAGCAAATATGAGCTAAGTGAATATATGAAACAATTTAAGAATGCACACTGTTCAGGTCATCAAGTGCAAGTGAAAGTGCAATTCACACAACCCAAGGAGGCCGAAGCCAAAATACCATCATAAAATTTGCAAAAAAAACAGAGGTAGCAGGTTGGGATGCTTACAGTTATAAAGAGGAAAAAAGAAGGCATGGAATAGTGACAAATCAAGGCTTAAACATGCACAATATCAAAGAAATAAAGTAGCAGACCAATGCAAGACAGTGGTCTAAAAATATCAAAGTGTATAGGTCAGGGAAGAACCCAGACCACATGAATTAAGTGTGCAATTGACTTGAATGTCACAAATCGCAACAAACATAATGGATGCAACTGATGAATGGTGCAAGGGAAAGCACACATAAAGTTCAAGTATAACAATAATGCCCAAGTTCTCAACCAAAGACAGTAACGGCCGAAGTTATGGAAAATTTTATCAACATCGAGCAAAGATCAAATCGAAGCCGAAGACCACGAAAACAAACAAGCAAACAAATTTGAATAGTTCGAATAAGATGTGAGTAACATAAATTACTCACTTATGCATTGGAAGTGAAGACGGCTCGACCTATTTTTGAAGTAGCCGTACGAATTGGGGGATCGATAGCCGAAGCCCTAGCTGCTGAAGACGTGCGAAGGCTCCATGCTCCATCGAAGTTGAACTTGATCGAGTTGAAGATGACGATTGCCGAAGCCCTAAATTTCGAAAGGGGGATGAACGGCAGCCATTATCTCGTTTTGTTTAGGGTTTTAAAAAAAAATGAAAATGAGAAAGGGGGTCGGGTCGAACGAAAATGAAGATGGAGGAAAGGGGGTTTATTGGGCCGGTGTGAATAATTATCACGGCACCAAAGAAAAGTGGGTCAAATAATTTTTAAAGCCCTTTAATTTTACTAAAAATTTGTAAAAGAATTTTAAATTCAAATTTAAAAACTTCAAATGGCAATTTGTAACAATATTAATCGTCTAGATATCGATTATTAATTGATGCGTAAAAACCGGGTTGTTACATAACATATATATCTTTGATAAATTGGGAGTTATGATTTATATAAAGTTAAACTTTTAAAAGCTATTTTATAAATAACTATATGGTTTTAAATACTTAAGGTAAGTATTTATTTAAAAAAAATATATCTTTAATTTAGATTTTAAATAAGATTTGCAAAATCATTTGTTTAACATTCTTTTGAAAAAAAATTTGTTTAATAAATATGATTTGTAAATTAGCTATGAAAGTTTAAAATTAATGTATGAAACATCAATTCATTTAAATAATAAGTAATTTATAATCTCTTTTATAAATTATATAAAATTGTCAAGTGTGTTATTTTCAAATAATAAATATATGTATTGTTTTTATAAGTTAATAAGTTTGAATTGATCGTGAGAGGTTACAGAATTTAGTTTTGAAGAGTTGTTATCAGCTTTGCATTTTGGATTGATCATGAGAGGAACTAAAAATTACGATTCTTGTTTTAAAATTCATGTTTTTGTTTATGGATTCAATTTATAATACTGAATTTATAAATTAAAAAGTTTGAGTTTTCATTTATATTGATATGCACAGTTGTTTTTGGTTTTCCAGGGGTAACCAGGCTTTAACTTAACTTAAATAAATTTTTAAACCTTAATCTATGTTAAATCAAACATCTTTTGTTTGTAAATCAAGTCCAATCAATAGCTGGTTCCATAGAAATGAATTCAAATCAAAAACAAAAATCTGGAACTATAAACAGAGTAGTTACAGATATACAAAAACATGCATACATCATACTTATATATATACAACAAATTCACACAATCATATTCGTTTCAACATCACTAGCATGCAACCAGATTTTATACTTAACTTTAAAGAAGAAAAAAGTTACTCACCAGACATGGAAAATGAAGACAGAGCTCCAATTTGAAGTTGCTGAAATGATCTAGCTTGAAAACAGATATGAATTGCTTTGCAGAAATGCCTTTGATTTGATTTTTAAAACTTGAGTTGCTGATGTTTAAAAACTGAATTAAAACTGCATGCATGTTTTGATCTTTGAATCTTGAGTTGAAGGAAAGATTTGCACATAGGCTTGATTTCCGTATTTAAGAAAAATGCAGACTTGTTTTCTTTTTGAAAATGATCTGTAGTCTTGCTTTTGAAAATGAAATACAGGATTTTGGTTTGATCTGGTTTTGAGGAAATTGTTTTACAGATTTTTGTTGTTGAGAATAGTTTGAGTTTCAGATGTTTGATTACTGATTGAAGATGATTACAGAATTTAGTTTTGAAGAGTTGTTATCAGCTTTGCATTTTGGATTGATCATGAGAGGAACTATTTGTTGAGTTTTTTGGTTCTGTTTGTTTCGAGAGGCATCAGTGTAAGGTGAGCTGATCAGGAAGGATGTAGGTAGACCAGGATCGTCCGAAGAATTTTGTGGATAAGAGACGGAGGAATTTGGATTCTGGAGTCCGAGATTTGGTTTTGATTAAGTTTTCTCCGATCTAAAGGAGCTATAAGTTTTGGGTAAGAATGGAAAGCTAGCTCCGAGGTGTTTTGGATCTTTCTGTGTTCTTGTAAGGATAATTGTTTGGTCTTCAGGATTGAATTGCTAGTTTGGAAGACTGGGATTCGATGTGTTTCACGTATCTCTGAGGGAGTACGTGTATGGTCTATCTCTGGTTTTGGAATCACTAGTTCTGGAGTTTTGGTTATTGAGTCAGACTTGTCTGTAGTCTGATATACTGTCTAGTTTTGTAGATCTAGATGAGTAGGAGCTCTGTAGCTTAGTAATTTTGTTTGGTTGGATTCGGTAGAGCGAGTATCCCGGTATATATACTTGGAAAACTTGAGGAAATTCTATCCAGAATTGTGTCTGAATAGTTAGATTTGTTTGATTGGATGAAGTGGTTGTTATGGTTGTTGGCATATGTTTGATATATGCTTGTATTTTAAATTAAAATCTTTAATAAGATTATTAAATTACCGTTGTTGAGGAATGTGATGACCCGGAATTTTAGGCAATATCAATTTAATAATCTCAATTAAAAATTAAATTGATTTGATAATCTTTGTTAATAAGATTGGAATTAATTTAATAATCCAATTAAATAAATAGTTAATTGATAGATTTTATCTTTTAAAAGCTAATAAATTATTCTCTATTTATAATGTATGTAGAAAATGTATATATTGTAAATAGATAAGCCTTGTTTTAAATTTAATAAAAAACTAAATCTTGTTTTCTAATATATATATCTTTGGTAAATTGGGAATTATGATTTATTTAAAGTTAAACTTTTAAAAGCTATTTTATAAATAACTATATGGTTTTAAATACTTAAGGTAAGTATTTATTTTAAAAAAAAAAATCTTTAATTTGGATTTTAAATAAGATTAGCAAAATGGTTTGTTTAACAATCTTTTAAAAAAAATATTGTTTAATAAATATGATTTGTAAATTAGCTATGAAAGTTTAAAATTAATGTATGAAACATCAATTCTGTAACGTACGGAAATTTTTGACTTTCGAAAATTCAACATCGATACTCACTTTATCGACTGCCGAGAAATCGAAGGCCAAAAACCCGAAATGTTATGGTTTTTAAAAAGAATTTAAGAAAAGAAAAAGAGAGAAGAAGAGAGAAGGAAAATAGAACATAAAGAAAATAGAAGAAAAAGAGAATAGAGGAAAAAGAAAAACAGAAGAAAATAGGACGGAACAGAGAACAACAGAACAACATCAGAATCTCACAATTCGCAGCGGAACAACATATAATAATAATTGAATAATCTTTAAACAAAGAACTATATCAGTTATTACATTACATCACATTTCATTACATCATATCATCAGAGTGTACAACAACAACAAATAGTGCAGCGGAAAAAGAAATACTATATAAGTAATATGCCATGCCATCCAGCTTGCCTCCAGCAACTCCAGAATATCCTGATAAACCTTAACTCTTGACTGCCCGTGTGTAAATTGGTGGGCACCCAGAGTTTAGGAAGGAAAACAATAAACTCCAAGTCACTCATGTGACTGGTGTGAGAACTCAAAACAGTTTATTTACTTTAAAATCAAAATAGAGGAATATTTTTAAAGTTAATTCGCAATGCTTTTAAAAATGAGACTACCATAAGGCCTCCCGCACACACACACAATGCAAACGCAGAATCGGCGAAGATTTCTCCTTATGATAGTCAAAGATGCTTGATACGCATTTAAAATAACATTTGATATTATTATTAGTGTATAGTGTAGGGAAAAAAAATTCATTTCGAAAGTAGAATATAAATCTTAGCCAACATAGACATTTCGAACTATGCCTACTATAGCTACCATCCAAACAGTGGTGACCACCATAAGTGAATGGCAGGTTCTACAACTAATACCGTACAAGTTTCGTATTGGGAATTGGATTTCCAACAAATGGTCAGGCCAAGGAACTTCCCATTGCCACATGAGAATGCCTCTGGAAAGACATCCCCGAGAACCAAACCGGAACTCTGCCAACACAAGGCCGGGTTACCCCTAACTGGGTAACTACTGACACGAGCACGTCATTTCCCGATCGTAAACGACCTTTCTCACGGGATCCCGAAAACCAACAACCACAAAGTAATAAATTCGTAGTAACCACATAGGTTAAATATCTGGGCTCCATACCATGATACCACCTCTATCCAGAAGGAAATGTACATACCCTAAAGGGAGCTACCCCTCATAACCTTGCCGCATCTTTCCTGTTTTGACCATTTCCGGGGTGTGAGGTTCGACGAAGTCACGTCCACAAAAACATACTTTATACAAAAGCCATGCTTTGGGTCAACAAATGATCAACACAATGATCACAAGGATAGACGATCAAATAAACGATCCTATCAAAAATAATCAACACAATGATCATTTCAGCATCACTCAGCATGTCACATTACCAAATTGGGAATATATCGCTGATAACTTCAACTATATAACCTCTGAGCTCGTACATCTCAGAGAAGGGTGTTAAGCTAAAAGAATAAATTCTCCGCCACCACAGAAATATATTTGAAAGAAATCGGCTTTATATCTCAACTTGTAATGTCAGACACACAATCCATACAAGTCTGTTCCGGGATCGAACAGAACCGAAGGCACTTACAAAGAAGTCCTTGCAATCCGGATATTCACAATCCTGATCGGATTTCCCATCACTTAGGGAGTCTCTATACCGCTGCAACTCAGTGCAGAGACAATCGACAGGTCATCCTATCGCTCTCGCAAATACCGGGTCTTCAACACCGATCTTCAATGCAATTATAACGACGTATCACATATTCGGAATGGGTTATACGACCCCGTGGTCCTTTCCCGGTTAACCCAAATAGTGAGCGCTTATTCAAAAATAAGTGTGGCTTTCAAATTCAAACAAATCACATCAATTACCCATTCAAAGGGAAATATTGATAGTCGGTTATTGAACTATCAATGGATATGCACACATCACCAGATTCCAAATAATTTTCCAAATTATTTATTTTCCAAAATATCTTCACTAGATATATAATTTCAATACTTCAAAAATAAATCAATATTTATTTTTAAACAAATTCTCCTTTCCTTTATAAATTCAATAGTGAATTTATATTTCAAAATATCCATGCATATCATTTCAATTATCCATTTCAATTTATCTTCAAAAAGATAAATTTTAATTATTCACTTCATATTGGAAAACATTTCCATACTCATTAAGTAAGTAATTCACGAATTTTATTTATTTTCAACACTTAGAAAATATTCAATATACTTAAATCGAATTAAGTATATATTTCATTCTTTAAGGAAATCATTCTCTTAAACATATTTATTTGGGCCAAAACGAATGTTGCGTAAAACATCGTTACGACAACCCAAAATCACTAGTATAGGGATTCGAAATTAAAATAGATATATAAATCCCAATACTACACAAAACATTTCCTTTCGGGAATCATTTACTATAACAACAGTGTTATAGTCCACTATTTCCTTTTATTCCTCGAAAACGTCTATTTCAACAATAAATGTTGAAATCTATGGTTTCGAATCTCAACACATTTTAAAACATCGTTAGATCGTTTTAATTCAATTTAAACATCTCATTCAAAACATTTCCTTTAACATGTTATTCACTATTCAAAAACGTGAATATACTATGTTAATAAATTTCATTCTTTTATTCATTTTATTTCAAAGGATTATTCACAGTCAAAACGTGAATATATAACTCCATTAATAGGTTTCAACAAATTTTCTTGTCAAAATAAGTCATTTGCGAATTTATAAAACAACGTCTATAAATTCCATTTCTATTTATTTATAAAAACTTCCTTTTTATAAATTCTTTTATTAACCTATTCCAGTTTATAACTCAATTATAAACTAAAAGTTCATATTATAAGTTAAATACTTATAAAACGATTATCTTACAAAATCGTTCTTTTTAACTTCCCAAATTATAAATCTTATAACTTATAAGATTCATTCATTTATCCAAAATCATTATTTTAATAACTTAATAAATTTTATAAACCTACTGCTTATAAAGTTCCATTTATAACTTCACCGTATAAAATTTTATAAATTCCATTCAATTATGAAATTCATTTTCACTTCATTCAAACACTTATAAAAACTCGTTTTATAATGTCCATATTTCAATTTATAAATATCCATTTATAAATCTCTTAATATAAATCAATTTATATTATTCTTTTTAAACGTCTTTAAATTCCTTTAAAAACTTCTTCCTTTTGATTCATAAAATAATTAAATTTTATAAATCCTATATTTCAACTTTTCATAATAAATTCAAAAATTCCGATTTAACTATTTTATAAAATCATTAGCATCATATTCTCAAAAATCAGTTTTTTTTACTATATTTCTCAAAAATCATAATTTTTTATAACATTAAAAATTATAACGTTTATTTATTTAAAACGGATCAATTCCAAAAATTATTTTATAAAACGTATACTTTCTAAAATCACTTTAAAATCATTTTAAAATCCCAAAATCTGGGTCCAATGATGCTACACACCAAATAGTCAATCACGACAACAACGATATCATATATCAATATGAAAATCCATCAAATATCAAAATATCTGAAATCAAATAAAAACTGTTGAGGAATCCAGTTGGATCCCTCCAACCTGTTTTCCTGCATCCAAAAACATTAGCACAATACCAATTTCGCTCCAGTACGAAATTATCGCGGTATATATTCTTATTAAATATTATCCGCTTAATAACGGCGCAATAGGGTCTCATCCGCTAAATAAATAAATGCGGGAAATCAATAACTCCAATATATACATATGCCAATATATATATATTGCTATTATATATAATACCAATTTCACTGTTTATGAAATATTCGCGGTATGTGTTTTTAATAAATAACATCCGCTTACTAACGGCGTATAATGTCTATTTTAACAATCAATAGATATCAATCAACATTCAAACATGCATTCAAATATTTTAAATCTAACTATTTAAAATAAAATCGAAACTGATTCGATTGAGTGAGAAGTTCTCACCTTGATTTTATTTCCGTTGTAGCGATTTATTTCGAATAAAATTAAACGGACGTTTAATTTTACCCAAAATTCTAACTAACTCCGACGACTCCAAACCAACTCCATCGCGTAGTGCTCGTCCATACGATTCCAACGCAACTAGTTTCGCATTTTTTCGACCTCGTATGAAAAAGTTATGAATTATTGAAGTTTGTACACGATTTTTATATAACAATTATAACATAACTTTTATAATTAAAACCTTCTTCATCACAGCCCTCCATTCCATCTACCTGCAAATCATAGCCGACCCCTTCATCTTCCTTCATCACGCACGGCTACAGTATGAAGCCGAACAAAAACCCATCACATATCAAAACTAGGGTTGAATCTTGCATCCACATCACTCGACTAAACTCCATCACAACCCCACCATGTCGAAGGCCATACCACTAGCTACACTCGGCTGAAGCACCATAGGGCTCGGCCATCCCTGTAGCACGCATCACGAGGGTGAAATGCAGATGGACGCGGGCCTGTAGCTTCCTCCACACGACTCCATATTCGATCATAACCGTTGGATCTCTAGTTCGTGTTGTGCTCTATCACTTTGTAGTTGAACATTCTTGCTAATTGTCGACGGATTTGGAGTTATCGAGGGAAGAAGAAGAGACAATTCTGGCCGTTCGGGGGGGGGGGGGGTGGCGGCTAGGGTTACATGTTTTTATTTTTTTTTTTATTTTTTTTTAATGAAGAGAGAGGGGTGTTGGCCTATTTATAAAGAAAATCGAAACACTATTCATCCCGGAAATTCCAAACTCCGATTTACGCGCCGTAACCAGCGTTTCTAGGGTTTACCCCGCGTTTCGGACACAATGGAACAGGTTTCGGAAGCTAATTCGGACATCTGTGCGAGTTATGGCTGTAAACGCTCAATTTAAATTAAACCGATTTAAGTCGATTTCTAGGCGTTTTAATTTGAACCGGACAAACGGTAAATCCAATTGACTTGAAATTTGAAACCTTACAATAATATCACATTACGGATCCGATGAAACTGGTTTCGTCGAAATCCGAGACTTTTTGAAAAATGGCTATTTTCACTCGCCAAATTTAAATTAAAAATAAATCGATGCGTTTCGAGCTGCCACGATCAAACGATAGCTCCGATTGACACGAAATTTAAAATCCGGTAATAACTAACTATTACGGATCCAATGGAACTGGTTTCGTTCAATTCTAAGACTGTTCAAAAATTGGCTATTTTCACTAGTCGATTTAAATATTAAAATATTCAATTTTCACAAATTAACTTTTAATTCGATTTTAAAAGTTCTAAAATATCGTTCTAACTCCCATATGATAAAATAAAATTTTACAAATCATTTTCAATCATATTTAACCCTATTTTCAATTATTTCCATAATTTAACGTATTAAATTATTGATTTAATTATTCAATTAAATCCAATAATTCAAATAAAAATTTATTTGACTTATAAATTCACTTATTAATATTTAAAATAAATTAAATATTCAAATTTTAATTTCTAAAAATTCTGGGTCGTTACAATCTTCCCCACTTAAAAGAATTTCGTCCCGAAATTACAAGTAAGAAAAGTTATAGAATTTATTAATTTTCCCAAAATTCATAGTTAAACTTTTTACAATACTTACTAAGTTTTCAAATCATACTTAGTTATCTTTTCAAAACAATTACTATTGTTTAACTTTCAATTCCAAAATCAAAGTTTAAAGTTTTCAAAATTTTCCCAATTTTCTCAAATTTTTTCTAACGCCTTAAATTTCCGAAAAAATTCGCCATAGTCTCCTTTGCGCGGCTCGATCCGAAAAAAAAATGACAGTATATATATCACAAATATACATCTCATCAAGTAATGAGGCATCCCGCAGGGAAAAAAGTGTAAAAGTACGATATTTAATCCGAGATATGTACCTTATATTTTATTAGCTAGCATATACGGCTAATATAGTGCTAAAGCGAGCTCCAAATGTGAAGCAAACGCGATCCGCACCTACTAATTACTCAACAAACAACATGAGAATCATGCATATAGATAATAATCTCAATATACAACATATAGCAACATAATAACTATATATATCAACATAGCAAATGAAACAAACAACAAATGCAAACATCAACCAACTAACATCCATCAATAGATATTCATTCATATTTTCATTAATATTAATGAATTGGTTTTCACTTTAATCACATTTGATTCATTAATAGTGGATGTTCTTACTAACATTCATTTTCAATTAGTTCATATTCACTAATTCATATTCAAGTTGGTTCACTTCCAAATCAAATTCGATTCTATTCAAATTTACTTACTTCTAATTTGAATTCAATTACATAGCTTTAAATTTCACTAATTCACTTTCATTAATACTTAATGAATTATATACAATCAATCAACTAGCAACCACATAACAATCAATGTATATTCTTTACAACCAAATTCCTTTGCTTATATTCATTCAGTTTGGTTTAATTAATTGATTTTCATTCAAACTTTCAACTTCTCAATAACATTAGATTTTAATGAATTAACACTTATATTCATTATTTCATATCAACTTAATTTACATTCAATTGATTAACATTCAATCCAATTCAATTACAACAGTTGAATTTCATTTACATAACTTAAGTTCATATTTCATTTTACTTTATTACTAATATCAACTTCATTCAACATCTTTTAAGTTATACTTCCATTTATAAACATCACTTGTTTTTACATAACTTAAATTCCTAAATATATCCATATAGTTTCACTTCTTATACATATATAAGTTTATTCACAATTGTAAATCACTTTAATTATAATTCAATTCTTATAATTCATTTTGCTTATACAATTATTCTTTTATTTAGATTATTCAAACAACTAAACAATCAATTAATATACACTTAAATAATTCTGAAAAATTATTCCTTTATATATAAAATATACTCAAGGTAAAATTATTTCATTTACCCAATTATAAAACAATATCGTGTCGAATTGTTCTATACAAGTGTTTAGAAACCCCTTCGGCATAGTTGTACATACCGTGCTGACGAAGGTTCATATGCCACTCAATAAACCAATCATCACAATATAAAACAATTTCATATTCACTAACAAATATGCTCTCATAGCTATTATTACACTCAAATTCATTCTAGAGTACTACTGACTCTATCTCTAATGAATTATACCCAACAGAACCATGGTTGTCGCTTAACCATAAGCTTTGATACCAAATGTAACGTACGGAAATTTTTGACTTTCGAAAATTCAACATCGATACTCACTTTATCGACTGCCGAGAAATCGAAGGCCAAAAACCCGAAATGTTATGGTTTTTAAAAAGAATTTAAGAAAAGAAAAAGAGAGAAGAAGAGAGAAGGAAAATAGAACATAAAGAAAATAGAAGAAAAAGAGAATAGAGGAAAAAGAAAAACAGAAGAAAATAGGACGGAACAGAGAACAACAGAACAACATCAGAATCTCACAATTCGCAGCGGAACAACATATAATAATAATTGAATAATCTTTAAACAAAGAACTATATCAGTTATTACATTACATCACATTTCATTACATCATATCATCAGAGTGTACAACAACAACAAATAGTGCAGCGGAAAAAGAAATACTATATAAGTAATATGCCATGCCATCCAGCTTGCCTCCAGCAACTCCAGAATATCCTGATAAACCTTAACTCTTGACTGCCCGTGTGTAAATTGGTGGGCACCCAGAGTTTAGGAAGGAAAACAATAAACTCCAAGTCAGTCATGTGACTGGTGTGAGAACTCAAAACAGTTTATTTACTTTAAAATCAAAATAGAGGAATATTTTTAAAGTTAATTCGCAATGCTTTTAAAAATGAGACTACCATAAGGCCTCCCGCACACACACACAATTCAAACGCAGAATCGGCGGAGATTTCTCCTTATGATAGTCAAAGATGCTTGATACGCATTTAAAATAACATTTGATATTATTATTAGTGTATAGTGTAGGGAAAAAAAATTCATTTCGAAAGTAGAATATAAATCTTAGCCAACATAGACATTTCGAACTATGCCTACTATAGCTACCATCCAAACAGTGGTGACCACCATAAGTGAATGGCAGGTTCTACAACTAATACCGTACAAGTTTCGTATTGGGAATTGGATTTCCAACAAATGGTCAGGCCAAGGAACTTCCCATTGCCACATGAGAATGCCTCTGGAAAGACATCCCCGAGAACCAAACCGGAACTCTGCCAACACAAGGCCGGGTTACCCCTAACTGGGTAACTACTGACACGAGCACGTCATTTCCCGATCGTAAACGACCTTTCTCACGGGATCCCGAAAACCAACAACCACAAAGTAATAAATTCGTAGTAACCACATAGGTTAAATATCTGGGCTCCATACCATGATACCACCTCTATCCAGAAGGAAATGTACATACCCTAAAGGGAGCTACCCCTCATAACCTTGCCGCATCTTTCCTGTTTTGACCATTTCCGGGGTGTGAGGTTCGACGAAGTCACGTCCACAAAAACATACTTTATACAAAAGCCATGCTTTGGGTCAACAAATGATCAACACAATGATCACAAGGATAGACGATCAAATAAACGATCCTATCAAAAATAATCAACACAATGATCATTTCAGCATCACTCAGCATGTCACATTACCAAATTGGGAATATATCGCTGATAACTTCAACTATATAACCTCTGAGCTCGTACATCTCAGAGACGGGTGTTAAGCTAAAAGAATAAATTCTCCGCCACCACAGAAATATATTTGAAAGAAATCGGCTTTATATCTCAACTTGTAATGTCAGACACACAATCCATACAAGTCTGTTCCGGGATCGAACAGAACCGAAGGCACTTACAAAGAAGTCCTTGCAATCCGGATATTCACAATCCTGATCGGATTTCCCATCACTTAGGGAGTCTCTATACCGCTGCAACTCAGTGCAGAGACAATCGACAGGTCATCCTATCGCTCTCGCAAATACCGGGTCTTCAACACCGATCTTCAATGCAATTATAACGACGTATCACATATTCGGAATGGGTTATACGACCCCATGGTCCTTTCCCTGTTAACCCGAATAGTGAGCGCTTATTCAAAAATAAGTGTGGCTTTCAAATTCAAACAAATCACATCAATTACCCATTCAAAGGGAAATATTGATAGTTGGTTATTGAACTATCAATGGATATGCACACATCACCAGATTCCAAATAATTTTCCAAATTATTTATTTTCCAAAATATCTTCACTAGATATATAATTTCAATACTTCAAAAATAAATCAATATTTATTTTTAAACAAATTCTCCTTTCCTTTATAAAATCAATAGTGAATTTATATTTCAAAATATCCATGCATATCATTTCAATTATCCATTTCAATTTATCTTCAAAAAGATAAATTTTAATTATTCACTTCATATTGGAAAACATTTCCATACTCATTAAGTAAGTAATTCACGAATTTTATTTATTTTCAACACTTAGAAAATATTCAATATACTTAAATCGAATTAAGTATATATTTCATTCTTTAAGGAAATCATTCTCTTAAACATATTTATTTGGGCCAAAACGAATGTTGCGTAAAACATCGTTACGACAACCCAAAATCACTAGTATAGGGATTCGAAATTAAAATAGATATATAAATCCCAATACTACACAAAACATTTCCTTTCGGGAATCATTTACTATAACAACAGTGTTATAGTCCACTATTTCCTTTTATTCCTCGAAAACGTCTATTTCAACAATAAATGTTGAAATCTATGGTTTCGAATCTCAACACATTTTAAAACATCATTAGATCGTTTTAATTCAATTTAAACATCTCATTCAAAACATTTCCTTTAACATGTTATTCACTATTCAAAAACGTGAATATACTACGTTAATAAATTTCATTCTTTTATTCATTTTATTTCAAAGGATTATTCACAGTCAAAACGTGAATATATAACTCCATTAATAGGTTTCAACAAATTTTCTTGTCAAAATAAGTCATTTGCGAATTTATAAAACAACGTTTATAAATTCCATTTCTATTTATTTATAAAAACTTCCTTTTTATAAATTCTTTTATTAACCTATTCCAGTTTATAACTCAATTATAAACTAAAAGTTCATATTATAAGTTAAATACTTATAAAACGATTATCTTACAAAATCGTTCTTTTTAACTTCCCAAATTATAAATCTTATAACTTATAAGATTCATTCATTTATCCAAAATCATTATTTTAATAACTTAATAAATTTTATAAACCTACTGCTTATAAAGTTCCATTTATAACTTCACCGTATAAAATTTTATAAATTCCATTCAATTATGAAATTCATTTTCACTTCATTCAAACACTTATAAAAACTCGTTTTATAATGTCCATATTTCAATTTATAAATATCCATTTATAAATCTCTTAATATAAATCAATTTATATTATTCTTTTTAAACGTCTTTAAATTCCTTTAAAAACTTCTTCCTTTTGGTTCATAAAATAATTAAATTTTATAAATCCTATATTTCAACTTTTCATAATAAATTCAAAAATTCCGATTTATTATTTTATAAAATCATTAGCATCATATTCTCAAAAATCAGTTTTTTTTACTATATTTCTCAAAAATCATAATTTTTTATAACATTAAAAATTATAACGTTTATTTATTTAAAACGGATCAATTCCAAAAATTATTTTATAAAACGTATACTTTCTAAAATCACTTTAAAATCATTTTAAAATCCCAAAATCTGGGTCCAATGATGCTACACACCAAATAGTCAATCACGACAACAACGATATCATATATCAATATGAAAATCCATCAAATATCAAAATATCTGAAATCAAATAAAAACTGTTGAGGAATCCAGTTGGATCCCTCCAACCTGTTTTCCTGCATCCAAAAACATTAGCACAATACCAATTTCGCTCCAGTACGAAATTATCGCGGTATATGTTCTTATTAAATATTATCCGCTTAATAACGGCGCAATAGGGTCTCATCAGCTAAACAAATAAATGCGGGAAATCAATAACTCCAATATGTACATATGCCAATATATATATATTGCTATTATATATAATACCAATTTCACTGTTTATGAAATATTCACGGTATATGTTTTTAATAAATAACATCCGCTTACTAACGGCGTATAATGTCTATTTTAACAATCAATAGATATCAATCAACATTCAAACATGCATTCAAATATTTTAAATCTAACTATTTAAAATAAAATCGAAACTGATTCGATTGAGTGAGAAGTTCTCACCTTGATTTTATTTCCGTTGTAGCGATTTATTTCGAATAAAATTAAAAGGACGTTTAATTTTACCCAAAATTCTCACTAACTCCAAACGACTCCAAACCAACTCCATCGCGTAGTGCTCGTCCATACGATTCCAACGCAACTGGTTTCGCATTTTTTTGACCTCGTATGAAAAAGTTATGAATTATTGAAGTTTGTACACGATTTTTATATAACAATTATAACATAACTTTTATAATTAAAACCTTCTTCATCACAGCCCTCCATTCCATCTACCTGCAAATCATAGCCGACCCCTTCATCTTCCTTCATCACGCACGGCTACAGTATGAAGCCGAACAAAAACCCATCACATATCAAAACTAGGGTTGAATCTTGCATCCACATCACTCGACTAAACTCCATCACAACCCCACCATGTCGAAGGCCATACCACTAGCTACACTCGGCTGAAGCACCATAGGGCTCGGCCATCCCTGTAGCACGCATCACGAGGGTGAACTGCAGATGAACGCGGGCCTGTAGCTTCCTCCACACGACTCCATATTCGATCATAACCGTTGGATCTCTAGTTCGTGTTGTGCTCTATCACTTTGTAGTTGAACATTCTTGCTAATTGTCGACGGATTTGGAGTTATCGAGGGAAGAAGAAGAGACAATTCTGGCCGTTCAGGGGGGGTGGCGGCTAGGGTTACATGTTTTTATTTTTATTTTTATTTTTATTTTTTAATGAAGAGAGAGGGGTGTTGGCCTATTTATAAAGAAAATCGAAACACTATTCATCCCGGAAATTCCGAACTCCGATTTACGCGCCGTAACCAGCGTTTCTAGGGTTTACCCCGCGTTCCGGACACAATGGAACAGGTTTCGGAAGCTAATTCGGACATCTGTGCGAGTTATGGCTGTAAACGCTCAATTTAAATTAAACCGATTTAAGTCGATTTCTAGGCGTTTTAATTTGTACCGGACAAACGGTAAATCCAATTGACTTGAAATTTGAAACCTTACAATAATATCACATTACGGATCCGATGAAACTGGTTTCGTCGAAATCCGAGACTTTTTGAAAAATGGCTATTTTAACTCGCCAAATTTAAATTAAAAATAAATCGATGCGTTTCGAGCTGCCACGATCAAACGATAGCTCCGATTGACACGAAATTTGAAATCCGGTAATAACTAACTATTACGGATCCAATGGAACTTGTTTCGTTCAATTCTAAGACTGTTCAAAAATTGGCTATTTTCACTAGTCGATTTAAATATTAAAATATTCAATTTTCACAAATTAACTTTTAATTCGATTTTAAAAGTTCTAAAATATCTTTCTAACTTCCATATGATAAAATAAAATTTTACAAATCATTTTCAATCATATTTAACCCTATTTTCAATTATTTCCATAATTTAACGTATTAAATTATTGATTTAATTATTCAATTAAATCCAATAATTCAAATAAAAATTTATTTGACTTATAAATTCACTTATTAATATTTAAAATAAATTAAATATTCAAATTTTAATTTCTAAAAATTCTGGGTCGTTGCAAATTCATTTAAATAATAAGTAATTTATAATCTTTTTTATAAATTATATAAAATTGTCAAGTGTGTTATTTTCAAATAATAAATATATGTATTGTTTTTATATATAAATATAATTGGTTTTATTCTTTAAAAGTTATATATATATATAAAACTAAGTATTAAAAACTAATTAATTAAGTTAAAAGCTTTTAGTAACACTTAATTATAAATACTAATTAACTTAAAAGACAAGTGTAAATTGTTAAGCATATCTAATGACAAATGTTAAAAATAGAGGACAAGTGGCATTTCAAAGTTTATCTCTTTCTTTTATTTTATTTATAAGTATTTCGGTCTTTATATAAACAAATCTTCTTTCATTCTTATTCTTTTTCTAAATCCAAAATGCAAAGAAAATCTGATAAAAACTCTTCAAAACTAAATTCTGAAACCATCTTCAATCAGTAATCAAACATCTGAAACTCAAACTATTCTCAACAACAAAAATCTGTAAAACAATTTCCTCAAAACCAGATCAAACCAAAATCCCGTATTTCATTTTCAAAAGCAAGACTGTAGATCGTTTTAAAAAAAAAAATAAGTCTGCATTTTTCTTAAATCTGGAAATCAAGCCTACATGCAAATCTTTCCATCAACTCAAGCTTCAAAGATAAAAGCATGCATGCAGTTTTAGTTCAATTTTTAAACATCAGCAAATCAAGTTTTAAAAATCAAATCAAAGGCATTTCAGCAAAGCAATTCATATCTGTTTTCAAGCTAGATCATTTCAGCAACTTCAAATTGGAGCTCTGTCTTCATTTTCCATGTCTGGTGAGTAACTTTATTTTTGTTTAAAGTTAAGTATAAAATTTGGTTGCATGCTAGTGATGTTGAAATGAATATGATTGTGTGAATTTGTTGTATATATATAAGTATGATATATGCATGTTTTTTTATATCTGTAACTACTCTTTTTATAGTTCTAGATTTTTGTTTTTGATTTGCATTCATTTTCTCTGGAACCAACTGTTGATTGGACTTGATTTACAAACAAAAGATGTTTGATTTAACGTAGATTAAGGTATAAAAATTTATTTAAGTTAAATGAAAGCCTGATTACCCCTGGAAAACCAAAAACAACTGTGCATATCAATATAAATGAAAACTCAAACTTTTTAATTTATAAATTCAGTATTATAAATTGAATCCATAAACAAAAACATGAATTTTAAAACAAGAATCGTAATTTTTAGTGCTAGTTGGAAGGAGCAGTTCTTGTTTGAACTAAAAGTGGTTATTTGGGTTTTTCTGGTGATCCAAGAGGTTGGAGAGGTCAGTATTTTAGGTAATGATGGAGGAGTGATCAGTCTTGATGGCAAAAATGGTTGGTGGCGTTGAACTTCATCGAGGAGTCAGCGGTGGCGAATTATTTTCTGCAACCCTAGTTTTTAACTAGGCTAATTGTTTGGGTCGGCATGGCTTGTAGAAGTGTTCGAGTTCAACGAGTTTTTGGGGGATGATAGCATGGTAGTTGACGAGTTTGTGGCCGGAGTCGCTGCTATTCCGGTGGCCGAAAGGTCGGGGACGAGGCATGTTCCAGGTTTGGAGTTGATTCCTGTTTTTCTGTTCCAAGTTTGGGGGTTTTGAACTCGAATTCAATTTCGAGCTTTGGAAGGATGATTTGTTGATCGTGTTTGGACGAGGGGTTGGTCGCCATGAGGGAAGACAATCGGAGATGGTCAGAGGTGATTAAAGTCACCGTGCATGTGCACGGTGCACTTTATTCCCTGATGAAGTTTTGGTTAGCAGAGAGAATGGGGTCTCGGGTTTTCTCTCGAGAAGTTCGAGCATTTGCTTGAAGTCTTAGTTTGTGGACTCGAAGCAACTGAAGGGTTAGCTCGGTCAAGAATGTGATACAGGTTTTCAAAACCTGACAATTTAAAAATTTATAAAACTGAATTTTTAAATTATAAAGAAATGATTGAAACAAAGCTTAAATCTAAGTTTTTAAAACTAGATTCAAATCTAAATTTGAATCCTAGTTTTGAAATAAAATATAGTTTTTAAAATTTAAATTGTTTAAACAACCTTAAAATATTTATGTAGTTTGAATTTTAAAAATAGTTTTAAAATGTAAGTAGAGTTTTGAAATCTAAAGCTTAATCTGGATTCAAATTTAAATATGTATTCCAGTTTTGAAATGAAGGAAAGTTTTTAAATCTAAAATGATTTAAACAATTTTGAATGTTTAAAGTGTAATTTAAATTGATTTGAATTTAAAAATGAATTTGGTTTTAAATTCTTTTAAACTTCTTTATTAAATGAGTATTTATTTAACTTATGAAATAAAAAGGTTTTAGAAATGTGTTTTAAACTTTGTTAAAGATAATTTGTATTCATTTTAAATCTTTAAATTTAAAATGACATTTAAAATGAAAATTTAAAGTAAATTGTTTTAAATGATTTGTTAATAATAATTTGGTCATTAATAAGAAAATGTTTTATCTTAAAGTTAAATAGAATTTAATGATTTGTAATTCATTAAATTATTAAGTTAATTAAAATGGATAATTTAATTAATTAATTAATGATTTGGATTAATTAAATAAGTAATTAAGAGATTTAAATTAATTAATTAAGGTTTAAGATTAATTAATTAGGAATAACTAATTTAATTAGATTTTAATTAGGAATTAATTAATCAAGTAATTAAGGATAAATTAAGTTACAGTTAACACTTAATTAATTAAATAATAAAAGGTTAATTAATTGGTTATTAAGATAAATTAATTTGTAATTAATAATAATTTATCTAAGTTAATTACTTAAAAAAATTAATTAAAGAATTGTTAATTGTTAATGATGGTCATTAACTTAAGATTATTTAATAATTAATTAATGTGATTAATTTTAATAATTAATTAGATTAATTAATGATACTCATTAGTGAAATTGTTTAAGTTTAATTACTTAATGGAAGTAATTATAGAATTAATTACTCAATGTAATTAATTGAGTTTAATGTGATTTGTTTGAGTTAATTAATTAAGTTTGATTAATTTAAACACTGGATGATTTGATAATAATTACTTAATGTAATTAATGAAGTAATTAATGATAATTACTGGATGTAATTAGTGGAAGATGGTTTAATAGTGGAAGTGATTTGGATTAAATTACTTTATAATTAATCAAGGGATTAATTAAAGAAATTAATTAAGGAGTAATTAATTTATTTAATAGGGTAATTAAGGGTAGTTGATTACTGAATGTGATTAATCCAGGTGATTAATAATTGTGGTTTAATTAAATATTAATTACTTATTGTAATTAATTTAAATAAGATATTAATTAAATGTACTTAAGGATCATTAATTAATATAATTAATGATGTAATTAATATTGATTAATTAAGATTAATTAATCAATAATAAGTGATTAAAGTTAATTAATTAATTAATTATGGATTAATGTAATAAATTATAGTTAATTAATTAATGAAGTAATTAATGGTTAATTACTGTAATTATTTAAGGATAATTAATTTGTGAAATTAATTAAAGGATAATTAATTGAATGTAATTAAATGATAATTAATCAAGGGTGATTAATTAAGATGGATAATTAGAGGATAATTAATTAATTAATTTGTAATTAACTAATAGTTATGTAAGCAAGATTTATATGAGAAAAGTAATTTATTTAATTCACTTTAAATTAATTAGAGATGGAAGTAATTAATTTAATTCATTTTAAATTAATTATAGTTGATGTGATGTGGTAAATCATTGCTTATATATGAATGGATGATATTGGTTGCCTTGAATGGTTTAAGATCTCAGATATGAGATAAGTTATGATGTGTGATATGAATGCTTTGGTTGCATTATGATGATAATATGGATTATCTATTGTGATGATAATGATGATTATCTATTGTGGTGTGTGAATTATCTATCTGTGTGTATATAGATAATGAAATTGAATTGTTTTAAACTTTAAAACAACTTGGCCTTCATAGATACGCTTTGGATTTCGATAAGACCGGGATCGGGTTTTCAGATTTGGATATCCGAAAATCACATTGATCCAAATTAATGATAGGTCGTGAATCTCAAGTGAAGAGTGATGACTCGATGTGTAAGGACTATTCGTCGTTAAAACTCTGAGGGTGATTCCAATACGAGTTTAAGGGGTAGTACTTTCAGATTCAAGATGAAGATTCAGAGTGCAAGGGTTATCGTCGTTAACTCTGAGGGTGATTCCAAAATGAGTGTAACGAGATAATGCCTTCGGTTTCATTCGAACCCGAAACAAACTTGTATGGATTGAATGCTTTCAGAACATCGTCAGGTGGACGATGAGCATTCTAAGATAGATGTGTTCTATAAAGGTAATCGTAGCCTCAAGCCTCATCAACCGGGAATGGCCAAAACAGGGAAGGTAAAGCAAGGCTAAGTGAGTCATGCCCAAGTAGGACGAGATTTCCCCCTGTCTAAAGGTCCCTTTTATTCGGCTTAGTGGGCAGTTGGATATGCGCACCAACTGCAGGGTTGTCTTGTTCGAGACTGTCCAGTAAGAGATGGTTCTGGCCTTGTGTTGCAGGGGATTTAGGGTGGATCCTCGGTACGTTGATCTAGGTCACGTACTGTGACGGGCGGTACCCCAGTAGCTCTGCCATTGTATGGAATCCAAAATCCAATAAGTGCCATCGGTTTTGATTGTATTACCCAATTTTGTGGCTAGTAGCTAGAATTTAATAAATGTAACAATTTCGGCTATTTTCTATTTACTTGAAATACAATATCACTGGATTTCCTATCAAATGTTTTGGTTATCGTAAGGTAAAAACTTTTTCATGTTTATGTGTGGGAAGTCTTACGTGATACCTTTCTTTTCAAATATTTTTCAAAGTTAAGCAACCTTAACCTGTTACTCACACCAGACCCATGTCTGACCCGGAGTTTATTTCTGTTTTTCTTAAACTCTTGGGTACTCAAATTTTTACGAGTAGCCAAGGGATTCAGGTTAGCTTTGACGAATTGTGGAGGAGCAATGGAGCAGGAGGCTTCAGCGTGTAGATATATAATGTTCTGCTATGTTTGATTTCTCTGAGTTGTATTGAGTTGTATAACTAGACAGGTGTTTATAGTTGTCTAGTATGTGATGTATAATATGTGTAACTCTGATAATGATTGTATACTATGTAATACTTATGTTATTAATTTAATGTATTCATTCTGTTATTGAGATTCTAATGTTGTTTCTTCTCTCTTCTCTATCTTTTCTCTTTTCTATCCCTTTCTTTCTTATTAATGATGCGTCAGTCTGCGGTATGAATGGCGGGTCGTTACAGTGGTATCAGAGCGCTGGGTTGAGTCAATACCTAGGCTTTGGAGTGTTTTCTTTCTTGAGAGAGCGTATTTGTAATTTTAAATATATTTATATATATATTTATCTATTTCTACCTATCTATTGGATTACCTGTTCGGGTTTTCCAATATAAGTTATAAAGGTAGATAAGGTAGTGGTGTTTGTAACACGACTACTACCATTGGTTGGAGTTTGAATGTTTGAGGTTGGAAGTGGATCTGTCGAGACTGTAGACCTAATACCGTCTCAAGTAAGTTGTGCAGTGGTGTAGGGATTTCACAAATCTCTAAAGAAACCGGCTAAGGTTCGGAGTTCATTTTTGCAATTTGGATAAGTGAAAGTTTGGATCTATCGGCTAAGCAGAAGCGAGTGATGGTATCTAGATACCTCAGGAGTAGTAGCTGCGTGATGAGATACAGTGACTATGGATGTTTCCGAAGATGTTTCTTGGGAACAAGTTTTAGGAAGTGTGTCTGCTTCGGTGTTGTGGCTGAGTTCAGCATGGTGTTTCCGTTTGTTTTGAGGTCCGAGTTTCTCCAAGAGCTTTGGATTAGGAAGTCTTTGGCATTGGTGTCAGCAATGCAGCTTGGAGTATTCTGGGTGCCGGCAAGAAAGTTTTCTGGCTGAGTAATTTTTCTGGAGGTGGAGTTCTGAAGTAGCGAAGTGGATCCATTTCTTTGATGGATTGGCTAGATAAGTGTAAGCTGTTCTAATTGGTAAAGAGAGAACAATTTCTTTGGAAATTTGATCTGGTTTGATCGCAAAAGTGACTTGCGATGTTTGAGTGTTCTCTTGAGTTATTAAAAGATTTTCCGGATGTCTTCAGGGAAGTTAGAGGTTTGTCCGCATCTGGAGATTGAGTTTTATTATCGACTAGGATTCTAGGAATGGAACCGGTGGTTCAATTTAGTAGAAGGATGGTTCCTAGAGGTAGAGGTTAGTGAAACAACTCAGGTTTCGGAGGAATTTCTGAGTTTTTCTTTTATGGATCTGATGAACCATATTTCTGGGATGTTTTTTCCAGTTTGTGCTCGTGTTCATCATCAGCATTCTTATTGTTGAATATGCGCTTATATGATTTTTGTTTGATGATAATAAACATATATACATTCGTTTAAATGTATTTGATAATATACTATTTTATTTTTTCACAGATTAAATAAATATTTGCAGAATAAAATAAATAACACGAAATTTGAATTCAAACGAATATTTTATTCAAACAAATATTTATTACATCTTTGAATAGTACAATTTCAAGCTCTCACTATAACTATACAACTTTGATTACAATTACATCACATTTCACATTTACAATTCACCTCACTACATATCACTCACACTCGTATTTATCTTCAACTTCATTCCAGTTTGAATCCAGCATCTGAGAAATCTGCAAAAATATTCACTAACGCAGTAAAATTGAAAAAGAAATATTTTTGCAAAATAAAATAAGATATGATTTTTGAAAATAATATTTGCCTCAGTTATTTGGGTTGTTCGTCATCATTTAAATTTGAATTCATCATACACGAACAACTTGTGACATACACAGTGTATTACTGTATATGCCACAAGGCCGTGCACGCCGATATATACACTTGATAATGCTACAGGGACAGGTGAGCACAAGGTCAAACCCAAATATATGGACAGGTTCAACTCAGGTGCAATAAATTCAAAAATACGACACGAACACAAGGTCAAATCCGAGTTTTGAAACTGGATTCAACACAAGTGAATCGAATTCAAGTCAGACCAACACTGCAAGTACATGAATGCAAACTACAAGTACAGGTTCAAGGCCAAAATGTCAAAGTGGCAACTGGCAATAACAACTACACATATGCATACCACAGATGCAACCGATCAGTTCGACATATACATGAAGGCAGCAAGTCAGTGGACAGACCAGAGTACAACAGGCAAGCACAATGCATATATAGCAATAATATACAAGCCAACAGCAAAACAAGCAGTGCAGACCACAAAAGTGCAACAAGTATTGCAGTAATAAACATGGACAGAAGCAAGGCAACAAAGACTCAAGCAACAACATGGACTGCAACAAATACATGATGCACAACTCAAATGAATATCAGTGCAAGTGTCAACCAGGTAGCAAGGAAGATCAACACAGCAAGCTACAGCATCAAGTTGATCAAGATGCTACAGATTTCAGCAAATGAACCATCAAAGAATGCAACACAGTGAAATGACCAAGTGCAACTGGAAACAACAATGGATGCAAACTACAAATACATGATACTGTTCAATATCCAAGACTTAAGAATGCATCACTATGACACAGTATACACAAGTGAAGCCAAAAGAAATCAATCCAGTTCCCACACAACTCAATCAAGTAACCAACAGCTAGTGCTATCAAATGAACCAGTGACAATGCAACAATCAACTCAAATGAATACAGCAAGCATGCAACAGAGGTCAAGCATATATAGATATGCAATGACAAAGTGGATCAAAATGAAACATACAAAATGCCCAAGTAAAGTGCACAGTGAAGTATAAAGCAACTACAACAGATGCAGTGAAGCATCTGTGTAAATATATGTACAGCATGTCAAAGCAAGATGCATATATGACAATCAACCAAAATTGAACCAATGATCTAGGTTACAACTTCAAAATCAGTGGGCAAAGGCATTGAAGACCAGCAAATGAAGCAAGTCCAAAACAAACATACAATGCACCAAGCATCGAACCAGAAGACCGAAGTCAGATAACAGTTAAACCGAAGCTATCAATATCAAGTTCGTGCCAAAGTCAATTTTGAACAAGTCGCAATCAAACGAACAAGTCTAATTCAAAACCGTGGTCATCACGAAACGAATCAAAGCCGTGGGAAGCAAGCAACAAAAATATACGCATATGAAAAGGTCAGAAATCATCTCAGCATCAAAGTGAAATCGAACGGCTGATCAAATATCAGTTGACAAATTCAAGTACAAAATATACGACGCAAATCCAGGGTTACAAACCCTATATAAATTGATATCATCATCGGCAATTATCTGCATCGAGTTCAAGCAAGCTAACAACCAGTAAAAGCAAAAGGAACAAAGTACTTACCGAAGTTATAGTCGAACTCAATCAATTTCATCGAAGCCGTGAGCAAAACAGAGAAGAAAACGATCGACGAAAGCAAGCAACGAGCATATATTCGATCGATCAAAAGTCGGACTCTTTGAAATCACGAAAAACCCTAAATTGGATCGCACAAACGAAAGCCCTAATCTGGATTGAAGGACAAAGCCGCCGCTATCTCATAACAACGAACGGAGAAAAGAAAAAGAAAAAGGAACGGGTTGAAGAATAGGGGCCGGCCTTGTTTTATTATAAGGCTATAGTTTATTTTTAAATAGGGTTTTATTTTATTTTATTGTTTTAATTATATTTTCTTTTTTAAACCGTTTAATTTTCTAGTCGTGTGACTAGGGTACAAACTACGGTGTGTAGTTTGAGAATTCGCAACTCGGTAGTTGAGTTGTGGCAGGGTTTTGAGCGTAGAGTTAGATTAGTCAATAGCGGGTATAGCGAGTTTACGTGTGTAAGCGAGGGACTATCTAATTTTTAGTAGAAACCTTGGGGGCAGCACGTAGGCAGGGTTTTGCCGAAGCTGGGTAAATTCTGTGTTGTTCTGTTCTGTTATTTATATTCTGCTATATCTGTGCTGCTATTCTGTGATCCGTGTTAATATTAATTAGCTTCTGCAATTAAGTTTTTATAATTTACACTATCACCCTATTCACCCCCCCTCTAGGGTGAAATCGATCCTACAAGTGGTATCAGAGCTAGGAATAGAAGTCAAAATTTGTTTTTAAAAAAAAAATCTATTTTTTTTTAAAAAAAATCAGTTTTTGTTTAAAAATTTGAATTTTTAAATGGCTTCTTTTAATAATGCTTTTGCAGAAGGTCAATCCATAGTTAGACCACCAATGTTCAATGGTGAATATGCTTTTTGGAAAAATAGGATGAAATTTTTTTTGAAAACCATTGACGCTTGGGATATTGTTGAGACAGGTTATAGAATACCAACTATAACTGTAGATGATCAGGAAATAGAGAAACCAAAGGAACAATGGACAGAACTAGAAAATAAATTACAGAATACTAATGCCAAAGCTATGAATTCTATTATCTAGTTCATTAGATCAATTTGAATTTAATCGTGTCTCACATTGTCTAACTGCGCAGAAAATATGGCACATATTAGAAGTGACTCACGAAGGAACATCTCAAGTCAAAGAATCTCGCCTTGCCATGCTAAGCAGCGAATACGAGAACTTTACAATGGCGAAAGAAGAAAATGTCAAAGAGATGTACGGACGACTTTCCAACATCGTATACAAATCAAAAGCTCTCGGAAAAACATACACCGAATTGGAAATAGTCCGTAAAATCCTCAGAGTCCTTCCACGAAACTTTGAAGCAAAAGTAACTGCCATTCAAGAATCGAAAGATTTAAAACAACTCAAAGTCGAAGAACTCATCGGAAATCTCACCACTTATGAGCTAGAAATGAAATTCAAGGAAGAGCGTGAAGGTGGAGATACTCGAAAGAAATCAATAGCTCTCAAAGGAACAACTGAAAGTGATGATGAGAATGATGACGATGATGATGGAGCAGCGGAGCTAGCGCTACTAATAAAGAAATTCAAAAAGTGGAATCGCAAATACGGAAATCCAGCTCGAAATCATGAATTGAAAAGCAGAATAGGCAAAGCACTAGACAACCCAGAAGATCAGAAAATCATATGTTACAAATGCAACAAACCCGGCCATATCAAGCCACAATGTCCTCAAAAACGATCAAATCAAGGAAAGAAACTAAAGAAGAAAAGCTTTGCGGCTACTTGGGATGAAACTGACGAAGATGAAAGTGATAACACCGAGAGTGAGAATGAAAAAGCAAACATGTGCCTTCATGGTGAAGTTACAGACAGTGATGACGACGAGCCAAGCGAGGTATCAAAACTCACTCATTCTGAATTACTAATTTATTTCCATGAAGTAAATGGCTGTTATGAACGACTTAGGGAAAAATATGCTAAACTTGAATCTCAAAAGGATACTTTTATAGAATGCAATAAACAACTTGATCAATTAGTTAAGAACTATCAATGTAGAATTCCTAAGTGTGATAAGTGTCCAACATTCGAAGAAGAAATTAAAAAATCGAAAATCAATATAAAATCAATTGAAAATGAAATTCTGATTTTAAAAGAGAATGAAAATACTAGGGGAGAGAATTCTATTAAAAAGTGCACACAGTTGTTAAACGAAAATGAATCTCTCAAATCACAAGTCCAACAATTGTCAACGACTTTAGATAAATTTTCAAAAAGTGAAAAATCGTTGAATATGCTATTAGGAAAGCAAACTGTTAATACGGTTAGACAAGGACTTGGATATAATAATTCAAAAATTGTTGAAAACAAGATTAATCAAGTTAATTCTATGTGCACAATTTGTAGAAAATTTGGACACGGTCACAATAATTGTTGGTATAGACCCAAACATGTGAAAACTATACCGATTTGGGTTTCAAAAGGCACAAATATAAAATCTCTCAAAGTTAAACAAATTTGGGTGCCAAAGGGAACAATTATAAATAGTTTTGGGTCTACACAAAATTATTTTTCAAAATTTTCTGCCACTAACAACCATGGACCTATAAAAACAAATAGGTCACTAAACTCTCTTCTCGTGTAGGTATGCTGGCAGGCTAAGGAACAACAGCAATGGTGCTTAGATTCTGGCTGTTCCAGGCACATGACAGGCGATAAATCGAAGTTCCTTAGCCTAGAAAAGTACAAAGGTGGCAGATTCACAATGGGGAACAATGACAAGTGTAAAATTGTCGGTAAAGGTAAAGTAGGTAACAATACATTTACCTTGAATGACGTTTTATATGTTGAAAATCTGCACCACAATTTGATATCAATCAGCCAGCTATGTGATAAAGGTATGAATGTTATCTTTGATTCTGACATGTGCAAAATTGTTGACAAATCATCAAAAGAAATCTTATTTTCAGGAAAAAGGAAAGGTAATATATATTCTCTATCTTTTGATGATCTCATCCTCTCTAAATGTTTGGTAGCTAAGGATATAGAAGTGAATTTATGGCATAGACGTTTAGGGCATGCTAGTATGAACTTATTAAACAAATTAAAAAGGAAAAGTTTGGTAAGAGGGTTGCCATCACATGAGTTTGAAACTGAAAACATCTGTAAAGCATGTACTTTGGGAAAACTTAGAAAATCATCGTTTCATGCCAAAAACAATGTAAGCACTTCTAGAGTTCTTGAACTAATTCATATGGATCTATTTGGACCTAATGACATTGCTAGCTTAGGAGGTAAGAAATATTGCTTTGTGTTAGTTGATGATTACTCAAGATATACATGGGTATACTTCTTAGCTAAAAAATCAGAAACTTTTTCATACTTCACAAGATTCGCAAAATTTGTGCAAAATGAAAAAGAAGTCTCTATTGTTTCGTTAAGAAGTGATCATGGTGGAGAATTTGAAAATTATGAATTTGAAACTTTCTGTGATGAAAGCGGAATCAAACATGAGTTCTCTGCACCACGTACTCCACAACAAAATGGGGTAGTTGAGAGAAAGAATCGAACTTTACAAGAATTGGCTAGGTCTATGTTAAATGAATATGAACTACCTCTGCATCTCTGGGCAGAAGCTGTAAATACAGCATGTTATGTAATGAATAGAGTTATCATCAGACCGATTCTTAACAAAACCCCCTATGAGCTATGGTTCAACAAAAAACCAAACATCGCTTACTTTAAAGTGTTTGGATGTCCTTGCTATATTCTTAATACAGGTGATCAGTTAGGAAAATTTGAAGCAAAGGCTGATGATGGCATCTTCATGGGTTACTCTTCGAGAAGCAAAGCTTATAGAGTCTACAACAAAAAGACTAAAACAATCGTAGAGTCAATCAATGTGAAATTTGATGAAGGCATTGACAAACAGGACACATCCAAAAGCAACGTTGAAGAGGAGAAAGAAAAAGATGAGTTCGAAAAACCAAAAGAAACTGCTGTTGAAACTATCACAACTCAAGAAGTCCGAAGAAATCTGGATCCAGAAAAGCTGAAATACAAAACAGACCATCCACCAGAATTGGTAATTGGAAACCCTATAGCAGGTATACAAACTCGTTCATCGTTTAAAAATCTATGTGATATGTGCTTATATAGTGGATTTATTTCAGAAATAGAACCAAATAGCATAGATTCAGCCCTTAATGATGAAAACTGGTTCATGGCCATGCAAGAAGAACTAAATCAGTTTGAACGAAATAATGTTTGGAGTCTAGCACCTAGACCTAAGGATTATCCAGTTATAGGAACAAAATGGATTTTTAAAAATAAATATGATGAATCTGGAAATATAATTAGAAATAAAGCTAGACTAGTTGCTAAAGGATACAATCAAATTGAAGGAGTTGACTTTGATGAAACTTTTGCGCCTGTAGCTAGACTAGAATCAATTAGAATATTGTTAGCTTTTGCTTGTTACAAAGGATTTAAACTAAGACAAATGGACATTAAGAGTGCTTTTCTTAATGGAGTTTTAAAAGAAGATGTGTTTGTTGAACAACCAGAAGGTTTTGAAAGTCATGAATATCCAAACCATGTATACAAACTAAAGAAGGCATTATATGGATTAAAACAAGCTCCCAGAGCTTGGTATGAATGTCTTACTTCTTATCTCCTTGAAAATGGGTTCAAAAAGGGATGTGTAGATACCACACTATTTCTGTTGCATGAAAACAATGATATTTTGATTGTTCAAATATATGTTGATGACATCATTTATGGTGCTACTAACAAGTTATTGTATGAGAAATTTGAAAAAGTCATGTAGGAAAAATTTGAAATGAGCTTGGTTGGAGAGTTAAAATTCTTTTTAGGATTTCAAATCCAACAAAGCAATAAAGGCACATTCATTTCTCAAACAAAATATATTAGGGAACTTGTCAACAAATTTGGATTGAAAGATGCTAAATCAGCAAGAACTCCCATGAGTACAACACTTAAACTTGACAAAGATGAAAAGGGTAAGACAGTTGATCAAAAGCAGTACAGAGGTATGATTGGATCACTCCTTTATCTTACCGCCTCTAGGCCTGACATCATGTTTTCTGTCTGCTTATGTGCGCGTTTTCAATCTAACCCAAAAGAATCTCACTTAAAAGCTGTTAAAAGAATTATAAGATATTTATTACACACACCACGATTTGGTCTTTGGTATCCATCAAATGATAATTTTGAATTGAAAGGTTTTCAGATGCTGATTATGCTGGAAATTTGGTTGATAGAAAAAGTACTAGTGGAGCATGTTTTATGTTAGGACATTCATTAGTTGCATGGTCGAGTAGAAAACAAAATTGTATTGCATTATCCACAACAGAGGCAGAGTATATTGCTTTGAGCGGTTGCTCTGCTCAAATCTTATGGATGATACAAACTTTGCATGACTATGGCCTAAATTTTAAACGTGTACCATTAATGTGTGATAGCAAAAGCGCAATTGATCTCACAAATAATCCTGTACATCATTCGCGAACAAAACATATAGATGTAAGACATCATTTTATTAGAGATCATATTTCCAAAGAAAATATCTGCATAAATTTTATTTCAACTGATTCTCAATTGGCAGACATCTTTACAAAACCCCTACCAGAAAATAGTTTTTGTAAACTACGACTCAGTCTAGGTGTTTTAGAAATTTGCTGAATTTTTAACATTTTTTTTCTCCCTACAAATCATCGAAAAGAAAAATAGTAATTGAAAAAGTGATGAGTGTTGATATTGATTATATATTATAACTCGAGAAAGTATAATTAGAAAATTTCTTTAGAAATGTAAACAAGAGTTATAAAACTTTTTGTTGGTAAAAAATTCCATGACCATCTCTATACCTATCATATTTCTATCAACCATCACTCATCAAAATTCTATATAGTTTGTCGATATGTGGTACTTTAAACAGGAATCGTTCGTTTTTCATTTTTACATTTTTTTATAAAAAATATATATATATATATATATATAAAATAAAATAAAATAAAATAAAATAAAAATAACAATAAATACCAAAGTATTCACTCTCATTTAAAAGTCCTCACGGTTATGCATGGGTGAATTACTTGGAATTTGTTATGTGCTTCCATGCTCATTTGAAAGTCCTCACGGTTATGCATGTATGGAACACATATCAAAAGTTGATTTTTTAAATAAACAAGTTGATTCTAATCCCATTTATAAGTCCTCACGGTTATGCGTGGTTAGAAGATACTTGATTTCATTTTTTTTTAAAAAATAAATTTGGAATACTACTAATCTCATTTAAAAGTCCTAACGGTTATGCATGATTAGTAGATATTCAAATTCCTGATATAAAAATACCACAAATAGACACAATTGTATGGTTTTATATGATGACATCATCTCCATCATTCTAAAAGTGGAATATGCGCCTAACAAATTTTTTATGATTTTTGTTTGATTTTTTTATTGAAATTTGATATTTATATTAAATTGAGTTTTAATGTTGAATTGATATCGATTACTTTTTCTCTATTTTCTCTAACACTATTATTCTTTTGCTGATAACAAAAGGGGGAGAGAAAAGTTAAGATTTTGTCAAATAAAATCAAGCAAAGGTCAAATAATTTTCTATTTGCATCTAGAATCATTTGCATATTTTTATTTGTATGCATATATGCAGGGGGAGCATCGTATTGAGAGGAAGCATTTAAATAGGGGGAGCAATTAGAATATATCAATGATCAAATACATTTAACATATTCAAAATCTTAAATATATGTTTGTTATCATCAAAAGGGGGAGATTGTTGAATATGCGCTTATATGATTTTTGTTTGATGATAATAAACATATATACATTCGTTTAAATGTATTTGATAATATACTATTTTATTTTTTCACAGATTAAATAAATATTTGCAGAATAAAATAAATAACACGAAATTTGAATTCAAACGAATATTTTATTCAAACAAATATTTATTACATCTTTGAATAGTACAATTTCAAGCTCTCACTATAACTATACAACTTTGATTACAATTACATCACATTTCACATTTACAATTCACCTCACTACATGTCACTCACACTCGTATTTATCTTCAACTTCATTCCAATTTGAATCCAGCATCTGAGAAATCTGCAAAAATATTCACTAACGCAGTAAAATTGAAAAAGAAATATTTTTGCAAAATAAAATAAGATATGATTTTTGAAAATAATATTTGCCTCAGTTATTTGGGTTGTTCGTCATCATTTAAATTTGAATTCATCATACACGAACAACTTGTGACATACACAGTGTATTACTGTATATGCCACAAGGCCGTGCACGCCGATATATACACTTGATAATGCTACAGGGACAGGTGAGCACAAGGTCAAACCCAAATATATGGACAGGTTCAACTCAGGTGCAATAAATTCAAAAATACGACACGAACACAAGGTCAAATCCGAGTTTTGAAACTGGATTCAACACAAGTGAATCGAATTCAAGTCAGACCAACACTGCAAGTACATGAATGCAAACTACAAGTACAGGTTCAAGGCCAAAATGTCAAAGTGGCAACTGGCAATAACAACTACACATATGCATACCACAGATGCAACCGATCAGTTCGACATATACATGAAGGCAGCAAGTCAGTGGACAGACCAGAGTACAACAGGCAAGCACAATGCATATATAGCAATAATATACAAGCCAACAGCAAAACAAGCAGTGCAGACCACAAAAGTGCAACAAGTATTGCAGTAATAAACATGGACAGAAGCAAGGCAACAAAGACTCAAGCAACAACATGGACTGCAACAAATACATGATGCACAACTCAAATGAATATCAGTGCAAGTGTCAACCAGGTAGCAAGGAAGATCAACACAGCAAGCTACAGCATCAAGTTGATCAAGATGCTACAGATTTCAGCAAATGAACCATCAAAGAATGCAACACAGTGAAATGACCAAGTGCAACTGGAAACAACAATGGATGCAAACTACAAATACATGATACTGTTCAATATCCAAGACTTAAGAATGCATCACTATGACACAGTATACACAAGTGAAGCCAAAAGAAATCAATCCAGTTCCCACACAACTCAATCAAGTAACCAACAGCTAGTGCTATCAAATGAACCAGTGACAATGCAACAATCAACTCAAATGAATACAGCAAGCATGCAACAGAGGTCAAGCATATATAGATATGCAATGACAAAGTGGATCAAAATGAAACATACAAAATGCCCAAGTAAAGTGCACAGTGAAGTATAAAGCAACTACAACAGATGCAGTGAAGCATCTGTGTAAATATATGTACAGCATGTCAAAGCAAGATGCATATATGACAATCAACCAAAATTGAACCAATGATCTAGGTTACAACTTCAAAATCAGTGGGCAAAGGCATTGAAGACCAGCAAATGAAGCAAGTCCAAAACAAACATACAATGCACCAAGCATCGAACCAGAAGACCGAAGTCAGATAACAGTTAAACCGAAGCTATCAATATCAAGTTCGTGCCAAAGTCAATTTTGAACAAGTCGCAATCAAACGAACAAGTCTAATTCAAAACCGTGGTCATCACGAAACGAATCAAAGCCGTGGGAAGCAAGCAACAAAAATATACGCATATGAAAAGGTCAGAAATCATCTCAGCATCAAAGTGAAATCGAACGGCTGATCAAATATCAGTTGACAAATTCAAGTACAAAATATACGACGCAAATCCAGGGTTACAAACCCTATATAAATTGATATCATCATCGGCAATTATCTGCATCGAGTTCAAGCAAGCCAATAACCAGTAAAAGCAAAAGGAACAAAGTACTTACCGAAGTTATAGTCGAACTCAATCAATTTCATCGAAGCCGTGAGCAAAACAGAGAAGAAAACGATCGACGAAAGCAAGCAACGAGCATATATTCGATCGATCAAAAGTCGGACTCTTTGAAATCACGAAAAACCCTAAATTGGATCGCACAAACGAAAGCCCTAATCTGGATTGAAGGACAAAGCCGCCGCTATCTCATAACAACGAACGGAGAAAAGAAAAAGAAAAAGGAACGGGTTGAAGAATAGGGGCCGGCCTTGTTTTATTATAAGGCTATAGTTTATTTTTAAATAGGGTTTTATTTTATTTTATTGTTTTAATTATATTTTCTTTTTTAAACCGTTTAATTTTCTAGTCGTGTGACTAGGGTACAAACTACGGTGTGTAGTTTGAGAATTCGCAACTCGGTAGTTGAGTTGTGGCAGGGTTTTGAGCGTAGAGTTAGATTAGTCAATAGCGGGTATAGCGAGTTTACGTGTGTAAGCGAGGGACTATCTAATTTCTAGTAGAAACCTTGGGGGCAGCACGTAGGCAGGGTTTTGCCGAAGCTGGGTAAATTCTGTGTTGTTCTGTTCTGTTATTTATATTCTGCTATATCTGTGCTGCTATTCTGTGATCCGTGTTAATATTAATTAGCTTCTGCAATTAAGTTTTTATAATTTACACTATCACCCTATTCACCCCCCCTTTAGGGTGAAATCGATCCTACACTTATCAGCTCCAGATCAGAGTTGTGCAGCAGAAGCGGTTTGGGAGTGCATCTGTTTTTCTTTTCCGGATAGGAGAAGTTTGTCGTCTTCTGATGTATGAGGAGTAGAGTTTGTTCTTGGTTTTGGATTGATCATGAGAGGAACTGTTTGTTGAGTTGTTGGTTCTGTTTGTTTTGAGAGGCATCAGTGTAAGGTGAGCTGATCAGGAAGGATGTAGGTAGACCAGGATCGTCCGAAGAATTTTGTGGATAAGAGACGTAGGAATTTGGATTCTGGAGTCCGAGATTTGGTTTTGATTAAGTTTTCTCCGATCTAAAGGAGCTATAAGTTTTGGGTAAGAATGGAAAGCTAGCTCCGAGGTGTTTTGGATCTTTCTGTGTTCTTATAAGGATAATTGTTTGGTCTTCAGGATTGAATTGCCAGTTTGGAAGACTGGGATTCGATGTGTTTCACGTATCTCTGAGGGAGTACGTGTATGGTCTATCTCTGGTTTTGGAATCACTAGTTCTGGAGTTTTGGATATTGAGTCAGACTTGTCTGTAGTCTGATATGTTGTCTAGTTTTGTAGATCTAGATGAGTAGGAGCTCTGTAGCTTAGTAATTTTTTTTGGTTGGATTCTATAGAGCGAGTATCTCGGTATATATACTTGGAAAACTCGAGGAAATTCTATCCAGAATTGTGTCTGAATAGTTAGATTTGTTTGATTGGATGAATTGGTTGCTATGGTTGTTGGCATATGTTTGATATATGCTTGTATTTTAAATTAAAATCTTTAATAAGATTATTAAATTACCTTTGTTTTAAATTTCAGGGACGAAATTCTTTTAAGGGGGGAGGAATGTGGTGACCCGGAATTTTAGGCAATATCAATTTAATAATCTCAATTAAAAATTAAATTGATTTGATAATCTTTGTTAATAAGATTGGAATTAATTTAATAATCCAATTAAATAAATATTTAATTGATAGATTTTATCTCTTAAAAGCTAATAAATTATTTTCTATTTACAATGTATGTAGAAAATGTATATATTATAAATAGATAAGCCTTGTTTTAAATTTAATAAATAAATAAATCTTGTTTTCTAATATATATATATCTTTGGTAAATTGGGAATTATGATTTATTTAAAGTTAAACTTTTAAAAGCTATTTTATAAATAACTATATGGTTTTAAATACTTAAGGTAAGTATTTTTTTTTTTAAAACATATCTTTAATTTGGATTTTAAATGAGATTTGCAAAATGGTTTGTTCAACAATCTTTTAAAAAAAATATTGTTTAATAAATATGATTGTAAATTAGCTATGAAAGTTTAAAATTAATGTATGAAACATCAATTCATTTAAATAATAAGTAATTTATAATCTCTTTTATAAATTATATAAAATTTTCAAGTGTGTTATTTTCAAATAATAAATATATGTATTGTTTTTATATATAAATATAATTGGTTTTATTCTTTAAAAGTTATATATATATATATAACTAAGTATTAAAAACTAATTAATTAAGTTAAAAGCTTTTATTAACACTTAATTATAAATACTAATTAACTTAAAAGAGAAGTGTAAATTGTTAAGCATATCTAATGACAAATGTTAAAAATAGAGGACAAGTGGCATTTCAAAGTTTATTTTTTTCTTTATTTTTCTTTATAAGTATTTCAGTCTTTATATAAACAAATATTCGTTCATTCTTATTATTTTTCTAAATCCAAAATGCAAAGCTGATAACAACTCTTCAAAACTAAATTCTGTAACCATCTTCAATCAGTAATCAAACATCTGAAACTCAAACTATTCTCAACAACAAAAATATGTAAAACAATTTCCTCAAAACCAGATCAAACCAAATTCCTGTATTTCATTTTCAAAAGCAAGATTGCAGATCATTTTCAAAAAGAAAACAAGTCTGCATTTTTCTTAAATATGGAAATCAAGCCTACATGCAAATCTTTCCTTCAACTCAAGATTCAAATATCAAAGCATGCATGCAGTTTTTATTCAGTTTTTAAACATCAGCAAATCAAGTTTTAAAAATAAAATCAAAGGCATTTCAGCAAAGCAATTCATATCTGTTTTCAAGCTAGATCATTTCAACAACTTTAAATTGGAGCTCTGTCTTCATTTTCCATGTCTGGCGAGTAACTTTTTTTTTAAAGTTAAGTATAAAATCTGGTTGCATGCTAGTGATGTTGAAATGAATATGATTGTGTGAATTTGTTGTGTATATATAAGTATGATGTATGCATGTTTTTGTATATCTGTAACTACTCTGTTTATAGTTCCAGATTTTTGTTTTTGATTTGAATTCATTTTCTCTGGAACCAGCTGTTGATTGGACTTGATTTATAAACAAAAGATGTTTGATTTATCATAGATTAAGGTTTAAAAATTTATTCAAGTTAAGTTAAAGCCTGATTACCCCTGGAAAACCAAAAACATCTGTGCATATCAATATAAATGAAAACTCAAACTTTTTAATTAATAAATTCAGTATTATAAATTGAATCCATAAACAAAAACATGAATTTTAAAACAAGAACCATAATTTTTAGTGCTAGTTGGAAGGAGCAGTTCTTGTTTGAACTGAAAGTGGTTATTTGGGTTTTTCTGGTGATCCAAGAGGTTGGAGAGGTCGGGATTGTGGGTAATGATGGAGGAGTGATCAGTGTTGATGGAAAAATGGCTGGTGGCGTTGAACTTCATCGAGGATGCAGCGGTGGCGAATTATTTTCTGCAACCCTTTAACTAGGCTAATTATTTGGGTCGGCACGACTTGTAGAAGTGTTCGAGTTCAACGAGTTTTTGAGGGATGATAGCATGGTAGTTGACGAGTTTGTGGCCGGAGTCGCTGCTATTCTGGTGGTCGAAAGGTCGGGGACGAGGCATGTTCCAGGTTTGGAGTTGATTCATGTTTTACTGTTCCAGGTTTGGGGGTTTTGAACTCGAATTCAATTTCGAGCTTTGGAAGGATGATCTGTTGATCGTGTTTGGACGTAGGGTAGGTCGCCGATGAGGGAAGACAATCGGAGATGGTCGGAGGTGATTAAAGTCACCGTGCATGTGCACCGTGCACTTTATTCTCTAATGAAGTTTTGGTTAGCAGAGAGAATGAGTTCTTGGGTTTTCTCTCGAGAAGTTCGACCATTTGCTCGATTTCTTAGTTTGTGGACTCGAAGCAACTGAAGGGTTAGCTCGGGTCAAGATTGTGACACAGGTTTTCAAAACCTGACAATTTAAAATTTTATAAAATTGAATTTTTAAATTTTAAAGAAATGATTTAAACAAAGATTAAATCTAAGTTTTTAAAACTGGATTCAAATCTAAATTTGAATCCTAGTTTTGAAATAAAATACAGTTTTTAAAATTTAAATTGTTTAAACAACCTTAAAATGTTTAAGCAGTTTGAATTTTAAAATAAAGTTTTAAAATGTAAGCAGAGTTTTGAAATCTGAAGATTAATCTGGATTCAAATTTAAATATGTATTCCAGTTTTGAAATGAAGGAAATTTTTTAAATTTAAAATGATTTAAACAATTTTGAATGTTTAAAGTGTAATTTAAATTGATTTGAATTTAAAATGAATTTGGCTTTAAATTCTTTTAAACTTCTTTATTAAATGAGTATTTCTTTAACTTGTGAAATAAAAAGGTTTTAGAAATGTGTTTTAAACTTTGTTAAAGATAATTTGTATTCATTTTAAATCTTTAAAATTTAAAATGACATTTAAAATGAAAATTTAAAGTAAATTGTTTTAAATGATTTGTTAATAATAATTTGGTCATTAATAAGAATTTTTTTATCTTAAAGATAAATAGAATTTAATGATTTGTAATTCATTAAATTATTAAGTTAATTAAAATGGATAATTTATTTAATTAATTAATGATTTGGATTAATTAAATAAGTAATTAAGAGGTTTAAATTAATTAATTAAAGTTTAAGATTAATTAATTAGGAATAATTAATTTAATCATATTTTAATTAATAATTAAGAATATATTAATCAAGTAATTAAGGATCAATTAAGTTATAGCTAACACTTAATTAGTTAAATAATTAAAGGTTAATTTATTGGTTATAAAGATAAATTAATTTGTAATTAATAATGATTTATCTAAGTTAATTACTTAAGAAAAGTAATTAAAGAATTTTTAATTGTTAATGATGGCCATTAACTTAAGATTATTTAATAATTATTTAATGTGATTAATTTGAATAATTAATTAGATTAACTAATGATAATCATTTGTGAAATTGTTTAAGTTTAATTACTTAATGGAAGTAATTAAGGAATTAATTACTCAATGTAATTAATTGAGTTTAATGTGATTTGTTTGAGTTAATTAATTAAGTTTGATCAATTTAAACACTGGATGATTTGATAATAATTACTTAATGTAATTAATGAAGTATAATTACTTAGTGAAGTAATTAATGAAAATTACTGGATGTAATTAGTGGAAGATGGTTTAATAGTGGAAGTGATTTGGATTAAATTACTTTATAATTAATTAAGGGATTAATTAAAGAAATTAATTGAGGAGTAATTAATTTATTTAATGGAGTAATTAAGGGTAGTTAATTATTGAATGTGATTAATCCAGGGTGATTAATAATTGTGGTTTAATTAAAGATTAATTACTTATTGTAATTAATTTAAATAAGATAATTAATTAAATGTAATTAAGGATCATTAATTAATATAATTAATGATGTAATTAAGGATTGATTAATTAAGATTAATTAATCAATAATAAGTGATTAAAGGTAATTAATTAATTAATTATGGATTAATGTGATCAATTATAGTTAATTAATTAATGAAGTAGTTAAAGGTTAATTACTGTAATTATTTGAGGATAATTAATTTGTTAAATTAATTAAAGGATAATTACTTGAATGTAGTTAAAGGATAATTAATCAAGGGTGATTAATTAAGATGGATAATTAGAGGATAATTAATTAATTTGTAATTAATTAATAGTTATGTAAGCAAGATTTATATGATAAAAGTAATTAATTTCATTCACTTTAAATTAATTAGAGATGGAAGTAATTAATTTGATTCATTTTAAATTAATTATAGATGATGTGATGTAGTAAATCATTGCTTATTGAATGGATGATATTGGTTGCCTTGAATGGTTTAAGATCTTAGATATGAGATAAGTGATGATGTGTGATATGGATGCTTTGGTTGCATTATGATGATAATATGGATTATCTGTTGTGATGATAATGATGATTATCTATTTTGGTATGTGAATTATCTATGTGTGTGTATATACATAATGAAATTGAATTGTTTTAAACTTTAAAACAACTTGGACTTAAAAGATACGCTTTGGATTTCGATGAGACCGGGATCGGGTTTCTAGATTTGGATATCCGAAAACCACATCGATCCAAATTAACGATAAGTCGTGAATCTCAAGTGAAGAGTGAAGACTCGAAGTGTAAGGACTATTCGTCGTTAAAACTCTGAGGGTGATTCCAATACGAGTTTAACGGGGTAGTACTTTCATATTCGAGATGAAGATTCAGGGTGCAAGGGTTATCGTCGTTAACTTTGAGGTGATTCCAAAATGAGTGTAATGAGATAATGCCTTTGGTTTCGTTCGAATCCGGAATGAACTTGTATGGATTGAATGCTTTCAGAACATCGTCAGGTGGACGATGAGCATTCTAAGATAGATGTGTTCTATAAAGGTAATCGTAGCCTCAAGGTTCATCAACCGGGAGTGGCTAAAACAGGGGAGGTACAGCAAGGCTAAGTGACGAGGTTTTCCCCTGTCTAAAGGTCCCTTTTATTCGGCTTAGTGGGCAGTTGGATACGCACACCAACTGCGGGGTTGTCTTGTTCGGGACTATCCAGTAAGGGATGTTTCCGGCCTTGTGTTGCAGGGGATTTAGGGTGGATCCTCGATACGTTGATCTAGGCCATGTACTGTGACGGGCGGTATCCCTGTAACGACCCGAAAATTTCGTTAACTAAATTTGTCATATTTTCCATAATTTTTAATAAAATGAATGTTAGGAAGTTGGTGTTGCCATTTGTTCTTATTAAAAGTTAACAATTTAAAATGAGATTTCCAATTCAATAAAATAATGTAAATATTGTGGTTTAAATTTTGAATGGAATATGTGTAAACAAGAGTAATTATGGAATAATATGTTATTTATTTAGAGTATTGAATAAAAAAAAAAATTTAGCCAATTTTAATTAATGGTAATAATGCGATATATGCTAATAAATTTGATCTCAATGCGATAACCATTTAATGAAGGTAATGAAACAGGATTTAGAAAAATGTATACTAGGTATAAATCAAATAGAAGGAAACAAACGTATATATCGAATTGATTTATGAATAAATACTTTAGATAGTAATTGAATGTACAGTAATGGTAATTTAAAACCTATTTATAGTAAGACTGCATAAGATTAAGTAAATTAAGTGGTGGAAAGATTTTTCCTCGATATACTTTGAAGATGTGAAATTAAAGGTGAATATTAAAATTGGTTAATGTAAAATAACATTGATTAACCGTAAATGGGAATAAATTTGAAAATAAAAATTTATGTTACAAGTGGGTGAAAGTAAAGATAAGGGTTAAGAGTGTTGGAATAGGTATATTAGAATAACTATAAAGTGTAAATGTACGTATTTATAGCAACATGAATTATTGAAGGAAAATAATTGGTGAACGGGGTTTGGGCTAAGGAAATGTTATTGATTGTTTTGGAAACCTTATTTATTATGGGAAATTAATTTAGCATAAGCAAAACCAATGCAAATATCTAATTTATCAGTAAAGCAATAATAATAAATAGTAATCAATGCAAATTATGTAACAATAGAATGTGAAATTTGGGAAATAGACGCAAAGTATATATGAGTTGCTAAAAGTATGCATAATAAGTGCAAATTTAATAAATCAATGTCCTGTAGAGGTTGGAGTATGTTTAGTAATAAAAGCTTTTAAAGGAAAAACCTTTAATTTATAAATGAAAATCAATGCATTAAATTAGGTGTAACTGAATGCATGTAAATAATTTTGTAAGAATAAGTTATAAACAATTTATTTGTGCATACCCGATTTAATTGAAATAACAGAAAAGACAAGAACTTGATTTGCCTAGGTATATATATATATATATTGATAAACTATAACTAAATAGAAAGATTGGTAGTAAATAGGATATAAGAAGACAAAGGCAACTAGTAAATTAATAAATGAATTCATAATAATAAGTAGTAATTAATGCATATATATTTGGCATTAGTGATAAATTACAAAACTTCACCCATTTATCTAATTTATTTAATTAAACCTAAATCTATGGCAACATTGTTGTAATGATGGTTGTAAGTGAATTTGAATGTAAAAGGGTAACAATTATTTAGGTTAACCATTTTGAGTATGTTAAGTTAAGAATGGCAATCGATTGAAATAAATCTAAATTAATTATTTTGTTTTGGTTAATGTGTTCTAGTTAATAAAGGGGAGTTTATAAGAAATGAAGCATGCACTAATGACATGTGTTATAATTCAAATGTTATTTATACCCATAAAATGTCTAGTTACTGAATAGAAAGATTTTAAATCAATAAGAGAATTTATTGAGGTTCCAATTTATAATTTATAACATTTAATGTAGCCTCAATTACAATTAATTGACTTAAATCGTGCAGTTAGCATAGATTTGTTTTGTAATTGGAGTAGTTAATCCTATAAGATGAAGTTAATGCTAATTCTATTTATAATTGGATCATTTGTTGATATAGATTATAGAAAGCAAGATGTATAAATTTAATTAAAGTATCAACATTCAACAATTGTAATTATTGAAAATTAAAATGGAATTTGAGGATAATAAGGGGAAACCATGAACAAATGTTAATGCATCCTTATTACTGGTAAAAGATGAGTATATAAAAGTTTGAAAATCAAAAATAGGTTTTTGAAAACTTAATTTATAATTTCTAAATATAAGGAAGTGGAGAAATTAACACTGCAATGGATAGACTTATCAGCTTTTAATTTACATCTAAATTTGTTTAGATCAATTTGGAAATTAATAAAATTGTGGATATATTTTGAAACGTAAACGAAACGTCTAGATTCACATTTGTACATACGTTAAAATAAAATGTAAAGGAATTTATTTATTTCCTAAATCCGTAACGTGTGTAATTAATATTATTTATCTTTTGGGACCACTTCCGTTTGCACGTTAAAATTCATGCACACCTATTCTTTTGTGATCTATCTATAAGTAGACGATCAAAAAAACCCTAGCCTCCATCTTCTATCATTTGTCTGTACGTTCTTTTCTTCAACTCCTTCTCCTTCTCAAATGGATGCAAGCCTAGATCTATTTCTATTCAAATTTCAAATGAAAATTCAAACATCTCAAAAAAATTCCAAAAAATATATATGTTGTAGACTTCATCCATACGAATCTACGCGCAGTCTCTGTTTTCGAAATCGATACTCGAGTCAGCGGCAAATCGCGGTCAAAATCAGGAAATTCGAAACCTAAGTCAATTTGGGCGTTTTGATTTGGAGCGACTATTTGCAAATTGGTTTCTGGGTATTGGAGAGCTCGGCTAGGGAAGTCGTAACGGTGGAGGCGCGTCACCATCTGGTGGCCTGGGGCGGTCTAAAGGCAGGGTCAAAGATGGGGAGGGCGTGCGTTGAAATGGGTTCATTCCCTAGACGAGCATACGTGAGTTGAGAAGAAGCTTTATGACGTGGCAAGCTTTAATTAGGTTGTTGTTTAATTTTGTTTTATTTAATTTTTGTTTCAACTCATTAAAATTGAATAACTTTCTCATACGACCTCGTATTCACGCGAGATTTTTTTATTAGGATCGAAATTAAATTCCGGATCTGTTGGTGCTGGTTTGGACAGATTTGGAGACTGTGAAATTTTTGGGTTTAAATCGAATTTAAATTCTATTTAAATTCAAAAGATGAGTGTTTTAACCCACTCACAACTTCTAAAAGTTTTTATGTTTGTTAAATTTATTTTAAATATGAGTAGAAATTTATTTTTGACTGTTGGCATGTTTTATTCGGCATATCTGTTAAATCGCATTTATTTAACTTAACTGTTAATTTAGTTTATTTATTGCATAAAATTTGACAGGTAGAATTTATTTTTGCACATAAACTGCTAGTTAACAGTCATTAAATTTATTATGGAATAGAAACTGCTAGTTAAACAGTTATAAATTTAATTGAATATGAAATGTTAATTAATAACTGCCAATTATTTCCTGTTATATTGTATATGCCATATATTGATGTTGTTTAAACTGATGATGTTTGAGATAATTTGGTTGATGATTGATGATGGATGAATCGATGTTTTGTTTCATATCATTAAACTGCAAGTTATCATGTATTTTCATTTCATTCGGGATGGTGGTTTGAAATGATATACAACCGCAAAATTTTTTATCTTTTAAATTGCGGATTGAAATGATAAATATCCGTATCACTTGACCATAGGATAGAAAATTTTATACATGCACCGTGGTCTATATATAAAATATTTTAAAAAGATTTCTATGGTTTGGATGATACGGTTTATAATAAGTTAATTTTGATATTTTCTTCTATATATGTATATACATATGAAGTTAGAAATTTTGAATTTAAGCTGTGTATAAATCTCTTAAATAAAAATGGAAAAATTGAGGAAATGGAGTTTGATGATTTATATTATATGCTAAATGTTTAAGTTGGAAATTTTAAGATATGATATTTATAACTAGATTTTTCCAAGAGAAATTTAAAATGAATATTCTAGTATAATTAAATTTAAGAAAATATTTAATTGCTAAAAAAATTGGAGTTTTATTTATGGATTTATGTGAATATTCAAGACTAAATAATAGAGCATTTAATTTGTTGAAAGAATAAATTCCAACTTTAGTTTGAAATATTATTACTCCAAATGGATATATATATATATATATATATATATATATAGAAATTAAAGTGGTTTGGAACTTGAAAGTGATATTTAAATTTTGGTTCAGACTTTAAATAAAGAAACATATTTGTAAAACTATGGAAATTATTTTCTTTACAAAGTAACCTTAAAGTTAAACCATTTATTTTATATACCGTTAAATATCCAAACCATTCAAGTTTTAGAAGTTATGGTTTTAAAATATATGAATTTCGAAATATTATGCTTTGAAAGTATAAGTCAAATATTTGGTTTCCAGATATTTTAAATTTTAAAGCAGTATGATTTTGGAAAAGAAATATATTTGGATAAAATGATATCATATTGTTTTGGGTTTTAAGATGATATCGTATTCATAGTTTTGAAATGGAATTTTTATTCTAGTTTTAAAGTATAAACTATTTTAAATGACCGCAGTGTTATAATAACGATTGGTTGGCAAAGAGACCGGGATCGGATATGGACATACTCTCTGTCGATACCGAAAACCACTTTGACTAACCGTGTACGCGGTGGAGATTCCAGAATGAAATAGGTTGGTGGCGGCGTTTCCTGTAAGGTAAATACGTGGACCCGACTCCCGTGAGTTGGCATAAGGTGGCTAAAACAGGAGCGATTCTCGGGCCAATGAGGTCATTCCTCTGATCGGACACTCCTCTTCGATATTATACTTTGACTTTGGATTGATTCAGTGGCCACTTTTATTTTTGATTTTGGGGGAGTTTGTTCGAGGTGGGCGGCAGCTGCGCGCTGCGCGTTTCCACCAGCCCGGATAGCAATTGGTATATCTACCCTGGCATTGCCTAGTTGTGCCGTGTCACCTACCATACCGAGCCTTTACTACGAGTTTTGTTTTGTACCATACCTATGGAGTGCACTCTGACGACGCCCATTACGGGGGAGATTACGGTACTGTATAGACTATGGGAATATATTCCGTGTTAAGGGCTATATGGGTAACTCCTTAACGCTATTAAAAAGTAAGTTTATTTTATAAATAGACATTATTATAATAGCGTAATATACTACATAGTAAATAGTTTAACGGACCCTTAGGAGATGTAAATCCCGAGCATCTCTTGAGTTACTGTACTCATATTTATTTCTGTTAATTTTACTCACATAAGATCTTTTAGTTTTGACTCGAGTGTTTTTGTCTTTTCAAATTCTCTCGGGTCAGTCCGAGCGTTTCAGGATTTGAGGATTTAGCTCTGGAGGACGAAGACAAAGATTTGTATTACTAGTATCTACTATATTATTTCACTACACCATTTAATTCCGCTGCATTGATAGTATTGGTATGGGTAACTCTGATATTCATTGTACAAGTAAAATAAAATATTTGTAAAACAGTTTCATGAACTGTATATTTGATTATTATATTTTATCCTTCCGCTGTGAGATTCTGTTTTGTTTTATTTCTTCTCTTTTTTTTCTTATTTACCCCATAACAATCCGCCCTTCCGTATGGTTTGAATCGTCATGTGTGTCGGTTTAAAGTGTGCGAAAAGGCGGGATGTTACAATCCCAGTAGCCCTGCCATTGTATGGAATCCAAAATACAATAAGTGCCATCGTTTTTGATTGTATTACCCACTTTTGTGGCTAGTAGCTGGAATTTAATAGATGTAACAATTTCGGCTATTTTCTATTTACTTGAAAACCCTAGACCTATTATAATATCTCTGGATTTCCTATCAAATGTTTTGGTTAGCGTAAGGTAAAAACTTTTCCATGTTTATGTATGGGAAGTCTTACGTGATACCTTTCTTTTCAAAGGTTTTTCAAAGTTAAGCAACCTTAACCTGTTACTCACACCATACCCATGTCTGACCCGGGTTTATTTCTGTTTTTCTTAAACTCTTGGATACTCAAATTTTTACGAGTAGCCAAGTGATTCAGGTTAGCTTTGACGAATTGTGGAGGAGCAATGGAGCAGGAGGCTTCAGCGTGTAGATATATAGTGTTCCGCTGTGTTTGATTTCTCTGAGTTGTATTGAGTTGTATAACTAGAAAGTTGTTTATAACTGTCTAGTATGTGATGTATAATATGTGTAACTCTGATAATGATTGTATATTATGTAATACTTATGTTATTAATATAATTTATTCGTTCCGCTATTGAGATTCTGATGTTGTTTCTTCTCTCTTCTCTATCTTTTCTCTTTTCTATCCTTTCTTTCTTATTAATGATGCGTAATTCTACGGTATAAATGGCGGGTCGTTGCAGTATCCCCATCATGTCAACATATAGGCCAGGAATTTCAAAATTCAAATTTGAATGGAAGTGTCTTTTTGTCGTATCTCTTCATGAATGAACATGGCTGTTGTTTCTCTATAAATAGGGGTCTTGGAAATGAATTTTCGTTAAAAACTTTCTCATATGTTCTCTCTTCTTTTACTCCCTTGAATTGTAAAAGAAAATCTACTCAAAATCTTCTCAAATTCAACTAGAATCAAATTTATACTCTATTAATTTGATTCTCTATTCCTTACTCTCTAATCTCTCTCATCCCTTAATATGCTATTCAAGTGGTAATAGGATCATTTATACTCATAAGAAATTTAGTCTGTAAACTATATCAAATCATACTCTCAGCCTCTTGGGTGTCCTTGGTGCTTTTGAAATCCAAGTGGGTGTGCTTGTGTCCCGTCTGAATCAAGTGGGTATGCTTAGTGTTTCGTTTGAATCCAAGTGGGTGTATTTGTGTCCCGTTCAAATCCAGTGAATGTACCTAGAGCTCCAAAAATTTGATGGGTGTGTGTCGTAGCCTTAAAATCGAGATTGCATCGACTTTAATATTTAAAAAGAAATACGTACAAATTTTTTATAGGACCGAATGTAGGGTAACTCTGAACCGGTATAAAAATTTCTAGTGTGATCTCTCTAACTCTTTACTTTTTACATTTACTGCATTTTTATCTGTCTATTTTTGCATTTGTGATTGTTGATTTCGTTGTTTAATTATAATCATAAATGAATTTAAAAAGGTTTACAAAAATCAATAAAAACTATGCTCCTCTCCTCTAGTGTTAAATTAGCTTTAAGATCCATCTTTCGCAAACTAACATTTGATATCAAAGCATCGGTTTTCAAAATGTTTTAATTTGATTTTTGCAATGTTTTAATGGAAAAAGTTATTGACAATATTTTTAACATAATTTTTAAAAAGGAATTTTGTAAAATTAACATGACACTGTTTCATAAATTTGCATCCGTTCATTATGAGAAGCCACTTGACCTTTTGAAAACATATAAATTATAGGAACAGATTTGTTACATGGCTTTTGATGAACAAACACCTAATGATCAAACTTTAAAAAATTAAAAAGGATAAATGGATACTGGATAGCGAATGCTTAAGGCACATGACTTATCTCCTTAGCTTTCATTATCTCCTCTCTCCCTTCTTTCTTTTTCTATAATGAAAATAAGTAGTCTTTATTTAAATTCAATTGTTCCTAGAGTTTTAGATTACAAAATCGAGCATCGTTAGATTCGTGGCTTCGTGTGGGTGAGAACAACATTTTGGTGTGTTCAACGTTTAATGCTATCGAGTTCGGATGTACTCGACAATGTATAATCAAACTAGAGTTCGACATTGGGAAGGTTTAGATAGCGATTGAAAAAGGTGTTTATGACGTTGGGTTTTGTGCTCAAAGGCAAGCGTTGGGTTAAGTTTTGGTCGCCAGCCGGTCAACTACAAGAAATTGCAACTTTTGGTTGTCGCATAGTATTCGTTGCGAATTGATTGGTGAGGTTGGGGGTAAAATCATTGGTGCCATTGAGTTCGTGGTGGAGAGAGAAGATTATTGGCGGTGGTTTGATGATAATCGATGGTCCAAGTAGAAACATGACATGTGCAAGCCGTGGGTTTGGGCATAGTACTCACGATTAGCAAGGGGTGGTCGAGTTGGTCTTGGGTGGGTCCAGCGCAAAGCTCATTCGAATAGAGTTTCGTTGGCACGATCAGTTTGTCATTTCGTCAAGCGAGGTAGTGAGGATGTGTGCGATAATGCATGGAACATGCACGGTCGTGCATTGATATGGCGTGTACATGAGAGTTTAATTTGGGGATTTGGCGGAAAGATGATTAGTGGTAAGTATGAGCATTAGTGAAGTTAATTATAATAAATTAATGCATTATAATCCAAATTTCTTATAAAATCTGTAACTTTTGCATACCAGGTCCAATCGAAACGACATTTTCGCCGTTGCACTCATATCGGGATTATCTTCATTTGAGATTGGTTTCGGTTTGGGTGAGCTTTATTCACCAATTTATTGTATATTGTTGTTGAATTAATTATTATTGTATTAAAATATAAGTAGTATAACGAACAATATAAATTATCACTTTTGAACCCTTCCTTGTTTTGTAAAACAACGACAACATTATTATATAGTATAATCTCTCTTTTAATCATCTATAACATGTATAATGGCCCAGACTACTTATTTACATGTATAGTATTATTATTCGATTAAGTTAGAAATTGTGTGTGAATAGTTGAAGTGAAATTGTCGCAATAAACGCACTTTAAATCCCTTGTATTTAATATATGTTAAAACTTAAATTTTGATTATCATAAAAAAAATATTAGGTTCTACACACGTTTCGTTGTGTTTAACTTAAATGAATTGGTTTGGAAAGTTATAGAAATTGTAAATAGAAGTTGTGATAGTTGAAGCGAAAAGATCACGATGGATGCACTTTGAAATTGCTTTGTGTTCGGCAATTTTAAAGTTAAATTTGAAAGATCTCCTAGGGCTCCTTCATATTTTTAATAAGTACCATAAGTGTATTTATTACCTAAAAATACCAATATTTAAAATATTCTTGATAATTAATTATGGATTTTAATAAATGGTTTTAGATGATCAAATGGATTTTTATGGTTTTTATAAAGTATAAAATGAGTAAATTTTAAGTGGTATTTAAATAAGTGTTTTAAACTTTAGTATAAGTATTTTACGGAAAATTAGTTAAATATTTTATTAAAGTATTAAATGTTTATGTAAATTAATGTCCCTTGAATTGATTTCAGTATTTTAAAGTGTTTGTGTAAGCTTGAAAAAGTAAGTTAAGTTTCAAATGAAGAGAAGAATTGGATTATAATAATTAAGTAATAGTGAATAATTTTGTAAAGCTAAGTGGAGGTACCAACTTATAAAATTTGGGATATAATTGGATTGTTTGAAACCAAAAATGGTACAAACACTCAGAAGTTTATGTATTAGAGATTAAATGAAGAAAAGTAAATGAAAATGAGGAAATAAATAAGACACGGTCATTTATAGTGGTTCACAAAGCAAGGCCTTCGTCCATTTTGAAGTTTTATTGCTTATTTTCGATTTGGCGGTAGAAGTTCTTAAGATTCGGTATAACTCCAACACTTAGGATATTAGAGTTACAAGAATAGAAGAAACAATGGAAGTAGGCAAAAAAGATCCTCAAAAATGAGCCCTACCCTCCAATTAATAGAGGTGGGGGCCTGAAATCTCGTATACAATATCTCCTCGCCGTTGTACCCGATTTGATTGATTCCTTCATGAAAATAGGTGCCACATCAGCCGAAGTTGGGAGTCGGTACCTATCCACAAGTGGGATTCGATACCGATGCCTAAGTTGGCCAAATTGGTCTTCTCCAACTTTTCATCTCGGATGGCCTTTAGTTAGCTTCATGATTCTATAGTTGTTTATACCAATACTAGCTTATTTCTGAGTCCAAATGATGGAGTTATAGGAGAACAGAGTTATAGTTTCTAGTTTTTAAGGAGATCGATTGAGAATTGCTTTGAAACAATAAAATCGCTTTGGAAATAGGCTCTTGACATCGTGTTAGTCTTGTAGGAAGAAGATGGGTTCCACCCAAGAAGGATTTTGGAGTTAGTATGGATCCCTACTTGGGGGCCGGTACTGATCCCTAACTTGTGGGATTATTTTTCTCCTTGGTTTATGTTGTTTGGCTTTGGTTGAACTTGCTCGAAGTCCGACCCGAGAAATTTGGGTATATGTGGGATTGACCTTATGATTCTCTGAGATTTTCATGCCCTAAGTTTTCCTTCGCCCGCTTGAAGTTAACCCCGAGGTTTTTGAGTGTTTTCTCAGAGTCATCAGGAGTCGGTATCGAGTCGTGCTTGGGAGTTGGTACCAAGTCACACTTGGGGTTTCTACATGGAATTCTTTGGGTCGTGCTTAGAGTTTTTCCCAAGGTCGTCCTCCTTTGAGTCTAACTTGAGGATTTTGTAGGTTTGCTTCGAGTCAGCTCTTCCAAAAACTTGGACCAAATTTTCAACTTTTTTCACTCATTTTTTCTCTTTTCTTGCCTTTTTATGATATTCCGAAAGTCCATGGGTCATTTCTCCGTCATGTTCTCATCCAATCCGGTCGACCAAGCCTGTTCGAATACTACCAGGTCAAAAGGCTGGATAACATTTGTCTCCTAAAGTACATCTTATTTCAAACATGATGTGCTTTGAATCGATATAAGTCAGGATTGCCATGAAGGATTCCATTATTGCTTTACATGGTCAGTACCCTTCTCACAGATCGCTTTTGTGAAGAGTTATACCCATAGATATTCATCATGGCCTTAACTAGCGTCCAGTATTATATATTTGGAGAGTGCTCTCTCGATCTATTGTTGTGAGCTTAGTAATTTTAAACAGGTTTCTCTTATTGATTATGAGTCATCTTTTCTTTGACTCTAGTTGTTGGGTGTTATATAAAATTCTATATAAGTATACACGTGTAATCCCTTGTAGAATCTTTCAAACATATGTAGGTAATTTTCATTGTTGTTGTTGTTGTTGTTGTTGTTTGTTTTGTATAGCTAGACTCGCTTATGATTTGCAGTTGTAGGAATCTGTTTTTGTTTAGGCCGACGTTGTTCTTGTTTGGCCCTCGCTTTTGTTTTCAGCTTATGTGTAGAAAAATCATGTACTTTTCTTTGCAAGTTCCATCTCAAATGTGAATAACAAAGAATTTTGTTTCACCCAATCTTTGTGTGATTCCTAAGTATTTGAGAAATACACTTTCCGTTAAATTTACTTGCTATCTGTTTCTTCTCAGGATTAATGTCGGCCTTAGTCATTATCCCATTCCATGCTATGCTGGCCTTTTATCGTAAAGCAATCGTTGAAGCATCAATCTCTAGCATGAATTTTCAACATTGCCATCCTCTGGGCAAGACATTGATGCTCCGCCAAACTCTAGGCATGATCTAATAGATGGATGGTCCGACCATGTCCATTTCGATATATATATTCCTGACCAACATCAAGGGCAAGAGTTAATGAATGGATGGTCAAGTCACGTCCTATCTAGTTTATACTCATGCCGCCACTTCAAGGGTGGGAGTTAGTTGGATGGATGGTCGAGTCATACCCATTTTGGGTTATATTTCGGCCTCGCCATTATCTGGGAAAGACATTAATGCTCTACCAAACTCTGGTTACAAGCAGATGAGTGAACGATCATGTTGCATCCACTGTGAATTGCCCCCATGCCGAGGGATGAAAAAGTCAACTGGCATCTACCTCTCAATGCCAAGGATGGTTGAACTTCAAGGGTCCGATCATGGATGGTAGAAGTTTTGGTCGGTACCTAACTCCAAGTACATTGGTGTTGTAGTATCGGGTGACTTGGTGTCGATGGTGCACTTGCTCTCAACACGGCTTTGTTACGCTTCTCATCGATCACATCAAGAGACTCCAGAAGGAGCTTCTCATTTATCTATGGGTTGTAGCGTATCATTCGATGAGAAGGTACTTCCAGTTCGACTGAAATCATAGCCTTTGATTTGTATGCCAAGATGAACGGAGAATGGCTAGTCGCTGGCTTGTGGGTCATTTGATAAGTTCAAAGTGTCAATGGAAGTTCATCGACCCACTTTGCCTTCGGTCCTTTCCAATCGCTTTTTAAGATGGACTGATAAAATTGTCCACATTTTCAACCTATCCATTAAAATGAGGTTATGCCACTGCATCAAATCTCATTTCTATACGATGTCGGCGATAGAAATTCATGAATTCGATACTATCGAGTTGGGTCCTGTTATCGGTAATGATTGCTTGTAGAACTTCAAAACAAGAGATGATATTCTAGGCAGGAAAGTTGACTACTTTCTTTGTGGTGATCATCACTAACGGTTCGTCCTCGGCCCATTTGGTGAAGTAATCAACTATAATGACAACGAACTTTGTGTCGCCTTTAGATATCAGCAACACATCGATGATATCAATTCCCTAAACTGCAAACAACCAAGACTGACCATTTGAGTAATCTTCGTTGTCGGGGCTCTTAGAGTTTTAGCAAATCTTTGGCACTTAACGCATGCTCGAGTGTAATCAGCAGCATCTCGGTTGATACTTAGCCAAAAGTATCTATAGCGGAGGATCTTCATCGCTAGGGTTTTCCCCTTGGTGTGGTCGTCATAGGCCCTTTTATGAACTCACTTGGCCTCATCGTGAGCAAAACACCGAAGCATAAAGACAAAGAAACCCTTCCTCTAGAACTCTTTCCTATATGATATATCTTGAAGCTTGTTGAAGGAGCATTTATCGTTCGTTCCTTCTCTTTGGAATTCTAAAAATAAATTCTTATTAGAGTTATCCATGGCTCTCATTCTGGTTCATTCTCCAAGATCCAATCAACATCCATCTTGTCAATGCTTGGAGCGGAAAGTACTTCTACCAGAACCAAGCCTATGATCCGAGAATCTCCAGAGCTAGCCAACTTAACTGTGAGTCTGCCTTTTTATTTTCCTTTTTGGGATTTTGAGTGTGGTTGTGCCTGCCTCCAGGCGTCGATCAAGATAAACCACTTAGGATAGCAGTTAAGTTACCCCTTTTCGGGATAGCGATTCTCAATTGCGCCAATCTCCGGGTGCTAGTTTAGGATTAGCTACTTAGGATTATAGCTCGTACATCCTCATCCAAGATGTTTATTTCCACTCACGCTTAACTCTAGGCATCGATCGAAGGCTTAAAAGTCAGATCCTGCCTTACTCCGGGCATGGATCGTCCATTTTTGCTAATTCCAAGCAAGATATTAAGGATTAGACAATCCTTGCATGTTCGTTTTTGTATACTCCTACCCGCAGTCCAGGGACAAGAGTTAAATAAGTGAATGTTATATCATATTTGCTTTGATTTATACTCCTACTCTCAGTTAGGGGCGAGAGTTAGTGTATGGATGATCATGTCACATCTAGTTTGAGTTTATACTCCTGGCCACGATTGGGGGCAAGAGTTAGTGTACGGATGGCCATGTCACATCTGGCTTGAGTTTATACTCCTGCCTTCACGTTAGGGGAAAGAGTTAGTGTACAGACAATCGTGTCATGTCCGATTTGAGTTTATACTCCTATCCTTATGTTGGGCGAGAGGTAGTGTACGGACAATCATGTCATGTTCGGTTTGAGTTTATACTACTGCCTCGTGTTGGGGGCTTGAGTTAGTGTATGGAAGATCATGTCAATTTTGGTTTGATTTTATACTCCTTCCTTCGTGTTGGGGGAGAGAGTTGATTGGCATCTATCTTCGGACGTCAAGTGTGGTTAAACCTCTATGGTCTGATCATTGACCATGGAAGTTTGGGCGGAACCTATCTTTGGGTACCTGCAAATATGCATTAATCATACACAAATCCATTTGAGTCAATCAAGTCATGACTCTTAAGCAACAGAGAGACGGGGTCTTGGACTCATAAATTTGCTTTATCAAAAAAAATGACAGGTTCTTCCATGGACGTTCCTAATACTTATGGAGCAATGTCGGCTCTCGGAAGGTTAGGGATCGAATGTGACCATCAACCTAGCAGTTCAGACGTTCCCAATGTTGCTGGAGCAATGTAAGTTTTCAAAAGGTTAGGGATTGAATGTGACTATTGATTCAGCGGTCCATACCTTCCCGACATTGTCAGAGCAACGCAGATTTATAAAAGGTTAGGGGTCAAATGTGACCGTCAGCCCAGCGGTTTAGAGCTTCCTGATGTTGTTAGAGCAATAAGGGTTCTAAAAAGGTTAGGGATCAAGTTTGACCGTCGACTCAGCGATTAGTGAGTTTGCACTCCCTACCCATCATTCGAGGACAGAGGAGTGTTTCTTGGTCATGCCGATGGCTTCAAGGCTTGGAAATCATGCTTGCAAGAACATAGTTTTATTGGATCAAGAAGCTAATTTTATTAATAAGTGAAAGAAATGGCATGTCCTGCCTATCACAGTGCCCCTAGTATCTCTGGGAGGCTTGTTTGCAAAAGGGAAAACTAAATAGTGACAGATTTGGCAACATGGTTATCTGCTATGCTCCATCCCCAAGTAACTGATTAGTTGATGACCATTCTGTCATTAGCTCGCCTTTTCTCTTGTATGTTGGGCTTGGGTTGTTTACTTTAAGCAGGTAGACCATTGAGTCTCACGGTTTCTTCGACGTTTGGCAGTTCCTTAACATACTGTTGGATCTTATTATTTCATATCAGCTCCTCAATCACGTTTTTCAAATATCGACATTCATTAGTATTATATCCGTGAGTTTCGTGGAATAGATAGTATTTTCTTGAGTGCTTCTATTCGTTAGTCGCCTCCCTCTGGGGCAGCTTCTTATATTGCTCCATCCCTTGTGTGGCAAGGCAGATGTTTTCAATGTATCATTTAGAGGTGTGTGTTCTTCTGGTTTCAAGCCCCCTGGGCGCTTTCTTTTCTCACATCGTTGGCTTCCTGGAACTTGATTACTTTTCCTCTGATTATCACAATTTTCGATGTCAACTACTACATCCATAGAGTTCCCTCTAGCCTATTTGACAACGACATTGCTTTGTGTCACCTTATCCGAATTTCCAAGAATGGTCCTCTGTGGATGCTTACGTGCGTCCTCTCGTTGCAAATATTTATTGGCCTTCGTATAAAAAGCTTCCATGGTCGATGGTTGCTTCCTCTCCAACCAGTCTCCGAAATCTGAGTCGGGGTGAACTCCCCTACATATCACCATCAGTACAATCTTAAGATTTGTTACTTTGGTTATAGCTATTGGAATTAATTCAAAAGTTCCCTCAATAACTCCCATTCATCTTGATAAATGTTGGATAATTACATCACGTGCTTCGACGTGATGTGTGTAAGCGAAATTTCTGTATGAAATTTCATGACAGCTAAGCGAAAGATGATATAGACTTCATGAGAGTCGAGTGAACCACATTATTGCCACCCCTTCTAGAAAAAGTAGAAAACCGGGCACTTCATATCATTCAAAGCTCTAGCTAAATCCATGTTCCATTCATATGTTAATAAGTGTTGCCTAGGAGCCATTGTTCCCATACAATGGTGTCGTTGGTATATTAAATCTTCGGGGATATCTCGTCTAAAGAATATCTTCCGTAAAAAGATTTTGACTTGCATAAGTTAACATTCATCATTGATTCTAGGTCTGTTTTCATTATCTAATCTCCTAACCGTATCCACCAGATAATCCAAAACAATAGGTTCTACTGAATGGAGGTAACTGGGTCATGCCCCGAGTGTTCGGCTTGGCAAACGCTCTCAAGAAGGTGCTTAACATATAGGCTTCTCAAACTTCGGGGCACTAATTCATGCAGCATTCCTTCTTGTTTGATTCCCATGAGCAACATGATCATTAATATTGTGATTTTCCACATTCAGACCTTCAACAGCACATCCATGGACGACATCCATGCAGCCTTATGAAGGATGGGACCTGGGCCCACCATTTTAGGGATCGGTACAGACTCCCAATTAGGGGTCGGTACTGATCCCTGAACGCAGGACTGGGGCTCATCCTCTTTGTTGTGCAGATGTTCCAGTAGTGTATTGAGTTTATTTTGGCTTCCTTTTCTCCGTCTTTGCTTGAATGAAGATGAACTCTCTGTTTCTAAGCGCGAGTCCCTTCAACTCTATCCGTGGCTGTTTTGAGTCAGCTCATTCAGCACCCTCAAGCCCTGTTGCATCGTGTTTTTCATCTCCTGTTGGCTTGCTTGGAATCTGCCTTCCATCTACTTCATTATCATATCTAACTCCATTCTTGTCACGACGTCAGTTGGAATCTGGATCTCAGGGTAAGTTGGTTGGACAACTCCATCTCCTTTCTGATGATTCTGATTCTCAACTTCAGTAATAGCTATGTAACTAGTATAATGATCTCTTCTTGATGGGGCATGGTAGAAAGCTTTTAGTAGATCTTTTCAAATCTAAGCTGTAGAATTAAAAGATAGAGAAATTGGATCCATCTCTTGGATATAGAAAACCTAATAGCAGATGATGGATCCAAATGACCTATGAATATCGTTTTCAATGAAAGCACCAAAATAGTTGAACCAAAAATGGCACAAACACCCAAAAGTTTATGTAATAGAGAGTAAATGAATAAAAGTAAATTAAAATGAGGACATAAACAAGACATGATCATTTATAGTGGTTTGACAAAGTAAGACCTACGTCCACTTTGAAGTTTTATTTTTTATTTCTAATTTGGAGGCATAATTTCTTAGGGGTCGGTATAACTCCAACACCTAGAATTTCAAAGTTATTAGAATATAAGAAATAATGGAACTAAAGCCAAAAAGGCCCTAAAAAATAAGCCCTACCATCTTATTTATAGAGCTAGGGCCTGAAAATCTTACACATAATATCTCCTAGCTATTGTACCCGATTTAGACTGCTTCCTCTACGAAAACAAGTGCCATATTAGCAGGTGTTGGGAGTCAGTATCGATCCCAAAGAGGAACTCGGCACCGATCTCCAAGATGGTCAAATGAGCCTTCTCCAACTCTTCATCTTGGATCATCTTGTAGTTAGCTTCATGATTCCATAGTTGTTTATACCAGTATTAGCTTTTTTTCTAAGTCTAAATGATGGAGCTATGGGAGAACAAAGTTGCGTATTCAAGTGTTCGTGGAGATCGATGGTGAATTGCATTGAAACAACAAAGTGACTATATAAATAGGCTCCCGACGTCAAATCATTCTTACAAGCAGAAGATGGGGTCCACCCAAGAAGGATTTGGGAGTCGGTACCGATCCTTACTTAAGGGTTGGTGCCAATCCTCAACTTGAGGGATTATTGTTCTCCTTGATTTAAGTTCTTTTTGCCTTTGGTTGAACACTTTTGGAGTTCGACTTGAGAAATTTAAGCGTTTGCTTGGGACATAACCTAAAAATTCTCTGAGGTTTTCATGTCCTGAGTTTTCCTTCGCCTGCTTGGAGTCAAGCCCGAGTTCATTTGAGTGTTTGCTTCGAGTTATCAGGGGTCAGTACCAAGTCATGCCTAGGAGTCAGTACCGAGTCGCGCTTAGGATTTCTACTTGGATTTCTTTGGGTTGCGCTTGAAATATTTCCCAAGGTCATCATCCTTTGAGTTTAACATGAGGATTTGTGGGTTTGCTTTGAGTTAGCTCTTCCAAAAACTTGAACTTTCAAATTTTCAACTTTTTTCATTCATTTTTCATTTCTCTTTTCTTTCCTTTTATGATATTCCAAAAGTCCTTGGGTCATTTCTCCATCATTTGCTCTTTTGATATGATCGACCAAGTTTGTCTAAATACTGCATATTCAAAAAGGTTGGATACCATGGATCTTTTAGTAGAGAATTTTTTAAGAGATAATTATAAAGGGGATGATTTGGGATTGTTGTGATATTGTTTGAATAACAAATGTCTTAAACCTGTAGAAAGATAACATAATCTTTAAAAGAGAATTTTAGAGATAATGATTAAGTGGGACGGGTTTTGGGTTCGCTGTAAACAATGTTTTAGTAATATTTGTTCTTAAACCCTCAAATAATATTTGAAAGTGGTAAAATATTGCTAAATGATTTTGGCATTACTTAGATCTTTAATAATGGAATTTTAAGGATAATAATGAGCATAGATTCTTTGGAAAAAGATAGAGAAGTATATATTTTAGAGTATAAAAGAGAGAAGAAGTTTATAGTAACAATATTGTAGTGACATCTTTTTACTTCTTTGACTGGTTTTAAGTAAGTAGTATTTGTTATTGATTTGTAAATCTACTTATACCATAAGTATATGAATACTTTTGAAAGTATTGAAATGTGTATAAATAAATAGCGAAGCTTAAATAATAAATGAAGTTTCATTTATATAAAGTTTACCTAGTAAAAATGAATTTTACTAATAAAAGATGTTTTTAATTAATAAAGGAAGATTAATTAAAAAGGGTATTTGAAGTCATTTATATGACTTGATCATGCTTATATGTATCGATCATGTTTTATGTGTTACTTGCTTATGGACATCGTACATGACTTGGTTTCCTTATGTGATCATTCTTACTTTTGTTGAAATTGACGAAATATAACTCTGGAAATATCTAGAAGAAACATGAGAATTATATGGTACAGTTATCCTCGGCGATGCTATATTGTATGTATAAATTCTTTTTGCTCTTATAGGACAAATGATAATAAAATCCTTCCATTTAAACCGTTAGAGGTGATATATGCTCTTATGTATTGTCTGTTTATTTCCCATAGAATCGGAGTTGAGTTTACCGAAAATCGATTGATTGTATTTGGAGCGCCCAATAAGAGGGAGAGTGTACTTATATGAAATGACTTGAAACCATAACCACTCCAAAACCATATATGTGTTCTATGCTTTGGAAGAGGTTCGTGATTGGTCGAGTTGCTGGAATCTATATGGAGATTCGAGATCTGTTGAGATGCTCGAATTCATGTAGTTCTTCGTAAACTATTTAGGATATGGTAATCCGTATGTGATTCCAAGATCTTTTGAGATATGGGAATCCTTATGTGATTTCGAGATCTATTGAGATATGTGATTCCGTGTGTGCTTCCAAGATTTGTTCGAGTTGGGAACTCATGTGTCGAGATCTGTTCGGATTGTGACTCGTGTGCTGGGATGCAAAATGTGACTTCGTCATTGATAATGATAGAAACCAGAGATATGAGGCATGACCTATGGGGTTTCGATAACTTAAAGAGTGTAGGCAATCCATTCTAGTATTACTTACAGATATGCATGTGGGAGTGTTGTGACCCGAAACTACGTTATAGTATAGGGGCCAGCTATATTTTTCCTATAGTATATTTTATCTAGAGATATATAATGCTTGAAAGGATATCTTTGATCCTTGGGCAGGAGGACCGTTCTCAAAGTACCGATTGCACCTCCACGGAATCCTACACAATTAGAAAATGCGCCTTAGCAGTTATGATTGTATACATATTATTATTGTGATGTACACTCACATGTATCACAACTGCTTGATTATCTATATTTTATACCCTAGACAGTTCTAATAGAAATGGTTTAGTTATCCTAAGATAAAAAACCGTTAATGTTTATTTGCGGCGTGGTCTTACAGTATACCTTTTTTTGAAGGGTTTTATAAATATAGTAATATATGATTTAAGTTTCTCATGTTGGTTTACCAAACTGATCTGGGTGTTATTGTATTATAATGCATGGGTCAGCCCGTGTATATTTCTAGATTTAGTTATGGTTCATAGGAGCTCTTGGAAAGGAGTTGGATGTTTTCCTACCGTATTTATCTTCCCCTACATTACTTTCTCGTTTTTATCAGCATCTGTGAGGATAGGCTGTTATAATTGTCTAGTTTAATGATATGCTAGTTTACTCTGATTGATGCATGCATATTAAAATTTTCTTTTCGGTGAAGACCTTTGAGATACCATATATTATCATTCCGCATGTGAGATTCTAATATTGTGTCGTTCTTTCTTATCCTGTTTCGTTTCCTTTTCTTTTACCCTAACATTCTGTCTTTCTGGCACTTGAGTGCTCGGCATGTGATTTCCATGGATATATGGGCATCGATATTCGAGGGTTGAAAAGGCTGGCCATTACATAGATTATTCTAACTTTATATTGCATACGTTTTTACAATATTAGAAAGCTTAAATTTTACCATTTCATTTTTCTAATAAGGACCCACTAGACTTTTATGTTTCTTAAAACCCTAACAAAAATATAAAAAATCTTTTGATTTCTCTAGTGGACATTAGGACTTGCTTGCCTTAGGATTTTGAGCTTAAGAAAGTCTCAACAAATCAAAGGCTCACAAGCGATAGATAACACCTTTTCATTTGTGCCCTATACAACTCCTAACCTATGGTTTTTGTCCTAATAGCATCTTGACCTTTAGGAAAGTTCAACAGATCAAGAGAGATTATTCACTCGTACCTGGCAAGGGCCTAAGTATAATGCACATACCTTCAGGAAAGTTCAGCAAATACATGCATGTATCTTACCTCGTCTAGTCAATATATTAACAGTACCATAATAACATCTCTAGCTTAAGGCAAGTTCAACAACTAAAGAGTATCCAAGTAATCTATTAATATATAAATAGTAGAGGATAACTTATATATTAGAGATACATAATCTTTTATATAATTATTTTGAGTGATATCGATTTAGGTTATAATGCATTTCTTATGAAATACCCTCGTAATTTTAAGTGTCGGACACATCTTAAATCACGGTATATGTATAGTACGTATATTTGTTTCTTGAATTTAATTTGGGCTTCTTATGGTTCCACTCTATTTGATTAAATCAAATTTTATTTTATTTTCAATTTTATCAATTAAACCAATTTTAATTAATTTACTTAATTGTTTTAATTAACACTTTCACTTAAATTTAAATTTCAACCATTAAATTTTACTACATTCATCCTTAACGATTTAAAGATAACATGGATTATAACATTTATAGTAATTATCCACACATATTATTATACACATACATATTTACTAATTAATTTAATTAATCAAGTTTTTTAAACAAAATAACATTAATTATATTAAAAAAATTGTCTTCATTTACCTTAAACATTTTAAAATAAATATACATTTATCATTGTGTATGTTTTAACTTAACTAATTAACTATTATTTATTTATTTATTTAATCTAATTAATTAAGTAATTAAGATGATAATTTTGAGATTAATATATTAACTTTCAAAGCAATTTTGAAAGGTTTACAATATTTATAACATTTCATATTTTAAACTTAACTTTTAAATCTATAGTATAACCATTAAATCAAAATATATTTTGAAAAATTAGCCCAAGGCCCAAATTCAAATTGGGCCTTTTCTATTAGGGGATAACCTTTGACTCACTTTGCCTCTCCAACCAAGCCGGTAGCCAAGTGTTACAAGGTACTTGACTATCAAAACCCAACCTAGACACACTTTTCTAGATACCCAACTAAATGGGAAGCTTAAGTAGTTGGCCCTAACATGACTAATTTAAACCGCATAGACTACTTGGCTCTAACACCATTGAAGGATGTAGATCAGTCGAAAGCAGATAATATGGTGACTTTAAATAAATCCATTTTGATCTTAGTTAAGCCTAAGAAGCCTAAATTAGATTTTGAATCTAATCTATAATTTTAGGTAAAACCTTCATTTTATTTCATTTGTTTATAGTAGTTTGACTTTAAGTTAAGTTATATGTGTGTTATAATGAGTGCATCAATTGCACTCATGTGTGAAAGTGCAAGTGTAATATATAGAAATTGTACATAGCTAATTTGAACGTATTTAGGTATTGGTATTTACAATGCAACAGACACAATTCCCTTTTACATATGTCTTTGTTGTTCAAAAAATTTTGTTACAAAATAAGATTTACTAAGTATATATGTATGTATATACATATAGACATTTATACATACATACATACACACATATACACATACAAATATGTAAACTTTTATACATTAAGAATGACTTTATCTATATATTATGTATTAAACTTGAAGTAGACAATTTAAAGTTGGTTTTAATTAAGTGATAATTTAAAAAAAATTACAATATTTTACATAAAATTCCATTTTTTAAACCTTGAATTAAGAACAACTCTATATGTGTATGTGTGTGTTTGTGTGTGTGTGTTTATATACATATATGTATATACAATAATCAAATCAATGCTTTTAAAAAAAAACTTATAACAACTATATTCAACTAGTTTATAATTTAAAGGACACATCTTCTAACAATAAAATTAACCTAACTTAGAATCAATTGTCAACTTAACCAATGCCCTGTATATTTTCGTAGTTCTGGTGACCCGAGTATCTGATTCGTTCTGGTATCCATTATTGATATTATGATTTGGGAAGCCAAATGCAGAATAGATATTCAATTTTATCTGAAAAGATATTTCTCTATCTCTCACCTGTTCTTAGTTGTCTCCCTTACAAATTTCGAGGATGAAATTTTCTAAGGGGGGAATTTGTAACATCCCCGGATTTTAGTCCAGTTTAATTTGATAATTGAATTAATTTTTGAAATTTAATTGTGGATTTAATTATGAATTTATTAGAAATTTTTTATTTTTGAATTATAAATAGATTTGAATTGGGAATTTAAGAATAAAATATAAATTGTGTTTAGATTTTCAAAATTAATAAAGATGTATCTTTATTCATATAAATGTATTTTAAGATAGAATATTTGAAAATAAAATTGAAATTATCTTTTGAAAATTTGAATGAATAAATATATCGGAAAAAAAATTGTAAGTAAAATTAATTGATCTGAAATCAAATGGAATATAAAGACATATTTAAAAAGGTATTTGATTATTTGTTCGTTTATAAGTACAAATTTATTTTATATTAAATTTTGAATTTGAATTAAAAATGTAAAATTAGATTTGAATATAAAGTTTGATTTGATTAAAAGATTTAAAACATTGGAACATATAAACAAAAAATTGTTATATTTAAATAATAGATATGTGTATTGTTTTATAATTATACTTGGTTTTATCCTTTAAAAGTTATCTATATAAGTTTGTAAATATAAAACAAATCAAGGTTTAAAGCATAACTTGTAAATATATTAGAAACAAGGTTTAAACATAATTTAGTATAAAAATGTCATTTGTAAAATAATTACTCAAACAATTAACAAGTGTAAGGATCTTAAACAAGTGGCATTTGAATGTTTTCTTTTAAACTTAATTTTGTTAACTTGCATTAAGTTTCTTCCATCTCAAAATCAAAGGAAAAGAAAAACTCAGATCAAAACAAAGAAAATAAGATCTGAGATCAAAGAAAGTTATCAAAGAAAAATTTGAACCCAAAACCAGAAATGAAACCTGCAAAATAAAATTCTGAAGCAGAAACAAACCTGGGATCAAAAAGCAGATTTTAGAAGAAAAAAAACAGCAACCAAACCAGATCTCAAAACAAAAACAAACTCAATCTGTAATATTCTCAAGCCTGTAACATCTTGTTTCAAAAAAATTCAAGCATGCAACCTAGAAGCAAAGATGGAATCATCATGTTCCAGTTTTTTTTTCAAGCATTCAAAGTTTTCCAGAGAATCAAAACTAAAAAAAATTAAAGCTTCAGTTTTAAAATAGAAGCAAGTTGAATCAAAAATAAAGAAAGTGAAAACCTGAAAATAAAGAACAAGCAAAGCTGCAAAGCTGCAAACCTGGAAACAATATTAACATTCAACTCAGTTTTGTTAGAGCTCCAACAGGCTTTGTGCTCTGCTTCCAAAAACAAAGGTGAGCAAACATTCCCCTAAACTTTGCTATATCCATTGATGTTCGGATCTGTATTTGATTTATATTGTGAATTATGTTTGGATGATGATGAATTGGGTTTGCATGTCCTTATAAAAATGAGGACTGTGTGTATATTGTGTACAGGCAAGAATAACTTGCCTCTGTGTCTCCAGTATCTGTTTCAAAATGAATTCAAAAGCTTTTTCCTTGATGTTTTGTGGACTTAAGAATTTAAACAAAATATGTTTATGAAATCAATATCCAAGTTTTAGAAATATTCTCGAATTAAATTATCAAATGGTTTTACTGTAAACCAAGAATAGACAGTGAAAACACTAAAGTATGTCAAAATTAAGTATTTTAATTTCTTGGTTCAATTATGTTATATAATTTGTTTTTGAAAGTTATGATTTTTAAGAGAAAGTTCATGATTTTTAAAATTGGGAATTACGAGCAGTTGCGGGTGGAACGTAAATAGGATTTTCATGGTTTTCTGATGATCCACTCATTTTCAAAATTTGAAACTTGGCATGGAGGTGCTAGTGCGATCAGGGATTGAAGGAAAATGCAAGAAAAATTTTAAATTCTTTATGATGAGAGTTATTAATCGATTTAGGGTTTGAGTGCTATAATTTGCCGTCGGCATTCGAGAGGCAATTAGGAAGGGTAGGTGAAATCGGAGGTCATCGCATATGGGGGGATCGAAAGGGGGAAGTGCGAGGCAGCTGTAGGTCGTTCGACGTGGATTCCAGTTGGCGCATTCGCCGTGGCGAAGGGTTTCTTCTGATGGTTGCTGATTCCAGCTCGAGGATAGAGACTCGATTTTTATACGTGGGAGTTCTTGACGATTTGGGTGGTCGGAGTTGTTGCTAGGGTTGTAGGCGACGTGTTGGAATACTCGGCGATGACCAGTGATGGTGAAGGTGAAGGCGCATATGCACGGCGTATCAATTGTAGCAGTGAAGGGTGGGTGGTTTGGGAAGAAGGCTTGGCGTCGGGGAACACTCGAAGGGATTCACAAAAAACTCGAAGTAGGTAGATGGTTGCTCGCGAATGTTTTGTGTTGTGCAGGAGAGTAGAACTCGAGTTTTACTCGGGTAATTCGAGAATTTGACTCAAAGTAAAAAATTATATAGGCTCGGGTAAGTTTTGTTTCAGGTTTTGGGAACCTGACAGTTTCCAATTTTAAAATTTAAACTAAATTTAAAAAGAAGAAGCAAAGCGTCTTGTAAAAAAGAGTTTTGAAACAAGTTTTAATCTTAATTCAAATAAGTTTGAATTTTAGTTTTTAAAATAAATAAGTTTCTATAAAAAAATGAAATGTTTAACCATTTTAAATTATTACAGTATTTTATAATATGGTTTTAAAATTTGAAAATGAGATTCAAACAAGATTTTAAATTTGGTTTTAAATCTGAATTTAAATCTGAATTCAAATTGAATTTGAATCTTAGGTTTTGAAAAACTATTAATGGATAAATGTTTTAAGCTATTTAAAATTATGTTTTGATAACTTCAAATTTTAAAGAGAATTGATTATTTATATTAAAGCTTAATTAATGATTTAACTAAGATAATTTTAAAGATAAATGGGTAATTATGTTAATGGTAATAAGGATATTAACAAGATAATGTTTATCTTAATTAAGGTTTTAATATTTAATTTTCATTAAGTAAATTTAAAAAAAAATTAATTAATTAGTTTAATTATAAAGGTTTGATTAAGAAATTAATTAAGGAAATAATTTACTTGATTAATAAATGGTTATGGATTAAAGGTTAATTAATTTAAGATTAATTAAATCGCAATTAAAAGATCATTAACTAGATTATTAAGTTAATGATTAGGAATTCATTAATCAAGTAATTAAGTATAATTAAACTTAATTTAATCAAGTGGTTAAGATTTACTAATTAAGTAATTAGTGAGTGATTAATTAAGTAATTAAAGGTTACTTGACAAATAATTAAGAAGTGCTTAACTTGTAATTAAGTTTTATTTATTAATAATTAAGGTTTTATTAATTAATAATTAAAGGAAAATTAATCCATAATTAAGTATTAATTAAGAAGTTGTTAAGTGGTAGTTAATTGATTAATCAATGGTGATTAAGGATTAATCAAATGGAAATTAAGGATTGATTAACTTGAGATTTTTAATTAATTGTTAAAGAATAATTAATTAATTTAATAAAGATTAATTAATTGATAATGAGGATAATTAAGAAGCGGTTAATTAATTAAATGATTGTGATTAATTAATTAATGATTGGTTACGCAAGGTAAGTTGATTAATTAATTTAATTTGAATTAATTAAAATTTGAATTAGAGATATGCTTACTTATGAATGATTGTATTGCCTTGCAATAATTATTATCTCTGGACTGTAATATTCTGCGATATGAAATATGTTGTGTATTGATCTGTGGTATCTGTGATATGTTTTGGTGTAAAAAAAACTCTTGGCTGTAAAACGGCATTTGAAATTCGATGCGACATGGAGTCGGATTCCAGTTGGTTATCTGAAACCCACATCGAATCATATTAATGAATCCTTGTGATTGATAAATTTATTTTATCTATGAATCTGTAAATGAAGATAAGCGTTATAGCTTATACCGCTTATTGATATTGCTGCACTTTATTATGTGGTGTGATGACTGTTGTTGCACTATTGTGTGTAAACCCCTGGACCACACCTATAGCCACACAAATATGGATTGCACGTGGAAATCGGTTAAGTCATAGATATTTGAATTTAATATTTTGAAATGGTTTTAAAGTTTGAATTTTGAATTCAAATGGGTTTGGAAATGAAATTGGGTTGAATTTGAAAAAAAATAACTGAAAAAGAGTTTTGAAGATAAAAGTTATTTTAAATAACTTAATTTAGTTTGAAATCTGAAATATTTGATTTGAGTTTGAATTCAATACTTGAAATTGAATTCAATGATTTGGAAATTTTGGCTTAAAAAGATAATGCAAGTTATAAATGTGTTTATATGGGTTTTTAATCATTTTAAAAAGTATTGCTTTGAGAAAATGAATTCAACTCAATTTTTATACTTGAAGGGATTTAACTCGTGCAAAAGCAATCAGATTTTCCGAAACGAAAACTAATTGTTTTAAATTAATAATAGCTTTCATATAAGGAAATGGTTTCCAATTGTGTTGAAAGATTCAAATCGAACTGAAATAGTTTTTTGAAAACTGTTAACTAATCTTTGTGAAAGATAGTCAAACTTTGATTTGAAATTGAAGAACAATTTAAATGGTGTACCTTTTATATAAAAGATTTGGCATGGAATTGTTTTATGAAAATAACTTTGGAAGCTATAAAATGAGTCTTTGATTTAAAGACCGAACAAATTAATCCAACTTGAATGGAATTGTTGTGAAAGGATATAAATGATCTTTGTTAAAGATTGGTGATCCTCGTTTTAAATTGAAGAGGGGTTTTAAGGATAAATCTTTTGTTTAAATGATTTAAGTATGGAAATTGTTTAAACCGTGGAAGGTTTTTGAAATGAATCTTTTTGTTTAAAAAAGATTTGTAAATGGTAATTAGTTTTAACCATTTGAATGAAAGATTTTAGACTTTAAGCTGTGATTTAACTGAGATCCCATATCCATATGTTTTTAAATATTGCGCTAACTATTCGGTTTAGCCGGGAGAGGACCTCTGTGTCATATAGCCCATTCTGAATATGTGATACGACGTTATAGATAGCATTTGAAGACCGGCGGTGAAGACCGGGTATTTACGAGAATGATAGGATGACCTATCGATTGTCTCTGCACCGAGTAGCTACGGTATAGAGATTCTCTAAGTGATGAGAAGTCCGATCGGGATTGTGGATGCCCAGATTGCAAGGACTTCTTCAGAAATGCCTTCGGTTCTATTCGAACCCGGAACAGACATGTATGGATTGTATGTCTGACATTACAAACTGAGATATAAAGCTGATTTCTTTTAAATACATATCTTTTGGTGGTAGAGAATTTATTCTCTTAGCTTAACACCCTTCTTTGAGACATACGAGCTCAGAGGTTATGTAGTTGAAGGTTATTAGTGATATACTCCCAATTTGGTAGTGTGGCATGTTGAGTGCTACTGATCATTTGTTGATCGAAGCATGGCTTTATGAAAAAGCGTAGCTTTGTGGACGAGACTTCGTCGAACCTCATAACCCGGTTATGGTCGAAACAGGAATCGTGGCAGCAGGGTTATTTGGGGGTAGCGCCCCTTGAGGGTATGTGCATTTCCTTCTGGATTATAGGTGGTATCATGGTATGGAGCCCAGATACTTACTTTGTGGTTGTTGCAGACTTATTGTTTTGTGGTTGTCGGTTGAGAAGCGTTGCGGATAAAGGTTGGTAACAACCGGGAGGTGGCGTACTCGTGTCAGTTGTTACCTAGTTACAGAGGTAACCCGGCCTTGTGTAGCAGAGATCCGGTTAGGGTCCAGGGACATCCCTCCAGAGGCGTTCCATTTTATTTTCTATGGGAAGTTCCTTTGCCCGACCATTTGTTAGAAATCCAATCATCCAATACGAGCCCTTTACGGTTTTAGTTGTATAACCTGCCATTTAACATGGTAGCTATAGTACGCATACTATAATGGTACGTATGCTGGCTAAGATTTATATTATACTTTCGAAATGTTTTCACACTATGCACTAATAATAATATCAAATGGTTTTCGTGTATCAAGCATTTTTGACTGTCATAAGGAGAAATCTCCTCCAATTGTGCGTTTGCATTGTGTGTGTGGCGGAAGGCCTTATGGCAGTTTCATTTTCCAAAAAGCATTGCGGACTTTCAATGTTTTAAATTCTTTTGTTTGTTTTAAAAGATAAAATGTTTTGTTTGCTCATACCAGTCCCATGACTGACCCGGAGTTTATTGTTCCTTTCCTAAAATCTGGGTGCCCAAAACTTACCACACGGGCAGTTTAGAGTTGGGTTTTACAGATAGTAGATATAGATATCGATCTGGTAGCCTTTAGCTTTCTCTTTGGTATTCTCTGGAGATCTTGGATATCGGAGTCTTTGGATTCATGACTAGACTTGCTTGTCTTGGTGAAATGTGATGGGGGTTTCTCGCTTCTGGGTTGGAATTCTTGCTTTAGAACATTGGATTGGTGCTTTTGGAGTTTGAGTTGTTTTTGCTGTTTGGAGTTATCTCTGGGCTATTGTTTTCCGCTGCTATATCATAATGTTTTTTTCGCTGTAGCATTGCTATCTTGTATCTATGATATTTATTCATATTGTATCATTGTTGTATCGAATGTTGTATATCAATGATATTCATTTCATTTCTTCCGCTGTGTTTTTATACTTAATTGTGTTATAAGTTCCGACACGATTCGAATTTCAACGATTGAATCTGCGGCATTCAAGTACAAGTGGATTACGGATATCGATTTTTGAACGCTGAACTTCGGGTCGTGACACATATTTTACTTGAAATATATACATACCTTTAAAATGTTTCAAATAAAAATGCTTTATAAAATATAAACTATTTTCTTCAAAATAAAATGAAGTCATACTAAATTTTAAAATAAGTTATGAAATCCTATACAAGTTTTCAAATTAAACTTTAACCAAACTATCTTTACAATAAAACTAGTTTATAAAATATAAATATTAATGATATTCTTTTAAAGCATATACCAATTAACCCCTTTAAAATAATTACCTCTATTCTAGTTTGTTAAATATTCACCTATAAAAAATTTACAACTTAACTAAAAATTTCCTTAAAAAAACATTCTTTTAAAACCAAATTAAAAACCTTTAACTTTTACCTAAAAATATGCTTTAAAACGTACTTGGCTTATCAGCGAACTGCACTTCCATTTCAGAATAAACCAAAGAATCTTTTTGTAAATCCTCCACATTTACCTCAATTCAAATTTACGTTTAAATTCCGTAAATTCCTTTCCACATTTTAAAAATAAACCCCTTTATTTTAAACACATTTCTATTTCCTGGAAAACCACCTTCAAATTATATGCTTAAAATATTTAAAATAAAGCTACTAGGAATTACTTAATTAAAAATAATACATAAGGAAATATATAGAGGTTTCCTAAGTAATTTAAGCCAAATTTAACTTTTAAAATAAAGTTATTAAATCAAATATTTATATCAAAATTCCCTTTTGAAAACTTAGTACTACTTTACCTTTAAGATAATTAAATACCTTAACCTCTTAAATAAATACTTACACTTTAAACAATTGAAATAATATTTTCTTTCTAAAATGTTCTAAAACACATTTTAAAATGCCCATTTGTATTTTGAAAGCTTTTCTTTAAAACATACTAAATTTCCAGGAAAAAGTATACTTCCCATCCTTTAAAGATAATCTTACTATTATTTTTAAGCAATTTGCACTTCTTATAGAAATTCCCACCGGAATCCTATACTTTCAATAATTATCCTCTATAAATATTTCACTTTATTTATAAACCCAGTTTATAAATTTTCATTTCACGTTTCCTTTTAAATCACAGTTTCAAAAAAACTTTAACAGATTCCAAACCAATTTTCGAATTTAATTCTTTTAAATTCTTTACTTAAGAATCTCTTTTATTTCCTTTTAAACCCAATTTATTTCATTTGTATTTTGTTTCCCAGATTGTATTCATCCAATCATAGCACAACACAATTAAATTTTCAAACTGATCTATCTAGTATATAAGTAAACACATCATCAATCATGGAAATAATTCTATATTGTGAGGAATCCAGTTGGATTCCTCCAATCTGTTTTTCCTGCATCCACATATATTAGCATAACAGATAAAATATCATATACAGACTAATAATAATATTCATATTCAACTAATCAATCATTCATTTTAATTTTTAACTATTTAAATTAACTGGAAATTTCACATGTGAGTGAGATTAACTCACCTTGAGTTTCGTTGAGCGTTTAAATTTTGAATTAAATCGATCGCGATCGATTTAACCCAAAAATTTCGCTCGCTCCAATCGTCTCCAAATTTGCACTGCAGCGTAGATCGCGTCGCTACGATTCCGGCGCCGCCAGTTACGTCGGAATCTGATAATATATGCAAAATATATACATTTTTAAAGATTTGAAATGAATCGATATAAATAAAAAAAATTATTTAACCTAAAATTAATCTGGCCGTTAATTTCATCAAACAAGATTTGGGCCGTGAGATTCCATCATCCTTCGTTCCTTCCTTTTAAGTGATTGACGCGCAAAAGAACCCAACAACGTACGCATAAATCGATCACTGCATCAGCCACGTTCGTCTAGGAGTTGATCAAAGATTTTCGAAGTATGCGCCTACCCCTACCACTCCTCCGCTCCAAACTCAGTTGAACTCGGCTTCTCCAGCGCGTCGATAAACATGCCTGAAAGAGGCATGTTCGTGGCCAAAATACGGCATCGTCAAAGAGCTTCAGGCGATCACCGCCGCATGGATGGAAAGCTCTCTCTAAGCCCTACAATTTTCTAGTTGGATGTTTTAAATAATATTTCTTGGATCGACATGATTTGAGGGAGAAAACATGATAATTTTCGGCCATTAAATTGTATGGTGGCGGTTGAAGAAAACCCTATAGGGTTTCGACCAAAAGAACATGTATGCATGTATGTATGTATGTATGTATGTATGTATGTATGTATGTATGTATGTATGTATGTATGTATGTATGTTTATAATATTATTTTAATATTAAATTTATTTTTAAACAACTTTTTCAAACGATCTCCAAACAACGCGTGCCGACAGGCGATTATAATGTTTTACCCACATTCCGAACACAATGGAACGTGTTTTGAAAGCTAATTTAATCGTATGTGGAAGTTAGCTTTTTGAATCGATTTAAAATAATAAATTATCGATTTAAACTTCAACGCGTTTCACACCCACTGGAACAAACGGTAGATCCAAACGCTATGAAATTTGAAATATGGTAATAATACACTATTATGGATCCAATGGAATTAGTTTCGTCGAATTCCGAGACTGTGTCCCGGAAGGCTATTTTAACTCGTAGATTAATTCGAGCGATTTTCAAAATCGTCGAAATCATCTAAAATTTCACTTTTAAAACATTACTAACTTTATTATAAATCATACAGAATTTATATTCACATCAGAAATCATTCTGATTCATTTCGAAACAAAGCCCGATTATTTGTATTATTATATTATTAAATTCCATTATTAAATTAATATAAAATTCCAAATTTTAAACTTATCGACTTTTGATTCCATCCAAAAGTCTAACATCATTATTTAAATCCAAATAAACTTAAAATAAATTATAGAAACCAATTTCGTATATATTTACCTCCAAATTCATAAATTATCCTAATTTTCAAATATTAAATTATTATTATTCAAATCCAATTAAATTACCGTATTTGAAATTTAACTAATTCTACAAATTTAACCAAAATCTTTTTACTTCAAAATCAATTCAAAATCCACATTTAACATTTAAAATGAATTAAACGTTCAAAATCTGACGTCCAATATTTCGGGTCGTTACATTCCTCCCCCCTTATAAAAATTTCGTCCCCGAAATTTGCTAAGGTATGGAAAATGCTTCCACATCCATTAACTTACCCAAGTTCACTTAATTAAAAACTTGCATATGTTTCTCATACCTTTTAGCCCAATTCCAAAAACATTTGCTTATATATTCTAACTCAAAAGCTTTTGTTTCAATATCATTTCAAAATGCAACTTTCTAGTTAATCCAAAATTTTCAAAATTCTTAAAAAAATTCCAACTCCCAAAATTTAAAAAAAAAATTGACAGCGTCTCCTTTGTACGGAGAGCGTTTTACAAAATCACAATAATGATAAATATATATACATCGACCCACACGGTCGGAAAACCAAATATATTACAATGTATATATCATTTTCCAATTTTATTGCGTATGCGTACCTTTTGATTAGCATTTTAAAAGCAAGCGGCTAATTATATTGCATATACGCGCTCCAACTCTATCGATTGCCTCCCGTACCTGTACTTACTTAAACAAACACATCAGTTTTCAATAATATGATAATTTAGCAACATTCTATTCATTTATCTTAGCCAAACATATCAATTACATACCCAAACAAACAATTTTATAATCCTGCATGTAATCCATCTTTTATAAGAAATCACAAGGTTTCAATACTACTTTAGTTTTCTTCACAAATCCAAACTTCATTTTATTCCACTCGAATGATTTACATTCAAGTTTTCTACATACAATTTATATTTACTTCAATTCAATTTCAAATTGATTTACATTCAAATCATTATTTTCAATTTGATACATTTGCATTTCTTTATGATTCACTTGCATTTATATACAAATCCACTAAATTAAATTCCATCTCATTCCAATATATTCAAAACTAACTTCATTTACTTTCCTTAAATTATTAGTTTTGTTTACAACAAAAATGACTAATCTAAATGCAAATTTGATGTTATTCAAGCAATAGCCATTACTTAAGTTTTATACCCATTTTAAATTAATTCCAACTCAAACTATATTAATTTTACTCCATTTGAAATTATTTACAAACCAAACAATTTTTACTTCATCACTATGAGAAATTAAAATTCTGTCACTTGCATTAAAATTTTATTGTCTAAACAAACTTCATAACAATTATTGAATTAAATCTCTAGTCTTACATTCAATTTCGTTATCCATACAGATTTATTCAAAGCCATTTTATAAGCTCGACAATAACCCTTTCACAATTCTCTTAAGTTGTCTCAACTCTATTGCATCCCATTTCTTTCAGCCAATCAATTTTATTTCATTTCAATTTAACTCTCATTCAATCAAATTCCATTCCATTACAAATGTTAATTCAATTCGTTTACTTACTCGGTCCATTTTAAATTTATTCACCTTCTCAATTCATTTTTGAATTTATTTTATTAACAATGAGGCCACTTCAAATCGTTTCACTCATTTGAATTTATTTACAATTCAAACCATCACTATTATTATCTAATTCCATTATTCATTCACACTCTCAACTTTTTATTGCCAAAATTAAATCCCATACCAGAACTGGGTTTTTATTTTACTTTTCAAAATTTTAACAAACTACCAAAATTTCATCCATGCCAATACAAATTCCATTTAAGTTAGTTTACTCTAGATTCATCTTCAAGCTTCTCTTTATTTAATTTAGCTTACGCTAAATTCATTCTTAAACAATTCCTTGGGATTTAGTTGAGTTAAAATTTTATTCACGCAATATACTTTCAACTTAATTAAATTTTTTCTTTGCAATTCAATTCTTTTCCAATTCTAATTCAAGTTCAACTAAATTTATTCAGCCAACTTAAATTCTTACCATTCCCTTTACTATTTTAAATAAGAGTTGAATTTCATTCAATATCATTTATAACACAACTGAATTTTGATTTTAATTAAATCCAAATCCATCTCAATTCCATTTAATTGAAGTTAAATCCAATTGGATCCAATTTTATTTCTCCATTCACTTTAAATTTTTACTTTCTAATATATAAGTTTTTAAACTTATTTACTAACTTAAGTCCATTCACATCTTATATTTTTTTTTGCCTTATCACATTTAACATCCAATTAGAATTTGAATTTTGAATTTACCATACCATTCAACCATTTTATTTTGGTTTTACTATTTCATTTCCTATTCTTAAGTTCACCAACTTTTTACTTAAAAGCTTATATTGCTCATTTTAATCCATTTACATCTTATAATCACAATTCTAAATTTATATATATATATATATATATATATATATATAACACTTAATAGCTTAAGGGTGTAAATTTTCATTACTCAATTATAGTCATTTTACATTTCAACTTTATATCCAATTTAATTCAATTTCAAATTCCAATTTTATTTAACTTATTTTAAGTTAAATTGAAATATAGTTTATTCACTTCCATCTATTCAAATTAAATTTTAATTCCAGGAGTAAAATTTTCATTTTTCTCTTATTCAAATCAACTTCACTTTATGGGTTCAATAGTTGATTTATCTTGACTTTCACAGTATTTAAATAGAGTTTCCAGAATTCAAATACTCGGTTTTATTTCAAAACCATTTTGAAATAATAATCAACTCATACCTACTTGGTATATCAAATCAAATCTCCGGATTCCAAATAACTTGTTTATACCAAAACAAATTTCCCCTTTTGAAATTTCTAAAACACCTTGTGTATTAAACAAGTCATCATAACCAATCACCACGGTAGCAATCCATAACTTTAGAAACTCGAAAATGAATTCTGATGTTGTGGCCATCATCATCAGGATTATTTTCCAGCGACTGAAGTGAGTTCAGTGCTTCCTTGCTTCCACAAATTCCTTTCAAAACAATTTCCATTCAGAAATATTTCCCAAAATAATACACCATCATTGCCTTCAAACACTTTGGAAACATTTCAAACATTCTCAAGGTTTTAAATTTCCAAACTTTTCTTTTCAATACATTTAAAACACTTTACAAAATTTCCATGATTTAAATTCTGGTTTAATTCAAATTTAGTTATTCTTCTTTTGGATAAATCGTACTTATAGAATTTTATTTGGTTATAAACCTTTTCAAATTTTAGATTCTTATATTTGATTAGAATATCAACAACCAAACATCCAAATATATATATAATAATTTTAGAAAATTTATTCCTTCTACATAAAAATATAATTCTGGATAAAATTATTCCATTTTTCCACTTTAAAAACAATACTATGTAGGTTTATCTTGTTTAAGAGTCTAGAAACCCCTATCGATACGGTTGTACTTCTCGTACCGACCAGAATTCATAAACACTCAACCGATAAGTCAACACAGTATAAACAAAAAATTTATATCCACTAACAATTACGCGCTCATAGCTATTAATATACTCAACTCATTATAGAGTACTATTGACTCTATTAAATGAGTAATTTCCCCACCAAAGTCTAGGTTATCGCTAACCTAAGCTCTGATATCAAGTGTGACGACCCGCCCTTCTTGACCCTCGAAAATTGAAACAAAATACTCCACGGTATAATATGCCGATGATCAAGTGTCGGAAAAGATAGGTAGTTGAGGGAAAGAAAGAAGTTAGAAGAAAGAAGGAACTAAACAATAACAAAATCTCACAATTGCAGCGGAACAAAATATAATAGTCAATAACATATATTTACACAAAATGAAAACTATGTCTGTTTTATACAATATGTCATTAGAGTATCACAAAAAAACAGCATTTACCAATCTGACAATTCCAAACAATCACAGCAGCGGATATAAACAAGTACGGATAATACGTCTCGGTCTCCAGCTACTCTCTCGAGCTCCACAGCAACCTTTCCTGCAATATAAAATACTCGGTCTGACCCAAGCATTATAATGAAATAACACATGTGTCAGTCTGGAATACCAGCTGATAAAAATACACCCAAATTGATTATTAAAGTTTCAAAAATCCTTTTGAAAACGAAAGCATCTCGTAAGACCACGCCATAGATAAACATGTCGGGTTTTTACCTTACGATAGCTAAAACATTTCTTATAAAATCCTCTAATAGTACAATAGTGTCTATATACAAATACTTATTAAAATAGCCATAATTGTTGCATTCATTAAATTCCAGCTACTAGCCACAATCGTGGGTAATATAAACAAAACTCATAAAAGGCTCGTAGGGAGAACGGATTTCCAACTAATGACTAAGCACTAGGGTATCGCCTGTCACAGTACGTGGCCTAGATCACCGTACCGAGGATTACTTCCAATCCCCTGCAACACAAGACCGGGACTACCCCTTACTGGATAATACCGAGTAAGATCACCCCACGGTTGGGATCAGCTACCACACCACTAAGCCGAATAAAAAGGGACATCTAGACAGGGATGACCTCACCCTAATGGGTGCTACCCACATAGCCTTGCTGCATAACCCCTGATTTTCAGTCATTCCCGATTGATGAGGCTTGAGGCTAAGAGTTACCTTATTAGAGCGTTTCACTTAGAATGCCCATCGTCCACCTGACAATGTTCCGAAAGCATTCATTTGTACAAGTCCGTCCCGGATTCGAACGGAATCGAAGGCACTACTCCTACTACATCCATTTTGGAAACATCCTCAGGACTGGTAGCGACTAGCCCTTGCACTTCACTGTTCCATCTTCGACTCCGAACTCGTTTTTCCCACGAAAACGCACTAACCGGATCGAAGTGGTTTTCGAGAAATTAATCCCAATCCCGATCTCTTCGAAACGATCAAAGCATTGGCCAATATTGATAGTCAGTGATTTAACTATCAATTAACATTCATAAACATCCATCACACAATAAATAATTTCCCCAAATTATTTATTTACCTCAAAATATCCTCGCAAGATATATTTCCATTTCAATCCCTTGAAAATAGTTTCAAACCAAATACTCCTTATGGAATAAATTTTCAAATATTGATTTCCACTAAAAACATCCAAGCCAAATACTTTAGATTTATAATAATTCAAATTAAAGCTATTTACATACTTTACTTGAAATATATACATACTTTTTAAATGTTTCAAATAAAACTGCTTTATAAAATATAAACTATTTTCTTCAAAATAAAAGTTAAGTCATACTAAATTTTAAAATAAAGTTATGAAATCCTATACAAGTTTTCAAATAAAACTTTAACCAAACTATCTTTACAATAAAACTAGTTTATAAAATATAAATATTAATGATATCTTTTAAAGCATAGACCAATTAACTCCTTTAAAAAAATTACCTCTATTCTAATTTATTAAATATTCACCTTTAAAATTTTTACAACTTAATTAAAAATTTCCTTAGAAAACATTTTTTAAAACCAAATTTAAAACCTTTAACTTTTACTTAAAAATCTGCTTTAAAACGTACATGGCTTTTCAGGGAACTACACTTCCATTTCAGAGTAAACCAAAGAATCTTTTTGTAAATCCTACACAATTTACCTCAATTCAAATTTACGTTTAAATTCTGTAAATTCCTTTCCACACTTAAAAATAAACTCCTTTGTTTCAAACATATTTCTATTTCCTGGAAAACCACTTTCAAATTATATGCTTAAAATATTTAAAATAAAGCTACTAGGAATTACTTAATTAAAAATAATACGTAAGGAAATATATAGAGGTTTCCTAAGTAATTTAAGCCAAATTTAACTTGAAATAAAGTTATTAAATCAAATATTTATGTCAAAAGTCCCTTTTGAAAACTTAGTACTACTTTACCTTTAAGATAATTAGCACTCCACTCCTGCTGCTGTTGACAAAGCTCTTCTGCACTATTTCAAGAATTTGCTAGGTAACAATAATGACCTCATTCCATCGCTTGATGATTTATCCCATATCCAATTACCTGAGGTGCTTCCTGATGAAGCTGAAAAACTTGTTGACTAGGTAACAGATACTGAGATTAAAGATACTTTATTTGCAATGAACAAAAATTCAAGTGGAGGCCCTGATGGATTCAATGTCACTTTTTTTATCCATAGTTGGGAAATTATCAAGAAGGATTTTCTAAAGGCTGTCCATAATTTTTTCAATACTTTCAACCTTCTTAAACAAGTGAATGCAATTAATCTTGTTCTTATTCCAAAGGTCCATTCTCCCTCTTCTGTTACTTCATTTAGACCAATCTCTTGTTGTAATGTATTGTATAAGTGAATTTCTAAAATATTGGCCTCAAGACTTGTTACAATCCTTAGCAGAATCATATCTATTAATCAGTCTGCTTTTCTTCCCAATAGAAACATCCTTGACAATATTTTGTTATCTCATGAATTATTAAAAGGCTAGGGTCGATCTCAAGCTCCCAAGAATGCTATGCTTAAGGTGGATTTGATGAAAGCCTATGATAGTGTTCACTGGACATCTATTGTCAGAATCATGGCCCTGATGAAGTTTCCTAAAGTTTTTATGGCTTGGATTTACAGTTGTATCTCCACTGCTACTTTCTCTATAAAGTACAATGGCTTTACATCAGGGTTTTTCAACAGCAAACAGGGGATCAGGCAGGGGGATCCTATCTCTTCATATATATTCATTTTAGTTATGGAAGTGTTTTCTAGAATGCTGTCTACCAAATATTTGCAAGGTGATATATTGTTCCACTCAAAATGTAAACCCCTCCATATCTCATCTCTGTTATTTGCTGATGATATCATGATCTTCACAAAGCCTGATCAAAGATCAATTGAAAATATTAAAGCTACCCTTGATAATTTTTACCTCATGACTGGGTTGAAACTTAATGCCATAAAGTCTCATATTATCACCTCTGGTATTCCCACTGTGGATGCCAATAGAATTATTGGTATCTTTGGGCTGCAGCTGATGGATAATAATATGCACTATTTGGGTATTCCTCTGTGTACTTCAAGAATCACCATTAGACACTGCCTGCCCTTGTATACTAAAATTTGTAATTTAATGAACATATGGGCTAATAGGTTTCTCACTCAAGCTGGTAGACTTGTCCTTATCAAGTCAGTTATCACCTCTATGATGGTGTATTGGTCAAGAGTTTTTATTCTTCCAAAAAAACTGGTGAACATGGTTAGAACAGCTATGCTTAGATTATTCTGGACTGGTAATGTTTTTTCAAAAAAACTCATCCCTTGTTCTTTTGCTAAAATGGAGCTACCTAAAAAGAAAGGAGGTCTTGGTATCATCTGCTTGAATAAATGGAACAAAGCTGCGATCAGTGCCCACATAAATTCATTACTCATTGGTACTGATTCTTTATGGGTGGATTGGACCAGAAAGTATAACTTGGGATGCAAGAATTTCTGGACTATGCCAGTTCCCCAGAGTTGCAGCTGGACTTGGAGGAGTTTATTAGGATTGAGATCTGAATTCAATCAATACATCAGGTATGAACTCTCTTATAACAGTGGAATCAAGTTTTGGAATGAACCATGGATGGATGAAGGCTTGGTGCTTGTTAATGTTTTCTCTCCCCACCAGATTGAACAGGCAGGCATAGGAAGACTTGCTAATGCTACTGACTACGTGAATGAGGGCAAGCTGTTGCTCCCTTATACTAGTAATCAGGAAATAAGGGCTTTTTGGAAGTTATATCAAACTCATCAATATGGTTTAGCTGATAATGATGTTGTTTTGTGGAGGGGGAAACAACATACTATATCTATTGCATATGATCTTCTTTCTAATGTGACTAGCAGTTCTAATTCAGTATGGCACAAAGTAATATGGTCCAAAGCATCTCCTGCTAGGGACAATCTGATGATGTGGAAGGTGATCATGAATGCATTGTTAACAAAGGAAAGAATGTTGAGTTATGGCATGAATATTGATCCACTTTGTGTGTACTGCAAGCTGCAGATTGAGTCAGTGGCACATCTGTACTTTGAGTGCAATGAACTTCTTGGTCTATGGGGGAACTTGGTTGCTAGATTTGCTGATGATCACAGGCATGGAGTATCAGAAGTTGAATGGGATCTGATTTGCAAATCAACTAGGTGGAGGAAGGAAAGAAGAACTGTTTTCTTTTACTCCATTAAGAAGTATCTTAACATTGTATGGGAGGAAAGAAACTTGAGAATATTTGAAAACAAATTTAGAAGTAGACAGCAATTATGGGAGGTACTCAAGACATCTATTATCAGGGGTATGAAGGATAGCAATTTTTCTTTCAGTCCATTATTGGCTGCTGCTATGGACTAAGCATTCTTCTTTGTGTTTTTCCTTTTTGCCTCTTTGTTTTCTCTGTGTTTCAGTTCTTCCTTTTTTTTATGGTTTTCTCTTGTTTCTCTTTTTTGTATCTATGAGCTTGTTCGTAGGTATGTTTTTCATTTTATCAATAAACTGGTAGGGGACCAGTTAACCCCGCTTGCCTTGCAAATTAAATTAAATACCATAATCTCCTAAATAAATACTTACTTACACTTTAAACAATTAAAATAATATTTTCTTTCTAAAATATTCTAAAACACATTTTAAACTGCCCATTTATATTTTGAAAGCTTTTCTTTAAAACATACTAAATTTCTAGGAAAAAGTATACTTCCCATCCTTAAAGATAATCTTACTATTATTTTTAAGCAACTTGCACTTCTTATAGAAATTCCCACCGAAATCCTATACTTTCAATATTTATCCACGATAAATATTTCACTTTATTTATAAACCCAGTTTATAAATTTCCATATCACATTTCCTTTTAAATCACAGTTTCAAAAAAACTTTAACAAATTCCAAACCAATTTTCGAATTTGATTCCTTTAAATTCTTTACTTAAGTATCTCTTTTATTTCCTATTAAACCCAATTTATTTTATTTATATTTTAAATTCCTAGATTGTATTCATCCAATCATAGCATAGCACAATTAAATTTTCAAATTAATCTATCACAGTATATAAATAAACACACCATCAATTATGAAAATAATTCTATATTGTAAGGAATCCAGTTGGATTCCTCCAATCTGTTTTCCCTGCATCCATAGATATTAGCATAACAGATAAAATATCATATCTAGACTGATAATAATATTCACATTCAACCAATCAATCATTCATTTAAATTTTTAACTATTTAAATTAACTGAAAATTCAAGATGTGAGTGAGATTAACTCACCTTGAGTTTCGTTGAGCGTTTAAATTTTGAATTAAATCGACCGCGATCGATTAACCCAAAAACTTCGCTAGCTCCGATCGTCTCCAAATTCACACTGCAGCGTAGATCGTGTCGCTGCGATTCTGGCGCCACCAGTTTCGTCGGAATCTGATAATATGTGCAAAATATATACACTATTAAAGATTTGAAATGAATCAATATAAGTAAAAAAATTATTTAACCTAAAATTAATCTGGCCATTAATTTCATAAAACAAGATTTGGGCCGTGAGATTCCATCACCCTTTGCTCCTTCCTTCCAAGTGATTGACGCAAAAGAACCCAACAACGTACGCACAAATCAATCGCTGCATCCGCCATGTTCGTCTAGGAGTTGATCAGAGATTTTCGAAGTATGCGCCTACCCCTACCACTCCTCTTCCCCAAACCCAGTTGAGCTCGGCTTCTCCAGCGCGTCGATAAACGTGCTCGAAAGTGGCACGTTCGTGGCCATAATACGGCATCGTCGAAGAGCTTCAGGCGATCGCAGCCGCATGGATGGAAAGCTCTCTCCAAGCCCTACAATTTTCTAGTTGGATGTTTTGGATAATATTTCTTGGATCGAGATGATTTGAGGGAGAAAACATGATAATTCTCGGCCATTAAATTGTATGGTGGCGGCTGAAGAAAACCCTCTAAGGTTTCGGCCAAAAGAACGTATATATACGTTTATAATATTATTTTAATATTAAATTCATTTTTAAACAACTTTTTCAAACGATCTCCAAAAAACACGTGCCAACTGGCGATTATAATGTTTTACCCGCATTTCGAACACAATGGAGCATGTTTCTGAAGCTAATTCGATCATATGTGAAAGTTAGCTTTTTGAATCAATTTAAAATAATAAATTATCGATTTAAACTTCAACGCGTTTCACAACCGTATGAACAAAAGGTAAATCCAAACGCTATGAAATTTGAAATCCGATAATAATACACTATTACGGATCCAATGGAACTAGTTTCATCGAATTCCGAGACTGTGTCCCGGAAGGCTATTTTAACTAATCGATTAATTCGAGCGATTTTCAAAATCGTTGAAATCGTCTAAAATTTCACTTTTAAAACTCTGCTAACATTATTATAAATCTTACAGAATTTATATTCACATCAGAAATCATTCTGATTCATTTCGAACCAAAACCTGATTATTTGCATTATTATATTATTAAATTTCATTATTAAATTGATATAAAATTCAAAATTTTAAACTTATCGACTTTTGGTTCCATCCAAAAGTCCAACATCATTCTTTAAATCCAAATAAACTTAAAATAAATTTTAAAAACCAATTTCGTATCTATTTACCTCCAAATTCACTAATTATCCCAATTTCCAAATATTAAATTATTATTCAAATCCAATTAAATTACCGTATTTGAAATTTAACTAATTCTATTAATTTAACCAAAATCTTCATACTTCAAAATCAATTCAAAATCCACATTTTAACATTTAAAATGAATTAAACGTTCAAAATCTAACGTCCAAAATTCTGATCGTTACACTAGGTCCAGTAATCACTATTTTCATATACTTTTTACCCATTTAACCTATCATCTTCTTTTTTACTCTTCACTTTTACTTTCCCTCTTAAGATTTTCCAAACCCTTGTTATCAAAATTTTCAAATATCTTTACTCAATTTCACTTTCAAATGGCTCCAAGACAACCTAAACGATCTAGAAAAGCCTCTTCCTCTTCCTCTGAACCTATTAATACCCAAATATCTCAATGGCTTTATGATGCCACCGCTGTTCAAAGATGGAACAAAATGAAGGAAGATCGATTTCTCGAAGGATCTTATGTTGTCTTTCCAAACTTTGCTTTGTATAGAATTCAGGAGCTTACAAGAAGAAGTCGTCTAGAATCTCTTCTTGACCATAATCAAAACAATCTCAAAATTAATCGTACTGTGGTAAAACTCTTTTACGCTAATTTAAATTTGGGTCATCAAAATCCGCGAAATCGTGACAATTGCATATGGAGTTTAGTTTGTGGTCAACAAATATTCTTGTCATTAGATAGAATTTGGTACATTCTTCAAACACCAACAAATGGTATTCTGTTAGAAGATTTAAATGTTCCTATAGGCGAACGAGATGAAGTATGTCATAGGTTTTTGGAAGATGACATGACTGAACTAAAATCTATCGCCTTACGCCCTACAGCTCGAATTATGCATCGAGCCTTAATGCGTACAATTCTTTCTCGTACCGGTTCTTATGAGCTTGTATACCCGGAAATTTATAGGGCTTTATACATAATTTGGGAAGATGTCCAAATCAATTGGTCTAAGCTTATTCTTGACGAGTTCTTGTCTTTTAACCAAAGTCGAATTAATATCATCTATTACGGCGAGTATATTATACGGCTACTTATGAACCTACAAGTTCCTATTCCAGAATTCGATACCTCCACTACTAAAACTTTAAATAGCCACACAACCAGTCTAATGAAATTGCCTCCTAGACCTCTCACTATCATGTCTTTTCAAGACTGGCAATCATGACCTCGTCAGCAAGCTGCTACTCCACAGCAACAAAGAGATGACATTCGTACCCCAACCCCATCCCAAAGCACCCGAGAGTCCATTGATCTACTTGTGCGTAATCAAGTCATTTTGGATTCTTACATCAAAAATCTCTACAAGAAGATCAACAAGATGTTTGACAAGATTAAAAGCCTTTTCGGGATTTTATGGGATGCAATCTGTTGTTCCTCCTCCACAACTGCAGACACTTCACATCTTGATCTGGGCAAACGTCTAGCTCCTCGCTTTACTTGGTCTACATCCGAAGAACACACAAGTTCTGACACTAGCGGAAATGAGGGTGGCAGACAATTTGTGGAAAGTTCTTCACGAGGCAAAGGACCAATTCAAGTGGAAGAAGAAACAGAGTCTGACTCTAATGAGTGATGTTGATATTTCGTGTTTGGTGGCAGTAAGTTACTATTCTTTTAATTTCACAAACATTCTAGTACTGTTTATTTTTTTATGAGCTTATATAAATAGCTCGATAAAACTTGAAAAAAATATTATTTTGTGATTGTTATGATGATAAAATTATTGTTTATCTCCTTTTTGTCGATGACAAAGGGGGAGACATTTATATGCCTAACCATTTTTTTGTTGGATTAGATATGTCACCATAAATTTAGGGGAAGATATATATATAACTTCCGTTGTATGATTCTTAAAATATAGTATCATCTAAAACAGGTTGTCATCAATCAAGAAGGGGAAGAAAGTTGATTCATGAGTTTTGATTCATGACAAAAAGCTTAAATCAGTGATGAGACTATATGATCAAGCGACAAAAAGAGAATGAGATATGCTATTAAACTACAAAGGAGACAAGACTTCATATCCGAGTATAGTATCTTTATTTATTGAAGTTTTAAGTCTTAGATATAGTTTGAAATTGTTAAAATCTATCCTTAAGTAGTTTACACAAAATCTAAGTGGTTTTAAGATTCAAATTTTTAAGGAAATAAGCAAACTGTGCACTGACAACCAGGTCAGTCGACTAACCAGAAACAGCCAGTCGACTGACCATGGTCAGTACACAGATATGCACTACTTTATTACTATCTTTGAATTTTCATTCGACTGGTCGTTTTTACCCAGTCGACTGACCGACTCTAAAATTCATTTTTTTCTGAAGAGACACTTCTATCTACGAAGAGTTATGAATCAAATTGAAGAGATATGGCTGCATCTTTTGATTGAAACTCTTCGTGAATAGTTGTAACTATTTGTTCGCTATATAAACACATTAGAATCACTTCTCAAATCACTAATTTTATTTTTATTTCTTGTTATATTCTCTATCTATATATCTCTGCAATCTACAAGCAATCACAATCTATATATTGCTTACTGAATTAATTAACATATTCTACGATTCTATGCAATATCTTCCTTATTAATCTTCACATACACAATATATACTTGAGAAAAAGATTATATGAAGGGTGTACTATCAAAGACAATCAGTGTTAACAAGAATACAAAGTGTCAAACAACTTTATCAACGTTGTAGAAGTCATGTTAGTTTGTATCAGGCGGAAAAGTCCTCTTCGGCTGCTGAGGCAGAAAAATCATGTTCGGCTGTTCAGGTGTTGTTCGCCTATTCCTTCGGGTTAAGTGAAGGGTTATTGATTGAAATTCCAAAGGGATGTCTGGGACTGGACGTAGAACGGGGAGTTCGAACCAGTACATAAACTCCTGGTGTGCTTATTCATATTTACTTTACTATTATTATCTGCTTCCGCAATTAGATTATAATACATTCCATATTACACAATCCTAAGTGATAACTAGCCACACAGTAGTCACTTTCACACTCATGTGATATGTGATATTGATTTGACTTACATAAGGATATTTTAGTTCTAACTCGAGTGTTTTGTCTTTTCATTACGCTTGACTCGGACCTGAGTTTTCAGCTTATCGAAGATTATTCACTGGAGGACGAAGATGAAAATTTGGTATATTATTACTAGTATTATTCTGTCATTGTTTGTTCTGCTGCATTCTTTATTTGTTTTGTTGTATATATATAGTCTGATAAATGTTATATAAATTATAATCAAATGTATAGTGAACAGCTTCATGAACTGTTTATTTGATTATTATATTTTATCATTCCTCTATGGGATTCTATGTTTGTATCTTCTTCTTTCCTCATTTTTCTTAGTTAAACCCATGATTATCTATGTTTCGGATTGTTTAAATTGGATATGTGTGGATTAATATCAATTTATACCTTTCGAAATGTGGGTTGTTACAAGAGGTATGCGCTGTGGTGGGTCGGCGGAGATGGAGTGGCCGTTGTGGTGCAGTGGCGTGGAGAAGATGGTCAGAAAACGAGAAGAAAGGGAGGGGTGCTGTGAGCAGGTGGAGTGTTTTGCAAGGCCGAGTGTTGGTGGCAAGAAGCAGTGAGTGTGGGCGGAAGGGGAGAGGAGAAGGATAGATGGATCAGGAATGGGTTGTTGGGGGTTCGGCTTTGTGGCAGTGGGCAATGGTGAGTCAGAGCAGGCTGATAGGTGGAGGGGAAGATGGCATGTGGTGGTACTGTAGCTTGCTGGCGGAGCTATGGGTCATGGAGGAGTTCGGTAGTAGGTAAGGCCACGATTGTCAATGCTGGATGGTGGCGAAGGTAAAAGGGAAGAGGGTGGTCGGAGCATAGTAGAGGGTGGTTGATGTTTGCGGGAGGGGCGGTGGTCGATAGGAAGGCGGAGGTAAGAAGGTCGCAGCTAAGGTGGTGGCTGGATCTATGGAGTGGGACAAGGTTGTTGGGTTTGGGGATAAGCAGGTTAAAGGTGGTGGTCTTGGCAATTGGAAGATGGACGAGCAAATCAAAATATAACGAGATTCAGACACAAATTTTGATTAATATTTTAAAACAAATTATTAGAAAGTAAACCAAAAGGGAAAAGGGATGCAAAGAACCACATATATATTAAACTAGGAAATAGCAAAAGGCCGTGAATTGAATTCAGGGAATTTAAGAAAGTGGCTGTTAGATTACACGAAGGACAATGAAATAGACACAAGAACCCAAAAGCCCAAAAGGCTCAAAAATAGGTACCTATAGGTCTAACTGTTTCGAAGATTTCATCGTGCTTCGGACGCTGAAATTGACAAATGAATATACTGTGGAGATCAGCATGACGAGACGAACAGAATGTACAGAGATATGCATTATATGACTATCCTATCAAAACTCGATTCCCGCTGCCAAAATGCTGCTAAAACACCGAAAATAATATAAACAGAGCTAAAGCAGTCCAAATTTGTTGAAATGAATTATGACATCTCACTTAGAAAATTATTTACATTTCATTATGTAAAAATATTCAGATTTCAAAAATATTTTATTTCCATCAAATTTACTGATTCTAAATTTGAATAGAAAATTACACAACATAACTAAAATTCATTTTTTCCAATAAAAAATTTGCCAATTGCTATGAAAAAATAGACACATTCCAAATATCAAATTTTCATTTCAAAATTTAATTATATATTTTCAAGAATTTTTTTAGTTAATTACGTTATTAAAATAATTAAAATTTTCTGGTCGTTACAAACAACAATCACAATCATCACCTGGATAGTTATAACATTCTGTCCTCACAACGGATGATGAATTCAATAATAAAGCAATGGAAAATGACCATATACGAGAATATGACTTGAAGACCTCCAACTCGTCTCCTGAGCTCCAACACATCCAAGCAATTTGTAAATATGCTCGGTCTGACCCGAGCGTTACAATAAAATAATACCAGCATCAGTACGAAAAACCAAAGTGGATAAACACACCCAACTGGATTTTAAAAGTTATAGAAAACTTCTGAAAATCAAAAGTATCTCGTAAGTCCACGCCGCACATAAACACGGATGGGTTTTTACTTTATGATAACCAAAACATTTCATATGAAATCCTCTGATATTATAATAATATCTAATATATAAATACTTATTAATCATAGCCGAAATTCTTGCATTAATTAAATTCCAGCATACTAAATTCTATAACCAAAACCGAAGGCTCATATTGGAGAATGGATTCCTACTAGGAAAGGGTATGGTCTACCCATCGAATCCGTATACCTCTAAATAAATTGTATGGGAGGCTACAACATGTTGCACCTCTGCTACTCAGGACCGGCACTAACCTCTTCTCGAGTAGCAACGAATATGATCACCCCTTCGTTGCAATCAACAACCACACAATGGGATTTTGAAACATTACATATATATATATCTGGACTTGGGATGATCATACCCTACTTGGGTGCAACCCACTTAGCCCTACCACATATCCCTGGTTTATTCATTTCCCAGGTTTGAGGTTTGAAGAGGCCACGCTCTTACCATTTATATAGCACTTCCCACTTGGAATGCTAACACTCCCTCCAGGCAACAATGCAATATCAGCAATCATCCATACAACTTCGTTCCAGGACTGAACGAAACGATTGAGAGCTCGTCTCCAATTCCATCATCTTCAAAATGTCTTCACTTCGAACGCTTGAGTTGGATCCAAGTGGTTCGATAAAATATCTGATCCTGGTCTATTCGAAACAACATTCGACGGTTTTTTGCAAACTCAGCCCCGGTTCTTTTGGAAATAAACAGTCGAAGATAAGAGCGGAGATCACCTCTTAATTGTTAGTGGACGGATTTCTTGTCAATGTTCTAGAAGAACGAAACAAGATTTACACGCACAGTACAACATCATCGGAGATGACTGGGCCACATAACTCATGTGTTTCTTTTAGAATTTTCAACCTTAATTTTGGGTCCAAATTCCGATAGTCGGTTATTTAACTATCGAATGGCAAACATGCAATCAAGGATTTAATTCCATAGAAAAAACTAACATTTGTTTAAGCACCAAGCAATACTAAGCCTCCTTAATTAATCTTTCATTAATTAAACCATCTTGTAAATGCTTGTATCGAAATACTTTTATAAAGATATATTCACATTCCATTCTATTTTCAGTACTTAGAAAATGTCCATATACATATCTCAACGGTATAAGTGTATTTACCAACACTCAAAAAGATCTCTTTGCATCAAATTCCAATATCATTTATAAACTCTACTATAAATTCCTAAAACCCTTTATAAACCATTTATAAATTATTTCCCTAGTCATTTATAAACCCATTATAAAACCACGCAATTATTTATAGAACTCTTTTTATAAATTTATAAACCCATTTCTAAAATTCGTTTATAAATACCCATCTATTTATAAACCTCTTTACCTTGTAAAAATCTTCCTTTCAACCCATTTTAGAAGTTCCTCTTATAAAAATCAAAGTCCGTTTACAAAACACTATTTATCAATCTCGAAAACATCATAAATAAATAATTATCATTAACTTTTAACCTCTTAAAAATGATAACTAATAATTCAAACCAGTATGGATAAACAATCGTTAATCTTTACCAAATAAATATTATTAATAAATTACCAAAATATTATTAATAATCATCATTACTAATTTCAAAACATATTAATAATTAAATAATTAACCATTTAAAATATTTAAATATTAATAAACAACTTTAAATAATATTAATATGAGTAAATAACTTTTGGAACATAAATTTCCTTGATAAAAATCCATACTTAAATCTTCAACCCAATTATTCCTATATTTATAAAACTATACTTGTGAATCACTTTCCATTTTATAAAAACTTTCTTTCATAAAACCAATTTATTTATAAACCCTAATTATAACTTTATTTTCTTTATGAATCTCAGCTATTCATAAATCTCATTCAAAATGTTAGTCTCCATCTGCTTTAACGTTGCTTCCATATGGAATAATTTATTTTATAAATTCCTTCCTATATATAAAAATAACATTTAAATTCCGAATTTATCCTCGCCTTCAATTTACAAAACAGAGTCAACTATTTCTAAAAATATCAGTCTGCGTCTCGTAATAAATCCATAGTTTGGTTTATTCTCTAATTTATTAAGTGATAGTAACTTCCTTTAATTTAAAAATCTCGTTTATAAGTTCATATTTTTTGTAACGACCCACATTTCTCCACTAATTATAATATCGAATTAAATAAGATTTTGTAATTTAATGTTGGAAGAAGATAAAATTTATGATGTAGGAATGAGAAAACCAACTAGAATGAAGTTTAATATAATAGACGACTTTTGAATGTAATCTCAAGTAATTGTAATAACTTTAAGCTATTATTGGTTATAAATTTAAAATAAGGAAATAAATTTAAATGTTATATTAATTGATGAAATAATAAGTAATAAATTGAAATTGGATAAAATTTGTGTTGCGCTAGTAGTTATAACATTTATGTGTAGATAACAAACTTATAAATGTGATTAAATTTAGAAAAGGTAACAAGTGCTATTTGTTACCAATTTATTTAATATGTTGAATTAAGTTGGAAATCAATTGCAATTAAATGTAATTAAATATTACGTTAATATGAGTTAAGATGATAACTGTAAAATGTGAAGGTGATAAAATGTACAGAAATGTCAATTATATGCTTAAGGCAATAATTTATTTAATAAAAAGAGTGAAACTAAGATAAATGAATTTATTGGGACTTTAAATTATAATTAATGTGAAAATCGACAAAAATGCAATATAATTGAAATATTAGAACTAATATGGTAAAAAATGATAATTGTAGAATATTAATGCAATAAGATGTAACAATGTTAACTATGTCCATAAAGTAATGTTTGATTGAATAAAAAGATTAAATTCAAATAAACAATTTATTGGAATTAAATTATAATTAATTGGATTTAATTGCGGTTGAAATTAAATACTGTAATTAGTGTAATATGTAACACTGGATTGATATGTAAATTTGTTTTAAATTATTGTAAATGTCTAAGTAATCAAAAATGATTATTGTTAGTTTATAAATATTGAATTAAAAAGTGATTTAATTATTTTAATATTAATTTATTTAATTAACATGAAAATAGTCATTTTGGCAACTGTCTCGGATTTCGATGAAACTAGTTTCATCGAATCCTGACGGTGAATTATTATAAGGTTTCAAGTTTCGTAGCGATCAGACTTGTGATTTGATTGTACGGACTCGAAACGTATAGAAATCAATTAAATTGAAATCAATTTAAATTAAGATGATTTTGAAAGCTAGCTTTTTTATATGATGGAATTAGAACTTAAAACCTATCCCACCGAGTTTAAAAATATCGAAAACCTATATTTCGATATATTGTATGACCCATTTTTCGTTTCGAGAACGAAACGGACTTTTCAGATCGTTGTTAACATTCTGATCTAACTCAGCCTATATATAGCCTGCTATAAACCCTAGCTATTTCTTATTTCCATTATTCTATACGTACATTTCCTTCTCATCTCCTCTTTCCAATGGAAGGCAAACCAAAACCTAATTCCTAGTTTCCAAATTTAGTTGCAAATCAAAATCAAATTGAAAAATCAAACTCATATAAACAATAGAAAATTATATATCGTTGGAAAGCTTTCAATGAGTGCAATCCATGAAAACAATTTATTTTTCGATTGGACGCATCGTGTGATCAGAAAGTGAGTATGAACATCGGTCTTCCATTTCTAGGGTTTCGTGATCAACGGTGGATCTTCATCCGATTGACGATCGGAGGGTACAGGCTCGTAGTGAACGATGAGTGGTGCAGATCCATATGGTTGGAATGTTGACATGGCGCATGGATTAACTAGAAATTATGGATTTATGGTTGTTTTCTCGTACGGCAGCGCGAGCAATCGGGGGCGACGAAGCGACCGCGTGACACTGGGTGGAGGCGGCTCGGCCTAAGCAAGGCATTGGTGGTGCTCGATCTGGTAGAAGATGGACGTGGGGCGTGCGACGCTCGACTATAGATGGCGGCTTTAGGTGGATGCGTGAACGATCGCGATTGTGTGTCGTTAGGGTTTTGAGGTAAACGATGATGACGTGGTAACTTCTTCATACGAGCTCGGATTCACATGCGGTTTTCTTTCTTGGGATCATATTGGAATTTCGGACGATATGGAACTAGTTTGGTCGAATTCTAAGACTATTTGAATTTTGAGCCTAAATTGGATTTTACTTCGATTTAAAATCAAAGGGGAGTGTTTTAATCCACTCGCAACTGCTAAATTATCTTATATTAGTTAAATTAAATTTATGATGTGACTAGAAATTTATTTATGGTTGTTTGGTATATTTAAATCGTCGTTCCTGTTAATTTGAATTAATTTTGAATTAAATTGCTATTTAATTTGTCACTGAATTTAAATTGCCTATTAAATACCTATTATTGACAATCATTTATTGCTGAAATGTATTAATCGAATTGGATGATGATTATGATGGATGTTTGATTGTTGATATTGGATGATTGGATGTTATGTTTAATTTTCATATATTTATCACTCTGCAAGTCCCTTTAGTTATTATTAGAAAAGTCACCGTGGGTTGAAATGATACATACCCAAACAATCTATAGATTAGAAAAAAATCATTATGGGTTGAAATGACAGACTCTAGCGATTTTATGGATTTTAAGTTTTAATTCGGGATTACGGATTGAAATGATATATATATCTGTAAATTAAAATTAATCGCGGATTGGAATGATATACATCCGTAGCACTGGACCATATGATAGAGAATTGTATAGGGACACCGGATTAGTTAAATTAAACGATTTTAAATCCTTAAAATTTAAACTCGGTTGATATTTGAAGTAAAATTTGTTTTATATAAACTGATTATTTTCGAAAATCCAAGCTTCAAATGTTAAGATTGGAATAGATTTAATGAATCGTTTAAAGGATTAAACTAGAAGTTTCAAAGTTGAATTTTGAAGTATAAATAAAAATTTATCGAAATTGAGTTATTGAAATTGTTTGAAATATAACTATTAAATATAATAAAATTGGAGTAGCTTAAATTAAAATTTTAAACATGGATTGAAATCGATATAGAATTAAATAGTTTATTTTCTGAATTTAAATTGAAAGATGTGAAATCGGGTTTTGTTGATTTGGAAATTTAAATGGTTCAGATGTGATTGAATGAAATAAATAGTTTAAATGGATATTAATTTCAAATTCATATTTTTAATATAAACTGTTTTAAAATATATTATTTTAAAGATTCTAATTACGAGGACTTTTAAATTATTAAAGCTTTAACCTATTTTAAACTATATTAAACTATTTTAATCTATATTTAAACCATTTAAAATGTTTAAAGTATTTTAAACTATTTAAACTATTTTGAAGTATTTTAAACTAATTTAAAGTATTTTAAACTAATTTAAAGTATTTTAAATTATTTTAAAGTATTTTTAACCAATTTGAAGTATTTTAAAGTATTTAAACTATTTTAAATATTATAAACTATTTTTTATCTATTTTCAAGTATTAAAACCAATTAAACTATATTTAAAGTATTTTAACCATCTAAAATCTAATTTTAACTATGTTAAACTATATATAACTTTCTAAACTATTTCTAAATTTCCGATTGGTTAGAGTTGAAGTGTTGTATTTAAATCCTTGATTTAAAGGCGAATCTAGTTAAATGAAGTTATAAACCAAGTTGAGAATTAAAATGATATTTTTTAGTGAATCGATATATTTGAGTAAATATGACGATCTTGAAAAGAGGATTTAACCTATATTTTCAATATGGTTTTGAAAGTGAATATGATTTCAAAAGTGATATGGTTTATTGAATATGATATTTTGATATCAGTTGTGAAACGGTTTTGGAAATGAACCATCCGGTGTGAAATAAGAGTTAGGTTGTTAAAGAAACCGGGATCGGATATTGTCATACACTCTACCAATACCGAAAACCACTTTAACAACTTTGTTGTGGTGGAGATTCCAGAAATGAAGTAGGTTGTTTGGTGAAAAATTCTGTGTGAGGTATTTACGTGACTCCGACTCCCGCGAGTCAACTTAGATGTGACTAAAACAGAAGCCTAGCCGAGCCAAGTAAGGTCGCACCTCCGATCGGACACATTTCTTCGATACCATATTATGGCTTTGGGATGATTTGGTGGCTACCCCTTGATTTTGATTTACGAGTGTGTTCCAAGGTGGGCGGTAGTAGCTGCTATGCGTTACCACTAGTCCGGATCCGCAATTGGTATATCTACCATTGCATTGCCTCGAGTGTCGTATTCACATGCCATATCGCGCCTTCTACGAGTTTACCTATGGAGTGCCCTCTGATAGCCCTCCAGTTTACCGAGGAATTATAGTATTGTATAGACTATGAGGATATAAAATGTGTTAGGGGGATATGGGTAACACCTTAGTGCTATTTTAATACTTTACTTTACGTAGACACTATTATAATAGCGTATTGCACTACATAGTAGATAATTTAACGGATCCTTAGGAGGCGGAAATCTCGAATATCTCTTAAGTTATTGCCCTCACGTTAGACACTGGATAGGAGTTTTCAAACCCCGTAAACATATCTGACGTCGTTACACTCATATTTATTTACTGTTGATTTAACTTCCATAAGATCGTCTAGTTCTGACTCGAGTGTTTTGTCTTTTCAAATCAGTCTGAGCTTTTCAGTTTATCGAAGACTGCTTTCTAGAGGATGAAGACGAAGATATTGTACTATTATTATTTATTATATTTACTCCACTACATCATGTTGTTCCGCTGCATTTATTTATTATTTATTCTTGTTGTATGTAACTCTGATCTGTATTATAAAAGTATAATCAATGTTATTTGTAAAAAGCTTCATGAACTGTTTATTTGATTATCATATTTTTTCATTCCACTGTAAGATTCTATATTTGTTTTCTTTCTTTCTCTGCTTTTTCTTATTTACCCCATAACAATCTGCCTTTGAACGGTTTGAGTCCGACGTGCATGGTTTATCGTCGATTTAAATCGTCCAAAAGGCTGGTTGTTACACTTTTATTGCCAAAATACAATTTTACAAATCTTTATTTCATTTGTAAAATATTACTTTTATAATTATTACATTTACAAAATTTCACATTTGTAATTAATATTTCATATATGTACGCACACGCACACACACACACATATTACTTTGTCTAAAATGGTTAATAGATATTAATGTAAAAATATTTCTAATTTCCTTTTAACCGTTTCCCTTCATTATAAAAGATGAACTTATTTTAAGATTTTCACAAATCTTTATTTTACAGTTCGAAAATTTCTGTTTAAAATAAATCTATCATTTTATAATATCCAAAAATCATACCTTTGATTTTTAAATAAATTAGTCTTTGAATAATTCAAGACTAATTATTTAAAATGTATATAATTTCCAAAATCTTTGAAATCCCTTTAAATCAAATCACTATTCTATAGTATTTTGAAATACCAAAAATGATGCCCGGTGCTACTAAAGCTTTAATTAAGCAAAGTCATATCCATGTCATCAATATGGCATTCAAAAAATCATATATCACTATATATATGAAAATAAAATCAAAAGTGTGTGGAATCCCGTTGGATCCCTCCAACCTATCCCCCTGCATTACATACAGTATATAATCATAAAAATATAAACCAACCGCTTCAAGGCGGGATTCGTATACAAAGGGTCATCCGCACTTACACGGGAATGTAATAGGATGTCATCCGCTCCAATAGGTGGGAATATATTCAATCTAACTAATAATAATTAGTAAATTATCTAAATAGTTAATAATTATCAATAATAAATATCCAAACATCCAATAGATAATTTTTATCGACTAAAAATATTTCTGGTTAACCAAAAAGATGAGATTAAATCACTTTGTTTTTATGTCGCCGAAACGTTCTATTTTGAATTAAAATTGAACGGGCGTTTAATTTTAACTCAAAATTCCAACAAGCACCAAATTTCACATACGCGCACTCAACCACCAACCATGACCGCCCTCCGACCCAACCCACACAGTGCCATCTCGACCGTTGCTCCATCCTCCTGCCGCCGCGCGCATTGCACGAAACTCGAGAACGAAGAATCCAACTGCAGCAGCGAAGGAAGCCCTCCACCAGCCACCTCGGCTTGTCGCTCGATGGTCCGGCCCTTGATTATGCTCGTATGGTCATGCTCTACATTTTCCTAGTTGAAGTCAAAGGCTAATTCGGCCTCTAGAGGCTCCGATTGACGATGGCCATTAGATTTGGTTAGTTTTAATAGCGGCTATGAATTAGGTTTTGTAAATGAAGGAAGTTGAGGGCAATTTATAGAAAATTTTCGAGGCACTATTCATCCGTGTAAATTTCGAACTCTAAACTAAGTGTGTCGATTGACGTTCAATATGTTATACCCATATTCGAACATAATGGAATATATATCGGAAGCCAATTCCATCATATATAAAAGTTAACTTTTCAAAATCAAATTATTTTAATTCAAATTCCTTTAATTAAAATCTACACTTTTCAAACTCGCACATCCAAAAGGTACGTCCGATCACCACGAAATTCGAAGGCGTATAATAATTCACTGTTACAGATCCAATGAAACTGGTTTCATCAAAATCGATACTATGCCCCGGAAGGCTATGTTTACATGTTATTTGAAACAAGCAATTTCCAAAATTAGTTAAATCACTTTTAAATCCATTTAAAAGTCTTATATCTTACTTCTAATTTAAATATAACTTAAATCAACTTTAGAAATCATTTACATTCAAATTATATTCAAGATTTAATTATTTAAACAGTTTCAAATATTACATTTAACAATTTAATTACCTAATAAATTGCTATATTAGAAATTTAAGTTATTTAACTTATAAAAAAAAAATCAACATTTAAAATAAATTAAATATTCTAATACAAATGACTAAAAATTTGGATTGTTACAATTAATCAAAACTTGCTTAACTTGTAAAATAATTCCAAGCACGATAATGAAACCAAACGGTTTCAATAAAAGGTGATTTTCCAAAAGTGCCTATATAGCGACAATCGCTATATGGGCAATTCAGAATTCAAGCATATGACTTTTGTAACAAAACCATACATAACATAACAAAGGTATGAGCATAAATACATGGTGATTTACAATAATTACAACATATATCAAGCATTAAATAACAACAGGGTTAGTTTAACTATAGATTTTCATATATCCAATAATTCGCGTACTAACTTCCAAAAGCGACTATCTGTCAAGAAACCAACCAATCCAACAACCAAATCATTATTACAACTGTACAATAAGCATTCAATAGCTGCAAATATGTGCATGGATATAGTTTAAACTTTATGGTTCAAAAGTGGAAGCTTTACTCACCAAAACGATTACTAACATTTTACCGAACTCGCCTAAGCTCTTAGCAACTTGCCTTAACTTCAAAATATGACCTAGTGTGGGATAGTAGGTTGCAACATGGCTTGGCCAAAGACAAAATTGGGCTTGGCCTAGGCTATATTGGGTTTGGACATGGAGTTATGAGGTGGAGATGGCCTTTGTTTTGGTAGAAGAGAAAATGTAGATGAATATGTGGAGTTTTGTAGTGAAGAAAACTATATTTTGCCAACTTCAAACATGGACTTGGAAGCCATGGATGTTCATGTATATGAAGAGAAGAGAAATGAAGATGGGAATGAATATGTGAAGTGAGAACAAAGTATGTGTAGAGGTATTTATAGGCAAAGAATGGATTATTAATTTAATTTAATTTTAAACATTAAATTATACTAAATGTTGTCATGTTCAAGCTTGCCATACCCTCCACCCCAACAAGTATACATCTCTCTCTTCCCTCCTTCACCATGCTTTGTGTACTAACCTAAGTAGCTTAGGTTATGGTTAAGTACTTTCTTAGGTCACTTAAGTTTTATTTTTTATTTTTAAGTCAAATCTTGTTACATTTTCTATTTTTATCTGAACTATTTATTTTAGTGAAAAAAATTTGAAAATGAATTTAATATCATTAATTAATATTTAAAACATGTTTATTTGATTATTAGAATCTGTTTTTTAAACATTTAAAAATGATTTAAATATTCATATACAAAGCGATTAATTTACGGGTCGTTACACTCTCCCCCTTAGATGGATTTCATCCTCAAAATCAATACATGAAAGGAAATCTTCAAGGTATATATTATACCAAGAAATTCATATAACAATGAAAAGCGACTATGCCATATAAGAACATTCAAGCAATAAACAACTAATTTGACATTACATCAGGAAAGTTTTTCTAATATGATCCTCAGTCTCCCAAGTACAATCGTGAGGATCATCTCACCACTGAACATTCATAAGCTTAACCACCTTGTTTCTCAATCTCCTTTCATCTCGATCTACAATATGAACTGGATGTCAGAGTACAGTCAAATTCAATTCTATTTCCAAATCTTCCTGCACAGTCGTCTCTACAATCAATGACGGATCATGAACATGTTTTCTTGGGTGAGATATATGAAAATCATTATGAACGTCTGACGGTCTTTCAGGAAATTCTATTCTATAGGCCAATGATCCAATTCTCTCAAGGATTCTAAATGGTCCAATGAATCTGGGTGCTAGCTTTCTTTCTCTTCTGAATCTTACAACTCCTTTCATCGGGGAAACTTCTATAAAAACCAAGTCCCTGACCACAAACTCCAAGTCCCTTCTCTACTGACCGGCATAAGTTTTCTATCGATTCTGGGCTTCTTTCATCCTTTCCTTGATCATAGTCACTTTCTCTGTTGCTTCTCGAATTATTTTTGGTCCAAGAACTAAACGGTCTTTAGTCTATACCCAACATGAAGGTGATTTACATGACTGTCCATACAAAGCCTCGTAGGGTGCCATGCCAATGCTAGCTTGGTAACTATTGTTATAAGAGAACTCTACCAAATTTTGATGATCTTCCCAAGAACCTCCAAAATCCAAATACATGCTCTGAGGAGATCCTCCAAAATTCAGTTCACCCTTTTGGTTTGTCCATCTGTCTACGGGTGATAGATCGTGCTAAAATTCAATTCTATCCCTAAAGCGACTCTCGTTGCTCCCCAAAATCGACTGGTAAAGATGGGATCTCGATCACTAATTATACTAATAGGAATTCCATCAGTCGAATGATCTCCCTCAAATAAATCCCTTCCATAGAAGCTGTAGTTCTTGTTGACTTCCCGGAATAAATTGGGCGCTCTTTGCTAATGATCTACAATTATCCAAATGCCTTCATTACCTCTTCTTGTTCTGGGCAACCCATCGATAATGTCCATGAAAATTTGCTCCCACTTCCAATTCGGTATCTCCAATGGTTGGAGTAACCTTGCAGTCTTCTGCTGGTAACTCTTAACCTATTGACAATTTGCACAATAGCTCATGAAGATCGAAATGTCTCTCTTCATCCCTTTCCACCAAAAGGTCTTCTTCATGTTTTGAAACATTTTAGTTACTCCTGGATTGATAGATAACCTTGACCAATGGCATTCTCTCAGTATATCTTGACTAATTCCATTAATATTTGGCACACAAATCCATCCATTCATTCTTAAAATGCCTTGGGGGTCAATCCAAAAACTAGTAATAATTCCATTTTCAACATCCTTCTTATGCCAAGCTAGAATAGGGGCTTCTTCTTGGAAATATGCAATTACCTCCATTTGTGTTGGCTGAACTTCCAAATTTGCAATCGTCACCGCAATCCTACTCAATACATCTGCAATGACATTTGCTTTCGCTGGGGTATAAAGAATCTCTAGGTCATACGATGCAAAGCCATCTTTGCTGCCTCAAGTTCAAGTCCTTTTGGGTAAAAAGATACTTTAATGACATGTGATCCGTACATAACTCAAATTTTGCACTTAAAAGATAATGCCTCCACACCTTCAACAAAGACAACTGGTAACAGCTCCAAATCATGTGTAGGATAATTCTTCTCATGATGTATCTACTGCTGACTCGCATATGCTATTAGTTTACCATTCTACGTCAAAACTACTTCCAATCTAGTCCTACAAGCATCCGTGTAAACTGTTAATCCCTCACTCGCATATGGAATAGTCAAGACAGGAGCGCAAGTCATTTTCTCCTAAAACTCATTGAATGCTTGATCACACTTGGGTGTCCAAACAAACTTAGCATCTTTCTTCGTTGGCTTTGTAAGATGAGAAGCAATCTTCACGAAATCTTTAATGAATCTTCTATAGAAACCTGCCAGTCTTAAGAAACTTCTAGCCTCGGTCACACTTTTAGGTTTCTTGCAATCTTGAACTACAACTACTTTAGTTTGGTCCATTGACATGCCTTCTCTCGAAACTACGTGCCCTAGAATATGACTTCGGATTTCCAAAAATGGAACATAGAAATTTTTTCCTTTAAAACATGACTTCTTAAAGTACTTAGAACAACATGAAGATGGTACTTTGGTTGTTCCTCCGTTTTAGAATAAATGTGGATGACATCAATAAAGACTAGGACAAACTTGTTAAGAAAATCCCAAAACACTATGTTCATTAAATCCACAAAATAAACGGGTGCATTAGTCAATCTGAATACATGACTAACCACTTGTAAAAACTACCAGGGGTACGGAAAGCTATTAAGGGTACACTCTCCTCTACTACCCTTAATTGGTGAAAACCAGTGGCAAGATCCAATTGAGAAAATATCCGAGCTCTGTGGAGCTGGTCAAACATGTCATCAATCCTAGGTAAAGGATACTTATTCTTGATAGTCCTCTTATTCAACTCTCGATAATCTACTAAGCGAACCATCATCCTTGGTAATATACACTACTGGCGATCCCCTACTCTATGTGCTGCATCTGATCAAACCTTTCTAAACAAATCAAGCATTTGCTTCTCTAGTTCTCTTCTTTCCTTTAGAGCCGACCTTCTAGTAGGTTAAACAATTGATCGGGTTCCTGGAATCAAATTAATGCGGAACTCTGCTTCTCGGTGAGGAGGCAAACCTTGCACTTCTTCAAAAATATCTTTAAAGTCCTGAACAATCGGTAAATCTCTTATCTACTCTTTGAGTACTTCAAGAGAATAGAAGATACTGCTCATCAACTCCCTACGCTCTCCATAACACATATCAACGCTTCTACCTATTACATCTTTTACTATGATCACCCTTCCAACATAGTCCATGATAGATTTAAAGTTAGACAACCAGTCCATTCCCAATAATACTTCAAAACCCATGAACCCGAAAACAAACAAGTCAGAAAAGAAAGACCGGTCTCGATAAGAAATAGGCACATTCAACCATATAGTGTCAAGTTTGGTCGGATCTCCAATTGGATTCGACCCACAAAGAGAATTGTGGAGAATAAAATATTTAAGACTCAACTGGTTCGTTATGTCATATGACATAAAACTATGGGATACACCAGTATCGAATAACACTCTAATAGGAATATCAGAAATGGATAATGTACCTTGTAACACTTGCTTTCCTTTTGGGTCCGTAGAAGTAGATGATATTTCCTTAGTAGTAAAAGCTTGTCATTGTGATCCCTTCTTTGGAAAAGGGAACTGGTTCTTCATATGTCTATGCTTGTAACAATTGTACCATAGATTAGTCTCCGGGCAATTATTTAAAAACTTAATTTATGGAAAGATTAATTAAGCTTAAACATATTTATTAATATTTAAAAGTCATTACTTAAAAGTATTAATTAATTTTAAAAACATCACCAATTAATAAATTAATAAATCTTAATTCATCATTATCCAATGATTAATTTTCCTTAAAATCATTGAATAAATTGTTGATTAAATTTAAAAAATCATTAATTAAGTAATTGGTCTAATTTAAAACACGTTATTAATAAGTTAATTAGTTAACTTTAACCCTTATTAAATAAATAAATAATTTAAATAATCATTATTAAAATAATTAATTACTTTTTAAAACATATTCAATCAAAAACTTTCTTAACTTGTAAAAGAATTCCAAGCACGATAATGAAACCAAACAGTTTTGTTAAAAGGTGATTTTCCAAAGTGCCGATATATCGACTATCGCTATGCGGACAGATTTGAATTCAAGCATATGACTTTTGCAACACAACCATACATCACATAACAAAGGTATGAGCATAAATACATAGCGATTTACAATAATTACAACATATATCAAGCATTAAATAACAAAGGGAATAATTTAACTATAGATTTTCATATATCCAATAATTCGCTTACTAACTTTTCCAAAGCGACCATCTTTCAAGCAACCAACCAATCTGTCATGGCATGTTTTTCCGTACCCTTTGAATCAATAATAAACCACACATGTCCAACTCAAATTGCACGAAAATATGGAATATGAAGGGAATAAAGAAAACAAGATAGAACAGAATCTCACACGAATGGAATAACATATAATATTGAACAAATATCTTTACAGCGGAAAACTTTTAAAATGCATATATCATATTCTAACTTAAATTCAGCCTAGACAGTTATAAACATCTATCCATACAATTGCCGGCGTCAAACTCAACAAACAAACCGCGGTGGATAATAGAATATGTCCATAAGTAGATGAATATCTCCAGCTCTCCTCTGTAAACTCCAATCGTCTTCGACAAAACCTGAAACTACTTGGATCTGACCCGAGTATTGAAAATACCCGGACTAGGCTTGATAAACCAGCATGAGAAAAACTCAATAATAAATGACAGTGTCATTATCGTTCTTTGAATAAAAATCCTTTGAAAAGAAAGAGTATCTCACGAGACCACTCCCACGCATAAACACGGACGGGTTTTTACCTTATGATAGCTAAAACACTTTTATATCAAAATATTTGATATTATTTCTAATGACATTCTTTGAAAACATTTGCAAATAAACTTATTAATCTTACCCAAAATTGTTACCATTATTAAATTCCAGCATACTAGGTTCTACAAACAAAACCATAGGTTCTTATTAGAGAATGTATTTCCATACAAATGACAAGGTGAAGGATATACCTTCCGTATGGGTACACCTCTAGATGGATGTCCCGAGGCATAGAACATCTACCCTCCACCAACACAAGACCGACCTACCTCTATAACTAGATAGTACCAAATATGTCATCCCTCGGTCATTACCGACCTTTAACCAAGCGCTCGTTTCCATACACCACATTAATTTACATCCCGAACATAATAGCAGGAAGAAATATATCTAGTAGAGGATGATTATACCCTAATTGGGAATGACTCATTAAGCCTTACCGCATCTAATCTGGTTTCAGTCATTTCCGGTTTGATGAGGCTTGAGGCAACAATTACCTTTTCACATAGCACATACCACATCTTTGATTTCCACATTTCCATTGACTACTAATTACCTTCAACAAAAATACAACCCTCAAGCTCGTACATATCAAGGTGGGTGTTAAGCTAAGAGAAGTTACCTTCTCTGCCACCACTGATGTACGTTTGTAAAAACCAATGTACGAAATTATTAGAAATGCAATGTCAGACAAACGTCCATACAAGTTGTCCAGGAATAGGACAAACCAAAGGCACTCTCCTACTACCACTAGTAGCGAGTAGTCCTTGCAATCCGAAAAATCTCCACAACAAGGAGACCACTGCTATATATAACTCTATAATGGGTGCGACCTAGAGCAAGTCAACAAGCAGTCTTCACACTATGAAGATCCACGGTCTTCAATAATCAATATCCTCAATAAGTCTTCACATTCGAACATATACATTGGTTCAAAGTGATTTTCGAATGGAATCACCCAAATCTGACCCTAGTTCCTTCGAAATCCAATTATCGATAAAAAGTGAATATGAGTATACATGATTTATTAAGTCTCTTTTCACTTTAGTTCTTTTCAGCTGATTTCAAAATCTCTTTATTTTGACATTGGATAATTCTAAGTAATTCATTCTTTTGCTTTGGAAAATATCTTAAATTTCCTCACTTAACTCTCGATCCAAATTCCTTAACTTTTAGGTGGGTCAAAAAAATGTTATTTAAGACATCGTTTAGGATAAATCCAAAAATTGTTCAATATGCGAGTATGAATTTTTGTTTGATGATAATAAACATATATATTCAATTAAATGTATTTGTTAATGTACTATTTTATTTTTCACATAATTAAATAAATATTTGCTGAATAAAATAAATAACACAGAATTTAAATTCAAACGGATATTTTATTCAAACAAATATGTATTACAATTTTGACCAGTACAAATTTGAGCTCTCACTATATACACACTTTTTAAAACAATATAATTTTGATTACATCACAATTTTTCATTTACAAATGTCCTCATTACATATCGCGCATTCACTCATATTTATCTTCAACTCTATTTCAGATTAAATCCAGCATCTGAGCAATCTGTAAAATAAACACTAATACGGTAAAATTGAAAAGAAAATATTTTGCAATGTAAAATAAAATGTGTATTTTTGAAAACATTATTTGCCTCGGTTATTTGGGTTGTCCGTCATCATTTAATTTTGAATTCATCATACACGAACAACTTGTGACATACATAGTGTATCACTGTACATGCCACAAGGCCGTGCACACCAATGTACACTTGATAAACTTATAGGGAAAAGTGAGCATAAGGTCAAACCCAAATCAAAAGCCGAGTTCAACTCAAATGCAATACAAGTAAAGTCATGACATGAGCACAAGGTCAAACCCAAGCTGCAAGCTGGATTCAACACGGGAGCAATCAAAATGTACAAGTTCAAGAAAAAGGTTAAGAAAACTAAAACAAGCCTCGACCAAAAAGTTCAGTGATATGCACACGAAGTTAACAAGAAACAAGAACAAACAGCTTCCACATGTGACAACAGTACAATGCAAAGCAGGATGAACTCAACAAGACAGTCAGTATGGACAGAGCATTACAAACATACGCACATAAGTAAACAACATCTAGTGATATACAGTGATGTATGAAACAAGTCAAAGACTGCATCACTACAGGCACCAAACAGAATAAAATACAATGGACATGTGAACACACACATATATACATAAATGTTTGTATGTATACAAGTGGTGAACATCACCTAAAGAAGGCCACATAAGCGACCAGACTTCATGATGCAATAAAACAGTGAATTAATATAACACAAAGATTCAAATGAAACTAGTTCAAAGAAATATAACTTCAACAAGATCACACGCAACAAGGAAATGGACTGATACAAGCAACTGAGTAGTGTCAACTGAGGTGAACCAGGCTAACAAAGCTTCAACTAGTGCAACATAAAGTGATAACAGACTTCAACATATGCTAAAGAGATGTGTAGACACACAATAACCACAAGCTTGAATTCGGTAGAAAAGGTCTCAAAGACAATTTCATTCAAGACCACTTAAACATATGTACATATGATTGTGTACGTGTATGCATATATAAATATATACATAAATATAGGTCCAACACATCAGAGTTCAAGCAACGGAACTAAAATGAAGATAGAACTCGAGGCTGCAACCTAGACAACAAACGCAGTAACAATATACATGTACTCGAGGCAACATGGAAGCAGAGCACAACAAATACGGTAACAATATACATGTACTCAAGCCAACATTGAAGTAGTGCAGCAGTTCAAAATGGCAACTAACAGAGTGTTCAAGGCCGAAACAAACACCATAATCGAAGCCAACAAACAATTGATACAAATAAAGTCAAGCAGAAGTTTCGAACAAAGACAAAGAATATTTCAAAGCATTTAACAGTTATAACAAAGTCAGGCCGAGTCAAGGTCGAACATTTGTAACAGTAGCAGCTTCAAAATAATCAAGGTAGAATCAAATTTATCAAAAAATCAAATTCGAATAATCACATGAAGTCGTAAGCAATTGACCGAAGTCAAAGAGAACGAAGAACGGAACTAAAATCAAGTGCCAGAAGATCAAAACCATGATAGCCAAGAAAATGAACCAAGTCAGAAATCAACACCGTGTTAATCAAGTAAACGAAATTATACGAAGTGAACAAGTCAATTCAAATCACAGTATTCGACTAAAACCAAATGGCCGAGCAAATTATCAGACGAACGAATTTTTAGGGATTCGAACCCCATATAAAACCCAATCATCATCGGCAGAAAAATTATCATGTTCAAACAAGCTAACCAGTAAAGCAAAAAGAACAATTTACATATCAGTAAAATCGAACTCGATTGAAGCAGCCAAAGTCAAGATACGAAGAGACGGTCGATCAACAGAGCAAGGAAAGCAAAATCACATATTCGATCAATCAACAAAAGTCGACAGCTTCAACAAAGTAAAACTGTGAATTTGGAAATGGAACGAACGAAGACAAATCAGCCATTTTTTATCACAAACGAAAGAAGACACGGCTGACAAAAATAAAAAAGAGAAGGGGAACATTTTATTACATATTTACATTCGGCCGACTTCTTTTATATTGGGCTTTATTTTTTAGGGTTTTGTTGTTCATAATTGTTTTGATTTTTATTTTTCTTTTAAACATTTGTGATTTCTAGTCATGTGACTAGAGGATAAACTACGGTGGTGTAGTTTGAGAATTCCCAACTCAGTAGTGGAGTTGTGGCAGGATTTTGAGCGTAGAGCTAGGTTAGTCGATAGCGGATGTCGCAAGTTTACACGTGTAAGCGTCTGGCTTCTTAATTTCTAGTAAAAACCTTGGGGCAACACGTAGGCAGGGTTTTGTTGAAGCTAGGTAAATCTGTGTGTTCTATTGTTTGCTTTATATTTTGCTATTATCTATGCTGCTATTATTCTGCTGTGATCTGTTCCGAAATTATTTTATACTTTCGCATTAAATTTTTATAATTATTAGTATCACCATATTCACCCCCACTCCCTCTAGGGTGAAATCGATCCTATAAGTGGTATCAGAGCTAGGCAAAGAAGTCAATTTTTGTTTAATTTTTTTTTTGATTTTTCAAAAACCAATTTTTTATTTACAAATTTGAATTTTTTAAAATGGCTTGTTTTAATAATGCTTTTGCTGAGAGTCAGTCCATAGTTAGACCACCAATGTTCAATAGTGAATGCGCTAACTGGAAAAACAGGATGAAATTTTTGCCGAAAACCATTCATGCTTGGAAGATTATTGAGATAGGTTACAGAGCACCAGCTATAGTTATAAACAATCAAAAAGTAGATAAACCAACAGATCAATGGACAGATCTAGAAAATAAACTGCAGAATACTAATGCCAAAGCAATGAATTATATTATTTGTTCATTGGAAATTGAATTTAATCGTGTCTCACATTGTCTAACTACAAAGGAAATCTGGCACGCACTAGAAGTGACTCACGAAAGAACATCTCAAGTCAAGGAATCTCGCCTTGCAATGATTAATAGCAAATACAAGAACTTCACAATGGCCAAGGATGAAAATGTTAAAGAGATGTATGAATGATTTTCTAACCTCGTATACAAATCAAAAGCTCTTGAAAAATCATACACTGAATTGCAAATAGTCCAAAAAATCCTCAGAGTCCTTCCACAAATTTTTGAAGCAAAAGTGACTGCCATTCAAAAATCGAAAGATTTGAAACAAATCAAAGTGGAAGAACTCATTGAAAATCTCACCACTTATGAGCCAGAGATGAAATTCAAGGAACAGCTTGAAGGAGGAAATACCCGAAAGAAATCTATAGCTCTCAAAGGAACAACTGAAAGTTATGATGATGACAATGATGATGGAGGAGCTGAGCTAGCGCTACTACTGAAGACATTCAAAAAGTGGAACCACAAATATGGAAATCTAGCTCTAAATCAGCAATTGAAAAGCAGAATAATCAAAGTACTAGACAACCCAGAAGAGCGGGAGGTCATCTGTCACAAGTGCAATAAACCTGGCCACATCAAGCCCAATTATCCCCAAAATCAACTCGGGCTAGAAAATAAATCGAAAAGGAGAAGTCTTGCAGTCACGTGGAATAAAAGTGATGATGATAATAAAAGTACTAGCAGTGAGAGTGAGAAAGCAGATACGTGCCTTCGAGGTGATATAACTGATATCAATGATGAAGAGCCAAGCGAGGTATCAAAACTTGCTCACACAGAATTACTCATATATTTCCATGATGTACCTGGCTGTTTCGAACGACTTAGGGAGAAATACACTAAAATTGAATCACATAAAGATATTTTGATAGATTTAAATAAACAGCTAGATCAACTAGTTAAAAACTATCAAAGTAAGATCCCTAAGTGTGATAAGTGTCCATCACTTGAAGAAGATATTAAAAAATCATAAATTAAAATTAAATCACTTGAAAAAAATTCTGGTTTTTAAAGAGAGTGAAAATACTAGAAGAGAAAATTTTATTAAAAAGTGCACTCAATTATTAAATGAAAATGAATCACTTAAAACACAAGTTCAACAATTGTCTACAACTTTAAAAAAAAAATCCAAAGGAGAAAGATCATTAAATATGTTATTAAGGAAAGAAACTAATATTGTTAGACAAGGACTTGGTTATAGTCAATCTGAACGGGCTAGAAATGTAATTAATCAAGTCAAATCCGAGTGCACAATCTGTAGAAAAATTGGACACAATCATAATATTTGCTGGTATAGACCTAAAAATATCAAAACCATTCCAATTTGGGTTCCAAAAAGAACAAAGATAAAATCTCTGAAAGTCAAACAAATCTGGGTGCCAAAAGGAATGTATATAAATAGTTTTATGTCTACATAGACATATTTTTTCGAAATCATTTGCCACTAACAACCATGGGCCTATAAAAACAAATAGGTCACAAAAATATTCTCTCGTGTAGGTGTAGTGGTAGGCTAAGGAACAACAACAGTGCTATCTAGATTCTGGCTATTCCAGACAAACAATGGATGACAAGTCAAAGTTCCTTAGCCTAGTATAAAGGTGGCAGAATCACAATGGGAAACAATGAAATCTTATCGGTAAAGGTAAAATAGGTAACGATATATTTATCTTGAATGGTTTATTAAAAGTGATAATATGCACCATAATCTGATTTAATTCAGCCAGTTATAATGAATGTTGATAATGATTCTGACTTTTTCAAATTATTGGCCAATTATAATTTTATGCCAAGAATACAATAAAAATTTCTAGGGACTTTGAATTACTTCATATAGATTTGTTTGGACTAATGATGGCATTGTTAATTACGCATGACACATATGGACATATTTGACTTTACATTATATTTTGAGTTTGTTTGTTTGCATGGTTTCAATTCGAATTCAAGAGAATTTCATTTGAAAGCTGAAAAAATGATTTTAAGGAAATTTGTTGCAACTTCACGGTCTGGTCTATGATACCCAACTAATGATAATCTCGAGTGAAAGATAAATCTTGATGAGATTACACTAGTAATCTAGTTGATAGAAAAATTACTGGTGAAACGTGATTTATGTTGAGACATTCAGTAATTGCATCTTTTTTCAAAGAAAATATCTGCATATTTTTCATTTCAAATAATTTTCAAATAGCCGATTTTTTTTAAAACCCCTTCTAGAAAATCATTTTTGTTGATCTTATTTCAGATTAGTCATTTTTGGAAATTTGACTTTATAATTATTTTTGGATTTGATTTAAATAACTGCATTAACTAATCTGACTCCCTACTGATTATCAAAAGGATAAAAATGATTGAAAAAGTGATGGTGTTGATATTAATCATATATTATAACTTGAAACAGTATACTTAGTAAATTTCTTTAGAAATTTAAACAAGAGTTATAAAAACTTTTTGTTGGGAAAAATTACATTACCATTTCTATTTCTATCATATTTCTATCGACCATCACTCATCAAAATCCAATATAGTATGTCAATATGTGGTATTTTAAATGGAAAATTATGAGCTTTCAATTTATTGTATTTTTAATAATAAAAACATCCAAAGTATTCACTCTCATTTAAAAGTCCTCACGGTTACGCATGAGTGAATTACTTGGAACTTTTGATTATGTGCTTCCATGCTCATATAAAAGTCCTCATGGTTATGCATATATCGAACGCATATCAAAATTGATTGATTAAAAAGACAAGTTGATTCTAATCCCATTTAAAAGTCCTCCCGGTTATGCGTGGTTAGAGGATACTTGAAAAAAAAATTAAAAAAATTGGGAATACTACTAATCTTATTTATAAGTCCTAACGGTTATGCATGGTTAGTAGATATTCAAATTTCTGGTATAAATATACCACAAATAGACATAGCTACATGGTTTTATATGATGACATCATCCCTATCATTCTAAAGTGGAATATGCGTCAAACAGAGTATTTATTATTTTTGTTTGATTTTTTATTGAAATTTAATATTTATATTAGATTGAGTTTTAATGTTATATTAATATCTATCACTTTATCTCTATTTTTCTAACACTATTACTCTTTTGCTGATAACAAAAGGGGGAGAGAAAACTTAAGATTTTGAAAAAAAAGGTCAAATATTTTATTTTGCATTTTCTATTTGCATCAAGATTCATTTGCATATTTGTATTTATTTTCATGCATATATGAAGGGGGAGCTTTGTGTAGAGAGGGAGCATTCAAATAGGAAAGCAAATCGAATGATCAAATACATTCAACAAATTCAAAATCTTAAATATATGTTTGTTATCATCAAAATGGGAAGATTGTTGAATGTGCGAGTTTATGATTTTTGTTTGATGATAATAAACATATATATATATATATATATATTATATTAAATGTATTTGTTAATGTACTATTTATTTTTCACTTTGCTGAATAAAATAAATAATAAAGAATTTAAATTCAAACGGATATTTTATTCAAACAAATATTTATTACAATTTTAAATAGTATAAATTTGAGCGCTCACTATATACACAATTTTGAAAACAGTACAATTTTGATTACGTCACAATTTTTCATTTACAAATGTCCTCACTACATATCGCTCATTCACTCATATTTATCTTCAACTCTACTCCATATTAACTCCAACATCTGAGCAATCTGCAAAATAAACACAAACGCAGTAAAATTGAAAATAAAATATTTTGCAGTGTAAAATAAAATGTGCATTTTTGAAAATATTATTTGCCTTAGTTATTTGGGTTGTTCGTCATCATTTAATTTCGAATTCATCATACACGAACAGCTTGTAACATGCACAGTGTATCACTGTACCTGCCATCAGGTCGTGCACGCCAATGTACACTTGATAAAATTATAGGGACAGGTGAGCACAAGGTCAAACCTAAATCAAAAGTCAGGTTCAATTAAAATGCAATACAAGTAAAGTCATGACACGAGCACAAGGTTAAACCCGAGCTGCAAGCTGGATTCAGGATGGGTGCAACCAAAATGTACAAGTTCAAGAAAATGGTCATGACAACTAAAACAAGCCTCGACCAAAAAGTTCAGTGCTATATGCATGAAGTCAACATGAAACAAGAACAAACAGCTTCCACATGTGACAATAATACAATGCAAAGCAGGATGAACTCAACAAGACAGTCAGTGTGGATAGAGCATTACAAACATACACACATAAGTAAACAGCATGTAGTGATATACGGTGATGTATGAAACAACTCAAAGACTGCAACACTACAGGCACAAAACAGAATCAAATGTGATATACAGTGATGTATGAAACAAGTCAAAGACCACAACACTACAGGCACAAAACAGAATCAAATATAATGGCCATGTGAACACACACATATATACATAAATGTATGTATGTATACAAGTGGTGAACAGCACCTAAAGAAGGCCACACAAGCGACTAGACTTCATGATGCTGTAAAATAGTGAATTAATATCACACAAAGATTCAAATGAAAATGGTTCGAAGCAATATAACTTCAACAAGATCACAGGCAACACGAGCTTCAACCAGTACACCATAAAGTGATAACAGACCTCAACATATGCTATAGAGATGTGTGGATACACAATAACCACAATCTTGAACTCAAAAAAATCAAAGACAATTTCAGTCAAGACCGCTTAAAAATATATACATATGATTATGCACATGTATACATATATAAATATATATATGGTCCAACGAATAAAAGTTCAAGCAAGGGAGCTAAAATGAAGACAGAGCTCGAGACTACAACCTAGACAACAAATGCAGTAATAATATACATGTACTCGAGGCAACATGGAATCAGTGCAGCAGTTTAAAGTGGAAACCAACAGAGTGTTCAAGGCCGAAACAAACACCATAATCGAAGTCAACAAACAATTGATACAAATAAAGTCAAGTAGCAGTTTTGAACAAAGAAAGAGGAGATTTCAAACCATTTAACAGTTATAACAAAGTCAGGCCGAAGTCAAGGTCGAACATTTTTAATAGTAGCAGTTTCAAAATAATCAAGGCAGAATCAAATTTATCAAAAAATCAAATTCGAATAATCACACGAACTCGTAAGAAATTGACCGAAGTCAAAGAGAATGAGGAACGGAACTAAAATCAAGTGCCATAAGATCAAAACCGCGATAGCAAAGAAACAAACCAAGTCAAAAATCAACACCGTGTTAATCAAGTAAACGAAATTATACGGAATTTTACGAAGTGAACTAGTCAATTCAAATCACAACATTCGATCAAAATCAAATGGCCGAGCAAATTATCAAATGAATGAAATTTTAGGGATTCGAACCCAATATAAAACTCAATCATCATCGGCAGAAAAATTATCGAGTTCAAAAAAGCTAACCAGTAAAGCAAAAAGAACAAATTACATACCAGTAAAATCGAACTCGATCAAAGCAGCCAAAGCCAAGCTACAAAGAGATGGTCGGTCAACAAAGCAAGAAAAGCGAAATCACATATTCAATCAATCAACTAAAGTCGGCAGCTTCAACAAAGTAAAACTCTAAATCTGGAAAAGGAACGAACGAAGACAAAGCAGCCATTTTTTATCACAAACGAGTGAAGACACGGCCGATAAAACTAAAAGGGAGAAGAGAACATTTTATTACATATTTACATTGGCCGGCTTCTTTTATATTGGGCTTTATTTTTTAGGGTTTTGTTGTTTATAATTGTTTTACTTTGTATTTTTTTAAACATTTGTGATTTCTAATCGTGTGACTATGGGACGAACTAGATGGTGTAGTTTGAGAATTCGCAACAGCTGAGTTGTGGCAGAGTTTTGAGCGTAGAGTTAGGTTAGTCTATAGCGGGGGTTGCAAGTTTACGTGTGTAAGCGTTGGACTACTTAATGTAGGAACCTTGGGGGCAGCATTTAGGCAGGATTTTGCCGAAGTTGGGTAAATCTATGTGTTCTATTGTTTGCTTTTTATTCTGCTATTATCTGTGCTGCTATTATTCTGCTGTGATTTATGCTGAAATTATTTTGTACTTTTGCATTAAATTTTTATAATTATCAGTATCACCCTATTCACCTCCCTCTAGATTGAAATCGATCCTACAAAAATAAATCTTAGAATTTTTTTGAGTAAATAGAAATCATTCATTCTGAAGATTGCTTCAATTTTGGATAATACCAATCTTCTTTTATTTTTTGAAAATTTAATAGAATCTTTTAATTTAAGAGCATCCGAGCTTTCCTTTTGATTTATTCCACCCCTCGCCTAAAAAATACATAGGTCAAGTAAGTTCAGGACACTGGTTGCTCTATCTCTAACCTTAGTTAAACACCTTGTTTTATCTTCCTAGATCCCACAGGCAGGACAAATGTGCTAGTCGTTTCCGCATACTCAGTTATCTACTTTATTTTGAAATTGATTATAAAGTTTCCAAATTATCTTTCAAATGCTAAATTTTCCTTTTAAAAACATTCACAATTTATTCTAGGAGAAATCATTACATTTAAACTTATTATTCAAAAAGTTATACAATTCACAGCATAAAAGTACTGTAGAAAGAGCTATACAAGCTCTATTTGATTTAAACGACTTTTAAACATTCGATAATTCATATTTTTCAATCCAAATCTCCTTTAAATCATTTGAATATATTTATAAAATTTATTCCATATTTTTTCATAATTAAAAATGTTCATTTAAATAGATTTCCTATTATGGTCACTTAACTGCACTAATGTGATTTTTCTAGAAAATTGATTTGGACTTAGTTCAAAATCTACTCCATGAAACTTTGGTTTTCTTCCTTCGTTTAGAAGATATGGATATAGTAGTCCGGAATTTTCTTATCTCGGAGAATTTCGAGCTATATTTCACTCTATACACTCATTTGAACTTTTCGGCGTGAAATCACGAACTACCGTTGCACGATGCACCTAGTTTTAACTTATTTTTCAATGCTTTAAATAATTTATTCAAATTGGATTTTTTCACTTATAAAATCATTAAAAATCATTTTAAACCAATATTTTCACTTTTTAAAGTATTTAAAATGAATTTTCACCATTACCATATTATAATATTACTTTATTCATATTATTTTAATATTTAATTTTAATTTTCAGTTTCAACTCAATTTCAATTCTAACTTTAAATTTAACACATTTAAAACTTAGATTTCAAATCTAACTTCAATTTAAACATTAATTCATCATTAATCTCAACTTCAATTTTTAAAATTGATTTCAATTTCAATTTCACTATTCATCTTAATTTCAATTTAACTATCATTTTCAAATCCGTTTCACTTCATATTTCAATTTTTTTTACTTTAATTTCATTTCTAATTGAAAAGAGACTTATTTTTTCAAAGTATATCATATCACCAAAATTGGGTCTTATTTAACAAAGGGATTGCTTAATCAAAATGAGCATAATCAAATTTAACATTTATCACTAACATAATTATGGTCCATATATAAGTTAACATGGTAAATAATCACAACCATAAACACTTGCTACTTATTCAAACATCACACAAACATAACCAAACATCCATAGATACATTTTAAAGGAGTGTATACTTGCATATGTCATAAGATAATTATTATAGAAAAATCAAAATATGATCTTTTAAAAGCAGTGAGAATTTTCTCACCTTTAACCAAAACGTTTAACTTCGTACCAACATTCATTTAATTCAATGTTTCACTAAACAACCACTTAAACATTCTTCCACCTTTTCCAAGTGCTCGGTCACCACCCCACATCCCTTCTTGCTCTTGGTCATAGCCTTCCTCTTTCATATTGCTCATGTCCTCCCCCTATTAACTCTCAAACTCATGACCTAAGGCCATTTTTAAGAAGAGAAGAAAAAGAAGTGAAGTAAGAAAAGATTAGAGAGTAACAAGTGGATTAAAGCACTCTACTATTTAATCCTCATACCTCTCTTAAAGAGAGAAGCCATTAAAATAATTTAAAGAAAGAAGAAGAGAATGGTTTGTGTAAAAAAATGAGAAGAATGGATGAGTATTTATAGGAAAAGTAAGGAGTAGTAAATTACAAAACTAATCCTTTACAAAATTACTAAAATATCCTTAATTTATCTTACTTTTTCAACACTTACCATCACCTTATCACATTATTACTTTATGTCTTAATCACTTAGTTATTTAAGTAAAGAAAAGTAAAGATTTGGTTGGATTTGATGTGACGTGTTTCGTCCTTTTGTGCTTACTTTTGCTAATTGTTTCTAAACCTGTTTAGTAAAAGTAAACTTGATTAGTGAATTAAATAATACTTATACTATTTTAATATATGTTCATATATAAGAAAATAAAGGTGCAACAATGTTACGACAACTTTTAATCGATAAAACGTTGATTTTCGACAAAATGTTTTACGGTCATATTTTGACGTTTTAGTTAAACTATTCATTTATCTAAACCAAATTTAAATTTTAATTTTTTCTTCTTTTAAATAAATTAAAACATGTCTATTCATATTTTAAAATCTTATTTAAATAATATCAAAATCTCTATTTTACAGTGTATGTAAAACTAACAAAATACGACAAATTTTGGTTATTTTTGTAAAACAAATATTAACTTGTTTTTAAATCTTTTAATATACTTTTATTATCTTTATTAGGTGTTTTTAATAAGATTTAACTTTTAAAATAAATATTTAAATCCATTTATTTAAGCCTTTATTTATTTTGAACAAAACTTAACTTTTGTTGATTTGTTCTCAAATCCAAATTTATATTTCTTAAATTAATAACTATACGAATAAATAATTTCTCTATTATTATTTACTATATATAACTTATTTATTTAAGTTCTAACTTCTTTTTAAATTTAAAACGAACGATATCTCTCATTTCAAAGTAGCGAAATTATTGGTCGTTACACAATCCAACAACCAAACCATTGTTACAACAATACACTAAGCACTAAATAGCAACAAATATGGGCATGAATATAGTTTAAACTTTATGGTTCAAAAGTAGAAGCTTTACTCACCAAAACGATCACTAACTTTTTACCGAACTTGCCTAAGCTCTTAGCAACTTGCCTTAACTTCAAAATGCAGCCTAGTGTGGGCTAGTAGGGTGCAATACGGCTCGACCAAAGACAAAATTGGGCTTGGCCTGGGCTATGTTGGGCTCGCCTTGGAGTTATGAGGTGGAGATGGCCTTTTCTTTGGTAGAAGAGGAGTAGTAGATGAATATGTAGGATTTTGTAGTGAAGAAAACTAAATTTTTCCAACTTTAAACATGGCCTATGAAGCCATAGATGTTCGTGTATATGAAGAGAAGAGAAATGAAGATGCGAATGGAGTATTAATTTAATTTTAACCATTAAAATATACTAAATGTTGTCATGTTCAAGCTTTCCATACCCCTCCGCTCCACCAAGTACACATGTCCATATCTCTCTCCCCTCATTCACCCTACTTTGTGTACTAACCTATGTAGCTTAGGTTATGGTTAAGTACTTTCTTAGGTCACTTAAGTTTTATTTTATATTTTTAAGTCAAATCTTGTTTTGTTTTAAACTAAGCATGAATTAGTAACTTTAATACTATAGTTAAGTTGTTCCATGACATATGTGCATGTATGTGCTTGTATATGTGAGTGATACAAAATGTGCATAACATTTTCGATGACTTTTCTGGTGTTGAAAAGTCAAATTTGCGAAAAAGTTCTTCAGTCACATTTTCTATTTTTATTTGAACTATTTATTTTGGTAAACAAAATTTGAAAATGATTTTGATATCATTAGTTAATATTTAAAGCATGTTTATTTGATTATTAAAATCCATTATTAAAATATTTAAAAATGATTTAAATATTCAAATACAAAGCGATTAATTTACGGGTCATTACATAAAGCGTAACAAACTTTGTGTTTTTTATATTGATAACACTATTGCAGCATTTGTTGAAAGACAATCCATTGCATGACCACCATTGTTCACTAGTTCAAACTATGCATATTGGTCAACTAGAATGTAGATTTATGTACAAGCAAATGGATATGAAATATGGAATGAAATATAAGTAGAATATGTAATACTAACCACCGAATATTACACTTAGTCAAATACATAGAACATCAATGCTACAAACAATTCAAATGCTGTGAATTTTTATTTTGTTCCTTAGATAAAAAGGAGTTTAATAGTGTAAGTGTATACAAAACATCACAAGATATATGGTGCACCTTTCAAGTCACTTATGAAGGCAAAAGTAAAGTGAAATATAGCAAGATATCCATGCTTAAAAATTAAATTCAAAATTTCCAAATGAAACCAAATGAAACAATAGCCGATATGCATTCAACATTTCAAGATATTATTTTATACTTTAATCACTCTTGAGTAGAATTTTTTTTAGATTTTGATATAGTATCCTTAACCCTCTGATGGATGAGTGAAAAAGAAAAGCATTGGCGATTAAAGAAGTTAATGATCCTTCAACACTCAAACCATAAGAGTCGGTAGGAAATATAATGTCATACGAAGTAAATTTGTGAGCAAAAAGGACACAATCTCAAGAAAGGAAAACTATAGACTTTCAAGTTAAGGGTGACTCTAATATTGAAATGGATGATTTGTTATTCTTACCAAAAATTCAAGAAATTTCTAAAAAATGGAAAGAACAAACGTTTTGGAAGAAATAACAACAACCCATCTTCCTTAAAGTGTTATGCATGTAACAAGATTGGTCATCTCGAGAGAGATTGTCCAAATCTTCAAAAAGAAAAACAAAGTTACAAAATAAGTGATTAACGATTTAGAAGGAAGAAACAAGCTTTTTAAGTAACATGGGATAATTTAGAGTCCTTGTCATCTTCGTCAGAAAGTGAAAGCAACACCGAGCAAGCCAACATATATTTTATGGCAACAACAAATGATGTAAGTCCCAATATCTCTGTCGATGATTTGTTTGAAATTAGACTTGAACTTGTTGAAAATTTAAATCTCTTAAGAAAATAAATAAATAAATTATAGAAAAAATCAATATAGCTGAATTAGAAATAAATATGCTAAAAGATGGGAAAACTATCTTAGAAGAGGAATTTAAGAAAATCACAAGTTTCTTGTGATAACTTGACATACCACATGTAATTATACGAAAATGATAATGTAAATTTTTTTGGGAAATTGTACTTCATATACAACATGTCACTAGGACAACATATCACATATCAATAAACGTTCGAATCAGGCTACGCAAGTTTCAAACTTGTGGCATCTCACACCAAAGCTGAATCACTTAACCACTGTGACAATAGTGCTTGTCGAGAATGTAAAGTTAGCTAAAGAAAATTATGGAATGAATTCTTCTAATGACGCTCTTAGTAAATAAATCAAAAGTATAAAAAATAACTTCGAAAAATACTCATCAAATGTTACAAAGTTTAACAAAGGAAGAGAAAGTTTATGTAAAATAATAAAAGCTTCAAGACTATCCTCTAGTTAAAGTGGATTAGGATTTAATAAAAATCCTAAAAGAAAATCTTCAAAAATTTGTCCTTTAGACATAATATTTTTAAAGGATAATAATAAGAAAAAGCCTATTAAAATATGGATACCAAAATCTAGTGATAAAGACTCCAAAAATAAATACATAAAGGTGTATTTCATGTAATGTTCATAATAACCAAAAATTTATTTCAAAGGGAAAACTAAACCCTCTTGGGCATGGTTTCCTAAGATCTAACTCTTAGTACTCTAACGTTGGAAGAGGGTACCAATTCGTATTAATATTTTTTGTAGGTAACAACCAAGAAAAAAGAGATAGTTTCTTAATAGTGGATGTTCTAAGCACATGACGGGAAATATGATCAAGCTTACCAATATCAAATACAAAGATTGAGGAACAATTACCTTTGGAGAAAACTCTAAAGGAGCTTGGGATGTCTTCCATAAGAATATATCTAATATCCTTTAATTACTAATGTCTACTAGTTGAAAATTTCAAAACTTTACCTTCCTAGCATTGATCAACTTTGTGCTAAGGGTTTTACAATTTCTTTTGAGAAAGTAAAATGCAATATTTTTTATCAATTTTTTTAAAGTTTGAAGGAATTAGAAAAGGAATATTTATATTTTAAAAGATGAACATACATAATGATAATAACTTATGTCCCTTAGCCAATGATCACGATCCTTGGCTATGACATAAAAGAATTTTCCATATTAATTTTAAATCTATCAACAAACTTGCTAAAAATGAATTAGTTACAGGATTACCTAAAATGAGTTTTAATGCGAATAATCTTTATAATGCATGTCAAGTAGGAAAATTAACAAAATCATCCTTCAAATCTAATAAAGTCATTTCTACTCTATAACCTATAGAACTTCTTCATCTGGATCTTTTGGACCTACACAAGTAAGATCTCTTGACCATAACAAATATGTTTTTGTAGATGATTTTTCAAGATATACATGGATTTTATTTTTAAAACATAAAGGGATACTTTTGAGGATTTTAAAGTTTTCACAAAAAGAATTAAAATATTAAAAAATTAAGAATATATGAAGTGGTGAAGTGATCATGGTGTTGAGTTTGAAAATGATACATTTAATAATTTTTGCAATAACAAAGGAACATGTCATAATTTTTCCTTTCCTAAAACACATCTACAAGGTGTTGTGGAATAGAAAAATAGAAATTTACAAGTGTGTGCGGAACTTTATTGAGTAGTAGCTAGCTACCAAATTTTTGTAGGCTGGAGCTATTACTATGGCCTGTATGTTCCAATTTGAGTTTCTATAAGACCTTTAACTAAACATACCTCATATGAAATGTTTAATGGTAGAAAACCAACATATCATATTTTAGAATTTTTGCTTCAAAATGTTTTATATTAAATACAAAAGATAATTTAGGAAAATTTGATCTGAAAGTCGATGAAGGTTTTTTTTCGGTTGTTTGGGAAGTAGTAAAGCATGTAGAATATTTAATAAGAAAACAAATACTACAGAAGAAAATCTACATGTATCTTTTGATGAAAATTATAAAATAATTAATGATGAAGATGAAATTTCCTAATAAATCAATTGACTTGTTTTGAACATCCCCTTTAAAACGGTATTGATGAAAATACTTTTAAAACATCAACTCGCATTCTAAAAGATTATCCATTAGATAATGTAATAGAAAAGTTAACACTAGAAAAGAACCAAAAATCAATTAAATCAAATGGGACATGTTGCATTATATCTAATATAGAACCAAAAAAAAGATAAAGAAGCATCTAAAGATGATTTTTGGATATTAGCTATGCAAGAAGAGCTAAATCAGTTTAAACAAAATGATGTATGATAATTAGTCCCAAGAACAATGATCAAGCCATAATTAGTACAAAATGGGATTTCAAAAAAAAGTTGATGAAAATAATAATGAACAAAGAAAGAGTATTAGTCCAGGGATATAATCAAGAGGAAGGAATTGACTGTGAAGAGATGTTCGCTCCCGTTGCTAGTCTTGAGGCAATAAGAATCTTGGTTGCCTTTTCCTATTTTCATAGTTTTGAACCGTTTCAAATGGATGGTAAAAGTGCATTCTTAAATTTTTTTATAAAAGAAAATTTATTTTTAGAAAAATCACCTCTATTTGAACATGAATTTTTTTGAAATCGTGTTCATAAACATAAGAAAAGCACACTATGGTTTAAAACAAGCACCACGACCTTGGTATGATCGTTCGAAAACATAAGGTTAGAACCAGATTTCAAATTTGGAAAAGTTGATTGCACATTATTTATCACGAAGAAAGACAAAGATATTTTAATAGTCCAAATATATATAAATGATATTATTTTTGGATCAACAAATGAAAATTTGTGTAATGAATTTTGAAATATAATGAAATAGGAGTTTGAGATGTCACATATGGGTGAATTAAATTATTTTATTGGCTTACAAATAAAATATTTAAATAATGGAATATTTTTTTATCAAGAAAAATATTGCAATAACTTATCAAAGAGATTTGGAATGGAAAATATGTCTAGTGAAACAACACTAATGAGTACATATCTATATTTAGAAAAGGATGAAAACGGTAAATATTTAGATCAAAAACTATATAGGAGTATGATAGGATCTTTACCTTATTTGATGGCTAGCAGACAAGATATTAAGGTGAGTGTATGCTTATGTGAAAGATTTCAATGTTATACCAAAAATCATATTTGCGATCCATAAAAAGAATTTTGCGCTACTTAACCAACATCATAGTTACAGACTTTTTTTTCGAAAAGACTGTCCAAACTCGTATCTATAGAGATGTTAATTTTGGAGGATGCAAAACGGATAGAAAACGTACAAGTGGTATATACCACTTCATTGGTCATTTTCTTGTTTCATGGTTTAGCAATAAGCAAAATTATGTTTCACTCTTAACATGTGAGGCAAAGTACGCTTCTGCTGCCTTGGCTTGTGCTCAAGTAATGTACATGCAACAAACATTACAAGACTATAGTGTTAATCTAAGTAATTCACCTGTATATTTTGATTGTACTAGCGCCATTAATCTTTCCAAAAGTCCTATTAACCATTCAAGAACAAAACATATATATATTCCACATCATTTTCTACATGATAATGTTGAGAAAAGAATAATTTCTTTAGAATTCTAAATTCATAAAATCGGCTTGTCGGTATTTTCACTAAATCTCTTATAGAAAATAAATTTATTAATTTACGAAGAATATTAGGAATTTGTTCAAAAATGAAATTCCTTATAAAAAACTTAGATGAATGGCTATTGTTAACTTACTTAAGAATGTTTGCTTTCAAATTAATCTCAAATATAGTAGCATAATTTATTTAGAAAAGACAGTTATTTTTAGCTATCATTCCACTTCTATAATATGACCTGCACTTCTAAAAAAAAGCAAATTATTTTCTTCCGAAATGACTTATAATTAAAGTTCACCTTCATCCATTCATATTACCTCTCGTCATATTCATCCTCTGAAGAATCTGGTGAACATACACCAAAGGGAAAAGAGTCAAGGAAGCAATCTCTTTTGATGATTATTTGATAAGGAAGCATGACGAAATATTTGAAAAGAATAAAATCACTCAAAAAAACTAAAAAGACAAAATAATTCCATTATGTTAGGACAAAGAAGAATTTGCTCGGAACAACAAAGGCAAAACGGAAAATGAAATATCGTTGAATTTATAGTTTCAGCCTTTCATAGAAATACTCAAACAAGAAATAGTATAAGTTATAATCACTCTGTTAACCCCATATAGATTGCTGTTATCCGAATTCGATCATATGATCCCCTTTGTCTATCATGGCTATAGAAGGTTGTTTGATCAATGAATATTGTCATTATGTTTTGTGTATGTGTATAATTATAATAAATTTAAAAGTAAATATAAATTTTATATTATTAATGTCTATATATAATCAAACATCCGACAATTATTTTCATACGTCTTAATAATGCATTAGACGTCTCTTTAGACCTTCTTAGACGTCTGACAGAAATCTTGACCATTTTAAAAAACAGGATGAAACTTATTCCCTTGTTTCTGGTGTAACCACCCCCACTAACTCCATCTATTTAGTTTGTAACATCCTCTTTTCTCTTCTAACTCATTTTTACCTTTATTCAATTTTCAAAAACCCTAGTATTTCTCTATTTCAACGCACCCAAACGTATTTCAAAATCCAAAAATCCCAAGAAAAGGTAATAAGGAGAATCTTCATGTGACGCCCCATCTCTATACCCACGCTAGCCAAGGACACTACGGGGTAATGTCGTCAACTAGCGCGGAGAATTAAGGCTGTTGAGGAGCGACCATCTGTATTATAGCTTTATGCGAGTATCGATATGCCAGATAAAAATATATCAAGAGGAAATCCGACATACTGACACAAACTCAAAGCTGCTACACAGTGGATATATGTAATCTTCGGAAACAAATATAGAAATATCATAACACAAATCAGTCACAGAAGTTCATATCTCAAAGGCGGAAATAGATATGAATATTACACATAAAAGTGTATATCAGAGTAGTGGTCTAATAAGATTCACAATATCATAAAAGAATAGATACAGGTGCTAGCCCAAAGAATATTTATACATCAAGGTGTCTCTATCTCGATTGTGTAACAACAAAAACAACCAATCTAAGTAGTAAGCCAAAAGTCAGATAATACTCCCGGGTGAGGAGTCAAGTAGAAGCACCTGTAACATCTCGGTCTGACCCGAGTATTATTTAATAAGAAAATAATAAACGGATCAGTCTAGCTATAATTATCAAGAGAAATGAGATATAAGAAGTGATATGATAAAAAAGTATAATAACAAAAATGTCATACTACGACAAGTACACATTAAATAACGACAAAAATCATACCATATCTCAGGAAATCTCGAAGCACTAAAAAGAATGTCATATTCTTTGTTTTATTCACTAAACTACAAATATTGACAAACATATCAATGCCAATTGTAAAAGTTGTCGAAACACAAATTCACCAATGCACAAATAATGATAAAGCTTATCAATGTAAATCACAAAAAATGGTGAAACACAAATTCTAGAAATCAATCAATAGAAATCCAGAAATCACAAAAAGGGGAAAGAGACCTATCACAAGACGGGAACGTTAAAACTCACCAACACATGTATCACAAAACGGAACTCTATTCCATGGTTGCTAACCATTAATTTTGAACTGAAGCTCCACAAAAACGGCCCAAAGACCTTTGAGCCGAAGCTCCGCTAAAACGGTCCGAAGACCTTTGAGCCGAAGTTCCACTAAAACGGTCCGAAGACCATGGGTCGCTACCCCACCAAGCTGAAGCTCCACTAAAAACGGGGTTTAGTCACCCTCGCAGACAAAGAGGCATCGCACATTGCTAGTCTAAATCACAAATTGATCATCATTGATCGATAAGTGTAAATTACACTAAGCTAGTAAATAAATGAGTTTAGCTTCATGTCCCATAACCACTAGCTTAACTTAATTATTTACGAACAAATTGTACATCTTCACTCGAAAATTGTCACAAGAGGTTCAATTGAACAAGTCCAAGAATTAACCGATGGAGTAAACGCAAGTGTTTCATACCACTTGTTTTAAAGCCGTTTAATTAGATTTCTCATACGAGTGAGGTAAAGGTTTGTATATGCTAGTAGATTGGAAAACGGTTTAAGAAGCGAGCTTTGTAATAATATAGTATTGAAATTGTTTTGATGAAAGAGTTTTGATATTTACTACTAGTATTGAAACCTTTATATTTTGAAGTGACAAATTACAAAAATGATTGTAGAAACAATCAATCATCAAAATTCACATACGAAGACGTGAATCAAATCCGAAGAAACCGATACAGAATCCATCAAGGTGGATGTTCCCAAAAATCCAAAGAAAGAAGTCATCAAAGACGTTAATAAGTGATCACAGCTAACCGGATCAACAAAAATCGATAAACCTTGGAAATTTACTCAAAAATAGCCAAAATAGGCAAATTAAACAGTTCCAGACATCTGGTAGGTGTTCCCAGACGTCTGGCCTTAGGTTCTGGAAGTATATGTGTTTTTCTCCCTTCTATTTTTAATTCCTGGGCCATTTCAAACGTTTGAAATTTTCAGTTAGACGTCTGAATTTGATTTCAGACGTCTGGATTTTGTTTCAGATGTCTGGATTTAGTCCCTGCCTTTCCCAGACCCCTTTCCAGACGTCTGGATTTCTCAACCAGATGTTTGGATTTGGTTTCATACGTCTGGATTTTTTAACCAGACGTCTGGATTTGGTTTCAGACGTCTGAAAATAATTTCAGACGTCTGAAATTTTCTACCAGGCAAAAAAACCGCCTAGACCAAAAATGACAAATCCAAATCGAAATGCGATCGAACGAGCGATGGATGCTAGGGATTTATGCCAATCGACAACCTAGCACTATAGGCTCTTCGATACGCCACAAACAACATATTCAAATATCCAAGATAGGATCTTTAAATATTTTGACTTCAAAATACCACAATTGGAAAATTAACCAAATCAATTCAAATCAAAAGGAAATGAACATGAATAAATGTTAGGAATTCATACCTAACAACAATGAAAGTTATAGACATAGATGTGAGTTCAAAAACTCACCTTTAAACTCAAAATCACAAGAGAGAAGCTATAGAGCAAGGCAAGAACAATCACTCTTCAATTTTAACCCAAGAAGCTTCAATCTAAGCTCAAAAGAAAAACATTTCCTAAGTTAGGATTTAGGAAATTTCTAAAATTGAAGGGGAAATGAGATGGAGAAGATGAAGATGATGCTTACCTAAGCTTCTCCTAGAGTTTGGAGCAAGAACTTGGATTTGCAAATGAAACTAGGGCTTAAGAATTTCTAATTCCTTTTCTCTTCCCCCATTTTTATTTAAAGCTTGAAGGTATTAGGAAATGAAAGTGAATGAAGAGAAGTGGAGTGGAGTTAGGGTGTTATGTTGGGGTTAATGGGCTGAAACCCAAACCCAAAGCCCTAAGTGAAAAGGTCGAAATTTTAGCTAGCTCCAAATATATTGATGTTTATACTCAAAAGGTCGCAAACACCATTTTGAACTCAATGGGGGTGGTCTCGAGTTCTAATTCGAATGTTTGCAAAAAGTAGCTTTTCGGACTATAATCCGACTAACGGTGCTATATTTAAATATACAATCGTAAAATATGCAGGTTGTTACAGACTCCCCTCCTTAAAGAAATTGCGTCCTCGCAATACTTAAGAAGAAAATAAGGAGTAACAACCATAAAAGCGTATCAACACAAAAGAAAATTTGAAATAAGAAGTTCACCTCAAAGAGCACTTGAAAGTAAGTCCGGATGTGTTCGCACGATGAATTCTCTAGATTCCCAAGAGCAATCCTTAGGATTTGAAGACCATTGAACCTTCACAAGCAGGACATCTTTATTTTGAAGGCGTTTAACCTCTGTAGCATTAATGCGAATAGGATGTTGCTCATAAGTTAAATTAGGCGAAACTTCAATTTCTTCAACAACATCAGGCTCAAAAATAGAATCGGAATCTCGAAGGCATTTCTGTAATTGAGAAACGTGAAACATATCATGAATAGCAGAGAATTGAGCCAGTAATGAAAGGCGATAAGCCACGGAACCAATACATTCGGTGATGGGAAATGGACCAATAGATCGAGGTGCTGACTTTCCCGATCGACTGAAACGCACAACACCCTTAATCAATGAAACACGAACAAGCACAAAATCTCCCATAGAAAATACTAATTTCCTTCTTCGGTTATCGGCATAGGATTTTTTCTACTTTGGACTTCTTTCATCCTATGACGAATAAGGTCAATCTTTTCTGTGGAATCACGAATAAAATCTGGACCTAAAACCAGCTTCTCACCGGCCTCAAGCCAACAAGAAGGAGATTGGCATGGCCTTCTATAGAGTGCCTCAAAAGGTGCCATACCAATACCAGATTGGAAGCTATTATTATAGGAAAACTCAAAAAGAGAAATATGATCTTCCCAACTTCCACCAAAATCAAGAACACATGCACGAAGAAGATCTTCAAGAGTTTGATTCACACGCTCGGTTTGTCCATCGGACCGTGGATGATAAGCGGTGCTAAAATTAAGCTTCATTCCTAAAGCTTTCTGAAGACTCTTCCAAAATCCACTAGTAAACAATGGATCGCGATCGCTAACAATAGAAGTAGGAACTCCATGCAATTTAACAATTTCTTTGATAAAGAGTTTAGCCAAAAGAGGAACGGTCCGATTAGACCGAACGGGAGTAAAATGAGCGGATTTAGTAAGTCTATCAACTATCACCCATAAGCTATCATGACCCGAACGAGAACGGGGAAGGCCGTCGATAAAATCCATGGAAATATGATCCCACTTCCAAATTGGAATGTCTAAAGGTTGCAATAACCCACCAGTGCTTTGATGCTCGGCCTTGACAAGTTGGAAAGTCATACAATGCTTAACAAAGTTAGCAATATCAGATTTCATTCCATCTCAATAATAAAGTCGCTTCATATCCGCGTACATTTTACTACTACCAGGGCGAATGGTAAATTTAGAACGATGAGAATCTTCTAAAATATCTTTACGAAGATCACTAATATTTGGCACGATAAGTCCACCAAATTTTCAAATACTTCCACGAGAATCAATATCAAAGTCTTTCAAATCTTCAATATCAATTTTATCCCTACAACTTTGGCTAAGAAGAGCCAATTCGAGATCTAGCTTTTGAGCTTCAAGAATGCGGTCTAAAAGAGATGGATGAGCCCCAAGGCTACATAGAACAAGAGATGAACATAAATCGGATTCACGATCTCAAATCTCACAAGTGGATAAAGTCTTGAGATCATTCCATTCGGATATCATCATGGAAACAACCGCTTGTTGCTTTCGGCTAAGAGCGTCGGCAACACGATTTCCCCTTCCGGGAGTATAAAGAATATCCAGATCATAAGGTGCAAGGAACTCGAGCCAACGCTATTGATGCAAATTAAGTTCCTTTTGAGAAAATAAATACTTCAAAGATTTATGATCACTATAGAGAATAAATTTCTCTCCCAAAAGGTAATGATGATGCCAAACTCTAAAAGCAAAAACAATGGCCGCGAACACTAGATCGTGAGTGGCATATCTAGTCTCGATAGGCTTTAATTCTAAAGAAGCACAAATGGTATAACATTCTCTTTCGCAAGAGAACAGCACCCAAACCAATACGACTAGCATTGATACAAAAGATAAAGTCTTGGTTCCCCTCGGGAATGACAAGAATAAGAGTATCAGAAAAGAGTTCTTTTAATTGATCCACTTTTCCGAAAAGCTAAAACTTTCAAAATTACAATCAACCTTATGTAATCATTTTTCTAGAAAATTTTGCTTGTTCAAGGTGAACTTTACTGTGTTTGATTGTCTCATCAAATCGTTTAGGAAATTCTTATCGATAACGTTTATCAAGCGCATCGACCAGAATTCTTAAAACACTAAATGGGCAATACAATCACAAAATCATCTTCTATATGACAAAAATGTCTCTTAAAATTTTTTAAGAATATTCTTTGCTCGTTTAAGAACAAAATCCAACTATATTTATAAATAAATCTTATGTAAAAGATTTGTAAAATTTTTAAATTTCTATTTTCATCCAAAATCAATAAATACAAGAATGGTCTCATCAGAATACTTGATTTATAAAATGGATGAAATAAGCTAGACAAATTGAATGACATAATAAGTCATTCATAAGAATCATAATGAGTGCGGAATGCGGTAAGTGGAATGCAAACTTCCGTGACTCGTAGCAAATGAAAACCGATGGCAAGGTTGAGTTGAAAAGACCTTAACACCACTCAAAAGATTGCTTAGGAGATAATCCTAAGACAAGCCTAAAAATACCGGAAAATTTCACAAACTATTTGACTGAGGGAAATAACATTTTCCTCATCAAGTGGGTCTAGAGAATAAAATGATGCCACAAATTGGAATCAAAGTCATTTAGAAAATCTGCTTAACAGATTGAAAATGCCGAAGATGAATAGTCTACATGGGACATAGGATATGGCTTCATAATGATTAAGCCAACCCATATAAAAATCAATTTTGAAGCCTAAATAACGCATAACATGCAATTTGGCTCGGAAAGAAAAATCACATAAAATAATCTTGACATAAAAACAAAACAAATTGGATGTTGCGGATCCACCAACCGGATTCGCAATTCCCAAAGCGGTCTTTAAGCCCAAAATTTTTAAAGAAAAAGAATCAACAAGTTCTTTTGATACAAAATAATGAGACGAACTCATATCAACAAGAACTTGAAAAGGATAATCACAAAACAAATGTCATCAAGGATTGAATGAGAAATTCCTTGACCAAGAAAAGTGTCACTAGGAGCCTTTAGCTTTCCCTTTCTCCTACTTTGAAGTTTAGGACATGTAGATAAGTAATGGCCCGAGCCTTTGCAATAGCGGCAATAAAGGGGTTTCGGGCACTTAATTACATAATGGTCCGTGGAACCACAATTGTAGCATTGTTTACGACTAGAGGTAGGAGTCTTTGCTATCGAAGTTTCTTGTTCCCCTTTCTTCTTGCTTTGAAGTATGGGGCAGGAAGAAATATGATGGCCAGAATTTTTGCAATAACGACAAAAGAGTGGCTTCGAACACTCCTTTGCATAGTGGTCCTTAGAATTACAATTGTAGCATCCTCCACAATTAGGGATTGGGGTCTTTGCTATCAAAGTAGTTTGCTTCACCTTCTTATTGAGATAAGGGCTTTTGAACTTAATATGCCTCTTCCTAGAAATCCCAATATCACTATCACTTCCTTTACCAACCTCTTCATGTCGAAGAGTGATATCCACAAGCTGATTGAAAGGAACTTCAAGTTTTAGAGGTAAAACCACTTCGAGGTCCTTACTCAAAGCACAGATAAACCTTTGATTCTTTACAAGATCCAAAAGTTGTTGGGCAGACATAAATAAGCATCCAGAGACGGACTACTGGATTGACCAGTGCTAGGACTGCCAGAAATAACTCTCTTCTTCTTTAAGAAAGAAGGATAGAAGAGGAAAAAGGTTATTCTCAAAATGAATATCAAACAATCATGATTGATAAAACAAGACACTATGAAAGAAATTAAGATAGAACGGGTCCTAAGACTCAGATAAATCCTAAGGCACGACTCCTATGATAGACTTAGGACGATGATCATTGTTAAATTATTCTAAATTGTTCCGAAGTTTGGCTCTGATACCAAGCTGTGACGCCCCACCTCTATACCCACGCTAGCCAAGAACACTACCGGGTAATGCCGTCAACTAGCGTGGAGAATAAGGCTGTTGAGGAGCGACCATCTGTATAATTGCTTTGTGTGAGTACCGATAAGCCAGATAAAAATATATCAAAAGGAAATCCGACATACCGACACAAACTCAAAGCTGCTACACAGTGGCTATATGTAATCTTCGAAAACAATATAGAAATATCATAACACAGATCAGTCACAGAAGTTCATATCTCAAAGGCGGAAACAGATATGAATATTACACATAAAAGTGTATATCAGAGTAGTGGTCTAATAAGATCCATAATATCACAAAAGAATAGATAAAAGTGCTAGCCAAAAGAATATTTATACGTCAAGGAGTCTCTAACTCGATTGTGTAACAACAAAAACAACCAATCTAAGTAGTAACCTAAAAGTCAGATAATACTCTCGGGTGAGGAGTCAAGTAGAAGCACCTGTAACATCTCGGTCTGACCCGGGTATTATTTAATAAGAAAATAATAAACGGATCAGTCTAGCTATAATTATCAGGCGAAATGAGATATAAGAAGAGATATGATAAAAACGTATGATAATAAAAATGTCATACTACGACAAATACACATTAAATAACAACAAAAATCATACAATATCTCAGGAAATTTCGAAGCACTAAAAAGAATGTCATTTTCTTTGTTTTATTCACTAAACCACAAATATTGACAAACATATCAATGCCAATCATAAAAGTTGTCAAAACACAAATTCACCAATGCACAAATAATGATAAAGCTTATCAATGTAAATCACGAAAATTGGTGAAACACAAATTCAAGAAATCGATCAATAGAAATCCTGAAATCACAAAAAGGGGGAAAGAGGCCTATCACAAGTCGGGAGCATTAAAACTCACCAACACGTGTATCACAAAACGGAACGCTTTTCCATGGTTGCTAACCATTAATTTTGAACCGAAGCTCCACAAAAACGGCCCGAAGACCTTTGAGCCGAAGCTCCACTAAAACGGTCCGAAGACCTTTGAGCCGAAGTTCCACTAAAACGGTCTGAAGACCATGGGTCGCTACCCCACCAAGCCGAAGCTCCGAAACGGGGTTTAGTCTCCCTCGTAGACAAAGAGACATCGCACAGTGCTAGTCTAAATCACAAATTGATCATCATTGATCGGTAAGTGTAAATTACACCAAGCTAGTAAATAAATGAGTTTAGCTTCATGTCCCATAACCACTAGCTTAACTTAATTATTTACGAACAAATTGTGGATCTTCACTTGAAAATTGTCACAAGAGGTTCAATCGAATAAGTCCAAGAATTAACCGATGGAGTAAACGCAAGCATTTCATACCACTTATTTTACTAAGCCGTTTAATTAGATTTCTCATACGAGTGAGGTAAAAGTTTGTATATGCTAGTATATTGGAAAGCATTTTAAGAAGCAAGCTTTGTAATAAAATAGTGTTGAAATCGTTTTGATGAAAGAGTTCTGATATTTACTACTAGTATTGAAACCTTTATATTTTTAAGTGACAAATTACAAAAATGATTGTAGAAACAATCAATCATCAAAATTCACATACGAAGACGTGAATCAAATCCGAATAAATCGATACCGAATCCATCAAGATGGATGTTCCCAAAAATCCAAAGAAAGAAGTCATCAAAGACGATAATAAGTGATAACATCTAACCGGGTCAACAAAAATTGATAAACCTTGGAAATTTACTCAAAAATAGCCAAAATAGGTAAATTAAACAGTTCCATACGTCTGGTAGGTGTTCCCAGACGTCTGGCCCTAGGTTCTGGAAGTATATGTGTTTTTCTCCCTTCTATTTTTAATTCCTGGGCCATTTCAGACGTTTGAAATTTTCAATCAGACGTTTGAATTTGATTTCAGACGTCTGGATTTTGTTTCGGACGTCTGGATTTAGTCTCTGCCTTTTCCAGACCCCTTTCCAGACGTCTGGATTTTTCAACCAGACGTTTGGATTTGGTTTCAGACGTCTGAAATTAATTTCAGACATTTGAAATTTTTTGCTAGGTAAAAAAACAGCCTAGACCAAAAATGACAAATCCAGATCGAAATATGATCGAACGTGTGACCGATGCTAGGGATTTATGCCAATCGACAACCGGCACTATAGGCTCTTCGATATGCCACAAACAACATGTTCAAACATCCAAGATAGGATCTTTAAATATTTTGACTTCAAAATACCAAAATTGGAAAATTCACCAAATCAATTCAAATCAAAAGCAAATGAACATATAAATGTTAGGAATTCATACCTTACAACAATGAAAGTTATAGACATAGATGTGAGCTCAAAAACTCACCTTTAAACTCAAAATCACAAGAGAGAAGCTATAGAGCAAGGCAAGAACAATCACTCTTCAATTTTAACCCAAGAAGCTTCAATCTAAGCTCAAAAGAAAAACATTTCCTAAGTTAGGGTTTAGGAAATTTCTGGGATTGAAGAGGAAATGAGATGGAGAAGATGAAGAGGATGCTTACCTAAGCGTCTCCTAGAGTTTGGAGCTAGAACTTGGATTTGCAAATGAAACTAGGGCTTAGGAATTTCTAATTCCTTTTCTCTTTCCCCATTTTTATCTAAAGCTTGAAGTAATTAGGAAATGAAAGTGAATGAAGAGAAGTGGAGTAGAGTTAGGGTGTTATGTTGGGGTTAATGGGCTGAAACCCAAACCCAAAGCCCCAAGTGAAAAGGTCGAAATTTTAGCTAGCTCCAAATGTATCGATGTTTATACTCAAAAAAGTCGCAAACACCATTTTGAACTCAATGGGGGTGGTCTCGAGTTCTAATTCGACTGTTTGCAAAAAGTAGCTTTTCGGACTATAATCCGACTAACGATGCTATATTTAAATTAAATATTTAAATATACAATCGTAAAATATGTGGGTTGTTACACTTCATCAGAGCAACCATCAGTCATCACTCCAAAACAACTAAAATCTCAGCTTCATCATAGTGAAGAAAGCATTAAAAATTATAAATTTCTTACCAAAATTGAGTTATTTAATGGGGTTTTCTATGATATTAATGATTTCCAAGCTTATAACTTGCGTGCTTTGACAGATAGAGCACAAATCATCTCACTTGTTTAATTTTCCCTAAACAATGTCCAAATAGATATTCTAGCCATTCGGTTATTTTACGCTAACATGGGTATGAAAGTTGCAACTCTTTATAGGGTTAAGGGTTATCTTTGGACAAACATTTATAAAAACTGGTTAAATTACATTATAATCACTTTAGGAAAATGTTAAACAATAGTTATAAGGAAATTAAACTCAAAGATGTAGACACACAAAACCATAAAAGGAACGCTATTGGGCATCACTTGTTGGGTTACAAAAGAAATTTCTAAATATTTACGCCCTAGGCCAGGACTTTTGAACGAATGCTTATAAACACTATAATCCCTCGTATCGGTAGTTATGAGCAAATTTATGATAACAATTATAAAGCATTATATGTTATAATTAGTGGTATTGAAGTAAATGGGTGAAATTTCTTCAAGAAGAGATGTTTTCCGTATTTAATTATGCTAGAAAAACCATTTTTTATGGGCCATACATCACTCGTTTTTAATTAGTTAAAAATGTTCCTTTAATGCTTGACAATACTGACTCTTTTAATAATGCGGACAAAAGGTTATTTTCTCTTATGCACTTACCTTCACGATTTCCTCAATATATTTCATACAAAGAATATTTGCAACAACTATACCAACATACTTCTATTATTAGTGACATCAATAAAGGAAAAGGTGTATAAATTCATGATATCGAGGAAGAAGATAGTGAGGGAGATGACAGTGATAATAATGACTAGTCAATTAAAGTTATGCCTTCCATAATATCTAGCTTTAACATGCCACAAGTACACCAAACTTAAGTTATTCTATAACAAAACCAAAAGATCCTTGAATGGCGTCTTTTAAAAAGTAATTCCAAAATGAAATCAATAGAGAAAGAGTTATTAGAGATTAAAAACTCCTTGGGCAAAATTTGGAAGAAATTATTGGGATAATCCATATCACCATCTCCCACTACTCCACCACCTCCACCACCTCCTCTAACACAACATCAAGAAGTTGGATTGTCCAGTTCCTAGCTGACCAAGGAAGTTAGTGAGGAAAGTAGGAGTGAGCATGAAATGAAGAGTGATGAGGGTGACAAGGTGTTGTCACTACTTTGTGGTTTGCAGTAAAGGTATTGTTAAACTTATTATCGATCTTATATTTCTCATATTGTTTTACATTAAAAAAATTATTTGTCATTTGCAGTTTTCTTGATGATGTTGCACGGTGTTGTCTTGCTTGGTTGTTTATATTGCATGGTTGCATCAGTTTCGTGTGCCAGTTTATGTCGATGTTTGTTAATCTTCATATTAGTAGTACTTCAAAAAGACTTATTATTGTAACCTTAATACAACCCTTCGTAAGAGGGGCAAATTTTACTACCAATTCTCACTTCAATCAAAACCAAAATGAATAAAAAGAGAAAGATGTACAAGAGATGATAGCATCAACAAGGCCTTTTGAGAGTCGAAGGGATGCTAGTGCGAAAGTTAGATGTGCCACGGTCATTCGAAGGGGTCAAAACGGATCGAAAGCACCCATTTTCTTCAATTGCTTCCTTTCGAAACAGATGCCTCCGCATGCATGAAGATGCTTCAAATAATTTTAGGAACACCTTTCAAAGGAAACAAATTGTAGCTACTCACATGCACGCCAAACCTTTCAAAGTTAAAGGTTCCGCCATCATTCATATTCCATGGAAGGATATTTTATTGAAACAACTTCTTCGAAAGCATAAATAAGCCTTTCGAAATGGTCAAAAACATTCACAATTAAGAAAGAGACCTTCCACCTTAAAACCTTAAACATCTCAACTCCTTTGAAGCTATAAAGATCAACCTATCGGCAGAATTGAAAACTCATACCTTTTCTTGCCTGCAACAACATGGAAACACAAAGTAGAGAAGTGCACCTCCCCCTTCCGATGATGTTGAAAGCATTCAAATCCATTCAAATGCAATGCAGAAGGATACACAAGTGTTAACGGCAACGGAAGGTATCCAAGGCCACCTTTCGACCAAGATGAAAGCACTGATTCGGAAGGTGCTAACCCGAATCTATAAATAAGACCCTAGGGGGTCTGGTTTGGGTATCCTAATTCATTCACTCCATTCTTGCATTTTCTTAAATTTTTAAACCCTAATTTTGAAATCAAATTAGGGACTTAGTCAATTTGTACAACATTAGCTTAATGAAAGCAAGATTATGATACTTTTGAATACGTAGTTGTTTTGTAACTCTTATTCAATTTAGTTATGATATGCTTGAGTCGACTTGGTCAAAAGGTCATGTTTTAAATGATTCAAAACCCTTAGCTCAACCAATATTCTTATAGTCTTAGCTCCTACCTCAAGATACCAAAAGGTCACCTTTCGAGTGAGTCGAAACCTTTAACTCAACATATTTCCTAAGATTTATAGGACAAAACCCAAGCCATCAAAGAGGCCAGCTTTCGACGAATTCTAAACATATCCATTTAAACCATATCCTTGAATCATTAGATCCAACCTCTAGGACATCACAATTATTTCAAAAAGGGTGTTTTGAAAGGATAATTAAACCAACCAAGCAAGTTTTAAAGACTTAAAAAGAAAGAGATATAGAAGTTTCAACTGAGTCAAAAGGCTGAATAAAGATAATTTTTTACTACGACAACCTATTCGAAAGGTAGATTAAAGGGAGTAATATGATTCTAACTGCCTCTACTTAATCTAAAGGGGGTTTCAAAGGAGATTACTACACTTTAAACTCTACTTTGGGATGTTGACAAGTTAACACTATTTATTATGTTTTGTGGGTTGATGTAGTTTCGAAACTTATGAAGTTTGTTTGTGTACTTTTGAATTGTTTGTTTTATTCGTATAAAGTCTTGGTCTATGTTTATATTGTAATTTCTAAAAAAATGTCATTTTGTGTGTTGTTTTTCTTTTCATCAGCATCAGTCTTGTTGGTATACTATTACATCTTTTCGATAATGATAAAAGAGGGAGAATAATATAGTGCTTATTGATAGGGGAAGTATACGTTGTATTATATGTAGTTGTCATCATCAAAAGGGGAAGAATGTTGAATCCTACCTTTTTAAGAGTTTTTGATGATACAAATTCATACATACATACATACACACACAGACATACATATATACATATATACATATTGCATAATCTTATTTATTTTATCTATAATATTTTCGACAAGAAGACAACTTGCTGATAAAATTAAGGATTGAAGATCGTATCGTCAAAGTACTATTATCGTTGTAAGTCTAGAATATATGTACAATATCCTTTGATGATTACACGCACTCAAGGATGAGAAAAAGTATATTATAAAATGATCAACTTCTTTGCAAACAATATTCTTCTTTTAGAAAATAACAGAACTCTGGCGTCTGACAAAATATACCAGACTTCTTGAGTAGAAATATAGATTAAATTTTCATCTGGACGTTTGATCTTAAAATCTAGAAGTTTGAGAAATTCAAATTTAGCTTAAAATATCTCAAGATGATACCTCGTATGGATTCAGCCATCTGAATCAATTATTCAGATGTCTAAGATCTTATATATTTTTATTTTTTGAACTAAGTTAGATGTCTGATAGGTTCAATCAGATGCCTAATGAGGGTATCAGATGTTTGGTTAAACCTACCAGATGCCTGACCCTTTACAATTCTTTTATTTAAAAACATAACTCAAATGACTTAACTTCTAGGACAGACGTATGAGTTAGGTTCAAATTGGACGTATTCCTTTCCGGAATACATTTAGATGTCTGACCTAGAAAATTCAGACATTTAACTCAATTTAAAACAGTTTTTTTATATAACTAAACATACATCTAATCATTCAGCTCAGATGTGTGAGAAATGGAAAATGACTATATTTTGAATAGACACTTAATTCTAAAAAAACGTTGGTTCATATAAAGTCGTGACTTCTTGAAAGATCATCAGCTTCGATAGACATCTTCATTTCTATAAATATAGACCAATTTCGTAGATTGCATTTATCTAATTCTTGTTCTAAAATCTATATTCTATCTATTTCTTTTTCAATTCTAAAGGAATTAAATTCTTTATGTTTGTTTCCTATAACGTTGTACATACAATTCACAATCATCTACAGATATTGTAGGAAGGTGAAATTCCTAAGTAGAGTTTAGGGACCAGACGTAGGACGGAAGGTCCAAACCAGTATAAAATCTTGAAGCGATTTTATCATTTTGTACCTGTGATTATTTACTTAGCTATTTACCAATACTTATATATATTAGAATTAAGATCCATATTGGTATAGATATCACTCGCTTTCATGGTACCGATCCATAGATTGAGGTAAACTTCTCCTTTTTTTACTACCTTCTAATTAATCATCTTTGAGTCTAGAGTCTATTCCTTCATTATTTCGTAGTCCAATTCCATCGAAATGTTACTTAGGTAAAATGTCAGATAACACTTGCTCCCCAAAGTATGATTTTGTGAGTATAAAGTGTGCTTTTAATCAAGACAATCAACCAAACTCAAATCGACATAGATGCTTTCATTGATTGATATGTTTTGATGGAAAAGTGTGTCTTCACTGAGAATATTGACACTTTATTTCAAATAGCAATCAAGTCACATCTTCCTAGCAAATATAAATACTGCAATTTAAAATCCAAAAATTTCTTCGTTTCATTCATCATTTGAGAAATTGTTGAGAGTTATTCCATTTCATGCTCAGTAGATTTTCCATTTTCTTCCAAGCACTGCATCGTTTTTTAAGAAAATACTTGGTGGATCGTACCAATCCATGGTAATCGATCCATACACACACATACACAATTACTTTTGCGCTTACATAAATTTTGCATTTATTTTCATTTGCTACCACCATCTTATTTTATTTGCAAACTCAAGAATTCACTACATCCATGCTTATTCCATCTCCAACCTCGAATTCAACATTGTTTTTACAATTCCAGATCCTAGCAACTTGAAGCCAATCCACCTTGAGATGCATTCGGTGATCCATCCTTTGACTCCATTCAAGGTAGGATCTTGATGTCGACTTTCAACCCATGCCTTTATTATTGGAACTTCCACTTCATCTTTCCACCACAGCCATCAACAGTGACACCATCGAAAACCCTCTTCGATCCATGCCACTGCAATCTAAAGATAAAGATGAAACTGAAAAAGGGGATTTGCACATGTTTGGATGATGGTAGTGATGGATCAAGTTTAATTCTTGAATGCTTATAGGTATGGATCGGTCAGGATTTACTTTAGATGATTCTTAGCAAAAATTTGTTGAACTGCTTAGGCTTGTTTGTCCAAGTCCTTTCAAACTATGAAGACAACGTTAATTCTTTGATATTATCCAATCGAGATATTGAGTTCCTTATAGCATCGAGTTACATTCAGTTCTATTAAAGTAATTTCTACATTATCGTGCCATATCCAATACCGGGTTTTATCAAGTGCTGGAGCTTATTTTCTTGCATGGGTGGGCTTATTACATAGAGTGCTTCCATACTTTGTGTCAAGGACACATGATATACATAACACACTACATAGGATACAAACACTGCCCCAGTCGGTGTATATAATCTGATGGGTCAACACACATTAACATTCGGTTAACACTACACATCGACTACACATGTGGTAGCACAATACTTCATTCAAGTATACATAAATTTATATTTACTTGACTGTGCATGTAATCTATGCTATCAGTTCACTAATGATACCCAATAGATTCTCCTTACTTATCTCTACTTTAATAGCAGGCATTGCTCCATCTACTCCAATAGTTATGGCTTCCAACACGACAAAACCTACTACTCTAGTAACGTTAGGTTAAATGTCATTGTTTTTGCATCTCATGGGCCTCTGATCGACATGGCGTTGCTGGTATTAGTCTAGATGCCATGCAGCGGTATACCATTATATGCTAACTTGGAAGGAGTTATGGTCCTAAATGACCTCCTAGATTCTCCCGCATCTTGCTTATCTACTGCAAAGCTTCATAGAATCTACATGAGCATGAGATCCAATGAAGGAAGTCTTAGTCGCGTTGCCACAACATCGTGCACATGACTCTCCAATCGGTTGCATAGCTTGTAATTGACACATGTGTTTGTTTGTGAAAGTATACAAAGATAATATGACCTAGATGTATATTCAAGTGTATATTTAAAACTAACTAGCAGAGTGTAGTAAGGTAAAGTAAATAAAAATGTTCACACCAAAGTTTTTATACTAGTTTGGACCTTCCATCCTACGCCCAGTCCCAAAGCTCCCTTTTGGAATTCCACTAATCAAATGCCCTCACTTCGCCTGGAGATATAGGCAATACAACAAGCTTTCTGACTTGACAAACTTATGTTCTTTTAACACAGATTTTGACTAATGGTAGACTTCTATAATCTCCTTGATGATTCAAGATATGTGCTTTGTGATTATTGGAAGTGTATTGAGTGATTCTTCACTAAAGAATATAGTTTGAATGTAAGAGAGTTTAAGAGAGCTCAAGAGAGAATAGAGATAAAGAAAGTAAGTTGGGAAATCTAAAATGATTTCTGAATGTAGATTTCTATTTATAAATATAAAATAGTTGTTATCATTCGGAATAGCTATTACTATTCGCAGAGATGCTCTTGAATGATCGCAACCGTTCGAGGTAACCCATAAAAAATAGCTATTATAGGATGATCAGTCGATTGAGAATAAAAAGTCAGTCTACTAAATAAAAGCAATAATTTACATGGAAAATTTAAAAATAAGTTTGTACAAAAAATGTTTATGTTCGGGATTGGAAATATTTCGGTCGATTAAACTATATAAAAAAAAATTATATAGACAGCCTAATCTAAATTGTTTTAATTCCTTAATTTTTGAAATTTTTTGTATGTAGGGTTGTGTATGCATATGAATTATCAAGTAGATGTGTACAAGTATATCTAAGACAAAATACATACATTTGACATGACGATTTGTACTTCCTTAGTTTTTGATATGTAAATGATCTGCTTTCGTTTCTCCTAGATTTTATGATTTAGGATCTTCTGGAACCTGCATAATATAATATTCTAGATATGTATAGAGATATATTTATCGTCATTAAAACATACAAATAGGGTTATAATAATCTCCCCATTATTAACGATGATAACTACATAAATTGAGATAGGATGGTATATATAAGTCTCTCTCTTAATACGTGCTCCTCCTATCAATATACTCTGCCCCTTTGTCATCAACAAAAAGAAGAGAATACGATGAAGATGAGATAGAACAAATAAACAACATATGGGAAACAAAAATTGTATGAGATGCACACTCATGGCAAATAACAAACAAACATTTTAATGAACAAGAATGTTACATGAAGAACAATAGCAAACATAAAAGAAAAGTGACGAATGATATAATGAACAAATAGAACACTTAGCGAATAAAAACATATGACATATAAACGACATAAACACAACATATCTCCATACATGTTGAAACCAACATGAACAATCCTAACATGTCCAAACAAACATACACAATCACCATATAAGCACCAACACCAAAACACTTATGTTTAAATATTATAAGAGAAACAAATAGTTTTCTACCAAATCACAAAATAACACAAACAAACATAAGCAAAAAAAACCTACCAACCCAAGGCAATAGGCAAGGTCTAGCTTTCTAATTCCGAGTCATATAGAAAGGATGGACGAGCGCATGAAGATATTTTGTTCCATATCTTCTCCAAAAAGCCAACTATGGTCTTTTCAAAATTCTTTTGTTGCTTGATTAATTTTCTTTGCTGTTTAAGAAGAATCTCTTGATTCTTCAGGATGGCAGTGTTGGTGGAGATAGTTTTAGAAGGCTCGACAAATACAAACTCCTTATCACTATTGGAACTCTAATTAACTTCTTCTTTAATTTCTTATGGAGTAGTTTATTGCACGGTCGGTTGAGCTTGTGATTGGGCTATGTTATCTTGGATAATGTGAGATAAATAAATGTTGTGCGGTACAAGAAGCTCCATTTTTGAAGGTAACTTCATAAGAGAAATGGATTTTTGGTCCATTACCTTAGGCAATGTAAAACCTTGCATATTCTCAACATCAATTCCAAAGAAATAAAAATCATAGTCAAATAGGATGCAAAGAATAAAGTGTGTTGAGAGCTGGCATGAAAACTCTTAATCTCATCATGAATTATTTTAGCCCAATTCAATTTTTTATTAGAATAAACTGTATATACAACCTTGTAGTTATTATCGTACATCTTCTCGTAGCTACCTGTTCTTGGAAAAATATTATCCATAATCATTTTATTAAGTACTCATGCTTGGGGACAAAGATTAACAGATGTATTGGCGGTGTTTTCCATATGGCATAAATAGCTAGTAGATTTATAAGTAAATTCATCATGGTTAATATCCTCTAAACCGTATATGAAACTAGCACAACCTAAGATTGTCCCCAAATCTTTGACATGCTACTTACTTTATATTTCTAGAATTTTGCTCCATAATTATCCTTCATCATTTTCAGGCTTGTAAAAGTTTCCACATAAGTTTGCATAGAACATTCTTACTAAGAAAGGCTAAATTTTTACTTACTTTGGTTAGCATCGATTTGAGAAAGGAATTCATGCTCCTATGCATTGCTTTAATTCCAAAGTTTTCAAAATCGACAACTCGTAGAAAGTATCTAAGAAAACTCGTTTATTGTTGAGGTCGTTGAAATGCTTTAGGATGATTTTACTATGATCCAACCAAATTTGAATTTGCTCATCAGAAGCAGATGCAGGATACGATGGAGTAGAAGAGCTTTCCCTCTTTGAGATTATGGCCTTTTCTTAGTAGTTGATTCGTTTTGGATGCATGGACTCGAGTAGAAGCTTTTAAAACTAGGTTTTTGAATTTTGAAAGAGGAAAGTTGTAATGTGACTGAAAAAGTCACAGCTTTTCATTTTAAAAAACCGAAAACCATGAATTTAGTCAAATGGCTTTCAACCAACTGAATGAATATAATTTGCATTCCAGAGAATATGGTGGAATTTAGTCGACTAGATAACAAGCAATCAGCCTTTCGAACTACCCAGATTCATTCAATTGGGAAGAAATTTAGTCGACTGAACTAGTATTTTTTAATGGTAGAGAATAAAGGTGAATGTAGTCGACCATTTTATAGAATTTAGTTGGTTTGTTAAATTTTATATAATATATACTGTGTTTCAATAGACTGGGAATTTTATTTAATCAACTGAATGAAAGAAAAAATAACAACTACTATGTGTTTTTGTTTGCATTTTCGAAAATAACTTACATATATACACTGGACTTTTTCGTTTGTTTATACATGTATATTTAAAAACTTATTTATAAAATATGTAAACTTTTATTATACATATTTGAAAAAACTAATAATAGAAATATCAAACTTACATGTTTCACAATGCCATTCATAAAAGCTTGAATCAATCTTAGTTCATCGATGGACTCGATTCCTCCTCGAATTTCTCCCATGACATTTCTATATGAGGTTCATATATTTTCCAAAACTTGGAATAATGATCGGTACAAGTCAATTTACTTTCAATAAAACGTGTCAACATTTTACTCTAACTACTTTGATCTGTTTGGCTACTTAATGGTACAGATAAAAGATAATTTTAATCAATATACAAGAGAAATAAAAGTCAAAGCACAGATCATTAACTTCAATCGATAATTTATAATTAATATTAAATCAATTTACAAATCAAAACTGAATTTTTTCAAGTAAATGAGTCAAGTTATATGTTTAACCCAAGATTACTTATCAATCGAAGAAATTTATAAAAATGATTTCTTCATAATTAATTAAAATTAAACAGTCCATTTAATAATTAATTGATTATTTAACATATAACTAAATAAATAATACATTATTTATTTATTCACTTTCAATTATTATAAATCATTAAATTTTACATTGCACAAATCTTGACCTAATAGTTCAAATGAAAATACTCGACGATAGGATCTCGTCTAAACAATCTGTGCATCGATTGGATTTGAAATGAAAGAGAAATATTATTTTAAAAATTATAGATTTTAAACATAAAAACAAATTTAATTTTCTTTTAAATAAACAAGCCCAATACAAGTCCAAACTGACCCGGCATTTACAAAACCCTTCCTTCTTCTTCATAGTTTTCACTCTCATCTCCTTTGCATTCGAACTCAAAGGAACGTGCACGAAAACATACACAAAATTGTGCACATACACACAACCTCCGGTCAACCATTCTTATCGTCGACCGTCCTCTCCAGTCAGCCATGACCACTGCACCACTTCTACCCACCTAAAAACGCTTGCATACCATCAATTCGAATTTCGAACTCTCTCACCAAAACTTGAACGAAGCCATGCCCATTCAACCACCTTGCCACATCACCTCAATCCACCTTCCACCACTAAACTTCACCCATAGCTCCACCATTGCCTCTGCTACCTATCCCCCCATGTGCATCCCTCTCTCTTCCCTACTCCATTGCCAGAAACCAAAGACCAAAAAAAACACCCTAAACCCTACTTTGACCTCATCAAGCCATTACACATTATTAAAAATCATCGCTCCATTTTTCTAGGCTGCGCCATCACCCAACCTTCCTCCATGCATAATGTCATGCCATGAAATTGCCAACGTTAGTGGAATTTGACGTCACACCCAAATTCGTTCATCTCCATATTTCTCGCTCCACACAACACTAAAAATTCCCAAACCAACCTTAAAATCATATTTTTTAATTACAAACACAAATGTATAATCCATTGATTAAATTATGATACTTGAATTTTAGCCATAACCGACCTACTCACTGTCATACGGGATTTACTCTTCCTCTACTTAATGGAATTGGATGAAATCAATTTTAAAATATTCTATACTCAAAAAAAAAATCGATTTGGAATCATGATTTATAACTAATTGGATGTTGAGATATTGATTTTCAAAGTGAAAAGATTTTAACTATTATTAACCATAAATATGAACATAGAGCTTTTGAGAAGAAATACAGTGTTTTAGATGGGTATGTAGAGCTGAACATGTCGAGCACAAACATACATACACATATGCACATAACAGATACATATATACATTACATAAATAAAGGATTCATCCATAATCATAGATATATAGGTATATATAATGACCAGTTAACAAAATTTTGAGATGTTTTACTCACTGTATTTAAAATAGTTACATATATATATAAGAACAAGTGCGGCTATATATAGAGAAAGGAGGGTACAGTACAACCAGTAGGAGGTCGTAGGTACACTTAGGGTGACTTGATATTTTTAGACTTCATCATCTTTTATTTTTATTTTATATATTTTCTTCCTTTGTGGGTTGATTTGATATTTTGCAAGCTTGATTTTATATTTTCCATGATGAGGCTTATATATATGTATTATATTCAGTAGTTAGTGTTTGAAAATTTAGTATAGCTTTCAAAATTATAGATTCAAATATTCTCAATATCAAAAAATAAGTTATTCGACTTACAAAAAATAATTCTTGAATAAAATTAGTTAATTATTCTAATAACAGATGATAAAAAAATTCGGTTGTTACATATAGAAAGATCTATAATGCATTTTTACAGAAAATCACCAAACAAGCAGTGTATTCACTCCATTGGTAGCCCATCAAAACAGCTTAGTCTATCAAAACAACTTAGTCCACCCATCGAAACAACCGGCCACTAGGATAATAATATATGAACCTTATACAGAAATGTCATGGGAGAAATTCGAGGAGGAATCGAGTCCATCAAAGTTGTTAAACATAGTCCATCAAGGTAGCTTAGTCGAACGAGAGGACGATCAAGAATAAGTAATCTTTGCCAAGAATTGATGATCTATTTGATCAATTTTGTGGAGCCAGAGTGTTTTCCCAGTTGGATTTTGCGACGGGTTTCCAATAGTTAAGAGTGGCAGAGGACAGTGTTCCTTTGACAACATTTCGAACTAGGTATGGTTCGTATGAGTGGTTAGTAATGTCATTCGGGTTAACAAATGCACCTTCTTTCTTTGTGGATCTTATGAACCGAGTTTTTTAAGAGTACATGGATAGGTTTGTGTTGGCGTTTGTAGAAGACATTTTGGTATACTCTAAGGATGAAAAGGAGCATGAAGATCATCTTAGAGTTGTGTTTGAGATGCTGAGGCAGCATCAACTAAAGGAAAAGCTTTCCAAGTGCATTTTTGGAAGAAAGAGGTTAAGTTTCTTGGTCACATGGTTTTGGAGAAGGGTTGTCAATCGATCCAGATAAGATCAAAGCTGTGAACAGTTGGAAGAGACCAGAGGAAGTGACTGAGATTAGAAATTTTCTTAGACTTGCTGGCTATTACCGAAGATTCGTAAAGGATTTCTAGCGGATAGCAGCGCCTTTGACTAAGCTAACCAGGAAGGAGGTGAAGTTTTTCTGGTCGACAAATGTGAGGAACCATTCCTTAGGTTAAAGCATTTTTTGACTAATGCACCTGTATTAGTAGTTTCAAATGGAAACCAAGGGTTGGTGGTGCATACCAATGCATGTGGAACTGAATTGGGAGCTATGTTGATGCAGAAAGGTAAAGTGATTGCTTACGCTTCACGACAGCTTAGACCGCATGAAGTGAGATATCCTACTCATGATTTGGAGTTGGCGACGATGATCTTCGCATTGGAGATTTGGGGGCATTATCTCATAGGGGAGAGATTTGAGCTATACATGGATCATAAGTCTTTAAAGTACTTATTCTCTCATTAGAAGCTGAATATGAGACAGCAGAGGTGGTTAGAGTTTTTGGCTTCTTATGATTTTGGTATAGAGTATACTCCTAGGAAAGGAAATAAAGTACCAAATGCACTTAGCAGAAGACATCAGAATGTGGTGTCAGCTAAGTTGGCAGCTTGGAAGGATTTGGAAGCCTTGACTACTTGTATGTGTACTTAAGATCGACTGTTGGTTCTAGTTAGAGTACTTCCATGTTGCCCTGTTTAGAAGTTCGAACAGTGTTGATCGAGAGGATTGCTTCTAAGCAAAAGGAGGATCCATTATTAGCCGAGAAGATCAAAAGGAATGAGGTTGGAACCAAGATCGATGATCCAAAGGATTTTGGTCTTGACCAGAGAGGATGATTGAGAAAGAAAGGATGATTGTGGGTTCCGAATGTTAAGGACTTAAGGAAAGAAGTTCTTGGAGAATGTCATTGATCCAAATTTATGATTCATTCTGGAGGGACCAAGAATTGCCAAGATATGAAGAGGAGCTTCTATTGGAAAGGTATGAAGCGGGATGTTGGCTTGGGGGTTAGGTAGTGTGCAAACTGTCAACCGGTGAAGGCCGAACATCAGAAGCCGAGTGGATTGCTTCAACCTCCAGAGATTCCAGTTTGAAATAGTTTTCGATATCCATGTATTTTATTGATGGGTTTCCAAGGTCAAATAGGGGAATGAAAGTATATGGGTTATAGTGGGCAGTTTGACCAAGAGTGCCCATTTTATTTCAGTTAAGTCAACTAAGATAGCACCGGTTTTAGCTGAGTTATTCATGAAGAACATAGTTATACTTCATGGAGTTCCTAGTAGCATAGTCAGTGACATAGATGTTTTGTTCACTAGTGAATTCTGGAAGAGTCTATAGGATATATTAGCTACCAAGGTTAATATGAGTACTGTATATTGCCCTTAAATGGATAGGCAGACAGAGAAAGTCAATAAGGTACTCGAGGATTTGTTGAGAGCTTGTGTATTGACTTTGGTGGATCTTAGGAAGATCACCTACATTTAGTTGAGTTTTCCTATAATAATAGTTATCATACTATTATAAGAATGGCGTCTTTTGAAGCTTTGTATGGAGGCCATGAAAATCACCAGCATGTTGGTTGGAGACTAGAGACAGATTAGTCTTAGGTCTAGATCTAGTTAGAGAGATGACAGAGAAGATTAAGTTAATTCGAGAAAGGAAGAAGGAAGCTTAGTCTAGACAGAAAAGTTATGCGGATAAGAGATGTAAAGACCTAGAGTTCTCAGTTAAAGATAAGGTTTTCATTATGGTATCATAGATGAAGGGTTTGGTACGATTTGGAAAGTCAGGGAAACTGGAACCAAGATATGTTGGTCCATTCCAGATTGTAGAGAGGATTGGAAAGCTTGCGTACAGAGTAGAGCCACCGAGCAGTATAGTAGGTTTCCATAATGTATTTCATGTGTCTCATCTTCGCAAGTATGTGCATGATCCAGAGACTACTATTCCTCAGATAGGGTTGGAAGATTTGGTGGTAGAGCCTAATTTTATTTTTGTTAGACAATTGGCTCAGGTTGTAGCGAGAGATGAGAAAATATTTAGGAACAAGACAGTCAAGTTGGTGAAAGTTCAGTGGAGCAACAACGAGAAGGACTGTACTTGTGAAACAAAAGACATGATTAAAGATACTTATCCTAATCTGCTTTAAGGTATGTCTATATTAGGTTTATATAGATAATTTCTAGTATAGTAGGCTAGTATGGTTATTAGGTGTGGTTACAGATAATTTCTATGTTTAGTATTTAGTCCTTACTTAATTTCGAGGACGAAATTCTTTACGGAGGAAGCCTGTAACACCTCTAATTTTTGATAACGTTATTCTGCATATTTAATTAGATAAATTAAATAGAATAGTGAAAACAATTAGTGTGATAATGGGATTGAGATTTGAAAATAAAACTAAGGGCCGAGCTTAATTAAATAAACGGGCTTAAGAATGGTTTGTAAGCAAATTAATTTACACAAGGGTAAATTGGGAAATAGCCGCACATAACCCCTTACCCATATATATATATATATATATATATATATATATATATATATATATATATATTCTCATTCCTTACACCATTTACGTTTCATTTCCCATTTACGGCATTTTGCAAAAATAAAATGCAAACGTAAATCAAAGTGGAGGCGACCATTGCTAGAAAGAAAACCGAAGAAAATTAAATCTAAAGCTAAGGAATTAAAGTAAGGGGAATAAATCTCAATCCAAATTCCTTATCATATTCAAGGAGAATAATAATTTATGCCATCTTTATTTTTTTTGATCATATGTTTTTGGATTTAAGATTAAATTCGTTTTTACGATGATTTGGATCATGACATGCTTGAATTATAATATGTTCAACTTAAATCAAAATAATTAAATAAGCATTTATATGGTTTTGGCACAAAACCGGTTGCAAATGATTTTCGAATGCCATGATAAAATTTCATGTTATGTAAAACATGATTTTGGAGTTAGGTTTTAATTTTGATAATTTTCCAAACTATGAAAAGATTATTATGAATTTTCAAAGGAAAATACGGTTAATTGGGAATAGAAATTTATTTTCAGAAATTATATTAGGAATTTGGGTCTGAAATTTTGATATGTTAGATGACATGGTAAAAGTGAATTTCCATAAAATTTGGGGATTTTTCCTAATTGATTTACTATAAAAACTAAATTATTTTAAAAGGAAGGACCTTCTTACATGATTGTTTTTGCTTAATGGAAGGGCTTATTTGTTAAACTAAACTAGATTTAGATCTGAAATTAAGCGGCAGTTATTTTTGTAAAGAATTTTAAAAGTTATGGCAACCAATCACATGTTTACATGTGGATAGGTTAGTTAGAAAGTATTTGCTTTAATAAGAAATAAATCAGTTTTACCTAGAAAAGTGGGTTCCACCTCTTTTAGAAGCATCATTCGACCTTGTGATTCCGCATTCAATCAATTGAAACCCCACGAAGCCGAAACCAATACATAAGGTATCATCATGGGTATGTAGTGGATTGGAGGAAGATGGAAGGCATGGTGTCGAAACCTAGCTTCCTATGGGGACTAAACCTTGTCTTTGCTTTTAAATGTTAAGCACCTGCCTTTGTTTTACTAAAGCTTTCAAAGGAGTCAAAACATACGCTATCGAAAAGGGGTTTTTTTAAATAGCTTTCAAAGAAAGTTTCCATCTTTCATTCTTAAGCATAAGCTTTCGAATGAGTTCCCTATTTATAAAACAATGCTTTCAAAAATGTTGGCTCCGGCCTAGTCGAACCCCTGCTGTCGTTATTTTGTCTTTCGTGTATATTGAAGTCATCAATGCTTTTGAAGGTAGCTTTAGTTTTAAAGATGTACTAAGCCACTTCCTAAATGCTTTTGAAAGAGTTCAAGGGTTCCGAAGGCAATGGCTTCGAAAGGGGGTTTCGATGCTAACCTTCAATGTTTTACTTAAAGGTTTTGAAGCTTTCGAAAGGATGGTGTCGACGCCATCATGCTTTCCCCAGACAAGTTTATGAAGATTAAAGGTTTTGAAAGAGATAATTTCGTATGTATTCACTTTGACCCAAAAGATGCTTTTGAGTAAACCCAATGGTTTTGAAAGTGGTACTTTGACTGGTTTCAAAGCTATGTTTGTAAGATTTATTAAGTAATGTTTTGATACTTTCGAAAGGTATATTTTGGTTTCGAAAGAGATGATGAAAAGAGATTCGAAATGTTTATATGCTATGTTTTGAAAAGAAGATTCATATGGTTTCGAAGGAGGTTATCAAGGGGTTTTAAAAGTAATGTTTTAAGGTTTCGAAAGCCTTAGCTTTCATAACAAATAACCTAATCTCATTTTAAAGGAAAACCATGGCATAAATAAACTGTTTTGAAATGGAGTTTAGAAGAAGTATTCCTTGATTAATAGGTTAAAGGGATTAACCAAGTTTTATAAAATGATTTCAAGGTAATAAACCCAGGGGTTGGTATTATCATGTTTTCTTCTTCATATATGTATTTGAATATATTCAAATTGTAATGGTCCCATAACTATAATTTAGGGAAGGGCGGAATGACCAGTAAGGTTGACCAAGTAGTGAATATTAATTTAATTAACTTCTGAATGAGTAGAATTACATTCAGAAGTTCAGGAAGACCAGAGTATAGGATGCTAAAATATTAATTAATGATATTGGCAGACGCCAGTAGGTTCACATAAGCCCATGAAAACTGCGTATAAGAAAAGATTTTGGTAGGGGCCAATTGGTTCATAGTAAGCCTATAAAAAATATGTATAAATGAAGATGTCACGAAGACAGGCTCATAGTTATCCCATGAAAACTATGATTTAATATTGGAAGGGGCCAATATATTTTTAGTTAGCCTATGAAAACTATATCCGGATTAAGATATTGACCGATGTCAATAGGTTTCTAGCCAACCCATGAAAACTAGGATAAGAGGAAAGATATTAGAGTTACCAATAGGTTCAAGGAGAACCCATGAAATAATGATGATATTAGCAGAGGCCAATAGGTTCTTAGTGATCCTATAAACCTGTGAAATAAGACAAGGAGTCCATAAACATTTAACAGGTTATTAATCAACCCATGAAAACTAATAGGTTAATAGTAACCCTAGAAACTATAATTGGGACAGGTGGTCAAAATGAAAGGGGGATGGGTAATCCAGAATAGATTTACTTGTTTGCATATCATCATAATATTTTTGAACTATTTTAACCGTTGTGGATGTAGGAGCACAATATATGGTTTTATAGAGTTATGATACTAGTGAGGAGAAAACCCGTTCCGCTAAGCAGTGTGGTCTCACTAGATAACCAAATGAATTGAGATGGTAAATTATTATTCATACCAGGCTTTATGTCCAACTCGAAGTTTTATGTTTCCCCCTTAAACTCTTAGGTACTCAATTGCTTTTGAGTAGTTTGAGAGTTGAGGTTTTCAGGTACCTCCTTAGATGAATAAGCTTCTAGGAACGTGCAAGAGGCATGATAGCTATCTAGAGTTCTCTTTTATTTTGATTCTGTTGTTTTGTTGTTATAACGGCAAAGTTGTTAAGTATTCATATATGGAAATTCTTTCCATATGTTTATTTTATCATGACCTGTCCATCCTAGAGTTCTCTTTTATTTTGATTCCGCTGTTTTGTTGTTATAACGACAAAGTTGTTAAATTGCCTATGTATATACTCTGATCATCCAAAGGGGAATCTTCATATGTCGCTCTTGGTATATAGTGTAATAAATATATTTTCTCTAAACGTGGTTCTCGTATTGGGATCATGTATTGAATTTGAAATGTTTTGAAATGGAATGTGGAACTTGGTTGATGTTTTTAAATTTTTCCATATTCATGTGTTTCTATGTATTAATATATCTAACATTACCGTATTTGTTCATCGAAGTTTAATAACTATGGATGATTGCAGCATCAGTAGCTAATAGTTTTGGGCCTCCATGTAGGGAATGTTACGAGAAAACAAATTATATAAGTATATATATGTTAGGAATCCACTTTAAAACAAGCTCAAATCACTCCTTGCTCCACTCTAAACTCACGAACACCACCTCCTCTCACCCAAGGCCGAGCCATCTCCACTTGCAAGCTTCGGCCGAGCCCATTCAAAGGTCCAAGGCTCGATTCCATAGGCTTTGATTCTATCGTAGCAAAGCTATATAAAATTTTCGTAAAGCAAGAAACCAAGGAAGGTGAGAAACTCTATTTATATCATTATATTTTGGATTACATATACGTTTGATTATACTTGGTTGTGATAATTGTGAACCATGTTTGGATATGATAATATGTTTTTTTCGATGTGTAAACAGTTCACGTTTAATACATGTCAAATATCACAAAGGAAATTACTTTCCTTTAACAAATGAAATGTTATATACGAGATTGTTAAACCTCTTTAAAATGGTCTAGAAATTATATATAAACACTAAAACCCAATTTGGTGAAGTTTTGACAAGTTATGAAAATAAAGTAAAAAATAGGCGTGTCGCGTAAAGTTAGTTCATGATTTCCCGCTGTAAAAGTTCAAATCCATCTACACGATGGATTAGGAGTCCAAATTCGTTTAGTAGATTTTGAAATTAGAGCAAAATAAGTTTTCAAAATAGTTGCACTTTGGTAGTTTGGAAACCAAAGCGATAAATTCTATAAAAATAATTTTCTTTAAAAATACGGAATAAATTCTATAAATATTTTAAAATACTCTAAAAGAGATTTGAGTTTTAAATTAATTTTCAAATGATACAAAAGTTATTTTGATCAAATAAGCATTAAAAGCACTATTCGCAGCACTATTCACAACATGTTTTATAGCACTTTTAATAACTTTTGAAATATGGCTTTAAACTTAATTGTTTTTTCCCAAATCTTTTATAGATGTTTTCAAATAAATAACTAAGTATTTTAAAGATGATTTGGAAGTTTAAAATTTTATTTCAAAGAGTTTAAATAAATGATTTAAAGAACAGCCATTATAATTAAGTGATTTAATCTAGGCTTTGAAAGCCGATGGGTAGACTGGATTTTTCTATTCCCAAGATCCAGATTTGGGGTGCTTAAACTAAGGAGATGTTCAGAAGCAACCTATGCCCTGGCTTACCTGCCCTCTTTCCTTAGTGAGGGATAGATAAGGTCAAAATGTCAGAAAGGGGGAAAGTATAAAAGATTCAGATTTATAAATTTAATATAACTTGGATTGTATAGAAATAATCTTATTAAACTAGGTATTAAATTTCAAGGAGGGAACTCATACTATCCATCTGAATTTAAAAGACGATTCCACCATTATTCGATGGATAGTAAAAGTTGAATAAGAAAAATGATATTGAATCTAATTTATATAATTTCTAGCGACCCTTTTTACTCAATAAGGTTTTGCATTGTGATTTATGAGAGATAACTTTGATTTGGTATTCCAAAAGTTAAAGAGAGGTTTAATGATTCTATATATATATTGGAAGAGAATATGATTTAAATATTGATATTTCTAAAAAGCGATAGTTTATTTAATTAAAGATATTAATAAGTGAAATGATAATCACCCTCAAACTTAACATCATTTATTGATGATTGGTTAGAAGGAACCGGGATCAAATATGGGTGATTCTTATCCGAATACCAGTTCGAACTAATTTACACGTTCGAAGGTGAAAATTGGAATGATAATAAATTAGTCGATGGAATTTAGGGTTTCTTGTCACTGACCCTCGGGGGAAATTTCTCATATGGTGGAAGCATCTTCATTGATCTTCGATGCAAGGGATGCTCGCTACCAATCCTAGGAGTGATTCCCAATAGGATGTAGTGGGAGAGTTACTTTGGTTTGTCCTATTCCTGGACAACTTGTATGGACGAATGTCCAACATTGCGTTTCTAAAATGCATGTACATTGATTTTTACAAATGTACATCTATTTGGTGGTGTAGGAAGTGACTCTCCTATACTTAACACCCTTCTTTGAGACGTACGAGCTCAAAGATTGTACATTTGTATAAATCAATAGTATGTGATGGAATTGGCAATGTGGCATTCAAAGTGGAATGTGCTATGTGAAAGGTAATCATTACCTCAGACATCATCATCCGAAAATGGCTTAAACAAGGCATGTCGTAAGGCTATGTGGTTCGCAACCATTAAGGTATGGTTATTACCTTTCTAGATAACCCTCTATATATCAGGTATGTTGTGTATGGTATGAGAGCTCTCGGATAGGCCGAGAATGAACGGGGTAGTGTCATATTTGGTTCTACCACCGCCAGGTAGGTCTACATGTAGGCCAGTATTGTCAGGTGTAGAGGTTTCAACGGTGTTGATCCTTGGTACATACCTCTAGAGATGTACTTTAGGAAAGGTAGTTCCTTACCTGCCATTTTATTGAAATCCACTCTCTAATGAGTGCCTTCAAACTTGATTGTTGAACCTATTATGCTGGAATTTAGTCATTGTAACAATTTCAGCTAAGATTATGTAAGTTTGCTTGAAAAGTATTTTAAAAAGAATGTCATTAAAAATAAAATTCCTAGACTTTACATAATAAAGATTTTGGTTATCATAAGGTAAAAACATGTTTCGTGTTTGTTTTGAAATATCTGTATTTTGAGTTTCTTACACTAGTCGCATGACCGACCCAGAGTTTATTTCCTTTTCCCTTAAAAATTCAAGTTGTAACTCAAAGGGCTTTTGAAAACTAATTGAAGAATCAGTCCATAGTGTGTCAATTATACTAATTAATTCGGTTTATATTTCTTATTGTTCCTTGTTTTGGTTGAGAAATTTCTTAGGGTTTGCTGAATTTAAATACAAACCTAGAAAGGGTTTGGCTAATCTATTTGAGGAGAAAAAGGCGAGTTTACTCACCCTACTATCTCTAATTGAAATCATGTTCGCTATTTAGTAATTGGTTGAACATAGGATTGAATTGCTCTCTATTTCTTGTGCTAATTATAAGTTGGGTTATCAAATTCTTAGGTTGTTGAAACAATCATCTTGTGATCACCTTTAACATCAATTTTAGTTGAATATATATGTGCATGTGGCAAAATCAGTGCACTTGATGTCACTATAATCAGCCGAAGAAGTCATCACCAACGAACTATCAGGGTGGCAACCTACAGTTGAGATAGCTCCAAGTTACGTCATCATTAGTGGACCAGTGGGGAACCACCGATGCATCGATGGTGTGCACATCTGGAGCTTTTTCAGGTCCAACTGTCGCCTTGACTCGCCCGTTTCTTACCTCATTCTGTCTTATTTGCTGATGTTGTTGCGTTGTATTTTACATTTTTGTTTATGGCCCTTTGGATGTCTATTTCCATTGATTTGCTAATCCATAAACTAGAATTGAAAACGATTTAGAGTAGAAATTTTATGGACCAATTCATGGCTATAATCTAGTGATGACATAGTATTTTATTGTAGCGAATTCTACTACGCGCTATAGACTTTGAATCACTTTGATTCAAAGGTTTGGAATTTTATAAGCTTATAACTATCTATTTTATAAATATAACACCAAATTTTATATATAAATAGTTTCATGAAAGAAAGTTATTTAAGTTTACAAATATCAAACCTGTTTTCTAAACTAATCTAGTTCTTTCATAAATGGCTTTATGAGCAGTATATACATATAGCATATCTTGTTAATAAAAATGATTATGGATCTTTATATATGGTTTTGGTAAATTTATAAACTAATTTTTTTATTTAAACAAGTGTTTAAAAATCTATATAGGTTGGATTACCTTTCAAGAAACTTCTATAGAAAATCCAGCAATATTATCATAATGTCTAGATTTTTCAAAGAAAATAGAACATAGCTGGAATGCTTGCATATCACGTTCCAATATATTTGGGCACTATCAAAAACGTACGGCACTTATTGGAGAATTAGGTTCCTTACATGGCAAGGTAAGGAACTATGTTCTAAAGAGTGCACCTCTAGACAAAAATGCACCCGGGGTCTGAAAAGAACATCTTGTACCCCTGCTATACAGAACCAGCCTACCACTTGACTTGTTGTACCGTATATATCACCACCACGATTGTGACCAGCAACCATACTGGAGCATACCAAAATGGGAAAAATATCGAGTCTAGATCTGGTGATGACATACCCTAATGGGTGCGACCCACTTAGCACTACTACATACCTCCTTTTTTCCATTCCCGATTGGTGAGGCTCGAGGCTACGATTACCTTTCAAGAAACTTAAACTTAGAATGCTCGTTTCCCTCCAATAACAATGTGCCGATAGTATTCATCCATACAAGTCTGTTCTCAGTCTGAATTAAACCAAAGGCACTATTTTTACTACACCCAATACTGGAATCACCCTCAGGGTTAGTGACAAATAGCCCTTTCATTTCAAAATCCGCATTCTAGATCTTGCCTTTAGAATCTTCCAAATCGCTCGCTTAAAGTGGTTCGAAGTGGTTTTTCGAAAATACTTTTATCCGATCCCGGTCTCATCGAACCAAAACAATAAATTTTTAAAGGCCAAGTTTGTTTAAATAAACAATTCTACAACTAGAGTGTAAATATTCATATATGGAAATTCATTACATATGTTTATTTTATCATGACCTGTCCGTCGAAATAAATTCACTTGTAATCGTCAAATTTTGCACGTGTTCGGATGACGGTTGTGATGGATCAAGTTTAATTCTTGAATGATTATGGGTATCGATCAATCAGGATTTTACGATAGTCGATATATATCCTCAACGACCCATCTGGTTTGTTCATGAACACCGCGACCGCTACCCAAAGAGAATTGCTTGGTCTAATAAAATTCTTTCCTTTTAGATCCACTAACTGCACTTTCAATTCTTTCATTTCAGTCGGGGTCATCCTGCTAGGTAGTCTACTGATAGGTTTAGCTCCTGGTACAAGATCTATCTGAAACTCAATAGCTCGTTTCGGTGGTAGTCTTATGACCGGTTCAAAGACATCTGCATACTCTCTTGCTACTCGAACCTAACTTAGCTCTTCTCCCACTTTCATGGCGCATAACAAAACACAATTACTCCGGTCAGAAATCTTCATGGAGAATATGATTCGGTTATGACTATCACGGTGTCTTAGTGATATTTCCCCATATTGGAAAAATATCCTAGCCTCATACTTACTCAACCAATCCATACCCAAAAAAATTCCAAAACCTACGAAATCGAAAACATACAGACTGTATGCAAACTTATGACCTAAAAAGTCAAGTTCTAACTGGTCGCATCTTATCCCTAGGTTGCATACTCTCTTATTGGATACGCAACCGCTAAGGAAGTAATGAGGTATATGGATTTTAAGCATAATCTATCAACCAAATACTGAGATATAAATGAATGCGATGCATCGGTATGAAATAGTATCCTAACTAGTATACACTGAATCAAAAATGTACCTTCCATTACAGACTTCTCTTTTTCAGCTGCGGTTGGCTTAGCAGATGTTGGTCCAATAGCAAAAACCTTTCCCTTGTCTACCTTAATTGGTTCTGGACACTGAATCTTATAATTCCCAACTTGGTTACAATTAAAGCACTTCACACTCTTCTTATCCGCAGCTTTCTTCCCCTTGCTTGACCGACACTCGTTTTAATAATGACCCTTCTTGACACACTTAAAGAAAACTAATTCAACCTTTTCCTTCTTGGCATCATCTCCCTTTAGGGCTGCCTTCTTCTTAAATAATTTTCTTTTCTTTTCCTGAGAACCCTGGGTTTCAAATAGCTTCTCTCTAGCATAAAAAACAAGCGTCTCTTTATGATGAATTGCCATCTCCACCACTACATTACTAGGATCACGAAGATCTGGTAGGGTTGCCCTAGCAATCTCGGACTTCAAGTCCCTAATGAATCTCATTTCTCCTGATGACGGCGTCTATATTATTATATCCATGATGGGAAAACACATCAAACTTGGTGGCATACTCAACAACCAACATCTCTCCCAGTTATAAATAAAAAAACTTCCTCAGCAGTGCTAATTTAGCAACCTCGGATATAAACCTCTGTTCAAATATCCTTCGAAAATCAGCCTAAGTCAGTTCCTCCTCCGGAACACCGACAGTAACACTGTTCCACCAATGAAGTGCTGACCCTTGAAACTGTCTATAGGCCAACCTTCTCTTATTCTCATCATCTAAACCCAGATCAGCAAAGATACGCTCATAATGTAACAGCCAGTTCTCTACTTCTATGGCATTCTCCACCCCAAGAATGGCTTCCCACCAAGACTGGTGTAATCTCTGTTTAGCTTAGCATAATTATTCCTAACTAGAGCCACAGGATTAGCTCTTCCAACATTACCAGCGACTCCTTCTTGCATCATATTGATGAAGAACTGATACATCGTCCCCATATCTATTGGTGGATTTCCAACATCCACATTGGCATCAGCATTTTGGTTACCTTGGTTCCTCCTAGTATTAGGTTGAGAATTTCCATTAGTTATGGTTCTTCCTCCATCAAGGTTTCCTCTTTCATTTCCTGCCTCCATATCTTCATTCTCGTAAATCTGCATATGAGCCTTAGTAAGATATAGAAGAACCGTCGAAGAAAGAGGGAAATACGTACTTATATTATATATATATATATATATATATATATATATATATATATATATATATATATATATCAAATGCAAGTACATTACTATAGCGTTAACCCAAGCCCCAATCTTATTTTCAGATTCATTTGATTATATTTGAAAATATATTAGGTTTTAATTTCTTTTAAGTTTCATAAACACATGCTCTGATATCAACATGTAACATCCCTCACTTGGAGGCCCAAAATTAACGGCTACGGATGCTACAGTCATACATAGTTGTTAATCTTCGGTGACCAAATAGGGTAATATTAGATACATTGATACACAGAAACACATGAATATGGAAAAAATTAAAACATCAAACATGTTCCATATTCATTTCAAAGCATTTAAAATTTATTACATAATCCCAATACGAGAACAACATTCATAGAAAATATATTTATTATAACATACACCAAGAGCGACATATAAAGATGCCTCTTTGATGATTAGAGTATATACATAGGCAATTTAGCGCCCTTGGATGATCAGATTATATACATAGGCAATTTAACAACTTTGCCTTTATAACAACTGGAATCAAAATAAAACAGAACTCTAAATAGCTATAATGTCGCATGCACATCTCCAAAAGCTTATTCATCTAAAGAGGTACCTAAAAACCTTAACTTACAAACTAATCAAAACAATTTAGTATCAGGGAGTTTAAGGGGGAAAAATAAACTTCGAGTCAGACATAAAGCCTGGTATGAATAATAATCTACGATCTCAAATCATTTGGATATCCAGTGAGACCATGTCGCTTAGCGAAACGGCATTTCTCCTCACTAGTTTCCTAACCTTTATAAAACCATATACTCTGCTCCTACATCCATAATGGTTAAAACAATTCAAAATATTATGATGATATGCAGATAAGTAAATCAATTCTGGATTACCCATCCCCCTTTCATTTTGACTATCTGTCTCAATTATAGTTTTTAGGGTTACTATTAACATGTTAGTTTTCATGGGCTGACTTATAACCTGTTAAATGTTTATGCACTCCTTGTCCTATTTTATAGTTTTCATGGGAACACTAAGAACCTATTGGCCCCTGCTAATATCACCATTGTTTCATGGGTTCTCCCGGAATCTATTGGTAACTCTAATATCTTTCCTCTTATCCTAGTTTTCATGGATTGACTAGGAACCTATTGACTACTGTCAATATCTTAATCTAGATATAGTTTTTATAGGCTAACTACAAACCTATTGGCCTACCAATATCAAATCCTAGTTTTCATGGGCTAACTATGAATCTATCTTCCTGAAATCTTCATTTATACATAGTTTTCATGGGCTTACCATGGACATATTGGCCCCTGCCAATATCTTTTCCTATACATAGTTTTCATAGGCTTACAGTGAACCTATTGGCCCTTGCCAATATCTTTAATTAATATTTTAGCATCCTATACTCTGGTCCCCTACTCATTCGGAAGTTAACTAAATAATATTCACTACTGGGTCAACTTAAATGGTTATTCTTCCATTTCCCAAATTACAGTTAAGGGTCCATTACAATGTGAATATATTCAAATACATATATGAAGGAGAAAACATAATAATACCAACCTCTATGGTTTAATATCTTTGAAATCATTTTATATAAAATTTGGTTAATCTCTTTAACCCATTAATCAAGGAAAACTTTTTCAAAATTCCATTTCAAAACACTTTATTTATGCCATGGTTTTCCTTTAAAATGATATTGGGTTATTTGTTATGAAAGCTAAGGCTTTTAAAACCTTAAACATTACTTTCAAAACCCCTGGATAACCTCCTTCAAAAGCATAAAAAAGCTTCTTTTCAAAACATAGCATATAAACCTTTCAAAGCTCTTTTCAGTATCTCTTTCGAAACCAAGATATACCTTTCAAAAGTATTAAAACATTACTTAATAAAACTTAGAAACATAGCTTCGAAACCAATAATAGTACCCCTTTCGAAATCATTGGGTTTACTCAAAAACATCTTTTGGGTCAAAGTGAATATGTATGAAATGATCTCTTTAAAAGCCTTTAATCTTCATATAAACTTGTTTGGGGAAAGCATGATGGCGTCGACACCATCCTTTCGAAAGCTTTAAAACATTTAAGTAAAACATTAAAGGTTAGCATCGAAATCCCTTTCGAAGCCATTGCCTTCGAAACTCTTGAACTCTTTCGAAAGCATTTAGGAAGTGGCTTAGTACATCTTTAAAAAAAATCTACCCTTTAAAAGCATTGATGACTTCAATACACTCGAAAGGCAAAAGAATAGCAGCAGGGCTTCGACTATGTCGGAACAAACAGTTTCGAAAGCATTGTTTTATAAACAGGGAACTCATTCGAAAGCTTATACTTAAAAATGTGCTATTTATAAAACCCCTTTTCAATAGCATATGTTTTGACTCCTTCAAAAGCTTTAGTAAAACAAAGGTATGTGCTTAACATTTAAAAGCAAAGCAAAGGTTTTGTCCCCATCGAAAGCTAGGTTTCGACACCATGCCTTTCACCTTCCTCCAATCCACTACGTACCCATGATGATAACTTGTGTATTTTTTCGGCTTTGTGGGGTTTCGACTTGATTGAAGGTGGAAGCATAAGGTCAAAAGGTGCTTTTAAAAGAGGCGGAACCCACTTTTATAGGTAAAACTGATTTATTATTGATTAAAGAAAATACTTTCCAACTAATTTACCGACTTTTAAACCTGTGATTGGTAGCCACAATTTTTCGATTTCTTTACAAAAATAACCGCTGCTTAATTTTATATCTAAACCAAGATTAATTTAACAAATATACCCTTCCATTAACTAAAAACAATAATGCAAGTAAGTCCTTCCTTCTAAAATAATTTAGTTTCCACAGTAAATCACTTCGGAAAAATCCCCAAAAATTGCAGAAATTGACTTTCATCATGTTATCTAACATATCTAAATTCCAAACCCGAATTCTTAATATAATTTCTGAAATAAATTTATAAACCTAATTAACCATATTTTCCTTTAAAAATTCATAATAAACTTTCCATAGCTTGGAAAATTATCAAAATTAAAACCCAACTCCAAAATCATGTTTCAGATAACATAAAAAAAAATCATGGCATTCGAAAATCTTTTACAATCGGTTTATCCCTAAAATGGTATAAATCTTTATTTGAATATTTTGATTTAAATCAAACATATTATAATTCAAGCATATCATCATCTAAATCGTCATAAAAATGAATTTAATCTTAAATCTGAAAACATATGAACATAAAACAAAATAGAGATGGTATAAATTATTATTCACCTTGAATATAATAAGGAATTTGGAACAAGATAGAGATTGATTCCCCTTGCTTTAATTCCTTAACTTTAGATTTAATTTTCTCATATTGTCCTTCTAGCAATGGCCAGCTCCTCTTTGATTTATGTTTGTATTTTATTTTTGCAAAATGATGTAAATGGGAAATGAAACTGAATGGTGTTAGGAACGAGAATATAAATAAGGGTAAGGGGTTATGTGCGGTTATTTTCTAATATACCCTTGTGTAAATTAATTTTCTTATAAACCATTCTTAAGACCTTTTATTTAATTAAGCTCAACCCTTAGTTGTATTTTCAAATCTCAACCCCTATTTACATTATACAATTTAGTTTATCTTATTAAATCTTCTAAATAATGTTATCAAAAATTAGGGGTGCTACATTTCTTTTTGTTAATTTTTCTTCATAATTTTCCTAAGGTAGGAAGTCATTAAAATAGCTTGAGAAAGAGGAAGAAGAAGAAGATGAAGAATAGTGTTAAAATTATGAAAGAATGGATGGGTATTAATAGGAACTTTTTTGAAAAATATCCAAAAGTGCATGGACCAAAATGCCCTTGCACACACCCTCCCCATCACCTCAAGGCGCACGGCTATGCCACCACCCTTGTGCCTCCATGTGTGTGAATTGATGTGCGTAAGAATTTGAAATTTTTTTTGCTTAAGGATGAAGTTTATGAAAATATCTTAGATTTTTTTTGTAATATATATGTATATATAAGTGCATATGTATATTTGTATGTATATATATGTCGTGCATGTGTATGTTATATATGTGCATAATGCATAAGACATATAATAAGATTGCAATAATTTTGAACAACTTTCGTTCGTTAAACCGTTGAAAATCGAAAAACCGATTCCCGGTCGCATTTTCACTTATAAACTAATTTACATATAAATATAAAAAATTGAAAACTAATTTCCCATCATTATTAATTAACTAAAATGATCTCATTTTAATTTTAAAACCATATAAATTAATATTGAACAATTGTTTACAAAAAGTGCCGATATATCGATAAAGTGATATCAATTTTCTTTATAATTTCAAATCAAATATACATCTTTATAAAAAAAAATATAAATGATTTATTATCACTTCATAACTAATTAAAATGAATTATTATCATTTAAAAACAATTATTTGAATAACTGTAATAATTATTATGTCATTAAATCTCAATTCAAATTCATAAAAATATTATTATATATGATACCATTATTGATGATGTCATAAATAAATTTTATTTCCCAAAAATAAAATAAATAATTATTTCATATTCTTGTTTAAATGGATAAATATGTGTATGTATCCAGTTTCGTGTGCAACTTCTGATAGTTATAGAGCTGTTTATTGAGAAAACGATTTTCGTCCATTTTATCGATATTCCTTCAAAGTTTATATTTATGTAAATACTTATTCAAAATAAATTACCATCATTATTGTTTAAAACATCATAATCTATGTTTTAAAAAGTTTATATTTGAATATTTAAAGAAACATAATTTATGAAATTGATAAATTTGTGGGTCGTTACAGACTTTCCCCCTTAAAAGAATTTCGTCCTCGAAATTACAACACATAACCCAAAGGTGTTTGCCCAAAATATTTATTTTTAAAATTATACCCGTACGATGTATATAGATCATCCGTACAAAATATCTTATTCAATCTACTATTCGAATCCACAACTTTACTTTTGAACTAGTATTGATCCCCGCATCTTCTAGCATGGACTCTGATCAGGCCCTTTTGATTAAAAAAACCCTTGCTTTCCTTGCATAGATCTAACCAATTATAGAAAAATCAACTACCCAATCGTAAACCCTTACCGATGTTCACCTCAAGGATTGGGTGATAAATCCCCTTTCGAATGGATGTGTAAACACCTCAAAGTTCCATACTCGAATCTTAGATCAAAATCTTGCAACGAAATGATCTACGTGCCTCATAATTACTTAGTTATATCAAATTCCTTTTTCAAAATTTTTGTGAAAACAATTCATAAAAATTAAATCTTTTATTCAAAAATTTTTGTAAAGTTTCTCCTTTATATATAGTCAAAAAATTCTATCTTCTTTCTAAAGAAACAATTTCCATTTCAACACTTAGAAAATACCTATATATACTTAAATCCGTAAAAATCTTTGAGGAAAGCTTCATATTCTCCAAAACGCACTTTATTGGGTTAAAATGAATGTTGCGTAAAACATCGTTATAACAACCCAAAAACACTGGTATAGGGATCTGATTAGTTATATTCAGAATCAATTTTTGATGTTGAACTTAAATGATGTATTAACAATGAAGCCGATCAAGTTGGGGTATCATTACGTCTTAGAACTTGAATGGACGTCATACCTAACTTCGAAATAGATAATAGTTACCCACCGAATCTTTACATCAAATATAAGATATGAATAAATCATCTATACTATATAAAACATCTTCTTTCGAAAATCACTTACTATAACAACAGTGTTATAGCTATGTTAACATAAAAAATGGATCAACACCTTGGATTGAGTGTGAAAGCACCATCCCTTTTTGTCAAGGCAAATAAAATAGAAAAAGCAATAGTAAATCACAAAAAAGTAAAGAGGCAAGAGATTTTTATAGTGGTTCGGATGTTAACAAAGCCTATGTCCACTTTATAACTTTTATTGATCAACTGCTGTTACAAGAGCGTTTGGATTATAATATGGTTCTTCTTCTTCACGGTAGATCAAGCCACCATTACTGGAAGCAAAAGGAGGATCTCAATTATCTCTTAACAGATGTTGCATGGAAGGAGAAGAGTGTAGAAAGGATAGCAGAGCTTTAGAAGAGATCAGGTTCGGAACCCCTTTCTGCTAAAGATAGGACGGTATTTATATAATTTAGAGAGCGATTGAGTTGGAACCATTACACCTAGTTGTCCATAGGAAGAATCACAAAAAGTTTGAAATGATTCTAAGCTAACTTTTTGGATCGGTACCGATCCAATTGGATCAGATCGGTACTGATCCAAAGAGCTGTGCAATTTTGCACAACTTCTATCTAGTTGGCTTCCCTACTTGCTTATGAGGCTCTCCATGTAATTTTATAGCTTGTTGACTTGTTTTGATTATGGTTCACCCATGGGTTTGACTAAACTATAGTCTGAATCCGATAAGTCTTTACTTCTTGAACTCGGATGCTTGGATTGTTACCAAACTTGGTAAATAGGCTCTGTAGAGAGGTAGAAACATAATGTAGTGGTTTGGTGGAACCACAAGCTAATATTTTGGATTTGTAGCGATCCAATTAGATCGGATCGCTACCGATCCAAAGTGTTGGCGTATTTTTGGATCAAACTTCCAAGGTTCCTTTGTCTTATACTTTTAGGCCTTTCGGTCAAGTTTCGAGTCGTCCTAGCTTAATCTATATATTCTAACTCATTTTGGATTCTACTGAGTTACAAAACCAAGTTAACATTTGCCCCTAGACGCTTTCATTAGAAATAAGGTGTGCTCTGAAATTGTTTATCTTTGAGTCTCTGTTTTAAGGAGTTTCATTCGTTGTAACTGGTCATCTTGAAGAGCTGCATATGACACACTGGCAAACTGTTAAGCCTTTACTGGGAATCTCCATTATTCATAATTGCAAATGATCTTTGTTTGATATTTCCATAATGAATACCAAAGTCAAATAGGTCACACGGGGAAAATTTGAGAATATTTGTGGAAGTAAATTTGGATTGGAACCGATCCGATTGGATCGGTGCCGATCCAAGTACTTATAATTTTTGGCGACCTCCTTTCCTCCTTTTTATACGAGCTGACCCCCTCCCCCAAATTTGTATCATTTCCACTCGATCCAAACCCTCGCCCTCTAGCCAATCTGACTTCGTCTATAGCCTACCTTACTGACTCGATCGCTTCATCCACTCGAGAGCCGCCATCGTCGATCCTTGCTTCTAGCACAACCAGTCGCCATTCTCTGGTGCCGCCGATGACCTAAGTAGTTCCTGATTTCACGATTTCCATTTCAAGGTGTTGCCGATCCATCTATACCCTAGTTTGGGTTGTCTCGCATCAGAGATCAAATCACTTTTCTCCACTTTGAAGGTTGGTGATAAAGTCATGTCGGTGACAGGTATAGTGGAAGATTTGAGCTGGTTATGACTTTGTGGAAGAAGATAGTAAATCAAGTCTTAAGTTCTTTACAGAATGAACCTAGGGTTTTGCCCCAATGCTCGACATGTCTTGTTATCTTCATCCACAGAGTCAGAATTAACTTGCATCGAGTTAAACAGTCGATCCTGGCATGACACCTTACAGATTGATTTTGGTTTCTGGGAGCTGATAATAGCTTAGGGTAGCATCTTGTATGCAGGTCGGGCTGTTATCACTTTCCAGAGAACTAAAATTGACTTATGCTAAGAATTCTCTTCCTAGTTCGGATCCATTAATCTACAGTTGCTCGCTTTGGACTGGTCATGTCGTTGCATGATTGGTGTACCTGAAATAGGTAGAGCTTTCTGTGTCACTTCCGACAACGGATCAATTATCGATCGTCGATTGTTAATGGGTAAGTATAGAGGGAAAGAAATTAATAGGTGATACAGATCACTCTTTCTAGTATATATGAGCCATCTACATGGAATGGTTTGCTCACAACGTTCAGGATGTTGGACCTATTCTCACTTAGATTACACATCACATACACCCACAGTTGATATGTGGAATCTGATTGGTGGTTGGTACATGTCTATTATCTTTCGAATTTCAAGTATCAACTACGCTAGGGTCAACAGTTTAGAGATTTGGTGTACCTAACTATTTTGAACACAAGCTTTCTTATGTAGAATGACGTGCAAATCTTCTTGGCGCAAGTCAGTCGAGGGAAGCTCACCTGTTTATGACGCGGAGTCTTCATCGATCCTAGTATGGTCTACTGCTTCCATAACTTCGGGTCAATATGGTCATCTGATTCCAGTTGGTCCTATTGTCGATCACGCTCTTCCTAACTTCAAAGTCTTTCTTGATCCTTTGGAGAAAGCTCCTTCAATCCTTCTATACAAGATGTTGCAAAGCATCTACTTGCAAATGGTATCCCAGAGGATGACGTGCTTCTGCATCGAGAGGGGAGTTCTCTCGTAAGCCACCTTCTGGATATGTGGCTAGCCACTACTATATGTGCATGTACGGTGCAGTGCCCCATTCAATCATTTCTTAGTGACCGTTTTAAAATATAGAGTTTTCCCTATTCCAAATTCTTTCAAATGGGTACGCCATATTGACGTGCTTATATGTTCTGTTCATATGGACGCTTAATCGTGCCCTAAGCTTCGCCGAGTTGCAGTTACCCTATTATTCAAAAGGAGAGAGGCTAAGTAGTCACTCATTTATATTGAGGCGCAACATAGCCAGAAAACCATAGTTGATCTTCGTAGCATGGTTCCCTCATTCAAGAATAAGTTCTTTTTCGCCAAATGTCCAGAAGGATTCGCCCGTCTTTGCACCGCGGAGGGGGGGGAGGGGAGGGGGGTAAATCTCTTCACCATGCTTGGAATTTCTTTTAATTGTCACAAGTCTTCTGAATGATCGCATAGTCCTTGCAATCCTTCCAAAGCTTAATAAGGATCCAACTCTCGGCACTATTCTTAGTGCCTTAAAGGTGGCCGATGCACAAGACTCACAATCAAGTTCTTGCTCATAGACGAAGATCTCCGTCGATGTAGGCTTTTACACCCTGGGAGTTTTGTTGGATTTGTTAGCACTCCTTCCCGCTCTAGATCACAGACCCGTTCTGTTTCCTCTTTCAATGATTTTAGTAAAGAAGATGATGATGAGAAAGAAGAAAATGACCCATCCGATGGGCCAGAGAAGGATTCTGAAGAGATCCACGTTCAAGTCGAGGTCGAAAATCTGCCTAAAATGCCATCAATCCTGGAGGAGAAAGAAGAAGAGTTTGTTCGATGGATGGGCAAGGCTCCATTTATTGAAGGGAAGGAGGAAGGAGAGATCAGTGAGAGGCTCCCTTTAAATAAAGGGGAAATAGATTGGGATGCTAACATCGATGTAATGTCCTGATATTTCGTGCTATTCGCATCCACACATGCCGGAATTAAATTGCTCAAAATATCAAATTGTTAATTTATATTTGAAAAAACTTAGCATATACAGTAAATAAATCCATCACAAAATCACAAACACAGAGTAATATAACATTCAGTAGCGGAAATAGATGAATAGTAGTTCATGAAGCTATTATATAAACAACATAGTATGAAACAAAATACAGTGAAAACCTAGATACATAGCAGTCTCAAATACATAGTCAAATGACAAAATTTGAATATCAGTGGAGTCAACCGAATAACTGAAAGCTGAACAGATAGCTGGATCTCCAAGCAAAGCTCCAACTCTAAAGGTGAGTCTCAAATGCTGTGACACTCGGCCTGACCTGAGCATAAAGCAAAACATAAAACACCCGAGTCAGGATTAACATTCTTATATTAATAAATCCAACTCAGGTGAAATATCAACTGAAATACAAATAATTCAAAGGATGCTTGGGATAACCATCCTCTAAGGATCCGTGGAACTATCTACTACGATATAATAATAATGTCTATAGTAGGATAAACTATTAAAATAGCATTAAGGCATTACCCATATCCCCCTTAACACATTTTATATAATGCCATAGTCCATACAGTATTGTAAACTCCACCAAACCAGTGGGCTATCAAGGGGCACTCCATATGTATGACACAAAACAAACTCGTAGTGGTCTCAATAAGGTAGGTGACACGGCACTACTAGGAAATGCCAGGGTAGATATACCAGTTACACTTTTGGGCTGATGGCAACACATAGCCACAACTACAGCCACCTCGTCCAACACTCCCAAAAATATGAGGGTGCACCCAATGAATCACAAAGTCATAGAATGGTATTGAAGAAGTGTGTTCGATCGGAGGAGCTAACTCACTTAGCCCGTCAATTGCTCGTGTTTTAGCAACCTTATGCTAACTCACGGGAGTCAGGCCTACATAAATACCTCATATAGGATTGTCGCCAACCATCTTACTTCATTCTAGAATCTCCACCGCGTACACGGCTGTTAAATTGATTTTCGGTATTGGCAGATGTATGACAATAACCGATCCCGATCTCTTTAACAACCAAACATTATTATAACACCGTGGTCATTTCATTTCAAATAGTTTATAATTCATAACAAAATATCATTTCATTTCAAAAACATCTCAATTCGAGATCATTACTCCCTTTAAAATAATATTCATTTCAAAAATCATAACACTTTCCAAAATTATAACACTTTCGAATTTATAACAATTTGGATATCATAACTTAGAAGTCATAACACTTTGAAATCATAACACTTTGAAATTTTAATACTTTGGAAACCATAACACTTTGAAATCATAATACTTTGAAATTTTAATACCTTGGAAATCGTAGCACTTCTCACTTAAATGTTTAGATATAAAAAAATAATATATATAATAAAAATAGTTATAGTTTAAAATAGTTTACATATTAAAATAATTTGTATATTAAAATAGTTAAAATAATTAGTATACTAAAATAGTTTATATATATTAAAATAATCTATATATATATATATATTAAAATAGTTTTTAATATTGTTAACCCGCCTTTTATCAACGCCGTAAACAGGCGGATTCAACCTAAATAACTTCATGACCATCGAGGCTGAAATATGATGGATTGGGTTTAGAGGGATGGAGTTCACCTGTATGTGCCGCTTGGCATTGTGGTGAGGTTATGCCGCTCGGCATTTTGTTGTGGCTATGCCGCTCGACATTGAGGAGAGGTTATGCCGCTCGACATTGAGGTGAGGTTATGCCGTTCGGCATTGTGGTGAGGCTATGCCGCTCGGTATTGAGGGGAGATTATGCCGCTGGGCGTTGAGGTAAGGTATGCTGCTCGGCATTGTGGTGTGGCTATGCCGCTTGGCATTGAGGAGAGTTTATGCTGCTTGGCATTGAGGTGAGGCTATGCCGCTCGGCATTGTGGTGAGGCTATGCTGCTCGGCATTGTGGTGAGGTATGCTGCTCGGCATTGTGGTGAGGCTATGCCGCTCGGCATTGTGGTGAGCCTATGCCAAGGTGAGGTTATGCCGCTCGGCATTGTGGTGAGGCTATGCCGCTCGGCATTGAGGTGAGGTTATGCCGCTCGGCATCGTGAGTCGCTCGACATCCTAGGTCGCTCGGCATCGTGGGTCGCTCGGCATCGTGGGTCGCTCGACATCGTGGGTCGCTCGGGATCGTGGGTCGCTCGGCATTGTAGGTCGACATCCTAGGTCACTCGGCATCGTGAGTCGCTCTGCATCATTGGTCGCTCGGCATCATTGGTCGCTCGGCATCGTTGGTCGGTCGACATCGTGGGTCGCTCGGCATCGTGGGTCGCTCGGCATCGTGGGTCGCTCGAAATCGTGGGTTCCTCGGTCGTATGGGTGGCTCGTCATGGAGAATAGCTCGGCTTAGCTAGGTGGAAGGTTGTCGGCCTGGGATGAATTGTGGCTCGGTGGAAGGTCGTTCGGCCTTGGATGAATATGTGGCTCGGTGGAAGGTCGTTCGGCCTTGGTGGTATGTGGCTCGGTGGAAGGTCTTAATGGGCCTCTACCGTTCATAAGGCCCAACAACTCAGGATTTTCCTGTAGACACTTCATGCGTGGGTTCAGAAAGGATCTTCTTTCGGCTCTCTGACTTTCTATTTTTTAAGGCTGAGGCTACTTTACCAACTGTAATCGATTGTTACAGCAATAAAAAGGAAATTTCTAGAGTGTACGTAGGCCGGAGTTAGTCGAACCACTATAAAATCTGTTGTTCTTTACCACTTTCATTTTAATTTTGACTGTTCTTCACATTATTACTCTCTACATATACTCTATCTGTTATCTGTGACAGTTAGTTGGTGCTTTCATTTACATTTGGGTGTTAGTGACCAATTTTGGCGCTAATATTTTGGTTCTTTCACTGAGAAAGCAAGCACTCGAGGATTTTGAATCTTAGAATTTGGATTCTAAAAAACAAGGGCTAGGCCATCAATAAGGAAGCAAGTGACAGAAAGAAGCAATCAAGAGGGAAGTCAAGAGGCCTCCTCTGGAGCTGGAGCAGGTCAAGCATCCATATATATCACTAGAGATGAGATTGAGATGATGCTAAAAGGCATGAAGACATGATATAGAACCTGCTTCGATAGGTTAGACGTGTTGGAGCACAAGGTCAAGAGGATGGACCAACCGTGCCTGCTGGCAATGCAGAACCAGGAACCAGAGCCGTAGAAGTTTCTGGAGGTCAACACCAAAACCAGACTGGATGGATTGAAGGAAACCAGCGAAGGCTCAGGGGTAGACCTCTAGGATTGGATACTAGGAGAGCGGTGAATGAAGCTCAGCAAGCAGGGACCAACGTGAACGTAAATGACCAACATGAAGAGTACTACCCGGAGTACCCCTAGGATATGGGGGGCAAGGTAGAGATGCAAAAAGGGGACTACCCTCGGATGGAGACGAGCGGATGGCTGGATTAATAAGAAGGATTATAAGAGGAGGATTGTCAAGTGGAGGCTTAAAGGAAGTTAGTCAGAGTCTGTTCACTCTGAATATCAGACATGCAGGAAATCCTCCAAAGTTCAAGTTACCTTTGCTGGATCCTTATGATAGAAATCAGACCCAACCATGCATATTACTAGATATATCAGGCATATGGAAGTGCTATGGACATCTGAGGAAGTGATGGCACGATGGTTCCCTCTATATCTAACAGACTTGGCTACGCTTTGGTTCAGGCAACTAGAGAATGGATCAATCAAAACATGGGGTGAGCTAGTGGAACACTTCATGAGACAGTTTAGGCTCCACGTGACGCGACCCAAGGGTGTGATGACCTTAGCTTCAATGAAATAGAGGACCGGAGAGTCTATAAGAGATTTTCTGTTGCGATTCAATGCAACAGTGGCTTTAGTAGATCGCTTAGATCCATCAATGTTTTTGATGGCGGCGGTAGCAGGGGTTACGGAAGGCATAGAGTTTAAGAATTCTTTGGCAAGAGATCCACCACAAGACCTTGGAGAATTATATCATGAAGCTGAAAGGTTTATTCGGCTAGAGGATTCACGCGCTGAAAGGCGAGAAATAAATGTCGTGCAAGGCGAAGGAACCTCCAAGGAACAGACTGGAATAGACAAAGGAAAGCGGAAGCAGGATGACAGATACGACGGTCCTGACAAGCGGAAGAAATTCCAAGAACCCAGATTCAAACAATACATTGACTTGACGGGAAACCTGGAACGGATTTACATGGAAACTCGAGGGCACCTCCCCTATCAGAAACCACCCAGGAGAGATCCCACTGAACGGGAACGTAGAAGTGGAAAGTATTGCCTATTCCATGAGCTGGAAGGGCATTCTACTGAGGAATGCCGCCATTTGAAGGATGAGGTGGAAGAGCATGTTAGAAATGGTAGATTGCCACAGTACGTGAGAAATCGGACAGCGACCGTAGGACCTGAGCAACTACCGCCTCAACCCAACAGAACTAATCCTGGATCAGGATCGCGACTCGTCATCAATTGATCATGATGGCATGGGCCAAGTTCATAGACTTGAACTTTGGTCGATTACATAAAATTCTTAGGTATTGATTTCAAAATAAAACAGTTATTCCACTTACATATGTAAGGGAACCGGAGAGACCCCCAAGCATGCACTGAGATGGTAATAGACTACTCTGCTCAGAGTGGTAGTATCTAGATTTTTCCTTATTTTGTGATTGAACATTTGGAATTTTAATTTAATAAATGAACTTGAATTTCATAAAATAAACCTTGGACCGAAGAGTTAAAGGATGAATATTGGAAGTCAATTTGAAATTAATCGCTTTATGACGCTATCCAAAGAGACAGGGTGCGGAGTGCAAGAAGTGAGTTGCTTCGCCGAAGAGCGACAGGATGAACTCACTTAACATCGTTCCCCATTCACCGGTTAGTGATTGGATCGGGGTTCAGTAAGAGCCCGGAGTGGCTATAATCGGCCTAGGATTTATGCCACGACATCGCCTAATGTTCAGGGACACTGAACCAGAGTGCAGGGGTGTTGTCGCTTCGTCGAAGAGCGACAAGTTCGACTCACTCGATGTTGTTTCCCCTTCACTGGAGAGTGACAGGATGAGATTCAATAAGAGCCCAGAGAGACTATGATCAGTCTATAATGAACATGACATCGCTTAATGTTCAGGGACGCTGAACCGGAATGCAGGAGGTGTTGCCGCTTCGCCAGAGAGCGATAGGACCGGCTCACTCGATGCAGTTTCCCCTTCACCGAAGAGTAATATGATGGGATCCGACAAGAGCCCGAAGAGGCTATGATCGGTCTAGGATGACCCTGACTTTGCTTAATGTTCAGGGATGCTGAACCGGATTGCAAGTAATAGGTTGCTTTGCCGGAGCGTGACATAATTTGCCTATTTGATCATTAAGTTTGGATCGAGCTTAGCAAGGGTCTGGAGAGGCCGTCAACGGTCTGGAGAGATCGTAGGATTCGATTACTGACTTCCAAAGCTGTTGAATATCAAAGTCCTTGGCCGTAGTGCCGAGGCCGGTGAATATAAAAGTCCTTGGCCGGAGAGCCAAGGTTGTGAATATCGAAGTTCTTGGCCAGAGAGTCGAGGCCGAAGAACTTACAAGCCCTTGACCGAAGAGTTGAGGCTGGAACAGGATAACGCCACCTGCTGAGGTACACGGATTCAAAGTTAAAACCAGAGAGGTCATGGATTTAATAATATGGTTATGAATGGGATGTGGACATCGGTCGGATTTGAGGCTTTTCAAAACACATCTTCCAATAGCATGGCATGTTTTGGGGGCAAAATGATAACCTAGCTTTTATCAAGGACGTAAACTGGCGGATTTAACCTAAACAACTTCATGACTATCGAGGTTGAAATATGATGGATTCGGTTTAGAGGGATGGAGTTCACCTAGATGTGCCGCTCGGAATTGAGGTGAGGCTATGCCGCTCGGCATTGTGGTGAGGCTATGCCGCTCGGCATTAAAGAGAGGTTATGCCACTCGGCATTAAGGCGCGGCTATGCCGCTCGGCATTATGGTGAGGCTATTCCACTCGACATGAAGAAGAGGTTATGCCACTCGGCATTGAGGTGAGATTATGCCTCTCGGCATTAAGGTGAGGCTATGCCGCTCGGCATTGTCTTCAGGCTATGCCGCTCGGCATTGCCTCGACATCGAGGAGAGGTTATGCCACTCGTCATTGAGGTGAGGCTATGCCGCTCGGCATCGTGGGTCGCTCGGCATCGTGGGCCGCTCGGCATCGTAGGCCGCTCGGCATCGTGGGTCGCTCGGCATCGTGGGTCGCTCGGCACCGTTGGTCGCTCGGCATCGTCGGTCGCTCGGCATCGTCGGTTGCTCGGCATCGTCGGTCGCTCGGCATCGTCGGTCGCTCGGCATCGTCGGTCGCTCGGCATCATGGGTCGCTCGACCGTATGGGTGGATCGTCATGGAGAATGGCTCGGCTTAGCTAGGTGGAAGGTCGTTTGGCCTGGGACGAATATGTGGCTCGGTGGAAGGTCGTTCGCTTAGGACGAACATGTGGCTCGGTGGAAGGTCATTCGGTCTTAGCGGTATGTGGCTCGGTGGAAGGTCTTGATGAGCCTATACCGTTTAAAAGGCCCAACAACTCAGGATTTGCCGATAAATACTACATGCGGGGGTTCAGACAAGGGATCTTCTTTCGGCTCTCTGACTTTCTATTTTCTAAGGCTAAGGCTACTCTTCCATCTTGTAATTGTAATCGATTGTTAAGCAATAAAAAGAAAATTTCTGGAGTGGATGTAGGCCGGAGTTAGCCGAACCACTATAAAATGTGTTGTTCTTTACCGCTTTCATTTTAATTTTGACTGTTTTTACATTATTACTCTCTACATATACTCTATCTGTTATCTGTGACTATTAGTTGATGCTTTCATTTACATTTGGGTGTTAGTGACCTATTATGCGCTAACAAATATATATTAAAAATACTTTATATAAATAAATAGTTTCCTCAAATTTCACAAATCGATCCAAACCAACTTGAATTCAAAAATTCAGTATAATTAAATCTTAATTCATAAAATTTCATTTTAATTCAATATCTCAATTACCATTAATTTATATCTGTTTCAAATATAGATTTGAACTACAAATCAAACCATTCTGATTTCAATAGATTTCAAAGTTTAAATATACAAACCTTTACAATAACTCAATTTTGATAAATTTCATTTATATTTCAAATTCAACTTTACCATTATTTAATATTGAAATATTCACTTAGTCAATCCAATATCATTTAAATAAAACCTTAAATTACCATTTAAATAAATTAAATATCCCCTTCCATTTATTTAAACTTGAAATATTCATTTAATCACTTTAAAACAAAGTCAGGTTATAACATTATATCTTTAAAATCTCAATTCAATAAGTTTCAAATCAATTTAGATTTATCTTTCCAACCTTAATTCATTAAAATTATATAAAAATTTACTTTTAAGATATACATTTAAATAAATACTTAAAACATATTATATACTAATTAAATTAAACTTTATTAAATTAAACCTTATTATTAAATTTATTTTATATTAAATCTACTTATATATTAAAAGAGTAAAATTATAAGTAAAATCTTAAAAATTATATTATCAAAACTAACTTATAAATTTAAAATTTCCAAACATAAAATTTAAAAATCTAAAATTTGAACCTTTATAAAAATAAAAATTATATATAATATCTGAAAATCCATATTTATTAAAACCACGTATTTTCTTTCAAAACCATGGAAATCATTTTTATATATAGACCAACGGTGTCTGTATATAATTTTTTATCCTATGGTCAAGTGATACGGATATTTATCATTTCAATCCGCAATTTGAATATCTACGGGTATATATCATTTCAACCCATAGGGAATTCTAAATTAACAGGGAACTTACAGAGTGCGAACATATATGATAATATAATGTATCAACAAAAGACATATATCATCAATGATAAGTAAAATATAAACAACACGATATGTTGTCATATCTCATAGGTGAACAGATACTGATAATGGCATATCACGTACAGTAATTATATAATTAATTGTTAAATTTAGCAGCATATTTCAACTTTCGTTTCAAGTGAAATAAAACTTAATAAATATAAGAATGTTAATCATGAGTGATTGATCACCATGAGGCTAGAGAGATGAACGAGAATGGAAGCGAATAGACACAGACAAGCATACAGATCAAGCGAGCAGGACAGCAACAAGTTAGGAGTTTGCTGCGATAACTTTGATATTGAGAAGGTAAGTTAAGATGGACAAGAGATCGACGAAATAAATATATGTTATATATAAAATTTCAAAAATCAGTTTAAACATATATTTTCAAATCAATGTCTAATTCAAAAACAAATAAAATGCCCATATATATAATTGGAGCCAAACTCATATACTTATTTACACAAACACATATATAAATATTATATATATACTTATATTTTTAACCAACCTCAAAATAAATCTTTATAAATATTATTTAAAATCAAAAAAAATAAGATAATATAAATCTAGAATCTATATATATTACAGAAAATCATTCACTTGATGTAAACACATATATTTAAGATGAAACATATATATATATATATATATATTACATTTTAAAACAAGTATACATATAGATCAGACTTTGAACAAGAGATATGCAAAATAATATATCTAACATATGTATTGAAAATATATAATGCTAACATATACAATGTAATTTATACAATAGAAAATAATAATATAAGCTTACATACACAATAGTATCATATACGGTTAATAAAACTTACTTTATTATAAATTATATACCAATATATTATATAATTTATATAACTAACATAGGTATATTACTAACATTAGATTTAACAGACATAAATATACAAATCGTATATGTACTACAGTAACCCTATATGCTGAAATTTTACATATACATATATATATATATATATATAATCAAACACACACACACATATATATATGCAAGCACACTGGTAACCTACATATACTAACATAATATATAAAATATTTATAATACCTTAAAACAAATTTTACAATACCATTATAAATAAAGAAGGGGATCGGTGATGGCTTGGCAGAGCTCCGCAAGAGGCTGACATGGTCGGAGGGAATAGCATAGGGTTGGGTGGATGTGCAATGGATCTGGGCTTGCGCGTTGAAGGGGCACGGGTTTGGGCGTGCAGAGGAGTTGCAGGCGGTGGTTCACATAAGAAAATGGGGAAGGGTTGTGGAAGTGGTGGTTGATGACAGCGAGGCGAAGCCTGGGTTCGGTGACGGTCTCGGGAAGTGGTGAAAGCTGCGTTAAACATGGAGGGGCGGAGATGAATCACGGCTCTGAGGCGGTGGTTCCATGGAGCTTTTGTGGTGGAGCACGGCTGGTCGAGGGAAGGAGGTGATCTTTGGCAGTGAGAGGGGAGGATGGGCTGTGTACGGCCATGTGTTTGCCAGGTGAAGGAGGGGTAAGCAAATAGGAACATGTGATGGAATAAATATAGTATGTATTTTCTTCTTTTGTAAACACATCAAAAAAATGAATGGAAGGGGGTTGCAAGGGAAGAAAGGTGGGCACGAACAAGTGATTTAGTTGAAATCATGGAGAATATTAACAGTCAAAATTTAATTCTTTTGGGTATATTGAAAGAAAGCAGCTGCTTGTTCAAACGGTGGATAATTGAAAGGCATGGGAAGCCAAAAGGCTTAAATACGTAACCGATACGACCGATCGGCTCACCGATTTCGTCGTGTACCAAACTCGGAAATACTCGAATGAATATACCGCAGAGATCATCACGACGAGACAATAAAAATGGTATACAGATATCAGCAATACGACCATTCTATCAAAAGTCGATATTGGTACCAAAAATGCTGCCACAATGCCGAAAATAAGATAAACGGAGCAATAGAAGTCCAAATTTGGCCAAACGGAATATCGTCTCACTCGGAAGATGATTTACAAATTTATTATATAAAAATATTCAGGTTTGAGAAATATATATTATTATCATCAAATATTAACTTATTTAAATTTAAATAAATTTTACACAACAAAATAGACTTCCATGTTATCAGATGAAAATTTACCATTTGCTATGTTTGAGTAGACGTATTCCAAATATCAAATATTTATTTTCAAATTCAATTATTAAAAATTTCATAAAATTTCAGTTAATTTCATTATTAAAACCATTAAAATTTACAGATCGTTACTCTCTCCCCAGTCAAAACTTTTCGTCCCCGAAAAGGAACGATGTAGGAGAATGGAAACAACCAGAAAGAAAAATAGATATAAAATACAAAATACAACAATTTATTTAAAACCGTATAAATTTCATTTATATTTAAACTGGTTTATATTCAACTAATTGATTTCAATTCAAGGTATTTTCATTCGGTTGATTTAATTTCAATTTATTAATGTTTATAATAAAAAGGTTTCTTTTAAAACAAATTTATTTTAGGGGCATTTCACTAGAAGGACAAACTTCGCAGTCCAATTAGTTTCTAGGACACACAACCATAGAAATTAATTTCAAGGTCAAAGTCAGCAGAATAATTACTTTTAAGGACAAAGTCTACAGTCCCATTACTTTCAAGGACATAATTGCATAGGTTTTTAGGCCTTAGAAATTAATTATTTTGCATTTTGTCCTTAAAAGTAATTATTTCAATCTTATTCTGCATTTTGTCCACTTTATTTTATTTATCTCATTTATTTAATCCATTTGATTTAACCTGAGTTAATTTCACTTATAAGTCAATCTTAAATATTCCTAAATTCATATTTATTTATTCATTGTCCTATTATTCAATTTATCTCAGTCAACATTTCTATAATCATAAGTTAAGTATATTGGCACTTGTTATAGCCACTCAAATTTATTTAAAAATTCCTTAATCATCATTTTATACTGTATACTATTCAATTACATATTTAACTTCTGAATAATTTAGGTAAGCTATATATGTTGGAATGCAATTTGGGTATTATACAAGTAAGATTTATTCCTGATTCGGTTATTTCAAGTTTAAATATTTATTCAAAATTTTAGCCTCATTTTATAATTGAAATCATCCTTTAACAAAATTTAAGAGTTAAATTTCCATTTCACTTCTAACCATTTAGAGGTAAATGTATGTATGTATGTATGTATGTATGTATGTATGTATGTATGTATGTATGTATGTATGTATGTATGTATCAAATCTATAATCATATACCTATATATATATTATAAATCAAATCATACTTAAGAAATTCAAACTAAATTCATTTTCCAAGACAAAAGTGTAGCAAAGCTACGAATTGGTCTCTCTACCCTGAAACTCGAAAATGATTGTCGATGATGTTGTAGTCATCACCAAAATTATTTTCCAACGACGATGGAGGAGAATAATGATTTAAAACTTACAAAATTCTATGGAAATGATTTCTATTAGAAAATACCTTCAAATAATGTACTCTAACATTTTAAATGCCAAATTTTCTAAAATACCGAAAATTGAATTCTCAAATTCTTAATTTAAATTCATTTCAGTTCCATTTCAATTTATAAACCATGCTTTATAATTTCATTTATTTATATTATGTCAGTTTGCTCTGTTCAAGTGTTTTGGAATTTCTATCGATAGGGTTGATCAGACGAATCGATCGAAATCTAAAATTCGAACTTAGCAACCCAAACAACACACTATAAGATATTTTATATTAAATACACTCCTCACATGAATGAATTATAGAATAGGATTAAACATCCAAATTTAGAGGAACCCTAATCAAATAGAATTCTGACTAGAAGATAAGCTTGAAACAAATATAAGATGATTAAATAACAAAATAGGAAGATGAATAGACTTATTAATCGCGGGTAACCTTAATCGGGTCAACCGAGACTTCAAGAACACGATCGATGCAGAATAAGATTGATCACAAGAGAATTACCCTGGTTATCTACTAGAGAAACATTTGGGCATAGTAAGAGATAACAGCATCTACACCGAGGATACAAAAATCTTCGGTGAATCAATGCATATTGTAAAGGAGTTTCACCCCTTTGCAAACCATTCTACGATGGCGGTATCGCCAATTCATTCTAGAGATCAACCGAAGTGGAGTTAAAGGATACTCTAGAATCAAGAAGAATACGAATAGGAAAGACAAGGATGGATTTCAGAACAGGGAGAAAGTACCAAAATATAAAGGAAATCCGAATCAAGTAGGAAGAAAGTTAAGCTCGAACGAAGGTGATTCTGTAATTAAATTTACTAGATATGTTAAATTTTGCCTAAAACCAAAGCTCTAACACCACATGTAACGTTCCAATATTTCGTGCCATTCACATCCACACATGCCGGAATTGAATTGCTCAAAATATCTATTGTTAATTTATATTTGGAAAAACTCTGCATATGCAGTAAATAAATCAACCACAGAATCACAGACATAAAGTAATATAACAATAAGTAGCGGAAACAGATGAATAGTAGTTCATGAAGCTACTATATAAACAACGGAGTATGAAACAAAATATGGCGAAAATAAAGATACATAGTAGTCCCAAATACATAGTCAAATGACAAAATCTGAATATCACTAAAGTCAACTGAATAACTGAAAGCTGAATAGATAGCTGGATCTCCAAGCGAAGCTCCAACTCCAAAGGTGAGTCTCAAATGCTGTGGCACTCAGTTTGACCCTAGCATAAAGCAAAGCACAAAACACAAAACATCTGAGTCAGGATTAACATTCTTATATCAATAAATCCAACTCAGGTGAAATATCAACTGAAATACAAATAACTCAAAGGATGTTTGGGATAACCATCCTCTAAGGATCCGTTGAACTATCTACTATGTAGTAATATACGCTATTATAATAATGTCTATAGTAAGATAAATTATTATAATAGCGTTAAGGTGTTCCCCATATTCCCCTTAACACATTTTATATAATGTCGTAGTCTATACAGTATTGTATACTCTTGTAAAGCAGTGGGCTATCAAGGAACACTCCATAGATACGACACAAAACAAAGTCATAGTGGTCTCGATAAGGTAGGAGACACGCTTGTTGGATCGATTTCACCCTAGAAGGGGGTGAATGGGGTGATACTATTAATTATTAAAATTTATTGCGGAAGCGTGTACACTAATTTCAACATAGATATAGCAGAATAATAGCGGTACAGATAATAGCAGAGTAAAAAATGCAGAAATAGAACAATACAGATTTACCCAGCTTTGGCGAAACCCTGCCTACGTGATGCCCCTAAGGTATCTACTAGAAATTAAGTAGTTAAACGCTTACACACGTAAACTCACGACACCCGCTATCGACTAACCTAACTCTATGCTCAAAATCCTGCCACGACTCAGCCACTGAGTTGCGAATTCTCGAACTACATCAACATAGTTCGTCCCTAGTCATATGACTAGAATTTACACAAGTTTAAAAAGAAAATAAAAAATAAAATAACTTAAACAAAAAATGAAGACCTAAATTAAAAAAAACACCGCAATATTATGAATAAGACCGGCCCAAATTAAATATTAAAAGAAAGTTCCCTTTTTTCCATGTTTAGGTTTTGGCCTGTATTCTTTGAGATGGACATAATGTCTGCCTTCCTTTTGCTCGTTCGCTCCTCGTTCTGAAATTAAGGCATCTGGAATGAAATCGCCGCCATTGTCGAATTGTTTGCTGAATGCTTTCTTCTATCAATGATTGTTTGCAGCTTCAAAGCCGAGATCAATTGTTGCGTGAATTTGTACGTTTGTTCCTTTTTAATTTATACCACACTCCACTTTGATTCGAGTTGAATGATTATTCCTCTCTGTTGTTGCTTGAACTCGAATTAATTTTTTAGGCCAATGACGATTTGGTTTATATAGAGTTTAATGCCCTAAATTTTCGTTCGTCTGATAATTTACTTGAATTCGTCTCGGCCATTTGATTTAGTTTGAATTTTGGTGATTTCTTTAGACTTGTTCAATTTGTATATTTTACTGGCTTGGTCACCACGGCTTCGATTTTGGCTTGTTCAATTTTTCTTGGTCATCACGCCGTTGAATTTGCTGGACTTTGAGATGAAAATTGACTTTGTTCATTCATGTTGACATCTGGCTTTGATTTGTATTTGTTCGAACTTACCTTGGTTATTTTTGAAAATGCTCTCTGTAAAAATGTTCGACATTGACTTCGTTGAAACTATAACCAATAGTTGCTTGATTTGTCCACTGTATTTTTGCGTTTGAAACTGTACTGCGTTGTTGTTTTATTGAGTCGGTTGCATTAGGTTGTACTGCTTGCATTCATATTCACACGTGTCCCTCTTGAGTCCTGGCATTCATACTTTACTGTCATGTAAACTTGTTGTCTTCATGTATAGTTGTTGTCTACATTCATGTTTGGTTGCCACTGAATTTTGATGTTTTTTTCCATTCACTTGTGTACCCATCTGGAGCTTGTTGCACATATGATATGCTAGCTCGAGTTGCTTCACCATTGACTTTCCATTGTGTTCATGTATATTTAGGTCTGATCTCTATAGCATTGATTCATGCGTTCATTGTGTAGTCTAGTTTCACTGTCCACACTATGTTGATTAATATACACTGCTCTGTGTACATCTGCACTGCTTCATTTTGTTGCACTGTATATTCAAGTGTGCCTTTGGTAATTTTATTGAACTTGAGTCTTAGCTTGTATGAACTTGTTCATGGTTTTGCTCCTTGATTTTCTGGTCTTCACTTGATATCTGCTGCACCATGTAGAGACTTTGCTTGCATATAGTCTTGTTGCCTCGAGTATATGTATATTGTTATTGTTGCTCTGTACATGCTTTTAATTGAGCTTTGTACATGTTCACTGTTGATTTGAATTGTTTTCATGTCTACACAATTGAATTCTTGATCGAGGCTTGTTTTAGTCATTACTGATGTGCACTGACTTGAATTTTATTCATGTGTACACAATTGTGTTTTTGGTCGAGACTTGTTCCAGTCATTAAAACTTGACCATTTTATCTTTGATTTTGGACTGGTCTAGTTGTTTTAGTTGTCTTGACCATTTTATTGAACTTGTGAATTTTGATTGCACCTGCGTTGAATCCAGCTTATAGCTCGGGTTTGACCTTGGGCTGGTGTCGTGACTTTGTTTGTATTGCACTTGAGTTGAACACGGTTTTTTATTAGGTTTGACCTTGTGCTCACCTGTCCCAGTAACTTTATCAAGTTTATATCAGTGTGCACAGCCTTGTGGCATGTATAGTGATGCACTGTGCATGTCACAAGCTGTTCGTGTGTGATGAATTCAAATTTAAATGATGACGAACAACCCAAATAACTGAGGCAAATAATATTTTCAAAAATACATTTTATTTTACACTGCAAAAATGTTTCTTTTTCAATTTTACTACTTCATTTTTTATTCTATAGATCGCTTAGATGCTGGATTCAATCTGGAATGGAGTTGAAGATAAATACGAGTGAATGAGTGATATGCAGTGAGGTGCTAATGTAAACTAAAAATAGTGATGTGATCGAAATTGTGTTGTAATCAAAAATTGTATATATATATAGTGAGAGCTCAAATTTGTACTATTCAAAATTATAATAAATATTTGTTTGAATAAAATATTTGTTTGAATTTAAATTCTGTGTTATTTATTTTATTCAGCAAATATTTATTTAATTATGTGAATATAAAATAGTACATTAACAAATACATTTAAATGAATATATATATATATATATATGTTTATTATAATCAACAAAAATCATATACTAGCATATTCAAAAATCTCCCCCTTTTGATGATAACAAACATATATTTAAGATTTTGAATTTATTAAATGTATTTGATCATTCAATTTGCTCACACTATTTGAATGTTCCCTCTCTACAATAACACTCCCCTTTCATATATGCATAAGAATAAATAAAAATATGCAAATGAAGCTAGATGCATATATAAAAACTATTTGACCTATATTTGCCAAAAATTTAACCTCCCTCTCCCTCTTTTGTTATCAGAAAAGGAGTAATAGTTTAGAAAAATAAGAGATAAAGTGATAGACATTAATACAATATTAATACTCGATCGTGTATAAATATTAAGTTTCAAAAAAATCAATCAAAAATCATAAATATTATGTTAGGCGCATATTCCACTTTAAAATGATAGGGATGATGCAAAACCATATAGCTGTGTCTATTTGTGGTATATTATATCAGAAATTTGAATATCCACTAACCATGCATAACCGTTAGGACCTTTAAATAAGATTAGTAGTATTTCAAATTTAAAATAAATGAATTCAAGTGTCTTCTAACCACGCATAACTGTGAGGACTTTTAACTGGGATTAGAATCAACTTCTCTATTTAATCAATAAATTTTGATATGCGTTCCATACATGCACAACCTTGAGGACATTTAAATGAGCATGGAAGCACATAATCAAAAATTCCAAGTAATTCACCCATGCAGAACCGTAAGGACTTCTAAATGAGAGTGAACATTTCGGATGTTTTTATTACTAAAACTATAATAAATTGAAAAACGAATGATTTCCCATTTAAAATACCACATATTTACATATGTATTGGATTTTGATGAGTGATGATCGATATAAATATGATAGAAATAGAAATGGTCATGGAATTTTTACCAAATTTTTTTTTTTTGACTCATGTTTAAATTTCTAAAGAAATTTACTAATTATACTGTTTCAAGTTGTAATATACGACAATATCAAAACTCATTGCTTTTTCAATCACTATTTATCTTTTCGATAATCAGTAGGGAGTAAGATTAATTAATGTAGTCATTTAAAATCAAATCCAAAAATAATTATAAAATCATGTTTTCCAAGATGACTAATCTAAAACCAGGTCAACAAAAATGATTTTTCTGGAAGGGGTTTTATAAAAAAAAAATCTGCTTTTTGAAAATTTTTTGAAATGAAAAATATGTAGATATTTTCTTTGAAAAATGCGATGCAACTAATGAATGTCTCAACATGAATCACATTCCACTAGTAATTTTTTTATCAACTATATTACCAGTGTAGTCTACCTCTGAATTTTTCAAGACTCAAAATTATCATCAATTGAATTTTATAGACCAGACTGTGAAGTTGCAACAAAATTTCCTTAAAATCATTTTTACAGCATTTAAGTGGAATTCTTTTGAATTTGAATTGAAACCGTGTAAATAGATGAACAATGACCATAGAGTCAGAATAAATTATTTACTTGCATCATGAATGATCAGTAATAAATGAAACACCATCATTAAACCAAACAAATCTATATGAAGTATTTTAAGGATTGTAGTGTTCTCGGCATAAATAGATAATTGGCCAACAATTTTTATAAGTCAGAATCATAATCAATATTCATTATCACATAACTGGCTGATCAAATTATGGTGCGAATTATCATATTAAATGTATCGTTCAGAATAAATATACTGTTAACTCTTTTACCTTTACAATAATTTTTTATTGTTGTCCATGGTGATTCTGCCAACTTTGTGCTAGGCTAAGGAACATTAATTTGTCGCCTATTGTGTGCTTGGAACAGGCAGAATCCAGATAACACTATTATTGTTCCTTAGCCTGCCACCACATCTATATGAGAGAAGATTTTTTGTGACCTATTTGTTTTTATAGGTCCATGGTTGTTAGTGGTAAAGGATTTTCAAAAATAAAAGTTTGTGGAGACCCAAAACTATTTATATATGTTCCTTTCAACACCCAGATTTATTTGACTCTAAGGAATTTTGTATTCGTGCCTTTCGGAACCCGAATTGGAATTGTTTTCACGTGTTTGGTTTTGTATCAGGAAGTATTCTGATTGTGTCCAATTTTTCTACAAATTGTGCACTCAGATTTTACTTGATTAATTTCGTTTCTAACATGTTCAGAGTGAGCAAACCCAAGTCCTTGTTTATAAAAATTGACTATTTGTTTTCCTATTAGCATGTTTAGTGATTTTTCTCCTTTGGAGAATTTTTCTAAAGTCGTTGACAGTTATTGGACTTGTGTGTTGAGTGATTCGTTTTCATTCAATAATTGTGTGCACTTTTTAATAGAATTTTCTCTCCTCGTATTTTCACTTTCTTTCAAAATCAAAATTTCATTTTCAAGCGATTTAATTTTATTTCTGATTTTTTAATTTCTTCTTTGAATGTTGGACACTTATCACACGTAAGGATCTTGCTTTGATAGTTTTTAACTAATTGATTGAGTTGTTTAAATATCAAAGTATCTCTTTATGATTCAATTTTAGTGTATTTCTCCCTAAGTCGTTTAAAACAGCCATTTACTTTGTGAAAATATATAAGAAACTCTTAATGAGTAAGTTTTGATACCTTGCTTGGCTCGTCCTCATCACTGTCAGTTATATCACCTCGAAGGTACAGATCTGCTTTTTCACTCTCACTGCCAGTGCTTTTATCATCGTCATCTGTTTCATCCCAAGTGGCTGCAAAACTTCTCCTTTTCATATTCTTTCCTTGGCTAAATCGATTCTGAGGACAATTGGGCTTGATATGACCGGGTTTGTTGCACTTGTGACATATGATCTCTTGCACTTCTGAGTTGTCTAGTGCTTTGATTATTCTGCTTTTCAATTTTTGATTTAGATCTGGATTACCGTATTTGCAGTTCCACTTTTGAATCCTTTTATTAGTAGTGCCAGCTCAGCTGCTCCATCATCATCATCACTTTCCATTGTTCCTTTAAGAGCTATTGATTTCTTTCGAGTATCACCTCCTTCTCATTCTTCCTCGAATTTCATTTCTAGCTCATAAGTGGTCAGATTTCCGATGAGTTCTTCAACTTTGATCTGCTTCAAATCCTTTGATTCTTGAATGGCTGTAACTTTCCCTTCAAATCTTTGTGGAAGGATTCTGAGGATTTTTCGGACTATTTCCAACTTTGTGTATGATTTTCCGAGAGCTTTTGATTTGTATACGATATTGAAAAGTCATCCGTACATCTCTTTTACATTTGTTTTCCTTATCCATTGTGAAATTCTCGTATTTGCTACTCAGCACGGCAAGGGGAGATTTTTTGACTTGATATGTTCCTTCGTGAGTCACTTCGAGTGTGTGTCATATTTCCTGTGCAGTTAGACAATATGAGATATGATTAAATTCGATTTGATCCAATGAACAAATTATAGAATTCGTAGCTTTAGCATTACCATTCTGTAGTCTATTTTCAAGATCTGTCCATTGATCCATCGGTTTATCTATTTCCTGATTATTACAACTTTGGTTGGTGCTCTATAACCTGTCTCAAAAATATTCCAAGCATCAATGGTTTTTAGAAAGATTTTCATTCTATTTTCCAGTACGCTTATTCACCATTGAACATTGGTGGTCTAACTATGGACTGACCCTCAGCAAAAGCATTATTAAAAGAAGCCGTTTTAAAAATTCAAATCTTTAAAACAAAAAATGGTTTTTGAAAAATCAAAATTTTTAAACAACAATTGACTTCTGTTCCTAGCTCTAATACCACTTGTTGGATCGATTTCACCCTAGAGGGGTGAATAGGGTGATACTATTAATTATAAAAATTTATTGCAAAAGTATATAAACTAATTTCAACACAGATATAGCAGAATAATAGCAGTACAGATAATAGCAGAATAAAAAATGCAGAAATAGAACAACACATATTTACCCAATTATGGCAAAACCCTGCCTACATGCTACCCCCAAGGTTTCTACTAGAAGTTAAGTAATCAGATGCTTACATACGTAAACTTGCGACACCCGCTATCGACTAACCTAACTCTATGCTCAAAACTCTACCACAACTCAGCCACTGAGTTGTGAGTTCTTGAACTACACCACCGTAGTTCATCCCTAGTCACACGACTAGAATTTACACAAGTTTACAAAGAAAATACAAAATAAAATAACTTAAACAAAAATATAAATCCTAAATTAAAAAAAACAAGCCCAATATTATGAATAAGACCGGCCCAAATCAAATATTAAAAGAAAGTTCCCCTTTTTCCTTGTTTAGGTTTTCGGCCTGTATTCTTTGAGATGGAAACAATGGTTGCCTTCCTTTTTCTCGTTAGTTCCTCATTCTGAAATTAGGGCTTCTGGAATGAAATCGTCGCCTTATTGAATTGCTTGTTGAATGCTTTCTTCTATCACTGATTATTTGCTGCTTCAAAGCCGTGATCTATTATTGCGTGAATTGGTACGTTTGTTCCTTTTTGATTTATTTCGTACTTGACTTTGATTCGAGTTGAATGATTATTCCTCTCTGTTATTACTTCAACTCGAATTGATTTTTTAGGCCAATGACGATTTGGTTTAAATAGGGTTTAATGCCTTAAATTTTCATTCTCTGATAATTTACTTGAATTCGTCTCGGCCATTTGATTTAGCTTGAATGTTGGTGATTTCTTTAAACTTGTTCAATTTGTATATTTTACTGGCTTGGTCACCACGGCTTCGATTTTGGCTTGTTCAATTTTTCTTAGTCATCACGCCATTGAATTTGATGGACTTTGAGATGAAAATTGACTTTGTTCATTCATGTTAACATCTGGCTTTGATTTATATTTGTTCGAACTTGCCTTGGTTATTTTTGAAACTGCTATCTGTAAAAATGTTCGACCTTGACTTCGTTGAAACTGTAACCAATAGTTGCTTGATTTGTTCACCTGTATTGCTGCTTTTGAAACTATACTGCATTGTTGTTTCATTGAGTCTGTTGCATCGGTTTGTACTGCTTACACTCATATTCACACTTGTTCCTCTGGAGTCATGGCATTCATACTTTACTGTCGTGTAAACTTGTTGTCTTCACGTATAGTTGCTGTCTACATTCATGTTTGGTTGCCATTGAATTTTGATGTTTTTTCCATTCACTTTTGTACCATCCAGAGCTTGTTGTATATATGATATGCTAGCTCGAGTTTCTTCATCATTGATTGTTTCATTGTGTTCATGTATATTTGGGGCTGGTCTCTGTAGCATTGACTCATGTGTTCATTGTGTAGTCTGGTTTCATTCCACACTATGTTGATTAATATACACTGCTCTGTGTACATCTGCGCTGCTTCATTTTGTTGCACTATATATTCCAGTGTGCCTTTGGTCATTTTATTGAACTTGAGTCTGAGTTTGTATGAACTCGTTCATGGTATTGCACCTTGATTTTCTAGCCTCCACTTGATATCTGCTACACCATGTAGAGACTTTGCTTGCATATAGTATTGTTCCCTCGAGTAACTGTATATTGTTACTGCTGCTTTGTACATGCTTTTACTTGAGCTTTGTACATTTTCGTTGTTAAGTTGAATTGTTTTCATGTGCACATAATTGAATTTTCGATCCAGGCTTGTTTTAGTCATTACTAATGTGTACTGACCATGAATTTTTTATTCATGTGTACACAATTGTGTTTTTGGTCGAGACTTGTTTTACTCATTAAAAGTTGACCATTCTATCTTTGATTTTGGACTGATCGAGTTGTTTTAGTTGTCTTGACCATTTTATTGAACTGTACATTTTGATTGCACTTGTGTTGAATCCAGCTTATAGCTCGGGTTTGACCGTGTGCTTGTGTCGTGACTTTATTTGTATTGCACCTAAGTTGAACCCAGTTTTTGATTGGGTTTAACCTTGTGCGCACATGTCCCTATAATTTTATCAAGTGTATATTGGTGTGCACGGCCTTGTGGCATGTACAGTGATGCACTGTGAATGTCACAAGATTTCCATGTATGATGAATACAAATTTAAATGATGACGAGCAACCCAAATAACTAAGGCAAATAATATTTTCAAAAAAACATTTTATTTTACACTGCCAAATATTTCTTTTTCAATTTTACAGATTCAGTGTATATTTTGTAGGTCGCTTAGATGCTGGATTCAATCTGGAATGGAGTTGAAGATAAATACGAGTGAGTGAGTGATATGTAGTGAGGTGCTAATGTAAATTAAAAATCGTGATGTAATTGAAAATGTGTTGTAATCAAAAATTGTATATATATAGTGAGAGCTCAAATTTGTACTATTTAAAATTGTAATAAATATTTTTTTATAAAATATTTGTTTGAATTTAAATTCTATGTTATTTTATTCAGCAAATATTTATTTAATTATGTGAAAATAAAATAGTACATTAACAAATACATTTAAATGAATATATGTATGTTTATTATCATCAAACAAAAATCATATACTAGCATATTCAACAACACGGCACAACTAGGCAATGCCAGGGTAGATATACAAATTACACTTCCGTACGGATGGTAACGCATAGCCGCAGCTACCGCGTACCTCGTCCAACACTTCAAAAATACAAGGGTGCACCTAATCAATCATAAAGTAATAGAATGATATTGAAGAAGTGTGTTCGATCGGAGGTGCTACCTCACTTGGCCCGTCAATTGCTCCTATTTTAGCCACCTTATGCAAACTCACGCGAGTCAGGTCTACGTAATACCTCATATAGGATCATCGCCAACCATCCTATTTCATTCTAGAATCTCCACCGCGCACACGGTTGTTAAAGTGGTTTTCGGTATCGACAGAGAGTATGACAATAACAGATCCCGGTCTCTTTAACAACCAAACGTTATTATAACACTGTGGTCATTTTATTTCAAATAGTTTATAGTTCATACAAAAATATCATATCATTTCAAAACCATATCAATTCGAGATGATTACTCCCTTTAAAATAATATTCATTTCAAAACTCGTAACACTTTCCAAAATTATAACACTTTTGAATTTATAACATTTTGGAAATCTTAACTTAGAAATCATAACACTTCGAAATCATAATACTACGAAATTTTAATACTTTGGAAATCATAACACTTTGAAATCATAATACTACGAAATTTTAATACCTTGGAAATCATAACACTTACCACTTAAATAGTTTAGATACAAAAAAATAGAATATATAATAAAAATAGTTATAGTTTAAAATAGTTTATATATTAAAATAATTTGTATACTAAACTAGTTATAAATTAAAAATAGTTTATATTAAAATAATTAGTATATTAAAATAATTCTATATTAAAATAGTTTATATATATTAATTTTTTTAATATATATTAAAAATACTTTATATAAATAAATAGTTTCCTCAAATTTCACAAATCGATCCAAATCAACTTGAATTCAAAAATTCAATATAATTAAATATTAATTCATAAAATTTCAATTTAATTGTAACGATCCGCTATTTTGGACCATTCGCATTCGCACATGTCGGACTTAAATAATTCAAAATACCGAATTGTTAATTTAAATTTGGCAAACTTGAACATATACAGTAAATAAATAATCACAAATCACAGACACAGAGTAATAAATGCAGCGGAAACAAAAGATAGTAGTTCATGAAGCTACTATATACATATCAGAGTTAAATAAGGTACAACATATATCTCTAATACAATAGTCAGATACAATATCAGAATACATCACTAGAATCAACTGAATATCTGAAAGTTGGATAGATAGCTGAATCTCCAAGCGAAGCTCCAACTCCAAAGGTGAGTCTCGAATACTGGTACACTCGGTCTAACCCGAGCGTAAAGCAAAACACAAGACACTCGAGTCAGGATTAACATTCTTATATCAATAAATCCAACTCAAGTTAAATAACAACTGAAATACAAGTAACTCAAAGGACGTTAGAATAAACATCCTTTAAGGATCCGTTAAACTATCTATTATGTAGCAGTGTACGCTAAATAGATAATGCCTATCAGTAATATAAATATCAAAATAGTGTTAAGGCGTTACCATTATCCCCCTTAACACATTTCATATAAGCGTCATAGTCTATACAGCACTGTAAACTCCACCGTAAACTAGTGGGATATCAATGAGTACTCCATAGGTATAACACAAAACAAATTCGTAGTGGTCGCGTATATAGGGATATAAGTATGACAAGGCACATGGGACAATACCCAAGGTAGTGAAACTACCGTTTGCCTGATCCGGGCTGGTGAAAACGCATCGCCACAACGATCGCAACACCGCGAAGCAACACTCCCAAAAGTACGAGGGTGCACCAATCAATAACAAGTAATGAGTAGTTTACGAAGAAGTGTGTTCGCTCGAGGTGGCTAACCCCATTTGGCCCGGCACGGCTCCTGTTTTAGTCATTTCCAATTTGACATAAGTGTCAAGGCTATCCATTATCGTTCTCTTTCTTCAGTCATCGCGTACATCATTCCAACCACTTCATTCTGGATCACACTCCGCGTATAGTTATTAAAGTGGTTTTCGGTTTAGACAGAGAGTAAGTCCATAACTGATTCCGGTCTCTTTAATAACTTTCGTAATTATTATACCGATTGGTCGTTTAATAAATTTCAAAACCAAATCGAATTCAATTTCAATTAGAATTTGTAAACTAACCTCCGATTAGTCTTTCTATATCAATTTCCATAATCTACGTTTCAAAACTTCTAAATTACAACTTCAAAATCTTATGATTCAATTTCAATTTTTATTTAAAACAATTCAAATATTGATTCAAGTTCTTATATAAATTTCATTCCGAAATATTTTAAATTAATTTAATTTAACATTCAAATCAATTTAAACTCATTTATCGATTTCATTCAATATTCGTTAAGTTACTTTATTATTCAAAATAATTTCTGTTAAATTTCCAATTCATTAAATCAATTTCTTAAGTTCAACTTTATTATATCAACTTACAAATTGAGTTCAATTAGATTCGTCAAATCAATTCTTTAAGTTACAAGTCTTATGTTAATTTCGATAAATCGGATTTTATTTCTTGTCAAAGAAACTCAATTTCACTTATTTCTTTACTTAGTTACAAATTTCAGAACTCAATTAATTAAGAAACTAAATTTCACATATTCAAGAAGTTCGATTTCACTTATTAACTTAATTAAATAATTTTCCAAAATTTAATAAATAAAGAAACCCAATTTCATTTATTAACGAAGTTCAAATTCACTTATTCAAAGTTCAATTTTTCTTATCAAGAATTTAAATTTTTATTTATTTATCAAATAATTCAATTTTTTATTTAATTATTAATAATTCAAACTTGATTGATAATTTCAAACTTAATTATTCAATAATTCCAAAACTCAATTATTAAATAATTCCAAACTTAATTATTAAATAATTTCATAACTTAATTATTAAATAATTACAAAACGTAATTCAATCATTTCTTAAATTTAACAACGTTCTTTCATCAATTACTTTATTAATATATTTTTTTCCAATTATTAAATATTAACATTTACTTTCATAAAATTTTCAAATTCCAATTTCATTTCAGACCCTATTCTTTATTCAAATAAAATCATTATTTTATTTTAAATCAAATTTTGACCAATCGGGTTTATATAATTTTCTATCCTAAGTCAAGTTCATTTGGATATTTATCATTTCAACCCGATTCCAATTCAATTCAAAAATCAAAGCATAACAAAGGAAACTTGCAGTGTGATAACTGGGATGGTGTCAAAGTAAATAAACAAACAATAACAAAATCAATAACAATCCAATAATTAATTCAAATAATCCCGAAATAATCGTATTAATTTACATTGTTGTTTGTGCAAATTAATATAATTATTTCTAGAATCTACACTATCATTTCATGTAGATTAAAGATTATTACACTAATTATTCAATGTAATTCTACACTTGTCATCAATTATTCAATTTCATACTTCGTCAATTGATACAACGTAAATTCAAATTGTTCAAGGGTAATTAACTATTTGTCTACGTGTCAAATAATTAAACATTTAAGGGGGTCATATTATACAAATTTAACTAATCAAATTCAATACATATGTCGATTCACATTTTAAACTATCCTACGTCAAATTCAATTGTATAATATTATCTCTTAATACATGACAATTTAACGTCCAATATAAACAACAAACAGTCAATCAATTATCAGCCAAACTGTATTATCATCGCATAAATAATTTACAGATAATGGTGTCAGATGTCACAGGTGAACTAATACAGGTAATAACATATATAACAGTGTAAATAACTACAGCAGCATATTCAATTGTCGTTTCAATTGAAATCAAATTTAATAAATAAAAGAACATTAATCGTGAGTGATTTCTCACCTTTCGAGGCTAGAGATGAACGAAAAGAAGACACGGATACGCACACCAATACCGACACAAAAATAAGCTACGAATCCAGAACAAAGTGAGAAGGGTACGAATTCGACGGACAAGTTGATAGATAAGAAGTCGATGAGAAAGAATCAAATCAATTTTTATATAATTGAAACAAGATATATGTGTAAACAAGACGGCCCAAATGCAACATTTCGAAACCATTTACATATAACAAGTCTTGTTGGTATTACTATTATTATTATTATATATTTAATATATCTAATATACTAAGAATACTAGTACCCAAAACCATAAGTTGTATACAACTTGCTTTATTAATAACAGATAGAACAATTATATAAGATAAACAAAACAAAATGAAATAAATATACCTTGTAAGCATATCTTCACTTAATTTTTATATATATGCGAACGGCACATTCAACTATGCAAAATAACTTATATAAAATACAACTTTTAAAACTTTACTCATATATATAATATACAACTAACGTTCCCAATACATGAATCAATAGTATTAACACATAAATTAAAAACACATATAAAATATTCTCTAAAGTATAATATGCTGTAAGTTTATAACTGCACACGCATATGCATGCCTTCACTTTATACTTAATACATGCCAGTAACCTTTCGAACAAAAAAAATGACATATAAGTGTGTGTGTGTGTGTCTATATATATATATATATATATATATATATATATATATATAACTGTCACATTATCATATACTTGCACTAAAACATAATAGCCCAATATATAAAATATGATATAATATAGATATGTAGACAGATAACAAAATCTAATCTTATTTTATACAACTGATACGATACAAATATAAACTCAAATAAATTTACATAACTTATATACTTAACCTTTTAAAATCAGTATTTCTCACATATCTACAGCAAGCAGTTTAAAGTATGAAACATTTAAAAATCAATATAAACAGTTTACCTTCTTCTTATATGTATATAAAGCTGTAACATTGTATACTTAAAACAAATTTTTTTTAAAGCTATGTAACTTACTTATATATTGTATTATACACCAGCAACTTATATCTTTTTAGTTAAATAATGAACGAGCAATCATATACCCATGAGCAAAAAGATACCCTAGAACACAGAATATCATATCTGTATAAAATGACGTATGAACAAACCAAATTTATAAAACAAAATAATAAATATAATATAGACGAACCGAAGCATGGAGGAAGGAGGCCGGAGGGTGACGCGAAGGCGGGCAAGGCCATTACTACGATGGTGTGCTTTTGACTGATGATGGGCTCGGTGATTGGCAGGGCTGTACGGTGCAGCAGGAGTGGTGCGTGACTGTAACTCTTGGACGAGACAGGGTAGAGGCGAAGTGGGGAGACGTGGTGGCTGAGGCCGGTGTGTTGGAGGGTGGTGTCGAACGCTGCTATTTGGTGAAGGCGGGTGGAAGGCTAGGAAGGTGGAGCACATTGCTCGGTTGTGTGGTGCATGCACGGTGAGGAGGTCAGGCCGAATGGTGAGATGCGTGATGTGCTTGATGACCAGAGGTGAAGGATGAAGGCTGGGCTCAAGGCATGGGCTGTTGTTGAGCGGCGAAGGGAGGCACGTGGAAACAGCTTGGACGAGACGTGGCTTCGTAGCTTCAAGCCGAGGTGGAAGAAAGAAAGCACGAGAGAAGGAAGGAAGCACGCTAGAATATAAAATGAACAGTTTATATTTTTCTTTTTCTTTTTTTTTCTTTTCTCAATCAATAGAACGAAGGCCATAGATTTTTAGAGGAAGGATAGAAAATTTTGAACCGGTGTAACCTCTGGAAAGCCAAAGAAATAAATTTCGGAGTAAATGGCAAAGGCGAATAAGCAGATAAATGTGAATAGATTTGAAGAGAGAATGGTTTCCAAGAAAATGTGAATACACTTTGAAAAATTTGTTGTTACATTAATCGGCAAGAGGGGAGAAGCCGAATGTGATCTTGGAAATAGTAAACAGCTATGACTATTCATTTCAGCTGAGGGAAACGAATGGACAGAAACAAAAGGTTAGACGGTACCGATATGAAATTGGTTTTCCCGATCTTCCGCCACGTACCAGAGTTCAAAACACAAGATTTATATACCGCAGGGATCAGCAAGACGAGACGATCAAAACGGTATACAGATATTAGCGGTACGGTTGAATTATAAAAATTCGAATTTTCTACTAGCGGAAAATGCATGAAAAACACAGATAAATAAGAGCGACGGAGCTAAAAAAATCCAAATTTTGAAAAACGAAAAATGACGTTTGCCTAGAAGATGGTTTAGAATTTTTCTATGTAAAAATATTTAGGTTTCGAGAACATTTTATTTTCATCGCTTTTTAACTGAATAAATTGAAGTGAATTTACGCACGAAATAAACTTTCATATTTTCGGACGAAAATTTACCGGTTGCTATATTTAACTAGACGCATTCCAAGTATCAAATTATTAGTTCAAAATTTTATCGTTTAAATTCTCACAAAATTTCAATTAATACGTTATTAAAACCGGTTAAATCTACGGGTCGTTACATTAATTCAACATCTCAATAACCATTAATTCATATCTATTTCAAATATACATTTGAAATACAAATCAAACCATTCCAATTTCAATATATTTCAAAGTTTAAATATTCAAACCTTTACAATAACTCAATTTTGATGAATTTCGTTCATATTTCAAATTCAACTTTACCATTATCTAAAATTAAAAATTTCACTTAGTCAATCCAATATCATTTAAATAAAACCTTAAATTGCCATTTAAATAAACTAAATATTCCCTTCCATTTATTTAAACTTGAAATATTCAGTAATCACTTCAAATCAAGATCAAGTTATAAAATCATATCTTTAAAATCTTAATTTAATAAGTTTCAAATCAATTTAAATTTATCTTTCCAACCTTAATTTACTAAAAATATATAAAAACCTACTTTTAAGACATAATTTTAAATAAATACTTAAAACATATTATATACTAATTAAATTAAACTTTGTTAAATTAAACATTATTATTAAATCTATTTTATATTAAATCTATTTATATATTAAAATAGTAAAATTATAAGTAAAATCCTAAAAATTATATTTTCAAAACTAACTTATAAATTTAAATTTCCAGACATAAAATTTTAAATATATAAAATTTAAACATTTATAAAAATAACATTTATATATAATATCTTAAAATCCATATTTATTAAAACTGTATATTTCCTTTCAAAACCATGGAAGTAATTTTTATATATTGACCAACAGTGTCTGTATATAATTTTCTATCTTATGGTCAAGTGATATGGATATTTATCATTTCAATCCACAATTTGAATATCTACGGATATATATCATTTCAACCCATAGGGAATTTTAAATTAACAGGGAACTTGTAGAGTGAGAACATATATGATAATATAACGTATCAACAACAGACATATATCATCAGTGATAAATAAAATATAAACAATAAGATATTGTGTCATATCTCATAGGTGAAAAAATACTAATAATGGCATATCATATACAACAATTATATAATTAATAGTTAAATTTAGCAGCATATCTCAATTGTCGTTTCAGGTGAAATCAAACTTATTAAATATAAGAATGTTAATCGTGAGTGATTGCTCACCTTGAGGCTTAAGAGATGAACGAGAATGGAAGCGAATAGACACAGACAAGCATAGAGATCAAGCGAGCGGGACAACATCAAGTTAGGAGTTTGCTGCGATAAATTTGATATTCAGAAGGTAAGTTAAGATGGATAAGAGATCGATGAAATAAATATACGTTATACATAAAATTTAAAAAATCAATTTAAACATATATTTTCAAATCGATATCTAATTCAAACATAGATAAAATTCCCATATATATAGTTGGAACCAAACTCATATACTTATTTACATAAGCACATATATAAATAAAATCTCTATATATATACTTGTATTTTAAACCAATCTCGAACTAAATCTTTATAAATATTATTTAAAATCAAAAAAATAAGACAATATAAATCTAGAATCTATATATATTACAGAAAATCATCCACTTGATGTAAACATGTATATTTGAGATCAAACATATATATATATATATATATATATTACATTTTAAAACAAGTATACATATAGATCAGACTTTGAACAAGAGATATGAAAAACAATATATCTAACATGTGTACTGACAATATATAATACTAACATATATAATATAATTTATACAAACAGAAAATAATAATATAAGCTTGCATACATAATAGTATCATATAAGGTTAATAAAACTTACTTTATTATAAATTATATACCAATATATTATATTATTTATATAACTAAAATAGGTATATTACTAACAATAGATTCAACAGACATAAATATACAAATCGTATATGTACTACAGTAACCCTATTTGCTGAAATTACATATATACAAAATCAAATATATATGCAAACACACAGGTAACCTATATATACTAACATAATATATAAAATATATATATAATAGCTTAAAACAAATTTCATAATACCTTTATAAATAAAGAAGGGGATCGGTGATGGCTTGGCCGAGCTCCGCAAGAGGCTGACATGGTCGGAGGTAAGAGCTCAGGGATGGGTGGCTGCTCAATGGATCTAGGCTTGCGTGTGGAAAGGGCATGGGTTTGGGCATGCGGAAGAGTTGCAGGCAGCGGTTCACGTAAGAAAATGGGGCAGGGTTGTGGAAGTGGTGGTTGATGACAGCGGGGCGAGGCCTGGGTTCGGTGATGGTCTCAAGAAGGGGTGAAGGCTGCGTTCAACATGGAGCGGCAGAGATGAGCCACGGCTGCGATGACCCACAAATCCGTACCCCTTGAGTCAACACTATTCTACATCAATCAACTCAAGATGAACAGAAATACGAACCATGAGGGTTAAAGAAGAAGAGGTAGAAGAAGAAAGTAGAAAACAACATCAGAATCTAACCATCGCAGCGGAATAAAATATAATAGATAATAAATGATCTTTACACAAAAACAAATATATATTTTTATACATTACATCATCAGAGTACATCAATCACATAACACACAATTGGACAATAATCATAACCTGTCCTCACACAACTGAATACACAGTGGAATATAGATCAAGTACGGAAGTACGTATCGCCATCCAGCTCGTCTCCTGAGCTTCACAGCATCATATCCCGTATTCTATAATACTCGGTCTGACCCGAGCATTATAGTTAATTAACACCCGAGTCATTCTGGAATACCAGCGTGAGAAAACCACACCAAATTGATTATTAAAGTTTCAAAATCTTTTGAAAACAAAAGCATCTCGTAAGACCACGCCACAAATAAACATGTCGAGTTTTTACCTTACGATAGCTAAAACACTTTTTATTAAAATTCTCTGATATTATAATAGTGTCTATAGGAAGTAAACTAGAATCTAGCTGAATTGCTTGCATCTCACGTTTCAGCAATAGTTGGCCACAATCAAAACCGTACGGACGCGTAGGAAAAATGGATTTCCAACTAATGACTAGGCACTGGGGTACCACTTGTCACAGTCCTGGTCTAGATCAGCATACCGAGGATCACTCCCGACCCCCTGCAACACAAGACCGGGACTACCCCTTATGGGATAATCCCGAGTAAGATCACCCCACGGTTGGGATCAACAACCGCACCACTATGCCGAAATAAAGAGACATCTAGACAGGGATGACCTCACCCTGAAATGGGTGCTACCGACCTAGCCTTGCTACATAACCCCTGATTTTCAGTCATTCCCAGTTGATGAGGCTTGAGGCCAAGCATTACCTTTTAGATCGTTTCACTTAGAATGCCTATCATTCACCTGACGATGTTCCGAAAGCATTCATCCATACAAGTCCGTCCCGGGTTCAAATGGAACCGAAGGCACTATTCCTACTACATCCATTTTGAAAACATCCTCAGGATTAGTAGAGAATAGCCCTTGTACTTCACTGCTCCATCTTCGACTACGAACTCGTTTTTTCCACGAAAACGTACAAACTGGATCGAAGTGGTTTTCAAGAAATTAATCCCAATCCCGGTCTCTTCGAAACGATCAGCGCATTGGCCAATATTGATAGTCGGTTATTTAACTATCAATTAACATTCACTACATCCATCATCATAAATAATTTCACCAAATTATTTATTAACCTCAAAATGTCTTCACAAGATATAATTCCATTTTCAATCCTTTTGAAAACAGTTTTCAACACACCTTTCTCATGAATTAAAATCTCCAAATATTTATTTCCACTGAAAACAACCAAGCACAAAACTTTAGATTTTTAAAATAATTTAAAACTCTTTATTATAAAATATCCTTTAAAACGTTTAAATTTAGAACTACTTCAATACTATATTAAAAATATACATTTTAGGAATATTTAAAAAATGAGGTTGCTTTATAAAATATAAATCTAGATTTTCACTTTTTTAAAAAAATACCAAGACACCTTTAATTAATTATTACGATAATAGATTTGAAAAATATTTACTCTAGAATTTCAATATTTTTTTAGAAATAACAACTTTTCCAAACCATGCTTTTTAAAATTACATTAAAACTTTTAACTTAAATTTAAAAATTCACTTTGGAACCGTACTTGGCTCTCCAGGGAAATATACTTCTCTTTGAATAATTTAAAAATAAATCACTATTTATTTTTAAACAAAATTTCTCATATAACTTTCCATCGTGAATTTTTCCCTCCAAATATCCACTGATATATTACTTTACCTTATAAAACCCGTTTATAAATTCCAAAGTCCCACTTCTCTTTTGAAATTCCGATTCCAAACACTTAGATCAATTTCCAAATTGATTCCCAATTTAATCCATTTGAAATAAATTTCTTTAGGTACTCAATTCATTTCAAAATCCGTTTATTATAGACTTTATTATTATTATTTTTTCTCGTTTTGATTTTAAATCTTTTAACTGAAACATACCAATTTCAGATTTTTCATATTTCTTCTTTATTCTTTCAATAATTTAAATCTTAAATTTAAAATAAATGCTTTATTCTTTTAAATAATAACACTGAAGTTTAAAATTCATTATCTTTCTGTTTATTCAAAATCCCCTTTTCATATACGGAATTTATTTATTAGAATTTTACAACCACTATTATTCTTATCCAGTTCATTTTTAATTTATTTAAATTCTCTATAATTATTTTCTTAAAAATTCACTCTTTTATTTTCTTTTCAAAAATCCAATTTTATATATTTTGATATCTTAGTGTACCGAAATATACTCAAGTAAACTATAACATTCTATATTCCAATTATCAATAATATTCATCATAGAATATCGAATATTCATAACAGAGAATATTATACAATATAAATAATTTTAAGGAATCCAGTTGGATCCCTCCAACCTGTTTCTCTGCATCCATAGATGCTAGCACAATATAAAATACCAATTCCACTTCGAGGTGGAATATCGTGGTATATGGGTTTTAAATATAATATCATCCGCTATTATGCGGCGCATAGGGTCTCATCTGCTATATAATGTGGGAAATCAATCATTCCAAGATATATTATATACTACTATATATAATATCAAAAAAATTCAATCATTCAATCAATTATTTAAATTTAACTATTTAAATCTAAACAATCTAGATGAGTGAGATTAACCCACCTTTGTTTTTATTTGCAATCCGATCCATCTCGGCTTGGTTTCTTCACGATTATAGACCTTGAATAAATATTTATAAAATTCATTAATATTCAAAATAAATCGAATAACAAATTCCCGTTTGATAATTTTTTTATCCAATGATTTTATTTTAAACCAATTTCTTTTTAATAAATGTGTTTAACAAACAATTAAATTTAAAACTGAATTTCCTTTTTAAAGATCTTTTAGTCACTAAGATAATTAATAGGCTAGTTAATTTTTTTTCCAATTTCATTATTTAAATAGTAAATTAAAATAGGCATATGTATAATAGTTTCTTTTTAACTTTATCTATATAAATAAAATTTCTATTTATACATAAAAAATCTGCATTTATAACTTACTGTATATATAAATATCTACTGAATAAAACCTGTAAATTGAAAAATAATTATTATATAAAGCTTATTCTTATATTTTCTTTTTCTGTATAATCTACATAACGAAATATTCTAAAATAAATACTTTCCATATAATATCACAGTAAATAACAGAAAATAAAATAACAACACGAATGCCTCACCTACGAACGCCGCTCATCGAGCCAACTCCTTATCATTGCTGTGCTTTCCCCTCCATCCTCACACGCGAGCTGCTTGTGACATCTTCCACCGACGAGCCTTACTTCTTCCATTATCCCTCGACCACCAAACTTCCTCACCGTTGATTCCCTCCCAGAGTCGCGACAGCCACTGCACGACACGACCAAGCGCAATCGAGCTTCGCTAGACGATGACAAGCCCAAATCTCGAAACCCCCAAGCAATCTCGAACCCACCACGTCAATAGTGAAATGCCCATAATTCGACTCGTCGCCCTTTCCACGAGATTCGATGGCTTCTCCAAAAATCACGATCGACTTCCCATTGAAAAGCTTCGATCAATAAGGTTCGTTCGAACGAAGGGATGGCTTCCTTTGCTTGCGACCATACGAGTAACTTGCGATCGAAGTAGGATTCAGCTATAAGAATCGAAGTTGATTTTCAAGGATGACGAACTAGAAGACTTTGATTTCGAATTGGAATCTAAAGGAACGAGCAGCCATTATCTTTTTTTATTTTCTCATCTAAAAGAAGATAAGGATGGAACGAATTTAAGTTGAGGGGAGTGGCGTATATAAGAAGGTTTGACTATTTAAATTAAATTCAATTAGATTACTCTAGGAATTTACAGATCGTATGACCAAACGGTAACTCCAAACACTACGAAAATTGAAATCCGATAATAATATAATTTTACGGATCCAATGGAACCGGTTTCGTCGAAATCCGAGACTGTGCCTCGGAAGGCTGTTTTTAAATTCAATTTAAATGATAAAATTTCAAAACTGAACAAATCACCTTTAAATTCAATTTTAACACTTTTACTATCTTCAGTATTAATAATATAAATTTTACAAGCCTTCAAATTATATTTTAACGGGCTTAAAACAGAAGATTCGATAATTTACCCAATTTTAGTTTATTAAATCCAATAACTGAATTGCTAAATAATAATAATATTTGAATTCAAGTTAAAAGTTAACTTTTAAATATTTAAAATTAATTAAATATTCTAATTTCAAACATTAAAAATTCCGGGTCGCCACATTCCTCCCCCCTTAAAAGAATTTCGTCCACGAAATTACTAGTTAGGAAGAATGGTTCAATACCCATTACTATTTTCCAAAACCAAACAGTTTTATCAACTTTCCATAACATATCTTTTATTAAAGACCCACTATTACTTCAACCAACTTTCCAAAACCTTCCATCGTTTCCAAATAACTTTACTTATTCAACCATTCAAATTTAAATTATCAAAAATTTCTCAAAAAATTTCTAACTCTCTAAATTTTCGAAAAAAATCGCCAGCGTCTCCTTTGTGTGGCTAGCTCGGTACAACTACAAAAGACCTCTATGGGCTTCCAAATTCCAAAAGAAAACAAAAGGCCAAGTGGCTAGATCAAAAACCCAATCAAATTTCATATAGAATTTTAAACACATACCTTTTTGTAAAGCAATTCAAATTTATCTTCTGAAATCAAAACCAATTTTCCTTTCCCTTTATAATACATGCATATCCTATTTAGCAATAATATCCAATCATAGCTTTTAAAATCATTTTATACATTCCCTTACAGAAGTTTTCATATCTACTTCTATTCAAATTAGTTTTCCCATTTCCATATGAATTCAATTTATCTTTAACTCTGAAAATTAAATTTTATCTTCTATTTATAACCGATTCATATCATTATTTTAAATCAGTTTCAATTCCATTTGAAATCGTTTTGTCGCTAACAACAAATTTTCCAAAAATTTCAAAAAATTTCTAACTCCCAAAATTTTCGAAATTTTTTGGTAGAGTCTCCTCTGTACGGAAGAGCTTTTGAAATTTGACAAAAGATATAAATATATATACATATACCCACCCGGTCGGAAAAACAAAAACAGTTTATATTTCCTATTTTTATTGCATAGGCGTACCTTTATTTAGTATTTTTAAGCAAGCGGCTTATTTAATTAGCATTTTGCCCAATCAAATCCAACCCAACGACTTCCCTAAACCTGTACTTACTCAACCAAAACATGTAAGTTTCATATGTATGAAGTTTAACAAAATTTCACTTATTTGCAATAGTTAAACACATGAATTCTAAAAGCAATGCACACTAAACACTTTCCGCAAGCAACTTATATAGTTTTAATACTAATTCAACTGTTTTCAATTAATTCATACACCATTTTCATTCAATTTGAATGGTTTACCACCACTTGCTTACATTCAATTCATTTTTAAATTTTAAATAAACCCATATTATTCCAATTGATTTAAAAATCAATTCTATTCACCTCTGTTAATACATCTACCTTCGTTTACGATAAAATGACTAATTTTCTATGCAAATTTGATGTTATTCATGCGAATAACAATTACTTAAGCTTATAACCATCTTAAATTGATTTCAACTCAATTTATTATTTAATTCCTTCTATTTTAATTCATTCACAACCATTTATTTAGCTCGACACATTCTATTTCAATTTTATTCACGATCCATTCATTTGCGTTTCATTTCTTATCCGCATTCATGTCATTTGAGACCATTATATTATGCTTGAACCATTCCATGCTTATATATTAATAACCATTTCCCAATCTAAATTTACCCAAGCTTTTATTTAATGGACTTTTACCCTTACTCGAAGCCAGGCTTCCACTAATTTTAAACTTAAATTAATTTACTTCAAATAATTCAAATTTCATACATAAGCTCATTCTCATTTTGCAAATAAATTTTCCCTTTCAATTTAATTTGATTCTATTTCAATCAAATCTCATTTCAAACTACAAATTTATTTGATTAGTTCATCTATTTCGTATAAATTTTAAATTTCCAAATTCAATTCATTCTCAAATCATTCAATTAATTACAAGGCCATTTTCAATTTATTCCCAAATTCATCTGGGTTTTAGTTACAACTAAAACCATCCCTACTTTAATCCAATTTCTTTTTATTTGGCAACATTTTCAATTATCTTTACCTCACTAACGATTCAACTCGAATTTGATTTAAAACTCGAGTTTTATTTCCAAACTTCATTATTAACTCACAATTTAGCTTCTATTTAACTACATTAGGTTCCATTTACATATTTCATTAACTAATTTATTATCCAATTAGTTCTCCCTCTATTTATAATCCAATACTTGATTTTTAATCTCAAAAATCACTTCATTTAATTTTCTTAAGTTCAAATTTATTTTATAATTCACGTTTGGATTTTATTTCATTTTCCAAACATCAAACAATATTTATTTTGGGTTTTCTATTCCACTTTTCAATTTTATAAGTCACAACTTATTATTTTACACATTTCCATTCATTCTAGGCTTGAATATATTCATCTTTTATCTTTAACTCGAGATTTACGCTTATTTATCACCAAGCATAGTTTTATTCCATGGATTTTAATTCTTTTATAAGTTATTCTAATTCATTTATTCCAATCCAATTCTTATCCAACTTATTCCATTTATTTAAGTAAGGATCTAATTCCATTCAATATCACCTATAACTCAACTGAATTTTATTCCAATTCAATTCTATTTTAACCTAGATTTATTTAATTCAATTCGATTCAATTTTCTTCCTCAATCCAAGTTAATTTCATTTTTAACCTTTCACTTTAAATTTAAATTCCAACATTCAAAGCTCATATTTCCTTCCTGATTTAAAAATCATCTCAATTTATAAGCTTATAACCTATCTCATCAGGATTTTTAAACACCCGGCTTTTGGTTTCAAATCATTTTGAAATCTCCAACATCTCAAAATCACACTTCTCAAAATTTGGAACCAATCATGGCTTTTATTCCCAACAAATTTCCTTTGAAATTTCAAAAACAAACTGGTTCTCCTGAACAAATCAATTTAGCAGCAATCCGTCACTTAGAAACTCGAAAATGAACATCGATGATGCTGCAGTCAACACCGAAGTTATTTTCCAGCGACTGAAGTGAATTCAATGCTATATCCGTCCCAAAATTTATTTGAAATAGTTTCCTTTCAGAAATACTTATAAAACAATAATGCAATTATTTGTCTTCAAAACACTTCGAAAAATACTTCCAAAATCTTCGGGATTTTAAATTTTCAAATTTGATTTAAATCAAATTTTATCTATAATTCATTTGTATAGTTTATGCTTATATAAATTCCCATTTGATCATATTTCAATTTATAAATCACGTTTATAATTCATATTTATAAATTTCATTTATAAATGAATTTATTTCCTTAACCTTTGGTTATATTTTCAATTCTAGTTAAATTTCCACACAATAATGATAATAATTTAATATTATCGTTCCTAACATCCAATCAACCAAATATTAGCTAAAATAGTTTACAAAAACTTTTCTTTTATATCAAAATATATTTTGGGTAAAATCATTTCATTTACCCACCTTTAAAACAATACTGTGTCAATTTATCGTGTCAGGTGTTTATAAACTCTTTTCGAATAGCGGCAACCTTACCCGATCAGAATTCATATTCCATCCAACCAATAAGTCAACACAATATTAAAACAATTTATATTCAATAACAATTACGCATTTATATCTATTAATACGCTCAAACTCATTCTAGAGTACTACGGACTCTATTTCTAATGAGTAACTCCCACCAGAGCCAAGGTTATCACCAACCTAAGCTCTGATACCAACTGTAATTACCCGCAAATCCTTACCCCTTGAGTCAACACTGTTCTACATCAATCAACTCAAGATGAATGGAAATACGAACCATGAGGGTTAAAGAAGAAGAGGTAGAAGAAGAAAGTAGAAAACAACATCAGAATCTAACCATCGCAGCGGAATAAAATATAATAGATAATAAATGATCTTTACACACACAAAAAAATCTGTTTACACATTACATCATCAGAGTACATCAATCACATACCACACAATTGGACAGAAATCATAACCTGTCCTCACACAACTGGATACACGGCGGAATATAAATCAAATACGGAAGTACGTATCGCCATCTAGCTCGTCTCCTGAGCTTCACAGCATCATATCCTGTATTCTATAATACTCGGTCTGACCCGAGCATTACAATTAATTAACACCCGAGTCAGTCTGGAATACTAGCATGAGAAAACCACCCCAAATTAATTATTAAAGTTTCAAAATCCTTTGAAAACAAAAGCATCTCGTAAGACCACGCCATAAATAAACATGTCGGGTTTTTACCTTATGATAGCTAAAACACTTTTTTATTAAAATTCTATGATATTATAATAGTGTCTATAGAAAGTAAAATAGAATCTAGCTGAAATTCTTGCATCTTACATTTCAACAATAGTTGGGCACAATCAAAACCATACAGACCCGTAGGGAAAATGGATTTCCAACTAATGACTATGTACTGGGGTACCACCTGTCACGGTACCTGGTCTAGATCAGCATACCGAGGATCACTCCCGACCGTTGCAACACAAGATCGGGACTACCCCTTACTGGATAATCCCAAGTAAGATCGCCCCACGGTTGGGATCAGCAACCGCACCACTATGCCGAAATAAAGGGACATCTAGACAGGGATGACCTCACCCTGAAATGGGTGCTACCCACCTAGCCTTGCTGCATAACCCCTGATTTTCAGTCAATTCCGGTTGATGAGGCTTGAGGTTAAGCGTTACCTTTTTGATCGTTTCACTTAGAATGCCTATCGGCCACCTGACAATGTTTCGAAAGCAATCATCCATACAAGTCCGTCCCGGGTTCGAACGGAACCGAAGGCACTATTCCTACTACATCCATTTTGGAAATATCCTTAGGATTAGTAGAGACTAGCCCTTGCACTTCACTGCACCATCTTCGACTCCGAGCTTGTTTTCTCCACGAAAACTTACAAACCGGATCGAAGTGGTTTTTGAGAAATTAATCCCGATCCCGGTCTCTTTGAAACGATCAACGCATTGGCCAATATTGATAGTCGGTTATTTAACTATCAATTAACATTCACAACATCCATCATCATAAATAACTTCACCAAATTATTTATTAACCTCAAAATATCTTCACAAGATATAATTCCATTTTCAATCCTTTTGAAAACAGTTTTCAACACACCTTTCTCATGAATTAAAAAATCCAAATATTTATTTCCACTGAAAACAACCAAGCACAAAACTTTAGATTTTTAAAATAATTTAAAACTCTTTTTCCTTTAAAACGTTTAAATTTAGAACTACTTCAATACTATATTACAAATATACATTTTAGGAATATTTAAAAAATGAGGTTACTTTATAAAATATAAAACTAGATTTTCTATTTTTAAAACAAAATACCAAGACACCTTTAATTAATTATTACGATAATAGATTAGAAAAATATTTACTCTAGAATTTCAATATTTTTTTTAGAAATAATAACTTTTCCAAACCATGCTTTTTAAAATAAAATTAAAAAATTAAACTTATATTTAAAAATTTACTTTGGAACCGTACTTGGCTATCCAGGGAAATACACTTCTCTTCGAATCCTTTAAAAATAAATCACTATTTATTTTTAAACAAAATTTCTCATTCACTCAATAACTTTTCATCATGAATTTATCCCTCCAAATTTCCACTGATATATTACTTTACCTTATAAAACCCATTTATAAATTCCAAAGTCCCACTTCTCTTTTGAAATTTCGATTCTAAACACTTAAATCAATTTCCAAATTGATTTCCAATTTACTCCATTTGAAATAAATTTCTTTACTCAGTTCATTTCAAAATCCCTTAATTATAGACTTTATTATTATTATTATTATTTTCTCGTTTTGATTTTAAATCTTTTAACTGAAACATACCAATTTCAGATTTTTCAAATTTCTTCTTTATTCTTTTCAATAATTTAAATCTTAAATTTAAAATAAATGCTTTATTATTTTAATTAATAACACTGAAGTTTAAAATTCATTATCTTCCTGTTTATTCAAAATCCCCTTTCCATATATGGAATTTATTTATTAGAATTTTAAAACCACTATTATTCTTATCCAGTTCATTTTTAATTTATATAAATTCTCTATAATTATTTTCTTAAAAATTCACTCTTTTATTTTCTTTTCAAAAATCCAATTCTATATATTTTGATATCTTAGTGTACCGAAATATACTCAAGTAAACTATAGCATTCAATATTCCAATTATCAATAATATTCATCATAGAATACTGAATATTCATAACAAAGAATATTAAACAATATAAATAATTTTAATGAATCCAGTTGGATCCCTTCAACATGTTTCCCTGCATCCACAGATGTTAGCACAATATAAAATACCAATTCCACTTGGAGGTGGAATTGGGTTCTAAATATAATATCATCCGCTATTATGCGGCACACAGGGTCTCATCCGCTATATAATGCGGGAAATCAATCATTCCAAGATATATTATATACTACAATATATAATATCAAAACAATTCAATCATTCAATCAATTATTTAAATTTAACTATTTAAATCTAAACAACCCAGATGAGTGAGATTAACTCACCTTTGTTTTTATTTGCAATCTGATCCATCTCGGCTTGGTTTCTTCATGATTATAGACCTTGAATAAATATTTATAAAATTCATTAATATTCGAAATAAATCGAATAACAAATTCCCGTTTGATAATTTCTTTTTATCCAATGATTTTATTTTAAACCAATTTCTTTTTAATAAATGTGTTTAACTAACAATTAAATTTAAAACTGAATTTCCTTTTTAAAGATCTTTTAGTCACTAAGATAATTAATAGGCTAGTTAATTTTTTTTCCAATTTCATTATTTAAATAGTGAATTAAAATAGGCATATGTATAATAGTTTCTTTTTAACTTTATCTATATAAATAAATTTTCTATTTATACATAAAAATCTACATTTATAACTTACCGTATACATAAATATCTACTGAATAAAACCTGTAAATTGAAAAATAGTTATTACATAAACCTTATTGTTATATTTTCTTTTTCTGTATAATCTACACAACGAAATAATCTAAAATAAATACTTTCCATATAATATCACAGTAAATAACAGAAAATAAAATAACAACGCGAATGCCTCACCTGCGAACGCCGCTCAACACTCGAGCCAACTCCTTATCATTGTTGTGCTTTCCCCTCCATCCTCACACGCGAGCTGCTTGTGACAACGACTTCTTCCACCAGCAAGCCTTACTTCTGCCATTATCCCTCGATCACCGCGCTTCCTCACCGTTGATTCCACCCCAGAGTCGCGACAGCCACTGCGCGACACGACCAGGCGAAATCGAGTTTTGCTAGACGATGACAAGCCCAATTCTCGAAACCCCCAAGCTATCGCGAGCCCACCACGTCAACAGTGAAATGCCCAAAATTCGACTCGTCGCCCTTTCCACGAGAATCGATGGCTACCTTCGAAAATCGCGATCGACTTCCCGTTGAAAAGCTTCGATCGATAGGGTTCATTCAAACGAAGGCATGGCTTCCATGGCTTCCGACCACACGAGTAGCTTGCGATCGAAGTAGGATTCTGCTATAAGAATCGAAGTCGATTTTCAAGGATGACGAACTAGAAGACTTTGATTTCGAATTGGAATCTAAAGGAACGAGCAGCCATTATCTTTTTTTATTTTCTCATCTAAAAGAAGATAAGGATGGAACGAATTTAAGTTGAGGAGAGTGGCGTATATGAAAAGGTTTGACTATTTAAATTAAATTCAATTAGATTATTCTAGGCATTTACAGATCGTACGACCAAACGGTAATTCCAAACACTGCGAAAATTGAAATCCGATAATAATATAATATTACGGATCAATAGAACTGGTTTCGTCGAAATCCAAGACTGTGCCTCGGAAGGCTGTTTTTAAATTCAATTTAAACGATAAAATTTCAAAACTGAACAAATCACCTTTAAATTCAATTTTAGCACTTTTACTATCTTCAGTATTATCAATATAAATTTTATAAGCCTTCCAATTATATTTTAACAGGCTTAAAACAGAAGATTCAATAATTACCCAGTTTCAATTTATTAAATCCAATAACTGAATTGCTAAATAATAATAATATTTGAATTCAAGTTAAAAATTAACTTTTAAATATTTAAAATTAATTAAATATTCCAATTTCAAACATCAAAAATTCTGGGTCGTCACAACGGCTCTGAGGCGGTGGCTGCATGGAGCTTTTGTAGTGGAGCGAGGGTGGTCGAGGGAAGGAGGTAGTTTTCGGAAGTGAGAGGGGAGGATGGGCTATGTACGGTCATGTGCTTGCCAGGTGAAGGAGGGGTAAGGAAATAGAAAAAGGTGATGCAATAAATATAGTATGTATTTTCTTCTTTTATAAACACGGCGAAAAATGAATGGAATGGAGGTTGCAAAGGGAAGAAAGGTGGCTACGAACAAGTGATTAAGTGGAAATCATGAGAATATCAACAGTCAAAATTTAATTCTTTTGGAATATGGAAAAAAAGTAGATGCTAGTTCAAACGGTGGATAATAGAAAGGCACAGGAAGCCACAGGCTTAAAAGCGGAACCGATATGACTGATCAGTTCACCGATTTCGTCGTGCCCCAAACTCCGAAATACCAGAATAAATATACCATAGAGATCAACACGACGAGACTATCAAAATGGTATACAAATATCAGCGATACAATCATTCTATCAAAATTCGATATTCGGTACCAAAAATTCTGCTAAAACGCTGAAAATAAGATAAACGAAGCAATAGTAGTCCAAATTTGGCGAAATGAAATATGATGTCCCACTCGGAAGCTGATATATAAATTTATTATATAAAAATATTCAAGTTTGAGAAATATATTTTATTATCATCAAATATTAACTGATTTAAATTTAAATAAATTTTACACAACAAAATAAACTTCCATGTTATCAGATGAAAATCTACCATTTGCTATGTTTAAGTAGATGTATTTCAAATATCAAATTTTTATTTTCAAATTCAATAATTAAAATTTTCATAAAATTTCAATTAATTTCGTTATTAAAATCGTTAAAATTTACGGGTCATTAAAACCGATGAGGGTGATGTCCACTTAGGGCTCAAGGCCTCGAGTCAATCCCCGAACATACTCCCTTACCTCCTCGAAAGAACATGTTGAAGAAGCTTCTCCCAAGAATAATTCTACCACCAGCTCCTTGCCGGAAGGTGCCGATATTGACTTGGGAGACATAAGCGACATTTTTGTTAATATGGATGACCTGATGGGCGACTTCACTTCGGAAGGGTTACTTTCCATCTTACTTAAATCATCCCTCTAGGAATCAATGTCTCGACGTTAGTCAGTGGTTGATCTGGTTTGTGTACTTTGCTGGGGTCATAAAACTGCAGAACACACTTTACTAGGATCACACACTTTGTATTATGCTTATTGTCTAGGTTGTTTTAGTTCATTGGATGCCTTTTCTTAAAGTTGTTTTATCATTTTCTATAGGAATCATGTCCCGTAGATTTTACAGTGATCTTGATCGGGTACTGGAGTCTCAACTTTCGCAGAGACATTCCAGGTACCTCGTTTCCTTGGAGACTGACGAGGAAAAGAAGAGGAGGAAGGATAGGGAGGCGGAAGAGGGTCGCTGTGTTGAGAAAGATCAAGGCCGCAATAGAGGAAGTGGCCATGAGAAGAGAAAGAGCTCGATTAAGCGGGAAGATTCATCAAAGAAGCTGAAAAGAGACCAAGAGCAAGAACTCGCTTTATAGGTTTTTGCTTCTGTTGGAATAACCATTTCTACTTCCGGTGTCATTGTCATGACCCAGAATTTTAGTCATTTGAATTGGAAATATTTAATTGATTTTAGATATTGAAAAGTTAATTTTATAATTTAAATAACTTGAGTTTCAAATATAGTGATTTGTTTAATAATTAAATTGTTGAATTTAACAATTGTAATTGTTTAAATAATTGAATATTAGGTCTTAAGTTGGATAAAAAATGATTTCAAGGTTTATTTAAAGCCTATTTAATAAGAATGAAGATGGTAAAACTTTTAATGTAAATTTAAAAGTGATTAATTTGGTTTTTAAAATAATTCATTGCAATTAACATGTGAAAATAGCCTTCCGGGGCACTATCGTGGATTTCGACGAAACCAGTGTCATTGGATCCGTAATAGTGAATTATTATATGCCGATGAAATTCTTGGTGATTGGACATATTGTTTGGCCATGCGAGATCGAAATGCATAGAAATTAATGTAATAACTAGGTTTGAAAAGCTATCTTCTACATACGATCGAATTAGGTCTCAAAAAAAGTTCCATTACATTTGGAATTGAGGCATAACATATAGAATGTCAAGCGGCACATTTCATTTGGGGTTCGAAATTTTCGGACATTGTAGAGCTTAATATTTTAAATTTAAAATTATATATATATATATATATATATATATATATATATATATATATATTCCCATATCAGGCCCATACCCCACACACATGCCATACCCCCACATCTTGAAGCCTATACCACCAACGTCTTCTTCTCGTTTATTTAAATCATCTCCAGAACAAGAAAACAAGTTTGCCAAAAACTTAAAAATTTTAAATCCTGAAATATAAGAAACCAGAAATCATGACATAAATTCAGTTGAGCTTGAAGAAGCTTGGTCTTCGATTTGGGGTGGAAATTGTAGGTCGCAGCATCATTGAGGAGTTCGATAGTGATGGATTTTAGGTTTTTATTAGCTAGGGTTTGATTTATCTTATTGTAGAAGCATCAATTGTCGAATTGGGTATTGAATTTGAGTCTAGGGAAGCGAATAACTATTAAGGGTCCGAGATTTCGACGTGTTTGGCGACAGATATAGTCGTCGACCTGTACAGCCGACAAGGAGAGGGAAAAGTCACATTTCAACATTGGGATTCGGCTTGGGATTGATTTTGCCATGGAGATACGGCTTGCGTAAAGAAAGTCGTTGGAGTTGTTAGATTAGAATCTCGATAACCGGAGCTCCGTGTCGTTGGATAGATGCCTGGCCATGCATTGGGTTTCATTCACATGTATGTTTTGCTAAATTGGGGAAGATGATGGTAGGGGAAAGATTTGTAATTATAATGAAGTTTGTAATTAGTTTATTTGTTTATTAGTTTAAAAATCGATAACTTAAAATTTTAATAACTCTCTCATACGAGGTCCAATCAAGGCGTGAATTTTTGCGCTGCACTCGTAATGAAGAAAGCTTCGCAATAGAACTTGGTTGGATGGATTTGGAGACAGTTTAAATATGAAATAAAATTGGACGTTTGATTTTAGTTCCGAACCAGAACACCTCGGTGACAATGGAAAATTTCGTTGAGTCAAACTCACCTTTTTGGTTAGCTAGTATGATATATGGTCAATAAAAATTGTTGAACAATTATTCGGATGAATTACTATATTTATTAGTTGGCTTGAATATATTTCTACCCTTGGAGCGGATGAGACCCTATTACGTTTCCGTGTAAGAGCGGATGACCCTTTAGATCCCATCTAGAAGTGGTTTATTTATATTAATTGGTTATATATTGTATGTGATGCAGGGGGAAACAGGTTGGAAGGATCCAAAAGTTACCATTGTTGATTTTATTTACATATGTATGTGCTAATATATATTTAAGTGTGATGCAGGGGGAAATAGGTAGGAGTGATCCAATGAGATTCTTCGCTATTGTTGAATTGTTTCGGCAATATTCCTTTTATATGGATTATTGAATAATGAACCTGATTGTGGACACTATGGTTATAACATTGTTATTGGTCGAAAAACCGAAACCCAGTAGTGGTAGAAAATCAATAACAATATTGGTTGAGCGTTTGACACCTATTGGCCTTAAATTAGTGTTTTTCAAATACTATACATTTCCATTGAGTTGGAATTGGTTTTTGAGATAAGAAATGATTTTAAATTCAAAATTGGGTTTCGAAAATATATTACTTTAAAAGATTATTTATTTTTATTTAATATTGTTTTTAAAAATATTTGTCTATATTTAATATCGTTTACAAGTTATTGGTTTATAGTTAATATTGTTTAAAAGTTATTTATAAATATTATATTTAGAAAAAGTTAATTATTTCAAATAAATATGTCTTGCAATATATAATAAGGGTTTATTGATAATGTTTTTAAATAAATTATTATTATCATTTATAAAAATGGTAAAGATTGATTATTATTGTTTATTTAACATTATTTTGAAATTATTAATTAATATTTTTAAGATGTTTTAAAGTTAATAATTTCTATTTATTTATAATGTTCATTGTTAATAATATTTATTATAAATGGTGTATTTTGAAGTAAAAGATTTTTAAATTCTTTATAAGTGTTTTCAAGACCGATAAATAGAGTTGTGAGACTTGGACTTTATAAAGGAGTTTATAAAATGGATTGAAGACTTAAGGGGTGATTATTTACAAGGTGAAAGAGTTTTATAAATGGTTAGATATTTATAAAATAAGCTTAAGGGATGGGTTCATAGGTTTGTAAGAGGGTGTTTTAAAATGATAATTGTCTATGTGACAAGTGTTTAGTCTATGGACTTGTTTTGTTAAAAGATGTTTTGGGAAAATAAATGGGTTTATGGATTTACAAACGATTTTAGAAAAATCTACAAAAAGTATTAATTTACAAGTGATTGAATTTTATATAGGGATTATAAATGGTTATTCGAAGATTTATAAAATGGTTTATAAATGGTTTTGAAAAATTATAAGAACTTATAAATGATTTTAGAATCAAATAAAAAGGAAATCTTTCTAAATTTTGTAAATATACTTAGACCATTGAAATAAATATATGAATGCATTTTCTAGTCGTGAGGTGTAATCTATGTGAATACACTTTACCATTGAAACAAGTATAGAATATTTTCTACGTATTGAAAATATAGGGATTTGCATATATACCTTTGTAAAAAGTATTTTTGTACAAGTAATTTACAAAGTCATTTTGAATGAATGAAAGATTTATTAAAGGAGGCTAGTGGTTGCTTACGTGCTTAACCGATGTTGTTTTTCCCTATGGAGTAAATATTTGTTAAATGTGTGTTTGTTGATAGTTAAATAACTGACTATCAAGATATTAGCCTAAATAAGCAATCCTTCTTAATTTTGGTGGTACGGAAATATTCCCTACTTAACGCCGAAAGATTTTAACTCGGAAAATATCTAGGAGAAACACAGGAATTATATGGTACAGTTACCGTCGATGGTGCTATATGATGTGCACATAAATGTGCATATTTTTACTTCCATATTTAATCGAATTTAATTAAATAAATGATCATATAGGGTATTTCAACATGGTTAAACCAAAATTTAATTATTTTCAAATCATCGTATATTCATCTTCATATAGGGGCAAAATGGTCGTTTTTGTGCATATATTAATTTGAAAAAATTTACTTGGAAATTTTTATGTTATTTTGTAGGAATTTGAATTCAAATTACAAGTGGCTTCATGAAAAATTGGCATGCACAAGAGGATACAAAGAAATGAAGATGAAAATAATTCAAAGCATGTATCATAGACTACCCATTTACTTTAATCTATAGTTAGAAGCTAATGTGCAAGTTAGTGGAGCTAAAAGTTTCATACATATTTAAATGGAGAGTTATCTCATGATAATGGTAACTTGGTGGCCACACTTCTTAGAGAGGTATTTTGGGTAGTCCTCAAATTATACATTAGGTTTTCCAAACATGAATAAATATGCCATATCCTCATGTAATTAATCTCTTAGCTCCTCTTTAGTTTAGTTTTAGGCTCAAAAATAAAATATAAACTCTCTTTTCTTTTTCATGGCTACTTAGCCATTTTCTTCTTTCATGTAAATTTCTTTTTTATGCAATTTTAATTCATTCTCTTTTCTAATACATATTATTTCCTTTTATGTTAGTATTGTAGTTTATTTCTTATGCAAGTGGATTAGCTTAGCTTTTATTTCATTTTAGTTAGCTCTCTTTTTAATTAGCTTGCACTTTTCTTCTTGTTTTATTTCATGTTGAATGCTACATTTGATGAAATGATAATAAATATGAGAGACTAAACCCCTTCAATTTAGAGGTAATGAAGTTTTCTAATTATGTAGATTCAACATAATTTGCTCATTTTTTATCTTTTTAACTGCTTAATGACAATGTTTGAATGGGTAAATTTTTTGTTGTTTTAGCTTTGAATTTGATAGACTATGTTGTTGACACCAATAGGCTATGCTTAAACAAACACAAACACAAATTACCTCTTCATCTACATATGGTTATGGTAATGAAGTGAATATTAAAATCAAAATTTGATGGTCTATATTTCTAATAAATAGTTAATAGATCATGCTTAGAAAGATTTATTTTCAATTTTATTGCAATTTTCATGAGAGTCAAGAAATAGTTTAATGGACGTGTTATAGTTTGATGGTTTATATTGGGCTAATTAATAGTGCAAATATTTCATACTTATGATAAACACATCAATTAAATTCACTAATGACCAAAAAAGATATCATGATTTCATATTATGTTGATTTATGTGATCAAGAGAGTGGATTTATCTTTAAATTGCCTTCTACTCTCATATTTTTATCCACTTTTATTTTTTGTTAGTTTCTAAAATTTTTTAGCCTCAAACAATTTCAAACTCTTGGTTGATTTGATTGAACAGAATTTTAAAATCTAAACAATTCTCTACGGCTCAACCCGTACTCGCTACGTATTAACATTGTACGTCATGCGCTTGTAGTTAATTTTTTTTAAAAAAATTCGGCTAATTTTCTAATCCGATAGAAATTTAGCCGTCAAATAAGTTTTTGACGCTGTTGTCGGAAAATCGATTTGATTCTATTTTCTATTCTTCGAATTATTTTTATTCGATTTTTATTGTGCATTAACTTGCATTTAAAAAAAATTGTATGCATTTGTATGATTTTTGTTTTCAATTTAGTTTGTGTGTCTGTTGTTGTTCTATTTACATTTGCACTTGTTTTTCTATTTTAAAAAAAAAAAAAGTTATCTAGACAATTTCATTTGGAAAAGAATTTTTTTTTATTCCATTTACATTTACATTTTGCATTTGCATTTATACGTTTACATTTAAAAAAAAAACATTCCACTGTTGCATGGCTAGTTCAACTACCTACAGCTGTGCACAGTGCACATCACTCCCCTCTGATCAATTTTCTTCCCTGCTGCCCCCCCTGTAACACCCTGTTCTGCCTCTGTCTACAAACCACTCCACTGATCATTTCAGTTGCACACCAACTTCCACATACCATTGTCCTCTTCTTCTTTTCATACTTGTTCTCCGTCTACTTCTCACCAAACTACAAACTGTCCTGCCTTCGTCACAGTGTCATCCCTTGCGTTGCAACTGCTGCACAAAGCAACTCCCTGACCAACTGTGCGCTGCAACTACAATTACATCTCCTTCAACCATATTGCACTGCCAAACACACTTCTGTCATCAATAATATACAAACACCACTCCATCCACCTCCAACTTCTGCCACCCTACCCAAACTACCACTTGCTACTGCTATATACTTCATATCAGCCAATTACTGCCATCATTGTTGGGCATATCATTGCACTGTCCATACCACATCAAAAGAACAAACTCATACTTCCCACATACTAGCTACACATCACATTTGCCTCATCACATTCAACTCATTACATATCACAGCATCAAATTTTCACATCAAACATTTCAGTGCTCACTTGCACTTTTGCCCACTACTGCCTCCTCTGCAATCATAAAATTACTTGCATACAAACCAAACTGCTACCACCTCTTCTTCAACATCACCAATCATTCCTCCATCCACTTCTCACTACCACAGTTATCCACTACTGCAAACATCACAACAGTGCACACTCCATCAATACACAGCAGTGGCCACCTTACTGTCAATCACAATCCCCAACTTTTTTGCCTTCCACCACAAGAAACAGTGCACATCCCCAGCAACACTGTCATCCCCATGCACTAACAAATCAATTGCAACTAACTCCTCCGCCTTATTTCACCACCTACGTGAAACAGTCATATCACCTTATTTCATTTAAAACTGTCACTATTACATATCACAGTGCCTTGACCTTCCCTCCACAGCTTCACCACTGCCTATTACCCCATACATACCAATAGATCATCTTACTGCCTTCTTCACCATCCCGAAGTCTCCCCGCTCCATCTCATCACCACAAACATAACAACAACCTCACCGTGAACTACGCAAATATTTTATCGACCCGAACCTCGACCAATTGAACTCCGCAATTCGATAACCTCGAACAAAACAGCAACCTCAAAGCAATTCCGCAACCATATTACCATCGCCCCAAATCGAACTCGCAATCAAGCAACTCCATCTCCTCAGCCACAATCTCCGACCATCCAAATCTTCAACCAACCCGTACTTGAAATGCGATCCTACTGCTACTCAACCGTCTCGAACCATTCTAGCATATCACGAATTGCCAGACAAACCCAATTTTCCCTCAAATTGACCGAGTACACTTCCGCGCTTTGCAAACGATTCCTCATCAACTCGCAAGTCGCAGGAAAAATGTTCCTTGGATTCTGTCGTTTTTTTCCCTTTCTCTAATTTTCATTTCACGGTTTGTTTAAACAGAGGAAAAGGGATTTGTTTTTTTTAGTGCAAAGTGGAATAATGATACAGGGCTTGATTTTGTGTTGTGGGCTTGAGCTTTTATAAAATAATATTTAGTGGACTTCTGTTTATTCTCTTCCTTAAAAAAAGAGACTTTAATTTGTTTTGTTCAACTCTCTATAAAACCTAATGGTGTTTGTGTAAAAACAAGAAGTTTCATTTGTTTTGTTTCTATTTGTTTTAATCTCTTCTCTTAAAAAAGGTGGTCGTTTTCAATTGTTTCGGTTTAATTTGTTTTGTTTTTCATTCTTTTAGTTGTTTTTTATATGTAAAAAAAGTTTTGTATATATCTTGTTTCTAATTTCAGGTTGTCAAAACATATAGAAAGAGTTGCTTGTTTCGCTTTGCTTACCAAAATAAATTGTTTGTTTATAAAAAAAATGCTTTGAAAACCATCTCAATATTTCTACATAGCAGAATGTCCTTGTGCATCTGCGTACACATAATAAGTACGAATGTCCTTACGCATATGAATATGGAAACCATCTCAATGTTTTCCAGAAGATATTCATGAATACATTTATACGGTAACTCAACTACTTTGATTTCATCTATTATTATTAACCAAATTATTTTTTCCCTAAATAGTTGAAAAGAAAAAAAGGGCAGTAAACAAGAACAAATTAACCTATCGCTTCTTTTTGTTAGACCACTACAAAACAGTACTCATCTTCGCTGACATGATTAGATGCAGATCACCACAAATCAATTATGAAATTATTCTCCTCCCATATTAATATCATCATACGATAATAATACGTATTATATATTACAAAAGCTCGACACCATCATGTTGATTATTTTGCTATACACTATTAAATATTCAATAATTACTGAAATGTTCATATGCCAAAAGAGCTGTTCTATTCAGTATACCTTCCATGAACATCAAGTATTATATTATTGTTCAACTACTCTATATCTAGACATATCCATGACAAAGAAAGCATGAAAAACACCTTTCAAAACATTATGTAATGCAATTATCACCAACTGCTTATATATGGATAAGTGAAGCACATATAAACAATAACCAAAAAAAGAAATTAAAATTTCCATATGGATTTCTAGGTTCAAGTGACAATAAAATTAAACATTATTTTAATAACAAACTTATGGGACAAACTCCGTATGCATAGCACGGTTTCACCCTCATGGACAATATCATTCATCAAGAATTAGAGTTGAATACACGCACAAATACATATGTAGTTAAGATAGCATCAACTGTTTATTTAACCATACTTTATACCATTAACAAGACATTGAATTAAACAGAAAAGTAATTTGAATAAGCTTAAGTAAACATAGTAGTATATGTTTGAAAATAAATACCATGTACAATAGTTGATGAGTTTAATAATATTGCCTCAATTATGGTGTATATCACTTGGGACTTCAAAAGTAAGCTAAAAATGTGATTTATCTGCTTTGGATCTGTTTTCTGGAGATTTGACCAGGCAACTAGGTATTCGGCATTAGCACACTGTTCGGCTATTTATTGGTCGTTCGGCATCTACATACCGTTCGGCATTTGGGTGTGTTGGGCATCCAGGAGCGCTCGACATCCAGGTCCAGGGACGCTCGGCATCCAAGGACGTCCGGCAATCCAGGGATGTTCGGCATAAAGAGTCGTTAGCAATCCAGGGACGTTCGGCATGGCAAAACCGTCTGGCATCCCATATGTCATCCAGGAGCGCTCGGCATCCAGGAGCGTTCGACAATCCAGGAACGCTCGGCATCTAGAGAGCGTTCGGCATCAAATGACACTCGGTAGGCAAGAGCATTCGACATCAAGTGACGTTCGGCATCTCTGGACGTTCGGCACAGCAGACCCGCTCGGCATTCCACGCTGCATGGCATCCAGAGATGTTCGGCATCCCGAAACCATTCGGCGTGAAGAGGTGTCCTGCATTCAAACCATCTCCATCATCTTCGACTATTTCTCAGCATACGCTCGCCACTCGGCACCCCACTTTGATCGGCATAAGGATATCGTTCAGCCTACTCTTTCCACTCAATACCTCACACCGTTCGGCATGAAGACTACGGTTCGGCATTTGGCCGTTCGGCATATATGGGTCGGCATACAGAGCTCACTCCATTTGGGCCGAGGTATTCAGCTACCAGGCCCACCAGGGAAGTCCAACCCACCTTCATCTATAAATAGAGAGGCAGGGACACAGTGAAAGGGAGGGTTTTTTTCAAGAACACTGGAGAAACTCTGCCACATTCAACACTCACTCAAGGCTTAATCTTTTACTATGCAATTGTATTCGAGTAATTGGAAACAGATTTTATCTGTAATCAACTATCAAGGAAAGCAACAGAAATCAACTTCAAAGTGGATGTAGGCAATCACGCCGAACCACTATAAATTTGGTGTTCTTGTTCTCTGCATTTAAATCTACATATTATCTTCTGTTATAATTTACTATCTTCAATAATCTCTCTGCACAATCTTTCTCGAGGGTGTTAGTGGCCAATTTTGGTGCTAACATTTTGGTGCTTTCACTGAGAGACGAATTCTCAGGCTGTTAGGATCTGCTTTGTAGATACTGGATTGCATAAATCCCCCAGAGGAGATCCAAGATCATTCACAAGGCATCTGTTGATTCTATTCAGAGTTACAACCAACAACTCTACCATGGGGAGACCACGAACTAGATCGGCTTCTCACAATGCAGATGTCCACGAGACTGCTAGCGTGCAACAAGTTGGACCTAGAAATCAGCAAGCAACTCGAGGTGCAGGGGCCTCCATCCAAAACCAAGCGGAAGTTGTTTCCCGAATAGAGTTCAATGACTTGATAAGAGAACTCACGAAAAGTAGCAGGCAACTTACTGAGCAGATTCAAGCCAACACTAACCTCATGACTCAGCTCACTCAGCAGCATCGTCAGAATGCTATAGGTAACCCTGCCCCTTATTCTGAATTTGATAGCTCAACCTCAGCTGATGAACCTCCTAGGCATAGGCGCCGTAAGGATGAAGGTGCATAGGCAGGTGTCATAGATCGATCGACTAGAGATCAAGCCCGCGAGGAGACCGGACGTCCGAATCTCCAAGACCCAAATTAGGCGGGACATCAACCCGCACGGTCCTATGGAACGGAACCCAACCTTCCATCCTCCATACAAACTTCGGACTTAACAGCTATGGTCAGGAAGTTGATGGGAGAGAACCAAGGCTTGACCAACGAAGACTGGGGAGTGTCCAGAAGTCATACTCCCTTTACATATGGTATCCTACAGGCTAAGTACCCCAAGAAGTTCAATATGCCGACTATCCCAGCCTACGAAGGGAAGACTGATCCCAGGCAACATGTGATGAGGTACGGATGGATGATGGATTCTGCAAGAGCTAATGATGCAACCAAGTGTAGGTGCTTCCCAATCACTCTATCCGGAATTTCCACCATGTGTTTACTCCACTTCCTCCAAGATCTATATCCATCTTTGACGAATTGGCAATGAAATTCATAGAACAATTCATGATACACGTCATTCGTCCAAAGGATGTGATGTCCTTATCAAGCGTAATCCAAGCTCTAGGAGAGTCATTGAAAGCATACTTGCAGAGATTTCATGTTGCTGCTACTGAAGTGAGTAATCCTAACGACCACGCAATTTTGATGGCGGTAATGCGTGGAGTGGATCCAGATTCTGAATTTGGAGATTGGTTGGAGGGAAATTCCCCAGCCATGCTGGAGCGTTTTTATTCGAAAGATCATCAGTTCATAGAAGGGAAGAAGCTCGATGGACAAGACGAGACAAGACATCAGGGCCTGCTCAGGAGAATGTGAAAAGTAACATCGCCATGAAGCAAACTGGCGATAATTTAGGAAAAGCTCAAGTCAACACACAAAACAAGCCTGGGCAGTCCAAAGGATCCCAAGGTGGAAATCCTGAAAAGAAAAGAGAGAAGGGGAAATGGAAGTCAAGGATCCTGACCTACAATGAATACACCCCACTCAACGCATCTCTTGAGAACATCTATTTGTCAACTTGCAACACTTTTCAATATAGAAAACCACGCCCAAAGGAATCAATGGAGGAACAGAGGCGGACTGGGAAGTATTAACGCTTTCACGAGTCTTATGGGCACAACACAGAGGAGTGTAGACACCTCCATGACGCCATCGAAAAATTAATTAGGCAGAAGAAGCTGTAGGAGTTTGTCAAAGACCCACAAGACGGAAGGCAAGAGACATCGGACCCCGGACGCGGGCCAGCTCCGCACCAACCAGAATAGCCTGTTCGAACTGTGGGTAGATTAGTTATTAACACGATTGTTGGAGGACCTCACCCTACGAATAAGAATTGGCAAGAGATGGAGCGATATGCTAACACCTTAAGACATGCGGAGTACGAGTGTTGTTCGAATGTGGAGGATGGGACCCCTGCAAAGCAGTAGCGCACGATGAATGATGATATTATATTCAAGAGCAGAGATGCAGATAAGGTGGAGGCTCCTACCATCGACCCGATGGTCATATCTGCGACAATCAGGCCGGCGTTCGTGAAGAGAATTCTAATTGATTGAGGAAGTTTTGGTAACATCATCTTCAAGAAAGCATATGACCAAATGAAGCTGGAGGCCAAGGATTTGAAACCGTCTAAAGCCAGAATTTAGGGCTTTAATGAGGCAACAACGGATGCAGTGGGATATGTGGAGTTACCAGTTGAATTGGGGCAAGGCGAGCGTAGGAGGGTGCGAATCCTACCATTCATAGTGTTGGATGTTGACTCTCCATATAACGTATTTCTAGGACGTCCAGACCTGGCAGAATTTAGGGCAGCGTTGGCCCTTTGGTGTCTGACGTTAAAATATCCAACAGACGGAGGTGTTGGAGTGGTTCACGGCAATCAGGCGACCGGTCATGCATGTTATGTGGATGAGCTGAGAGAGGCTCGGCGTACAGAGAAAGGAAAGGTTGCGGACGACTCCATCTGCATCCAAAATTCTGATGATTAACAAGTAGCGCCCGAGCCCTGGCTCAGGCAACATTCTCGGATCTATAGAGACATAGATCCGAGAGATGATGGTGGGGGATCTAGGGAAACAAATGCAGCACCGGCTGAACTAACAACTGACATCCCAGTCAGCCGGGATGACCCATCACGAATTCTTAAAATTGGATCACAACTCGACCCCGTGATGGCCGAGAACCTCACTGACTTCCTCCAAGCGAATCTTGATGTTTTCTCTTGGACACACTCTGATATATAAGGATCTCTCCAACAACTGCGAGTCATATGTTAAACATGGACCCAAAGTACGTTCTCGTAAAACAGAAAAGGAGAGGTATGGACCCGGAGATGTCTGCGGCTCTCAAAGAGGAGGTCGACAAACTCAAAGCCAATGGGTTCATCCGCGACGCCCTTTATCCTGAATGGGTATCTAACCCAGTGCCAGTGAAGAAAGCAAATTGAAAGTGGAGAACCTATGCTAATTACTCCGATCTGAATAAAGCGTGCCCGAAGGATAGTTTCCCTTTACCTAGAATCGACCAGCTCGTCGACTCTACCGTCAGACACGAATTATTGTCATTCATGGATGCGTATTCAGGATACAATCAGATCCCGATGCATATTCCAGACCAAGAGCACACCAGTTTTGTCACGAATATGGGACTATATTGCTATTTAGTAATGCCCTTTGGATTGAAAAACATGGGAGCAACTTATCAGCGTTTGGTGAATCGAATGTTTAAGGACCAGATCGGTAAGACGATAGAAGTCTATGTGGATGACATGCTCTGAAGTCACGGCAGTCAAGCGACCACATTAGAGACTTAGCAGAAATGTTTGACATACTCAGGCATTATGGAATGAAGATCAATCCTTTGAAGTGTTCATTTAACATAGCGTTAGGAAAGTTTCTGGGTTTCATTGTGAATGCGTGGGGAATCGAGGCTAACCCAGAGAAGAATCAGGCTATCCGAGATATACAAGTACCCAGAACTATAAAACAGATGCAAAGCTTGAATGGAAAGGTGGCCGCGATGAGCCGATTCATATCCAGGCCACAGACAAGTGTGTTCCTTTCTTCGATGTCATAAAGAAAGGAAAGAGGAATTTCGAATGGACGTCTGAATGTGAGGAAGCATTCCGAGCTCTTGTAAGGCACTTAGAAAGTCCCCCGGTATTGTCGAAACCGATAGACCACGAAATGTTGTACATATACTTGGCTGTATCTCAATACGCTATCAGTACAGCCTTGGTTCGCGAGGAAGACCGGGTTCAAAGGCCAGTTTACTATATTAGTAAACGCTTGATGGGGCAGAAAGAAATTATCCGAAGATCGAAAAACTAGCCTATTGCTTGGTGATTGCATCACGCAATCTTCGTTCGTATTTCAAGGCACACTCAATCGGTGTTTATAGTGATCAACCTTTGCGGTAGGTACTCCAACGATCGGAAACTTCCGGAAGGATGTTAAAATGGAATATTGAGTCAAATCAGTTCGATATTACCTAACTGCCGCGAAGGGCCATGCAAGGGCAAGCACTAGCTGACTTCATTGCTGAATTTACTATGTCAGACGAATCAAACGACCACAATGTCATACCTCCCGTTCGATGGAAGATGTACACCGATGGGGGCATCTAAGGACCATTGTTCGGGGGTTGGCATAGTTCTTGTAACTCCTGAGAACCGATCAGTTTGCTACGCTTTGATGCTCGAATTCACAACAACGAATAACAAAGGCGGATATGAAGCGTTGATTGCCGGTTTAAGACTTATCAAAGATCTGAGAGTAAAATCAGTTGAAATCTTTAGTGACTCGCAGCTGTGGTGTACCAAGTGCGAGGAGACTATCAAACAAGGGGGCAGAGACTTGCCCCATATTTGGTTCGAGTTCAGGAACTGCTAGCGAATCTCGAGTATTATGATATTTCACATGTTCCACGTGAGTAAAACAGAGCAGCTGATTCATTGGCAAAATTCGCAAGCACTGGGGATGCACAACAGATGGGATTGTTTCCTGTCAAAACCTTATATGTTCTGATTAAAAATATGATGGAGGTAGATTTCATGTTAGAAACAGAAATCGAGAAGGAATCATGGATGACCCCAATCAAGCAGCATTTGCTATTCGATCTTACCCAAAGAAATGAGCGAAATACGATAAGTCCTTCGTAAGGCTTCACGATATATAATACGGGATGGGGTGTTGTACCGAAGGGGATTCTCAACCCCCTTACTCCGGCGCATGGCCCACGATGAGATAAAACGAGTATTAAAGGAAGTCCACGAGGGAGAGTGCGGTGACCATACTGGAAGGCAGACATTTGCAAAGAAAGTCCTCCGTTATGGATACTACTGGCCAACAGTGAATCGGGATGCTGCAGACTATGTGAGAAGATGTGACAAATGCCAGATATATGCAAAAATACCGAGAGCTCCGCCGACGGAACTCACGTAAATGGTTAGTCCCTGGCCATTCGCAATGTGGGGGATCGGCCTAGTTGGTTCTTTACCCATAGCCAAAGGTGGAGAGAAATATGCAATAGTTGCAGTCGACTACTTTACCAAATGGACAGAAGCAGAGCCTCTGACCACAATAACCACCAAGAAGGTTATTAATTTCGTCGTACGAAATATCATATGCCGTTTTGGCCTTCCACGGACCATCATTACAGACAATGGGACTTTATTCGAAAGCAAGGAGTTTAAAGAATTTTATCAGAAATATGGCATTGAGAAGAAGTTTGCAGCGGTTGCTCACCCGAAAGCCAACGGACAAGTGGAAGATGTAAACAAGATAATCAAGTCCATATTGAAAAAGCGTCTGGAAAAGGCTAGAGGCAAGTGGGTGGATAAACTTCCAACGACGCTTTGGGCCTATAGGACCACCCACAAGACCACGACTGGCCACACTCCATTCGCATTGGCATATGGCACAGAAGCTGTCATACCCATGGAACTTGAAGTTTCGTCACATCGGTAACTTATTACGACCCTGAGTCGAACCAGAACCTTTTATTGGAATCGTTGGACTTCATTGATGAAAAACGCGAAGAAGCCAATTTGAGAGCGGTCGCATACAGACATAGAGTCGCTAAATATTATAACGAAAAAGTCCGACCGAGAATTTTTGGTGTGGGAGACCTCGTTTTGAAATGATTTTTTCCGATCCCATCTCATATGAACCCCGCATGGGAAGGTCCATACGTCATCGAACGGAAGCTTGGAGAAGGAGCTTTCAAGCTAGGGACCGTCGACGTTGCAACGCTCTACCAAGCATGGAACAGTAAGCACCTGCGACATTATTATACTTCGTCTATTTCTTTCATGTATTAGTTGCATTTATTTCCAGTACGCTTTTGTTTCTAGTTCTTGGCAAGTAGTAAGACGATTTAGCTTACTTTCGTTAATAAAGGCTTTAAGCCATCTTTTCCATGAATTACTAATGTTTCTGCATATGATGATCCTGTGACAGGCAAATGAAATTATATTATTTTGGCTGAGTACGAACACGTGCAGACACTCAAATTTCCACATCCCCAGAGTGCGGACTGGAGTACTCTAAGTCCCCGGAGTACGAACTCGAGTATAAACGATTCAAATCTCCAAGTCCCCAAAGTGCGGACTGGAGTACTCTAAATTCCCGGAGCGCAGACTCGAGTATAAACGATTCAAATCTCCAAGTCCCCAGAGTGCGGACTGGAGTACTCTAAGACCCTAGAGCGCGAACTTGAGTATAAACGACCCAAATCTCTAAGTCCCCAGAGTGTGGACTGGAGTACTCTAAGTCCCCGGAGTGTGGACTCGAGTATAAATGACACAAAATCTCCAAGTCCCCGGAGTGCGTATTGGAGTACTCTAAGTCCGCAGAGCGTGGACTCGAGTATAAATGACTCAAAATCTCCAAGTCACCGGAGTGCGGACTGGAGTAATCTAAGTCCCCAGAGCGTGGACTCGAGTATAAACGACTCAAAATCTCCAAGTCCCCGAAGTGCGGACTGGAGTGCTCTAGGTCCCCAGAGCGTGGACTCGAGTATAAACGACTCAAAATCTCCATGTCCTCGGAGTGCGGACTGGAGTACTCTAAGTCCCCAGAGCGCGGACTCGAGTATAAATGGCTCAAACCTCCAAGTCCCCAGAGTGCGGACTGGAGTACTCTAAGTCCCCAGAGTGCGGACTCGAGTATAAACGACTCAAATCTCCAAGTCCTCAGAGTGCGGACTGGAGTACTCTAAGTCCCCAGAGCGTGGACTCGAGTATAAACGACTCAAACCTCCAAGTCCCCAATGTGCGGACTCGAGTATAAACGACACAAATCTCCAAGTCCCCAGAGCGCGGACTGGAGTACTCTAAGTCCCCGGAGAGCGGACTCGAGTATAAATGACTCAAATCTCCAAGTCCCCAGGGTGCAGACTGGGGCACTCTAAGTCTCCGATGTGCGGACTAAAAAATATTCTAAGCGCTTGAAGCACGGAAGGAAAAATGAACAAATCTCAAAGAATCTCTGAGCTATATGAAGGTGAGCCGAGAAGTCCATGTTATTCACAACAGCTTGGATTTAAATCACAATCATACAAAAATTAAATGACAAGAGCCTTTTGAAAGACAGGAAAAGGAACTAAGCTTTATTCAAAATAAGTTTCTACTACTAGCCCTCCAAAGTTCGGAGTCGACAATCTATTTACAAAGACTACGGAAGTAGATGAAGATAAATTACATAACTTAAACTAACTCTCGTTGAACGAGAGTTATGATCACTTCTTGTGCTTCTTCGACTTCTTCACCTCCGTTGTCTTCTTGGACGGCTCCTCTCCTGTGCATTTACCCTTGGTGCTCTTCTTTGATGGAGGGGTAGCAACTGAAGAAGTATAGGGAACCTCCATGAGCTTGGACCCGCCAGGAAGGATGACCTTCAACGGCTTATTCAAAGGGTTGTCCAGATCCACAACTCGAAGCTCGACCTTGATCTTGGCTGTTTTTCTCTTCTCCTCCTCAAGCCGCTCTTCATACTCAGCTCAGATGTATGTTTGGATGCTCTTGTAATTTCTACTTCATAACTCCCATCGAAGGGAGAAGAAGTTTCAGATTTGTCCTCATCAGCACTCCAATCACCTGAGCATCTGGCCTGGGAGCCTCTCCTGCATGAGTGGCCTCACTTATCTTTCCCTCCACCTCCTTGGCAGCATCGCTCCTCGGAGTGGGCCCAGAATCAGAACGGCCTGCGCAAAATCATGAAAAACAAGCATTATAAAATAATAGTCCTTCATAAAGAATGATGACTTTTGAAATCTTAAAGCGAAGGGTGATCTATCAGGTTCCGGCAGGCTCTCGGCCGTCAAGGGGGTCTCACCCTCCGGAATGGGAGACAGAATATGGACATCAAGGCCGGGGTCCTTCGGATTATAACAAATATGCTTCTCAAATGGATCGAGTATCGGCCGATTGAGTAGGCACATGAGCTGGAGGCACGACCCCGGACAGACCGGTAATAACTTCTTTCCCTTTCTTTAAGGTGGAGCCTTTGCAATGAATAACTTTAGTTGCAGACAAGTCCGAAGGCTCATTTCCCTTGAGGAATTCTTTTATCAAGGCCTCCTCATCAATCTCTTCGATACCGTGCTTGGCCTTCCTGATTTCAATCAAGGCCTCCCATGCCTCGGCTAAAGATTCAAGATAGCCCTCGCCCAGAAAAGTCAAGTCTCGATGCATGAGGACGCGGGCATTGAATTCAACGATTAGCAGGTCAAACATGCTTTTGACCACTTCCCTACCTTCTTCTCTAGCCGCCTCAAGATGGGAGTCGATGTCCGCAGATGCTATCTTCTTCCCTCTTCACGGGCTTCCTCTTTATCGCCTCAACTTTGGAGAGCTCGTCCTCCAGTTTTTCTTTTATGAGTCGAGTAGCAAAGATCTCATCACAGTATCGTTGTGATTCTTCTTGGGCAGCCATTTTCTCTTCCTTCTCTCTACGGAGCTGCTCCTCAAGTTCCTTGACTCGGAGGCTGAATGCGTCCCTCTCTTTTTAGACCGAGTCCTTCTCTAGTGCTAGGGCCCCGCAGCGTTGTACTGCCTCGTCGATCTCTTTTTTATGTGTCGATTCCAGACGAGTCACGGCTTCGGCAGTGTCTTGAGCGCTCTGCCGGGCGGCTTCAAGCTGAGATGTATAAGTCGCAATCTCTTCATCCTGAGCTTTAATGATATCTTTGTGGTGGATAGCCTCAAGCTTCAGGTGGTCGATCTCGTGTTGGCACTCCATGGAGACTTCAGAAAGTTTTTCAGCCAAATGAACAAACGCGTCATGTTGAACATAGACGTCGTTGGTACAGGCGATGGCGCTCTGCTTGACATGTTCGGGAATAGGATGAATCACCGGGAGGAATTTCAGGCCATCAAAGCAGATTTTTGGAAATTTATCTTTAAGCTCGGCCAGCCTCTCCGATATTGTTGGATCTGTTGCAGGAGTGGGAGGAGACGACTTTGAAAGTTCGGCTCTCCTGTGAGGATCTCGCGACTGTCGAGTGGAAGAGGAATCGCAGTTTTGGTCCCGGGGGACATCAGATTGTGGCCCCTTATGGTCGCGCTTATCTTTGCTTTGCTGCGGGTGAGAAGAGGTGTCGTGGTGGTATTTTGGCTGATGGTAAGTTTTCTTCCGAGACGATGAGTCCCGGGAATGATAATCTCTATCGCCGTCACCATCTCTGTCCCGACGTCTTCCGGAACCCGAGTCCCGTCCAGGTCGATGAAAGATAGACGAACCACGAAGGCGATCGAATCCGTGTGAGCGCCCCATGTCACCTGCAAAGAATTTAAACAACAACAAATTAGCAAAGAGTAGCGCGACGACGAAAATCTAAGTGCAAATTGAAGTGCAAGTGTTTGTGCGTGTCCTAGTGTTTCCCCCCTATGGACCAGTTGCTTTACCAACGGGAGTTTTTTCTCCCTGACTTTGGGCTAGAGCGCCCGCATCGCCTCTAATGGGCGGCTGAAATTTAAATGCTTACGGGTTGTCGAAGTCATAATTGAGCAGGTCATCGAGAATGGAGAGGTTCATAGGCCCTTTAAAGAACTTTCTACATGCTGTGAAGGAGCCTCTTTCTCCGTTGGAATGAGCATAACTTTTGAAGTTCTGCCAACCTTCTCCTTCCTAATCTTGTATGTCAATCCCTTTTTCCTCTTCGAAGGGGAAGATGACGTTTCGATGTCGTGCACTTCGACTATCGGATCTTGAGTGGGACCCAAGTTCTCACCATGTGCCTCGGGCGTTTCATTCCCTTTAATTTTCCCCTCTTCTGGTGCGTTAGGAGTATGACGTGCTGATGATTTAGCTAATCTCTTCCCTTTCCCAGAGGTGGGCCTAGTTATGGTGACGCCTTGAGGAAGGCTTATTTGACGACCTTCTGCCAACAGCCCAAACCTTGAAAGTGTCTCACTTGAAATGAGAGTCCGGATGTCTCTTTCTTCGGCAGGAAGGGCTCAAATAGCCTCGACGGCCTTAGAGTATCCACGACCATCAGGACGTGGGTTGATACCTGAAAAGATGAAATGAGATTTAGAAAAGGCATAGCCCCGACCAAGCACAAACATCGATGCAGAGAAAAGACTTACTTCCTTCAACCCATCTCCTCGCGAAACCAGGAAGGCAACACACATAGAACCATTCCTGTTTGTACAGGGCAAATTTGCTCCACGCCCCGGTTAAAATCTGGCATTTGTGGTGCGGCTCGAGGAACTCAAAGGAGGGGATACCTCTCCGCTTCTAGATCATACACACACACACACACACACACACATATATATCTATGATATCTCCCGGAGTCGAAGGCTGGGAGAGAACGGTCATGAAAAGGATGTAGGTACCTTAGATGAAGGCGTGACCGTTCGGATGCAATTGTGACGGGGCGACGTCGATGTATTGTAGCACATCCCGAAGAAATAAATTGAACGGTGGCACGCTGCCAACCCAGCACATAAACTTATTACAAGCAGTATATCCCACTGGGGGCAGGTATGGATGATCGTGCCCCGATGGAACCAACATGTCATTGAAAGGGATTCCGTGGATAGAGCATATTCGCCGGAGCGCAACTTCGTTGACCTTTGAAGCCTGTGAATCAACAGGGTTATCCAAGAGAATTGTTGCCTTCAGAGCGTCGGGAGCCAAGTTATGGGTATGGGAGGTCGATGGATTTGAAATATCTGCGATTTCTGGTCGGGAGGGCGGTCCCGGTCTATCTGAAATCATGGCGGAGCTAGATCTCCTAGACGTTTCAAATAAATATTGAATTTGGCAGAGCACCTGTTTGAACTATACTCGAAAAATAATCGGCGTTAGACTTAACAACATAAAATCCCCCCCCCCCCCCCCCCCCCCGTGCGGTGTGTGATCTAATGCAAATATAAACGCTGAGAAATTATAGGTCACATAGCTGATGATATAAAGTTGAAATTTGGACTGTCATTCTCGAAGACCGTCATCGCCGACGGTCTTCGAAAGCCGGCCTGGCAATGTTTTCAATTTTGGAGTCGGAGTCGGACATTGACATTGTATGTCAAAAGCGTTCATCTTTTTTTATCGACTTCAGTTCAGGCTTGTGATAATTGGAACCAGGAAGTTATTAGTCCAGATTAGTTTGATATGACAGTTTGATTATGTCCAGGTCTTTGTTTTTGTCTTATGCTCAGGTAAAGTTAGAATGTTGATCGGCCTAAGTATCGACCGACAAAACTGCCGTTCGGCCTGACTATTGTTCGGCCTAAATTTTGGTCGGCCAAACTATCGTTCGGCCCAACTATTGTTCGGCCGAAGTAACGTTCGGCATAAGTACTGCTCGGCCTAAGTAACGTTCGGCATTCTATCTAATTCATACTTCCTCCCTAATCTTCCAACCCACTTCTCGGCATGTGGCGAGTCATGTCAAACCAAAGTTATGCCGAGCCCCAACGCTCGGCACTCCGTCCTTAACAACGACGTTATTTTCTCTTTTCTTCCTCCATCCATACCGAACAACAAGGCCAAATCGTTCAGCGAGTAATGCCGAACCATACTGTTCGGCATTATAGCCAATTCCTACTCCTCTTCTATTTTTTCTCTCCAAATTCGATTGGCACAAGAGAACCATGCCGAACCACAGTACACCTCCCAGCAACTCCCTCGTGTACTCGTCTCTGGCCACTTCTCTTTCCCTCCATACCATCTAGCCCTAAAAAGCAGCCTAATCGAATCGAAGTTCGATTCTTTCATCCATGCAACACCTATCGGCTACAATTCTAATTTACGAACTTGAGCCTCATGTTAAAACCTTTTTATTCGGGGAAAGGATTTGAATAGAGCGATCGATACCTAGTTAGTAGATCGAGACTGGGAGAATGCTGGAGTTGAGGGCGCGGTTTTGATTAATGCCGAATAATAGGGAAGGATTGTTAAATCTTTGGAGGCTGTTAACAGACAAGGTTTGCAAGTATAAGGTTGCAGAGGTAAAAAAGTGAAAAAGAAGAAGATGGAGCAGGCCGACCTTTATAAAGAAGAAGAAGAAGAAGTCGAAGAGACGGTGACCGTTAGAACCGGTCAAAACGAAGTCATTCGGCATACAAGGAGCGTTCGGCTTCAGCTGTTCTGTTCAGCACTCGCATACCGTTCGGCACACACCATCACACCGTTGATAGAAATAAACCAAGGATCGAAGAGGAGCATAGAGAACATGCAGTTCAAAGTGCATTACATTCGGTCACGCAATACACTTTAGGGTGCAAGTGTTTCCTGGAGATTTGACCAGGCAACTAGGTACTCGGCATTAGCACACCGTTCGGCTATTTATTGGTCGTTCGGCATCTACATACTGTTCGACATTTGGGAGCGCTCGGCATCCAGGAGCGCTCGGTACCTAGGGACGTTCAGCAGCAAGGGACGTTCGGCAATCCAGGGTGTTCGGCATAAAGAGACGTTCGGTAATCCAGGGACGTTCGACATAAAGAGACGTTCAGCATGGAAGAACCATCCGACATCCCTCCAGGAGCACTCGGCATCCAGGAGCGTTCGGCAATCCAGGAACGCTCGACATCTAGAGAGCATTCGAAATCAAATGACGCTCGACAGGTAAGAGCGTTCGGCATCAAGTGACGTTCGACATCTCTGGACGTTCAGCACGGCTGACCCGCTCGGCCTTCCACGCTGCATGGCATCTAGAGATGTTCGGCATCCTGAAACCGTTCGGCATAAAGAGGTGTTCAACATTCAACCTATCCCATCATCTTCGACTATGCTCGGCATACGCTCGTCGCTCGGCACCCCACTTCGATCGGTATAAGGATATCGTTTGGCCGACTCTTTCCACTCAATACCTCACACCGTTTGGTATGAAGACTACGGTTCGGTATTTCGCCATTCGACATATATGGGTCGGCATACAGAGCTCACCCCATTTGAGCCGAGGTATTCAGCTACCAGGCCCAGCAGGGAAGTCCAACCCACCTTCGTCTATAAATAGAGAGGCAGGGGCATAGTGAATGGGAGGGTTTTTTTCAAGAACACTGGGGAAACTCTGCAGCATTCAACACTCACTCAAGGCTTAATCTTTTACTTTGCAAATGTATTCGAGTAATTGGAAACGGATTGTATCTGTAATGAACTATCAAGGAAAGCAATAGAAATCAACTTCAAAGTGGATGTAGGCAATCGCGCCGAACCACTATAAATTTGGTGTTCTTGTTCTCTGCATTTAAATTTACATACTGTCTTCTGTTTTAATTTACTATCTTCATTAATCTCTCTACACAATCTTTCTCGAGGGTGTTAGTGGCCAATTTTGGTGCTAATAGGATCAATGATCATGAGCAAAGCAACACATGATGATATTAGGATTGAAGTGTGATAGTCACGTTGAATGCGTTGTATATATTGACAGCTTTAGATTTTCAATTATTAGAGAACATAAATGTCAGATAAGTTTGATAATTCCCTTAATGGGTTATATGGTGTAGGTTATATCTAAAATAAAGGAGCATTTCTCAAATGGCCTTTCAGCAGAGAACAACGTAGATACACAAAATTATGATCAAGAATATATGTCTACATATCCAAATAAATTTGTAAAGAGACCGTAGAAGATTGCATATATTGAACCAGTTACTTATGCAAGTTGCACACTATCGGCATTCATTTAAATCACTTTCTTCCTATTGAACCTAAGTGTCTTTTTTCTAAAATATTAATGGTTACAAAAGAAAATTCTATAGTGCCAAGTGGTTGTTGTTAGGATAGCAATTAAATGATTTAATTAATAAATTTTTGTTAATTGGATTTGAGATGACCCTCTCTTTTTATACCAAAATTTGTCAGGATTTTTTGTTTTACAACGAGATATATATATATATATACATATATATTTGTTAAATATATAAATATTTCCAAAGCCTAGAGTCATTTTTCTTTTTATCAAATAAACAATTTTCATCCAGGATCAAATTTTTTTACCAATATAAATATATTAGTGTATTCACAAAGATATGCACACACATATGAAGATGTATGTGCCCCTCTTGTTTTAATAAGAGTTATGGTAAACAAGAGGATAATTTGATTGATTAAATTTAATCAACCCACCCATAGTTCAATTTAACTCATGCAATAAAATTTCATCTGTATATATGTATCTGTATATATACATGCAATAAAATTTCATCTGTATATATGTATCTATATATATACATTTGTAAGACCTCAACTCTTGATTTCTTACTGGATTCTCTATAAAGTGTAATCCCTAAAATCAAGGAGATTGTATTATGAGTATACATAAATTAATGATGTAATGCTTATGTTCTGAAAGTGATATGAGTTTTTTTTATCATTTTCTATGTTTTCTTTTCTATAGAATCTACCTTATTTACAAACTCTTTTCTGGAATATTTTTAAGTGAGTTACCTTATTCCTATGTTACAGATCCTTCCTTCATTCAAGAATAAGGTATAAAACCTTTGCATAGTACAAATTGCATTATGAAAACATGCAGACACCTAATACATTTTCCTTATGCCTTTAAACTCTTACATGCAATTGTCATAATAAAAGAATAACCATACTGTTCATTGAGACTCAACTGTCCATATTTCCAATACTTAATCCTTTTCAAAGACACAAGATTGACTAATACATTTATAAAATATATCCATCCTATTTATCATTGTGTTCTTACTCAATTTTTCTTACAAAATCGTAGATTAACTTCTTCAACTTTTCAGACAGTATTCATATTTATAACTCCTGTTACAATTCAATTCCTTAGCAAAACACTGAGCAAAACACTTAGCAAAATATCCATTCAACAGTTAGTACTTAATACAAGTTACAATTTAAAAGTATCAATACATGTAGATTTCATCATTTAAGCTCTTATCTAATTAAATTTTAGCATGCTATAATCTTCTTCTCAAAGCTTTTCTCCTACTCCTACTTAGTTGCTGTAGTCCCTGAAAATGCATTTGAAGCTGCCCCATTTTAAATGAGACACCCCAGATGCCATTAGCACACTAGGGTCAGACACATGTCTGGTATGAGAAAATCCACTAAAACAATTGGTTAATCAAGTTAAAGTTGAAACATGTATATATGTATATAACTCTGCCTTTAGAAAACAAATAAGTCATGTGTGCATGTTCTGTGTCATTATGCATGTGCACACTTAAATCTTTCTTTCCAGAACGTTATGAAGATATGATACATTCATACAGCTCAGTCATAAATCAAATAATCATCCATACAAAATAGAGAAATCACCAAATGAATTAAATCATTTGTTCCCCACTCAGATTTCATTCCATGAAAGCTCTAGTTCCTCTTTATACCAAGTTCCCTTACTTTGATATATTTATCTAGCTTGGTCTCATCTGCAATTAATGAATCAATGGACACACTGTAATGGACTAATTCACTCCATTACACACAGATCTCAGGAATTAAACAAGCCATGTGTCAACTTGCATTACTTAAGAGCACAAGTCATTCCTGCAGTGCTCTTGACCCTCCATTTCTTAATCGGGTTTTGTTTTTTTTTAGATAGTAACACTTTTGATTTTTCATGGCAAACCCATTCAGTGAATCATTTCACTAGAACAAACATTCATGTCATGGCATTCCACATCATCATAAACAAACAGAGGTAATCAGGCAATTTAACATAGGTGTCTATTAAATAGGTTCTGCACATATACACATATATATTCTTGCAATTTTAAAGGGGTATAGACAACTAACATTGGCCTATGGCTTTATGAGAGAGTTTTTTTTCTTCTTTTTGCTATCATCTGTTCTTTAGTTTAACTCAGAATGACTAAGTTTTACTGAATCACAAAATTTATTGGCTATGTATATGACTATTTGTATTTTCATTGAATCAGGAGCATCAGCACATAGGCAACCCTATTGCACCCCTAATTCTTTTTTTTCAAGCCTCAGCACTTATACATAAGTATATTGCATCTCACATGTTTATAGTTTTCTGGGTTAAGCCAAAGCCAACACTACTTACCTATATTCAACATTTAATTCTCTCGGTAGTTACTTATGTTTCTAAACATTAACATATCAGAGAGATCTGGGTTTTTAAAATATATATATACTAATAATTCTTAGAACTTTCATATAATAAAACCAGCAGAACAACCAGTTAAAAAATCAAAACATTTTTAACCTCTGAAATCACAGATAGACCATCACATATGAAAATACATTTTTCTTCTTTTTTTTTTAAGAAAAATTAACTTATGAACTGGCTGCCTTCATTAGGACTTAGTGCCTTAGATTTTGAGTGAGTTTTCTCACCAACTCTCTTCCACTTCCCTAGTTGATTGGTAAGCTTCTGCCTTCAAACCTTTTTCTTCACTTGTTTTTATGTGTATATATATATAATGTATATTTTTTTTTCTCAAGAGCTATCCGGGGAGAGGAGGAGGTTCCTCATATCACTACTTATTTATGCAGGGTTTTTTTCTTAGGATTTAAGGCACTAGCTAAAGACATTTTTGCCCATCAGAAATCATGTCATTTGCATTTTATCTAAACCCAAAATCTTACCCTCCCCGGCTTAAGTTTGTGAAGAGAAAAGTGGTTATATTCTTTTGGTTATTTTCAGAAATTTTGCTTTTCCAGAAAATACTTTTCCTCTTGTCTACTAACATGCTAAAAGTGCGACTTGATTTCCATTGGTTATTATATATCTATATTTCAAGTATCCTACTGAGTAATTTTTTTTTTAACTGGGTGATTTTCAAGAGGTGAATGGCAGTTCCCTCTTTCCCAGTTCCCTCTTTCCCTTCGTTGTTATCAATTTTAGTTTGTATGAGTAGTTTTCTTTTTGAAATCTTATCCGGTGTAAAATCCCACTTTATTTCTAATCCATTAGAAGATGATGACCAGTGGTGCGCATCTGGTTTCCACAATGCTCTGGTCACTAGAACCTTCGTGATTGCCTGCGCAATTTTGTCAATCATCTTAGGGTTTCACAATGGCTTTTAGAATCTTGGATTGTCTTATCAGGACATTTTCCGAAAGCCTCGTATTTGGAGACTCATAGCATCAGTGTTTGCCTTCTCTTCAACACCCGAACTAATATTTGGTTTAACCTTGCTCTATTACTTCAGGATATTTGAAAGGCAGATTGGTTCTAACAAGCATTTAGTGTTCATATTGTTCTCTGTGATTGTGTCATCCATATTTGAGTTCCTAGCTCTGGCATATCTTGGAGATCCTTCTACCATAATCACATCGGGTCCTTATTGTCTTATATTTGCATCATTTGTGCCTTTCTATTTAGATATTCCTATTTCATCAAGAATACGTGTATATGGTGTGCAATTCTCTGACAAATCATTTGTATATTTGGCTGGTCTTCAGCTTCTTTTCTCTTCGTGGAAGCAATCTCTCATACCTGGCATATGTGGAATGCTTGCTGGGTCACTTTATCGTCTAAATTTTCTTTATATCCGTAGCATGAAGTTTCCAGATACCATGTTGTCAACTCTCTCAAGGTTATCATGTCCCTCATCAGCTATCTCAGCATATATTCCGCTGAACACAACAAATTCTGAAAGTTCACCTGAACGTCGAACTGAGGCAAATAATGCATCAGGGATGGAAGTAGCATCTGAAGCGTACGTGGCTACATTAGTATCCATGGGTTTTGGCAGCGTTTCTGCAAGGCAGGCTCTCCTTCATGCTGGCAATGACATCACTGTTGCTACCAACATTCTCCTTGAAGCACAGTCTCATTAATATGAGTTTATCTTACTACTAATAAGCTCGACTATTTGTATATAATTTCAACCATGCTTACCATCTTATGTATTTAAATAAGATATTTCAAATTGTATCAAGTCAAATCATCCAATTATTGTGATATTTTCTTTTTCCTTTTCTCTTTCAAATAAAATAAATAAATAAAAAATAAAAAAATAATAAATAAATAAATAAATAAATAAATAAATAAATAAATAAAAAATATTTCAAGTATCCTTCTTAATTCTGCCTATACAAAACATTTCTCTGTTTTTATCTTATTTTCTATTTTTAGCTTTCACTTAAATAGTATGTACTTCCTTTATTTATTTATAAAAGGGTTACTCCTTTTATACCTTCATTCTTTTCTTTCTGTTTATATTTAAAATATGTTTGTGTATTTTATTTTACTTATTTGAACTCTAGTACTTGATTAGCATACCTATATGTATATATGTCTTACAGAAATAATTAGTGCACACACACACATATATATATATATACACATTACTTTATACTGGCACACGTGCACATGTACTATCAAATACAATCAGTTGCATCCTTATATATATAAATATATTTGCATATAGCCTTTTAAGGATTTATTTTATTTATCTGCATAAATATATATATTTTTCCCATACACATCAACATATGTTCATTCATATCATTCAGGGATTTAGCTTCAATTCATGTGTATTCCCTGTGCACACATGTACACCCATATGGTTACACCATATCAAGCCATATCAATTCCCTTTTAAAATTTGTTTAAAAATTATTTTAAACTTATTTATATTTTTCAAAATAAATTCCTAAAATCTTGGGTCATTACATACACCCCACCTTTTAGAAATTGTGTCCCACAATTTTTCCTAAGCTTAAATCAATTTCAAACTTAATTCAGAGCACAAGTACATTTTCAATCAAATAGATTTTTAGTTCTATCATAATAACTAAAAATACATGCATCCAAAAGGAAAACAATTTAAAAGTTAAAATTACCTTTAATATGAAAATAGCTTAGGGTAGTTCATCCTAACTTTGTCTTCTAATTCCCATGTGCAATCACTAGGATCATGACTCCACTGTACCTTCACAAGTTTCAGTGATTTATTCCTTAATTTCTTCACATCCTTTGCCAAAATTCCTACTGGATCCTTTTCATAAATCAAATTAGGATTTATTTGCACTTGGGTTGGGGTCTCCAGAATTTCTACCTTGTCATGGACCCACCTTCTCAGTTGTGATACATGAAAAACATCATGCATCCCTTGCATGCCTTTTGGTAATTCCAACTTATATGCCAAGGAACCAATTCTTTCCATTATTTTGTATGGCCCAATATATCTTGGGGTTAACTTGCCTTGTTTCCCAAATCTCAGTACATTTTTCATAGGTGAGATTTTGATGAAAACAAAATTTCCTACTTCATATTCCACCTGCTGCCTTTTCATGTCTGCAAATTTCTTTTGCCTATCTTGAGCTGCTGCCATTCTTCTCCTTACCAACTCAATTTTCTCTTTAGTTTCTTGTATGTATTCAGGCCCTAAAATAGCCCTTTCTCCTGCTTCTACCCAACAAACATGTGACAAACATGGCTTGCCATATAAGGCTTCAAATGGAGCCATTCCTATGGTGCTTTGATAGCTGTTGTTGTATGTAAACTCAGCTAAATGGAGATAATCCTCCCAGTTGCCCCCAAAATCCAGTGCACATGCCCTCGATATGTCCTCTAAAACTTTGTTTACCACCTCAGTCTGCCCATGTGATTGAGGATGGTAGGCAATGCTTAGGCATAATTCACTTCCCAGGGCTTCTTGAAAGCTTCTCCAGAATTTTGAGGTGAAGATGGTATCCCTATCACTTACAATGGTTTTGGGAATGCCATGCAATTTTACCACCTCCTTCATAAATACTTGTGCTAATTTTGGTGCTTTCCTTTCTGATTTAACTGAGATGAAATGTGCCACTTTGGTTAGCCTATCCACTATTACCCATATGCTTGTGTTTCCTCCTTTAGATCTAGGCAGTCCATCTATGAAATCCATAGATATATCTTCCCACTTCCACTGTGTTATACTAAGAGGTTGCAACATCCCTGATGGCTTTTGCGTTTCAGCCTTGACATGTTGGCAGGTCATACATTTGGCAATATATTTGGCTACATCTGATTTCATTCCCTTCCTCCAAAAATCTCTTTTTAAATTTTGATACATATTTATACTACCTGGATGTATGGAGTACTTACTTCTATGATATTCATTTAATATCCCCTCCTTCAATTCTATGTTTTCTGGCACACACATTCTACTCTGGTTTCTCAAATAACCATTTTTATCAATATGGTGATTTGTCACCTCCTCCCCTTTCAATATGAGAATTTTCTTCTCCAATAAGTTTGTGTCTTGTTCTTGCATTTTTCCTACCTTCAAAATTAAATCTGATTGAAGTGTCATCAAGCTTAATTTCCCTCTATTTTCCTATGCACCTTGCACCTGGACATCCATGTGTACACAGCTATTCTCCCCATTTTCTAACTCAGCCAGCAAAGGCAAGTCCTTAAACTCTTCCATCATCATCATAGCCAATTTAGCATGTTGTCTACTTAGAGCATCAGCAACTTTGTTTGCTTTGCCTGGTGTATAGTGTATGTCCAAGTCATAAGCAACTAAGAACTCTACCCATCTATGTTGCCTCATGTTTAAATCTTTTTGTGAAAATAAAGTACTTTAAGGACTTGTGGTCAGTGTAAAGTTCAAACTTAGTTCCTAACAAACAATGTCTCCAAAGTTTCAAGGCATAAATCACAGCTGCTAATTCAAGATCATGTGTGGCATACCTTACTTCATGGGGTTTGAGTTGTCTGGATGCATATGCAATGACTTGGCCTTGTTGCATCAGCACTGCACCCAAGCCAAACCCACTAGCATCCGTGTATACAACTAAGTCTTCATTTCCCTAGGGTACTTTCAAAATTGGAGCATTCACCAATGCCTCCTTCAACTGTTCCAAAGACTTCTCACACTTCTCTGACCAAACAAAATCTTGGTTTTTCCTGGTTAGGTTAGTAAGTGGTGTAGAAATTTTTGAAAAATCTTTTATAAATCTCCTATAATACCCTGCCATCCCCATAAATGATCTCACTTCACTCACAGTGCTAGGCCTCTTTCATGCTTGAATAGCCACTACTTTATTGGGGTTCGTAGAAATTCCTTTGGCAGAAATGACATGGCCAAGGAAATGTACTTCCTCTTTCCAAAGTGCACATTTTGAATATTTTTCCTTTAAATCTTTTTCCCTCAGTCTAGACAAAACCATATGTAATGGACTCTTATGTTCTTCCACTGTTTTGGAATAAATTAAAATGTCATCTATAAAAATAAGCACAAATTTGTCTAAATAATCTCTAAAGGTTCTATTCATTAAATCTACAAAGTATGATGGTGCATTAGTCAAGCCAAATGGCATAACCAGAAATTCATACAACCCATACCTAGTGTTAAAGGAGTGTACTTGATACTTGACTCTTCCACCTTCATTTGATGAAAACCAGATGCTAAATCTAGTCTAGAAAACACTCTTTCCCCAGCTAATTGATCAAAAAGATCATCTATTCTTGGCAATGGATATTTATTTTTAATAGTTACTTTGTTCAATTCTCTATAATCTATACAAAGTCTCAAGGAACCATCTTGTTTCTTAACAAATACCACTGGTGCTCCCTAGCAAGAATTACTGGGTCTTATAAAACCCTTATTTTCTAGTTCCTCTAACTATTTCTTTAATTCTTTTAGTTCATTTGGCCCCATTCTAGTTGGCTTTTTAATCACTGGACTTGCTCCTGGAATCAAATGGATTTTGAATTCCACTGGTCTATGGTCTGGAACACCCTTAACCTCCTCAAAAACATCCAAGTATTCATTGACCATGGGAATTTCTTCAATAGTGAGTTCACTGGGATCTTTTCCCAAGTCAATCAAATGATATAATTTCTTTCCCTTAGCCACTTCATACAAAATTGTGATCCTCTGGACTCTAAGGTTTTGCAATGATATGGTGGATGAGTCCAAGTTAATTATGGCTTTAAATTGTCTCAACCAGTCTACTCCCAATATAACACCTATATTTGGGTAGTTTAAAACATATAAATTAGAAACAAAAGTATATCCTCCTATGTTTAATTCCACATCCACACAAATCATATCTAAAACACTAGAACTCCCCAGTGGACTTTGTATATATAATGGGGTTTCAACCAATATACAATTTAATTTTAGCATTTTAACTAATTCATAAGAAATCAAGGAGTGAGTTTCCCCAATATCATATACTATTGCTATGGGTATAGTACAAATAAATAGTATACCTTCCACTTGACTGTGATTCCCAGCATTAATCTCCACTGTGGATTTGCCTTTGCCTTCCAAGTTTGCTAATTTTCCTTGCTGTTTATACCCAGGACAATTTCTCTTCATATGCCCTTCTTTCCCACATAGATAGCACTTGAAAGCTCCTCCTTCCAATTCTGGACACCTTGGTTTGATATGTCCTTCCTTTCCACATTGATGACACTCAATTTTCTTTTCGGTTTTCTTAGCTTTAATATCTCCAGTACCCTTGTTACTGACCTCTTCTTTCTTCTTATCATAAGGGTGATGTCTTCCCTTACCCTTCTTGATGTTATTATTCTTAAAATTTCTGAACTTTTCCCTTTCCTTGTCATGCTGCCCTAATCTCAAAGCCAAGTCTATTACTTGATCAAATGTCCTGTCAGCATAAGGTAACATGGCTCTGCTAAGTCATGGGTTCAAACCTTTAATGTATCTGTCATTTTTGGATGCTTCATCTGCCACTAGCATTGCTCCATATGTGGAAAGCCCCTCAAATTTTTGAGTGTATTCAGTGACATTTAATGTTCCTTGTCTGAGTCTAATAAATTCTTCCAGTAAAGTGGTCTTACCTGATGCTGGTACAAATCTTGCTTCCAATATCTCTTTGAATTGATCCCAAGTGATTTCATTCTCATTTCTCCCAGTAATGATTACTTCCCACTAGCTTAAAGCTACTCCCTTCAGCTGTCTTGAAGCCACTTGCCTCTTCCTTTGATCATCAAGCTGCATGTCATTGAAAATCCTATCCAATGTTCTCAACCATGCTTGAATTTCCATAATACTCTCTGTCCCTTCAAAGCTTTTGCCTCCTAAATGGGTATAAGTCTTGAGTAATTTTGAGAGCTCCTCATGGGGATTTTCTTGCCTTTGCCCTGCCCCACCCCTAAATGCTCTCACCAAATCTTGTAGATTGACTACTGGTGGTGCATTGGAGGGTCCTGCTCCTTGAATTGGGTGTCTTCCTACCATTGTTTGCTAGTAATAATTTACACAGCTGGTTAGTTTCTCCTTTTTTAACTATGTTTTTAGTAACATAGGTCTGATACCAAATGAGATGACCCTCTCTTTTTATACCTAAATATGTCAAGATTTTTTTTACATGGATATATATATATATTTGTTAAATATATATATATATATATATATATATATATATATATATATTTCCAAAGCCTAGAGTCATTTTTCTTTTTATTAAATAAACAATTTTCATCAAGGATTAATTTTTTTTACCAATATAAATATATTAGTGTATTCACAAAGATATGCACACACATATGAAGATGTATGTGCCCCTCTTGTTTTAATCAGAGTTATGGTAAACAAGAGGATAATTTGATTGATAAAATTTAATCAACCCACCCATAGTTCAATTTAACTCATGAAATAAAATTTCATCTGTATATATGTATCTGTATATATACGTTTGTAAGACCTCAACTCTTGATTTCTTATTGGCTTCCCTATAAAGTGTAATTCCTAAAATCAAGGAGATTGTGTTATGATTATACATAAATTAATGATGTAGTGGTTATGTTCTGAAAGTGATATGAGTTTTTTTATCATTTTCTATGTTTGCTTTTCTATAGAATCTACCTTATTTACAAACTCTTTTCTGGAATATTTTTAAGTGAGTTACCTTATTCCTATGTTACAGATCCTTCCTTCATTCAAGAATAAGGTATAAAACCTTTGCATAGTACAAATTGCATTATGAAAACATGCAGACACCTAATACATTTTCCTTATGCCTTTAAACACTTGCACGCAATTGTCATAATGAAAGAATAACCATACTGTTCATTGAGACTCAACTGTCCATATTTCCAATACTTAATCCTTTTTAAAGACACAAGATTGGCTAATACATTTATAAAATATATCCATCCTATTTATCCTAGTGTTCTTACTCAATTTTTCTTACAAAATCATAGATTAACTTCTTCAACTTTTTGGACAGTATTCAGATTTATAACTCCTGTTACAATGCAATTCCTTAGCAAAACACTAAGCAAAACACTTAGCAGAATATCCATTCAACAATTAGTACTTAATACAAGTTACAATTTAAAAGTATCAATACATGTAGATTTCATCATTTAAGCTCTTATCTAATTAAATTTTAGCATGCTATAATCTTCTTCTCAAAGCTTTGCTCCTACTCCTACTTAGTTGCTGCAGTCCCTGAAAATGCATTTGAAGCTGCCCCATTTTAAATGAGACACCCCAGATGCCATTAGCACACTAGGGTCAGACACATGTCTGGTATGAGAAAATCCACTAAAACAATTTGTTAATCAAGTTAAAGTTGAAACATGTATATATGTATATAACTCTGCCTTTAGAAAACAAATAAGTCATGTGTGCATGTTCTGTGTCATTGTGCATGTGCACACTTAAATCTTTCTTTCCAGAACCTTATGAAGATATGATACATTCATACATTCATACAGCTCAGTCATAAATCAAATAAGCATCCATACAAAATAGAGAAATCACCAAAATGAATTAAATCATTTGTTCCCAACTCGGATTTCATTCCAGAAAAGCTCTAGTTCCTCTTTATACCAAGTTCCCTTACTTTGATATATTTATCTAGCTTGGTCTCATCTGCAATTAATGAATCAATGGACACGCTGTAATGGACTATTTCACTCCATTATACACAGATCTCAGGACTTAAACAAGCCATGTGTCAACTTGCATTACTCAAGAACACAAGTCATTCCTGCAGTGCTCTTGACCCTCCATTTCTTAATCAGGTTTTCTTTTCTTTTTTTAGATAGTAACACTTTTGATTTTTCATGGCAAACCCATTCAGTGAATCATTTCACTAAAACAAACATTCATATCATGGCATTCCACATCACTCATAAACAAACAGAGGTAATCAGGCAATTTAACATAGGTGTCCATTAAATAGGTTCTGCACATATACATATATATATTCTTGCAATTTTAAAGGGGTATAGACAACTAACATTGGCCTATGGCTTTATGAGAGAGTTTTTTCTTTCTTTTTGCTATCATCTGTGCTTCAGTTTAACTCAGAATGACTAAGTTTTACTGAATCACAAAATTTATTGGCTATGTATATGACTATTTGTATTTTCATTGAATCAGAAGCATCAGCACATAGGCAACCCTATTGCACCCCTAATTCTTTTTTTTTCAAGCCTCAGCACTTATACATAAGTATATTGAAGCTCACATGTTTATAGTTTTCTGGGTTAAGCCAAAGCCAACACTACTTGCCTATATTCAACATTTAATTCTCTGGGTATTTACTTATGTTTCTAAACATTAACATATCAGAGAGATCTGGGTTTTTAAAATATATATATACTAATAATTCTCAGAACTTTCATATAATAAAACCAGCAGAACAACCAGTTAAAAAATTAAAACATTTTTAACCTATGAAATCACAGATAGACCAACATATATGAAAATACGTTTTTCTTCTTCTTCTTTTTTTTAAGAAAAATTAACTTATGAACTGGCTTCCTTCATTAGGACTTAGGGCCTTAGATTTTGAGTGAGTTTTCTCACCTAGCTCTCTTCCACTTCCCTAGTTGATTGGCAAGCTTCTGCCTTCAAACCCTTTTCTTCACTTGTTTATATATATATATAATGTATATACTTTTTTTTCTCAAGAGCTATCCGGGGAGAGGAGGAGGTTCCTCATAGCACTGCTTATTTATGCAGGGTTTTTTTGTCTTAGGGTTTAAGGCACTAGCTAAAGACATTTTTGCCCATCAGAAATCATGTCATTTGCATTTTATCTAAACCCAAAATCTTACCCTCCCCGGCTTAAGTTTGTGAAGAGAAAAGTGGTTATATTCTTTTGGTTATTTTCAGAAATTTTGCTTTTCCAGAAAATACTTTTCCTCTTGTCTACTAACATGCTAAAAGTGTGACCTGATTTCCATTGGTTATTATATATCTATATTTCAAGTATCCTTCTTAATTCTGCCTATACAAAACATTTCTCTGTTTTTATCTTATTTTCTATTTTTATCTTTCACTTAAATAGTATGTACTTCCTTTATTTATTTATAAAAGGATTACTCCTTTTATACCTTCATTCTTTTCTTTCTGTTTATATTTAAAATATGTTTGTGTATTTGATTTTACTGATTTGAACTCTAGTACTTGATTAGCATACCTATATGTATATATATGTCTTACAGAAATAATTAGTGCACACATATATATACACATTACTTTATACTGGCACACCTGCACATGTACTCTCAAATACCATCAGTTGCATCCTTATATATATATATATATTTGCATATAGCCTTTTAAGGATTTATTTTATTTATCTGCATAAAGATATATATTTTTCCCATACACATCAACATATGCTCATTCATATCATTCAAGGATTTAGCTTCAATTCATGTGTATTCCCTGTGCACACATGTACACCCATATAGTTACACCATATCAAGCCATATCAATTTCCCTTTTAAAATTTGTTTAAAAATTATTTTAAACTTATTTATATTTTTCAAAATAAATTCCTAAAATCTTGGGTCATTACAGGATTCTACCTTCACAAAATAAGAAACATTTTCTTTTCGTCCAAAGATGGCAGTTGTATGATTAACTTTGTACACATAATATTAGGTAACAAAAAAGATGATACATAACGAATTAAGAAGAACAATCGTTATTAGATCATTATTCATGTAATCCAGTTAATTTTTGCTCTTCTACTTCATAAAAGTTGATTTTTGAATACTATAACTTTTAAAAAATAACTCTAACTGAATTTCTTTATAGTACTGCATAGTTAATAGTAAAATTGATTATTTATGAGTACAATATGTAAACTATTTCACACATAATTATTTATGTGGTCGAAGAATAAAATTGAAAGCTTGAAACTCAATCTTTTACTTGGAATACAAACGTCATTCCATTTGTTTATACTATTTTTAGGATCATTATGATATATAATGAAAACATGAATTTGAGAGTCATTGTACCTTTTCATAGTATAGGGTAATGCTATACAATTGTATTGCTGAATTTATGTATACACATTGTGATAGATGCATGTCCACCTGGACATGCATACATACTCGAATATATATAAAAATTCAAAAATCCAAAAAAAAATCATTTGTATTTGCATTATTAATACACATTTAATTTGTGCTTTGCATTTCATCCTAGAATTTTGATTAACAATAACGGTTAGACATCGATAACGCTAGCTTAATTGTATATTGACAAGTTGCCTTCTTTTGACAATTTAATTTCTTAATGTCTAGGCTACGGCAGAGTAATAATCAGTTATAAATATTACGATGATTTGTAAATATTATACTAATCATTTCTCTAAAGGTACATAAACCTTCGGCTGCATTGCTATCGTAATTCGTGGTGCACCGATAAATCTTGCCCCTTATCTAGCTGAGAACTATCTTGTTGGATAAAGACAAAGTATTATTATATAAGTTTGGATTAAGAGCTACTTAGGATAGAAAATTTATAATCAAATCTTTGCATTCATTTAGTTGCATTAGTTTATGCATATTTAAAAAATAAATAAAAAATTCAAAAGTCAAAACTAAAAAAATTGTAAATATTTCTTAACTTAGTTTTTAAATCCTTTGAATTTTTAAAAAAAATCAAAATCAAAAATCCAAAAAAAAGTAAGTAAGTGTTTTTCAAGAAAATGCAAAATCCAAAATATATTATCTTTTCAAAAATAAAAAAAATTGAAAATCCAAAAAAATAAAACAAAATTCAAATTTCCCTTTTGAAAAATAAAATTCCTTTGGGTAAATAGTTTTCCTTTATAAAAAATCCATAAAAGAAAAAATAAGAGATTTTTGAAAATGTCTGAATTTCCCTACTCGCATGAATTTTACAATAGTTGTGAAAATCAATATAATCCATATTATTTCACCCAAAACTCTTATGGATATTTTCATGACAACTATTGTACAAACAATTCGAATTTTAAAAAAAAATTTCAAAATGATGACCAACCTTCAAATCTTGAAAATAACATTCAAATAATTTCGTCTTTACTTGAACTCTCTACACAATAAAATCAAAGGATAAATTATTTATGTAATTCATATTTGTGCAATGATTCAAGTCAAAATTTTCAAAATAATCAAAATTTTAATTCACTTCAAATTAAAATAATTTCTATTACAACCCATGCCAATTCAATTTCGAACTCCAAAATGAATTCTAAAATCAAAACGAAAATGGAAACCATTGTTTAAAAGATTTTGGCAATAGGAGTTGTTTCAATGATAATGGAAATTTTTGTTCTCAAAAGTTTCAAACTGAAAATCCTCAAATTAATAATTATAATTTTTATTTTTTTGAGCAAATGGATGAAATTTACAATGATCACACGGATTTGTTGTTTGAAACATATATGAAACAACATGAAAAACAAAATCAAAACCCAACAATTTACAAGTCAAACAATAATCCTTCTTTTACCAAAATTGACGATTCACATATAATAACTTTTGAAACTTGTTTGCACAAAAAATGGGCAAACACCTCCAATCCGTATAATTTAGTTGATTATGTGTTATTTTCAAGGTTTTAGGTTACTTATGCAAACATGAAAAAAGCAGGGGCTAAACTGTAAAAGACACGCAGATTTATAGTGGTTCGGCCAGAACGTGCCTACGTCCACTTTATATGTTATTCTCTCTTTTCTTTCAAATTACAAGTACAAAGCTTTAAGTACAAGTATAAGAAAGTTGTTTGAAAGTTCCTTCCTTGCTTGAGCTCTCAAACTTGTCTGCCATTGTTGTACCCCTGCCCTTCTATTTATAGAGTGAGGCTGGGGGCAGAGGTCCTGGGAGTATATAGCTGCTGGTGGGCCCGGGCTGAAGCAATCTGGCCTGGCAGCGCTCTGGTTCGGCGAAGCTTAGTTCGGTCGTGGTTGGAGATGGTTGGACCGGTGGAGATGGTTGGACCGGTATGGTTGGTTCGGCTATGCAAGGAGGGAGTTATCTAGATCGGCATGATCTGGTTCGGCAGTGATGTGGTTGGGCTGGTTCGGCATGGAGGTGGAGAGGTCCGGTTCGGCATTGGCTTCTGGACCGGTGGTGATGGAAGCGCGTTCATTCGGTAATGGGAGGAGTGTTCATTCGGTGGTGTAGGGAAGTGGAGTTGGACCGGTGAGGAGGTCCGGTGGAGCATGGTTCGGTGATGGAGTGGGGAGGCTTTGGCTCGACTAGGCATAGATACCGGATGGATATGGATAAAGTATGTAGATGGTGATTCTGGATGAAATTGATGCTCCTTGGCCTCGTGATCTCGTGGGTGAGAATTCGCCCAACATTTGCCCCCCAAAGTAGGGCATATGCTAGCATATGTCGTGCTTTGTTTCAGTGTGATAGCCTCGTGGTTTGGATACCTGGTATAGCTTCATCCGGCTTGAGGTGCCGAGCCAGTTGGTCCGGTGTGCCGAACCGGATGGTCCGGTGCTTTTGCGCTCGTCTATATATAGGGGCTACACCCCCTTAGTTATTCCTTACCGAACCAGAGAGAGCCGAATCAACTCCTAGCCGAATCAACTTCGTACCGAACCAGGTATATATCCTAAAGCCGAACGCGCTTAAGAATCTTGACTACCGAATGTATCTGATGCCGAGTGGATACAAAGTTTCTAAGAACCGAATGCAGCTCGGTATTGGGAATGCCGAATGACTCTTGTGCTTCGTACCACCGAATGATATTGGAATTGGAGTGCCGAATGAGATTGGGAATTGGAGTGCCGAATGAACCCAAATGCCGGATGGACTTGATGCCGAATGGGCTACGCCGAATGAGCTTTCACACTCGAATCTTAAGTGGAACCCTAGACCTATATACACCTGCTCGCTTTACGTACTTGCTTGCTTACATTTCCATACTTCTTGTTTTAATAACGTGCTTTTCTTGTGTTGCAGATAAATGTCTCGCAAAGCGGAAACTCGATCAGATAGTAAGAAGTCCAAGGATAGAGGAGAGTCTTCTTCCGTGCCCCCAGCCCAACCAGAACCGGCGCGACATGGACCTGCCCCGAGGTCGTTAGTGGATGGGTATAGTCCCCAAGAGCTTCTGAACTCTCCTCCCGATTGCTTTCCGAGCTCCCTGAAGGAGGAGCAACTTGATGTTATATCTCGTGCCTTCGGAATAGATGGAGCGCGCATGCTATTGCCGGGGGAAGGAGTGATGCCGTATGACCCCCCCGAAGGCTACTTTGCTTACAGCAGATATCATTGCATGTGTGGTGCTATCCCGCCTCTCAACGCCTGGATAGTTAGCATTATCACATATCTGAAGGTGGCTCCATTCCAGCTTCAGCCTAACTCCTACGCCATTCTGGTGAGTCTTTTCGTCATCGTTCATAGGAGATATGGGCGTCCACCTTCCAACCGGGAGATTCGATATCTGTACAACTTGAGAGGCTACAAGAAGGGGTCTCCATATATCAGTTTGGAAGCGGCCGTGCCCTTCAAGCCTGTTCTGGATTTGTACTCGAAGTTTAGTATGTTCAAGAAGGAATGGTTTTTCATTAGGGATGACTCTGTTTCTTTCCGCCTTTTCACTTCCGGCTGTAAGTTGAACTTCATTTATATTTTTCTTGTCCCGATCACAATGCTTCTTCTTATATGCTTTTATTCTTTGCTAGCAATAGGTGGCTTTGCGGTTGTGGAGACTGATTCCTTGGCTCGGATGGCTACTGAAATAAAGGCCATTTTGGGAAGGGATAGATCGGCTTCTTTCCTGATCAGGAACGCCACTCTCCTGGAGTATAACTTGATTCTGCCACATCAATCTGTGGTTAAACAGAGAGATACAGCCGAGGAGAGGGCTGCTAAAGCCAAGGATGGGGCTACTATGAAGAGTAGCAAGAAGAGACCTTTCTCGGTGCCTCCAGCCGTTGGGGGAAAGAAACTTAAGAAGTCTGATGGACCCTCTCCCAGTACATGTCCAGATATTCCGGAGGAGGAAGGTGGAGAGGAGGAAAGAGACGAAGAGGAGAGTGGAGGAGATGGAGAAGGTGAAGGACAGGGTGGTAGTGGTGTCGGGGCTTTGTCTTCTGAGCAGGCAGGAGAGATCCAGGAGTGGACGGATGATGCCTTCCGCCAGGCTTTTGAAGGGTTGGAGGAAGGATCAGCCTCGGCGAAGAAGGCAAAGGAGGTTGACAAGGCTGGGGCTGGCGTCGATCCATCCCCCAAGAGCTCCTCGGCGAGGGTGACTCCGGCGGTGCAAGGTGATCTTTTGACTTCCGCGGATTCCATTTACGATAAGGACTTAGGAATATTTTATGGCTCGCTACCATCCTGGGATGAAATCCAGGACTTATTGCAGGATCCTACTCCTCCGCAGGGTTTGTATAATAGATGTGTCTTCTCACTCTTTTTAACTTAACATATTTCTCGAATTATGGACCATTGTATGCTCGTAACACTTGTTCTTTATTACAGGGGCAGGCGAGGTGGCCAAAACTTCAGACGTTCGACACCGCCTTGAACAATTCAAGTTGATGAGAGCTTCTACTAAGCCGCCAACTGGCCGTTCCGGGGATGTAGTTAAATATCGCCTTCTTCTTGGAGTCATTGAGGAAGATATCCAGCAGAGGAAGAGGAGGCGTTCCTTGTTTGATTCACCACCTGGTCCTCAGTCTCCTATTCAGCCTCCCCGAGATACCACGGAGAAGGCCACAGAGTTTTTCCCCCCTCCGCCTCCTTCCGAGAATCCTACTGTGATCCGCATAAAACATCCCGACGTGCCTCGCAATCCCTTTGCCGGCCATCCGGATTTGGACCCAAGCTTTCAAGATATATTATTTGACGAGGCCACGGGCGAGCATCTTCTCCCCCGCAATCCCATGGTTCGGATTCTTGATGAGGCTAAGTCCCTAGATTTGGATCTGCTCACTACTCGGATAGCTGCCATGGGGGACGAAGCCAAAGCCAACATTGACCGGGTCGCGGAGGAGGTCAAGAAGTTGATGGAGCATCATGCTCGACTGGCTAGGGCTGGGGAGGAAATCGGGAGTGCTAACATCCGGCTGCGGCTACAGGTTGTTGATCAGGACAAGCAGCTTGTCGATCAGGCTATCCAGATTTCTCAGCACGAGGCAGCCTCCAGGCAGTTGAAGGAGAGTCTGGAAAAGGCCAGCATGGCAGAATTGTGAAAAATGAAGGCTGCTTGCAAGGGGCGGATTGATATGGCCATTGCGACGGTGGACGAGGTTCAGAATGCGGATCTTGAGCGGATTGAAGAGTTGTCTGGGAGGCTTGAGGCCGCAGAGCTTGCTCAGGCCAAGCTAAAGGAAGAGATGGAGGAAATGAGGAGGTCTCTCCAGGCCGACCGCTTGAGATATCGATCGGAGAGGGATGTTGCCGTTGCTAAGTTGTTGTCCTCCGAGGCCCGGGTGAGGGAGTTTGAGGAGAATGAGGAGATGATGGATGAGATGTTGCAGGATATGTACTTCCGTACCTGGAAGCAGGGTAATCTATCCTGGATGGATGACTATCCCCGGATCATGGCTAGGATATATCTCCGGGCTTTGGAGGAGGCCAAGGCCGATGCGGATAAGGAAGGTGGAGCGGCATTCAGGATGGACGTGGTAACCGCCCAGTTCTCAAAGGAGGAGAAGGTAGCGGTGAAGGAGGGGATGCGGCTGCTTGCTGCGGAAGAAGCCGGTGTGCAGTTGGGGGATGAGGACCAAGAAGCGGGCGTCGGTGAGTTTTCCCTTTTTAGCTTTTCATAACTTGATCGTTCGCTGTTTATCTGATGGATTCTTCTTCTAAATTGGACAGGTGGGACCTCTGGTCAACACGCTGGGAGTTCCGATCCAGCGACCAAGTAGATTCGGAGAGCTGGTTCTGAGGTGTAGTGGTTAGCACTAATACAGCTGGTTACCTTTTGATTTCTTTTTATTGCTGTTCATGTTAGTCCAAAACATTGATGTAACTGTAATAATATTGTATGTGATGAATGACTTTATGTAATTTCATAACATAAGCTGATTCCCTTACGTTGGAATTTTATCGCTATTTTGTTGTGCTGTGTAAGTGATGTAACTATGCATGTTACTAGTGACTTGACTGTGCCTGATGCCAAGTTTTTTGCTTAAAGTACGATTTTCTCATTTTGCAACGTGAATGTGATGTGTGAATATGAACTGCAGCTATGCATTAATGTATAAAAGTAGAAGGTACCGCCCTTCATGTTTCGGCTGTGGATGGCAACTTCGTGCGCCCTGTAAGACTAAGCATGGAATGCAGTTGAGTGTCTCGTTATCCGATTGTGAGTTTCTGTTCCCATTAGCGAACGTTCCCTATTTCATGTCCTGTACTTTCAAGCACCGTTACAGAGAATAGGAGAAAAGTTTTAAATGAAATTGAAATATAGGGAAAGTAAAACTTCCAGTCACGGAAGGCCGTCGATGTGCTTAAGTTCATGGCAAACGGGTTTTGTAGTCACTTTCCCTAGCTGTGGGTCTTGGAGACATTTGTCACCCATCTTACGCCTACTGCGGGGAGTTTTCTTTTCTACCACAGCCGCACTTAAGACACATCGGAGCCGATCGCGCACAGTAACTACCCGGGTCATTATGGCCCGTAATCGTGGGTATTATTCGATTTACTGTGGCCGGCTAGCGTGGGGGCCGATCGTCAACTGTGAACTGCCCCTGGCTGGCCACACCTTATGTTGGGGCTTATGATCGGTTCACAGTCGGCGGCGAGCCGAATCGCTGTAATGAGCTGCCATCGGCTATAGTCGGCCTTTTTTATGATGACTTATACTCGGCTCATTACAGTCGGCTTTAAGGGCCGAGGCAAACAATGAGTTAACTCGCGGTAGAGGGATACCGGAGCAAAGTGTCTCATTGGCGAGGGCATAGGGGCGCAGCGTACCTGTTAGATTTTGTCCAGGTGGAGTTGTGTTGTGAAGTTCTGGATTGAAATGTCATCTGCAAAGGATTTTGTTCAACAGCAAAGGATAAAGCTTAACAAGTAGCCAAGATATAAAGGAACAAGTTAACAAGAGCCAAGTTTTTTAAAGTGATTCGGCACGAAAATGCCTACGTCCACTGATTCTCTTTATTAATTCACTTCATATGGGCAGTACAAGTTAAGAAAAGTATCGACGGAGGTGTCGGATGTTGCATGCCCTCTGGAACACCTCTCCATCCACCGTTGACAAAATATAAGCTCCGTTGTGGAGATTTTTATGAATTACATAAGGTCTGTCCTAGATGGGGTCCAGTGCCCCGGGGCGCGGAAAGATTCTCTTGAGGACAAGGTCTCCTTCTTGTAAGCTGCAATGTTTGACTTTGGAGTTGTATAGTGCTGTCACTTTTTGTCTGTGAGCTGCTGCTTTGAGCGCTGCATCATTTCTTCTCTCCTCAATTAGATCCAAAGACATGTGGAGGAGTTCTTCATTTTCTTCCGGGTTGTAGTGGATCCTACGGTGAGAGGGCACTATGGTTTCAACTGGGAGCATAGCCTCCGATCCGTATGCCAAAGAGAAGGGAGTATGCCCTGTTGAAGTTCTGTAAGATGTGCGATAGGCCCAAAATGCCGTAGGAAGTTCGTCCACCCAAGCGCCTTTCGACTTTTCAAGTTTCTTCTTGATTAAGGTTTTGAGAATTTTGTTAACAGCTTCTATTTGGCCGTTTGCCTGGGGATAAGCCACGGATGAGAAGCTTTTGTGAATCCCGTGCTCTCGGCACCAGTCGGTGAATTCCTCGCTGTCAAACTGAAGTCCATTGTCTGATACGATTTTGAGTGGTGTTCCGTACCTGCACAGAACATTTTTTATTAAGAAGTTGATAACTTTTGCCGAAGATATTTTATTTAGAGGTTCCGCCTCCACCCATTTGGTAAAGTAGTCGACTGCCACTATAGCATATTTGGCTCCGCCTCGGCCCGTTGGCAGTTCGCCAATTAAGTCAATCCCCCATATTGCGAAGGGCCAAGGGCTGGTCATCTGAGTAATTTCATTGGTTGGTAGTCGAGGGATTTTAGCAAATTTATGACATCTGTCACATTTTTTGACGAAGTCTAAGGCGTCTTTGTTCAAGGTGGGCCAGAAATATCCATATCGGAGTATCTTTTTTGCCAGAGTCTGTCCTCCGGTGTGGTCTCCACAACTTCCCTGATGGATGTTGGATAGAATTTCACTGGCTTCTCTCCCAGCAACGCACCTCAATAAGGGGTTAGAGAAGCCGTGCCGATAGAGGATGCCTTCTTGCATCGTGTAGCGGGAAGCTTTCCTTAGAATTTTCTTAACTTCATTTCGCCCGTCTGGTAGGGTGCCGTTTTGTAAGTATTCTCGAATAGGGGTCATCCATGTTTCTTTTTCGGTTGCAGCTATCAGGTGTACTTGCTCGAAACTCGGGGTTAGCAGCCTTGAGACAGTTATTGCTCCAGAAGCGGTGTCATTTCCCATGCTAGCTTGCTTTGCCAGCTCGTCGGCCCCTCGATTTTCCTCTCGAGGAATGTGTCTGATCAAATAGTGATCCAATTGGTTAAGTAGCAGCTTGGTCCTCTTTAGGTATGCTGTGAGTCGTTCTCCTCGAGTCTGAAACTCTCCTAGTATTTGATTCACAAAAAGTTGACAATCACTATGGAGACATAAAGAACTGACTCCGATTTCAAGTGCAAGTTCTAATCCGGCTATCACTGCTTCGTATTCTGCGTCATTGTTGGTGGTAGCGAATTCCAATCTTAGGGCGTAGCGCGGCTTCTTTCCCTTGGGGGTGATTATCACAACACCTGCCCCTGAGCCTTGTTCGTTCGACGCTCCATCTACGAAGAGATTCCATTTGATATCTTCTGCTACTTCAGATTGGTCCTTACCTTCGCCAGTAGTGAATTCGGCAATGAAATCAGCTATGGCTTGTCCCTTGATAGCGGTACGAGGATGGTAAGTGATATCATATTGGCTTAGCTCGATGCACCACTTGAGCAGTCGCCCAGAGGTGTCGGGACGATGGAGCACTTGCCTCAATGGCTGGTCGGTTAGGACTCTGACGGGATGAGATTGGAAATAGTGTCGCAGCTTCCTTGATGTGATTAGTAAACAGTACGCCAGTTTCTCGAGTTTGGGATACCGGGTTTCTGCTCCCGTGAACCTCTTTCTTATGAAGTACACTGGCCGTTGTGTGCGGTTTTCTTCTCTTACCAAAGCGGCACTTAGGGCATGGGATGACACAACAAGATATAGGTATAGTTCTTCGCCTTCATTTGGCGTTGAGAGTACTGGTGGCCGTTGGAGGTGCTTGATTAGGCTAAGGAAAGCTGCTGAACATTCGTCGGTCCACTCGAATTTTCCTTTGTCTCTCTTCAGTGCTTCAAAGAAAGGGATGCATTTGTCTGTTGCTTTAGAGCTGAATCGGCTTAGGGCGGCCACCTTCCCGTTTAGGCTTTGCATTTCTTTCCGAGTGGATGGTATTTTGATATCTTGCAAGGCTCGGACTTGTTCGGGGTTCTCTTCGATTCCTCTGGCATGGACGATGAATCCCAAGAACTTCCTGATGACACTCCGAAGGAGCACTTTAGAGGGTTCAGCTTCATTCCATATTGGCGGAGTACTTGGAACATCTCGTCCAGGTGGCTTACATGATCGTTGGCTTTTCTTGATTTTACCAGCATGTCATCCACATAAACTTCCATAGTTCGTCCTATCAGTTCTGCAAACATCTTGTTGACGAGGCGCTGATAAGTAGCTCCGGCGTTTTTAAGTCCAAATGGCATTACCTTGTAGCAGTACAATCCTCGGTCAGTGATGAAGCTAGTGTGGTCTTGATCGGGGGTGTGCATAGGGATCTGGTTATATCCAGAGTATGCGTCCATAAAGGATAAGAGTTCGTGTCCAGTAGTGCTGTCCACGAGTTGGTCGATTCGGGGTAGTGGGAAGCAGTCTTTCGGGCAGGCGTCATTTAAGTTGGAGAAATCGATGCATGTTCGCCACTTCCCATTAGCTTTCTTTACCAGTACCGGGTTGGCGATCCACTCCGGGTAGATGGCTTCACGTATGAAGTCATTGGCAAGTAAGTTCTTTACTTCTTCCTCGAGGGCTGCTGATCGTTCTGCCCCCATACTTCTCTTCTTTTGCTTTACCGGTACCTTGGTAGGATCGATGTTTAGTGCGTGGCATGCTATGTCTGGGGAGATTCCGGTCATATCAGCGTGCGTCCATGCAAATACATCCATGTTATGGCGAAGAAAATCAATGAGTTGATTCTTTAATTCTCTTTTTAGATGAGATCCGACTCTCAGCATTTTACTTGGGTCGTGTTTGTCTACAGATACGAATTCCATAACCTCTGCAGGCTCGGCGGTGGCCTCCTCCTCTCCGTCCCTGGGATCTAGTTCGTTGAAGGGATCACTTGTATATCGAAGAGGAGGTGCTTTCTTTAGTTGCTATGCTTCCAAGCTTTTCATGCAGAGAGTTGTCTCTGCATTCTTCCCTTTATCTTTCTTGCGGTTATTGCAAAGTTCGGTTACATAGCAGTCCCGAGCGGCTTCTTGATCTCCTTCTACTTCTCCCACTCCATTATCCGTTGGGAACTTCATCTTCAGGCACCATGGGGCATGGACAATTTGGAAGTCGGACAAGGCTGGTCTTCCTAAAAAGGCATTGTAGGCCGAGTGGTTGTCTATTAGCACGAATGTTTGTTTCCGAACGGCGGAGCGGGGATGACTTCCCAATTCAACAAAGAGATCCAATTGTCCAAGGGGAATCTTTGCTTCTCCAGTGAAACCGTGTAGTGGTTTGTTACAGGGGGATACATCCTTCATTGACAGCTTCATTTTGTCGAAAGCATGCTTGAATAGGATATTTACCGAACTTCCAGTGTCTACTAAGATTCGGAAAACCTTGGCTGGACCGAACCAGGCAGAGATGACCATAGGATCCTATGAGGGTATTGCCTTCCTTCTAGGTCGCGCCCGCTGAATGTGATATCATTACTTTCCTTCCGCTTAGGGTGGCGTTCTTCCATAACAGAATTGACGCAGTCTCCCTCGCTTCTGAGTGAGTTTCCATATCTTTCCATTTCTTCCCAGCTCTTATCAGCGATGTGTGGCCCTCCTGATATTGTATGGACCACTATCTTCTCTTGGCTGGAAACGCTGGTGTTGCGATTTCCTCCGCCTGTCTCTGGGTGGAGCTGCCCTGGGTTTTCCTTGGTAGGAGCTGGGGTCCTGTCCTGTCCCTTCACATAGCGTTCTAATTTCTTTCTCCTGATGTGTTCTTCAATTAGGTCTCGGAGATGGCAGCATTCATTGGTATCGTGCCCATGAGACTCGTGGAAACGGCAGAATCTTCCGGACTGGATTGCGCGATCTGACTCTTTCTTGTATGGGGGGCGCTTGTATGTGAGTTCGTCCTACGTGGCCAGGAAGATGTTCTCGACTGTTTCATTCAAGGGAGTGTAAGCGTCAAATCTCGGTCCTGGTCGGTACAAGTGCTTTTCTCCCTTCTTGCCCCCTGCATTGTCTCTGGAGTCATTTCTCCGAATGTCTTTCGCTGCGGCAGGGGCGTTTCCATGGGCCGTCTTAGCCTGTGGTCCTGTCTGCCTTTCAGTGGCAGCCTCTTCGAGTCTCATGTACTTCCCAGCTTCATGAGAGAAATCGGGCAAGGTAGCTGGTTTTTCTTTAGTTAGTCTTCTAGCAAACTTGGTATCTGGGTGCACACCACTACAGATGGCCATTAGGGTGAGTTTCTCATCGGCATCTTGGACTGCGGCCGCTGCGGCGTTGAACCGGGTTAGATATTGTTGCAGTGTCTCTCCGGATTTCTGTTTGACATTGGATAGAGAATAAGCATCCTTGGGTTGTTCCACATGAATGCGGAACTGGCTAATGAACTTTTCCTTCAACATTTCCCATGAACTGATGGATCCTTGGGGAGATGGCAGAACCAGGAGGTAGCTAGATCTGCTAAAAATAGTGGAAAGCATTTGCATAATACTCCTTCTGTTGCCCCGCTCATGAGCATATGCTGTGTGTATCTCTGCAAGTGTACAACGGGGTCGGAAGTTCCCTTGTACGGTTCCATCGTCGAGATTTTCCACTCTCGAGGGGTGATGGCGGTTTCGATGTCGCGGGTGAAAGGGCTGGTTACCCTAGCGCCTATCCCTCGCTCCCTTTGCTCCCGTCGGACGCATTCCCTGAATAATCGTGCCATTCTTTCATCAGAATTTGGAGCGGACAAGAATGAGCTTGGTTCTTCCCTGCGGGATCGATCTCGTCCGGATGACCTGTAGGGATGGTATAGCCTATCACTTATGACATTATCCAGTGGCTGTCTCTGGCTACTCGGATGCATGCTAGGACCGGCTACAGTTGCCCCTTGCATTGATCTTCCCCTGCGGGGTTCTGTTACGAGCATTTCCATGGGGTCAACTTCGGGCTGGGTTCTAGCTCGGCTCCGTTCAGCGGGGTTTCTATGATTAGGTGGCATGACTGGCTCAGCTACATCCGACCCTCGCCTGGTGCCTCCCCCATTGGGTTCGGTTCCAAGCGCTTCCTCGAGTCGGAGTTCGGGCTGAGTCCGGACGCGGCCCCTATCACTGTTGTTCCTGTTGACAGCTTCTTCGAAGAGGGAAGACCTTTGCTGTCTCTGAGATCCTCCAGATTGAGACTCACCCCATGATTCAGTGTTGCGGTTGGATTCTTCGGCATCCCTCAAGCGTGACATGAGTTGGTTCACCAAAGCTTCTTGTTGGGATGCGAAGCGGTTAGTTACTTCAGTCACAACCCTGTCTAGATCTGCCCTAGTGATTGCTGCCGGTTGTTCCGCGGCAGGGGCTGTTGGATTTGCCTAATCTGCTGTCGTAGTGGGATGGTTCTCTTGATCTGGATCCACTGGATCTGGAGCGCTGCTGGTTGCAACGTTCTTTCCCTTGTTGGTGTCTTTTCTCGGCCTGGAAGTCATGCTTCCTAGGCAATGAAGGGTGCTATTGGGAAAGAAGGTTGAATGAGGGAAGCTGAAGCTTCGAGTTCCAAGTTCTCAGTGAAAGCACCAAAAATGTTTGCACAAAAAATGGGCAAACACCTCCAATCCGTATAATTTAGTTGATTATGTGTTATTTTCAAGGTTTTAGGTTACTTACGCAAACATGAAAAAAGCAGGGGCTAAACTGTAAAAGACACGCAGATTTATAGTGGTTCGGCCAGAACGTGCCTATGTCCACTTTATATGTTATTCTCTCTTTTCTTTCAAATTACAAGTACAAAGCTTTAAGTACAAGTATAAGAAAGTTGTTTGAAAGTTCCTTCCTTGCTTGAGCTCTCAAACTTGTCTGCCATTGTTGTATCCCTGCCCCTCTATTTATAGAGTGAGGCTGGGGGCAGAGGTCCTGGGAGTATATAGCTACTGGTGGGCCCGGGCTGAAGCAATCTGGCCTGGCAGCGCTCTGGTTCGGCGAAGCTTAGTTCGGTCGTGGTTGGAGATGGTTGGACCGGTGGAGATGGTTGGACCGGTATGGTTGGTTCGGCTATGCAAGGAGGGAGTTATCTGGATCGGCATGATCTGGTTCGGCATTGATGTGGTTGGGCTGGTTCGGCATGGAGGTGGAGAGGTCCGGTTTGGCATTGGCTTCTAGACCGGTGGTGATGGAAGCGCGTTCATTCGGTAATGGGAGGAGTGTTCATTCGGTGGTGTAGGGAAGTGGAGTTGGACCGGTGAGGAGGTCCGGTGGAGCATGGTTCGGTGATGGAGTGGGGAGGCTTTGGCTCGACTAGGCATAGATACCGGATGGATATGGATACAGTATGTAGATGGTGATTCTGGATGAAATTGATGCTCCTTGGCCTCGTGATCTCGTGGGTGAGAATTCGCCCAACAAAACTGAAAACGAAAATCATAACGAAGTTGTTGAAAATATGGTAATTGAGTTAGATTTCAATTCATTTTAGGGTGAGAAACTCGATTTAAAATTCGATCTTTCGTTTTTCGATTTCAAAAAGTTGAATATAACAGCTTTGCATTTTGAAATCGATATGTGCAATGAAGTTATGAATAATTCAATAAAGGAAAACGAATATAATGAACACAAATATTTTTAGAATTTTCGAAAATGAGTTGTTAAATTCTAATGGGGAAGATTTAAATTAGCATTTTAATTTTGAAATCAATAATTATGAAGAAATTTTCATCGATAAGTTTGAATTCGATTTGGTGAAAATAAACTTGAACTTCAATCAATCATTATATCTACTCCAAAAATCGTTGAAAATAAAACAACTCATACGATTTTTAATAAAACGACATTCATTTTTCAAAATCAACATTCAAATTTGAAATCATTTATAATTTGGCTTTCCGAGCTTAAGCTTTGTCTCTCATACTTGACGAGATAAATGAACTGGCCTTTGGAAGACCGTTTTATTTAATCTTTGATAGTATTTTGATGCCGTGTAAATAATAATAATTTTCATGTAAATATAGGTCATATTTTTATTTTTATTTTATTTTTCTCCTTTCACTTGGGTTGACTATGGGGACACAGTCAAAATCAAGTGTGGGGTGAGTCTCATCTGCATTTTTTATTTTTCATGGTTTATTTTTTGCATTTTTCTTCCAAAACTCAAAATTTTCTAAAAAAACCCAAAACAGATTTTCTTTTTAGTATTTTAAGTTATTTTTGAAGAGACACTATACAATAAGTATAAATTTTTGTTATTAAATTGAAACTTTTGAAGATTTATTTGTCCTAACAAAAATAGAAATGTAGTTTGATTACAAGTAACTATGGTTTAACTAGTATATAGGAAAATTCATGGGTGATAATAATGAAGTATATCCTAATGGAAAATCTATTAAAAAAAGTGGTGGATTTAAAGTAAAGGGTATACATTATTTTATCTTCTAAGTTAAATAAATTGTGCCCAAATGATTTTACAAAACTCTCTCTTAAAAAACCAAAAAAGAAAAATATAAAAAACAAACAAAAGAAAAAAAGAAAAATATTTGTATATATGTATATATTTTATTGGCAGTGTGTACACTCGCCATGCTTTGTACCCTTCTCATGCAAGCCCGAAAGGCAGTGCACGATCGGCATATCTAGCCTTAGTTTATCTGAATTAGGCGTGTATATAAAAATTCCTTCATTAATAATTCCTACAGTCGATAGGTGTTCGCGGTTGTGTGTTTACTCGCCACGCTTTGTATTTCCCTCACGTAAGCCCAAAAGGCAGTGCATGGGTAATACATCTGGCCTCAGTTTTCTATGTTGGGCGTATGTAAATATTGTTAATATCAATAAAATTTCAAATAAGAGAGAGTGAGCAATTGAAACCCAAGCACTATTTTAACTTATGTGATTTGACTTGTTATTTAAAAGAAATGAAAATACAACTTTGAAAAACTTTGATAATCAACGAAGGATCTATTTCATAGTTACACTATATTATCAACCGAAATAACTAGTTAAACTAGAATCTATTTGTTATGATAACTTAATTTTTGTTGGAAATTTTGACGCGTAAATGAGTTGAATTTCATGATGATGACCAAAATTTATATTTAACTTATTCATACCAATTTAAAAGTAAAATTTTCATTTGTAAAAATTTTAAAAAACTTGCATCCATATCTTTATAAATAAATTTTACATTTAGGAATTTTTCGCTTTGCATTTGGATTTTGTGAGTAGTATTTGCTCGAAACCCTCACGAGACAACACTCGCCCTACTAGGGACACCTAGAGGTTAACGGCTTGTTGCATATGCTTAATGCAATCGTGCTCCCTAAAAAAAGGATTTATCTTAGTTTTAGTTTATTCATGAACGAATATAAAGATAAGTGTGGGGGTATTTGATGTGCACATAAATGTGTGTATTTTTTCTTCCATATTTAATCGAATTTAATTAAATAAATGATCATATATGGTATTTTAACATGTTTAAATCAAAAATTAATTATTTTCAATCATCATATATTCATTTCATATAGGGGAAAAATGGTCATTTTTATGCATATAATAATTTGAGAAAATTTACTTGGAAATTTTTATGTTATTTTGTACGAATACAAGTGGCTTCATGGAAAATATGCATGCACAAGAGGATACAAAGAAATGAAGAATGAAATAATTCAAAGATGTATCGCAGAAATGATAACTTGGTGGCCACACTTCCTAGAGGGGTATTTTGGGTAGTCCCTAAATTATGCATTAGGGTTTGCAAACATGTATAAGTACCCCATATCTTCATGTAATTAATCTTTTAGCCTCATTTGAGTCTCCTCTTTAGTTTAGTTTTTGGCTCAAAAATAAAATATAAACTCTCTTTTCTTTTTCATGGCTACTTAGCCATTTTCTTCTTTCACGTAAATTTCTTTTTTATGCAATTTTAATTCATTCTCTTTTCTATTACATGTTATTTCCTTTTATATTAGTAGTGTAGTTTATTTCTTATGCAATTAGATTAGCTTTGCTTTTATTTCATTTTAGTTAGCTCTCTTTTTAATTAGCTTACACTTTTCTTCTTGTTTTTATTTCATGTTGAATGCTACATTGTTGAAATGATAACAAATGTGAGAGGCTAGACCCCTTCAATTTAGAGGCAATGAAGCTTTCTAATTATGTTGTTTCAACATAATTTGCTCATTTTTGATCTCTTTTTGTGCTTAGTGACAATGTTTGAATAGGTAAAAATTTGTTGTTTTAGGTTTGAATTTGATAGCATATGTTGTTGACACCAAATAAGCTATGTTTAAACAGACACAAATATAAATTACCTCTTCATCTACATATGATTATGGTAATGAAGTGAATATTAAATCAAAATTTGATGGTCTATATTTCTAATCAATACTTAATAGATCATGCTTAGAAGGATTTTATTTTCAATTTCATTGCAATTTTTATGGGAGTTAAGAAGTGGTTTAATGGGTGTGTTATAGTTTAATGGTTTATATAGGCTAATTAATAGCATAAGTATTCCATACTTATGATAAACACATCAATTAAATTCACTAATGACCAAAAACGAGATCATAATTTTATGTTGTGTTGATTTATGTGATCAAGACAGTGGATTTATCTCTAAGTTGCCTTCCACTCTCATATTTTTATCCACTTTCATTTTTTTGTTAGTTTCTAGAAATTTTTGGCCTTAACTAATTTCAAACTCTTGATTAATTTGACCGAATTGAATTTTAAAATCTAAACAACTCCTTATGGATCAATCCGTACTCACCACGTACTAGCATTGTACGCTATGCGCTTACTATTAATTTTTATTTAAAAAATTGGACTAATTTTCTAATCCGATAGAGATTTAGTCATTAATTACTATAATATATGTTTAAACTCATTTTGTTATTCTAGGGCAAATGATGAGGATATTCGTCCACTTAAATGGTTAGTGGGTGATCCATGCTCTTGTATACTGTCTAATTATTTCCTAAAGAACCGACATTGAGCATTCTGAAAAGTCAACGACTAGTTATGGAGTGCTAAGGAAGTGGAAGAGTGTACTTGTAAGAGATGACTCAAAATCCATGACCACTTCGAAATCATATATGGCTCTGTGGAGGAGTTTCATGACATATATTGAAATGTTGGAATTCATGTGTGGGTCCGAGATCCGTTGAGGTATGGGAATCCATATGGGATTTCATGATCTATTTTTGGTAGCGGTGTATGAGCTAGAACATCGGACGTAGCCTCATCAGTAGTTGTGACTAAAATCAAAGATAGGAGGCATGGCTAGTAGGGTTGGCAAACACATAGAGTGCAAGCGGCTCCACCTAGACATTATTTACAATTGTTATGCATGCATTGGGTGATGCATTTGGTCTTAGCGAGACTAGCTGTTTTTTTCCTATGGTACATCACTAGGGATGCGTGCTGCTTCAGAAGGATATCTCTGATCCTTGTGCAGTAGGACCGTTTTTGAAGTACTGATGGCACCTCCATGGAATCCTACACAACTAGCGGGCATTCCTTATCGGTTTTTGATTATATACCTAGTATTGTGTGTTGTATACTCACGAGCATCACAACTACTTGATTACTATATTTTTCACCCTTAGACATTATTATAATATCAATATATTTTCTATAGAAAAGGTTTTGGTTATTGTAAGACAAACGTTATCCGTGTTTATGTATCGTATGGTCTACTAGGTACTTTTGGTTTCAAAAATTTTTATAACTTTAAAATCTAGTTGGTTGTGCTTTTCTCACGCTAGTTTTCCAGACTAACTTGGGTGTTATTTTATTATAATGCTCGGGTCAGACCAAGCATATTTACAGATTTTAGGTGGATGCTTTGGAGCTTCAGGAGATGAGCTGGAGGCTGAAAGACGCATTCGTTTATATGGTTATTTTTTGTTGTATTCATTATTGTATTTATCAGCAAACTGTAAGGTCAGGCTGCTATAACTGTCCATAATAAAATAGGTTAGTACACTTTCATTGATGTCTGTATGTGTGTGTGTATTACAGATTGACTTTTATTTAAAAATTTCTTTTATATTATAGTTTATTTGTTTTGCGGTGATTTCCTCTCTTTTTTCTCATTTCTTCTTTCTTCTTCTTTTCCCAAAACATTTGGGTTTTCTGACATTCAATTACTTGGCACGCAATATAGTGGACGTATTAGTGTCGATTGTTGAGGGTTGAAAATCCCAGCTGTTACATTTGGTACCAGAGTAGAAGGTAAAGCGAGAACCTTGGCTTTGGAGGGCAACTCATTAATTGATAAGATAATGGAATGCCTTGTTATGAGTTTAGTGTGTATGTATATATGAGAGTGAATTTACTAGTGATATAAAAATTGTTTAATAGTGTGTTGATTGGTCAATTGAGTGGCTTATGGATTCTGGTCAATATGAGTAATTAACGTTATTGATAAGGATCTCTAGACACTTGAACAAAATAATTCGACATGGTATTGTTTTGAAATTAGGTAAATGAAATAATATTACCTTGATTATATTTTATATATAAAATAATAACTTTTCACAAATTATTATAGTGTATACAGTGTGTTTGGCTGTTAGTGAATGGTAATATTTGATTATTATCATTTTTGTTTGCTGTTTGTGCTCTAACAAAAGTTTTTATTACTATGATGTAAACAAAAATTAAATATTAAGAAATGATTTTATATAACTACAAAGAAATTAAAAGGATTTAATGGTTGGGAAATTTGAGAATTTGGAATTCCGTTGACATTGGAAATGGTTTTTCAAAGTTTTCGAAAATAATAATAACATTATTTAGAAAATATTTTGAATAAAAATTATTTAAGATGGATTTTTAAAGGAGGTAGAAAGCACTGAACTCACTTCGGTTGGTGGAAAATAATTTCGATGATGAGTGCATCATTGAAACACCCAACACCGCTTAATATACCCAAAAGGATACATTGAAAGGCATATTACATTGTAGGTATAACTGAAACTAACAGAGACTATGAATCACAAGATAAGAATAAAAGCATCGGAAACTAAGATAATAACTTATTTAAAACAAAAGCTTCAGAATTGCTTCATAAACTAAATAAGTCAAAATCCAAATACAACATACATGTTTTAAAACCCAACATGTCTCATGAAATAAAAACTCGTAGTCTCAACAAAAATCAGAGCACAAATATCCCTCATAATAAGCCAGTACACAAAAAGAGCTAAAGTTAGAATAAAAAAAATACATGGTAGAAATCTTCTCCAAGAATCCTCCGAGTAACCGTAATTTATTGTCCTCTCCCTTGGTTGGCTATGGGGAGGGAAAAGGGAAAATAGAAGAGTGGGTCGGAATAAAAGTTTGGTGAATGATAGTAACTACTAGAATCTTTGAGCAAAGTGAAAGTAATAGACTCTTCAATAGTTCTAGTATATAAAAGAAAATAAAGGAAAAAGGAAAGAGATAAACTGAAAATAAATACGATTAAACTATTGCTCAATTAATAAGATAGGTTCAATTCGATTTTTTGCACTTGTCCTTGATAGCTGCTTTGATTAGGATGAATTCCTAGTCCTATTATAAGTAGGCTGAAGTCCTAATTCTACCATTTGATCGGCCTACTACTCTATAAAATCTACTACGGACCGGACATTTTCCTACACAGTGGACTTTGGAGTCTACGTAAGACACACTCACTAAGCGCTTGGAACTCATAATGATTTATGAGCCATCATTGGAAGCCGCACGTGTGACCACCACTAAGCTCACGTTACTGTTATTCCTTCTTTTGACCTTTTATTTACCCTAGATAGCATAAGCGTGCCCCTCGCCTCACTTCAGGATTATGTGAAGCACCTCGTCTCACGGCAGGGTTACGTAAAACATCGTGTCTACAGAAAAAATAGGGAAAATGCTGTTGGTATTGGTCCTTATCAAAAAAAATCTAGTTGCACCCCTTGTTCAAATCCCTTTGATTTGAACTACCATAGATTGACCATTTACTACCACTATAAGCATAAGCATGCCCCTCGCCTCACTTCAGGATTATGTGAAGCACCTAATCTCACTTCAGGATTATGTGAAACACCGTAACCATAAAAATATTATGGGGATGCTATTTGGTACAGATCCTATTCATATCTTTGCTTATTAACTCAGATAAATTATTTAAATAAGCCTTTATTTTTATCAATTGCTATTATTGCCTATTAATTTTTCCTAAGTCTTAAAATAAGCGCTATAGTTTACCATAGTTTCCATACTTTACCATTTTATAACTTATGTTATAATCATGCTTATTACTTAACCCAAGGTCTAAGTGTGGAAATAAGGTTCTTTCTTCTTTTATTCTTTTTAGTTATAATTCTAAGTTATAACTAGGCCAAGCTTCTTAATTAAGTCCAATTAATATCATAACTGGGCATAATTTCAGTCCAATTCCATTTATATTACAATCTTTGTAATTTACATCTCATATTCCATTATTTTAGATTTCTTATAAATTAATCCAATTTTGCGTTGATTCTATTATAATTCATACGCGAAGAAGAAGAAGGAGAAATAAAAGAAAACTAAAAATAAAAGAAAATCCAGGCATAGAAAGAAGATGTAAATAACAGATAAAAATAGTAAATAAATTAAAATATTGTAAATAAACTGTAAATAAATAAAAAAGCTATAATTAGTATAAATAAATAAAATTAGCTGAAAAGAATAGCTAGCAAGAAATAGACTGAAAATAATTCTAAAAACTACAAATAAAACTGCTAGAGAGGTTATTTCGAAAATTATAGTAAAACTACAACTATTGGAAACCCTATTATTTTAAATTACTTAAAGAAATTTAAAATAATTATAAGCACTCATGTAACAACCCGTAAACTTTTGATAACTAAATGGTTAATTTTATTATCTAATATTGGAAAAAACAGATTTTGTGATTTAATATTTAGAGAAACAAAATTTTTGTAACTTATTAATGAAATAATAAGTAAAATAAAATGTAACAATGTCAATTAAAGTTAATCGTTAATGATATGAATGAAATTCCAATTTATTAAAATAATTTAAATGTGATGCTTGACTATAAATTGAATATAAGGAAACAAGTGTAGATATTGAACTAATTGATGAATTAGAATAAAATTTATGATAATTGGATAAGATCAGTGTTATGTAATCAATTTTAACATTTGTTTGTTAGTAATAACTCATAAGTGTAATTAAACGTTAATGGTAGCAATTATTACAAGTTAACCATTTATTTAGTCTATTAAATTATAACTAGTAGCCAGTTCCAATAAATCTAAATTAAATGTTATATAATGTAAATTAAGGGAACAATTGAAAATAGTGTTAATTTTATTCATATTATGAAAATTTGTTGAATTAAAAGAATGGATAACAAGAGTTATTAATTTACTGAAATTTAAACTATAATAATTAGATTAATTGCAAGTAAATGAAATTAAGTATTTATATATTACGTTATTTGAAGTTAAGATAAAAATTGGAGAATATTAACATGTTAAGATATGAACCAATGTTAATTTCATCCATTTGATAATAATGGATTTAATAATAGAATGAAAGTTCAATTAATAGGATTATTGGGAATTTAACTTGAAATTACTGAATTGATTGGAATTGAAATTCAAACATCGAAATTGGTGGAATATCCAATAATAAATTAACATGGAAATTTGTTTAAAGGATTCTAAATTTACCAAGTAATCTAGAATGATAAAATTTGTAAATAATTAAGTTTGAATTGAAAACGTAATTTAATTAATTAATTAATTATTAATTTATTTAATTAACCGAAAAATAGCCATTTTGGCCACTAGCTCGGATTTCGACGGAACAGGTTTCATCGGATCCGTAACGGTGAATTATTGTAGGATTTCAAGTTTTGGAACGATCAGACTTGTCGTTTGATCGTACGAGCTCGGAACGCCTAGAAATCTATTTAATTGAAATCAATTTGAAATAACTTGATTTTAGCATAACTTCTTCATACGATGGAATTTGGACTTGAAATCTGTTCCATTGCATTTAAAATATTTAAAACACCTATTTTGATATATGGGTTGACTTATTTTCATTCTGGAGTCAGAACGGGCTTTTCGGGCCATTTGTCTTTCAACTTTCAGTCCAAATCAATCCGGTCCATTCTAATTTCAGCTTTGCCTATATATACCTCATTATAAACCCTAGCATGTTTCTTATGTTCATTATTATGTACATACAATTCCAATTGCTCCTCCTCTTTCTCAATGGCAGACGAACAAATTCCAGTTCAATTTCAAATCAAATTCCAAATCAAAAAAAATTCCATAAACTATATCGAATATATATCGATTTGAAGCTCTCGACGAGCGCATCTCAGATCTGTAATTCATTTTCCTATTTGAATCTCTATCTGTCCAAAAAATGATGAACAATTCTCGACCGTTCGTTGATCGTCGATCAACTTCGACTGATCGTCGAATCAACGGTACAGCTTTGTAGAGTGAACCGAGAGGAGTGCATTGGCGAAATTTGTTAGTCGAATTGACGGTCAGATCGACCAGAACAATTCAATTAGGGTTTAATCTAGGTGGCGGCGGCTCAATTCTTGGCGACATGGTGACGCTGCGGGGGAAGGGGGGGGGGTAAGTGAGGCCGAGCATGGGCGCGTGGCACTGCAGTGGTGGCTGGGTCGTAGCCTATTGGCGGTGCGTACGGTGAGGCATTGAGGAGGAAGTGCCGCGTTATCATGCGAGATGCTTGAGTGGATTAGGGCTTGAGAGCCAACCAATGTGGGAAGAAAGCATCTGCTAACGTGTGGGTGAATGTTGTTTTTTTTGTTTTTTTAATTTGATTGCTTGTCGTTTTAACCTACATAACTATTGTGTAGGTCCAATTCACACACGGTTGGTTCCTATAGGATCATATTGAAATTTCAAACATCTTGACGCTGGTTTGGATGAAATCGGAGATAGTTTGAAGTTTGGATTTAAATTGGATTTAAATTCAAAGGTGAGTGTTTTAACCCACTCACAACTTAAAAAATTTCTTATGTTTACTAAATTGATTTATGATGTGATCAGAAATTTATTTATGACTGTTTTGCATATTTTGAATCATCATCTTGGTTTATTTGAATTTATTGGATAAAATAGTTATTTAATTTATTATTAAATATAAACTGCCAGTAAATACCTGTTATTTATTATCTATTCTATATTGATCTTATTGATTCAATTGGATGATGATTGTGATAAATGTTTGATGATTGATATTGGATGAATGGATGTTGTATTTTATATGGTTATAAACTACAAGTTGTTATGGATTTTTATTTCATTCGAGATTGCGGTTTGAAATGATATATAATCGTATTTATATTTTAAATTACGGATTAAAATGATAAATGTCTATATCACTTGACCATAGGATAGAAAATTAAATGCAGACACCGTGGTCTATATATATAAAAATATTTTGAAATGATTTCTATGGTTTTGTAAAGAAATATATGGTTTTAGATAAATAATGATTTTAGATATTATATAAATGTTATTTTATCCTTGATTTTAAGCTATCTATAATTTGTTTTAATATAAGATAAGCTTAAATAATACGTCTGATTTCTATTGAAGATAATATGGTTAAGTATTTAAATTATATTTTAATATAGAGTTTATAATGATTTAAATAAAATTAAGGTTGCAAGATAAATTTGAGGTTTATTGGAAATTGAAATTATTTAAGAATTAAGCTCAAATAAGCTTGATGTGAAATTTATTATATTTGAAATTTTAGAAGATATGATTTTTATAACTTGATTTTGGTTTAAGGTGAATTAAATGGATATTTTAAGTATAAATAAATAGAAGGAAATATTTAGTTATTTGTAATTTGAGTTTTATTTAAATGAACATGTATTTATTATGTAAAATATTTCAAAACTAAATAATAGAAAACTGAATTGTTGAATTGTAATTGCCAAACTTAGTTTTGAAATTGTTGAATACTTAAAGTTGAAATATATTGAATTTGAAATGGTTTATTCTGTGGATCAAATCTATTTTGAAATCTATAAAATTTGGAAAGTTTATTTGGAAACTGAATCATATTGAAATTTATGATTTGGGATTTGGTTAAATATAATATTTAGAAATTCGAGTTGTTTAGGAACTGATTTATGAGATTGGCGAAGCTAGTTTATTATCTAAAGTATTTTAATATTTAAACAATTTAAGTGGTGAAAGTTATGTTTCAAAGTTATGAATTTCAAAGTATTATGATTTGAAAGTGTTATATTTCAAGGTTTAGATTTCGAAGTGTTATAACGTTGAAAGTGCTATGATTTTTGGAAAGGATATATTTGAAATAAAAAATGATATTATATTGATTTGGGTTTCAATAAAAAATGATATCATATTGGTTTGGATTTTGAAATGGTAATGATATCGTAATTATATGATTTTCAAATGGATATGATATTCTGGTTTGAAGTATAAATTATTTTGAAATGGCCACTGTGTTATAATAACGTTTGGTGGTTAAAGTGAACGGGATCGGAAGTTGTCATACTCTCTACCAACTCCGAAAACCACTTTAACAACCGTATACGCGGTGGGGATTCCAGAATGAAGTAAGATGGTGGCGAGGTATGTGCGTGGACCCGACTCCCGTGAGTTAGCATAAGGTAGCTAAAACAGGAGCAATTCCGAGCCAGTGAGGTAGCTCCTTTAATCGGACACACTCCTTCGATACCATTCTATTACTTTGTGATTGATTGGGGCTCTTTGATTTTTTTTGTGGGTGTGGCTCGAGGTGGATGGTAGCTACACGCTACGCGTCACCACTAGTCCGGATAGTAATTGGTATGTCTATCCTGGCATTGCCTCGTTGTGCCGTGTGACCTACCCTAATGAGACTTGTACGAGTTTGGATTTCTCCCGTAGGCCGTCGAGTATTTAGAGTAGTCTCCCGATCTGGATATGCGCTGATACTGGATGGACTACTGGGACTATTATGTATTAAGGGGAATATTGGGTCACTCCTTAACGCTATTTTAATGCAAGTTTAATTTAATAGTAGACATTATTATAATAGAAAAATATTACGACATAGGAGATAGTTTAACGGATCCTTAGGAGATGTGAATCCCGAGCATCTCTTAAGTTACTGCACTCACGTTAGACACTGAATAGGAGATGTCAAACCCCGTAAACATCTCTGACGCCGTTCCACTCATATTATTTACCGTTGATTTAACTTACATAAGATCTTTTAGTTCTGAATCGAATGTATTATCATTTCAATTCGCTCGGGTCAGTCTGAGCATTTCAGGATTCGAAGACCTTATTTCTAAAGGACGAAGACAAAGATTGTATTATTACTATTATTTCCTATATTGTTTCGCTGCATCACATTGTTCCGCTGCATTGTCATTTATTATTCTTTGGTATGTGTAACTCTGATTCTGTGTTGTAAAGTATAATCAAATGTTTTGTAAAAAAGCTTCATGAGTTGTATTTGATTATTATATTTTGTCATTTCGCTGCGAGATTCTATTTGTTATCTTTCTTTCTTCCTTTTTCTTATTCACTCCAATAACAATTCGCCCTTTTGCATGGTTTGTGTCTGACATGTGTGGTTTATCGTCGATTTAAAACATACAAAAAGGCGAGCTGTTATATTTGGTATTAGAGCGAGGTTTAGCAAAAACCTTAGCTTTTTGGGGTCTTACTCTTTATTAATAGGGTAGTAATACCCTATGATGAGTCGCTGAGTGTATATATATGAGAGAACTTATTTATTAATGTTACAAAAGGGTTTTGATGTTGTGTTAATTTGTTCTGTTTTGTATTTATAAATTCTGGTTGGTGCATAGGACACTATGACATCAATAGGGATTTCTAAACACTTAATAGGATAGACCGACACAATATTTGTTTGAATATAGGTGAATGAAATAATTTTGCCTATTATATAAAATAAATTTTTTATAAAGGTTATATTTGGTTGTGATATATTGGTTGTAATATATTGGTTGTTAGGTAGTGAAATTTATAAATATTGGTTGGAAATAAGATTTAAAATAAAATAAATGAAAATTGGAAATTTAGAACCTATGTCCCGAGGTTCATGAAAATTTCTTTCAAATGATTTTGAAATACAATAATAATATTATTTAGATGTATTTTCTGATATAAATATTCCAATATGATTTGAAAGAATCGTTTTAAAGAAATTTTAGAAAGACATAAGTTCTGTACTCCCCTCTTTGTCGTTGGAAATAATTTCGATGATGAGTGCACGCATCATCGACATTCATTTTCGAGTTTCAAAGTGGGAAGTCCACTGTAGTAGTTCTACTACAGAATTATTTTGATAAACAAATGTAAAATTCAGATTGTTTTAAATACAATTGGATATATAAGTTGTAAGCATATACATTTATCTATTATTTTAAAATGTTTTGAAATTTAACCTGGTTTTAGTTCTTAAGTTTACATTAATTAATAGTTTCAATTATTGTAGTAAAATGGAATGTAACTAATTAATAATTGGAACCTCCAGTTAAAATAAAAGATTTAAATGCTAGGTTATAAATGAAATTAAAAGAAATTTAAGATTTGTAATCTATAAAAAGCAAAGGATATGATTGTTGAACATTAAATTTATTTAAAAGAAATGAGAAAAACTTGTATAACTTTCAATTACATTCTTAAAGCATATATATATCTTACCAAATTTTAAAGGTAGTAATGTTTAATAAGAAAATGTAATGGAAATTGTACGAGTAAATTTATGTTATGAAAATGTTCAATAAATTGCTTTTATTAATAAGAATTGATGTTATAATTGTACATACTTAAGTAGTAATTTGGAAGGTTATTGTAATTAGATGTGATAGAAAAGGGATCATTGTAAGTAAAAGATTATAAACTTAAGTTAATGAAATTGTTATGCCAAGTAACTGAATTGAACATGAATATTATTAATAAATGAATGTAAATAAATGAAATCAAGTAATGAATGAATAAAATACAATACAATAAAAAGAGAATTGACATGATGTGAATAAATGAATTGAAGTTAGTAAGTAAGGAATGAAATAAAAGAAGATAAGTATTAATTGAATGAAAAGGAAATCAAACAACAAATGTTATGAAATGAAATTGATAAGAATGAACTTGATCTATTGTTTGGAATTATTGTTTGCTTGGTTTATGGTTGTTTGGGCAAGGATACTTTAAATTTGTTTGGATGTATGAATAATCTACTGAGTTTCATCTAAGACTATTGAGTAAATGGTACATTTAGTAGTTTATTCTTCATTCTGTACAATTTAAAGTTTTAAACCCAAACAACTATTTGTTTTGTTTGATATGAATGGATAATTGATTTGTGTTGATTTTATATGATGATTGTATATTGGTTCAAGTGATTACTATTGACTTATTTTCTAGTGGTTGAAACAACTTTAAATATTTTATTTTATATAATTATTAACCTTTTTGGGATTATATAAGTGAAGTACAGGATATGGAAGCAATTGATACTGCTTTGGTTTCATAAAATAAGTGTTAATTGCCCGACAAATAGATACGTTCTCAGATTACGGTTTTATAGCATTATTTTATTGTGTTTCCCGTTGTTGGGATATATTATTTTGAGATACTATGATATATATTGTTATATTTAATATAATATTTTCTCCCAAACCTCTCCGTACAAAGAAGACTCTGTCCAAATTTTTCATAAATTTTGGTCTTAGAGTTTTGTCTGAAATGTTTTCCAAACTTTTGTTGACTTGAAAATAAAATATTCAATTGTTTATAAATTTTTATATTTTATTTTGTAAATTTATTATTTAAAAATTTAATATTTTGAATATGATATATTGATTATCTTCTTTTCCCTTCTTTTTCCTTTTCGGGGACCAAAAATTTTGAGTGGGGGAGAGTGTAACAACCCGTAAACTTTCGATAATTAAATGGTTAATTTTATTAAATTTTGTTATCCAATATTGGAAAAAACAGATTTTGTGATTTAATATTTGGAGAAATAAATTTTTTTGTAACTTATCAAAGAAATAATAAGTAAAATAAAACGTAACAATGTCAATTAAAGTTAATTGTTAACGATTTGAATGAAATTCCAATTTATTAAAATAATTTAAATGTTATGCTTGACTATGAATTGAATATAAGGAAACAAGTGTAGATATTGAACTAATTGATGAATTAGTATAAAACTTATGATAATTGGATAAGAACAGTGTTATGTAATCAATTTTAACATTTGTTTGTTAGTAATAACTTATAAGTGTAATTAAATGTTAATGGTAATAATTAATATAAGTTAACCATTCATTTAGTCTATTAAATTATAAGTGGTAATCAGTTGTAATAAATCTAAATTAAATGTTATGTAGTGCAAATTAAGGGAATAATTGGAAATAGTGTTAATTTTATTCATATCATGACAATTTGTTGAATTAAAAGAATGGATAACAAGACTTATCAATTTACTGAAATTTAAATTATAATAATAAGATTAATTGCAAGTAAATGAAATTAAGTATATATTACGTTATTTGAAGTATAGAATAAAATTGGAGATTATTAACATGCTAAGATACGAACCAATGTTAATTTCATCTATTTGATAATAATGGATTGAATAATAGGATGAAAGTTCAATTAAATTGGATTATTGGTAATTTAACTTGAAATTACTGAATTGATTGGAATTGAAATTTAAACATTTAAATTGGTGGAATATCCAATAATAAATTAACATGGAATTTTTTTTAAAGGATTCTAAATTTACCAAGTAATCCAGAATGATAAAATTTGTAAATAATTAAATTTGAATTGAAAAAGTGATTTTATTTATTAATTAATTATTAATTTAATTAATTAACCGGAAAATAGCCGTTTTGGCCACTGGCTCGGATTTCGAGGAACCGGTTTCATCGGATCCATAACGATGAATTATTGTAGGATTTCAAGTTTCGAAACGATCGGACTTGTCGTTTGATCGTACGAGCTCGGAACGCCTAGAAATCTATTTAATTGAAATCAATTTAAAATAACTTGATTTTAGAATAACTTCTTCATACGATGGAATTTGGACTTGAAATCTATTCCATTGCGTTTAAAATATTTAAAATCTTCTATTTTGATATATGGGCTAACTTATTTTCATTCCGGAGTCAGAATGGGATTTTCGGGCCATCTGTTGTTCAACTTTCAATCCAAATCAATCCGGTCCATTCTAATTTCAGATTTGCCTATATATATCTCGTTATAAATCCTAGCCTATTTCTTATGTTTATTATTTTGTATGTACAATTCCAATTGCTCCTTCTCATTCACAATGGCAGACAAACAAATTCCAGTTCAGTTTCAAATCAAATTCCAAATCAAAAAAATTCCACAAACTATATCAAATTATATATTGATTTGAAGCTCTCGACGAGAGCATCTTAGATTTGTAATTCGTTTTCCTATTCGAATCTCTGTCCAGAAAATGATGAACTATTCTCGGCCGTTCGTTGATCGTCGATCAACTTCGACTGATCGTCGAATCAATGGTACTGCTTTGTAGAGTGAACCCGGAGGAGTGCGTTGGCGAAATTCGTTTGTCGTATTGATGGTCAGATCAACCAGAACAATTCAATTAGGGTTTGATCTAGGTGGCGGCGGCTCAATTCTTGGCGACCAGGCGACCAGGCGGGAAGTTCATGAGGCCGAGCATGGGCGTGTGGCACTGCGGTAGTGGTGGGTCGTGACCTATTAGCGGCGCGTGTGGCAAGGCGTTGAGGGGGAAGTGCCGCATTGTCGAGCGAGATGCCTGAGTGGATTAGGGCTTGAGAGCCAATCAACGTGGGAGGCAAGCATCTGCTGACGCGTGGGTGAGTGTTGTTTTTTTTAATTTGATTGCTTGTCGTTTTAACCTACATAACTTTTGCATACGAGGTCCAATTCACACGCGGTTGGTTCCTTGGGATCCTATTGATATTTTGGACATTTCGACGCTGGTTTGGATGAATTCGGATACTGTTTGAACTTTGGGTTTAAATTGGATTTAAATTCAATTTAAATTCAAAGGTGAGTGTTTTAGCCCACTCACAACTTCTAAAATATCTTATGTTTGTTAAATTGATTTATGATGTGATTAGAAATTTATTTATGACTGTTTGGCATATTTTGAATCATAATCTTAGTTTATTTGAATTTATTGGATAAAATAGTTATTTAATTTATTATTGAATATAAGCTGTCGGTAAATACATGTTATTTATTATCTGTTCTATATTGATCTTATTGATTGAATTGGATGATGATTGCGATAAATGTTTGATGATTGATATTGGATGAATAGATATTGTATTTTATATTTTTATAAACGGCAAGTTGTTATGGATTTTTATTTCATTCGGGATTGTGGTTTGAAATTATATATAACCATATTTATATTTTATAAATTACGGATTGAAATGATAAATGTCCATATCACTTAACTATAGAATAGAAAATTGTATACAGACGCCGTGGTCTATATGTATAAAAATATTTTGAAATGATTTCTATGGTTTTGTAAAGAAATATATGGTTTTACATAAATATTGATTTTAGATATTATATAAATGTTATTTTATCCTTGATTTTAAGCTATGTATAATTTGTTTTAATATAGGATAAGCTTAATAATAAGTTTGATTTTTATTGAAGATAATATGGTTAGGTATTTAAATTATATTTTAATATAGAGTTTATAATGATTTAAGTAAAATTAAGGTTGGAAGATAAATTTGAGATTTACTTGAAATTGAATTTATTTAAGAATTAAACTCAAATAAGCTTGATGTAAAATTTATCAAATTTGAAATTTTAGAAGATATGATTTTTATAATTTGATTTTGATTTAAGTGAATTAAATGAATATTTTAAGTATAAATAGATTGAAGGAAATATTTAGTTATTTGCAATTTGAGTTTTATTTAAATGATAATGGATTTATTATGTAAAATATTTCAAAAATAAATAATAGAAAAATGAATTGTTGAATCGTAATTACCAAACTTAGTTTTGAAATTGTTGAACGCTTAAATTTGAAATATATTGATTTTGAAATGGTTTAGTCTGCGGATCAAATTTGTTTTGAAATCGATAAAATTTGGAATACTTTATTTGGAAACTGAATCATATTGAAATTTATGATTTGAGATTTGGTTAAGTTTAAAATTTAGAAATTTGAGTTGTTTAGGAATTGATTTGTGAGATTGAAGAAGCTAGTTTATTATCTAAAGTATTTTAATATTTAGATCATTTAAGTGGTGGAAGTTGTGTTTCAAAGTTATGAGTTTCAAAGTAGTATGATTTCAAAGTGTTATATTTCAAGCGTTTTGATTTTGAAGTGTTATAACGTTGAAAGTGCTATGATTTTTGGAAAGGATATATTTGAAATAAAAAAAATGATATTATATTGATTTGGGTTTTAATAAAAAATGATATCATACTGGTTTGGTTTTTGAAATGGTAATGATATCATAATTGTATGATTTTGAAATGGATATGATATGCTGGTTTGATGTATAAATTATTTTTAAATAGCCACGGTGTTATAATAACGTTTGGTGATTAAAGAGATCGGGATCGGAAGTTGTCATATTCTCTGCCAACTCCGAAAACCACTTTAACAACCGTGCACGCGGTGGAGATTTCTGAATGAAGTAGGATGGTGGCGATGTTCTATTGAGGTATGTACGTGGACCCGACTCCCATGAGTTGGCATAAGGTGGCTAACAGGAGCTATTCCGGGCCAGTGAGGTAGCTCCTTTTATCGGACACACTCCTTCGATACCATTCTATTACTTTGTGATTGCTTGGGGATCTTTGATTTTTTTGGGGGGGTGTGGCACGAGGTAGGCGGTAGCTGCGCACTATGCGTCACCACCTAGCCGGATAGTAATTGGTATATCTACCCTGGCATTGCCTCGTTGTTCCATGTCACCTACCCTAGCGAAACTTGTACGAATTTGGATTTCTCCCGTAGCCCGTGGAGTATTTAAGGTAGTCTCCTGATCTGGAGATGCACTGATACTGGATGGACTACTGGGACTATTATGTGTTAAGGGGAACATTGGGTCACTCCTTAACGCTATTTTAAAGTAAGTTTAATTTACTAATAGACATTATTATAATAGTGAAATATTACTACATGGTAGATAGTTTAACGGATCCTTAGAAGATGTGAATCCCGAGCATCTCTTAAGTAACTGCACTCATGTTAGAAATTGGATAAGAGATGTCAAACCCCGCAAACATCTCTGATGTTGTTCCACTCATATTGTTTACCGTTGACTTAATTTTTAGTTCTGACTCGAGTGTTTTGTCTTTTCAATTTTCTTGGGTCAGTCTAAGCATTTTAGGATTCGAAGACCTTATTTCTGAAGGACGAAGACGAAGATTGTATTATTACTATTATTTACTATATTGTTCCGCTGCATTGTCATTTATTATTCTTTGGTATGTGTAACTCTGATTCTGTGTTGTAAAGTATAATCAAATGTTTTGTAAAACAACTTCATGGACTGTATTTGATTATTATATTTTTTCATTCCGCTGTGAGATTCTATTTGTTTTCTTTCTTTCTTCCTTTTCTTATTCACCCCAATAACAATTCATCCTTTTGCATGGTTTGAGTCTGACATGTGTGGTTTATCGTCGATTTAAAATGTACAAAAAGGCGGGATGTTACAACTCACCACTAGTCCTTAGCTCTTCTCTTTATGCCTTTCCGGATCCACTTTGGGTTATTAAACTTTTTCATTTAAAATGATTTCCTCCTTGGAAAATTATCCTGCTTAGGGTCATTCTCGAATGTGAACCCAATTGGAGAAATTTTAGAATAAGAAAAAGTGTTAGGCCTAGGGTTCTATTTATAGGGGTAGAGTGGATCTCAGACCGTTGGATTTGGGGATTGAATAGGATGCAACCACATCATGCGCTGGATAGGAGCTATCAGATGCATGAATGGAAGGACCAGATTGATTTGAAGAATGCAAAACATGCCTACAACATTTGAACCTGTGTAGTTAATGCCCCGCTTTTACCCCACTACAACCTCGCTATATCCCATAGCGGGTTTCTACCGCTACGATATTTCCATATAGCCCCGGAATATAGCCTTTCCGATTTAATCCCCGCTATTTCCGCTATATTCCGTTATTTCCGCTATATTCAGTTATTCTCGCTATATCTCTTTTAATAAAATGAATTGAAAAATTGCATTTATACATTATAAAATTATGAAACTAATTTATTTGATTTAATTTTTAATATATTTTCAGAAATGAAAATACTCCAATATTCTACCAAATTTAATTATGTGATATAACAGTTTTTCATTTATTTAAAGTATATTCGCACATGTTTTTATTTAAAATTATTTATGTATTATTTATAATTCAATTGAATGATAATTTTTCATTTAATTACCATTTACATATTTGTAAAAACATTAGGTATGAGTTTTATATGCTATTTTAGAGCCATCCGCTATATCCCGTTATATTCTCGTTGTATCCCGCTATGACTTTTTGCACCTCCACCGTTTTGAATCTACCGAGCGCATTAACTGCACAGGTTCGAACGAATGCACATTCATTTGTTCACCCAAATGGGCAGGAGGGTCGACTGGCGGTCGACCGTCCTTGTGCCTAGATCGACCGGCTGGTCGACCTGGCCTATTTTTTTCTTCTTCTTTTGTCGTTTTCTTGCTTAATTTGTATCTCATTCATATTTGCTCGGATTTTGATATTCTATGTATGAAAATTGACCAAAAAACCACCATGGACGCAATGGTGCAACTCCCGTGGCTCAGTTCTAATAATTTCATAAAGTTATTTTGTTATTTAATAAATTAACGAATTAATTATTACGGGTTAAAATTTCAGGTTGTCAAAATCATCATCGATATTCATTTTTAAGTTTCCAAGAGTGGAATTGCTACCCTTGGAGTTTTGTTTTGGTAAACTAGTTTTGATTTTGAAATTCAAAAAATGATTTGATATACCAAGGGGATTATGTACAACTATGATTTTAAAATAATTTGAAATAAGAAAAAGGTGTGTAAAATTTGAAATTTTTTATTGAGTGTTTTATGAAAATATGGGATAAGTTTTATAACTTATAAATTTCAAGAACTTGTAAGTAAAACAAAGTTTAAAACGGTTGAATATGAATGTTGAGAAAGGAAAAATTTAAATGAATCTTAACTTTATTTAAGTTATATAAAATAAATTTTGAAAAATAATTTAGACCGAGTTAGGCTAATGAAATGGTTTTTGAAGGGAAATTGATTAAGATTTAAAATGAGTTAATGAATAAGCTAATTAGTGAATTGAATATGGTTTTGGAATATTGGTTGATAGAATTGAATATTGAAATTGAACAATGGTGTGAATTCATGAAATAATTTAAAATGGAATTGAATTCGATTTGTAATGGTTTAGTGAAATGGATATGAACTTAAGTTGTGAAGTGGAAATAAAAATGAGGAGTGTTATATAAAATGTTTATAAGCTTGAGTAAAATTTTGTGAAATGATTCATAAAGGAATTTAGTATGGGATGGAATGTTGTTAGATGTAAAATTTGATGGAATGGTTCTTAAGTGATATTAATATTGAAAGAAATATACTAAGTAATAAGTGAACATGAATAAAGAAATGTGAATAATTGAATGTAGAAAAGTTGAATGTAAATAAAGTGAATGTAAATAAAGAATTTGGGATAGCTAAGAAATCGATTGAAATAAATAGTAAGTTATACATATATTATTTTATTCGCATAAAGATTTGATCCAGATTCGAGTACCTGATTTCTGGATGATTTACACCAGTCCAAGTTGGGATTTTTCACTCGATTCTCAACGGCGAACACTGGATATGGATTCTTGATTGATTCTAGAGTTCTCTGTCATAGTATATGGCTATGCAAGGAGAATTGTAGTTTTTAATCAAGCAACCGGATCAGAGTCCGCACTAGAGTGGTCGTGTGAATGATACAATCGCAGAAGTGAAATTGTGTGATCGACCAAGCGATCAGATTTGAGATTTGCGTACGGATGATATATGTACATTGAATGATTTTTAGTGAAGCAAATTTTGACAATTAAGAATGAAAAATAATATGATTTTGAACTATATGATTGGATATCATTAGGTGATAAAATGCAGATATATAAAAGCAAGAGCTGATTTGATGCCTTTGTTTCATAAGAAAATTTTGGTTGCTTGACTAAAAGGTACATGTTAATATTATTGATTGAATTTAATGGTTTTATGATTGAGTTACTTGGCTTTTGTTTTATTTTGGTTCGGGCCCGTAGTGGCTATTTGTGGTTGTTCCGATCTTGCCTCACAAAGAAGACGCTGGTGAAATTTTTTGTAAATTTAAGGCGTTGGAAACTTTTGGAGAAATTTTGAATAAATTTTTGATAACTAAATTTTGATGTTTTGAGTAATAACCTGAAATGATTGAATGCGATGATATTAGTTAGAATTTATGAATGAATTTGGAAACTTAGTAAAAGTAATAACAAAGTTTCAACGAGTTGATTTTTGGCAAAAGTTAAAGGCTTAAAAGGATTTGGTAATCTATCTCAACTAATAGGTTTCGAAAAGTTAGTGGTTTAGGGCATTTTTATTATCTTGGCAATTTTGGGGATGAAATTCTTTTCAATTAAGTAATTGTAATATTTTAAATAATTGAATCTTGGTTTTTAAGTTGGATAAAAATGATTTCAAGGCTTATTTAATAAGAATGAAGGTAGTAAAACTTTTAATGTAAATTTAAAAGTGTTTAATTTGGTTTTTAAAATAATTCATTTCAATTAACATGTGAAAATAGCCTTCCGGGGCACTATCTCGGATTTTGACAAAACCAGTGTTAATGGATCTGTAATAGTGAATTTTATATGTTGATGAAATTCATGGTGATTGGACGTATCGTTTGACTGTGCGGGATTGAAACAGGTAGAAATTAATTTAATAATTGGGTTTAAAAAGCTATCTTCTGCGTACGATCGAATTAGGTCTCAAAACAAGTTTCATTGTGTTCAGAATAGGGGTATAGCATATAGAATGCCAGATGACACGTTTCGTTTGGTGTTAGAAATTTTAGGACATTGTAGAGCATGATATTTTAAATTTAAAATTATATATACATATATACATACATACATACATACATACATATATATATACATACATACATACATACATATACATACATACATATATATATATATATATAACCATATCAAACCCATACCCTACACGCATGTCATACCCCCCAACATCTTGAAGCCCATACCTTCCACATGTTCTTCTTGTTTATTTAATCCGTTTCCAGAACAAAAAATGAGTTTGCCAAGAACTTTAAAATTTTAAATTTTGAAATATAAGCAACCAGAAATCATGAAATAAATACAATCTAGCTTGTAGAAGCTTGGTCTTCGATTTAGGGTGGAAACTGTAGGCTGCAACATCATTAAGAAATTCGACAACGAAGGGTTTTGGGTTTTATTAGCTAGGATTTTATTTATTTTATTGTAGAAGCATCTATTGTCGAGCTGGGTATCATATTTAAGTTAGGGGAAGCGAATAACCCTTAGCGTCTAAATTTCGACGAATTCGGCGATAAATATGGTCATGCGACCTGTACGGTCGACGAGAAGAGGGCAAAGTCGAATTTCGACATTGGAGTTTGGGTTGGGTTTGATTTGTCGAGGAGATGCAGCTCATATAAAGAAAGTCATTGGGGTCGTCGTATTTGAATCTCGACGACTGGAGCTCCGTGTCATTGGATGGATGCACGACCGTGCATTGGGATTCATGTATAAGCATGTTTTGGTGAATTGAAGAAGATGATGGTAGGGGAAAGATTTGTAATTATAGTGAAGTTTGTAATTAGTTTATTTATTTATTAGTATAACAATCGATAACATAAAATTTTAATAACTCTCTCATACTAGGTCCAAACGGGTCGTGAATTTTTATGTTGTGTCAAAATGACGAAAGCTTCGCAATGGAACTGGTTAGGATGGATTGAAGACAGTTGAAATTGGGCTAAAATAGGACATCGTTCTATTTTATTGCCAAACCGAAATGCCTAGGCGGCAACATAAAATTTCATCGAGTTAACTAACCTTTTTGGTCGGCATGTATGATATATAGTTAATAAAAATTATTGAATGATTGTTTGGATGATTTACGATATTTATTAGTTGGTTTGGATATATTCTGCCTCTGGAGCGGATGAGACCCTATTACGTTTCCACGTAAGAGTGGATGACCCTTTATATGAGAATCCCGCCTCGAAGCTGTTGATTTATGTTAATTGGTTATATATTATATACAATGCGGGGGAAACAGGTTGGAGAGATCCAATTGGATTCCTCATCACTGTTGGTTTAATATATATATATATATATATATATATATATATATATATATGCTGATGTATATGAGTTGTTATCCAGGGGAAAACAGGTTGGAGGGATCCAACTGGATTCCTTGCTATCGTTGAATTGTTTCAATAATATTCTTTTTATATGGATTATCGAATAATGAACCTGATTGTGGACACTATGGTTATAACATTCTTATATATTGGAAAACCGCAACCTAGTAGTGATAGAAAATCAATATCGATATTAGTTGAGCTTTGACAGCTATTGGCCTTAAATTAGTATTTTCAAATACTATAAATTTCCATTGAGTTGGAATTGGTTTTTGAGACAGGAAATGATTTTAAATCGAAAATTGGTTTTCAGAAATATAGTTTGAAAGATTATTTATATATATTTAATATAGTTTTCAAAAATATTTATTTTTATTTAATATCGTTTTTAGGTTATTGATTTATATTTAATGTTGTTTAAAAGTTACTTATAAATATTATATATATATTTTGGAAAAGTAAATCATTTGGAATAAATATGTCTTGAATTTTAAAATAAGGGTTTATTAATAATGTTTCAAAATAAATTATTATTTTCATTTATAAAAATGGTAAAGATTGATTATTATTGTTTATTTAACATTATTTTGAAATTACTAATTAATATTTTTAAGATGTTTTGAAGTTAATAATTTCCATTCATCTATAATGTTTATTGTTAATAATTATTATTATAAATGGTTTTTTTTGAAGTAAAATATTTGTAAATTCTTTATAAATGTTTTTGAGACCATAAATAGAGTTGTAAGACTTGGATTTTATAAAGGTATTTATAAAATGGATTATGACTTAAGGGATGATTATTTACAAGGTGAAAGAATTTTATAAATGGTTAGATATTTATAAACAAGTTTAAGAGATGGGTTCATAGTTTGTAAGAGGGTGTTTTAAAATGATAACCGGCTATGTGACAAGTGTTTAGTTGATGGACTTGTTTTGTTAAAAGGCGCTTTGGGAAAATAAACGGATTTATGGATTTATAATGTATTTGTAATTGATTTTAGAAAAATTTACAAAAAGAATTTATAAGTGACTGAATTTTATAAAGGGATTATATATGGTTTTTCGAAGATTTATAAAATGGTTTATAAATGGTTTTGGATAATTGTAAGGAATTTCTGAATGATTTTAGAATCGAATAAAAAGGGAATCCTTCTAAATTTTGTCAATATACTTAGACCATTGAAATAAGTTTATGAGTGCATTTTCTAGTGATGAGGTATAATGTGTGCTAATATACTTATACCATTGGAATAAGTATATGAATATTTTCTAATTACTAAAAATAAGGGATGCATGGATATACCTTTGTAAAAAGTATTTTTATACAAGTAGTTACAAAGTGATTTTAAATGAATGAAATATTTATTAAAGAAGACTAGTGGGTGCTTATACGCTTAACCAATGTTGCTTTTCCCTATGGAATAAATCCTTGTTGAATGTGTGTTTGTTAATAGTTAAATAACCGACTATCAAGATCTTAGCCTAAATATATAATTCTTCTTAATTTTGGTTGTATAGAGATATTCCCGACTTAACACTGAAGGATTTTAACTCAGGAATTATATGGTACAGTTACCATCGGTGGTGTTATACTGTATGTATTAACTCATTTTATTCTTTTAGGGCAAATGATGAGGAGATTCGTCTACTTGAATAGTTAAGGATGATCACCGCACTTGTGTATTGTCGGATTATTTTCTAAAGAACCGGTATTGAGAATTCTGAAAAGTTAATGATTGGTTTTTAGAGCGCTAGGGAAGTGGAAGAGTGTACTCCTAAGAGATGACTTGAAAATTGTGACCATTCTGACACATATACAGTTCTATGGAGGAGTTACGTGACGTATATTGAAATGTTGGAATTCACGTATGGTTCCGAGACCCGTTGGGATATGGGAATCCATGTGGGATTCCGTGATCTATTTTGGTGGTGGTGTGTGAACTATAAAGCTGGACGTAGCCTCATCAGCGGTAATGACTAAAACCAAAGATAGAAGGCATGACCAGTAGGGTTGACAAACCCATAGGGTGCAGTCGGTTCCATCTAGACATTACTCACTGTTGTTATGCATGCATGAGGTAATGCATTTGGTCTTAGCGAGACCAGCTAAGTTTTCCTATGGTACATCACCAGGGATGTATGCTGCTTTGGAAGGATATCTTTGGTCCTTATGCAGAAGGATTGTTTCTCAAGTACTGAGGGCATCTCCACAGAATACTACAAAATTAGCAAATGTGCCATATCGGTTTTTGATTATGTACCTAGTATTGTTATGATGTACACTCACTAGCATCACAGCTATTTGATTATTATATTTCTCACCCTTAGACATTATTATAATATCAATTGATTTAATATAGAAAAGGTTTTAGTTATCATAAAATAAACCCTGTCCATATTTATGTATGGTCTGGTCTTACAGGGTACATTTGATTTTAAAGGTTTTTTATTACTTTAAAATCCAGTTGGGTGTGTTTTTCTCATGCTAGTTTTCTAGATTAACTTGGGTGTTATTTTATTATAAGGCTGGGTCAGACCGAGCATATTTACAGACTTTAGTTGGATGCTTTAGAGCTTCAGAAGACGAGCTACAGGCCCACAGATGTATTTATGTATATGGTAATTTTTTGCTGTGTTTATTACTGTATTTATCGGCAAATTGTAAGGACATGCTGTTATAATTGTCCAGACTGAAATAGGTTAGTATAGTCCGAATGATGTCTCTGTGTGTATGCGTGTGTGTGTATGACTTTTGTGTAAGGATTTGTTGTATATTATAGATTACCGTTCTGCTATGAGATTCTATGTTTGTTTTCTTTCTCTCTTGTTTCTCCTTTCTTCTTTTTTTGGCCTAACATTTGGGTTTTCCTGCATCTAATTACTCGGCACGCAATACAGTGGATATATCAGTGTCAATTTACAAGGTTCAAAAATCCCGGCTATTATAGTCATGACCACCTCAACTCATGTTGTTATGACCGCCTCTCTCCCAATTTCTAGGCATGCCCCTTACATTCTCCCCACTGGTCCATCGCACCTACAAGCTATATTCCCCAACTTGTTTTTAAGGGGGGTTGTTTCCGATAAGCCTAATTTGAAATCGATTCATGCAGAATCTTGTTCACCACATCTTCGCATGATTTAGAGCAAGCCGAGGGGTGGAAAATTGTGCATATAGCTTTCCACTGTTAATTGAAATAATTACCAAGAAATTTTGTAACGACCCGTATTTTTACGATAATTAAAAAATTAGTTTAAATAAGATTTTGGTATTTAATATTGGAAGAAATAAAAAAAATTATGACTTGTTAATAAGGAAACAATTAGAATGAAATTTAATAATGTTAATTTAATGTAATTGATGACTATTTTTAATGTAATTTCAATTGATTAACATGCTTGTAAAGTTTAAATTGGTTATAAAGTGTAAATAAGGAAATAAACCAAATGTTGTATTAAACGGTGAAATTGTATGTAATTAACAAAATTGGTTAATATAGAATAATTAATCAGTATGTGAATTTATTTGTTTTGTTTATTAACAATAGACATAGAAACTGTGTTTGAAATTGTAAGTTGTAACAAAAGTTTAAGTATCATTTCATTATTTAATTTGTTGATAATAAGTTATAAATCAATTAAAAATAATTTAATTGAATATTGTAATTATTATGAGTTAAGATGATAAATGTAGAATATTTATGTAATAAAACGTAACCAATGTTAATCATATCCGTAAGATGATAGTTGGGTGAATAGACATAAATTAAAATAAAAGAATTTATTTGGAATTAAAATATAATTAATTGGATTTTACTACAGTTGAAAGGAAACGCTGTAATTTGTGCAATATTTAACACTGGATTGACATGGAAATTTATTTTAAAAGATTATAAATTATTAGGTAATAAAAAATAATAATAAAAAATTGGCTAACTGAGTTGAAAAGTGATTTAATTAATTTAATAATAATTTATTTAATTAAGTTAAAATAGCCATTTTGACCATTGTCTCGGAATTCGACGAAACCAGTTTCTTCGGATCCAAAACAGTGAATTATTACAGGATTTCAAGTTTCGTATCGACGGGACTTGTCGTTTGATCGTACGGACTCGAAACGCATAGAAATCAATTTAATGAAATCAATTTGAAATAAGCATATTTTAAAAGCTAACTTCTTCATACAGTTAAATTAGGACTTGAAATCTGTTCCATTGAATTTAAAAATATCGAAGACATCTATTTTGATATATGAGATGATCTACTTTCGTTTCAGAGATGGAACACGTTTTTTGGGTCGTTGTTGTTGTTCAAACCAATTCGATACGTTGTTCATTCTTTCTTATCGAGACTTGTCCATATAAATAGACTTTGTTTCTCAACCCTAGCAGTCATTCAGTTTATTCTGTTCGTACATCAACTTTTGTCTATCCTTTACTTCAATGGCAGGAACCAATTACAATTCTCCAAACCAATTTCAAAAATCAAACTCCTCAAAACTATATTTGATTGATTGATATTGGATGACTGTATGTTATATTCTTATAGTATTATAACATTGTAAATTCCCTATGCGTTAAAATGATACATACCTGAAGATCTGATAGATTAGGGAGAAATCGTTATTTGTTGAAATGATAGACTCGAGCGATGTCATGAATTTAAAGTAAAATTTGGGATTGCGGTTTGAAATAATATATACCTGTAAAACTTAAAATTATTACGGATTTAAGTGATATATGTCTGTATCATCCCCGTAGGGTAGAAGATTATATACACCGGATTGGTAAAATTAAATGATTTTAAATCCTTAAACTTGGAATTCGGTTAAATGGTATTTCGATATAAAATTGGATTTGTATAAACTGAATTATTTTCGAAAATCCAAGCTTTAAATGTTGAAATTGGAATTGGTTTAAAGAAATTGTTTAGAGATATTAAACTAAAATTTTAACGTTGAATTTGAAGTATAAACGAAATTTATTGAAATTGAGTTATTGAAAATGTTTGAAAATGTAACTCTGAAATCTACTACATTTGAAATAGTTTGGATTCATTATCGAACTAGGACTTGAAATCAATATTGATGAAATGGTTTAAATGAGAATTTGAATTAAAGCGTAAAATTTAGTTTGTTGATTTGAAAGCTGGACATGGTCCAGATGTGTTGAAATGAAAGAAATAGTTTAATTTGATATTAATTTCAAATTTACCGTTTTAATATAAACTGTTTAGAAATATATTATTCTAAATCCCGACTATTAAAATTTTCATACTATTAAACTAATTTAATCTATTTTAAACTATTTTAATCAATTTAAACTATTTTTATTTATTTTGATCTATTTTAATCTATTTAATCCAATTTAATCTATTTTAACATATTTTAAACTAATTTACCCATTTTAATCTATTTTAAACTAATTTACCCATTTTAATCTATTTTAAATCTATTAAATCTAATTTAATCTATTTAATCTATGTAATCTATCTTAAATCCATTTAAACTATTTTTAATCTATTTTAAACTATTTTAGAGTATTTTAACTATTTGAAAATTTATTTTAACTATGTTAAACTTTTTATAACTATCTAAACTATTTTATAAATTTCCGACTAAATAAAGTGGAAGTGTCTATATTCAATCCTTGATTTAAAAGCGAATATGGTTAAATGATGTTATTACCTACGTTGGGATTTAAAAGACATATTTGATTGAATATAATGATTTTTAAATGGGGGTTTCGAAGGCGAATATGAATTCGAAAGTGAATATGATTTCGAAAAGTGATATGGTTTGAATTGAATATGAGATTTTGATATCAAGTGTGAATTGATTTTTTTTGAAATGCAAAAGAACCATCAAGTGTGAAATACGCATTTGATTGCTAAAGAGACCGGGATCGAATATGATATATCATACTCTCTGTCAATACCAGAAAACACTTTAACAACTGTACGTGGTGGAGATTCCAGAATGAAGTAGGATGGTTTGGCGAATGATTATTTACGAGATATTTACGTAGCCTTGACTCCCGTGTGTCAGTTTGATGTGAGTAAAACAAGAGTTATACCTGGGCCAAGTGAGATCGTACCTCCAATTGGACATGCTTTTTTGATACCATATTACGACTTTGTGATTGATTTGGTGGACATCCCATGATTTGATTATGGGGGTTTGTTCTGAGGTGGGCGGTAGTAGCCGATATACGTTACCACCATCCCGGTTCTACAAATGGTAGAATCCTACCCTGAGATTGCCTCGCGTGCCTTGTCACATACCTTATTGCGCTTTCTACGAGTTTGGTTTGTGTCATACCTATGGAGTGCTCCCTAATAGCCCACCAGTTTACTTTGGAGTTTACAGTACTGTATTAATTACGACATTATATAAAATGTGTTAAGGGGGAAAAATGTGTTAAGGGGGGTATGGGTAATACCTTAACGCCATTTTTAATACTTTACTTTTCTGTAGACGCTATTATAATATTGTGCTATATATGTAAATGTTTAATGGATCGTTTGGAGATGGAATCCCAAACATCTCTTAAGTTATTGCACTCACGTTAAACATTGGATATGAGATGTCAAACCCCGTAAAAATCTCTGACGCCTTTACACTAATATTTATTTAGAATTGATTTAACTTATGTAAGATCTTTTAGTTCTGACTCGAGTGTTTTGTCTTTTCAGTTCACTTGGATCAGTCTGAGCTTTTCAATGTATCGAGGACTGCTTTTTGGAGGACGAAGACGGAGATTTGTAGTTATTATTATTTATTATATTTATCCCACTGCGTCATGTTGTTCTGCTGTATTATTTATTTATTACTGTTTATTATACTCTGATCTGTATTGTAAAAGTGTAATCAAATGTTTTTTGTAAAACAGCTTCATGAACTGTTTATTTGATTATTATATTTTGTCATTCCGCTGTGAGATTCTGTGTTTATTTTTCTTTCTTTCTCTGCTTTTTCTTATTTATTCCATAACAATTCTCTCTTTTGAATGGTTTGAGTTTGACGTGTGTGGTTTATCGTCGATTTAAACCGTCCAAAAAAGTAGGTCGTTACATTTGATATTGGAGCTTTGGTTTAGCGATAATCTTAGCTTTGTGGGGTCTAACTCATTAAAGATAGAATAGTAGTACCTTAACATGAGTCGTTAAGTACATATATGAGAGAGCGTATTTGTTAGTGTAATAAGGTTTTATATTACGTTAATTTGTTCTGTTTAGTATTTGTAAATTCCGGTCGGTACATAGGACACTATGACATCGACAGGGATTTTTAAACACTTAATAGGGCATACCGACACAATATTGTTTTGAAGTATGGGTAAATGAAATAACTTTACCTAGTATTATATTTTATATATAAGTGGATAAAATTTATAAATGCTATAATTGATGTGATATAATTGTATGTTAGGAAGTGAAATTTTATAAATATTGATTGTAAAATAGGATTTATAAGTAAAGTAAAAATAAATTGGAATATGAGAACTTAAGTTCTGGGATTTTGAAAAATTGCTTTCAAAAGATTTTGAAATATAATAATAGTATTATTCGGAAGTATTTTCTGATATAAATATTTCTATATGATTTGAAAGAAAAGTTTTAAAAGAAATATTAAAGAAAATAAATTTTGTACTCCCCTCTCCGTCGTTGGAAAATAAATTCGACGATGAGTGCATGCATCATCGATGTTCATTTTTGAGTTTCAAAGTGGGAAGATTGTTGTAGTAGTTTTACCACATATCTGTTTTGATGAATAAATCTTAATTTGAATTCGTAAATATGATTTGATCTATAAAGGATATATATATATATATATATATATATATATATATATATAATTTTCAAATTGACTGAAATGAATCCAGGATTTAGTTCTTAAACTTTCTAACAATTAGTAGTTTTCAATTATTGTAATGAATGAGATCTTAACTATTTTAATAATTGAACACTTCTAAAATGAATTAGAAACTAGATGCTAAGTGATTAATGAAATATATAAGAAATTGGAAACTTGTAAATTAAAGAATAGTGAAAATTTAGAAGATGTAAGTATTAAACATTTTGTTAAATAAAGTGAATGAGATAACTTGTGTAACTTTTAATTGCATTTTTAAAGCATATATATGACTTACCAAATTGTTAAAAGTAGAAATGTTAAATAAGAATATGTAATAGAATATTATATAAGTAAAACTTAAGTAATGAAAGTGTTCAATGGAATTACTTCAATAAATAAGAATTTTGATGCTATCAATTATTATAAACTTAAGTTAATAATTTGAAATGTTACTAATTATAAATATAGAAAAAGTGAACGTAATAAAATGATTATAAACTTAATTAACATTTTATGCTATTTATAATCAGATTGAATAGTAAGGGTGAATCCTATATTAATTGAATGATTATAACTTCAGCAAATGTTGAAATGATTTAGAAATGAATTTAATATTTAATAATACTATATATGGAAGAAATGAATGTGAAAAAGAAATAATCTATTAACTGTGAATTAAATTGTAAAGAGGCTTACATAATAATGGATAATCGGATAATTGAAATGGAAATAGCTTAGGAAAGAAATGAAAAGAAAAATGGCTATAACGACCCGTAAAAATAAATGGTTTTAATAACGCTATTAATTAAAATTTTGTAGAATTTTAAGCGATAAAATTTTGAAATATAAATTTAATATTTGGAATGCGTCTAGTCAAACATAGCAACTGGTAAATTTTCATCCGAAAATATGAAAGTTAATTTCGTGTGTAATTTTATTTCAAATTAATCAGTTAAAAATTGATGAAAATAAAACATTTTCGAAACCAAAATATTTTTACATAGAAAAATTCTAAATCATCTTCTGGGCAAGACGTCATTTTTCGTTTTTCCAAATACGGACATCTTTAGCCCCATCGATCTTATTTTTCTGTATTTTTCATGCATTTTCCGCTAGTATAAAATTTTTGAATTTTTATAATTCGATCATACCACTGATATCTGTATACCGTTGTGATCGTTTCATCGTACTAATATCAGTGGCATATTCAAATTCTGTGATTGAAATCCGTTACGCAGTGGAATCCGCGAAAAAGGGTAACCGCATTGGTACTGGTTTGTGACTTTTGGTCCCTATGACTTTTCAATTTTTCAACGTACAATACCAACCGTTGTTTGCATTTATATTTTCTTAAGTTTTATGCTTGACTTTTGTTTTCTACTGGTCCCAAAATTCATTAATAGCTTCATATCATTTCTTTCGAAATGCTGCCTGGAATCCAAAGCTACCCATCTTCTTCTTCATTATTTTTCCCAGACCTCACATTCTTGCCGACGCCTTCAACCATTCTTACGCCTCTCCTCTCCAGCAAGTGTCGAAGTCCACCCACGTAAGCCCATCAAACAACACCAAAGCTCCGTCTACCCGCGTCCTTCACGCTCTGCCTGAACCTCCGCATAAGCGCCATCATCGGCCAGCCATGTCCCGCCTCCTCCCTGTCAGTGAACGCAACCCATGCTCCCTCCTTCACCATACCCTCCTCCAACCGAAGTCCACCCAGACCCACCTCCGCCGTGCGAGCCATCTCCAAGTCCGGCCGAACCACCAGCTCCTTCACTTGACCTTGCCGTGAGCTTTGACTAGCTAAAAAAAAATCACCATGGCCGAAGTCACGACTTCCTAATGCTCATTCTTTTCTTTGTTATGCTAACCCTCTACCTACCATGCCTGCACTCTTTCTTCCCATCGTGCCTTTTGCCATCGCCTGCATCACCTCCAACCTCCACTCTTTCCAGCCTTGGCCGTTCTTACCTATTGCCAGTTTAAGATACTTATATATGTATTTTGTATATATATATTTGTGTATATTCTCAAGTTAGTTAGCTGTATTATATACTTCAATACTTATTTTTGTCCATACGTATGAAGGTGTGAATATACAGTGCATTGCATCCTATTATACTAAGGTCTATACATATGTCCAGAGTATAAATTAAAATACATATAGGCTTATATGCGATTCATATGATCGGTTAATATATATATATATATATATATATATATATATATATTGTTTACAACCTTATTATCTTGTCTGATTGTATCATATAGGTTTTAAATTCAAAGTTATAATATGTTTGTTTTAACAGTTTATACAATATTTATATTCTTCATTTTTCTGTTAGTATATGAAAATTCAAAGTTATATATATATCTGGCTATTTTATAAGTATATTAAAATATATTTTATATGATTACTTGAAAAGTAGTATTGTATTCATATCTTTGTTATTGTATATTCAAGCCTGTATGCTGTTATAAGTATTTTGTCAGAAGTTATATACATATTAAATATATGGTTTATGTATGAAAGTTATATGAACATATGATGACCTATTTTGCAGTATTTTATAACATAGTATATAAACTATTGTGGAAAAGTTATAGTTACAGTAAGTTTACATATACTAGTTTTATATTTGTTGGATATATTGTTGATTTCAAAGTATGTGTGTGTATACAAATAGTATATGGGGCCGTATATTTATTCTTTTATGCAAATATGGTCTTTAATGTATGATTATATAAATTAGTTTATATTTAAGTATACATTTGTTTGGGTTGAATTTATATATGGAGATTTAGTTTGGGTTTTAATTTTTTTTTTAAAACATTGAGTTTTGAAATACATGTTTATATATATATTATTAGTAACTATTGAAATTAAAACACGATTTCCGTATATGTGTGTGTGTGTGTGTGTGTATGATTGTATATGTTGTGCCTATATGAATTCAGTTACCAATTATTTTATCGATCCAATTTTGATTCAATTTCGTCAATTTTGATTGCCAACTTTGCTTGTCAAATTCGCGTTCAATCTAGCTTTGCTTTGGATTCATAACTCGTCTGATTGTCATTCTTCTCTAGCCTCGAAAGGTGAGAAATCACTCACGATTAATGTTCTTTTATTTATTAAATTTGATTTCAATTGAAACGATTGAAATACGCTGTTGTTAGTTATTCACACTGTCATATATGTTATTACCTGTATCAGTTCACCTGCGACATCTGACACCATTATCTTTTATTTATACGATGATAATCCAGTTTGGTTGACAAATGATTGATTGTTTGGTGTTGATATTGGACGTTAAATTGTTAATGTATGAAGTGATAAATAATTTACAATTGAAATTGACGTAGGAGTTTACAATTTGAAATTGTTATATGTGTTGAATTTGATTAGTTAAATTTGTATAATATGACCCCCTTTAAATGTAAAATAAATTGACACGTAGAAATAGTGTTAAGCACACCTTGAATCATTGAATGTATGTTGTATAAATTGATGTAGTATAAATTGAAAAATGAATATCAAGTGAAGAACCGTATAAAAAATAATGTAATAATCTTTAATCTACATGAAATGATAGTGTAGATTCTAAAAATAATTATATTAATTTGCACAAACAACAATGTGAATTAACACGATTATTTCGGGATTATTTGAATTAATTATTGGATTGTTATTGATGTTTGATATTGCTTGTTTATTTAATTTGACACCATCCCAGTTATCACACTGCAAGTTCCCTTTAGCTAAGCTTTGATTTTTGAAATTGAAATGGAACGGGCTGAAATGATAAATATGCAAATAAACTTTGACTAGGATAGAAAATTAAATAAAACCCGATTGGTCAATAATTTGATTTAAAAATAAAATAAATATTTTATTTGAATAATACTAAGATTTTGAAATAAAATTGGAATTTAAATTTTAATGAAAAGAAAATGTGAATATTTGAAATCTGAAACAAAATATTAACGTAGTAATTGATGTAAGAACATTGTTTAAATGCTCATTATTTAATAATAAAATTTGGAATTATTGATAATTAAGTTTTGGAATTATTAATAATTAAGTTTTGAAATTAGTTAACAATTAAGATTTGAAATTATTTAATAATTAAATAAGATTGAATTATTTGATAATTAAATAAAAAGTTTTGAATTCTTCGATAAGAGAAATTGAACTTTTGAATAAGTGAATTAAGTTTCTTTATTAATTGAGTTTTGGAATTTGTAACTAAGTAAATTAATAAGTGAAACTGATTTTCTTTAATAAGAAATAAAAATGTGATTTATGTGTTGAAATAAATATAGGACTTGTAATTTAAAGAATTGATTTGACGAATCTAATTTAAATTCAAGTTGTAAGTTTTGATATAAAGGAGTTGAACTTAAGTAATTGATTTAATGAATTGGAAATTAAATTGAAACAGTTTGAATGATGAATAAACTTATATACGAATTTAAATCATTATTTGAATTGTTTTAACTAAAAATTGAAATTGAATTATAAGATTTTGAAATAGTAATTTTTGATGTTTTGAAACGTAAATTATGGAAATTGTTTTAGAAAGACAAATGAAATGTTTATTTATAAATTCTAATTGAAATTGAAATTGAATTTGATTTTGTTTTGAAATTTATTAAACGACCAATCGGTGAAATAATTTCGAAAGTTGTTAAAGAAAACGGAATTGGTTATGGACATACTCTCTGTCTAAACCGAAAACCACTTTAATAACTATACGCGGAGTGTGATCCAGAATGAAGTGGTTGGAATAATGTACGTGATGACTGAAGAAAGAGAACGATAATGGATTGCCTTGACACTCGTGTCAAATTGGAAATGACTAAAACAGGAGCCGTGCCGGGCCAAATTGGGTTAGCCACCTCGAGCGAACACACTTCTTCGTAAACTACTCATTACTTGTTATTGATTGGTGCACCCTCGAATTTTAGGAGTGTTTTTTCGCGATGTTGTGATCATTGCGGCGATGCGTTCTCACCAGTCCGGATCAGGCAAACGGTAGTTTTATTACCTTGGGTATTGCCTCATGTGCCTTGTCATACTTGTATCCCTATATACGCGACCACTAAGAATTTATTTTGTGTTATACCTATGGCGTACTCCCTGATATCCCACTAGTTTACGGTGGAGTTTACAGTGCTATATAAACTATAACGCTTATATAAATGTGTTAAGGGGGATAATGGTAACGCCTTAACACTATTTTGATATTTTATATTACTAACAGACATTATCTATTTAGCGTATATTACTACATAGTAGATAGTTTAACGGATCCTTAGAGGACGGTTATTCCAGCGTCCTTTGAGTTACTTGTATTTTAGTTGTTATTTCACTTGAGTCGGATTTATTAATATAAGAATGTTAATCCTAACTCGAGTGTTTTGTGTTTTGCTTTACGCTCGGGTCAGGCTGAGTGTACCAGTATTCGAAACTCACCTTTGGAGTTGGAGCTTCGCTTGGAGATCCAGCTATCTATCCAGCTTTCAGATATTCAGTTGATTTCAGTGATGTATTCTGATATTGTATTTGACTATTGTATTCGAGACTTCTTTTGTACCTTATTTAACTCAGATATGTATATAGTAGCTTCATGAACTACTATCTTTTGTTTCCGCTGCATTTATTACTCTGTGTCTGTGATATGTGATTGTTTATTTACTTATTGCTCAGTTTTGCCAAATTTAAATTAACAATTCGGTATTTTGAATTATTCAAGTCCGACATGTACGGATGCGAATAGTCCAAAATAGCAGGTCGTTACAGTTGGTATCAGAGTTTTGGTAGCTCTAGGCAAAACTTAGCATATAGGGTAAATGTATTTACAGAATCACTCTCATTCGAGTTTCAATCTCGTCCTTCTTGACTCAATTCCTTTGAATTTTGGAATGTTCCCTGCGGTTCCAAATTCATTCATGCCCCTCACTATTCGTCTTCTCTTGATTCTGGAGTATCCCATAACTCCACTTCGAATGATTTTTTGTAATGAGTCGGCGGTCTTTCCCATCTCAAATTGATTTTTAAAAGGGGCAAAACTCCTTTAAATAGGCATTGATTTACCGGAAATTTTTGTATCCTCAGTTTACGATGCTATCTATCTCTTGCTATGCCTGAATTCTATCTCTTGCGATCGAATTTTGATTTGCCTCAAAATTCCACATCGATTTTATTCTTCAAGTTACGGTCGACCCGGTTATGGTTGCCCGTGAATTAAATAAGCTTATCCATTCCCCGATTCTGTTAATTGAATCATCATATCTTCTGTTTCAAACTTATTTTCGAATCAAAAATTCTCTTTGATTTGATTTCCATCAAATTTGAATCTCTATACTTATTTTGAAATACATCCTTGCATCGTCGAGCGAGGAAGTGTATTTGTAAATTAATATTTAAAATGTTTTAATATATATTGTGTTGTTTGAGTTGTTGATGTTGATTTGGATTTTCGATCGATTCGTCTGATCAACGCTATCGATAGGATTCCCAAAAAACTTGAACAGAGCAAACTGACACAATAGTGTTTTCAAATTTGGTAAATAAAATAGTTCTGTATGATTATATTATATATAAGTATAAAGTTCAGAAATTAAATTGTTAATGAATTTTTTGCCAGAAATAATAATATTTGATTTTCATTTATTATTTGTAAACCATTGACTATTGAATAATATAAATAAATGAATTTATAAAACTAGGTTAAAATTGATTTGAAATTTAGATGGATTTAAAGTAAGTTTGAGAATTTAATATCCGGTGATTTCAAACTATGATTTGAAAGTTTTAAAGTGTATAGTATTTAAATATTTTCAAATAGAAATCATTTCAAGGAATTTTAAATGTTTAAATTTGAGCTCTTCTCTTTTGTTGCTGGAAAATAATTTTGGGGATGACGGCCGCATCATCGACATTCATTTTCTAGTTTCGAAGTGGAGCGACCATACTGTAGCTTTGCTGCACTTATGTATTGATAATTCAATCGATTTGAAATTTCTAAAGTATAACTTGATTTATAATATATATTGGTATCAAATTATGGATTTGATTATATATATATATATTTGTCTTTAAGTTGTTTGAAGCTAATCGGAAATTAATTCTTAAAATTTTGATTTAAGGATGATTTTTAAATAAAACCAAAATTTTTGACTAAATACTTAACTTGTGTAACGACCCGGAATTTTGGGCAATATCGATTTAATAATCTGCAGTAATAATTTAATTGATTTGATAAATTTTCTTTATAATTTTAATTTAAATTGGTTAATTTAATCTTTTAAAGGTTATTGAAATTTTAATCTGGCAATATTGATAAGAATTGTTTTCAAAAGCTAATAAAATCTTATTCTGTTTATAATCTATAAAATTGATATATATTGTGAATGGAATACCTTTTATTTAATTTAAAAATTGAATTTTCAAATTTGTAATATATGTGTATGTATATGTTATGATTTGGAAATTGTTTTGAAATTTAATTTAATCTATTAATAATTTATGTATGAATGAATATTGCAATTTTAAAGTTTTGTTTTAAATTCAATAAGATTTTCAAAAGATAATTTAGTTTAATTCAATTGTTTCAAATATAAGATGGTTATTTATTTTTAAATAGAATAGTTTCAAAGGAATTTAAACAATCTTTGTTTGTTTTTTTTAAAATGTTTACATTAAAAATGAATGTTTAAGATTTAAAATAACATGTATAAGATTATATTTATATTATAATTAGTTTAGTAGATTTTCTTTTAAAAGTAAACTTATTTATATACATATAAGTATTTATCAATTAAGTAAGTAAATATGTAAATTTATATTTACATTTAAAATTAAATAAAATTCAAATTAAAAATACTTAATGACATGTGTATTCATATTAACATATCTAAATAACACTTGTTAGTAAATTAAGGAGTGTAAATGACAAGTGTTATTCTTTGAGAAACAAGTGTCTTCATTTTATATTTTTATAAACATAACTTTTTCTTTTTGTTTATTTTCTTTCAAATGTTTATGGCAAAAGTAGAAACAACTTCCAAAATCTGAAACTTGAATCAAAAGCAAATTAAAATACTGTAACTTAAATCTGCAAAGAAAGATTAAAGCTGCAACCTAAAATCAACTGCAATTCAATTGGATTTGCAAATCTGCAACCTTTCAATAATGCAAGCCTCAACCTGCATTTCAAAAGACTTCAACCTGCAACAATTAAAAATCTGCATTTCTTCAACTGCATTCTAAATGAAGGGCTACAGCAGGTTCATCTTTTTAAAACATCAAATTGTTAAGCATGCAGAGAAGATTCATTTCCAACAGCATGCAAATCAAACAGTTTTTCAAATTAAATGTTCAAGCCTGGAAAAGAAAAAAAAAAGTTTCTCTGCTCTGCTTTTAATTCAAGGTGAGTAAACAATCTTAAAAACAGTTTGATTTGGTTTCATTGCCATGCATGTGATGATATTTACTTATATCAAAATTCTTTTGCTTGAGTTTAAAAAAAAAAATTGGTATGAATATGTTATGAGTTGTCTGTTTTCATATATTCAATGGTTCTCTATTGATTTCTGTGGATGTTCTGCTTAAAAATTTCAATACCAACAACTCAAATCCATATTAGCCTTTAGTATTTGAATGAAATTGATTTGTTAATGATTGATAAAGATTATAAAATAGTTTCTACAATTTTTAATTTCACAGATAATTTTTAAAATAAAAGACACAGTGAAACATTGATATATGACAAAAATTCAATTTATTTAACTTTGGATTTGGATTTCATGAATGTGTTAAGGATCAAAAATCATGATTTTTAAGGTGTATATCATAATTTTTAATTGAGAAATTCTTGAGAAATTGGAGTTTGTGTGGAAATTGGTTTTTTGCAAATTGCCGAGAGATGACTTGATAATTTTAGCTAGAATTTGGTTCAAAGCAAGTTTATAGATCATGGATTAGAGGAAAAATGATATCAGATTTTTCCAATTACCGATTTGTTGGAATTCAATCGAATTAGGGTTATGTCTGCAGTTACTTTCGGCTTGAATGGTGAAGCTTTACCTCGTGTATGTTGGATCGAACGCGATCGCATCAGGGGGTAAATGATAATCTTGGTGTGGCAAATCTTCAGGGTGATTGGCGAAGTTCATCTACGATTGGTGCGGCGGCTATGGGAGGGGTTTTGGTGATTTGTTTTCATGCAGTTCGAATGTGAGGTGATAATTTGGGTCGCGCGATTTTTCGTGAACCTGGGTGTGGATTCAGGCTCACGAGGGGAGAAGTGATGAGGGACGATGGTCGTGATGTTCGGCGTTGGTCGGGGTTGTTGGTGCATGTGCACCGTGATGGTTGTGTGCACTGGGAAGAAGGATTTGGGGAAGACACTGGAATCTCGAAGGAGCTACCGCGTTTTCCTGAAGACGACTCGAAGTAAGGGGAGTTGGGAATAGGACTCGGGACTGGCTCGAGTAGTATGGGTGTTTGTCTCGAGTAATTAGAGTGTTGTTGTTTATTTAGTACTGCTAATGAAATAAGGTTGCAAAGAAATACTGAGTTAGTTCTAAGTGCAACTTAATTTGTTGTTGCAAATAATTAGAATCAAGCTTATATCATAAACAAGTTTATAAGATAACAAATATACTAAGTTAAAACTTGTTGTTGTAAATCAAAGTTAATTAAACTTTAAAAAGTGTTAATTGATTAAATTTTAAATTTTAAATGATTTCTTTCTGAAGTAATTATCTTAATTAAATTTTGAAATTTCAATTTAAAAAGAAATGTTTTCATTTTAAAATATTAAATCAAAGTTATTAAGTAATGATTTGAAACTAAGTTCCAATTTATTTTGAAAATAAATTAGTTTAAACTTGATAATTTAAAGTGTTTTAAATTTGGAAATGATTTCTAAATGCTTTATTTATAAGTAAGGTTATTATTATGATTTTGTAAACCAAGTTTAATAATGTGTCTTTGAATTAATAAGATTTAAATAATACAAATAATTTATTCATAGAAATAAATAAGGTTAATTTATTTGGAAAATTAACTTAAGAATACTTATTTATTAATAAGTTAAGTTTGATTAAGATTTATGGTTTTCTTAATTTATTAAAGATTTTTCTTTAATACTAAATATTAATTAATTAATTATTTAATTAATTTTAAATAATTAGTTAATTGTTTATTTAATTTTAAATAATCACTTAATTATGGATTAATTAAGTGTAATTACTTAATGAAGTAATCAATGGTTAAATTTTTAATGTAAGTAGGGAAGTTACTCATGGTAGTAATTAATGAAAGTGATTAATGGAATCACTTAATGTTATCAATTATGTAATTGATTAACTTATTTGTTTGAAGATAATTAATTATGGAGTAATTAATTAATTAATTAAGATTTATTTAATGATGGAATTAATAATGAAAGTAATTAGAGATAATTACTTATGTAAGTAATTAAGAGTTAATTACTTAATTATGTTGGTTAATTAATTAATATGATTAATTAATTAAAGAATGAGATTAATTTAAGATTAATTACTAAGTGTGATTAATTAAAATGGAATTAATTAATTAAGTAATTAATTAAGGATTAATTGTTAATTTAATTATTTAATAATTACTTAATGAAGTAATTAAGATTTATTAAAGTAATTAATTAAGATTAATATAATTAATTAAGAAGTTAATTAATTAAGATAGTAATTACAAATTGATAATTACTGTTTATGATTAATGAAATGATTAATTACAAGTTAATTATTTAATTAAAGGATTATTAATTAATAAAGATTATTAATTAATATAATTAATGTAAGTAATTAATTTAAGTAATTAATTTAAGTGTGGTTAATTAATTGTAATTAATTAAGAATTAATGTAATTAATTATAGTTAATTAATTAATGATAGTAATTAAAGGTTAATTACTGAATATGGTTAAGTATAATTACTTAAATGTAATTAAAAGATAATTAATCAAGGAAGGTTAATTAAAGAAATCATTAGGAGATGATTAATGAATTGATTTGTAATAAATCAATGAAGTAGGAGTTAGGATAATCCAAATATGAAAGGATAGTAATTAATTTAATTAGAGGTTAATTAAATTGATTAAGAGTTAATCAATCCTGCTATGGGTGATTGATTAATATTGAATGGTTGATATTGGATGACTGATATTGGATGTTGAATGATATTGGTTGATTGATATTGGGTATTTGGTTGATACTGGATGATTTGGATGACTATGATATTTGTGATATGTTGCTTTGTGAGATGAATGTTGATATGAATTATCTATTGTGATAATGTTATTCATCTATCTGTTTATATCATCCTGAATAAGTTAAACTGTTTAAATCCCTTAAGTACAACTTGGACATTAAAATGGCGTTTGGTTTCGGTGAGACCGGGATCGGGTTTCCATATTTGGATATCCAAAAACCACATCGATTCCAATTAAACGTTAGGTCGTTAATCCAAATGGAGCAAGTGAAGACTCGAGGTGTAAGGGCTATACGTCAGTATAACTCTGTGGGTGATTCCGTAATGAGTTTGACGGAATAGTACTTATAGATTCGAGATGGAGATTTAGAGTGCAAGGGCTATGGTCGTTGACTCTGAGGGTGATTCCAATATGAGTGCAACGAGATAGTGCCTTCGGTTTCGTTCGAACCCGGAACGAACTTGTATGGATTGAATGCTTTCAGCACATCGTCAGGCGGACGATGAGCATTCTAAGATAGATGTGTCCTCTAAAGGTAATCGCAGCCTCAAGCCTCATCAACCGGGAATGGCTAAAATAGGGGAGGTGCAGCAAGGCTTCGTGGGTCGCACCCACTGGAGAGCAAGATTTACCCCTGTCTAGAAGTCCCTTTTTATTCGGCTGTGTGGGGCGGTTGAATTTCGGACAACCGCCGGGGTTGTCTTGTTCGTGACTGTTCAGTAAGGAATGGTCCCGGCCTTGTGTTGCGGGGGATGAAGGGAGTAATCCTCGGTACGGTGATCTAGGCCACGTACTGTGACGGGCGGTACCCCAGTAGCCCTGCCATTGATGGAAACCCATTTTCCCTACAAGACCCTACGGTTTTGATTGTATTACCCACTTTTGTGGCTAGTAGCTGGAATTTAATCATGTAACAATTTCGGCTATTTCATATTTACTTGAAAACCATAGACACTATTATAATATCACTGGATTTCCTATCAAATGTTTTGGTTAGCGTAAGGTAAAAACTTTTCCATGTTTATGTGTGGGAAGTCTTACGTGATACCTTTTCTTTTCAAAGAATTTTCTAAAGTTAAGCAATTTTAACCCGTTTACTCACACCAGACCCCTGTCTGACCCGAGTGTTTATTTCCTGTTTTATTAAACTCTTGGGTACTCATATTATGTATGAGTAGTCAAGTGATTCAGGTTAGCTTGACGAATTTTGGAGGAGATATGGAGCAGGAGGCTTCTACGTGTAGATATATATTGATTCCGCTGTGTGTGTGATATCTGTATCTTGTATACTTGAGTTGTATGAATTAGACAGATGTTTATAACTGTCTAATATGTGTTGTATAGTTGTGTACTCTGATGTATTATGATACTATGTATTAATTTTATTTGATATATTATATTTTATTCGTTCCGCTGTGAGTTCTCTGATGTTGTTCTGTTTCTTTTCTTCTTCTATCCCTTTCTTTCTTCACTAGTGATGCGATTTCCTGGAGATAGGAAGTCGGGTCGCTACAGTTGGTATCAGAGCATTAAGCTGAGCGAATACCTAAGCTCTGAAGTGTGTTTTTCTTTAGGGAGTATTAGGTTGAGTGAATACTTAGGCTCTATAGTGGTGTCTTTCTTGAGAGAGCGTACTTGTAATTTTTATATATAACTATATAACTATATATATATATATATATATATATATATATATATATCTACCTAATCTGTTGGGTTATCTGTACGGATTTCCAACATAAGTTTTAAAGGTAGATGGAATAGTAGTTTGTGTGAGTAACACGATTACTACTAATGGATGAGGTCCATATGTTGAGGTTGGAAGTATTTGTCGAGACTGTATACCTAATACCGTCTCGAGTAAGATTTGTTGTTTGGAGTAAGAATTTCTCTGATATCCGAAGGAAATCTTTTGAAGATTCGGAATTCGTCTTTGAAGTGTAAGTTTGGATTTCGCTCGGGTGAGCGAATTATTCTTGAGTTTGGATTTTGGTAGTGCAGAAGTAAGTGATGATATCTTGGTAACTGCGTGATGAAATGCAGTATCCTTGGATATTTTTAGAAGGTGTTTCCTCTTGAAGCAGTTTTAGAAGGTGGTTGAGGAGCAGTCTTTGCCTACCTTAGGTAAGACTCGTCTGTGTAGGAGTTATCTGGATCTTCAATAAGAAAGTTGGCTACTTTGGAATATGAGACTAAGGTCTATGAGTTGTTTCTCTTCAGGCATGGTCTCATTGTTATTCCTTAAGGAGAGTGAGATGTTGATGCTTGGTTTGGAAGCCCGAGATTCTTGAGAGGGTGTCTGCCATCTCGAAGGTCCGTTGTGTGGTTTGTTGATGGTTTTGGGGTTCGAGGAGCCTTTGGATTGGAAGTATGTGGATAGCTGTGGTAGCAGTTCAGCTCGAAGAGTTCGGTGTGCTGACAAGAAGGTCTTTTGCCTTTGCAGTATCATCGAGGTAGAGTTTGGAAGCTGCAATGTAGCTTGTTTCTCCGATGGTTCTGGAATCTTATTGGTTCTTCTATTAGCAGTCCGAGCAGTTGGTGGAAGTTTTCTTGAAGAATTAACATTGTTTGGAGAAGCTTTAAAGCTGTTCTAATTGGTAAAGAAAGGACAGTTTCTTTGGAATTCGAATTAGGTTGGATCGCAAAAGTGACTTGCGATTAATTTGGAATTTTATGGAGCATTCTTTTGTTTGAGACTGATGATTCTCATGAGGAAGTAGGAACTGCTAGAGTAATCAGAAGGTCGTCTGCATCTGGAATTGAGTTCCATATTATTTTGGTTCCAAGAAGTGATTATGGTAGCTAGCCTGGTTGTAGGATGGTTCTTGGAGAAGAAGAGTTGGTGTAGCAGCTCAGAAATTTTTGGAATTTGGATTGGTCAGATCTAGTTTTGAATTGGATTTCTGTACTAAGGTTGCGTGACCAAGTCGGATGTGTCACTAAGATTATATGGATTTGATGAACAAAGTGTCTGGTATATATTGGATAAGTTGTACTCATGTTCATCAACGGTATTCTTATCTATTTCTGAATCAGAGTTGTGCAGCGGAAGCGAGCTAGCAGCTGTGCAAGGAAGGAAGCAAGTTCTTTTGCTATTGCTTAAGTAGTAGAGCTTGAGTTCTGGTTTCGATGGATTTTGGGAAACTTTTCTGCTGAATAGGATCCAGAAGTTAGTTTGCTTTGGTCTAGTTGTTTCTGTAAATATCAGCATAGGTTGAGCTGATCAGGAAGAGAGTTGGCAGCCCTGGATTGTCTGATGAGATATACAGATATGAGATAGGGAGTTTTGGAATTCAAAGTTGGAGACTTCATTGTTGAGATTTCTCTGGTTAAGAGAACTAATAGTGGATAAGATTGGATGGGTAGTTCTGAGGCATTTGAGATTTCTTATCTGTGTTCTGATAAGATAAGATCTGTTGTTTATAAGATTGAATTGCCAGTTTGGATAGCTGGGATTCATTATATTTCACGCACCTCTGAGGGAGTATGTGTATGATTTATTATTGATTGTTGAATCTGTAATTCGGTTGGAGTTGGATGTTGAGCTGGATTTGAGAGTAATCTGATGTTCTGTTCAGATGGGTGGATCTAGAGAAGAGAGAAGCTCTGGATTTTGGTGGTGTAGTTAGTTTGTTAGCTTCTGTAGAGCGAGTCTCCCGGTAGTTTATACTTGGGAAACTCAAAATAGTATTAGAGTTTTATTCTGACGTATGTCAGGATAATTAGTTAAGTTTGTTTGTATGATTGATTACTTTGGTTGTTAGTAACTGATTGTTAGGAATGCTTTGCTGTTTGAATTGAAATCTTTGCTGGGTTATTAAATTACCTTTGCTTTTAAATTTCAGGGACGAAATTCTTTTAAGGGGGAAGGATTGTAACGACCCGGAATTTTGGGTAATATCGATTTAATAATCTGCAGTAATAATTTAATTGATTTGGTAAATTTTCTTTATAATTTTAATTTAAATTGGTTAATTTAATCTTTTAAAGGTTATTGAAATTTTAATCTGGCAATATTGATAAGAATTGTTTTCAAAAGCTAATAAAATCTTATTTTGTTTATAATCTATAAAATTGATATATATTGTGAATGGAATACCTTTTATTTAATTTAAAAATTGAATTTTCAAATTTGTAATATATGTGTATGTATATGTTATGATTTGGAAATTGTTTTGAAATTTAATTTAATCTATTAATAATTTATGTATGAATGAATATTGCAATTTTAAAGTTTTGTTTTAAATTCAATAAGATTTTCAAAAGATAATTTAGTTTAATTCAATTGTTTCAAATATAAGATGGTTATTTATTTTTAAATAGAATAGTTTCAAAGGAATTTAAACAAGCTTTGTTTGTTTTTTTTAAAATGTTTACATTAAAAATGAATGTTTAAGATTTAAAATAACATGTATAAGATTATATTTATATTATAATTAGTTTAGTAGATTTTCTTTTAAAAGTAAACTTATTTATATACATATAAGTATTTATCAATTAAGTAAGTAAATATGTAAATTTATATTTACATTTAAAATTAAATAAAATTCAAATTAAAAATACTTAATGACATGTGTATTCATATTAACATATCTAAATAACACTTGTTAGTAAACTAAGGAGTGTAAATGACAAGTGTTATTCTTTGAGAAACAAGTGTCTTCATTTTATATTTTTATAGACATAACTTTTTCTTTTTGTTTATTTTCTTTCAAATGTTTATGGCAAAAGTAGAAACAACTTCCAAAATCTGAAACTTGAATCATAAGCAAATTAAAATACTGTAACTTAAATCTGCAAAGAAAGATTAAAGCTGCAACCTAAAATCAACTGCAATTCAATTGGATTTGCAAATCTGCAACCTTTCAATAATGCAAGCCTCAACCTGCATTTCAAAAGACTTCAACCTGCAACAATTAAAAATCTGCATTTCTTCAACTGCATTCTAAATAAAGGGCTACAGCAAGTTCATCTTTTTAAAACATCAAATTGTTAAGCATGCAGAGAAGATTCATTTCCAACAGCATGCAAATCAAACAGTTTTTCAAATTAAATGTTCAAGCCTGGAAAAGAAAAAAAAAGTTTCTCTGCTCTGCTTTTAATTCAAGGTGAGTAAACAATCTTAAAAACAGTTTGATTTGGTTTAATTGCCATTCATGTGATGATATTTACATATATCAAAATTCTTTTGCTTGAGTTTAAAAAAAAAAAATTGGTATGAATATGTTGTGAGTTGTCTGTTTTCATATATTCAATGGTTCTCTGTTGATTTCTGTGGATGTTCTGCTTAAAAATTTCAATACCAACAACTCAAATCCATATTATCCTTTAGTATTTGAATGAAATTGATTTGTTAATGATTGATAAAGATTATAAAATAGTTTCTACAATTTTTAATTTCACAGATAATTTTTAAAATAAAAGACACAGTGAAACATTGATATATGACAAAAATTCAATTTATTTAACTTTGGATTTGGATTTCATGAATGTGTTAAGGATCAAAAATCATGATTTTTAAGGTGTATATCATAATTTTTAATTGAGAAATTCTTGAGAAATTGGAGTTTGTGTGGAAATTGGTTTTTTGCAAATTGCCGAGAGATGACTTGATAATTTTAGCTAGAATTTGGTTCGAAGCAAGTTTATAGATCATGGATTAGAGGAAAAATGATATCAGATTTTTCCAATTACTGATTTGTTGGAATTCAATCGAATTAGGGTTATGTCTGCAGTTACTTTCGGCTTGAATGGTGAAGCTTTACCTCGTGTATGTTGGATCGAACGCGATCGCGTCAGGGGGTAAATGATAATCTTGGTGTGGCAAATCTTCAGGGTGATTGGCGAAGTTCATCTACGATTGGTGCAGCGGCTATGGGAGGGGTTTTGGTGATTTGTTTTCCTGCAGTTCGAATGTGAGGTGATAATTTGGGTCGCGCGATTTTTCGTGAACCTGGGTGTGGATTCAGGCTCGCGAGGGGAGAAGTGATGAGGGACGATGGTCGTGATGTTCGGCGTTGGTCGGGGTTGTTGGTGCATGTGCACCGTGATGGTTGTGTGCACTGGGAAGAAGGATTTAGGGAAGACACTGGAATCTCGAAGGAGCTACCGCGTTTTCCTGAAGACGACTCGAAGTAAGGGGAGTTGGGAATAGGACTCGGGACTGGCTCGAGTAGTATGGGTGTTTGTCTCGAGTAATTAGAGCGTTGCTGTTTATTTAGTACTGCTAATGAAATAAGGTTGCAAAGAAATACTGAGTTAGGTCTAAGTGCAACTTAATTTGTTGTTGAAAATAATTAGAATCGAGCTTATATCATAAACAAGTTTATAAGATAACAAATATACTAAGTTAAAACTTGTTGTTGTAAATAAAAGTTAATTAAACTTTAAAAAGTGTTAATTGATTAAATTTTAAATTTTAAATGATTTCTTTCTGAAGTAATTATCTTAATTAAATTTTGAAATTTCAATTTAAAAAGAAATGTTTTCATTTTAAAATATTAAATCAAAGTTATTAAGTAATGATTTGAAACTAAGTTCCAATTTATTTTGAAAATAAATTAGTTTAAACTTGATAATTTAAAGTGTTTTAAATTTGGAAATGATTTCTAAATGCTTTATTTATAAGTAAGGTTATTATTATGATTTTGTAAACCAAGTTTAATAATGTGTCTTTGAATTAATAAGATTTAAATAATTCAAATAATTTATTCATAGAAATAAATAAGGTTAATTTATTTGGAAAATTAACTTAAGAATACTTATTTGTTAATAAGTTAAGTTTGATTAGTCCGCAAGTAGTGGCGCAGTGGTAAGATACTTGCCTCCTGTTAAAGAGGTCGCGAGTTCGATCCCCGTCTGCCCTACTCCCACTCAAGGCGCGGAGATGGGTCCCCGTTAAACCCACAAATAATGGTGGGGGGCATCAAGTCTCTGTGCTGGGCTGGTCTAAATCCCAAGTGTCTGTGGTCGGACCAGGCGTGAGGGAGCTCCTCCTATCCCTTCGATTTCATCAGGGCTCTAGGTTGAGTTTTTTTTATAAAAGTTAAGTTTGATTAAGATTTATGGTTTTCTTAATTTATTAAATATTTTTCTTTAATATTAAATATTAATTAATTAATTATTTAATTAATTTTAAATAATTAGTAAATTGTTTATTTAATTTTAAATAATCACTTAATTATGGATTAATTAAGTGTAATTACTTAATGAAGTAATCAATGGTTAAATTTTTAATGTAAGTAGGGAAGTTACTCATGGTAGTAATTAATGAAAGTGATTAATGGAATCACTTAATGTTATCAATTATGTAATTGATTAACTTATTTGTTTGAAGCTAATTAATTATGGAGTAATTAATTAATTAATTAAGATTTATTTAATGATGGAATTAATAATGAAAGTAATTAGAGATAATTACTTATGTAAGTAATTAAGAGTTAATTACTTAATTATGTTGGTTAATTAATTAATATGATTAATTAATTAAAGAATGAGATTAATTTAAGATTAATTACTAAGTGTAATTAATTAAAATGGAATTAATTAATTAAGTAATTAATTAAGGATTAATTGTTAATTTAATTGTTTAATAATTACTTAATGAAGTAATTAGGATTTATTAAAGTAATTAATTAAGATTAATATAATTAATTAAGAAGTTAATTAATTAAGATAGTAATTACAAATTGATAATTACTGTTTATGATTAATGAAATGATTAATTATAAGTTAATTATTTAATTAAAGGATTATTAATTAATAAAGATTATTAATTAATATAATTAATGTAAGTAATTAATTTAAGTAATTAATTTAAGTGTGGTTAATTAATTGTAATTAATTAAGAATTAATGTAATTAATTATAGTTAATTAATTAATGATAGTAATTAAAGGTTAATTACTGAATATGGCTAAGTATAATTACTTAAATGTAATTAAAAGATAATTAATCAAGGAAGATTAATTAAAGAAATCATTAGGAGATGATTAATGAATTGATTTGTAATAAATCAATGAAGTAGGAGTTAGGATAATCCAAATGATGAAAGGATAGTAATTAATTTAATTAGAGGTTAATTAAATTGATTAATAGTTAATCAATCCTGCTATGGGTGATTGATTAATATTGAATGGTTGATATTGGATGACTAATATTGGATGTTGAATGATATTGGTTGATTGATATTGGGTGTTTGGTTGATATTGGATGATTTGGATGACTATGATATTTGTGATATGTTGCTTTGTGAGATGAATGTTGATATGAATTATCTATTGTGATAATGTTATTCATCTATCTGTTTATATCATCCTGAATAAGTTAAACTGTTTAAATCCCTTAAGTACAACTTGGACATTAAAATGGCGTTTGGTTTCGGTGAGACCGGGATCGGGTTTCCATATTTGGATATCCAAAAACCACATCGATTCCAATTAAACGTTAGGTCGTTAATCCAAATGGAGCAAGTGAAGACTCGAGGTGTAAGGGCTATACGTCAGTATAACTCTGTGGGTGATTCCGTAATGAGTTTGACGGAATAGTACTTATAGATTCGAGATGGAGATTTAGAGTGCAAGGGCTATGGTCGTTGACTCTGAGGGTGATTCCAATATGAGTGCAACGAGATAGTGCCTTCGGTTTCGTTCGAACCCGGAACGAACTTGTATGGATTGAATGCTTTCAGCACATCGTCAGGCGGACGATGAGCATTCTAAGATAGATGTGTCCTCTAAAGGTAATCGCAGCCTCAAGCCTCATCAACCGGGAATGGCTAAAATAGGGGAGGTGCAGCAAGGCTTCGTGGGTCGCACCCACTGGAGAGCAAGATTTACCCCTGTCTAGAAGTCCCTTTTTATTCGGCTGTGTGGGGCGGTTGAATTTCGGACAACCGCCGGGTTGTCTTGTTCGTGACTGTTCAGTAAGGAATGGTCCCGGCCTTGTGTTGCGGGGGATGAAGGGAGTAATCCTCGGTACGGTGATCTAGGCCACGTACTGTGACGGGCGGTACCCCAGTAGCCCTGCCATTGATGGAAACCCATTTTCCCTACAAGACCCTACGGTTTTGATTGTATTACCCACTTTTGTGGCTAGTAGCTGGAATTTAATCATGTAACAATTTCGGCTATTTCATATTTACTTGAAAACCATAGACACTATTATAATATCACTGGATTTCCTATCAAATGTTTTGGTTAGCGTAAGGTAAAAACTTTTCCATGTTTATGTGTGGGAAGTCTTACGTGATACCTTTTCTTTTCAAAGAATTTTCTAAAGTTAAGCAATTTTAACCCGTTTACTCACACCAGACCCCTGTCTGACCCGAGTGTTTATTTCCTGTTTTATTAAACTCTTGGGTACTCATATTATGTATGAGTAGTCAAGTGATTCAGGTTAGCTTGACGAATTTTGGAGGAGATATGGAGCAGGAGGCTTCTACGTGTAGATATATATTGATTCCGCTGTGTGTGTGATATCTGTATCTTGTATACTTGAGTTGTATGAATTAGACAGATGTTTATAACTGTCTAATATGTGTTGTATAGTTGTGTACTCTGATGTATTATGATACTATGTATTAATTTTATTTGATATATTATATTTTATTCGTTCCGCTGTGAGTTCTCTGATGTTGTTCTGTTTCTTTTCTTCTTCTATCCCTTTCTTTCTTCACTAGTGATGCGATTTCCTGGAGATAGGAAGTCGGGTCGCTACGACTTGAAATAAGCAAATTGTAAAATTTTATTTGGATAATACTCAATTGCATTATATATAACTTACCTAATTTTTTTTTAAAAGTTAACTATGTAATTGAATATTATACAATATAAATGATATCGAAGGAATTTTTAAATAAATTTGAGTAGTTATAATAAATGTAAATATACTTAATATATATGTGATAAGATATATTAAGTAGAATAAATTTAATAATAATTTGGAATAAAGAAGAATTAAATTTTTCGGATAAAGTCTGATTATAATAAATGACTATTCAAATTTATATTCTTTGAAATTGTTAATTTAAGATAATTGGATAATATACAATATAAATTGTCTTTATAAATAAATTTGAGTGCTTATAATAAATGTTATACATTTAAAGTTTAGTTATAAAATGATTAATAGAGATAAATAGAATACCAGGCTAGTTGATTAATAAATGGATTAATAAAATTAATTATTGTTTGAAATAAATTTTGTTACAAACAATGATAAATTGAAAATAAACCAAGTTAAGGAATTCCTTGAGTTTAAGTCAATTGTTGAATATAAATTAATTTAAATTGAAATTTATATGGTTTAAATTAATTGTTTTATTTTGTATAGGCCTATTTTCTTCTGGTTGTTCTATTCTCCTACCTCCTTCCTTTTCGGGGACGAAAAGTTTTGAGTGAGAGAGAGTGTAACGACCCGTAAATATAACTGGTTTTAATAACGTTATTAATTGAAATTTTGTGGAATTTTAAACGATAAAATTTTGAAATATAAATTTTATATTTGGAATGAGTCAAGCGAAACATAGCAACTGGTAAATTTTCATCCGAAAATATGAAAGTTTATTTCGTGTGTAATTTTATTTCAAATTAATCAGTTAAAAATCGATGAAAATTCAGACGTCTTAAGCCCCGTCGATCTTATTTTTCTGTGTTTTTCATGCATTTTCGGCTAGTATAAAAATTTTGAATTTTTATAATTCGTTCATACCACTGATATCTTTATACCGTTGTGATCGTTTCATTGTACTAATCTCCGCGGCATTTTCAAATTCTGTGATTGAAATCCGTTACGCGGTGGAATCCGTGAAAAAGGTAACTGCATTGGTACTGGTTTGTGACTTTTGGTCCCTGTGACTTTTCAATTTTTCACCGTAAAATACCAACCGTTGTTTGCATTTATATTTTCTTAAGTTTTATGCTTGACTTTTGTTTTCTACTGGTCCCAAAATTCATTAACTGCTTCATGTCATTTCTTTTGAAATGCTGCCTGGAATCCAAAACTGCCCATCTCCTTCTTCATTATTTTTCCCAGACCTCACATTCTTGCCGACGCCTTCAACCATTCTTACGCCTCTCCCCTCTAGCAAGTGCCGAAGCCCACCCACGCAAGCCCATCAAACAACACCAAAGCTCCACCTACCCGCGTCCTCCACGCTCCGCCTGAACCTCCGCATAAGCGCCACCAACGGCCAGCCATGTCCCGCCTCCTCCCTGTCAGAGAATGCAACCCATGCTCCCTCCACCACCGTACCCTCCTCCAACCGAAGTCCACCCAGACCACACCTCCGTCGTGCGAGCCATCTCCTAGTCCGATCGAACCACCAGCTCCTTCACTTGACCTTGCCATGAGCTTTGACTAGCCAAAAAAAAAGTCACCATGGCCGGAGTCACGACTTCTTAATGCTCATTCTTTTCTTTGTTATGCTAACCCTCTGCCTACCATGTCTACACTCTTTCTTCCCACCGTGCCTTTTGCCACCGCCTGCATCACCTCCAATCTCCGCACTTTCTAGCCTTGGTCATGCTTACCTAATGCCAGTTTAAGGTACTTATATACGTATTATATATATATATATATTTGTGTATATTCTCAAGTTGGTTAGCTGTATTATATACTTCGATACTTACTTATTTTCATACGTATGAAGGTGTGAATATACGGTGCATTGCATCCTATTATACCAAGGTCAATATATATGTCCAGAGTATAAATTAAAATACATATAGGCTTATATGCGATTCATATGATCGATTACAATATATATATTGTTTACAACCTCATTATCTTGTCTGATTGTATCATATAGGTTTTAAAATTCATAGTTATAATATGTTTGTTTTAACAGTTTATACGATATTTATATTCTTCATTTTTCTGTTAGTATATGGAAATTCAAAGTTATATATATCAGGTTATTTTATAAGTATATTAAAATATATTTTATATGATTACTTGAAAATAAGTATTGTGTTCATATCTTTGTTATTGTATATTCAAGCCTGTATGCTGTTATAAGTATTTCTTCAGAAGTTATATGCATATTAAATATATGGTTTGTGTATGAAAGTTATATGAATATCTGATGACCTATTTTGCAATATTTTATAACATAGTATATAAACTATTGTGGGCAAGTTATAGTTACAGTAAGTTTACATATACCAGTTTTATATTTGTTGGATATATTGTTGATTTCAAAGTATGTGTGTATACAAATAGTACGTGGGGCCATATATTTATTCTTTTATGCAAATATGGGCTTTAATGTATGATTATATAAATTAGTTTATATTTAAGTATACATTTGTTTGGGTTGAATTTAAATATGGAGATGTTTGCGCAAAAAATGGGCAAACACCTCCAAGTCGTGTGATTTAGTTGATTTTATGTGATTCTTAATGATTTAGATGAGTTATGTAAATATGAAAAAAGCAGGGGCTGAAATGTAAAAGACACACAGATTTATAGTGGTTCGGCCAGAACGTGCCTACGTCCACTTTATATGTTATTATCTTCTTTCTTTCAGATTACAAGTACAATGCTTTGTGTACAAGTATATGAAAGTAGTTTGAAAGTTCCTTCCGTGCTTGAGCTCTCAAACTTGTCTGTCATTGTTGTACCCATGCCCCTCTATTTATAGAGTGAGGTAGGGGGCAGGGGTCTTGGATGTATATAGCTGCTGGTGGGCCCGGGCTGAAGCAATCTGGCCTGGCAGCGTTCTGGTTCGGCGAGCTTGGTCCGGTCTTGGTTGAGGTCTTGGAGATATGAACCGGTGGTCACCTGGTTCGGTGATGATGGTCCGGCAGTGGTGAAGCTTTGTGTAGGCAAAGTGGCTTTGGTTCGGAGGTGAGATGGACCGGTACATGTTGGTCCGGTGGTAGGAGATGTTTGATTCGGTGTTGGGTGGGGTTGGAGCTTGGACCGATGGTATGTTGGTTCGGTGTTTATTTTGGTGGGAGGACCGGATGAGGTTTGACCGGATGCGGCTCGACCGGACGGAGGATGCCCTTGTGCCGAAAGGTCTTGGAGGAAAGTATGCATGGACCGAATGGAGTATATCTTGAATTGCCGAATGGACTCTAGGTTGGGCTTTGCCGAATGAACTCAGGGGTTCCGAGTGTTGAATGGAGGTTGCGAACCTGACGCTTCTCGGTCTCTAGATCTTCTGGGTGAGAATTCGCCCAACATTTGCCCCTCAAAGTGGGGCACGTGCTTGCATGTGTCGCGCTTTGTTTCCCCGCGATAAGAAAGCTTGTTTTGTAATGCTATGAGCTGGATGTTCGTCTCCTGCTGATGTCCTACAAAGGAATTTACGGTTTTAATGTGATTTCAAATGACGACCGTTCGAGGTCGGGTGCCATTCGAGGCGAGTAGGTGTGCCCCGAGGGGGCTTAGCATTATTGATGCCAGGTTTACGTTCGAGTGGGTCCCTGGATCGTTTGCGAAGATGGTTTATCGCCAGCTCAGAGCATGCCTAAGGATCGTTTGCGACCCCGTACATGTGTAAGTAGCTTAGCCATTTCAGAATTATCAGAACCAAATATCCATTCAACCGATGAGTTTTAAAAGGATGTCAAAGTGTAAATTCTCACGACGGTAGGGTCAATAGTCATTCAAAGCATGTCTGTGGACCGTTCGTGGTCGCGTACATGTGTAAATGATTAACCCATGTTAGTGGGAGATTTACTACTTATTCATCGTTATCCTAATCTCTATTTTATCAGTAGATCCTAGAGTCCGGTACTTATCTGAGTGAGGCGCTTTGCAAGCCCCCTGCTTCTGGTCTTCGCTGGTTTGGATAGCCTCATTCGGTTTTGGTTTGGTCCGGTATGCCGAACCGGTTGGACCGGTGCTTCTGCGCTCGTCTATATATAGGGGCTACACCTCCTTAGAAATTCTTTACCGAATCAACGAGGGCCGAATCAACCTTATACCGAATCAATCACTAGCCGAACCAATCTCGTGCCGAACCAGGTATATATCCCTTTGCCGAATGAACTTGATAACCGAATGGGTCTGATGCCGAATAAACACGAAAGTTTTTATTTGCCGAATGCTTCTTTGCATTGTATTACCGAATGAGCAAGTATACCGGATGAACTTCCAAGGCCGAATGAAACTACCGAATGGAGTATATGCTGAATGAGAATTCATACTTGAATCTCGAGTGGAATACCAGACCTATATACACTTGCTTGTTTATGTTTCTATACTTCTTGTTCTAACACCGTGTTTTTCTTGTGCTGCAGATAAATGTCTCGCAAAGCGGAAACCCGATCGGATAAAAAGAAATCTAAAGGTAGAGGAGAGTCATCCTCCTCCGTGCCCCCAGCCCAACCAAGACCGGTGCCACATGGGCTTGCCCCGAGGTCGTTAGTGGATGGGTACGGTCCCCAGGAACTTCTGGTCTCCCCTCCCGATTGCTTTCCTAGCTCCCTAAAGGAGGAGCAACTTGATGTTATATCCCGTTCCTTCGGGATAGACAGGGCTCGCATGCTGTTGCCGGGAGATGGAATGATGCCGTATAATCCCCCTGAAGGCTACTTTGCTTACAGCAGATATCATTGCATGTGTGGTGCTATCCCTCCTATCAATGCCTGGATAGTTAGCTTTACCACATATTTGAAGGTGGCTCCATTCCAGCTCCAGCCGAACTCTTATGCCATTCTGGTGAGCCTTTTCGTTATCTTCCAGAGGAGGTACGGGCGCCCTCCTTCTAACCGGGAAATTCGATATTTGTATAACCTGAGAGGCTACAAGAAGGGGCTCCGTATATTAGTTTAGAAGCGGCCGTGCCCTTCAAACCGGTCTTGGACTTATATTCAAAGTTTACCATGTTCAAGAAAGAATGGTTTTTTATCAAGGACGATTCTGTTTCTTTCCGCCTTTTCACTTCCGGCTGTAAGATGAATTTCATTTATATTTTCCATGTTCTGACTGTAGTGCTTCTTCTGACACGCTTCTATTTCTTGCTAGCGACAGGTGGCATTGCAGTCGTGGAAGATGATTCTTTGGCGCGGATGGCTGCTGAAATAAAGGCCATTCCCGCACGGGACAGGTCGGCTTCGTTCCTGATCAGGAACCCTACCCTCCTGGAGTACAACTTGATCCAGCCGCACCAGTCCGTGGTTACGCAGAGGGACACGGCTGAGGAGAAGGCCGCTAAAGCTAAGGAGGGGGCCACGGTGAAGAGTGGCAAGAGGAAGCCCTTTGCACAACATCCCGTCGTGGGAGGCAAGAAGCTTAAGGAGTCTGAGGGCCCCTCTCCTAGTACTTGCCCGATCATCCCGGAGGAGGAAGGTGTGGAAGAGGGCGAAGGAGGCGATATGGAAGGAGAGTCGGAGGGCGGAGGAGATGGAGATGGTCAGGGTGGTAGTGGTGCTGGTGCCTTAACCTCTGGGCAAGACTCTGAACTGGATAAGGCTCTCCGCCAGGCCTTCGGGGAATCGGAGGGAGAATCGGAAGCGGAGAAGGCGAAAGAGACTGGCAAGGTCGGGGCTGGTGCCGATCTATCCCCTAAGGGCTCCTCTGCCAGGGTGACTCCGGTGGTGCAAGGTGAACTTTTGTCCTTTGTCGATTCCATTTACGATAGGGACTTAGAAATATTTTACACTTCCGTCCTGGAATGAGATTCAGGACTTATTGCAGTATCCCACTCCTCCGTAGGGTTTGTATAATAGATATGCATTCTCACTTTTTCTTTCTTTTTAACTTAACATGTTTCTTGAATTATGGATCGTCGTATGTTCATAACACTTGTTTTTTACTCCAGGGGCAGGCCAGGCGGCTAAAACGTCAGACGTTCGACACCTCCTTGAACAATTCAAGTTGATGAGAGCTTCTGATAAGCCGAACCCTCTTACTGGTCGTCCTGGGGACGTGGTCAGATACCGTCCTCTTCTTGGGGTCATTGAAGAGAGCATTCAGAAAAAGAAGAGGAGTCGTTTCTTATTTGAGCCTTCCCCTGGTCCGCAGCTTCCTGTTCAGCCTCCTCGTGATACTACGGAGGAGAGCACGGAGTTTATCCCCCCTCCACCTCCTTCTAAGAATCCCACTGTTATCCGTATAAGGCGTCCTAACGTGCCTCGCGACCCCTTTGCCGGTCATCCTGATTTAGATCCAAGCTCTCGGGATATTTCATTTGATGAGGCCACGGGTGAGCACCTTCTTCCCCGCAACCCCATGGTACGAGTGCTAGATGAGGCCAAGTCCCTAGATCTTGATCTGCTTACCACTCGGGTAGTTACCATGGGAGACGAAGCCAAAGCTAATATCGATCGGGTGGCTGAAGAGACCAAGAAGTTAATGGAGCATCATGCTCAATTGGTCAAGGCCGGAGAGGAGATTGGGAGTGCTAATATTCGGTTGCGGCTAAAAGTTGCCGATCAGGCCGAACAGCTTGCCGATCAAGCCGTTCAGATTTCTCAGCACGAGTAAGCCTCCAGGCGGCTGAAAGAGACCATGGAAAAGGTAGTAGGGCAGAACTACGGAAGATGGAGGCAGCCTGTAAGAAGCGGATCGACATGGCCATTGCGACAGTGGATGAGGTTCGGAATGCGGATCTTGAGCAGGTAGAGGAGTTGTCTGGGAGGCTTGAGGCCGCGGAGATGTTTCAAGTCAAGTTAAAGGAGGAGATGGAGGAGATGTGGAGGTCTCTCCAGGCTGACTGCTTGAGATACCGATCAGAGAGGGATGTCGCTGTCGCCAAGTTGCAGGTTTCCGAGGCCCGGGTGAGGGAGTTTGAGGAGAATGAGGGGATGATGGACGAGATGCTGCAGGACATGTACTTCCGCACTTGGAAGGAGGGCAGCTTGTCTTGGATGGATGACTATCCTCGGGTCATGGCCAAGATATATCTTCGGGCTTTAGAGGAGGCCAAGGTCAATGCGGGTAAGGAAGGTGGAGTGGCTTTTAGTCTGGATGTGGTCACTGCTCAGTTCTCGAAAGAGGAGCAAGCGGCGGTGAAGGAGGGGATGCGGTTGCTTGCTGCGGAGGAAGCGGGTGTGCAACTGTAGGATGAGGATCAAGCGGCGGACGCTGGTGAGTTATTCTTCTCTTTTCCTTTTCTTTCTGGGTTTCCATAACTTGATCGTTTATCGTTTGTTTAATGAATTCCTCTTCTGAATTGGACAGGTGGAACTTCCGATCAACACGCTGGGAGCTCCGACCCTGCGGCCAAGTAGGCTTGGGGGAGTTGGTAGGATGAGAGCGAAGTGTGGACGCAGTTGGTTACTTGTCCGGATTCGGCCACCTTTTTATTTCCCTTTATCGCTTTTTGTGTTAGTCCAAAACATTGATGTGACTGTAATAATATTGTTTGCAAAGAATAACTTTATGTGATTTTATGACATAAGCTGATTTTGTTATGTTTAAATGTTGTTGTCATTTTGATGTGGTGCGTGAGAAGTATGCATATGCCTGTGATTTTAGTTGTGCTGTTGCTTGAAATATAATTTCATGTTTTGCAATGTTAGTGTGACGTATGAATAAACTATAGTTACATATTTATGTACAAGAGAAGAGAGTACCGCCCTTCATGTTTTAGTTGCAGGTGGTAGCTTTGAGCGTCTTGTGTAACTGATCATGGATATAGATGAGTACCTTGCCACCCAGTACGCAGGCTTAGATTCTCATGAGTGAATGCTCCCTATTTGGTTTCCTGTACTTTAGAGTTTGTTATACAGGATAGGAGAAAAGTATTTAAATGAAATGGAAATACGGGAAAAGTAAAACTTCCAGTCACGGAAGACCGTCGATGTGCTTAAGTTCGTGGCAAACGGGTTTTGTAGTCACTTTCCCTAGCTGTGGGTCTTGGAGACATTTGTCACCCATCTTACGCCTCCGCGGGGAGTTTTCTTTTTTACCACAGCCGCACTTAAGACACATCGGAGCCGAGATCGCGCACGGTAACTACCCGAACCATTATGGTCCGTAATCGTGGGTATTATTCGATTTACCGTGGCCGGCTAGCGTGGGTGCCGTTGGCCGTGAACTACCGCTGGCTGGCCACACCTTATGTTGGGGCTTAAAGTAGGTTCACAGTTACCGGCGAGCCGAACGCCGTAATGAGCTGCCATCGGCTATAGTCGGCCTTTATGATGACTTATAATCGGCTCATTACAGTTGGCTTTGAGGGCAGTCGCGGGCAATGAGTTAACCCGCAGCAGAGGGATGCTGGAGCAAAAGAGTCTCATTGGCGAGTGCATAGAATCGTAGCGTACCTGTTAGGCCTTGTCCAGATGAGGCCGTGGTGCGTCTTGAGTGGAGATGCCATAGGATTTTGTTCAACAGAAAAGGATAAAGCTTAACAAGCAGCCAAGATATAAAGGAACAAGTTAAAAAGAGACAAGATTTTTTAAAGTGGTTCGGCATGAAAATGCCTACGTCCACTGATTCTCTTTGTTAATTCACTTCATATGGGCAGTACAAGTTAAGAAAAGCATCGACGGAGGTGTCGGATGTTCCATGCCCTCTGGAACACCTCTCCGTCCACTGTTGACAAAATATAAGCTCCGTTGTGGAGATCTTTATGAATTACATATGGTCCGTCCCAGATGGGGTCCAGTGCCCCGGGGCGCGGAAAGATTTGCCTGAGGACAAGATCTCCTTCTTGTAAGATGCGATGCTTGACTTTGGAGTTGTATAGTGCTGCCACTTTTTGTTTGTGAGCTGCTGCTTTGAGTGCTGCATCGTTTCTCCTTTCCTCAATCAGATCCAAAGACATGAGGAGGAGTTCTTCGTTTTCTTCTGCATTGTAGTGGATCCTACGGTGGGAAGGAACAATAGTCTCAACAGGGAGCATTGCCTCCGATCCGTATGCCAAAGAGAAAGGAGTATGTCCCGTTGATGTTCTGAAAGATGTGCGGTAGGCCCAAAGTGCCGTAGGAAGTTCGTCCACCCAAGCGCCTTTTGACTTTTCAAGTTTCTTCTTGATTAGGGTTTTGAGAATTTTGTTAACAGCTTCGACTTGTCCGTTTGCCTGAGGATAAGCTACGGATGAGAAGCTTTTATGAATTCCATGCTCTTGGCATCAGTCGGCGAATTCTTCGCTGTCAAATTGGAGCCCGTTGTTCGATATGATCTTGAGTGGTACTCCGTACCTGCACAGAATATTTTTGATCAAGAAGTTGATAACTTTTGCTGAAGATATTTTATTTAGGGGTTCCACTTCCACCCATTTGGTGAAATAATCGACTGCCACTATAGCATATTTGGCTCCGCCTCTGGCCGTTGGCAGTTCGCCAATTAAATCAATTCCCCATACAGCAAAGGGCTAAGGGCTGGTCATTTGAGTAATCTCATTTGTGGGTAGTCGAGGAATCTTGGCAAATTTCTGACATCTGTCGCATCTCTTGACGAAGTCTAAGGCGTCTTTGTTTAGTGTGGGCCAGTAATATCCATATCGGAGTATCTTTTTCACCAGAGTCTGCCCTCCAGTGTGATCTCCGCAACTTCCTTGATGGATGTTGAATAAGATTTCCTTGGCTTCCCTTCCAGCGACGCATCTGAATAAGGGGCTAGAGAAGTCACGCCGATAGAGGATGCCTTCTTGTATTGTGTAGTGGGGAGCTTTCCTCAAAATTCTCTTGACTTCATCACGTTTGTCTGGTAGTGTGCCGTCCTGCAAATATTTCCGGATAGGAGTCATCCAAGTTCCTTCTTCGATTGCAGTTATCAGATTCACTTGTTCGAAACTTGGGGCTAGCTGCCTTGAGATGGCTAGTGCTCCGGAAATGGTGCTATTCTTCATACTAGCTTGCTTTGCTAGTTCATCGGCCTCTTGGTTATCTTCTCGAGGAATGTGTTTGATTAGATAATGGTCCAATTGATCGAGCAGCAGTTTGGTTTTCTTTAGATATGCTGTGAGTCGTTCTCCTCGTGTCTGGAACTCTCCTAGTACTTGGTTTACGATAAGTTGAGAATCACTATGAAGACATAAAGAATTGACTCCAATTTCTAAGGCAAGCTCCAATCCCGCTATTACTGCCTCATACTCCGCATCGTTGTTAGTGGCCGCGAATTCCAACCTTAATGCATAGTACAGCTTCCTTCCCCTGGGGGTGATTATCACAATACCTGCCCCCGAGCCTTGTTCGTTCGATGCTCCATCTACAAAGAGGTTCCACTTGATGTTTTTTGCTATTTCAAATTGATCCTTGCCTTCGTTGGTAGTGAATTCGGCAATGAAATCGGCCATGGCTTGCCCCTTGATAGCGGTGCGAGGATGGTAGGTGACATCATACTGACTTAGTTCAATGCACCATTTGAGGAGTCGTCCAGAAGTGTCGGGACGATGGAGCACCTGTCTTAGTGGTTGATCGGTTAGAACTCTGATGGAGTGAGATTGGAAGTAGTGTCGCAGTTTTCGTGATGCGATCAATAAACAATATGCCAATTTCTCAAGTTTAGGATATCTGGCTTATGCCCCTGTAAATCTCTTACTTATAAAGTATACCGGGCGTTGTGTGCGGTCCTCTTCTCTTACCAAGGCAGCGCTTAGAGCATGAGATGATACAGCGAGGTATAGGTATAGCTCTTCGCCTTTGTTTGGAGTTGAGAGTACTAGTGGTATCTGAAGGTGTTCGATCAGGTTAAGGAAGGCTTTTAAGCATTCATCGGTCCACTCGAACTTTCCTTTGTCTTTCTTGAGAGCTTCGAAGAAAGGGATGCACTTGTCAGTTGCTTTGGAAATGCATCTGCTTAGGGCGGCCACCTTTCCGTTTAGGCTCTGCATTTCTTTTCGAGTGGAAGGTATCCTTATTTCTTTTAGAGCCCGGATTTGTTCAGGGTTTGCTTCAATTCCTCTGGCATGGACGATGAATCCTAAGAATTTTCCCGATGACACTCCGAAGGAGCACTTTAGAGGATTCAGCTTCATTCCATATCGGCGAAGTACCTGAAACATCTCGTCCAGGTGGCTTACATGATCGTCGGCTCTCCTGGACTTTACCAACATGTCATCCACATATACTTCCATAGTTCGCCCTATTAATTCCGCGAACATCTTGTTGACGAGGCGCTGATAGGTAGCTCCGGCATTTTTGAGTCCAAAAGGCATGACTTTGTAACAATATAATCCCCGGTCAGTGATGAAGCTAGTGTGGTCTTGATCGGGAGCGTGCATGGGAATCTGGTTGTATCCGGAGTATGCATCCATAAAAGATAAAAGTTCGTGCCCGGCAGTGTTGTCCACAAGTTGATCGATTCGGGGGAGCGGGAAGCAGTCTTTCGGGCAAGCGTCATTTAAGTTGGAGAAATCAATGCATGTTCGCCACTTCCCATTAGCTTTCTTTACTAGTACCGGGTTAGCGATCCATTCTGGGTAGATGGCTTCTCGTATGAAGTCATTAGCAAGTAGGTTCTTTACTTCCTCATCGAGGGCTGTTGATCGTTCTGCTCCCATGCTTCTCTTTTTCTGCTTTATCGGTACCTTGGTGGGATCGATGTTCAGCATGTGGCATGCTATGTCTGGGGAGATTCCTGTCATATCGACATGTGTCCACGCAAATACATCTAAGTTGTGGCGGAGAAAGTCAATGAGTTGATCCTTCAATTCTGTTTTTAGCTGAGATCCTATTTTTAATAGTCTACTTGAATCATGTTTGTCTACAGATACGAATTCCATGGCCTCTGCAGGCTCAGCGGTAGCCTCCTCCTCCTTATCCCTGGGGTCTAGTTCATTGAAAGGATCGCTGGTGTATCGAAGAGGAGGGGCTTTCTTTAGTTGCTATGCTTCCAAGCTTTTCATGCAGAGAGTAGTCTCTGCATCTTTCCCTTTATTCTTTCTACGGTTATTGCGAAGTTCAGTTACATAGCAATCTTGAGCGGCGTCTTGATCTCCTTCAACTTCTCCTATTCCGTTATCTGTTAGGAATTTCATCTTTAGGCACCACGGGGCTAGGACAATTTGGAAGTCAGATAAGGCTGGTCTTCCCAAGAAGGCGTTGTAGGCCGAGTGGTTTTCTATTAGTACGAACGTTTGTTTTCGCACAACGGAGCGGAGATGACTTCCTATTTCGACGAAGAGGTCAAGTTGCCCGAGGGGCATTTTCGCATCTCCAGTGAAACCGTGCAGGGGTTTGTTGTAGGGAGACACATCCTTCATTGACAGCTTCATTTTGTCGAAAGCATACTTGAATAGGATATTTACGGAGCTTCCTGTGTCTATTAGAATTCGAAAAACTTTAGCTGGACCGAACCAGGCAGAGATGACCATGGGATCCATATGTGGATACTGTCTTCCTTCTAAATCACGCCTACTGAATACGATGTCGTCACTCTCTTTCCGTTTCGGGTGGCGTTCTTCCATAATGGAGTTAACATAGCCTTCAGCATTTCTAAGTGACTTGCCGTATCTTTCCATCTCTGCCCAGCTTCTGTCGGCGATGTGTGGTCCTCCCGAGATGGTATGGACCACTATCTTCTCTTGACTAGAGCCACTGGTGTTGCGATTCCCTCCGCCTACTTCTGGGAGGGGTCGCTTTGAGTTCTCATTGGCAGGAGCTGGAGTCCTGTTTTGACCTTTCACATAGCGTTCCAGCCTTCTTCTTCTGATGTGTTCTTCGATCAAGTCCCGGAGATGGTGGCATTCATTGGTGTCATGTCCGTGGGATTCATGGAAGCGGCAGAACTTTCCAGACTTGAGTGCGTTATGAGATTCTTTCTTGTGCGGGGGGCGCTTGTATCCGAGTTCTCCCTGAGTGGCTAGAAAGATGTTTTCGATTGTTTCATTCAAAGGAGTGTAGGAGTCAAATCTTGGTCCTGGTCGATATTGGCGTTTTTCAACCTTCCTGCCCCCAGCATTGTCTCTAGATTCATTTCTTCGAGTGTCCTTAGCTGCAGCGGGAACCTTATCCGAAGTTGTCTTACCTTGTTGCCCTGACTGCCTCTCAGTGGCGGCGTCTTCAAGTCTCATATACTTTCCAGCTTCATGGAAGAAATCAAGTAAAGTAGCTGGTTTTTCCTTAGTTAGTCTTCTAGCGAACTTGGTATCTGGGTGTACACCACTACAGAGGGCCATTAGGGTGAGCTTCTCATCGGCATCTTGGACTGCGGCCGCTGCGGCGTTGAACCGGGTTAGGTATTGTTGCAGTGTCTCTCCGGATTTCTGTTTGACATTGGATAGAGAATAAGCATTCTTGGGTTGTTCTACATGGATGCGGAACTGGCTAATGAACCTTTCTTTCAACATCTCCCATGAGCTGATAGATCCTTGGGGTAGATGGAAGAACCAGGAGGTAGCTAGATCTGCTAGGAATAGCGGAAAACATTTACACAACACCCCTTCTGTTGCTCCGCTCATGAGCATATGCTGGGTGTATCTCTGTAAGTGTACGATGGGGTCGGAAGTTCCCTTGTAAGGTTCCATGGTTGGCATTTTCCATTCCCGGGGGGTGATGGCAGTTTCGATATTGCGGGTGAAGGGGCTGGTGACCCTAGCGCCTATTCCTCGGTCCTTTTGCTCCCGTTGGACGCATTCTCTGAATAATCGTGCCATTCTTTCATCAGAATTCGGAGCGGATAGAAATGAACTTGGTTCTTCCCTGCGGGATCGATCTCGTCCAGATGACCTGCAGGGATGGTATAGTCTATCACTTCTGACGTTATCCAGTGGTTGCCTCTGGCTGCTCGGATGCATGCTAGGACCAGCTACAGTTGCCCCCTGCCTTGATCTTCCCCTGTGGGGTTCTGTTTCGAGCATTTCCATGGGGTCAACTTCGGGCTGGGTTCTAGCTCGGCTCCGTTCAGCGGGGTTTCTATGATTAGGTGGCATGACTGGCTCAGCTACATCCGACCCTCGCCTGGCGCCTCCCCCACTGGGTTCGGTTCCAAGCGCTTCCTCGAGTCGGAGTTCGGGCTGAGTCCGGGTGCGGCCCCTATCATTGTTGTTCCTGTTGATGGCTTCCTCGAAGAGGGAAGACCTTTGCTGTCTCCGAGATCCTCCAGATTGAGATTCATCCCATGATTCAGTGTTGCGGTTGGATTCTTCGACATCCCTCAAGCGTGACATGAGTTGGTTCACCAAAGCTTCTTGTTGGGATGCGAAGCGGTTAGTCACTTCCACCACAACTCTGTCTAGGTCTGCTCTAGTGATTACTGCTGGTTGTTCCGCGGCAGGGGCTGTTGGAATTGCCTGATCTACATGCGGCACTGCTGCTATAGTGGGATGGTTCTCTTGATCTGGATCCACTGGATTTGGAGCGCTGCTGGTTGCAACGTTCTTTCCCTTGTTGGCATCTTTTCTTAGCCTGGAAGTCATGTTTCCTAGGCAATGAAGGGTGCTATTGGGAAAGAAGGTTGAATGAGGGAAGCTGAAGCTTCGAGTTCGAATTTCTCAGCGAAAGCACCAAAAATGTTTGCGCAAAAAATGGGCAAACACCTCCAAGTCGTGTGATTTAGTTGATTTTATGTGATTCTTAATGATTTAGATGAGTTATGTAAATATGAAAAAAGCAGGGGCTGAAATGTAAAAGACACACAGATTTATAGTGGTTCGGCCAGAACGTGCCTACGTCCACTTTATATGTTATTATCTTCTTTCTTTCAAATTACAAGTACAATGCTTTGTGTACAAGTATATGAAAGTAGTTTGAAAGTTCCTTCCGTGCTTGAGCTCTCAAACTTGTCTGCCATTGTTGTACCCCTGCCCCTCTATTTATAGAGTGAGGTAGGGGGCAGGGGTCTTGGATGTATATAGCTACTGGTGGGCCCGGGCTGAAGCAATCTGGCCTGGCAGCGTTCTGGTTCGGCGAGCTTGGTCCGGTCTTGGTTGAGGTCTTGGAGATATGAACTGGTGGTCACCTGGTTCGGTGATGATTGTCCGGCAGTGGTGAAGCTTTGTGTAGGCAATAATGGCGTTGGTTCGGAGGTGAGATGGACCGGTAGCATGTTGGTCCGGTGGTAGGAGATATTTGATTCGGTGTTGGGTGGGGTTGGAGCTTGGACCGATGGTATGTTGGTTCAGTGTTTATTTTGGTGGGAGGACCGGATGAGGTTTGACCGGATGCGGCTCGACCGGACGGAGGATGCCCTTGTGCCGAATGGTCTTGGAGGAAAGTATGCATGGACCGAATGGAGTATATCTTGAATTGCCGAATGGACTCTAGGTTGGGCTTTGCCGAATGAGCTCAGGGGTTCCGAGTGTTGAATGGAGGTTGTGAACCTGACGCTTCTCGGTCTCGAGATCTTCTAGGTGAGAATTCGCCCAACAGGAGATTTAGTTTGGGTTTTAATTTTTTTTAAAACATTGAGTTTTGAAATACATGTATATATATTATTAGTAAATATTGAAATTAAAACACGATTTTTGTATATATGTGTATATGTATATATATGATTGTATATGTTGTGCCTATATCAATTCAGTTACCAATTATTTTATCGATCTAGTTTTGATTCAATTTCGTCAATTTCGATTTTTGGGTTTGCTTGTCAAATTCGCGTTCAATCTAGCTTTGCTTTGGATTCGTAACTCGTCTGATTCTCGTTCTTCTCTAGCCTCGAAAGGTGAGCAATCACTCACGATTAATGTTCTTTTATTTATTAAATTTGATTTCAATTGAAACGACAATTGAAATATGCTGCTGTTAGTTATTCACGCTGTTATATATGTTATTACCTGTATCAGTTCACCTGCGACATCTGACACCATTATCTGTTATTTTTACGATGATAATCCAGTTTGGTTGATAAATGATTGATTGTTTCATGTTGATAGTGGACGTTAAATTGTTATGTATGAAGTGATAAATAATTTACAATTGAAATTGACATAGGAGTTTACAATTTGAAATTGTTATATGTGTTGAATTTGATTAGTTAAATTTGTATAATATGACCCCTTTAAATGTAAAATAAATTGACATGTAGAAATAGTGTTAACTACACTTTGAATCATTGAATGTATGTTGTTTAAATTGATGTAGTATAAATTTAAAAATGAATATCAAGTGAAGAACCGTACAAATAATAATGTAATAATCTTTAATCTACATGAAATGATAGTGTAGATTCTAGAAATACTAATTTGCACAAGCAACAATGTGAATTAACACGATTATTTTGGGATTATTTGAATTAATTACTAGATTGTTATTGATGTTTGATATTGCTTGTTTATTTACTTGACACCATCCCAGTTATCACACTGCAAGTTCCCTTTTGCTATGCTTTGATTTTTGAAATTGAAATGGAATCGGGTTGAAATGATAAATGCCCAAATAAACTTTGACTAGGATAGAAAATCAAATAGAACCCGATTGGTCAATAATTTGATTTAAAAATAAAAATAAAGATTTTATTTGAATAATAATAAGGTTTTGAAATAAAATTGGAATTTAAATTTTAATGAAAGGAAAATGTGAATATTTGAAATCTAAAACAAAATATTAATGTAGTAATTGACGTAAGAACATTGTTTAAATGTTCATTATTTAATAATAAAATTTGGAATTATTAATAATTAAGTTTTGGAATTATTAATAATTAAGTTTTGAAATTAGTTAATAATTAAGATTTGAAATTATTTAATAATTAAATAAGATTGAATTATTTGATAATTAAATAAAAAAATTTGAATTCTTCGATAAGAGAAATTGAACTTTTGAATAAGTGAACTAAGTTTCTTTATTAATTGAGTTTTGAAATTTGTAACTAAGTAAATGAATAAGTGAAATTGATTTTGTTTAACAAGAAATAAAAATGTGATTTATGTGTTGAAACAAATATAGGACTTGTAATTTAAAGAATTGATTTGACGAATCTAATTTAAATTCAAGTGGTAAGTTTTGATATAATGGAGTTGAACTTAAGTAATTAATTTAATGAATTGAAAATTAAATAGAAACTATTTGAATGATGAATAAACTTATATTCGGATTTAAATCAATATTTGAATTATTTTAAATAAAAACTGAAATTGAATTATAAGATTTTGAAATGGTAATTTCGGAAGTTTTGAAACGTAAATTATGGAAATTGTTTTAGAAAGACAAATGAAATGTTGATTTATAAATTCTAACTGAAATTGAAATTGATTTTGTTTTGAAATTTATTAAACGACCAATCGGTGAAATAATTTCGAAAGTTATTAAAATAACTAGAATCGATTATGGACATACTCTCTGTCTAAACCGAAAACCCCTTTAATAACTATACACGGAGTGTGATCCAGAATAAAGTGGTTGGAATGATGTACGTGATGACTGAAGAAAGAAAACGATAATGGATAGCCTTGACACTCGTGTCAAATTGAAAATGACTAAAACAAGAGCCGTGCCGGGCCAGATGGGGTTAGCCACCTCAAGCGAACACACTTCTTCGTAACCTATTCATTGCTTGTTATTGATTGGTGCACCCTCGAATTTTGGGAGTGTTGTTTCGCGGTGTTGCGATCATTGCGGCGATGCGATCTCACCAATTCGGATCAGGCAAATGGTAGTTTCACTACCTTGGGTATTGCCTCATGTGCCATGTCATACTTGTATCCCTATATACGCGACCACTACGAATTTGTTTTGTGTTATACCTATGGAGTACTCCCTGATATCCCACTAGTTTACGATGGAGTTTACAGTGCTGTATAGACTATAAAGCTTGTATAAATGTGTTAAGGGGGATAGTGGTAACGCCTTAACACTATTTTGATATTTTATATTACTGATAGACATTATCTATTTAGCGTATATTACTGCATAGTAGATAGTTTAACGGATCCTTAGAGGACGGTTATCCAGCATCCTTTGACTTACTTGTATTTCAGTTGGTATTTCACTTTAGTTGGATTTATTGATATAAGAATGTTAATCCTGACTTTAGTGTATAGTGTTTTGCTTTACGCTCGGGTGAGACTGAGTGTACCAGTATTCGAGACTCACCTTTGGAGTTGGAGCTTCGCTTGGAGATCCAGCTATCTATCCAGCTTTCAGATATTCAGTTGATTCCAGTGATGTATTCTGATATTGTATTTGACTATTGTATTTGAGAATTCTGTTGTATCTTATTTAACTCTGATATGTATATAGTAGCTTCATGAACTACTATATTTTGTTTCCGCTACATTTATTACTCTATGTCTGTGATCTGTGATTATTTATTTACTGTATATGGTCTATTTTGCCAAATTTAAATTAATAGTTCGGTGTTTTGAATTATTCAACTCCGACATGTACGGATGCGAATAGTCCAATATAGCGGGTCGTTACAGTTGGTATCAGAGCTTTGGTAGCTCTAGGCAAAACTTAGCATATAGGGTAAATGTATGTACAGAATCACTCTCATTCGAGTTTCAATCTCGTCCTTCTTAACTCGATTCTTTTGAATTTTGGAACGTTCCCTGCGGTTCCCAAATTCATTCGTGTCCCTCACTATTCGTCTTCTTTTGATTCTAGAGTATCCCATAACTCCACTTCGAGTGATTTTTTATAACGAGTCGGCAGTTTTGCCCATCTCAAATTGATTTTTAAAAGGGGTGAAACTCCTTTAAATAGGCATTGATTTACCGAAGATTTCTATATCATCGGTTTACGATGCTATCTATCTCCGCTATGCCTGAATTCTATCTCTTGCGATCGAATGTCGATCTACCTCGAAATTCCGCATCGATCCTATTCTTTAAGTTACGGTCGACCCGTTTAAGGTTGCCTGTGAATTAAATAAGCTTATCTATTCCCCGATTCTGTTAATTGAATCATCCTATCTTCTGTATCGAACTTATTTTCGAACCAAAAATTCTCTTTGATTTGATTTCCATCAAATTCGAATCTCTATACTTATTTTGAAATACATCCTTGCATCGTCGAGCGAGGAAGTGTATTTGTAAACTAATATTTAAAATGTTTTTACATATATTGTGTTGTTTGAGTTGTTGATGTTGATTTGGGTTTCCGATCGATTCGTCTGATCAACGCTATCGATAGGATTTCCAAAACACTTGAAAAGAGCAAACTGGCACAATAGTATTTTCGAATTTGGTGAATAAAATAGTTTTGTATGATTATATTATATATAAGTATAAAATTCTGAAATTAAATTGTTAATGAACTTGTTGCCAGAAATAATAATAATTGATTTTCATTTATCATTTGTAAACCATTGACTATTGAATAATATAAATAAATGAATTTATAAAACTAGGTTAAAATTGATTTAAAATTTAAATGGATTTAAACTAAATTTGGGAATTTAATATCCGGCGATTTCAAACTTTGATTTGAAAGTTTTAAAGTGTATAGTATTTAAATATTTTCAAATAGAAATCATATCAAGGAATTTTAAATGTTTAAATTTGAGCTCTTCTCTTTTGTCGCTGGAAAATAATTTCGACGATGACGGCCGCATCATCGACATTCATTTTCGAGTTTCGAAGTGGAGACCATACTGTAGCTTTGCTGCACTTATGTATTGATAATTTAATCGATTTGAAATTTCTAAAGTATGACTTGATTTGTAATATATATTGGTATCTAATTATGGATTTGATTTTATATATATTTGTCTTTAAGTTGTTTGAAGCTAATCGGAAATTAATTCTTAAAATTTTGATTTAAGGATGATTTTTAAATAAAGCCAAAAATTTTGACTAAATAATTAACTTGAAATAAGCAAATTGTAAAATTTTATTTGGATAATACTCAATTGCATTATATATAACTTACCTAATTTTTTTTAAAAGTTAACTATGTAATTGAATATTATACAATATAAATGATATCAAAGGAATTTTTAAATAAATTTGAGTAGTTATAATAAATGTAAATATACTTAATATATATGTGATAAGATATATTAAGTAGAATAAATTTAATAATAATTTGGAATAAAGAATAATTAAATTTGTCGAATAAAGTATGATTATAATAAATGACTATTCAAATTTATGATCTTTGAAATTGTTAATTTAAGATAATTGGATAATATACAATATAAATCGTCTTTATAAATAAATTTTGAGTGCTTATAATAAATGTTATACATTTAAAGTTTAGTTATAAAATGATTAATAGAGATAAATAGAATACTAGGTTAGTTGATTAATAAATGGATTAATAAAATAAATTGTTGTGTGAAATAAATATTGTAACAAACAATGATAAATTGAAAATAAACTAAGTTAAGGAAATTCCTTGAGTTTAAGTCAATTGTTGAATATAAATTAATTTAAATTGAAATTTATATGGTTTAAATTAATTGTTTTGTTTTGTAATTCAAGCCTATTTTCTTCTGGTTGTTCTATTCTCTTACCTCCTTCCTTTTCGGGGATGAAAAGTTTTGAGTGGGGGAGAGTGTAACGACCCGTAAATATAACTGGTTTTAATAACGTTATTAATTGAAATTTTATGTAATTTTAAACGATAAAATTTTGAAATATAAATTTGATATTTGGAATGCGTCTAGTCAAACATAGCAACTGGTAAATTTTCATCCGAAAATATGAAAGTTTATTTCGTGTGTAATTTTATTTCAAATTAATCAGTTAAAAATCAATGAAAATAAAACATTTTTGAAACCTAAATATTTTTACATAGAAAAATTCTAAATCATCCTCTGAGCAAGATGTCATTTTTTGGTTTTTCCAAATTCGGACATCTTTAGCTCCATCGATCTTATTTTTCTGTATTTTTCATGCATTTTCCGCTAGTATAAAAATTTTGAATTTTTATAATTCGATCATACCACTGATATCTGTACACCGTTGTGATCGTTTCATCATACAAATCTCCGCGGCATATTCAAATTCTGTGATTGAAATCTGTTACGTAGCGGAATCCATGAAAAAGGTAACCGCGTTGGCACCGGTTTGTGACTTTTGGTCCCTGTGACTTTTCAATTTTTCACCGTACAATACCAACCGTTGTTTGCATTTGTATTTTCTTAAGTTTTGTGCTTGATATATCACTAGTTTATGGTGGAGTTTACAGTGCTGTATAGACTATAACGCTTGTATAAATGTGTTATGGGGGATGGTGGTAACGCCTTAACACTATTTTGATATTTTATATTACTGATAGACATTATCTATGTAGCATATATTACTACATAATAGATAGTTTAACGGATCTTTAGAGGATGGTTATTCCAGCGTCCTTTGAGTTACTTGTATTTCAGTTGTTATTTCACTTGAGTTGGATTTATTGATATAAGAATGTTAATCCTGACTTGAGTGTTTTGTGTTTTGCTTTACGCTCGGGTCAGACTGAGTGTACCAGTATTCGAGACTCACCTTTGGAGTTGGAACTTCGGTTGGAGATCCAACGATCTATCCATCTTTCAGATGTTCAGTTGATTCCAGTGATGTATTCTGATATTGTATTTGACAATTGTATTCGAGACTTCTGTTGTACCTTATTTAACTCCGATATGTATACAGTAGCTTCATGAACTACTATCTTTTGCTTCCGCTGCATTTATTACTCTATGTCTGTGATCTGTGATTATTTATTTACTCTATATGCTCAGTTTTGCCAAATTTAAATTAACAATTCAATATTTTGAATCATTTAAGTCCGACAAGTACGGATGCGAATAGTCCAAAATAGCGGGTCGTTACAATGGCATTGTATGAATAAATGAGAAATGAAATTTTGTAATTAATGAATGTAAATAAATGGGAAAATATCATTGTATGAATGGAAAAATGAAAAATAAATGGTGTGAATCAAGATTAATAAGAATAAACTTAAATAATATTTGGATTTCTTGGTTGTTTTGGCTTATGGGATGGTTAGGAAAAGATACTTCTAACTGTATGAAGGTGTATAAATAATTTATTAATTTTTATCTAAGACTGTTGAGTGTATGGTATATCTTAATAGTTAATTTATCATTTTATATGATTAAAGTCTCTGAACTCGAACAAAACATTTGTTTGGATGTTATGGATGGATGGTTGACTACTTTTATTGCATGTGATGATTGTATGGTTTTGTTTGCATGTGACTATTATATGTTGAGATGATTTGTTTTGTTATTAATTGAAACAACTTAAGTATTCATCTTTTTACATAATTCTCACTCTTTTGGATCATATAAGTGAAATACAGGTTTATGGAAGCAATAGCTACTGCTTTTAGTTTCATAAATACAATGTTGTTTGCCCGACAAATAGGTACGTTTTCAGATTATGGTTTATAGTGACATTTTATTGTTTTCCCTTGGTTTGGGACATTTTATTTTGAAATATGATACACACACACACACACATATATACATGTTATTATTGATATTATTATTTCTCTCGGACCTCTCCGTACAAAGAAGACTATCGAATTTTTCCCTGAATTTTGGACATAGAAATTTTTTCTGAAAGTGGAAATATTTTTTTCAGACTTTTATTGAACTTGAATATGGAAGGATTTAATTGTTTATAAATTGATACATTTTATTTAAATTATTTAGTTATGTAAATTAATTGTTTACGAATTGTATACTTTGAATAAAATATATTAATTTGTTTTTTCCATTTCGAGGATGAAAATTTTTGAGTGGTGGAGAGTTTAAAGACCCGTATTTTTTCGACAATTAAAGTATTAATTTAAATAGGATTTTGGTATTTAATATTAGAAGAAATTTAAAAAAAATATGATTTGTTAATAACAAAACAATTAGAATAAAATTTAACAATGTTAATTTAATGTAATTGATGACTATTATTAAAGTAATTTCAATTGATTAACATGATTGTAAAGTTAAAATTGGTTATAAAGTGTAAATAAAGAAATAAACCAAATGTTGTATTACACGGTGACATTGTATATAATTAACTAAAATTAGTTAATATAAAATAATTAATCAGTATGTGAATTTATTCGTTTTGTTTGTTAACCATAAACATAGAAATGTGTTTGAAATTGTAAGTGGTAACAATTGTTTAAGTATCATTTCATTATGTAATTCGCTGATAATAAGTTGTAAATAAATTAAATTAATCTAATTAAATATTGTAGTTAATGTGAATTAAGATGATAACTCTAGAACATTTATGTAATAAAACGTAACCAATGTTAATCATATCTGTAAGATGATAGCTGAGTGAATAATAAGATGTAATTTAAAATATAATTAATTGGATTTTATTATAGCTGAAACTGAACACTGTAATTTGTGTAATATTTAACATTGGATTGACGTGGAAATTTATTTTAAAAGATTATAAATTACTAGGTAAGAAAAAATGATAAAAGAAAATTGGATAACTTTTGAATTTGAATTGAAAAGTGATTTAATTAATTTAATAATTATTTATTTAATTAACGTGAAAATAGTCATTTTAGCCACTGTCTCGGATTTCGACGAAACAAGTTTCACTGAATTCGTAACAGTGAATTATTATAGGATTTTAAGTTTTGTATCGATCGCACTTGTCGTTCGAACGTACGGATCGAAACGCATAGAAATTAATTTAATGAAACTAATTTGAAATAAGCTGATTTTAAAAGCTAACTTCTTCATACAATGGAATTTGAACTTGAAACCAAGTCCATTGAAATTAAAAATATTGAAAACGTCTATTTTGATATATGGGATAACCTGCTTTTGTTTTGGAGATGGAAAGGGCTTTTCGGATCATTATTGTTATTCGAATCAATTTGATACGTTGTTCATTCTTTCTTATCGCGCCTTGTCCATATAAATAGACTTTGTTTCTCAACCCTAGCAGTCTTTCAGTTTATTCTGTATGTACATCAACTTCGGTCTGTCCCTTTCTTCAATGGTAGGAACTAATTACAATTCAAAACCCTAAATTCAATTTCCAAACCAATTTCAAAAATCAAATTCCTCAAAACAATATTGAATTATATATCGTTGGAAAGCTCTTGACGAGCGTAATCCACTGCAGAAATTCGTTTTTCAATTTGGTGCACTGTTTGACTATAATTAGTTGATGCACCTCAACCATTGAAATTAGGTTTTTGCAATCTAACAGTGGATTTTCATCCGATTGACGATCTTGAGGTGGCGTTGGGAAGGTGGTGTCGAGCAGGCCACAGATCTGTTGTTCATTCGTTGTAGATGATCAGAGGTTTGCCAGAAATTGGCCCTAAAGCTTGGCGGCGACAGGGTAGATGTGGACCACCGGACGTGGTCGCATGAGCGGTAGAGAGGAGCCTGGGTGCACGCGTGTCAGTGGTATTCCCTGACGATCGTGTAGATGGACATGGACGTGGTACAAGTGGATGAGGTCGGCTGTTGTTTGATCGAGGGCGTGCGTGTTAGAGAAGTTTCTGATGGCTAGGGCTTCTTTACGTAAGTGACGTGTTAATGTTTTTCTATTATTTATTTATTTATTTCATATTTTAAAATCGTTTAACTTCTAATGATAATAACTTTTGCATACGAGGTTGGATTTACGGGCGCTTTGTGCCATTGCGATCATATCGAAATTTTGGACATTTGGGAACTGGATTGAACAAATTCTGTTGAATTTTGAGCATTTATTTGGATTTAAAATCAGTTTGAAATAAAAAGTGAGTGTTTTGACCCACTCACAACTACTAAATTATCTTATATTAGTTAAATTGAATTTATAATGTGATTAGAAACTGACTGATTGATGTTTGGTATATATAAATTGTCATTCCAGTAAAATCTGAATTTTATTGAATTTAACCGCCTTCTAATTTAATATTGAATTTCAAAATTTCCAGTTAATACCAGTTATTGATAATTGGTAAATTGTTGTTATTTATTGGTTGGTTTGGATGATGATTGTGATGAATGTTTGATTGATTGATATTGAATGACTGTATGTTATATTCTTATATTGTTATAACACTACAAGTTCTCTATGGGTTGAAATGATACATACCGGAACGATCTAATAGATTAGGGAGAAATCGTTATGGGTTAAAATGATAGACTCGAGCAATTTCATGAATTTGAAGCAAAATTTAGGATTGCGGGTTGACATAATATAATCCCATAGAACTTAAAATTATTACGGACTGAAATGATATATATCTGTATCACTTGACCATATGGTAGAAAATTATATACGGACACCAGATTGGTTAACTTAAATGATTTTAAATCCTTAAACTTTGAATTCAGCTAAGTGATATTTTAAAATAAAATTGGGTTTTTATATAAACTGAATTATTTTCGAAAATCCACGCTTTAAATGTAGAGATTGGAATTGGTTTCAAAAAATTGCTTACAAAAATTAAATTGAAATTTTAAGGTTGAATTTGAAGTATAAATGAAATTTATCGAAATTGAGTTATTGAAAACATTTGAAAATGTAACTTTGAAATCTACTAAATTTGAAATAGTTTGGATTTATTATCGAATTAGGATTTGAAATCTATATTGATTAAATGGCTTAAATGAGAATTTGTACTGAAGGGCAAAATTAAGTTTGTTGATTTGAAAGTTGGACATGGTCCAGACGTGTTGAAAATAGTTTAATTTGATATTAATTTCAAATTTATCATTTTAATATAAAATGTTTAAAATTATATTATTTTAAATCCCGATTATTAAAATTTTCAAACTATTAAACTTATTTAATCTATTATAATCAATTTAAACTATTTTTATTTATTTCAATTTATTTAATCCCATTTAATCTATTTTAAACTAATTTACCCTTTTTTTATCTATTTTTAATCTATTTAATATATTTAATCTATGTTAGAACTATTTAATCTATTTTAAATCTATTTAAATCTATTTAAACTATTTAAAATACATTTAACTATTTTTAATCTATTTTAAAACAATTTTAGAGTATTTTAACTATTTAAAAATTTATTTTACCTATGTTAACTATTTATAACTATCTAAACTATTTTCTAAATTTCAGACTAAGTAAAGTGGAAGTGTCTATATTCAAATTGTGACGCCCCACCTCTATACCCATGCTAGCCAAGGACAATACGGGGTAATGCCGTCAACTAGTGCGGAGAATAAGGCTGTTGAGGAGCGACCATCCGCGTAATTGCTTTGTGCGAGCACCGATATGTCAGATAGTACAGCATGCAAATACGACACATCGATACAAACTCAAAGCTACTACACAGTTGCTATATATATTCTTCGGAAACCAACATAAAAATAAACATAACAAAAATCAGTCACAGATCCATATCACAAAGGAGGAAAAAGATATGAATATACCACATGAAAGTGTACATCAGAGTAGTGGTCAAACAAGACCCATAATATCACAAAAGAATAGCTACAAGTGCTAGACAAAAGAATATGGATACAACAATGAGTCTATAACTCAAATGTATACAACCAAAAACTACTAATCTAAGTAGTTAGCCAAAAGTCAGGGTGATAATCCCAGATGTGAAGTCAAGCAGAAGCATCTGTAACATCTCGGTCTGACCGGAGTTTTATTTGATAAAAAAATAATAAACGGATCAGTCTAGCTATAAATATCAGATGAAATGATATAGAATAAGAGATATGACAAAAGCATAGGATAACCATAAAGCCATACTGTGAAAAGTATGCAATTGAAAATCAACTAGGGATTAATCAATATCACAAGAATCTTCTCAAAGATCAAAAGGAATGTCATACTCTATATTTTCATTTACCAAACCATAAATATTGACAATAATATCAATGCCAATCACAAAAGTTAATGAAACATAAATTCACCAATGCACAAATATTGATAACACATATCAATGTAAACCACGAAAATCGGTGAAACACAAATTCTATAAATCATCAATGAAAATCCAGAAATCACAAAGGGGGGAGGCCTATCACAAAATGGGAGCATGAAAACTCACCAACACGTGTATCACGAAATGGAACGCTGTTCCATGGTTGCTAACCACTAATTTTGAGCCGAAGCTCCACAAAACGGCCCGAAGACCATGGGTCGCTACCCCACCAATTTGAACCGAAGCTCCATAGAAATGGGGTTTAGTCTCCCTCGTAGACAAAGAGACATCGCACATTTGCTAGTCTAAATCACAAAAATTATCATCATCGACCATCAAGAAGTGTCAATTACACTAAGCTAGTAAATATATGAGTTTAGCTTCATGTCCCATAACCACTAGCTTAACTTAAATATTTACAAACAAACTGTAAATCTCCACTAGAAAGTTGCCACAAGAGATTCAATCGCAAAAGTCCAAGAGTTAACCGACGAAGTAAACGCAAGCGTTTCATACCATTTGTTTTACTAAGTCGTTTAATTAGATTTCTCATACGAGTGAGGTAAAGGTTTGTATATGCTAGTAGATTGGAAAATTTTACTACTAGTATTAAAACCTTTATATTTTTAAAGTGACAAATCCCAAAAATGATTATAGGAACAATCAATCATCATAATTCACATTCGAAGACGTGAATCAAATCCAATGAAACCGATACCAAATCCATCGAAGTGGATATACCCAAAAATTCCTAACATAGAAGTTATCGAAGTCAAAAAAGGTTATAACAACTAATCGAAGTAGAAGAATCGATTAAAGATTGAAAAACCAAGCAATTTGAGCATAAATAGGCAAAACAGGCAAAACAGGAGCAGATCAGTCGACTAAACTCCCTGAGTCAGTCGACTGAACACAAACCTAAAAAATTCTTGGGCTTCAGCTCAGTCGACTGACTCAGAGAATTCAGTCGACTGAACCTGATTTCCTGCATTTCCTATCCCATTTAAATGAAGTGCAAACTCTCTCAATTTGCAATCGGACAAGTACGGACGCTAGGAGTTTACGCCTATCGGCTACCCGGTCCTATAAGCTCTTCGATTCATCACCAAAAACATGAGCAAACAACAAAGTTAGGATTTTTAACGAATTGAACTCAAAACACCAAAAATTGGAATATTCTCCAATTCAATTCAAACCAAAAGCAAATGTAAATGAATAAGTGTAGGAATTCATACCCAACAATCAAAGATAGATATAGGCATAGATGTGAGATAAAAATCTCACCTTTAAACCCAAAACAAATGAAGAAGAAGCTATAGAGCAATGACAAGGACAATCACTCTTCAATTCCAACCCAAAGAGCTTGAATCTAAGCTAAAAAGAGAAACATTTCCTAAGTTAGGTTTAGGAATTTCTGAAATTGATAAGAGAATGAGTTGGAGAAGAAGAAGAGGAGGCTTACTAAAGCTTCTTCTGTTGATTTGGAGCTAGAACTTGATTTGTAGATGGAAACTAGGGCTTGGAGTTTTAATTTCCCATTCCTCTCTCCATTATTGCTAAAGCTTGAGTATTAGGAAATAGAAAGGAAGTAATGAAGAGAAGAGGGGTGAAGTTTGGGTCTAATGGGCTGAAACAAAAACCAAAGCCCTAAGTGAAAAGGTGGCAAAATTTTACTATCTCCAAACATATCGAAGTTTATACTCAAAAAGATCGCACACGTCATTTTGATCTCAATGGGGGCGGTCTCGAGTCCTAATTTGACTGTTTGCAAAAATTAGCTTTTCGAACTATAATCCGACCAACGATGAAATATTTAAATAAAATATTTAAATACTCAATCGTAAAACATGCGGGTTGTTACAGACTCCCCTCCTTAAAGAAATTGCGTCTTCGCAATCATAAGGAACAAATGAACCAAAAGTAACAACCATAAAAGCATATCAACACAAAAAAAGAATTTTTTTTAAAATAAAAAGTTCACCTCAAAGAGCACGAGAAAGTAAGTTCGGATGTGTTCGCTCGATGAATTCTCTAGATTCCCAAGAGCAAACCTTAGGATTTGAGGACCATTGAACTTTCACAAGCGGGACGTCTTTATTTCGAAGACATTTGACTTCTGAAGCAATAATTCGAATAGGATGTTGCTCATAAGTTAAATTAGGTGAAACTTCAATTTCTTCCACAACACTGGGCTCAAGAATAGAATCGGAATCTCGAAGACATTTCCGTAATTGAGAAACGTGAAACGCGTCATGAATAGCAGAAAAATGAACCGGTAATGAAAGGCGATAAGCCACGAAACCAGTACGTTCGGTGATGGGAAATGGACCAATATATCGAGGTGCTAACTTTCCCGATCGACTGAAACGCACAACACCCTTCATAGGTGAAACACGAACAAACACAAAATCCCCCATAGAAAATTTTAATTTCCTTCTTCGGTTATCGACATAGGATTTTTGCCTACTTTGAGTTTCTTTCATCCTATGACGAATAAGGTCAATCTTTTCTGTGGAATCACGAATAAAATCTGGACCTAAAAACAGCTTCTCACCAGCCTCAAGCCAACAAGAAGCAGATCGACATGGCTTTCCATAGAGTGCCTCAAAAGGTGTCATACTAATACTAGATTGGAAGATATTATTATAGGAAAACTCAACAAGAGAAATATGATCTTCCCAACTTCCACCAAAATCAAGAATACATGCACGAAGAAGATCTTCAAGAGTTTGATTCACACGCTTAGTTTGTCCATCGGACGGGGATGATAAGCGGTGCTAAAATTAAGCTTCGTTTCCAAAGCTTTTTGAAGACTCTTCCAAAGTCCACTAGTAAACAATGGATCACGATCACTAACAATAGAAGTAGGAACTCCATGCAATTTAACAATTTCTTTAATAAAGAGTTCGGCCAAAAGAGGTACGGTCCGATTGGACCGAACGGGAATAAAATGGGTGGATTTAGTAAGTCTATCAACTATTACCCATAGGCTATCATGACCCGAACGAGAACGGGGAAGGCCGTCAATAAAATTCATGGAAATTTGATCCCACTTCCAAACTGGAATTTCTAATGGTTGCAATAACCCACCGGGCCTTTGGTGCCCGGCCTTGACAAGTTGGCAAGTCATGCAACGCTTAACAAAGTTAGCAATATCAGATTTCATTCCATCCTAATAATAAAGTCGCTTCATATCCGCATACATTTTACTATTACCGGGATGAATGGTAAATTTAGAACGATGGGAATCTTCTAAAATATCTTTACGAAGATCACTAATATTTGGCACGATAAGTCTACCAAATTTTCGAATACTGCCACGAGAATCAATATTAAAGTCTTTCAAACTTTCAATACCAATTTAATCCCTTAATCTTTGGCTAAGAAGAGCCAATTCGGGATCTAGCTTTTGAGCTTCAAGAATGCGGTCTAAAAGAGAAGGATGAGCCTCAAGACTACATAAAGTCAAAGATGAACATAAATCGGACTTACGATCTTGAATCTCACAAGTGGATAAACTTCCGAGATCATTCCATTCGGATATCATCATGGAAACAACCGCTTGTAGCTTTCGGCTAAGGGAGTCGGCAACACGATTTCCCTTTCCGGGAGTATAAAGAATGTCAAGATCATAAGATGCAAGGAACTCGCGCCAACGTTGTTGACGCAAATTAAGTTCCTTTTGAGAAAATAAATACTTCAAAGATTTATGATCGGTGTAAAGAATAATTTTTTCTCCCAAAAGATAATGACGCCAAATCCGAAGGGCAAAAACAATAGCCGCGAGCTCTAAATCATGTGTGGCATATCTAGTCTCGGCCGGCTTCAATTGCCTAGATGCATAAGCAATAACACGTTCTCTTTGCATGAGAACGGCTCCCAAACCAACACGACTAGCATCAATATAAACAATAAAATCATTATTCCCCTCGGGAATAACAATAATAGGAGCATCGGAAAGGAGTTCTTTTAATTTTTGGAAAGAAGCTTCACATTTGTCCGACCAAATATATTCAACTCCTTTCTTTGTCAAACTCGTAAGAGGCACGGAAATTTTGGAAAAGTATTTTATGAAATGGCGGTAATAACCTGCCAATCCAAGAAAACTACGAATCTCCGTCACACTCTCCGGTCTCTTCCAATTTTGAATCGCTTCAATCTTTGAAGGATCTACGGAAATTCCGGATTCGGAAATGATATTACCTAGAAACTTCACCCGAGATTGCCAAAAGTGGCATTTAGAAAATTTTGCTTTCAATTGATTTCTCCTAAGAGTTTCCAACACAATCTGAAGATGCTTTTCATACTCCTCCTCGGTTTTACAGTACATAAGAATATCATCAATAAAGATGAGATCAAATCGATCGAGGAAATCTTTGAAAACTCGATTCATAAGGTCAACGAAATAAGCCGGAGCATTCGTTAAACCAAATGGCATAACAAGCCATTCATTAGATCCATAACGAGTACGGAACGATGTCAAAGGAATGCTATCCTCAGTAATACGAAGCTGATGAAAACTGGTAGCCAAGTCCAATTGTGAAAAGACTCTAGCACCACTAAGTTGGTCAAATAAAACATCAACCCGAGGTAAAGGATATTTATTCTTGAAAGTAAGATCATTAAGCTTGCGGTCGTCAACGCAAAGCCTAAGTGTACCATCGGATTTCTTCACAAAAATAGCCGAAGCTCCCCAAGAAGAGGAACTAGAACGAATAAATTGCTTCGTCTCCAATTAGGATAATTGTTTGCGCATCTCCTCATTTTCTTTATTAGACATACGATAAGGAGGACGAGTGATAGGTTAAGCTCTAAGAACTAGATTAATTCTGAACTCAATTGCTCGCTTAGGTGGTAATCCTAAAACAGGCTCAAATATGTCGGAAAATTCACGAACAACGTGAATAAGAGAAATGACATCCTCCTCGTCATCATGAGGATTTAAAGAATATAAAGATGCAGCCAAGCTGGAATCCGAATCTTTAAGATCAATAGAAATTTGCTTAACAAATTGTGGATGTCGAAGATAAATAGTCTGCATAGGACATATGATATGAGCCTCATAACGGTTAAGCCAATCCATTCCCAAAATCATTCCAAAGCCTAAGTAGCGCATAACATGCAAATCGGCTCAGAAAGAAAAATCACACAAAATAATCTCGACATCTTTACAAAGCAAACTAATTGTTGCGGATCCACCAACCGGATTCGCAATTCTCAAAGAGTCATTAAAGCAACAACACTCAAAGAAAAAGTATCAACAAGTTCTTTTGATATAAAAGAATGGGACACACCCGTATCAAAAAGAACTCGAATAGGATGATCACGAAATAAAATAATGCCATCAAGGATAGAATGAGAAATACCTTGACCACGAGAAGTGTTACTAGGAGTTTGCGCAACATTAAGCTTTCCCTCCTTCCTACCTTGAAGTTTGGGACATGCGGATAAATAATGGTCTGGGCTTTTGCAATAGAGACAAGCGCGCGGCTTTGAACACTTATTCGCATAATGGTCCTTAGAACCACAATTGTAGCATTGCCCACTACTAAAGGTAGAAGTCTTTGCCACCGAAGTTGCTTGCTTCCCTTTCTTATTGGGATAATGACCTTTGAATTTATTAGGCCTTTTCTTGTTGTTGAAGTTTGGTTTGGCACCCATAACTTCAACATCACTTTCTTTATCTGCCTCTTCAAGTCGAAGAGCGATATCAACAAGTTGATCAAAAGAAACTTCTAATTTTAGAAGTAATGGCTTCTTGAGATTTTTGTTCAAGCCATAGACAAATCTTTGGTTCTTCTTCAATGGGGTGTTTATATATTCGACCCCATATTTAGAAAGTGACTCGAATGATGCGATATAGTCTGCCACGGAGGATTCACCTTGAACAGGGTCTATGAAACCACGAGCCAATGTCACCTTCTCAGCTTCTGGCACAAATTTTAACTCGAATCGTTCCCAAAATTTCTCCCAAGTAAGATCCGCCTCATTTATTTCAGAAATCAGAAGCTCGTACCAGTCTAATGCTCTTTATTGGAGAATACGAGAGGCCACCTGAACACGGTGAAGATCAATAAGATTCATGCGTGAAAAGATTTGATCGCATGTTCTTAGCCAAGCCTGGACTTCAATAATGGTTTCAGAACCTTTAAATGGCTTCCCACCCAAGTTGATATAATCGTTACACAAGCGTGCAAATCCAGACTTAGCGTGAGTAGTTTCCGAATTAGAACCGGCTGCTTGAGCATTCTTTACTAGATCAAGAAGCTGCTGGGTAGACATAAAAACTCCATCTTGGGGAGTAGCACTAGATTGACCAGTGCTGGGACGGCCAGGATTATCCATTTCTCTTCCTTAAGAAAGAAGAAGGAAGAAGAAAAAGGTAATTCACAAATTGAATATCAAACATTAATGATTATTAAAACAAGGAATCATAAAAGAAAATAGGATAGAACGGTACGAAGACACGAATTAAATCCTAAGGCACGACTCCTAAGATGGACTTAGGACGATGATCCTTGTTAAATTATTCTACATTGTTCCGAAGTTTGGCTCCGATACCAAGCTGTGACGCCCCACCTCTATACCCACGCTAGCCAAGGACACTACGGGGTAATGCCGTCAACTAGCGCGGCGAATAAGGCTGTTGAGGAGCGATCATCCGCGTTGCTTTGTGCGAGCACTGATATGTCAGATAGTATAGCATGCAAATACGAAACATCGATACAAACTCAAACTACTACATGGTGGCTATATATATTCTTCGGAAACAAACATAGAAATAAACATAACACAAATCAATCATATATATCCATATCACAAAAGCGGAAAAAGATATGAATATAACACATGAAAGTGTACATCAGAGTAGTGGTCAAACAAGACCCATAATATCACAAAAGATTAGCTACAAGTGCTAGACAAAAGAATATGGATACAACAATGAGTCTATAACTCAAATGTATACAACTAAAAACTACTAATCTAAGTAGTTAGCCAAAAGTCAGGGTGATAATCCCAGATGTGAAGTCAAGCAGAAGCACCTGTAACATCTCGGTCTGACCCGAGTACTATTTGATAAGAAAATAATAAACGGATCAGTCTAGCTATAAATATCAGATGAAATGATATAGAATAAGAGATATGACAAAAGCATAGGATAACCATAAAGCCATACTGTGAAAAGTATGCAATTGAAAATCAACTAGGGATTATCAATATCACAAGAATCTTCTCAAAGATCAAAAGGAATGTCATACTCTATATTTTCATTTACCAAACCATAAATATTGACAATAATATCAATGCCAATCACAAAAATTAATGACACAAAAATTCACCAATGCACAAATATTGATAACGCATATCAATGTAAATCATGAAAATCGGTGAAACACAAATTCTAGAAATCATCAATGAAAATCCAGAAATCACAAAAAAGGGAGGCCTATCACAAAACGGGAGCATGAAAACTAACCAACACGTGTATCACAAAATGGAACGCTATTCCATGGTTGCTAACCACTAATTTTGAGCCGAAGCTCCACAAAAATGGCCCGAAGACCATGGGTCACTACCCCACCAATTTGAGCCGAAGCTCCACAGGAACGGGGTTTAGTCTCCCTCGTAGACAAAGAGACATCGCACATTTGCTAGTCTAAATCACAAAAATGATCATCATCGACCATCAAGAAGTGTCAATTACACTAAGCTAGTAAATATATGAGTTTAGCTTCGTGTCCCATAACCACTAGCTTAACTTAAATATTTACAAACAAATTGTAAATCTCCACTAGAAAGTTGCCATAAGAGATTCAATCGAACAAGTCCAAGAGTTAACCGACGAAGTAAACGCAAGCGTTTCATACCACTTGTTTTACTAAGTCGTTTAATTAAATTTCTCATACGAGTGAGGTAAAGGTTTGTATATACTAGTAGATTGGAAAATTTTACTACTAGTATTAAAACCTTTATATTTTTAAAGTGAAAATCCCAAAAATGATTATAGGAACAATCAATCATCATAATTCACATACGAAGAGGTGAATCGAATCCAATGAAACCGATACCGAATCCATCGAAGTGGATATACCCAAAAATTCCTAATATAGAAGTTATCAAAGTCAAAAAAGGTGATAACAACTAATCGAAGAAGAAGAATCGATTAAAGATTGGAAAACCAAGCAATTTGAGCATAAATAGGCAAAACAGGCAAAACTGGAGTAGGTCAGTCGACTAAACTCCCTGAGTCAGTGGACTGAACACTGACCTGAAAAATTCTCGGGCTTCAGCTCAGTCGATTGACTCAGAGAATTCAGTCGACTGAACCTGATTTCCTGCATTTCCTATCCCATTTTAAATGAAGTGCAAACTCTCTCAATTTTCAATCGGACAAGTACGGACGCTAGGGGTTTATGCCTATGGGCTACCCGGTCCTATAAGCTCTTCTATTCATCACCAAAAACATGAGCAAACAACAAAGTTAGGATTTTTAACGAATTGAACTCAAAACACCAAAAATTGGAATATTCTCCAATTCAATTCAAACCAAAAGCAAACGTAAATGAATAAGTGTTAGGAATTCATACCCAACAATCAAAGATTGATATAGGCATAGATGTTAGATAAAATTCTCACCTTTAAACCCAAAACAAATGAAGAAGAAGCTATAGAGCAATGGCAAGGACAATTACTCTTCAATTCCAACCCAAAGAGCTTGAATCTAAGCTAAAAAGAGAAACATTTCCTAAGTTAGGTTTAGAAATTTCTGAAATTGATAAGAGAATGAGTTGGAGAATAAGAAGAGGAGGCTTACCAAAGCTTCTTCTATTGATTTGGAGCTAGAACTTGATTTGTAGATGGAAACTAGAGCTTGGAGTTTTAATTTCCCATTCCTCTCTCCATTATTGCTAAAGCTTGAGTATTAGGAAATAGAAAGGAAGTAATGAAGAGAAGAGGGGTGAAGTTTGGGTCTAATGGGTTGAAACAAAAACCAAAGCCCTAAGTGAAAAGGTGGCAAAATTTTACTATCTCCAAACATATCGAAGTTATACTCAAAAAGATCGCAAACGTCATTTTGATCTCAATGGGGGTGGTCTCGGGTCCTAATTTGATTGGTTGCAAAAGGTAGCTTTTCGGACTATATCTGACTGACGATGAAATATTTAAATAAAATATTTAAATACTCAATCGTAAAATATGTGGGTTGTTACACAAATCCTTGATTTAAAAGCAAATACGATTAAATGATATTATAACCTAAGTTAGGATTTAAATGACATATTTGATTGAATAGGAAGATTTGAAATGAAGGTTTAACCTATTTTGAAAGTACGAATTTGAAAGAAAATATGATTTCGAAAGTGATATAATTTCAAATGTCCTTGATTTCGAAGGTGTATATGATTTCGAAAGTGAATATGATTTTGAAATGCGATATAGTTTGAATTGAATATGAGATTTTTTATATCTGCTAAGAATTGATTTTTTTTTGAAATCTAAAAGAAACATCTGGTGTCAAATAAGCGTTTGGTTGCTACAGAGACCGGGATCGGATATTGTCATGCTCTCTGCTAATGCCGAAAACCACTTTAACAACTGCGTACGTGGTGAATATTCTAGAATGAAGTAGGATGGTTTGGCGAACGATTCTGTATGAGGTATTTTCGTAGCCCTGACTCCCATGAGTCAGCTTGATGTGACTAAGCAGGAGCTATACGTGGGCAAATTGTGGTTGCACCTTCGATCGGACATGCTTCTTCAATAACATATTATGACTCTGTGATTGATTTAGCGGACACCCCTTTGATTTGTTTATACGAGTGTGTTCCGAGATGGGCGGTAGGAGCTGCTATACGCTACCACCAGCCCGGTTCTACAAATAGTAGAATCATACCCTGGCATTGTCTCGAGTGCTTTGTCACATGCCTTATTGCGCCTTCTATGAGTTTGGTTTATGTCATACCTATGGAGTGCTCCCTGATAGCCCACCAGTTTACGGTGGAGTTTATAGTATTGTATAGACTACGACATTATATAAAATGTGTTAAGGGGGCTATAGGTAATGCCCTAACACTATTTTTAATACTTTACTTTACTGTAGACACTATTATAATAGCGTTTTGTACTATGTATGTAGATAGTTTAATGGATCCTTAGGAGATGGAATCCCGAACATCTCTTAAGTTATTGCACTCACGTTATACACTGGATAGGAGATGTCAAACCCCATAAACATCTCTGGCGTCGTACTCATATTTATTTACAGTTGATTTAACTTACATAAGATTTTTAGTTCTGACTCGAGTATTTTGTCTTTTCGATTTGCTCGGGTCAGTCTGAGCTTTTCAGTGTTTCGAAGACTGCTTTTTGGAGGATGAAGACGGAGATTTATATACTATTATTATTTATTGTATTTATCACACTGTGTCATGTTGTTTCGCTGCATTATTTATCTATTTATTACTGTTGTATGTACTCTGATCTGTATTGTAAAAGTGTAATCAAATGTTATTTGTAAAACAGCTTCATGAACTATTTATTTGATCATTATATTTTGTTATTGCATTGTGAGATTTTGTGTTTGTTTTTCTTCTTTCTCTACTTTTTCTTATTTACCTCATAACAATTCTCCCTTTTGAATGGTTTGAGTCTGACGTGTGTGGTTTATCATCGATTTAAACCGTTTAAAAAGTTGGGTCGTTACATCTTATTCGAGTCCGAAAAGGATGAGCATGAGAAGCAGTTTGTCTATCGTGAAACGGAGATTGGGAGGATGAAGAAGGAGAGGGATGATGCCTCCAAGAGAGAAAGGTAAAGTGCTCCTTTGTTTAAGGAGCTGAAGGAGTCCACCGACTAGGCCACACTCATATTTGAGGTCAAATAAAGAAGTGCCACACTGATGAGGTGGCTTTAAAAGAAAACTGAGATAAGCGAGATGATGGTTGAGATGAAAAAGAAAACCATCGTCGAACAAGTCTAAGAAATTGCCTCTCTTCATGAGAAAATTTTGACTTTGCATGCCGAGAAAAATTAGCTGGCAGCAGAGAAGGCTAGCATGGAAGCCAGCTTCTCAGAGCTTCAAGACACCTTGGAAAAGAATATGGAAGGCTTGGATGCTACTATTTTGGGGTTTTATGTTAATTCCGTGCTACACTAGGGGGAGCCTCGTTTACTTGGGTCCTTTGTTCCCTTGCACACTTGCTGTAGTCTGGGAAGAGGTTCTGGCCCGATTTGAAGGCGTGGGCAGCGATTAAACAGAAAAAGAATTGGTTCAGGCTTACCTGAACGAAGAATCCTGACAAGCTTTAGTGGAAGGCCAGAAAATTATGACTGGAGAGGGAACGCAAAGCCACCGATGTCATGGCTACAACAAGGCCGTTACCGAGCATTTTCCTTTAGGCCTGAGTGAGCCATCTTTCCATCGTTGTACGGATGAGAGGACTGTTTTTACTTATGTAATCATGCAGCTAGCAAAGGAGGGTGGCGATGAAGGCTTTAGAGTTGTGACGAACGAACAGATCCCCACAATAGGTAATTTTCTTATCTTTCCCATGCTTGAAGACTTCCAATTTACGCCTGATAAAATTTCTGAGTTAACCGCCCTTTATTATGATATTATAAATCGACCCTCTCTTCCTACTGAGTTGCCTCATCGTCACGATGCTGGATCTGCTGCCATCCTGACCGCATCAACCGTTGTCTCTACATCTAGCTTGCAGCCCAGTTCGCAATCCGAGCAAATTGCAGCACTTCACGGGTTGGATGACCCCTTTGTATCTCAAGAGGAAGGCTTTGCGACTACTAATACACGAGTTTAGGAAGGTCTTGCCAAACAGAGAAAGTAGAGACCGAGCAGCCGATGACCAAGCAACTGATGATCTAGCAACAAATTATAATGGCGAAGGAGGAGAAGATTGAGGAACAAAAGAGGTCGTCAAAGAGTCCTTATAGATCCTCCAGACACAAGGTCAAAGTAGGATCCGCTAATGACCATGCTTCGGAGTGCAAGATCGCCTTGAGAGGGGAAAAGCCTGAGAAGTTGCCGATTAGAGGTGGGAAAGGTGACAAGGGAAGCGGTGAGAAGAAGTCATGATTTGCCTTTTGCTTCCTTTTGTTTTTCGATTACCTTTTGTATAAGTGTAGAGTCTACACTTAGCATTTCTGCTTGTTGTTTCCAAGTGGTGTTTGTATTTTCCTACTCTTGGCTGATATTGTGCGGTCATGTTTCCCGCTGTTTGTTGTTGTACATCAAAAACATTATAGGTAATAAAACTGTTGAAATTTTGATTGTAGCTTTATTTTGTCTACTTATTTATGTCTCGTGCGCTTTTGTCACTTTATATTCATCACTATTTTATTTAGTCCCGTAGTTACTACCATAATTCTTTATTTGGAGTAATAGAACTGTAAAGTATTTACTACTATGATTGAGTGTTGGTGTGTGTTCCCCCTAGTTTACGGGGCTATTTACTCCGAACACTTGGTACGAGACCAGGTACCCTTGGTAGTCTTCCGGATGCCCCTAGTTATGTCTACACTGAAACACCTATCTTTGGGGGTTTCTGGCTTGGGATATTTGTGAAGCTCTTGGCGGCCTTATGGCGATTATTTTATGCACTCAAGTGATTTATGAACTTAAGTGACCGGTGGTGCTAGAGAAAAACAGATTTCTTGATTGTTTACTAAGTTATTTCATCATGATGCTGACATTTAGGCTATCGCTCCTCGGAGTGCTATTTTCTTGGCCTCGGGGGCGGTATGCAATTTGTCGCAAATCCTTACTTTGGATGCAATTTTGCTAATCCAATTAGTAGTGTGCGGTTCATGTAATGCGCACACTTGGACCGACGCTTGCGTAGTTGCAGTTTTGCGAACCAAGAAGCGATATGTGGCTTATGAGATGCATGGCTTAGGTTATTGTGTTTGCTTGGACGAGATTTCATAATCCAAGAGGCGGTGTGCAACTTACGAAATGCACGGCTTTGATTTGGCCTTCCTGGTGTTTCCGAAGCAACATCAGTTCTTAGAGGGCAAGGAACGAGTTCCGTCTATCCAACAGTTTAAGTTGATTTGCTGCTGTCAACTCGGTGGGTAGATGGGCGTACTTAAGCGTGATTCCACTATCTCAAGTGGTGATTAGATGGTATTAAGTCGATTTGAACCTGTCGGCTCGGCAGATTACTTTTCTAAACACAATTTTATTAGTTCAAAAAGCAATGCAATTTTATTAATTAAATTTGGGCAAGTTCTGTCTATTTACAATGCCTCCGGTATTCATGATGGCTTATTTGTGGGAAATAGGAAATACATAAGATAGTCTTAGATAAAATAATGATGCAGGGATTCACAGTTCCAAGCTCTAGGAATTTGGGTTCCATCAAAGGTTGTTAGCTTGAATGTAATGTCCCCTAACTTCTGACCCATCACATAGAGTCCTTCCCAGTTTGGTCCAAATGTCCTACTATAGGGTAGACTCGTTTAAGGATAAGGTCTCCAACTTGAAAGTACGGTTATGGACTTTGGAATTGAAATATCATGCGATCCTTCTCTGGTGAGCAGCAGTCCTTAACTTAGCTTCTTCCAATCTTCTCATCGACCATATCGAGCAACTCGAGTAGGAGCTACTCATGTTGCCTTTGATTGAAGTTTTGCCTTCGATGAGAGGGGACTTCTAGCTCGATTGGGATCATTGCTTTGAACCATATGTCAGGGTGAACGAAGAGTGCCCGATTGTAGATTTATGCGTTGTCATGTAACCCGTAGCGCTAGTGGAAGTTCGTCAACCCAATTTCCTTTAGCTTTAGTTAGCTATTTTTTGATGGTGGACATAATAATCTTGTTCGTTACTTCTACTTGCCCATTTTTCCTGCGGATGTTTAAAGGCAGAAAAGCTTTTCTCTACCCGAAAGAGTTTGCAGAAGTCCTTGAACTCAGCGCTTTCGAAACGAGTCCCGTTACCCGTGTTGATTTTGTGGCACTCTAAACCAAATAATTTTTTAATGACAAAATTAATAACTTTGTTTATGGTAATAGTGGCCAGTGGTTCCATTTTGACCCATTTTATGAAATAGTCAACTGCTACAATAGCGTATCCGACTCCCTCTTTAGCTATAGGCAACACACCAATCAAATCGATTCCCCAGATTGCGAATGGCAATGTGTTGACCATCTGCGTTAGTTCTGTTGAAGGAGTTCTTTTGATCTTGCCAAAATTTTGGCATTGGTCGCACCATCTGGCATAATCTGTTGCATCGCAATTTGTAGTTGGCTAAAAATATCCATATTGGAGGACTTTCTTTGTAAGGATTTACCCTCCGATGTGATCTTCGTAGTCACCTTCATGGTCTTCCTTAAGCATTCTTCGAGCGTCGTCATTGGTCACACACCAAAGCAAGGGGTAGAGAATCCCCTTCGGGAGAGTATCCCCATCCTGTACTACGAACCTTGGTGCCTTTCGAAGGAGCTTTATCCATTGATTTCTATCTTCGGGAAGTGTTTCCTTTGAGCAAGTAATCCTTGATTGATGTCATCCATGTTTCTGGTCCTTTGATTGTCTCAAAGATCCAGCCTATATCCATCTCCCTTACGCTTGGAGAAATTATCTTTTCAATTGGGACTAGCCTCAATGATTGAGCTTCTCCGAAACTAGGCAGTTTGACTAGTAGTCCGCCTTCGTGTTTTGTTCCCTTGGGATATGAGTTATGGTGTCATGTTCGATGTTATTCAGCAATTGCTACACTTTTGATAGATACGGGACGAGGTTCTCTCCTCAAGCTTGGTATTCACCTTTCACCTGGCAGACAACTAGCTGAGAGCCACTATAGATGTGTACGGACTTTATCCCGAGTTTCGTCACAACTTTCAGCCCGATTATCAATGCTTCGTATTCTGCTTCGTTATTTGTTGTAGGGAATTCAAAGCATATGGCATAGCAAACGGATCATCCTTTGGGAGTTTTGAGCACTACTCTTTCCCCAAAGCAAAGGTTGTTAGATGCACCATCGACGAACAACTTCAAATGTGTTTCCACTTCGGGAGTAATTTATTCTTCGTTATCTGGTATCGTAACTCGACAATGAAGTATGCCAGTGTCTGTACGTTGATCTCCCTTCAAGGATGGTAAGTAATTTCATATTGACTCAATTTGATGTTTCATTCGATAAGCCGTCCAAAGGTATCGGGGCGGTACAACACTTGCTACAACGGTTGATATATTAGTACTTTGATTAGGTATGCCTGGAAGTATGGTCATAAATTTCTGGATGCGATCAAGAGGCAATATGCTAATTTTTCCATTTTCAGATAGTTCTTCTCAGCTCTAGTGAATCATTTACTAATGTGATATACGGATTGTTGGGCCTTAACTTCTTCTCGTATGAGCGCAACACTTAATGCATAGGCCAAAACTGCTAAGTAGAAAAACAAGTCTTCTCCGTCTACTGATTTGGACAAGATTAGCGGGGTATCCATATCTTGCAGTAGCTCTTCGAATGCAGTTTGACAAGCTTGATTCTATTTGAATTTCTTCTTTCCCTTCTTTAGCACGTCAAAGAACGATATACATTTTGTCAGTTGCGTTCGAGATGAACCGACTTAGTGCTACAACTTTTTAATTCAATCTTTGTAATTACTTCTTGTTCCTTGGGGCCTCGATTTCTCATAAAGCAGTAACTTGTTTGGGATTTAGTTCGATGCCTTTCGCACTTACAATGAATCCCAAGAACTTTCCAGAGGCTTCCCCAAAGTTACACTTAAGTGGATTGAGTTTCATTCTATATTTGCCGAGTATTTCAAACGTTTCAGCGAGGTTGTCCAAGTGATTTGCAGCTATGTGTGATTTAACCAACATATTGTCTACATAAACTTCCTTAGTCTTCCTGATCCGATGTTTGAACATGGTGTTCACTAGTCGTTGGCAGGTTGCTCCAGCATTCTTTAAGTCGAATGACATCACTTTGTAGCAGTATGATCCTAGATCAGTAATGAAACTGGTATTTTCCATGCTAGCTTCATGCATCATAATTTGCTTGTACCACGCATAAGCATCCATGAATGATAGTAGCCATGTCCAACTGTCCCATCCACAAGTTATTCGATTCTAGGCGAAATCTGTCTTTTGGCCAAGCCTTGTTTAGACCCGAGTAGTTGATACAAGCTCGTCATTTTCCATTAGACTTTTTGACGAAGACCAGGTTGGATACCCATTCAGGGTAGACTGCATTGCAGATAAAATCATTTGCCATTGGCTTATCCAATTCTTACCTTAGCGCTTTGGACTGCTCGGGTCCTAGGCTATGCCTTTTTTGCTTCACTGGCGTATACTTGGGAATAATGTTAAGTGTGTTGCATGCGGTCTCCGGCGACACCCCGCACATATCAAAATGTTTCCAAGCGAATACATCCGGATTGGTGCGAAGAAATTTGATGAGTTCTAGTCATATCTTGTTTCCTAGATTGGATCCAATTTTTAGGACCGTGTTGGGTCAGCCATATCAACTAGGACAGACAACATCAATTTTGCCGCTACTGTCCGTTCCTCCCCTAAACTATTCTTTCTAGGGCCTAAAGCTTTATCAAATCGGCTATAGTCCCCAAGCCAGGGGTGGCTCTATAGTTGGCATTCAGTAGGTTCGCGAATGTGGAGAGTTCTCCCCATTTTTCTTTTCCTATAGACTCGCGTAATTTGGCAATATAGCATTCTCTAGCGGCACTTTGGTTAGTTTAGATAACTCCAACTCCGTTCTCTGTCGAAAATTTCATGATTATACACCATTGAGCTAAAGCAATCCTGAAATCTACCAAAGCGGGCCGACCCAAGAAAGCATTGTAGGTGGATATTTCATCTAAAATCATAAAGGTTTGGACGAGGACGACTCTTCGGTCACGTTCTTCGAGTTCTATGGGTAAATCGATTGTTCCGACAGTTTGCTTAAGTTCACTGGTGAATCCATGGATCTTTGTATGGCAAGATACGCCCTTCATATTGATCTTCATTTGATCAAACATGTGTTTGAACAAGATATTCACAAAGTTGTCACTATCCACCAATACTCGTCGGACTTTGGCAAGTCCGATTTCTACCATCATAACCGTGGGGTCGATGGTGGAAGCTTCTATTTCTTCAATGCCTCGGCTCTGGAATGCTATGTCATCATTCAAGGTTCTCTTCCACTTGGCAGGAGTTCCCTCTTCGATCATGAAGTCTGAATATTTCACGGAGTTCCTTAGTGAGCTTGCATATCGCTCCATTTCTCCCTAACTCTTCTTCGTGGGATGAGGTCCTCCAAATATTATTCCGATAATGAGTCTTTGGTCGGTCCATCTGGGTCCCTCTTTGCTGGTTCTGGCTTGGTTTCCCTTGTCTCTAGGGGCTTGAGGTGCTACAGGCTGGTCAGGATTTTGTGGTTTCCTCATATACTGCTAAAGCTTGTTTTCACGAATCAGTTCCTCAATCAGGCTCTTCAAGTGACGACATTCATTCATGTTGTGACCATGTGTTTCATGGAAGTGACTATACTTTCCGGGATGCTTTTTGTATTTAGTTACTTCCTTTCTTAAGAGGCTTCTTTTACTCCTCCGTCCCATGTGTCGTAAGGTAGATGTTTTTAGAGTATCATTGAACGGGGTACATCCTTCATGCCTTAAGCCTTAAGTCACCTGTTACTTCCATTTCTCTTATTGGAAATCTAGTTTCTCCTTTTTTGATTCCCTTCCTTTCCCGCATTTCCTACAACGATCTAGGAGATATTTATGTCTTGGTTCGCCGCTATACCGTTCTGCCCAATGTAAGTTGTTTGTAGGTTAGCAAGTTTTCCTTCTTACTCCTCTGTCTCTTCCAATCTCATGTACTAGCTTGCCTTCATTTAAAGTCCTTCTTAATGATAGGTTGTGTCATTTGATCCATTTTCCAAATTTGGTGTCGGGATGGATAGCGCGGACCAGGGCTATGAAGACCATATCTTTGTTTGTTTACTTACTTCAGTCACTACACTGTTGAATCGACTCATGAAAGATTATAAAGATTCATTTCGCCCTTAGATAGGCCTGCTAAGACATCACGTCTTTTGGTTGCACCATGTGAAGCCTAAATTGATTAAGGAATTTCATTGCTAATTCATTTAAGGTAGAGAAGGATTTTGTTGGGAGCCTGGTGAACCACATGGAAGCAATTCCCACTATGAAGATTGGAAAACATCTACATCAAACATCATTTGAAGCATTTGCTCCATCTGTTTACTAAATATACTAAAACAAGTAGGGTTTCGAATCTCTAGTTCCATCGTACGATGGAATAGTCGGCATAGTGAACTTTTCAGGGTACTGTTCATTCAGAATTTCGTCAGTGAAGAGAGTCCGACTTGGAGTGGATCCTTATTCATCATCTCTCCTATCCTTATTTTCGTCCATTAGACACTTGATCATGTCCGCGATATACGCCTTGGATGTTCGGTAATTCATGAGTCAGTGACTGTACCAAGTGTTTGGTTTTGCAAATGGTCTTGGTAAGTGGGCTGAAGCCTAGGCTCTCCTATCTTTGGGAGAGGCACTCCCTCGGAGCTGAGTTGGCTTGCGGTTGGTCGGTTAGGGGCAGTTCAGACCTCCCTGCCTTTATCGGGTGCATTAGCATTTTCTTCCAACTTGTCAACGTCAAATTATTCACCATCTTCTGAGTTGGGGAGATCCACTGCTATGTCTTCCAATGGGGTTTTAGCTCCTAGATTCGAGTTCATAGTGGGTTGCTTTAAATTGGTGGTGTACTTGCATTTCCTTCCATAGTGATTCCTGCAGCTCTACCCGTTACTCCTTTTTGCCGACGTCTTCCATTTCTCCTGCTTAGGACAAAAATTGAAGAATTCTCCTGCTCCGTGGCAGCCGCAGGCTCTGACATGGTTTGTTGGAAGGCTAGTGATTGCAAGATCAGGAGGGCATTTAATTTGTCCATAATAGATTTTTGGCTGTTCTTCATCTTTTGAAGTATTTCATCAACCATCTTATTTAATTCTCTTTCTAGTAACAACTTCATGCTGGACAGAAGATCCCAACACCCGACCTACGAAATTAGCTCTAAAATTTGCTCTGATTAATGGATTATTGGCACCATTGACCTCATCTTACTGAGGATTGGCTTTTTCTCAGCTATCAAAACTCTTATGGATCATTCGGATGCAGTTCTCTTTCTTTGTGGTACCATTGATTCTCAACAGCAAATCTTCTAACCAAAGATTGAGGATCTAACTTCTGAAACTGTCTGATTCAAGTAGATAGCTAAATCTATGCCCGAGTTGGATTCTCTTAGTGAAACCATCAAAATATTAACCCAAAAAATGGATCAAGACGTTGAATTAAGCGTGAAAGCACCAGCCCTATTTATCAAGGCAAATAAAATAGAAAAAGCAATAGTAAATCACATAAAAAGTAAAGAGGCAAGAGATTTATATAGTGGTTTGGCTGTTAATGAAGTCTACGTCTACTTTACAACTATTACTAACCAACTGCTATAACAAGAGAGTTTATATTGCAATATGATTCTTCTTCTTCATGTTAGATCAAGCCACCATTATTGGAGATAAAAGGGAGGATCTCAATTGTCTCTTAATGATAATGATATCCATAATATCAGAAGCACATGAATGTGAAATAAAATCACAAATTTAAAAAAACAACTTTTTGATTACATTTCACAAAACATGTTTCATATGCGATTACATAATACTAATCGTTTTCCAGGTTCAGATAAAATATAATTATTGCAATATACGCTAAGAGTGACATATGAAGATGCCCCCTTAAATGAGTAGAGTACTATATAGACATAACTGTCTTAGATACAACAGAGCGGAATAAAACAAAAACTACAACTCCTAAACAACTAACTTCAGCCTCCTGCTAATCTTCGGAAGCTTTATTCGTCTAGCTCCTAAAACTTGACAATCTTCAACCCTCAGTCTGCTCAAATCTACTTTGAGCACCCGAGAGTTTAAGTGAAGAAACATAAATTCGATTCAGACATAAAACTTGATGTGAATAAATATTATACATCTCGGTTATTTGATATTAAGTAAGACCACGCCACTTAGCAGAATGGGTTTTTCCTCCCTAGTATACTTTTTAAAACATACCATTTGCAAATCATAATCTAGCAACCAAAACAGGTTAATCAAACTGATCATATCAATAATAACATATATCATATATGCTTAAAATAGGTAATAAATGGACCAGCTATCCAAACAAACTGTAGTTTTGTTTGGCTAACCACTAACCTTTGCCGAACCGGGCCTACAAGACAAAATAATAAATTATCTAACAACTGTTATACATACTTCTAGACGATGTGTCTTTAACTTATTTCTCTTAGGGTCAACTGTTCCTAATGGTTTTTGCATCCTCACCAATAACCTACCTCCGTATATAAATATTCCCTTCAGTGTGTAACCATCATTTAAGTCTTACCTGTAACTAATCCCTACACAAAGGAATTTTGGACTAAATTAGCTAGGGGCTAATAGCTAATGAGCTGGGTACGACCCTACATCAGTCTCATCTGGTCTTCTAATCCGAGTCATTTCTTAAAGCTAACTATCCTTTAAAATTTTCCCTGAAAACCTTTTCAAAATGATTTAACCTTTTAAATCACACTTATATAAGGAAAATACATTCTCTTATTTACTCAACGTTATTTTCCATGTTATATGTACTTTAAATAATGTTGATGAAATATAATGTGGATTACCTATCCCTCCAAAATAAGTTAAAACCCTTTTTAACATAAAACACTTTGACTATATTTCCAAGGTAGATCATTCGAAACCTTTGTTTAAAATCTTTAAACAACCCATTCGAAACCATTGAGCATACCCCTTTTGAAACCATTGAAAGTACCACTTTCGATACAAGTAAACTACTTTACTTTATAACCTTAGGTCGAAAAACCAAAACATACCTTTCGAAACCATTTGCAATAGTCCTTTCGAAACATTAGAAACCACTCTTACGAAAGCTTTATAAACCTTAGACATCTTCTTTTCAAAACATCAAACTTGCCTTCTGAAAGCAATCGGAAACCGTCCACTTAAAATGCTTTAAGTAACTTTCGAAACCATTGGGGAACCAACCCTTCGAAACCATAGTTAAAACCTTACAAAATCAATATCCTTTACCATAATCAAACCTTTCGAAAGCATAAGGTTCAAGTAAAAGCTTGTGGAATATAGTTTCTACACCATTAAAACCATTTAAATCGAAACCTATGGGTTTATCTTTCAACAGAACAAAAGGGTCTTAAAACAACCAAGTCGAAAGCACTCTTTCGAAAACAGTTTTCCTGAGTAAAGAAAAAGAAGGGTTTCGACACCATCCTTTCGAAAGCATTGGAGAAGCGGATCTTATTTATAAAACAGTGGAATCCTTTCGAAGACACTGCTTCAAAAGGTAAAAAGGTGGCAGGTAGGAGTTTCGACCCAATCAAAAGCATTTACTTTAAAACAAAGCCGCACCTTATTCGAAAGCATTCTTTCTTTAAAACAATTGACCGAGTCGAGAGCTATCTTGTTCGAAACCATTCCTTTCTAAAGCAAAGCAGGCGCAATTCCATTTGAAAGCCATAAAATGGTTTCGAGCCCTTGAGAAGCATATGTTTCGACCCTATGCATTGCTCCTATCTCCACTCAACTACGTACCAAGGTTTGACACCATGTGTATTGGTTTTGACCGAGGTTAGAGGCGGAGGAATGAAGTTGAATGGTGGCTTCTGAAGATGGTAAAACAGCGGAACCTAGGAAATCTATTTTTAACTTAAAAAAGAAATTTATTTTCAATTAGCCTGCTTATTTGTCATTATATAATTGGTTTCCCTTTTCTTTTCCAAAATCTTTTATAGAAAATGCCACCGAACTCCAAATTATTTATTTAAAAAATTTGCAAAATGACCCTTCTCCAATTTTAAATATATAAAATATTTAAGTCTCATATCTTAAACAATTTTATATACTTAATGAAACTCTTAGGAAAATTCTCCAAAAATTCCAGCAAATCACTTTTAATAGGTTTTCTAACATGTTTAAATTTCTGATCCATAGCCATCATATATTGCCCGTAAATAATTTTAAACCCAAACTAGAATTCTCTTAACTAGAAAATTCATAATAAATCCACAATAATCCAAAAAATTATGAAACTTGAAACCCATCTCCAAAGTAATATTTTTGACCTAGTTTTAAAATCGCAAGTAATTCAGATGACATCTTATAGGTTTTCTAAGTCATTTCTCATCATAAAATCCATATAAAATAACTTAAATCATCAAGTGTATATCCACTTTTAAACAATCAAAACATGGCAAAATATTTGCAAATACTTTCGGATTCAATCTAAAACCGAAAATAATCAAAAACATGAGATGTTGTCATTATTCACCTTTGCTTGATGTTTAAGATTCGATCTTCGATTTAAGTTGATTAGCTTCTTCCTCTTGATTTAGCTTATCTTCCCCTCTTTTTCTTCTTTAATGGTGACCGGCCTCTAAGTTGGTTTTAGTTTTGTGAAATGGACGTATAAAATGAAATGGTATAAAGGCTTAGGGTATATGAATATGGCTCATTCCTATTTTACCCTTATCTAATTCATTTTGCTTTTCCTTAGTTCATTAATCAAATTAGGCAACGGCTACACTTTTATTATACATATCTCAATTCCCTTAACCAATTAATCTTTTTATTATTCCATTTAATTGAGCTAATTAAATCTCCTAAATAATGTTATCAAAAATTAGGCGTGTTATGGTTTCCTCTCCTTAAAGAATTTCATTCTTGAAATTACGATAAGGCACTCATCAAAAATAATCAAAAGGTAAAACATACCATGAAACAAGTCAAGATACGCATCTCGAATCCTGCTCTCATATATTTTCAGTACAGTCTCTCTGGTCGTCACTCCACTGGACTCTAACTATCTTATTACTTAACTTCTTCTCATCTCTCACGACTATAAGAATAGGCTTTCTAACTATAGTCATATCCAGCTCCACTAGTAAGTCCACGGGTGTAAACGGGTCAGACCGAACCAGACGGAGTTGTGTCCTAGTCCTGTCCTATAAGAGATTCGGACGGACATGGACCGGACAAACTTTAACTTCGAACATTGTTTGTACGAGTCGGACAATGGACAGACAATGTTCGAACAATAGTAAAACATCGAACATTTTCGGACGGACATTTTTTCCTACATTTTTTCTTGTCCTAATTCGTGTCCTAAATGAGAATCGTACGGACACGGACCGGACGTCTTACAGCCGCAGACGGAGTCGGACAACGAACCGTCCTGTCCTATATACAGCCCTAATTAAGTCATCTAACGATGCCGGTGCTATAGTAGACTTCGGATCTCTAACACACTTCCTTAGATGAGAAACATGGAAAACATCGTAGACTGCTGCCAAACTATTCGATAACTCCACTCTATATGCGAGTTTCCCAATCCTTTCTATAATAGAAAATGGTCCTACGAACCTCGGTGTCAACTTCCTTGATTTTCCAAACCTAATAACAACCTTTATCTGTGATACCTTAACGAATACATGGTCTCCAACAAGGAAGTCTAAGTCATTCCATCTTCTATCTGCATAACTCTTCTGCCTAGGTTGAGCATCCTTCATCATAGGTCGAATCAACTCAATCTTTTCTACAGCTTCTCCAACTAAATCCGGACCAAGAACCAACCTATCCCCTGTCTCTAACCAACAAACGAGAGATTTGCATAGCCTTCCATACAAAGCTTCAAAGGTGCCATCCCTGCACTAGTCTGATAACTGTTGTTATACGAAAATCCGACCATATGTAGATGGTCTTCCCATGATCCCCTTAAGTGTAGCATGCAAGCTCATAACAACTCTTTCGAGATTTTGTCAAATTTTTTCGTTTTCCCATCTGTCTACAGAAGATATACAATACTCATATTAAGCTTGGTACTTAACATATCCTATAAACTCTTCTAGAATTCACTAGTGAATAAAACATCTCTGTCACTGACTATGCTACTTGGAACTCCATGCAACCTAATTGTGTTCTTCATGGACAACTTAGCTAAAACAGATGTCGTCTTGGTTGACTTAACTGTGATGAAATGGGCACTCTTGATCAACTTGTCCACTATGACAAATATACTTCCATTTTCTTTATTTGACCTTGGCAACCCATCAAGAAAATAAATGAATATCGAATACCATTTCCAAACTGGAATCTCTAAAGGTTGAAGCAATCCACTCAGCTTCTGATGTTCGGCCTTCACTTGTTGACAGTTTGCACGCTGTCTAACCCACAAGCCAACATCCCTCTTCATACCTTCCTGATAGAAGCTTCTCTTTATGTCTTATACATCTTGGTCCTTCTAGGATGAATCCTAAAATTGGATCGATGATATTCTCCAAAAACTTCTTTCCATAAGTCCTCAATATTTGAAACACACAACCGTCCCTTCTTTCTCAACCATCCCCTTTGGTCAAGACTAAAAACTTTTAGATCATCGATCTCAGTTCCAACCTCAAGCTTCCTACTCCTCTTGGCTAATACTGGATCCTCCTTCTGCTTAGAAGCAATTCTCTCAATCAACACCGGTGGAACTTCTAAACAGGACAATATGACAATCCTCTGACTAGAACTAGCAATCAATCTTAACTGCACGCAACAGGTAGTCAAAGCTTCTAAATCCTTCCATTCTGCCCACATAGCTAATACTACATTATGATGTCTTCTGCTAAAAGCATCTGCCACCTTATTTCCTTTCACAGGAATATACTCTATACCAAAATCATAAGCTTCCAAAAACTTCAGCCACATCTGCTGTCTTTATTCAACTCCTTCTGAGAGAATAAATATCTTAAAAACTTATGATCTAAATATAACTCGAATCTCTCCCTTAATAGATAATGTCTCCAAATCTTCAATGCGAAGATCATCACGGCTAATTCCAAATCATGAGTAGGATATCTCACTTCATGCAGTCTAAGCTATCATGAAGCGTAGGCAATTGCTTTACCCTTTTACATCAACACAGCTCCTAACCCAGTCTCACATGCAATCGGTATACACACCAACCCTTGGTTTCAATCTGGAAATATTAATGTAGGTGCATTGGTCAACAATTGCTTTAACTTAAGGAACGCTTCCTCGTATTTGTCAGACCAGACAAACTTCACTTCCTTCCTGGTTAACTTAGTCAAAGATGCTACTATTCACGAGAAATCCTTGATGAACCTTCGGTAGTAGCTAGTAAGTCTAAGAAAACTTCTTATCTCTATCACCATCTCTGCTCTCTTCCAATTATTCACAGCTTCGCTCTTTTCTGGATCAACTGACAAGCCTTCCTCCGAATCCACATGGCCAGGAAACTTAACCTTTTTCTTTTAAAAATGACACTTGAAAAACTACACTTTTAGCCGATGCTACCTCAGCATCTCAAGCACAACTCTAAGATGATCCTCTTGCTCTCTTTCATCCTTAAAGGATACTAAAATGTCATTTATAAGCACCAACACGAATCTAACCAAATACTCTTAGAAAACTCGATTCATCAAATCCACGAAGAAAGCAGGTGCATTTGTTAAACAGAATGACACTACTAACCACTCATACGAACTATATCTTGTTTGAAATGCTGTCAAAGGAATACTGTCCTCTATCACCCTTAACTAATGGAAACCTGTCACCAAATCCAATTGGAAAAACACTCTGGCTCCACACGACTGATCAAATAGATCATTAATTCTCGGTAGAGGATACTTATTCTTTATCTTTCCCTCGTTCAACTTACGATAGTCAATACACATCATCAATGACCCATCTGGTTTCTTCCCGAACACTGTGGCTGCTCCCTAAGGCAAACTGCTTGGTCTAATAAAATTCCTTCCTTCTAGATCCACTAGCTGCACTTCAATTCCTTCATTTCAACCGGTGTCATCCTGTTAGGTTGTCTATTTATATGTTCAGCTCCTAGCACAAGATCTATTTGAAACTCAACAGCTCATTTTGGTGGTAGTCCTGGAACCGACTCAAAGACATCTACAAAATCTCATACTACTCAAACCTGACTTAGCTCTTCTCCCATTTCCATTGCCCTTAAACAAGCACAACTACTCCGTTCAGAATTCTCCACCGAGAATATGATTCGATTATGACTATCAGGGTGTCCTAGTGATATCTCCCAATCCTGCAAAGATATCCTAGGCTCATACATGCTCAACCAATCCATACTCAAAATGATTCTGAAATCTATGAAATCGAAAACATATAGACTAAATGCAAATTTATGACCTAATAAATCAAGTTCTAACTGGTCCAATCTCATCCACAGAGTTGCATACCCTCCTATTGGATTCACAACCCTTGTAACAAGATATGTGGGTTCTAAGCATAACCTATCAACCAAACACTAGAATATAAATGAATATGATGCATCGATATCAAACAGTATCCTAACTGGTATACTCTGAATCAAAAATGTACCTTCCATCACAGTCTTTCCTTTTTCAGCTATAGTTGGCTTAGCAGATGATGGTCTAATAGCAAAAACCTTTCCTTTGTCCGCCTTGACTGGCTCTGACACTGGTTCTTATAATGCTTAACTTGATCATAGTTGAAACATCTAACTCCGTCTCAACAGCCTTCTTTCCCTTATGTGACGACCCGGAATTTTCAAGCATTTAAAATCGGAATATTTAATTGATTTTAAATATTCAATAGAGTAATTTTAACTTGAATTACGAATATCACAATTTATTTGATAATTAAATTATTGAATTAAATAATTTAAAGTTGAGTAAAATGTTGAATCTGGAATTTTAAGCTTGTTAAAAATAATTGGAAGGCTTATAAAATTTATATCGATAATATGAAAAATAGTAAAAGTGTTAAAATTGAATTTAGAAGTGTTTTGTTTAGTTTTGAAATTTGTATCGTTTAAATTGAATTTAAAAATAGCCTTCCGAGGCACAATCTCAGAATTTGACGAAACCAGTTCCATTGGGTCCGTAATATTGAATTATTATCGGATTTCAAATTTCGTATTAATCGGAGTTAGTAAGTGAGTGTACGATACATAAACGCGTTGAAATTTACAACGAAAATTTAATTAATTTTTTATATGTCAATCTCACCAGCCGACTTCCTTTCATATCATGTTTCTCTTTTTAACAACCGCACGCAAACATCTTTTTCTTGTTCCCTTGCCAACTGATATCACACAATCTTCTTCAGAAATCTTCAACGCAAGCAATTAAGAAAATATGGCCGACACTATATTCATTCATCTTCCTTTTCAATTTTTCAAACCAATGAAATAATTTGTATCTATGGCCGCAGTAAACTTTCGAAAAGTATATAAATCATGGCCGAGAATTTAATAAAAGGGTAACGCAATCATATTCTATTCACATTTCATTCTCGTTCTAAACCTAATCAAGCGATTTAGGGTCATAGCCGCGATTTTCTTAGCTAAAAAAAAGGGGCCTCTCCTCAAAACATTTGTCGCGTGTTGTTCGAATCAAAGTGAATGGAGGGGGATGCGCGATTTGGCGTAGAGCTCGCACCAGCAATCTTCATCTGAGGCTCGTTTTCGTTCGGCTGTGCATCGGTGGATGGAAAGAGGGGATTGCGAGTTTGATTTGAAGAGGACGAGGCGAGTGGGGTTCGTACTCAGGTCGATGGCGTCGACGAGGGGTGGCGGCTGTCGCATCTGGGTTCAGGCACGGCGTGAAGTCACCTTTGGTGGCCGCGAGGTTTCGAGGAGGCTTAACATCAGCTCGACGAGGTGTCGGCAGTGCAGTTGCAGCGGCGGTTCCAGTAGGAGTTGCGAGCAGTGGTGGGTTCGCGGTTGCGTTCGATTTGGTATGGCCTTTCCTTTAATTCAATTCGATTCTATAAAAAAATTAATGGTTCAGGAATTTGTTTACAGTAAGTAAATATAAAAAAAAGTCTATTTTAATTTAACAGAATATGTATATTAAGGTAAGACAGATAAATTTGTTTTCTATAACTTTAGTTTTGTTAATTGTACAAAACAGTAGGTTTAAAAACAGAAGCTTTTTAACAATCAGTGGTTGTCAGTTACAAATAAGATTGGGAAGAAATAGGATTTTAAATGTTTGAAGATTTTATAGATTATTTAGTATATGTAGTTGGAAACAGAAAAATAATAATAATAAATAAATCTACATAAGTCTATAGAAACAAGATAGTTTTGATTAGATATATATGTTAAAAGGGAATTGTATGTTTTATTTAACTTTATAAATGTATATACGTAGACGTATATAAGTTTAAAGCAGAATATATATAGATAAAGATTTTTGGAAAATATAGGAGTTCTAAATTTATGAGGATCTAATTGTTTAACAACTCATTTAATTATTTGGATTACCAAAAATATTTTCATTTAAAATTTAGGTTAAAATTAAATTATTAGTCTTAATTAAAATCATTAGTTAACCAAATTTTTAAATGAAATTTATTAGTTCGATCGATTCAAACATTAATAAATCATCTAATGATTTTACAAGGTCTGAAAATCATGGAAAATCAAGTTAAGATGGGTTGGATTGCAAATGATGGCAAAGGTGAGTTAATCTCACTCGGTTAGATTTAAATTTAAATTTAAATTTAAATGATTTAATTTAAGTGATTATTTGAATGGTTGAATTGATTGTTGTGTTATATAGTAGTATACACTACACCTTGAAATGATTGATTTCCTTCATTTTATAGTTAAGATATTTTATATTGTTTTAACGTCTGTGGATGCAGGGAAAACAGGTTGGAGGGATCCAACTGGATGCCTCAACATTTATTATTTAATACCCTCTGTTGTGATTATTTGATATTCTATGATGAATTATATTAGAATATTGTATGCTATGGTTCGATTGGATATAACTGGGTATAGTGAATTACCAAAATAATATATATATATATATATATATATTGGATTCTAGAAAGAAAATAAAAGAAGTAAATTTGTAAGTAAAATAATTATAGAAATTTGAATAAAATTTAAGAATGAAATGGGAAAGAAATAATGTTCCCTTTAAAATTTTAGTAAATAATTCTTGAGTATAGAATGGAAATTTTGAATAAACAGGGAATTAAGGAATTAAAATATTCAATGTTATTATTTAAAAAGAACAAAACATTTATTTGAAAATTTAAGATTTAAAATATTGGAAAGAATAAAGAAGATATTGGGATAAGATCTGAAATTTATATATTTCAGTTAAAGGATTTAAAATCAAACGGAAATTAATAACATTAATAATAAAACACATAATTAATGAATTTTGAAGGAATTGAGTAAGTAAAGAGATTTAATTCAAGTAGTATAAATTGAGAATCAATTTGGAAAATTGATTTAAGTGATTGAGATTGAAAATTCTCCCTGGATAACCAAGTACGTTTTCAAAGTAAATATTTAAATATAAGTTAAAAGATTAAAAGTTGTTTTAAAAAGAAAGTTTTGGAAAATTTCTTATTTCTAATATTTAAATTCTAAAGTAAGTATTTTCTCTTGATCTATTATAGTAGTAATTAATTTAAAGAATGACTTAATACTATGTTTTTAAAAGTATAAATCTAATAAGTGACCTTATTTTCAAATATTCATATAATATGTATTTTTAACGAATTATTGAAGTACTTTAACTTAAATGTTTTAAAGTATATTTCAAAGTAAAGTGTTTTAAATTATTTTAAAAATCTAGTTTTGTGCAGTGTGATTTCAGAGGAGATAGAAAATATCTGGGAAAGTTTATTCTGAAAAGGAAGATGGTATTGAAACTGTTTTCAAAGGATTGAATAGAAATATATCTTGTGAAGATAATTTGAGGTTAATAAATAATTTGGGAAATTATTTATTGTTGGATGGTTGTTTGTGAAAGTTAATTGATGGTTAAATAACCGACTATTAATATTGGACAAATGCATTGATCGTTTTGAAGAGACCGGGATCGAGATTTATTTCTTGAAAACCACTTCGATCCGGTTTGTACGTTTCGTGGAAACGATTTTGGATTCGAAGATGGAGCAGTGAAGTGCAAAGGCTAGTCGCTACTAATCCTGAGGATATTTCCAAAATGGATGTAGTAGGAATAGTTCCTTCGGTTCCGTTCGAACCCGGGACGGACTTGTATGGACGAATGCTTGCAAAACATCATCAGGTGGACGATGGGCATTCTAAGGGATATATTCTAAAAATGTAACGCTTTGCCTCAAGCCTCACCGAATGGGAATGGCTGAAAATCAGGGGTTGTGCAGCAAGGCTTCGTGGGTAGCCCCCACTGGAGAGTGAGGTCATTCCTGCCTAGATGTCCCTTTTATTTCGGCTTAGTGGGCGGTTGCTGATCCCAACCGCGGGGTGATCTTGCTCGGGACTGTCCAGTAAGGGATGGTTCCGGTCTTGTATTGCAGGGGAGTTAGGGTGGCTCCTCGGTACGCTGATCTAGACCAGGTACTGTGACAGGTGGTACCCCAGTGCCTAGCCATTAGTTGGAATCCATTTTCCCTACGCGCCCGTTCGATTTTGATTGTGCCCAACTATTGCTGAAATGTGAGATGCAAGCATTTCAGCTAGATTCTATTTTACTTTCTATAGACACTATTATAATATCAGAGGATTTTAATAAAAAAATTTAGCTATCGTAGGGTAAAAACCCAACATGTTTATTTGTGGCATGGTCTTGCGAGATGCTTTTGTTTTCAAAGGGTTTTTGAAACTTTAATAATCAATTGAGTGTGATTTTTTCATGCTGGTGTTCCAGACTGACTCGGGTATTATTTAACTGTAATGCTCGGGTCAGACCGAGTATTATAGGATACAGGATATGATGCTGTGGAGCTCAGGAGACGAGCTGGATGACGACACGTACTCTCGTACTTGTTTATATATATTCCGCTGTGTTGAGTTGCTGTGTATCCATTTGTATGGTATTGATGTTTAGCTGTGATTGTTGTACTCTGATGATGTAATATATAAACAGAGATATTTGATTTAGAGTAATGATCATTTATTATCTATTATATTTTACTCAGCTGCGATGGTTAAATTCTGTTGTTGTTTTCTATTTTCTTCTTCTACCTCTTCATCTTTAACCCCAAATGGTTCGTATTTCTGTACAACTTGAGTTGATTGTTGTAGAATAATGTTAACTCAAGGTGTACGGATTTGCGGGCTGTTACAGTTGGTATCAGAGCCATGTTGGTGATAACCTTGGCTCTGGTGGGAAATTACTCAATTAGAGTCCGTAGTACTCTAGAATGAGTTTGAGCGTATTAATAGATATGAGTGTGTATTTGTTAGTGAATACAAATTGTTTTAATATTGTGTTGATTGGTTTATTGAGTGGCATATGAACCTTCGTCGACACAGTCTGCGCTACTGTATCAAAGGGGTTTCTAAACACTTGAATAGAACAATTGACACGGTATTGTTTTAAATGTGGGTAAATGAAATAATTTTACCCAAAATATATTTTGATATATATAAAAGTTTTGTAAACTATTTTAGCTAATATAAGGTTGCTTGGATGTTAGGAATGATAATATTAAAGTATTATCATTGTTAAGTAAAAATTTAACTAGAAATTGAAATATAACTAAAATTTAAGGGAATAAATTCATTATAAAATGAAATTTATAAATATGAATTATAAATGTAATTTATGAGTTGAAATAAATTCAAATGAGAATTTGTATAAGCATAAAGTGTACAAATGAATTATAGTTAGAATTTATTTAAGCAAGCTTTGGAAATTTCAAATCCTGGAGATTTGGAAGTATTTTGAAGATAAATAATAACATTATTATTTTAGGGGTATTTCTGAAAGGAAGGTTCTTTTAAAGGGATTTTGAAAGTGATATAGCATTGAAATCACTTGGATTATTGGAAAATAATTCTGATGATGACGGCCGCATCATCAATATTCATTTTCAAATTTCTAGGTGACGGATTGCAGTAAAAAAAATTGATTTGTTCAGAAAAGCTAGTTGTTTTTTAAAAAAAGCCTCAAAAGGAATTTGTTGGGAATAAAACTGGATTGGTTTAACTTTTGAGAAATGTGATTTGAGATGTTGAAGATTTCAAAATGATTTGAAAACCAAAGCTGGGAGTCCAAAAATCCTGATGAGATAAATTGTAAGCTTATAAATAGAGATGAGTTTTAAATCAGGAAGAAAATATAAGCTTTGAATGTTGAATTTAAAATTTAAAGTGAAAGTTAAAATTGGAATAAACTTGGATTGGGGGAAATAAAAATTTGACTGGATTGAAATTAATTAAATAGGCTGAAAATAATATCCAGTTGTATTCAAATTAAGTTGAAATCGAACTGAGATTAAATAAATCTGAGTTTAAAATAAAATTGAATTAGAATAAGAATTCAATTAAGTTATCAAATGGAATTAGATTCTTACCTGAATAAATGGAAATAAGTGGGATAAGGATTGGAATTGAAATAAATAAATAAGAATAATGTGTAAAAGAATTAAAAATCCATAAAATAAAATATGCTTGGGTTATAAATAAGCATAAGGCTTGAGTTAAAAATAAAAGAAGAATATATTCAAGCCTATAATGAATGGAAAAGTGTAAAATAATAAGTTATGACTTATAAATTGAAAAAAATGGGATAGAAAACCCAAAATAAATATTATTGATGAATTGGAGAATAAAATGAAAATCAAAACTTGAATTATAAACTAAATTGAACTAAGAAAATTAAATGGTGTGATATTTGGAATTAAAATTCAAGTGTTGGATTATAAATAAGGGAAGAACTAATTGATAATAAATTAGTTAATGAAATGGGTAAATGGAGTTCAATGTAGTTAAATAGAAGCTGAATTGTAAGCTAATAATGAAGATTGGAAATAAAACTCAAGTTATAAATCAAATTCGACTTGAATCATGAGTGAAGAAAATATAATTGGAGGTGGCCTTGTAATTAATAAAATGAATCGAGTATGAAATTGAATTATAAGTTAATGAATTGGATGGTAAATTAAAGTGAATGGTGGGATCAGAACTTGAGTTATAACTAAAAATTTAACTTGAAGTGTTAACAAATTAAATATAATTGGAAATGTATCGAATAAAAATGAAATTAGATTAAAATTGTAATGGTATGAATTGCAAATAAAATCCAAATAAGTGGAAATAAATTGGAAATGGCCTTGTAATAAATTGAATGAGTTGAATTTGAAAGGTTAAATTTCATAATAACTAATCAAAAGAAATTATAGATTTAAAATGAGATTTAATTGAGAGAGAGTTTACTTGTAAAATGAAAATGAGCTTAAGTATAAAATTGAATAAATTGAAGTAAATCAACTTAAGCTAAAAAGATGGAAAGGAGTTGAATTTAATCAACTTAAACTAAGTTTAAGGATATTGGGTTGGATTTAAATCAAGAGAAATAAATTTGAATCGAAATAGAATTCGGGAGTTATGAATAATATTTAAGGAAATGAAAATTCAGAATGGATTTAATTGAAACGCAATGAATGGATCGTGAATAAAAATTGAAATGGTTGTTGAATGAAATAGCCTGGATTGTTTTCGAGCTAAATAAAATAGTTCGGAATAAACAATTTTGGAATGAATTGTAAGTGAATGGACTCAAATCTGAAATGCAATGAAAATGAGAATATGTGAATTGTGGATAAATTTTAAAAATGGAATAGAATTAAGTATAAATTGAGTTGAAATCCATTTAAATTGGTTATAAAATATAAATACTTATTTATTCACATAGATCTCGTCAAATTGCATAGAATAAATTGTCATTGGATATAAATGGAAATAATTAAAATTTTATGAATTGATAGGAGTAAAATAAATTGATTTTGAGAGCAATTGAATTAAATGTGAGTTCGTTTTGCTTAAAAATAAATTAAATGTAAGCGAATGATTTTTAAACCATTCAAAGTGATGAAGTTGTATACGAATGGATTGAAAACCATTCAAATTGAATGAAAATGGTTATAAATTAATTGGAACAGTGGAATTAGTATGGGAATTGTATCAGTTGCTTACGGAAAATGTTTGATGTGCATTTCTTTTAGAATTCATATGTTTTAACCATTGCAAGTAAGTGAAATATAGTTAAACTGCAAATATTTGGCACTTACATGTTTAAATTGAGTAAGTACAGGTACCTGGAAGCCATGTGGCTGGATTTGGTTGTGCTATTTGCTAAAAATAATAAGCCGCTTGCTTAAAATGCAAAATAAGGTACGCCTACGCAATAAAAATAGGAAATATGAACTGTTTTTGATTTTTCCGACCGTGTAGGTCGATGTATATATATTTATATCTTTTGTCAAATTGCAAAAGCTCCTCCGTACAAAGGAGACTATGCCAAAAAAATTCTGAAATTTTGGGAGTTAGAAAATTTTTGGAAAATTTTGTTAACGACAAACGTTTTTAAATTGGAAATTGAAATAAATGTGTAAATGAACTAATGTAAAATAATGACATGAATCAGTATAAATGAAAAATAAAATTTAAAATTTAGAGTTAATGATAAATTGAATCCATATGGAAATGGAAGAATCAATTTAAATAAAATTGGACATAAACTAATGTGGTAAGATGGGAATAAACATAAGAAGCATATAAAATGCTTATACTAACTTAAGAGAGAATGGAGAATTCTTAAATGAAAATTGATACTACTAATATAATTTAAGTCAATATTGGAATAAATAGATATTGGCATTTTGTGAGAAAGTCGACAAAATGTTTTGGAATGTTGTAAATGGATATTAGTGCTAAGCAGGATATGCAGGTAATATAAAGGGAAAAGAGAATTGATTTGATTTCAGAAGATAAATTTGAATTGTTCGACAAAAAGTTATGTGTTTATATTTTTAGGAAATTTGATTGGGTTTTTGGATCGAGCCACTTGGCCTTTTGTTTTCTTTTTGGATTTGGGAGGCCGTAGAGCCATTTTGTAGCTGTACCGAGCTAGCCGCGCAAAGGAGACGCTGGCGAAATTTTTCGGAAATTTAGAGAGTTAGAAAAAAAAATTTGAGAAAATTTTGATAATTCAAAATTTTGTTTTTAGTTGAAACTTGAATGATTGAACGAATAATTTTGGTTGCAAACTATGTGGGAGTTTAGGAAATTAATAAGAGTGTAGTACCTTTGAATGAAAAGATAGTTTGGGTTGATGTTAAACAGTTTAGTTTTGGAAAATAGTAATGGGTATTGAATCATTCTTCCTAACTAGTAATTTCGGGGACGAAATTCTTTAAAGGAGGAAGGAATGTGACGACCCGGAATTTTCAAGCATTTAAAATCGGAATATTTAATTGATTTTAAATATTCAATAGAGTAATTTTAACTTGAATTACGAATATCACAATTTATTTGATAATTAAATTATTGAATTAAATAATTTGAAGTTGAGTAAAATGTTGAATCTGGAATTTTAAGCTTGTTAAAAATAATTTGAAGGCTTATAAAATTTATATCGATAATATGGAAAATAGTAAAAGTGTTAAAATTGAATTTGGAAGTGTTTTGTTCAGTTTTGAAATTTATATCGTTTAAATTGAATTTAAAAATAGCCTTCCGAGGCACAGTCTCGGAATTTGACGAAACCAGTTCCATTGGGTCCGTAGTATTGAATTATTATCGGATTTCAATTTTTGTATTAATCGGAGTTAGTTTGTGAGTGTACGATACATAAACGCGTTGAAATTTACAACGAAAATTTAATTAAATTTTTATATGTCAATCTCACCAGCCGACTTCCTTTCATATCGTGTTTCTCTTTTTAACAACCGCACGCAAACATCTTTTCCTTTTTCCCTTGCCAACTGATATCACGCAATTTTCTTCAGAAATCTTCAGCACAAGTAGTTAAGAAAATTATGGCCGACACTATATTCATTCCTCTTCCTTTTCAATTTTTCAAACCAATGAAATAAATTGTATCTATGGCCGCAGTAAACTTTCGAAAAGCATATAAATTATGGCCAAGAATTTGATAAGAGGGTAACGCAATCCTATTCTCTTCATATTTCATTCTTGTTTTAAACCTAATCAAGCGATTTAGGGTCATAGCCGCGATTTTCTTAGCTAAAATAAAAAAAAGCGGCCTCTCCTCAAATCATTTGCCGCATGTTGTTCGAATCAAAGTGAATGGAGGGGGATGCGCGATTTGGCGTAGAGCTCGCACCAGTAATCTTCATATGAGGCTCGTTTTCGTTCGGCTGGGCATCGGTGGATGGAAAGGCGGGATTGCGAGTTCGATTTGAAGAGGACGAGGCGAGTGGGGTTCGTACTCAGGTCGATGGCGTCGACGAGGGGTGGCGGCTGTCACATCTGGGTTCAGGCATGGCGTGAAGTCACCTTTGGTGGCCGCGAGGTTTCGAGGAGGCTTAACATCAGATCGACGAGGCGTCGGCAGTGCAGTTGCAACGGCGTTTCGAGTGGGAGTTGCGAGCAGTGGTGGGTTCGTGGCTGCGTTCGATTTGGTATGGCCTTTCCTTTTATTCAATTCGATTTTATAAAAAAATTACTGGTTCAGGAATTTGTTTACAGTAAGTAAATATAAAAAAAGAGTCTATTTTAATTTAACATAATATGTATATTTAGGTAAGACAGATAAATTTGTTTTCTATAACTTTAGTTTTGTTAATTGTACAAAACAGTAGGTTTAAAAACAGAAGCTTTTTAATACTCAGTGGTTGTCAGTTACAAATAAGATTGGGAAGAAATAGGATTTTAAATGTTTGAAGATTTTACCGATTATTTAGTACATGTAGTTGGAAACAGAAAAATAATAATAATAAATAAATCTACATAAGTCTATAGAAACAAGATAGTTTTGATTAAATATATATGTTAAAAGGGAATTATATGTTTTATTTAACTTTATAAATGTATATACGTAGACGTATATAAGTTCAAAGCAGAATATATATAGATAAAGATTTTTGGAAAATATAGGAATTTTAAATTGATGAGGATCTAATTGTTTAACAACTCATTTAATTATTTGAATTACTAAAAATATTTTCATTTAAAATTTAGGTTAAAATTAAATTATTAGTCTTAATTAAAATCATTAGTTAACAAAAATTTTAAATGAAATTTATTAGTTCGATCGATTCAAACATTAATAAATCATCTAATGATTTTACAAGGTCTGAAAATCATGGAAAATCAAGTTAAGATGGGTTGGATTGCAAATGATGGCAAAGGTGAGTTAATCTCACTCGGTTAGATTTAAATTTAAATTTAAATTTAAATGATTTAATTTAAGTGATTATTTGAATGGTTGAATTGATTGTTGTGTTATATAGTAGTATACACTACACCTTGAAATGATTGATTTCCTTCATTTTATAGTTAAGATATTTTATATTGTTTTAACGTCTGTGGATGCAGGGAAAACAAGTTGAAGGGATCCAACTGGATCCCTCAACATTTATTATTTAATACCCTCTGTTGTGATTATTTGATATTCTATGATGAATTATATTAGAATATTGTACGCTATGGTTCGATTGGATATAACTGGGTATAGGTGAATTACCAAAATAATAAATATATTGGATTCTGGAGAGAAAATAAAAGAAGTAAATTTGTAAGTAAAATAATTATAGAAATTTGAAAAAAATTTAAGAATGAGTTGGGAAAGAAATAATGTGCCCTTTAAAATTTTAGTAAATAAATCTTGAGTATAGAAAGGAAATTTTGAATAAACAGGGAATTAAGGAATTAAAAAAAATTCAATATTATTATTTAAAAAGAACAAAACATTTATTTGAAAATTAAAGATTTAAAATATTGGAAATAATAAAGAAGATATTGGGATAAGATCTGAAATTTATATATTTCAGTTAAAGGATTTAAAATCAAACGGAAATTAATAACATTAATAATAAAACACATAGTTAATGCATTTTGAAGGAATTGAGTAAGTAAAGAGATTTAGTTCAAGTAGTATAAATTGGGAATCAATTTGGAAAATTGATTTAAGTGATTGAGATTGAAAATTCTCCCTGGATAACCAAGTACGTCTTCAAAGTAAATATTTAAATATAAGTTAAAAGATTAAAAGTTGTTTTAAAAAGCAAGTTTTGGAAAATTTCTTATTTCTAATATTTAAATTCTAAAGTAAGTATTTTCTCTTATTTTATTATAGTAGTAATTATTTAAAGAATGACTTAATACTATGTTTTTAAAAGTATAAATCTAGTTTTATATCTAATAAGTGACCTTATTTTCAAATATTCATTTAGTATGTATTTTTAACAAATTATTGAAGTAATTTAACTTAAATTTTTTAAAGTATATTTCAAAGTAAAGTGTTTTAAATTATTTTAAAAATCTAGTTATGTACAGGGTGATTTCAAAGGAGATAGATAATATTTGGGAAAGTTTATTCTGAAAAGGAAGATGGTATTGAAACTGTTTTCAAAGGATTGAAAATAGAAATATATCTTGTGAAGATAATTTGAGGTTAATAAATAATTTGGAAAATTATTTATTGTTGGATGGTTGTTTGTGAATGTTAATTGATAGTTAAATAACCGACTATCAATATTGGACAAATGCAGTGATCGTTTCGAAGAGACCGGGATCGAGAAAATCTCGAAAACCACTTCGATCCGGTTTGTACGTTTCGTGGAAACAATTTGGGATTCGAAGATGGAGCAGTTAAGTGCAAAGGCTAGTCGCTACTGATCCTGAGGATATTTTTCAAAATGGATGTAGTACGAATAGTGCCTTCGGTTCCGTTCGAACCCGGGACGGACTTGTATGGATGAATGCTTCGAAACATCGTCAGGTGGACGATGGGCATTCTAAGGGATATATTCTAAAAAGGTAATGCTTAGCCTCAAGCCTCACCAAATGGGAATGGTTGAAAATCAGGGGTTATGCAGTAAGGCTTCGTGGGTAGCCCCCACTGGAGAGTGAGGTCATCCCTGTCTAGATGTCCCTTTTATTTCGGCTTAGTGGGCGGTTGCTGATCCCAACCGCGGGGTGATCTTGCTCGGGACTGTCCAGTAAGGGATGGTTCCGGTCTTGTGTTGCAGGGGAGTTAGGGTGGTTCCTCGGTACGCTGATCTAGACCAGGTACTGTGACAGGTGGTACCCCAGTGCCTAGCCATTAGTTGGAATCCATTTTCCCTACGCACCCGTACGGTTTTGATTGTGCCCAACTATTGCAAAAACGTGAGATGCAAGCATTTCAGCTAGATTCTATTTTACTTTCTATAGACACTATCATAATACCAAAGGATTTTAATAAAAATGTTTTAGCTATCGTAAGGTAAAAACCCGACATGTTTATTTGTGGCGTGGTCTTACGAGATGCTTTTGTTTTCAAAGGATTTTTGAAACTTTAATAATCAATTGAGTGTGATTTTCTCACGCTGGTATTCCAGACTGACTCGGGTGTTATTTAACTGTAATGCTCGGGTCAGACCGAGTATTATACGATACAGGATATGATGCTGTGGAGCTCAAGAGACGAGCTGGATGACGACACGTACTCTCGTACTTGTTGATATATATATATATATTTCGCTGTGTTGAGTTGCTGTGTATCCATCTGTATGGTATTGATGTTGAGCTGTGATTATTGTACTCTGATGATGTAATATATAAACAGAGATATTTGATTTAGAGTAAAGATCATTTATTATCTATTATATTTTACTCCGCTGCGATGGTTAGAATCTGTTGTTGTTTTCTATTTTCTTCTTCTACCTCTTCTTCTTCAACCCCAAATGGGTCGTATTTCTGTACAACGTGAGTTGATTGTTGTAGAATAGTGTTGAATCAAGGTGTACGGATTTGCGGGCTGTTACACCTTGCCTGTCTGGCACTCATGAGCATAATGCCCCTTCTTATCACACTTATAGCAGACAATTTCGACCTTCCCCTTCTTCGCAGCTCCTCCCTTCTGAGCACCCTTTCTTACGAAAAAACTTTCTCTTCCGACCCTGTCCCTCATGGACTTCCTTGGCCTAATTCTTCTAAAGAGGAGCATGCATTTCCTTTTGCCTCAAAGCCATTTCAACTACAAAATCACAGAGATCTCTGATATGAGGTAATGTAACCCTAGCCAACTCAGACCTCAACTTCCTTATGAACTTCTCGTTCCTTTTAATCATAGTATCCATCGTAGCATAACCATACCTCGCTAACTCCTCAAATCTTGTTGCATACTCCAACACCGTCATGTCTCCCTGCTCCAATTCAACAAATTTTCTGATCAAGGTAGACTTCACCATCATAGACATGAACGTCTCCTCGAATCCTCTCCTGAACTCAGCCCATGTCATCGTTTCTTCATTCACTCCAACTGTCACACTATTCTACCAAAATAAAGCTTCTCCTTGAAGCTGTCTCGATGCAAGCCACCTCTTCTGCTTTTCATTGAACCTTAGATCACCAAATATCCTTTCAAAATGAAGCAGCCAATTCCCTACTTCAATTGCATCTTCGGTTCCGATAAATGGCGTTCCTCCCAACCTAGCATAGTCTCTACTCAAAATGATATTATCAGTTCAAGTATATGAGCAACAATAAAAGAGTCTCATATGATTGATGAAGTCCTTTATAAATCAATAAACACACTCAATTCAACTTGACCAAAGATACTCCTGTATCCCCTCTGTGAACAAATTTGGAGAGAGAAAAATTAGACTTGAATGGAAGAAAGTAAAATGGTTAGCTCATAGTATGACAAGTAATATAAATATTTTCATTTTGTTCATTGATCTATATTGAACTGAAGAAATGATTCTAACTAAGTTTTAATATATATACATATATATACATATATATATATATATATGTATATGTATATATAAAGAATCTAAACGATTTCTAAGTCCAATTCAATTCTAAACTTATGCAATTTAGCTATAAGAGTAGTAATATGAAACTTAAACATAAATGAACCACAAATGGTTGCTGAGAAAAGAGGCATTTCACTAAGAGGACAAACTTTGTAGTCCAATTAGTTTCTAGGACACACGTCCATAGAAATTAATTTCAAGGCCAAAGTCAGCAGAATAATTATTTTTAAGGACAAAGTCAGCAGTCCAATTACTTTCAAGGACATAATTTGATAGGTTTTTAGGCCTTAGAAACTAATTATTTTGTCCTTAAAAGTAATTATTTCAATTCTGTGTCCTAGAAACTAATTGCACTTGCTAAAGAGGCCCTTGTGGCTAATTTCCGTCTGAGAAAAACTTATTTAAGAAAAAATCAAGTGACGTGATTTAATTGCTTATAAAAGGTTGATGTAGAAAACTCAAAAATGTTCCATGCCCATCACAAAGAACCTTGTAACAAAATACTCAATTAAAAAAATAACGTTGAAATAAACAATGCAAAAAATTATATATATCTCGATATGTCTTTTGAAATTTTCATGTTCTCGACATGTTATCGATACTCATTAAAGGCCTTGTATAAATTTTAAATTTATTTTTATCATATTCTTACCTTTAACAATGGATAAAGATGAACTTGTTGTTTAAATCTGCAGACGTCGAGCAGGGTGAAGCTTTTTGTTAGTTGTCAATCCTAGGTAGACCTTTAGGCTGACAGTTATTTCACTTGAAATAGTTACCCGCTTGCATATTCTTTGAAAATTGAAAGGCTGTAAATTTTAACTTTCTCAACATCTCATCTTACCTAAAACAAAATCCGGTACTTGCATGAATATTAACTATAATACTGCTAGGTTCCTGCAAAACAACAAACAAATAGCTTTATAATACATAATTGGAACAACATTTGGAAGACATAAGCATATAGAAAGCAAGAGTAATGTATCAATTCCAAATATTAGCATGCACATGACCATATGTGTTTATATGTGTGGGTAGATGGTTCTTGCGATAAGGCAGCTTTAGCAGTTATGCTAATATCTTGTGGTGCTAAACCATAAAGATATCTAATGAACTTTCTAATGCATTGCAACTTCATGTGGACAAAAATAAATTGTGAATACTTATTTACTTACATCACTAAGAAATAGCAATACTTTTTTAGCTAAATGAATTATAAAAAATTCCTCCAATGTTGTCTGATATTGTTCGCTTAACTTATTGAAAAACAATCAGCATGAAATTTACCTTCAAATGTTCAATAAAGAGAACAACCAAGTTTCAAAATTCCATAGAACAAACCCAACTGCAAGGACAGTTATCAATCACACATCATGACTGACATGACAATGAAAAAGAAACCAATGATGAAGCCAAATGAATACATTAAAACTCCTATGATTCAAAAAAATTGAACTGATATTTCCGCAGGATATGCTTGGATCATAGTTATACACAAATTTGGTTTAAAGATATTGCTCATGTACTATGTATGCAATTTTATAATCAACATGGTAATTGTTTAAGGCATCCTTAGGACACTGCACTTGACTATAAAAATAAAAGATTAGCTAGAACAGGAAGTTCCAAGAATTCGAAGTACATGAAAAAAATTGTATTTTATATAGATACATGGATCTTGAATAAACAAGGAAATTTATGATGGAAACTAATTGGAGCATTATTTTAACAAATTCAGCAAAAAAATTAACAACCAGTTTTCAACACATTAATTACCATTGTTATCGTTTAAAAAATAATCTAGTAAAAACTATTGACAAAAAAAGCTCATTTTGGTATAAACTAAATTTGAATGTCTAACCAGAATCTAGTAAAGACTATCGAGTTAGGTGGCAGATTATGTCTTTGAGGAGCAATTGTCTTTCTCATTCTTTGTGCAAATACAATAAGTGCCTCTTTTTAAATAAGCAACTTGTTTAACCATTAAATAAACTCAAATAAATCAATAGCTTCCACCATATAAACATGGATAAATCTCTTCTACCAAGAAGAGTTTATCAAATCAGGAAAAGAAAAGAAAATAGTGTCATGAACATGCATAACTTATTTAATGTTTTTGTGATCTACTATTATACTACGTGTAAAACTTGGCAATAAGACATTAGGAAGAAACCACAAGTTACCGTTACTAGCATCTCCAACAGAGTTTGCCAATTACAGGAAACCTACACAAGCTTAGTCCATTGACACATCGCTCTCTTTGGGCTATATCACGAAAGTATGGTTCGATCCTCTATGCCTTCTAAGCAGAGGATATTTAGGCACAACGTTACTAGAACTTTCCGACTTTTTAGTGTTATTACTTGCTTCAGATGGTTGCTTCTTGAGTCTATCGAGGACTTTCTTGACTTGGTCTTGTACTTGTGAAACGCCTTCTTCCACTTGATTGAGTTCAGATGCATCGTAATTGATAGAGCTATTGATAGATTCCTTCTCTCCATCTAGAGATAGTCTAAGAGACAATTCATGAATATCTTTTAGAAAATCTCCTAAAGATTCTTCGGCTGCAAGATCATCCGATGAAGTAACGTTTTTCCATTGAGGATGCCTCATTCGACATGCTGCCACTCTTAGGAGGTGTGTGCGATAGTGTTTAGGCTAGAAAAGAGATGGATATTTTTTAAACCATTTTTCTTGCATTCTAGCCATAGGTTTTTGTCCGCTACGAGCTTTAGAAGTGCATCTGATATGACTTTCTGATCATGTGGGTCTACAAGTAACCTATTGCTAAGTGCCTACGTAAAGAACACATTACAAAATCACATTTAGTAACCTGTACATTTAGCATAAGAATGTCATGTAAATATTAAGGCTAAGTAACCTATGAATGTCAACAGGACCGCCATTTTGTGTTGCCACCTTTGGAAGACCATGAGCAGCTGCCTATATCGATTAGGGAAAAAAGCTCTATGAGATTGCTAGTCACCTATAACATATTAATTACAGTATAAAATAATGTTACCTCAATCAAAGTGAGGCCAAAAGGCTCCACTAAAGCAGGATTAACAAAGATATCCTGCAAGCAAAAATTAGTTTCATTTAACTTACCTGTTAAAAATTATGTGTTCAAAATTTAATTGTTAGAGAAGGGTTTTAGCTCCTTTCGAACACAAGTCAGTTAAATACTGGCCTTTTTTTTTGCAGCAAGCCTACAAATTTCAGGTACATCAGACTGGATGTGATGTTTAAACACCAATCCATAAAGATCATACTTATCTATCAACTTAAGAACTGTAGTCAGAACGCCAGCACTCCTTGATGCCATTTCATCGATGTCATCTCTATTCCCCATAATCAATGTCTGAGTTCAAGCATGACCTTTAGCTATAATTATATTTTTATTGGCAAAATCAGGAAAACTTAAATTAGAAATATGCATACTTAGAAGATTTGCAAGGACCCTTAATGGGCGACATTCTCCAAATGCTTTTAAGAGAGTAGTGATGTTCTTTTTGGGATCTGGCCTTGATAGAGTCAAAATCATTGGTTTGTGAGGATTTGTAAAAAAGAACATCACCTTCAAAAAAGCGATAAACTGTTATACGTCTAATATACCAAAACAGAGAATAATCAATTATGAACTCGTCGCACAAGTTTATAACTCAGATTTCCACTACACTGGAATTCTGTATTAATTATTATAACAATATGAATATTGTAAATAAGCTACAACAACAACGTTATACTATTTTGAACAAATAGTATAGCCAGAATAACGGATATAATATAGAATAATGTATATAAATATACAAACAGACTATAATTCTAACCGGATTATGTCTGAGGCTCGTCGTAACGATTTCCTTAAGAATTTTATTTCAAAATTCTCCCAAGATACAACAGACGAAATCTGCACGAGATAGTATTGAGTATGTCAACTCTGTGATATATATAAAGCGGTAGAGAAAAGAAGCGGAGGAAAAACAGAACTAAATTGGATGGAGAATGTGATCAGGATTCTGTTCTATTTATAGTTTGTCTACATCCCTTCAAACAGTCGCGTCCGCTCGACGGGTCGCACCCGCTGCCTTTTGAACACTGCTGTTCGTTAACGGGTCGCACCAACCTGTTGCTCGTATCCATTCGGCCGCGCCTCCTCAGTCGGGCCGCACCCGCTTCTGTTCGCCTGCGCTTCTTCAGTCCGGTCGCACCCGCTCGCTTCAGTTACCCGCGTCCGCTTATGAACAGTCGTGTCTGTTCATTAGCCTGTAACTGATAAAAAACCCGGCCTAGTTTTAGGATCATATTAGACCCAAACACAAACCCGGCCCGGTCCGAATTCAGTCGGACGGACGGCGGCGGCGGCGCGTGCGTGTGGTGGAGATGCATGATCTCCCTCCTCACAACGAAGCATACATTTGGGTTCCCCTAGGCCCCAACACCTTCATTGCAAAGCCATATATATTGGAATGACTTTGCAAATTTGATGATGTGGGACAAGTGTATTTCATTTACGCTAGGAATTCCAACAATCCTCCACATAAATGATAATATACTTTTCCCCCACACAAAGCGAAATATCACAGAGTACATATGGAATAATGCTTTATCGTGGATAAGTAGATATTTCACTTTGAATTTTCCCTAGTTAAAACTTATCGGATCTACTTGGCTAATCGGTGAATTATTTCATCTTGAACCGTCGGCCTTTATTGTATATCCAAACAATAAGCTTTACGAAGCATTGATTCCCTTCTCATCTAATCTCTTGGTTGTGTTCATTTTGGTCCTGAACAATTTTTGGTTATGTGAGTGTCTTAGAGAATAAAAGCCTTTTAATATTCTCATAGAGCCGACCCAGCCCACACTAACATAGGTGATCGCAACCATTAAGAGTATCCTACATATACTCCATTTGTTATTTTCAAGATATGGTCATCATTAAAAAACATAGTTTTAACCTTTAAATACTTCTGTAGGCATGCATTATGTTGTGCACCATAGGAATGGAGTTGGATTATGTCCATGCAAATGCATTACGTCTTGAGTTATTCAGAACTGGTTTGCCTATTGATCCTAGTCCGTGGGATCTCCAGTCGCTAGGATAGGTTTCCGTATAAGATAACTCTTGGTGATTTAGGCTTTTAAACTCATTCCCCTCGATGCGCAGTCAATTTTCTCTCTTGATAAACCTTTAGTAAATGGATCCGCTAGGTTATCATTTTTCTCACATAATCTATAGAAATAGTTCCATTTGAGAGTAACTGCCTAACTATGTTATGGCGTCGACGAATGTGTCGTGACTTTCCATTATACACAAAGTTTTGCGCTCTGCTTAGCGCTGCTTGGTTATCGCAGTGTATGCGTATGGCCGGTACAGGTTTAGGCCAGAACGGAATATCTTCTAAAAAATGACAAAGCCATTCTGCTTCTTCGCCTGTTTTATCTAATGCAATTTACTCTGATTCCATAGTGGAACGAGCTATGCATGTTTGTTTAGTAGATTTTCATAACACTGCTGCCCCTGCTAGGGTAAAGACATAACCACTTGTTGATTTTGATTCCTCTGAATCTGCAATCTAATTTGCATCACTATATCATTCTAAGAAGGCAGGATATTTTCCATAATGTAAGGAAAAATTAGTGGTATTCTTTTAATATCCCAACACTCTCATTAGTGCTTTCCAGTGTTCCTTTCCTGGATTGCTTGTATACCTGCTTAGTCGACTTACTGCATAAGCTGTATCTGGTCTTGTGTAGTTCATGAGATACGTGAGACATCCTATTAACCGAGAATATTCCAGTTGCATTACACTCTCATTTGTGTTTTTATGCAGCACTTCTGATGGATTAAAAGGTGTTTTTACTCCTTTAATTCCGTAATTTTGAAATCTTTCAATCACTTTTTCTATATAATGTGATTGAGATAACTCAATTCCATTAGGCGTTCTTATTATTTTTATTCCCAAAATAACATCTGCAACACCCAAGTCTTTCATGTCGAAATTGTTGATCAACATTTTGAATTTTATAATTTAAAAATAGTCTATCCATATTTTTGTCCGTATCGATGAGAAATCTTTTTTCTAGATAATTATTAATAACTATCCTTATCAATCCATAAAAGGGTTCGGGTTTTAGTGTATTGAAATTAGATGAATTTTTTTTTTGTTTTCCACTTCTTGTAATTGTAACATTGATTCATAAATATATGAGTTTTTATTATCCTCAAAATTTCTTTATGGTCTCAATTACCTGAGTATTTGGACCGAATATTAGCATATCGTCTACATATAGACAGATCATCACATATGATTGTCCAAGTTGTTTATAATAAACACATTTATTACATTCATTTATACGAAAACCATTTCTCATCATGACACTATCAAATTTCACGTGTCATTGCTTTGGAGCTTGTTTTAGTCCGTATAATGATTTGACTAATCTACAGACTTTATTTTCATTTCTTTTGGAAATAAATCCCTCAGGTTGCTCCATGTAAATTTCCTCATCGAGATTTCCATTTAAGAATGCTGTTTTTACATCCATTTGATGAATCTCTAGATTATAGATGGATGCAATTGCTATTAACATTCTTATAGAGGTTATTCGTGTTACCGGAGAATATGTATCAAAAAAAGTCTACTCCTTCTTTTTGACGATATCCTTTGGCTACTAATCTGGCTTTATACTTGTCGGTAGAGCCATCTGCTTTCATTTTCTTCTTGAAAATCCATTTGCAGCCAATTGGTTTTATTCCTGATGGAATATCAACAATTTCTCAAGTTTTATTACTTAGAAATGAATCAATCTCACTTTGGATTGTTTCTTTCCAACATGAAGATTTAGAAGATGAGATTGCTTCATTGTACGTTTGAGGTTCGTGTTCTAATACATAAGTGAAAAAATCCGAACCAAATGTCTTGGAAGTCCTAGCCCTTACGCTTCTTCTTGGTTCAACTTCCTCAATCTCATGATGAGTTTCATCTTCATGTGAATTGCTTAATTCTTCTCTTGTCCTTTTAGGGACATTATTTCATTCATTCCTTTTGTGCGGAAACACATCTTCAAAGAATGAGGCATCTCTTGATTCCATGATTGTATTTACATGAATATCCGTTATATCAGACTTGAATACCAAAAATTTGTAGGCACTACTATTTTGGGCTGGCCCAAGATAATATCAATCTACTGTTTTTGGTCCAAGTTTGACTCTTTTGGGAGGCGGAACTGGAACTTTTGCCAAACACCCCCACACTTTGAGGTATTTGAAGCTTGGTTCGTGTCCTTTCCATATCTCATATGGAATTGTTCCTGTTTTATTGTGAGGGACTTTGTTTAATATGTGATTAGACATATTTAATGCTTCCCCCCACAAGTTCGTCGATAGACCAGAAGCTAAAAGCATGGCAGTAATCATGTCTTTTAACGTTCTGTTTTTCCTTTCGGCAACACCATTTTGTTGTGGTTAATATGGAGATGTTGTTTGATGAATTATTCCATTTTTGGCACAGAACTGTTCAAATGGTGATTCATATTCTCCACCTCGATCAGATCTCAATATCTTGATCTTTTTATTTAACTGATTTTCTACCTCAGCTTTGTACTTTATAAATGATGTAATTGCTTCATCTTTACTATTCAAAAGATATACATAGAAATATCACGTATAGTCATCAATAAAAGTGATAAAGTACTTTTTCCCACCTCTTGTAGGTAATGATCTAAAATCACATAAATCTGTATGAACCAAACCTAGTGGTTTGGTGCTTCTATCAACAGATTGAAATGGTTTTTTAACCATTTTTGCTTCTACACATGTCTCACATTTGTAGTTCTTATCTACTTGGAATTTCGGAATTAATCCCAAGTTGCATTTGCCTTAAGTAGGTCATCACATAAATACCCCCTTCCTATATACATTCCAGCCTTGGACAGAACCATCTTGTCTGACTCGAACACCATCTTGAATCCCTTCTTTGATAGGACTGCACCAGAGATGAGATTCTTGCGTATGTCTGGAACATGGAGCACGTTATTCAACTTAACAGTTTTTCCAGAAGTAAACTTGAGGAGTACTGTGCCACTGCCTTCGATCATGGAAACTGCAGAATTACCCATGTAGAGTTTTTCTTCGTGATCGAATTTCTGATATGTAGAAAACCTGGATTTGTCAGAACAAACATGACGAGTAGCGCCCGTATCTACCCACCATTAGTTAGGATTCTGAACCAGATTGCATTGAGATACCACCGCCGAGAAGTTGGACTCGTCTACTTCCATGTTATCCACTATATTTGCCTCTTTATTGCGTTCCTTCTTGTGTCTGCAACCTTTAGCGGCATGTCCAACTTTTCCACAAACCCAACATTCGCCATTAAACTTCTTGGTTCGTTTGTTGTCTTTTGGTTTATTGTCTTGAGCTTTCCTTTTCTTCTGGAAATTCTTCTTTTTGTTTTTGGTCTTTGACCCTTCAGCCACAAATGCCTCCTCGCTTTGTTTTGTTATTCCACGGTTATCTGCCTCAGTTTTTAATCGGACTATGAGATCCTGTAAAGAGATTTCCTTCTTTTTATGCTTTAGATAATTGTGGTAATCTCTCCATGACGGCGGCAGTTTTCCCGTGATGGCTTCAACCAAAAATAATTCTCCAACCTTATGACCTTCCGCCTCGAGTTCATTAATGATGATTTGCAGTTCATGCAGTTGAGCAGTCACCAGTTTAGAGTCAATCATCTTGTAGTCCATGAATTTGTCTACAATGAATTTCTTAAGACTGATATTCTGCATCTTGTACTTTGTGGTAAGTGCATTCCACAGTGCTTTTGATGTCTTTAAAGGCTGATATACTTTGTATAGCACCTTGTCGAGACAATTCAGAATATAGTTTCGGCATATAAAATCGAAATGCTTCCACGTATTCACCTCTGCTTCCTTGCCTGGTGCAGAAATCGGTTCCTACTCGTCGAGGTACTTTTGCAGACCGAGTGTGGTGAGATAAAACAACATCTGATTCTTCCATGTCAAGAAATCATCACCATCTCCCTTGAACGGTTCAGGTCTGTTGTGAGTAGTATTCTTTGAAAATTCTACTGTTGCCATCTCTGTTTTAGTAAGAAAACAGTAAAATTCTTAAGATGTTATACGTCTAGTATACCAAAATAGAGAATAATCAATTATGAACTCGTCGCACAAGTTTATAACTCAGAATTCCACTACACTAGAATTCTGTATTAATTATTATAAGAATATGAATGTTGTAAATAAGTTACAACAACAGCGTTATACTATTTTGAATAATAGTATACCTTAAGAATTTTATTTCAAAATTCTCCCAAGACACAATAGACGAAATCTGCACGAGATAGTAATGAGTATGTCAACTTTGTGATATATATAGAGCGGTAGAGAAAAGAAGCAGAGGAAAAATAGAACTAAATTGGATGGAGAATGTGATCAGCATTCTGTCATATTATAGTTTTGTCCGCATCCCTTCAAGCAGTCGCGTCCGCTCGACGGGTCGCACATACTGCCTTTTGAACGCTATTGTTCGTTAATGGGTCGCACCCGCCTGCTGCTCGTATCCATTCGGTCGCGCCTCCTCAGTCGGGCCGCACCCGCTTCTGTTCGCCCACGAAGCATACATTTGGGTGCCCCTAGGCCCCAACACCTTTATTGCAAAGCCATATATATATTGGAATGGCTTTGCAAATTTGGTGATGTGGGACAAGTGTATTTCATTTACACTAGGAATTCCAACATAAACCAACAAATAAGCCAACAAAATTGTATTATATTAGTAAAAAGGTTTGCTAAATGTTCCATGAGAATGTTACCCCGGACCAGATAGGCGGGACTGACTTCTTTGGAGCTCTGTCAGCACTTATAATTGATGCTAAATCATCTGTTTCACTTGCTTCTACCTGAGCTACAACATTACTAAAATCCATACCAGAAGGAATAACCTGAACTAACAATCAGGTTAAAATGAAGTTATGATGATGAAACTAGAGGGATAAAAATACACCTTTATGTTCAGACTATTAATGGTGTGCCCTTTCCTACTGACCTCTATTGATACTACATTGACAAGTCATACTAGCTTCTTGCACTGCTTTCTCTATCCTATATTTTCAGTTTTATTATCATTTTACTATGAATTAAACAAAAATGCAGCAGAACTTAACACCATCCTAGGCATGTATCGACCATGAGAACTAACCCTTCTTATTCTAGCTCTCAAAACCTTCTTAAGCTTCACATCAAACCCATCATACAAACCCCACCACTCATCAATCTCCTGCCTAGTGCTAGTAAAAACAAGCTCCGAGGCATCTAATGACAACTCTTCTACTTCTATACGTCTCATTATCTTATACGTAGAATTTACATCTTCCTTAGATTGATGCCCTTGCTTCAAAAACTGCTCTAGTTTGTTTCTTCCTAAAGAATGACCAGTTTGCATAGGCAATGAAATAGAGTATGGGCAAGCCACTATTTCAACTAAATAATGGCCACCGGCGTTTTGGCCACCAATTCCCATATCAACCTTGACAACCAAAGGTTAGAGTACAGGCAAATCAATTTCTGACCATTTCCCTACACCCCTAATAGTAGCAGCCTCCAATAAAGAAGAACGAGGGGAAGAAATAACCAGCTTTGAGCTGATAGTAATACCAGAAATAGTAGAAACGGTCACTACACTAGCTATCGAATTATCCAACAAAGCAAAAGGATTGAGCGAATCCAGTCGAGCAACAGAAGTGGAGTCAAAAGCTGGAGACATGCGACTAGATGGAGGGGAGGGAGCTCAATAGCAGAGGCGAAGAGCGACCGTGGCTGAGGAGGAAGACTAATGACTGGCTGAACAGAAGAGGCACATCTTCAAAAAACATGCTAGATTGAAACCATACTAAACAGATAAGTAAAAGGAAAATGGTAAATTTTTTAGTGCCTGCCACCAAGGATAAAAGGACGAAAGAAATTTTTGCCCCTGTTTTTGCAAAAATGATTGAGAGGGAGAAGGGACGCGCAGAAACTCTAGGTTGCTAAAGAGGAAGAAAATTCCTGATAAGTTCGTGATTTGATTCGTGTTTTAGTGAATAATTGATGTAATTCTGGATTTAATTTTCAAGATGAAATTCGTCAATGGTATTTTGAAGTTATAGGGCAAAACTAAAAGCGGGAGTGACGAAAGAGATGGAGGGAGGGAACGTAAAGAATGAGATGTACTCTCCCGCCTTTATTTCATCTACATCTACGATATCATATAGCGTTTAAATATTAATTTATTTTTCTCTAGTTATTTTATACAGCATTCATTAGACAAACGCTATTTTTCAGTACGGTTAAGTGCTATAAAAAATGATTTTTCTTGTAGTGAACTCCAAATAAGCATACTAACGGCATTCCTAGCTAATTACCTCCATTTCAAACACAATGGAACTAGTATCGGGACATAATTCCGTCATATACAAAAGTTAGCTTTTAAAATCAAATTATATTATGTTATAATTCCTGAAATTAATTGTTATGCATTTCGAGCTAGCACGACCACTTACGTCGGATCGTCACGAACTCGAAGGCGTATAACAATTCATTATTTTGGATCCAATGACACTAGTTTCATTAAAAATCAAGACAATGCCTCGAAATAATAATTTCACCTGTTAATTAGAAAGAATTATTACTAAAACAATTTTGATCACTTTTAATTCTAAACTAAAAGTTGACTATCATCGTTTTTATTTAATTAGGATTTAACCTTCGAAATTATTTTTATTCACATTTAATCCAAGATTCAATAATTTAAATAATTCTAATATTTAATTATAAATTGTTCAAAAATTCGGGTCGTTACATTGAATATCTTTTAAACGCCTTAAATATTTAGCGTCTTAAACTATAAAGAGGTGTTATCTTATTTCACAGAATGTGAAATATTTATGTGAACTTATTTTCAACTAGAAAATAAGGAAGATTGATATGCTGATTAGTTATCTTGATTGTGATCATTGTTGATTTTTTTTGCATGTTAAATTAGTGATAACAATGTTTCAAATTGAAGTAGCTTTACCGAATTAAGATACTATTTATGAAGCACAAATTTTTGGAGAAACTCGTTTTCGAAGGCATAAGAGAAATATTTGAAACATTGAATTAAAATGAAAGGGGATTTTATAAAAGAAGTAATTAAAATTTAAAATTGGTAGAAAAATCAAATTCTTAGAAATAATTTGGAAGGAGGTGTAAATTAAAGGTTTTAATTTTTGGATAGTAAACTGAAAGATCCAATACAAGCATAAATACAAAAATCTTTTGTGAATGGTTTGATGGTTTTGTTACTTTAATGCTTAATTATGACATTGTCGTGTATATTTTGAAAAAGAAATTTAGGAATACTACCAATAGCGGTATATTTCTATCAGCCATTGACTTTTGTCTGAATTGGAAATTATGAGGGCGCAATTTCTTTAAGGGAGAAATCTATAAGAACTTGATTTTTTTGTGTTAATAAAATAAAATAAATAATGATTTAAAGTGGAGAATTTAAATCATTAATCTAGAAATTTATATTCTTTTATAAAAGATAATTTATTTTAGAATGATTAGTTCTAAAACAATGTGAAATTGAGTAATATTAGTATTTTCAAAGTGTAGTAATCATTTGAAAACATTATTGAGTTTTACTTCAATTATGGTGAATATAAAATATAATTGGGTTTTAAAATGGTTTCTAAATAGAAAAATTATTTTGTGAACTCATGGTAATTATTATCTAGGAAGCAACTAAGAATGTTAAGTTGTATGCAATTAATTATAAAATAAAATAAAATTTTGATTCTTTGAATATTAATTAAATTATGTTTATGAAGCCTATTTAATAAAATTAAATAGAAAAGAGAAGTGAGAGTAAAAATGAAATAAATGAGGATTTCTTTTCTTATTGAATTCATTAACAACCTAAAGCCCAATTACTATGTCATCTAAGAAGAAAATCCTCCTTCATCTTTACTATATGTTCATTATCGATGTTCAGTAAATAGAAAACAAAAGAAATCGGTTTCCTCTTCAACCCTAGTGCAAAAATCAGCAAATTAATATAGGGATAAATTGCTAGAAAATCTGAGAAACCTAAGGAAATGGTTCTGAAAACTACTTTAGATTCTAGACTACTCAATTCCAGTTTTAAAGTGTTTGATTTCTAGTTGTTATTTGTTTGGGTTTGAGAAATTTCTAAGGTTTGCTCTTTTGAGAATTTAGAGTTGCTGCAGTTATATTTGCAGATGGCTTGAGCAAGAAAGATAAGTTAATTCTCACACAATCCATCTTTGAATCTCTAATTGCATGTTATAAATTTATACTAAATATTGAAGAATTGAAATGATGATTTTGTCATTTTCATGGTTACAAACTTGCAACTTGTTCTTTGTTCAATACTAGTTACTATTAGTAAATTTGGCCTTATCATTTTCGTTTTTGGTTAAAATTTGATAATTCCAGATTTTTAGGAAAACTTGGACTTTTATCTACAACTTTTATGTTTTGAGCTTTGTAATGTTCTAAGCTTCCGATGGTTGAAATGGTGTTTTTATCTCGCTGCCTTGAGATTGAGTGACATGAATCAATTTAAACTTGAAATTTGTTTCGATCGTAAATTTTGAACCGTAAGTCCAAAATTCGATGATTCTTTTTGGAAAGAATAGACTTTTATCTACAACTTTATTGTTTTGAGTTTTGTAAAGTTTTTGCTTTAGATGGTCGAAATGATGGTTTTGTCTCATTGCACTGAGATTGAGTGGCAGGAATCAATTTAAACTTGAAGTTTATTTCGATCATAACTTTTGAACGTAAGTCCAAATCGATGATTTTTTTCTTAAAAAGCGTAGACTTTTCTCTACAACTTTCATGTTTTTAGTTTTGTAAAATTCTGAACTTTAGATGGTCGAAATGGTGTTTTTGTCTCGCTACCATGTGATTAAGGGACATGATTAAATTTAAACCTGAAACTTATTTTGATCATTACTTTTGAATCGTAAATCCAAACTCATTGATTCTTTTTTTGAAAAGCGTAGACTTTACAACTTTTATGTTTTTATTTTGTCAAATTCTGATGGTCAAAATCGTGTTTAGTTTGATCTTGTGTGTTGCTTTCTTGTAGCCTTTTCCCTCTTGTTTTATATAAATATTTGCTACATTTTTAAGCTTCAAGATTGTTGGATTTCTACTATCCGTTTTTGGTTTTTGATTTCCTTCTTCTTGCTTTTGATGCCATTGGAATTTTACTCTATAGGAATAATTATATGCATATCCTATATACAAAATACTAGGTGTTCACAAAGGACTATTATGTCAATGATTTATGGAAAGAAATATAGTTTTAAAACTAACATTTTAAAATGTGTGTGTGTGTGTATAGTGATAATGGATAGTATTAAAAGGAAGTTCTTAAGTATATCTTAAACAGAGATATTGTTTCTGAATTAATTTTATAATGCAAAACTCTTTCCATGGAGTTTTATAAACATACGTATATCTATAATATATATATGGTTTGAACGAAAGGAATTTTACAAAACAAAGTTTATAATAATTTACCATTATCGAACTTGTTTCTAAATCAATTCAATTCCTTTTATAAATAACTATGTTAAGTAGCTGTATATATTTTTATGTACTAAGTTTATGGATTTAAAAGTACGGTTTTGAAACATAAGCCTATGTTATTTCTAAACAAATGTTTATACATCAATATGGTTTTGAAATATGAGTATTTATATTTTCATAAATAAACGTTTACTTATTTATATGGCTTTTGGAATATAGTTGTAGAACTACTCAAATGAGATTTTGGAATAACTATATATATAAATACACTTTGTTATCTATTAGGGTTTATAGTTTATGTTATCAAGTGATAATAAATATATATAGTTGAATAACAAATAAGTTCATGGATTTTAAAATGAGAAGTTTGAAAGTAAATATATAGATAAAATATTTTAGAAATCATTTTCTATATGATATAATTATATTATTTGCTTTCAAAGTATGAACACTTATTTGCTTTTTATTCTATTTAACCTTTGGTTATTTTTATGTTATCTTGTCTCGGATTTCGTGCTTTTCTATGAAATAAAGAATTTTAATAAAAGATTGAATTATCGAATTGGCATGGGGCATTTGTTCAATTCTATCGCCTATTATTATAATTCGTTAAATAGAGTTTGAGTGGAATTTACTAGCTTTTAGTAAATACAATAATTTCACTATTGGTATGGGACAGTAGTTAAACTTTAGTAGTTACTACAGCGAGAGTATTTACACTTTAGAGTTGTATTATCTTAAGGTGGTCGAATTTCAGACCGATTGATCCCCGAGAGAAGATGACTCGTTTTTCATTGACCCAATAGTCGATACATTCTTAGAATTGATAGCATGGACGAAACTGCTCAGCAAGGTGTTAGTGATCTTGTCATGGATAAACCTGCTTAAGGAGGTGTTAGCGACCTTGTCAGGGACCAAACCGCTTGGCGAGGTGTTAGCAACCTTGTCATGAACGAAACTTCTTAACGAGGTGTTAGCGACCTTATCATGGATGAAACAGCTTGGTAAGGTGTTTGCGACCTCGTCATTACATTCAAGATCCCTTTCTTTTATGAATTTTGAGATTTTAAATTGTTATCACCATATTTTTAATTATAGTCAAATTGAGACTTGATATGGATTTATGAAATGGTGATTTTGATTAATATGCCTTATTATGACTATGAGTTTCAAGCTTATTTTATTATGGCTTATTTGTGTATTAAATCATATGGTTATAATTATGTGTTCATTGATTTAAAACATTGTGATTTGAGATTTAGTGTGGGATTTCACCATAATTGAGTTTTGCCTATGAAAGGTTATATTTGTATATCCCGTGATTTAGTGAAATAGGAGATGAGATGCCATTTACATTCTTATGGCTATTTTTATATTTTGGTATCATTCACTCTGACTTATTATTTCAGTACTTGAACTTGTTTAGTTTGATACACTATATGAGTTTCTATATCTTTGATGTTTATGCATGCCTATTATCATGATCTCGCATATTGGATATTTAAAGATAGTCTAACCTATTTATTATTTCTATAATACTCAGGTTAGACTGAGACTTGACAAGTAGAGGGACTCATTGATTTTGGATTTGGGCCAGGTAGAATAGATATGTAAAGTGTTATCTAAGCATTATCTATTTTTGAGATGCTAGACTTGTTTGTTTACTTTGGTAAATTTGGTTGTCGTATTGACATTAGTTGTCTTGTATAATCTTTTAACCTGTCATAATCTATGTTTATTTATATGATTATATATGTAATTCTAGCTTATCTCTTTTGTATACTCACACTTTAGAGAGGTATTTGATGTATTATATTTTCATTGCAATGTATGATTTTGTATTGTATTATTACGTGATATGTTATTCTGAATTAGATTCAACCGCTCTATTATTATTTTGCGCTTGGATTGTATTCGCCGAATTATTCTTATAAGGAAAAGGAAAAAATCTAATCACATAATTCAACATATTGATATTCGCCCTAAGCAATATAATAGATGGTCGCTTCTAACCAACCCTATTCTCTGTGTTTCTCTACAATATTACTTGTAATATTCTTGGGTAATATGGGCACAGAGGTAGGGCGTTACAATATTGTCTGTGTGTGTGTTTCATATATTTAAAAAAATTCCATACGTAATTTTTTAACGATATATAATTTATACATAATTTAAATCTTGAATTTAAACCTAAAAGATATTTTCACATCTAGATCTAATTTTCAAATTTGAATTTTGAAGTTTTAAATTGTTTTATATTTATATTTACAAATATTATTTATGTATATAGTATTATGCACTTCTACATTATTATTTGTAATAACACATTTAATTATATATATATAATTTTTATATTACGTTAATGATATACGTGTGTGTGCGTATGTATTTATATATGTATATTAGATTGAATATATATATGGCTAACATGTCCAATGCAGTGTAAATCTCAGCACTTAGGTTCAGGCTTGTTAAACCATGCACATTATATATGTTGCATGTGCACGTACATGTCTATATGATACATGTGCACGTTATATAATATGTCAAATAAAAAAAATAACTAATAAATAAAATAAAATAATGATTTTTAAAATTTATTTATATTAGATCTAAATTAATGTAGACTTCATAGACCCAATAAGTTCCAAAATGATTATTTTTTGAAATTCTCTCATTTAACCTGCTGCATACTAGCCTAGATCCAATTATTTCTTTGATTATTAACTTGTTTATGTATATCAACATCTACATCTCATTCGCCTATATTGAATCCTTTATTGTTAAGTGTCATATATCATTTGCTTCTTTTATGGTTTGCATTACTTTGTTTAGATTAGGATCGTGCTAGTATGGCTAATCTTCAATTATGAACATATCTAAGTTAAATGACTTCGGTATTGATTTGATAACATTCTACCAATCTACGTTTGTGTTGTTCACGGCAGGATAGGGTGCATATCAGACTTATATTGCTGGTGTCACCAACACCAATGGATCATAAACTTGATATCACCTTTTGTGATTTACTTCAATTAGTGGATAATCTTTGCGTGCATGTCGAATTCTTATATCCTTCCTAGTATCAAACCAATCGCATTTGAATAAAAATATTTTAAGCTTTGATACAATCGAGTAAGTTTAATTATTTCTTATAAAACACCAGAATAATATTCTAAATTATCACTCTAGTTATCTCTTGTGACACATACCTCGTTGTTGTATATTGTTTTATTTTCTCCAAACTCAGATGTATAATTCAAATCCATTTATATACGAAATTTATAGCTCATATATCTAAACATTCATCCAAATGCGAGTATTCGATAACAAACATATGTAACTTCATTATTAATAGCCAATATTTTTTTAAAGTTATATGTGACAATTATTATAAAAAGTATGTCGAATCATACTTACAAATTTCTTGAAATAGTCCTTAAATCCATTACCGGGGGCAACAGTTTGATTTGCTTCTTCAAATTGACTATAAAAATTAATAAGAACAAAGAAAAATACATAACATGAAGAAACTATTGCATTACATACGAAATTAGTTTTGATAACTCCTTATAATTGAGGAGCACCACTGGTTTTTCTAAATTGAAAATTTGAAACCTCCAATCTTCCATTTACTAGATGGATGTCTGCATTTTTGAAAAAATTGATAGAGAAATATCGGATGAATCAATGATCTCATCATTATTACGACCACTGTTAATATTTAATTTCATTTGGTCTTTGAAATAGTGACTAAAAAATATGGATGCTTCTTTTACAATATATGTTTGACAAATAGAACCTTGAAACATGGTATTTGTTTCACCTACTTTTTTTTGATGACCTAGATACTTATACTAAATTTTATAATATAAAGATTTACAATATTACAATTACTAATCAAAAAACTGAATTTATTTTATATTAAACATACCTTTCGAATAGATAAGTCCAATTGTATTGTACTGGTCCTCCTAGTAAAGTTTTGGTTGGTAGATGTACAGGTAGATGTTTTATGCAATTGAAAACTCCCGAAGCAAATATTTTCTCTAATTTACATAATCCTAGTTGTTGTAGACGAGTTCTGTTGAAAACGGTTGAGCTTATATCTTTGAAGAATAAACTAAGCTTCGTTATTGGCATCCAAACCTTGTGTGGCAACAACTCTTTAAATGATATTCGGAATAAAATTTTGAGAAATACATGATAGTCATGACTATTCATACCCGACAGCAGATGGTCCTTCATATCAACGAAACATTTCAAGTTTCTCTTCCATTTCAGGTTCATTAGTCCACATATTTGGACTGGCGGCATCATGAGCCATTTCTGTCATTCTACCTCCCGTATTAGTTTCTTCAAAATCGACATCAGTCCTTTTGGGTTCATCCACAACTATTACTGTCGATTCATGTCTTGTCTCGACTTCACCATGAAATTTCCATCGTGGTAGTCTGACATAAAATACTTTATATGCAAATTTAAAGCTATAGTATCATATTATCGAAGTTTCATACAACAATGTTTACTTTTCAGACACCAGATTTCTTTTATATCTATTTTATCATTAGAAGCAACCTTTAAGAATGCTTCCACAACTTCGCTAAATGCAGTGGTACTTTCTTTTCGAACTTCTTATACATCCTACTTCAAGCTTTTAAATAATTCATCTTGTACCCAATGAAAATAAGCAAAAAACAATATCATATACCGTTAAGTTTTATTTTATAATATTAATACCATATGATAATGTTTTCTTGTAACGACCCACCTTTTTGGATGGTTTAAATTGAAAATAAACCATACATGTCAAACTCAAACCATTCCAAAGGGAGAATTGTTATGGGATAAATAAAAAAAAGAAGAGAAATAAATAAAACAAACATAGAATCTCATAGCGGAATGACAAAATATAATAATCAAATAACAGTTCATGAAGCTGTTTTACAAATAACATTTGATTACGCTTTTACAATATAGATCAGAGTTACATATAGTAGGAATAAATAAATAATGCAGCTGAACAACATGATGCAATGAGATAAATATAATAAATAATAATAGTACTAAATATTCATCTTTATCCTCCAAAAATAAGGTCTTCAATACACTGAAAGCTCAGGTTGACCCAAGCGTGATGAAAAGACAAAACATTCAAGTCAGAACTAAAAGATCTTATATAAGCTAAATCAACAGTAAATAAATATGAGTGTGACGGCTTCAGAGATGTTTACAGGGTTTGAAATCTCTTATCCAGTCTTTAACGTGCATGCAATAACTTAAGAGATATTTGGGATTCCATCCCCTAAGGATCCGTTAAACTATCTACTATGTAGTAATATATGCTATTATAATATGTCTGTCGGTAAAGTAAAATATTAAAATAGCATAAGGTGGTTGCCCATATCCCCCTTAACACATTTATATATATTCCCGTAGTCTATACAGATACTGTAAGCTCCACCAAACCAGTGGTTTACTCGATAAGAACTCCATAGGTACGGTAGACATCAAACTCGTAGTGAGCACGATAAGACATGTGACAAGGCACGTGAGGCAATGCCTAGGGTAAGATTCTACCGTTTGTATATCCGGACTGGTTGTAACGCATAGCAGCTACTACCGCCTTCCTCGGAACACACTCCCATAATCAAATCGAGGGGTGGCCACCAAGTCAATCACAAAGTAATAAATATGGTATCGAAGAAGCAAGTCGATCGTAGATGCGACCTCACTTGGCCCGGTGTGGCTCTTGGTTTAGTCACATAAAGCTGACTCGAAGGAATCGGGGCTACATTAATACCTCATGCAGAATCGTTCACCAAACCATTCTACTTCATTCAGGAATATCCACCACATGCACAATTGTTAAAGTGGTTTTCAATATTGGTAGAGAATATGACAATATCTGATCCCGGTCTTTTTAACCACCAAATGCTTATTACAAATTGGATGATTCTTTTATATTTCCAAAACCATTTCATATTAATATAAAAATATCATATTCTTAAATATCATATCGCTTTCGAAATCATATTCACTTTCGAAATTATATTTTCAAAGTAGGTTAAACCCTCATTTCAAAATCATCATATTTACTCAAAAAATGTCATTTCACTTGAAAGTATCATTTTAAATCCCAATATAGGTTGTAAAATCATTTAACCATATTCACTTTTATATCCAGGATTTAAATATAAACAATTCAGCGTTGCGCAGTTTGAATTTTAGTTTATACAGTCATTAATAGTTTAAATAGTTGTAAACAGTTCAGAATACATTAAAATAGTTTTAATGGTTTAAATAGTTTAAAAATAGATTAAAATATTTTAAAATAGATTAAAATAATTCAAAATAATTTTTTTGGTTTAAAATAGTTTAAATAGATTAAAGTATATTAAAATAGTTTTAAATATATTAAAATAGTTTAAAATAGATTAAAATAGTTTAAAATAGATTAAAATAGTTTAAATAGATTAAATTAGATTAAAATAGTTCAAAAATAGATAATTATAGTCTTATAATAGATTAAACTAGTTTAAATAGATTAAAGTAGATTGAAATAGTTAAAATAGTTTAAAAATAGATTAAATATAGTTTTAATAGTTTAATATAAAATGGTTTAATTATTGAAAGGGTTTATATGGTAAATATTTTTAAAATCTAAATAAATCTAAATTTAAAATAATATATCTTTCAATATTTTATATTAAGATAATTAATTCGGAAATAATATCAAATCAACCGTTTCTTTCATTTAAAGAAATCTAACCATATTTAGATTTCAAATCAACAAACTCAATTTAAATCTTTCCATCCAAATTCCCATTAAACCATTTTAATTTATATCGATTTCAAATCCATGTTGAATTGCAAATCTAAACCACTTGAAATTCGATAGATTTCAAAATTATATATTGAGACGTTTACAATAACTCAATTTGGATAAATTTCATTTATATTTCAAAATTCAGCTTTAAAATTTCAGTTTAAACTCTTTAAACAATTCATTTGAACCAATTTCAACATTTTAAAGCTTGAATTTAAAAATAATTCAATTCATATAAATCAAATTTTATTTCATATAATCATTTAACTGGATTCAAAAATTTAAGGGTTTAAAATCATTTAATTTAATCAATCCGGTGTTTGTATATAATTTTCTGTCCTATAGTCAAGTGATATGGATATATATCATTTCAACCTGCAATGATTTTAAAATTTACGGGATGTATCATTTCAACCCATAATCTCGAAATAAATTCAAAATCCATAAAATTGCTCGATTTTATCATTTCAAAGCATAACGATTTTTCCCTACTCTATAGATCGTTCGGGTATGTGTCATTTCAACCCATAGTGATTTACTAACAATAAACTAAGGAAATTAGCAGTGTGATATCAACATATATTATATAACATAACATCCAGTCATCTAATATCCACAATTAATGTAACACCCCACGCTTTAGTGACAAATAAAATCAATTGAATTAACATAATTGCAAAACAATGAAAAATATATATGTCAAATATACACATTTAAAAGTTAAAAGGTTACATAGGTACATGCAACCATTGAGTATGTGACTAATTGGCACATCAATCAATTAGAAGAGGAATTAATTAAGAGACGTAGAGGCGTCAATTAGTCAGAGAATATGTCACTTTTATAACATTACTTAGTTAAGGGATCTTCTAATAAAGGAAAATGTATGTAGGGAATAATTTAAATGATAACATACATATATTAATTTATAATTGATGCAATCAATTAATTGAAAAATTAGTTAAAACATTAAATAAGCGTCAACTAATAAAAGAGATAAACTTATATGTCAATTAATTGGGTAATGAATCGACGGTTTAAATATGTACAACTAATAAATGTGTGCTTGAGTGATGCATAGAAATTAATTTGGATATCGATTAGAAAGGGAAAACGTGTCAATTAATTAATTGGCGACTAGTTGAGTATTTTAAAAAGGGTGTCAATTAATCAAAGAACATGCCTTCTTTACAATAGCTAATAATGTAAATTGATTAGCAAGAAGAAAATGCCAGTTATAGGATTATGTATTTCCAAGTTAAGAAAAATTGGAACACGTATAAAAATCAAACAAAGTAATTAGGTTTATGATGTGCGAAAATTAATAAGAATAAATTAAAAAATATAACTTTTATATGAATTCAATTAATAGAGGTATTAATTGACGTGTTCAAATGGGTAAAAAAGTTATAATGTATAAGAATCAATTAATGTTGTGTGTGTATATATATATATATATATATATATATATTTGATCTAACTAATTGGATAATTAATGGTAGAATCTTATTTAGAAGGAAACGTGAATTGATAGGGTCATATAACAAAGGAACAAATGAATAACATGGAGACATATGCATTATAAGCTAACGTAAACAAACTCAAGTTCTGATGGGGAGGATTATTTTTAGGGTTAATCAGATGGTAGCTAGTTATTCAATGTACCTAAACGTAACTTAACCTACGACCACACTATTTTCTTTGAATCAGCTGCCGTCGTTTACAGCAAACTGCTCTTCTCTTCTCCCTCTTCGTCTCTCCTCTGTTGATCAAATCTTTCCCCAAACCAAAAATAAAATCAAGCAAGGAACTATATACAAACAAATCAGAGAATTGCATAAACAAATCAAAGAATTTATAGCGAATCAAAAAGGGAAAAAAGCAGAGAAAAACGTAGCAAATTAGAAGGGATAGAAATTGAAGCTAAGGATGATATGTGAGTGGATTTAATTATATATCATTTACGTTTATGATATATTATCGTTAGATTCCCATTAAATAATTTTATTTAGTATTTATTTCAGTAATTAGTTCAGTTAATTAGTTACACTGAGACTGTCAATTATATAAGGGAGCTTATATTTTATTAATATTAGGCTTGATAGTTAGAGAAAGACGTAAGCCTAAAAGTAAGAAGTTTACAGTTAATTACATATATTTTAATGTAGAAATTTTGCCTGTAAATGTTAGTATCTTTTTATTCCTTTTTACGCGAATAAAATAGTAAAAAGAAGAATTCATAAATACAGACTAAAATAGAAGAATACTTGATTTACAAAAATTAGATGTAAAATAAGAAAAGCTAAAACAAAAATAGAAAGACAGAAATTTACAGTAATTATGATAAACGAGAGTAATAACTTAAAGAAAAACCAATAACTTGATTTGAAAGTACATGATAGATTAATTAGTTGGTTTAGAAATAGAATACATTTCTATAGTTTAATATTTAAAAAATAAGATAAATGTAATTGCAAGAATAAAAGAAAGAAAAAGAAAATTAGTGTAAAATAGAAAAACCATTGTATTTTGCACTATCCAAAAACTAAAGAGATAATAAAAGAAATATCTTACATTTATGAATTATTGTTTATAGCATTATTTAGTATTAAAATTTGAAATGAATTTTTAGCACAGTTTTCATAAGCAACCAAATAGACTAGAACTACTTCATATAATATAAAGATAAAGCAAAGAATTGAAGGAATCAAATTAATTATTAGACAAGACTAGAAGCTATAAACAGAAATGTACCTAGATCAACATTTACTGCATAGATAATAGAATAATAGTAAAGTAGTTTCTTGATAAGTAAATTTGTGACAAGTGGACGTGGTCCAAAGCTAAGCTTATCATATAATATAAGAGAATTAAAGAGAATTCAGCATCATAATAAAAGAAGACAGACTTGGATGGAAAAGAGATGCTTGTAATTATATTTATAATGTACATATTATAAAAGAAAATAAAAGCGATAATTACAAGTGAAATTACAACATAGGTTATAATTAAGTAGAAAGAATAGAAGAGACTTATTTTAATAAACTTAAGACTTAAATTAAGTTAATAAGCAAGATAATAGAAGTGCCTTATACCAACAGCACTCCCTTTCAATCAAGAACTGATATTCTCACAACAGTTAGGTGAGGCTAGGACAAAATTATGCTAATTAGGATAAATAAGTAGCCAATAGAATAAGAAAAGTAAACTAAATGCAAATTAAAAGATTAGGCTTAGGGTCTAATGAAAGAGTGAGATGCGTTTGGAGCATCCCAAATGATGAAGAGCCTAACGAAGCAGTTCATTGCAGATTTCAGCATAGAAGAAGCACGTCCAACTTAGTTATTTTGGGATAGAAGGAAGTACAAGACTTTAATGGGATGTAAGGGTACTTTAGGATGGCCCTTTGGGGTCGGCGTAGTGAAGCAGTCCTCTAGAGGCAGGTCTATAGGCGTTCCATCAAAAGAGTATGCTTTGACTGCTTTTTGCATGGCAGGATCATTGTAGGCAGTCAAAAGGGGTTAATGTTTGAAGTAGGATATTTGTATGTCGTAGTACTTTCAAGTAAGTTTAGTGGGCAGGATCCAAAAGGATAATCACATGTGGATATCGAGCCAACATCAAAACCAAGTGTGAGTTCGGGAAAGACTAGAGTTAAACAAACAGTCCAATGATACTTTCACTATCGAGACATTGGATCAGAGACGCATCCAATTGGATGTTTAGATTGCTTGCAGTAGGGCACAACCACTTAGCTCTTTAGAAGTCTTTCGATTAGTTGAGGGGTGGCTACGTGGGGGCATAGCCAATAAGAAAAGAGATAGACCAAATAGAGTATCTGTATTGTAGGCCTAACGAGGCAGTCCTTTACAGAAATAGAATATCTATATTGTAGTCCTAATGAGGCAGTCCTTTACAAAAATAGAAAATCCCCGATTGAATTCCGTACAAGGTAGACCTTATTAAGTGGGATTCAAGGAGTAGACGAAACCATTACGTATAGTCCTTAAGGTACGCACTGGGCGGTACATTGAGGACGTCCGAGCATTTGTATAGACTAGAGCAGTTGCCGCGTTACATTTTAATAGTAGACGACGGAACATCTATATTGTAGGCCTTATGAGGCGGTCCTTTATAAATGTAGTCACAGAAATCCATGGAAGCAAGGCGACGGAGTCCTCTATGAGGAGGATATGGAAGGTGCTATGGGCAGTACCTAAGACCAATGAGGACATTAAGCATATGCTACACACACACACAAATATATATATATATATATATCAGTTATTAGGTTTTAATCTACTAGGGAGTATATTGGCAGGATTTAAGCACAGAGGCGAGAGTATTATAAACCCAATGAACCTAACATTACAGTAAATGGATATAAAACGGTATATGTAGAATTAAGCTTAGAGGTGTATAATTTATCCATTCACTGGAACTTTAATTCCGACCCCCTTCTCATAACAGGTTAGGTAGATGGCAGAGACTTCGCATCTTTGAGATACTTGTTTAGAAAATGTCATTTTATTGGTGAGTATTTATTTACTATTATATTTTAGTCAGTTTCGCTATGGGATATTTATCCGAGCTCAAACATATTTGTCTTTGCCTATTTGCAGGATACCAGATACCCAACTTGGGCTTCAGTGGGCTTGGGTTTTAGCATTTTTTGCGAAAAATTTGGCCCCACTGGAACTTGAGTTGTTAAATTTGGTATCAGAGCCTAGGTTTAGGATTCCTAGATAGATAGTTAGTGAACGTATTTGTATTTTTGAGTATAATATAAATATATTATGTATTAAAATTCAAATAGTCCCCAATCATATATTTTAACATATGGAAAGTTTTTATAAGTATAATTGTTCTTAGTTTGCTAGTTGGGCTTGGGATGACCCAAGTATATTGAGTCCTATGTTATTACTGATTTATAGCATACAAATAAGCCATGTTTTGAGAGGAAATTTGTATCCGTATGTTATAAGAAGTAGGGAAGTCCCCTAGAGATAGCGAGGTGAGTTTTTTTATTTTGGAAGGAATAAGAGGCTTTAGTAAAAAGAAAATCCACTTTATGTCCAACCTAATAAAATGAAACTTTTGAATTGAAAAGTTGAAAAAAATACAATTGTTAATATATTTGAGGAAGTAAATATTGGGTTTTTGAAAAAAAAAAGTGGTATAAAATTTAAATTGGTTTTTATACGATGTAAATTATGTTAAAAGCGAAATTCTTTTTGAAGAATTATAGAGCATGTATAGCTTGCTAGTTTTTTTGTTGGTAAACAAAAATTTTAAATATAAAAACCTAGAGTCTATTAAGTATAGAAAATGTAGATCAAACATTTATTATTGTAATAAATGTTTTCAATAAAAATAAAGGAAGCATATACTATGACACTATTGTTATAGTAGGTTACTCCCAAGGTAATTTTTTTTACATGGCATATATGATTTATTAATATTTATTTTAATTGAATCCATAAATTAGTATTTTTGGGTTGTATTAATGGTGTTTTACACAACATATGTTTTGACCCAAATGAGTTTTGGAGACAATCTCTAAAGCGGTTCGTATGCACTTATTACTTAAATAAGTATATGAAAATATTTTCTAGTTATAAAGAAGTTTCAAAAATGAGTTTTTTTGAAAAATAATGTACGATAAATTAATAAATTTAGTATAAAATATCTTATGTAAGTAAATATAGAGTAAAAATATCTTAATCTATTGGAATGAAATGAATAATAATATAATTTTCTATGGATCACAAATAAAGATGTTTTGTGCAAATTATAAGGAATATATGAAAGAGATGTACATGGTATGGAAAGTACCATATTTTGTATAGTCTATTTCGATAAAATATAAAATAAATTCCTTATAATTTCACATAAACATGAAATCCTCCTTTAAAGGATTCATGAAAGGTTTTAGTGTTAATGGTTTCTCATAAGAGAAAGTAATTCCAATATATTAAGATATAAAACCATTAAGTGAAGTATGTTAGTAACTCCTTCAAGGTTAAGTAATTGGAAGAGTAGGGAAGTTAAGATATTTTTGATGAAATAATTGTTCTTATTTACTCTAGTTTTAATGAATTTGAAAATCTATAAAAAAAAAGGATATTTTGAAAACATGGAGGGCAATTTTTTTGAAGTCAAGAAAAAAGAAAAATGTTTTAAGAACAAGCAAGTCATGTTTTTTTTTAAATGGTTTGGTGCAAAAGTAAATAAGTTTTTAAAATGATAAAATTTAGAAGCTTTAATTTTTGAAGTAAAATAATAAATACCAAACCAAATCAGACTTTAACATAGAGTATATATGAATCATTTTCTACATGTAATGGGAAAAGTATAAGGCTATAGCAATAATTACTGCTAGTGGTAACAATGAAAGTTCCCATAAGGGCTATATGACACTAGTGAAAATCTAGAAATGTTGCTTCGTATGTGTAGACTATAGAAGAATAGTTAAATGGTACTAGTAAGATGATAAGACACATGTTATTAGGATAGGTAATCCTTAGTTGGGGAAAGATGAAAGCTAAAGAGAGAATTTCCTCAAGCTTAGTTGCCTTTTTAGATAGAGACTGCATAGATTGAATGTAACGATCCCGTTTTTGAGGCAAATTAAATTTAGTAATTAATTTAATTTTTTGGGATTAAATTGTGAATTAATTTGAATATTTTTCCAAAATAAATAAGATATGTGTTTGTTTATTTATATACATAAATAAACTGTAATTTGAAATTTGATTTGAAATTAAAAAAACTAAATATCTTAAATTGAATTTAGAAACTCTATATTTTAAACTAATAAAAATTTGATTTCTAATATTATAAAATATACATATGTATATATATTGATTTGGAAGTTATAATTTGAATAATAATTTTTTCAAAAGCTATTTAAGGGTTAAAATTTATATTTTAAAAACTAATCTATATCTCTCTGTGTGTGTAATATATGTATATTTATTAATGATTAATTAGAATTTTAAAATCATTTTCTTTAAGGTTATATAAATATTTACAAAAGGAAGTGCATTAATTAAATAGTATAAAATGAATTAATAAAAATATAAAACATATGTGTGTATATATATATATTTGTAAAACTAAAAAGTAAGTATAATATAAAAATTATATAAAATCATTTAAAATACATGTAAGTTACATGTGTAAATATTATAATATACAAGTGTAAGATAATTAATTCATGAAATTTACAAGTGTAGGTTAAGGAAAACATGCATAACAAGTGTAAGCTTAGTATTAACAAGTGGCATACTTATTTTCTTTTAAAATTCATTATATATGATAAGTGTTGAAACCAGGCTTCATCTTTTTAAATTTTCTTTCATTTTCAAAACCTAAAACCTGAGAAAGTTACAAACCAGAAAAGAAATTTTATTAAATAACAACTTCAACTCTTTCCAACTTTTACAAGCTTCAACTTGAGCTAGCAGATTAACAATCAAGATCAGATTCAAATTCAACGATCAAGCTTTGGTTTCAAACTAACAAATCAAGTACAGACAAGATCAAAATCTCGTTCCAGATCATCAAAACAGGCTTCTCTGTTTTTATAACTATGAGCAAACTAACCTATTAAAAGCTTGAATCTATGTTATACTTCGATATATGTGTTAAAATGTGAAGTAAAGTGGTGAAATTTGTTCGCATGGATGTAAATATGTTTGTATATATATAAATATGCAAATACTTAAGTATGCATGCCCGTATATAGAAAATTATGCCTCTTTTCATAGATTACAGGTTTCAAACTTGTTCAAAATTCAAGATCTTATCCCATGATCTTTTTTAGGCTTGGATGTTTTAACAAAATGTGTTTAAATTAACAAGATTTCAATTTTAAAAATAGTTTCAAGTAGAAATGTTTGGTAATTATTTCGAAAATGTGAGATAACAATAAAATCTTTTCAAACCAAAAAAATCGAATGTCTTAATTTCTTATGTTGATTCTATAACTTGATTCATATGAAAATAATGATTTTTGATATAGATATCATAATTCTTAATGTTGGGTATGATCGGAATTCGTGAGTTGATCGGATTTTCTTAATTCGTCGATTCGCGGCGATCGACGATGAGTTGGGTGTCGGGTTTGGTCATGATGGTAACTTGCGTGATGGAGATTCGAAGAAAAATGATCAGAGCATTTACAAGTGGTCGAGGTGGCGGGTTAACGACGAAGTAAGGTTTAAGGACCAGGTTTTGTCGATGATGAATCTCGAGCTCGTGCGACGTCAATGGTAGATCGGGATCGATCAGACCTGGGGGAATCGATGTGTGAGGGTGTGATGTAGCTCTGGGTTGACTGGCGTGGTTCCAGGTGGTCGAACGCGAAGGCGCGGGGAAGATTTTGTCGATCGGTTTTGGGCTTCAGTGTGGTCGAGATGTTCGTTTTCGATTTCTAGATGAACTCGACGGAACTAGGTGGTCATACTGATAGGCGAGGTTGTAGGCGACCTGTTGACGATCAGAGACTTGATCGGAGATGGCCAGTTCGGTTGTGCACGTGCACATGTGTGTGTATGTCTTGTTTGTTTGAGATTTGAGAAGAAGAGGAGAGCTCGAAGTTGATCTCGAGGAAGTAGGGTCTTGGCTCGAGTGGGTTATTGGGTAGCTCGTGGGTGATTATAACAGGTTTTAAAAATTTAAAACAAAATAAAATTTAAAAAGAAGAGGATGGGTTTTGACTCGGTGCAAGGCTTGGGAAAAATGTGAAATGGCTCGGGTTGATACCCGAAGCTGTCTCGGGTCAAAGTGTTAACCAAGTTATTGAAAAATTTAAATAAAACATGTTTTTCAAATTTGAATTAAATCAAGTTTAAACACTTTCTTGATTAATTCTTTTAAAATAATAAATGTTTTATTTTAGTTTTGAAAGTAGTTAAAATGTTTAATATATATCCTTTATTTTAAAATAAATTCTTAAGTTTATTTGAATTAAGTTTTTAAAGTATTTAATATATATATATATATATATCCTTTATTTTAAAATGAATTCTTAAGTTCATTTAAATGATATAATTAAAATAGTTAATTAAGAAGATAAAGTGTTTTTAATTAACTTAAGAGTTTTAAGATAATTCATATGTTAAAAATAAATTTAATTTTCAAGGTTATTTAAATAAGATTTTAAATAATATGATTAAGTGATTAATAAAGATAAATGGTTTATCTTTTAAAAAAATTGGCTATAGTCTTAAGTAATTAAAGGGTTAATTTGTTATTGTAGTTAACTAAGGATAATCACTTATTGTAATTGATTAAGGATAATCAATTAATGTAATATATTAAAGGTTGATTAATTAATTATTAAAGAATGATAAAAGGATAATTAATTAATTAGGGGTAAATAATTACTTAAAGGTTAATTACTTAATGAAAGCAATTAAGGATAATTAATTAATGATTAAAGGTTAATTAATCAAGTGATTAAAGGATAATTACTTAATGAAAGTAATTAAGGTTAATTAATTAACTAAAGGATAATTAATTAATGACTAAAGGATAATTAATTAAGATAATGAATTAGTTAAAAGATAATTAATTAAGGGCTAACTTATTTATTTATTTGAGATTAATTAATTTATGTGGTTAATTAAGGGATAATTAATGTAAGTAATTAAGGATAATTACTTAAGATAGAAAATTAAGGATGACTAATTAAATATTAATTAAAGTAATAACAAATGGTTTGTAATTAATTAATATTAATTAAGCAGGATCATAAGTAATTAATTTACTTGGTTTAAATTAAATTAATTATAATCAGGTGATTGATTGATCTTGCTTATGGATGATTGGATTATACTGAATGCCTTGAATTGTTTGATATCTCTGATATATAATGTTCTGTGATATGAATTGTTGTGGATTGAGCTGTGAACTGTGAATTATTTATCTGTGATGAATTTACTTGTTTATCTGTGAATGAAAGATAAGCGTTATAGGATTATACCGCTTATTGATATTGTTGTGATTGGATTTATGGTGGTTGTTTATTGTTGTATGCAAAACCCTAGACACCACACACATACAAATATGGATTTCACGAGAAATTGGTTAAGTCACAGATATTTTGAATTTAATATTATTTAAAAGTTGAATTTTGAATCCAAAATGGTTTGGAAGTGATTTGGAGTAAACTTTTGAAAAGGGCATTTGGAATTAAAATTATTTTGAATATAATATGGCTTGTTAAAGTTTTAAAACTTGAAAACTATGGTTTATAAAGGGTTATATAGGTTATATAATATATATATATATATATATATATATATGGATTTTAAACCATTTTTGAAGTATTTTAGGAATTTAAATTTAACTCAAATAGAGTTTGCCAAGGGTACGGCAGTTCATACTTTTAAAAGGCTATAATTGACCAAATTTAATCGGATTTTCCCGAAACGAAAACCTTTGTTTTCAAATGATAACAGCTTTCATATGAAGAAAGAATTTCTAGTTTTTGTTGAAAGGATTTCAAGTTATGGGTGAATCAAAATGAAATAGTTTTGAAAGCTATGAATGAATCTTTGTTAAAGATTTGGGTAAACCCTATATCAAATTGAAGAAGATCTTAAAGGGTGAATCTTTTGTTTAAAAGATTTAAAAAACGGAAATTTGTTTAAACCATTCAAAGGGAAAGGTTTAAGGGAACAAGTTGTGACTTAACTAAGATCCCAATATATCCATATGCTTTTAAAAACAAGCGCTCATTATTCGGTTTAGCCGGGAGAGGACTTTATGTCATAAAACCCATTCCGAATTAATAGTACGATGAAATGGATGGCATTTGAAGATGGTGGTTGAAGACCGGGTATTTTCGAAAGCGAAAGGATTACTTGTCAGATGTATTTGCACCGAGTGGCCCCGGTATAGAGATTTATATTACCTTATGTGATGGGAGTTCCGGACGTGATTGGGGATATCCGGATTTGGAAGGACTTCTTTTGAAGTGCCTCGGTTCCATTCAGACCCATGATGGACTTGTACGGACGTATGTCTGATGTTACACTTTGAGATGTAAAGCTGGTTTCTATCAAATACATTTCTGTTTGGTGGAGAAGAATTTATTCTCTTAGCTTAACACCCTTCTCTGAGACGTACGAGCTCATAGGTTGTGTAGTTGATGTTTATTAGTGATATATTCCCAATTTGGTAATGTGGCATGCTAAGTGTTGATCATTGGTTGATCAAAGCATGGCTTTTGTGAAAAGCGTAGCTTTATGGGATGAGATTTCATCGAACCTCACACCTCAGAAATAGTCGAAACATGAAGGATGCGGCAAGGTTACGGGGGTCGCGCCCCTTAGGTTATGTGCATTTCCTTCTAGATAAAAATTGATATCATGGTATGAAGCCTAGATATTTAACTTATGTGGTTGTTAGAATTTGTTGGTGAATCCCGAGATAAAGATCGGTGACGACGGGGGGATGACATACTCGTGACAGTTAGTTACCTAGTTAAAGAGGTAACCCAGCCTTCTATTGGCAGAGATCCGGTTAGGTTCTCAAGGCGTCCCTCTAGAGGCGTACCCACTCGGAAAGGAAGTTCCTTAGTCTTGACCATTTGTTGGAAATCCAGTCACTAAATACGGCCCTTTACGATTTCATTTGTATAACCTGCCATTATTAAATGGTAGCTATAGCTGGCATAACATAATGGTACATATGCTAGCTAAGATTAATATTATACTTTTGAAATGTTTTCCACACTACGCACTAATAATAATTTCAAAAGGATTTTTCATATCAAGCATGTTTACTATCTTAAGGAGAAATCTCCTCCGTGTACGATCGCATTATGTGTGTGGCGGTAGGCCTTATGGTAGTTTCATTTTCCAAAAATCATAGCGAATTTCTTTTATTTCTTTTTATTCCAGATAAACTGTTTTTGTTTTCTCACACTAGTCCCTTAATTGACCTGGAGTTTATTGTTCCCTTTCTAAACTCTGATACCACTTGTAATAGTCTCCCACCATGCTAAAGCTTCTTCCTGGAGCTGCCAAGAAGCTATCAACCTCATTTGATCATCCTCCAGCTTCAATCCTTTGAAAATCCTTTTACAAGACTGAATCCAGGCTTGCGCTTCGATAATAGTCTCCTTGCCTATGAATGGATTCCCTCCAAGTCTTGAGAAACTTCCATATAGATCTGCCAGATTCGGGTGGGGTTAGATAGGAATAGCTGCTCCTTCCATTGTTGTTGTTGTAGGGTCTTGACCATTTGTAGTGGTACTTCCCCATCCCCTACCTCGTCCTCTTCTTGCACTCATTCTCACTTTCTGTATATAGTAAGAAAACTTGATTTAGGCATACAGACGAGATATCTTAGGGATATACTCATTCTAGGTTATTTCTAACCCTATCTCTAATGAGTCACCTAATGTGTTATACTCCAAAGCTAAAGTTCTTACTCAACCTTTAATTATTAATTAATTAACCTCATTTATTAATTAATTAACCTTAATTAATCTTTAATTACCTATATTAAATAATTATACTTTAAGTAATTATCTTTTAATTACTTTCATTAATTAATTAATCTTTAAATAATTAAGACCTTAATTAATTAAAAGATAAACAATTTATCTTAATTAATTACTTCAATTATCATATCTGTTTAATAAACCTTGTACTTAATTATCTTCTACCAATTAACTTAAAACCTTTAAGTTAAATTAACATTTAAAAACATTCCATTTCTAAATTTTTCCACTAAATTACAATATTAAGTTTATTTAAGATAAACTTTTAAAACAAAGGTTATATAGATTAAAACACTTTAAACTTAGTTAATTTGAAATAATATTTATTTAAACCTTTAACTAATTCAAAATTTAGACAAACATTTATTATTTGCAAAGTAAGTGGTTTTAACAAAATTGTTTTAAGTAAAACTTGATTTTGTTTCAAAAGTTTAAAACTGTTTTTACGCTTAATCTCCAGACCCGAGTCAAACAAATGAAATCCCCGAGCTAGATACAAATTTTCCCGAGCTTCTCACTTCCGCCTCATTCCCTCGAGACAAATCATCGTTTACTTCGAGCAAAACCCGAGAATACATTTCTTCCCTAACAAAAACAAAATCACGTAGATACAAAACTTCCTCGTGCACAAAGATACCGGCCACCTCCGGTCAATGCTGGGACCATCAGCAAGACGTCGACAACCTCCCCTAAGTCTCTGACCACCCAGAAACCCGAAACAATGATGAACAATGCTTCATTTCCACTTGTCTTCATAGGTTAATCCTTCTTTCCTTGCTTCTTAGGATTGTTTCAACTACTCGAGTAATGGCCTTTCTCCAGGTAGTTGAAACAAGTAACATCCTTCGCCTTGTTCTCCTAATTATTCTTCTTTTCTTTGCCTTTCCACGGTTTCTTTGATCTCTAATTTGTACAGGTTTTTAGTTTTGAACAGATTAAAAAGATGAGAAAGGTAGGAGAGGTAGAAATATATAGCCCTGATTTATTTTTTATTTTTTTTTAAAAAAAATAAAAGAAAATTAGGGCACTTGTTAATTACATGCCTTAGTTAACTCACACTTGTTATTTGTATGTCTTATTAACTTACACTTGTATTTTTGCATGAGAATATGTTTTTATACAATTTTTAAATTATATTTTCTATTTTTATAAAGTAAATTTCCTTTGTTATATTTATAAAATTTCAAAGAATACGTTTTAAAACTAAATTATACACTAATAAAAATCACATCTATATTATTTTTAAATTCCATTTATTCTTAAGATATTTATTTTTGAATTTCAAATTCAAAATTCTATTCACTATATGTGTGTGTGTGTATATATATTCAACACATATCTTATTTGTTTTGAAAAAATTCAAATTAATTTGCAATTAAATTCCAAAATTAACATTAATTACTAAATTTAAATTTGGTTTAGAAAAGTGACAGATTTTAGGGATGAAATTTTCTTAAGGGGGAATCTGTAACGATCCCGTTGTTGGACCAAATTAAATTTAGTAATTAATTTAAATTTTTGAGATTAAATTGTGAATTAATTTGAATATTTTTTCAAAATAAATATGATATATGTTCATTTATTTATATATATAAATAAATTGTAATTTGAAATTTGATTTGAAATTCAAAAAAATAAATATCTTAAATTGAATTTAAAAACTCTATATTTTAAACTAATAAAAATTTGTTTTCTAATATTATAATATATACATATGTATATATATTGATTTGAAAGTTATGTTTTGAATAATAATTTTTCCAAAAGCAATTTAAGGGTTAAAATTTATATTTTAAAAACTAATATATATATATATAAAAGTTTATTTATTAATGATTAATTAGAATTTTAAAATCATTTTCTTTAAGGTTATATAAATATTTACAAAAGGAAATGCATTAATTAAATAATAGAAAAAATATAAAACATATATATATTTGTAAAACTAAAAAGTAAGTACAATATAAAAATTATATAAAAACATTTAAAATACATGTAAGTTACATGTCTAAATATTATAATATAAATATTATATAAAAAGACAAGTGTTAGATATTTAATTCATGAAATTTACAAGTGTAGGTTGTGGAAAACATGCATAATAAGTGTAAGCTTAGTATTAACAAGTGGCATACTTATTTTCTTTTAAAATTTAATTATATAAGATAAGTGTTGAAACCAAGCTTCATCTTTTTAAATTTTCTTTCATTTTCAAAACTTAAAATCTGATAAATTTACAAACCAGAAAGAAATTTTATCAAATAGCAACTTCAACTCTTTCCCACTTTTACAAGCTTCAACCTGAGCTAGCAGATCAACAATCAAGATTAGATTCAAATTCAACGATCAAGCTTTGGTTTCAAATTAACAAATCAAGTACGGACCAGACCAAAATCTAGTTCCAAATCATCAAAACAGGCTTCCCTGTTTTTATAACTGTGAGCAAACTAACATATTAAAAGCTTGAATCTGTGTTATACTTTGATATATGTGTTAATTCTGTCAAGTAAAGTGGTGAAAATTGTTTGCATGGATGTAAATATGTTTGTATATATATAAATATGCAAATACTTGAGCATGCATGCCTGTATATAGAAAATTATGCCTCTGTTCATAGATTACAGGTTTCAAACCTGTTCAAAATTCAAGATCTCATCCCATGATCCTTTTTAGGCTTGGATGTTTTAACAAAATATGTTCGAATTAACAAGATTTCAATTTTTAAAATGGTTTCAAGTAGAAACGTTTGGTAATTATTTCGAAAATGTGAGATAACAACAAAATCTTTTCAAACCAGAAAAATGAAATGTCTTAATTTCTTATTTAGATTCTATAACTTGATTGGTATGTGAAAATAATGATTTTTGATATATGTTTATAATTTTTAATGTTGGGCATGATGGGAATTCGTGAGTTGATCGGATTTGCTTAATTCGTCGATTCACAGCAATCGACAATGAGTTGGTTGTCGAGTTTGATCATGGTGGTAGCTGGCATGATGGAGATTAGAGGAAAAATGATTGGAGCATTTACAAGTGGTCGAGGTGGCGGGTTGACGACGAAGTAAGGTTTAAGTACCGGGTTTTGTCGAGATGAATCTAGAGCTCGTGCGACGTCAATGGTGGATCGGGATCGATCGGACCTAGGGGAATCGATGTGTGAGGGTGTGATGCAGCTCTGTGTTGACTGGCGTGGTTCTAGGTGGTCGGAGGTGATGGCACGGGGAAGATGTTTTCGATCGGGTTTGGGCTTCAGTGTGGCCGAGAAGTTCATTTTCGATTTCCAGATGACTCGACGGAACTGGGTGGTCGTACTGATAGACGAGGTCATAGGCGACTTGTTGACGATCGGAGACTTGGTCGGAGATGGCCAGTTCGGTTATGCACATGCATGTGTGTGTGTATGTCTGGGTTCGTCTGAGATTTAAAAAGAAGGGAAGAACTTGAAGTTGATCTCGGGGAAGTAGGGTCTTAGCTCGAGTGGGTTATCGGGGAGCTCGTGGGTGATTATAACAGGTTTTAAAAATTTAAAACAAAATAAAATTTAAAAAGAAGAGGATGGGTTGATACCCGAAGCTACCTCGGGTCAAAGTGTTAACCAAGTTTTTGAAAAGTTCAAATAAAACAAGTTTTTTAAATTTAAATTAAATCAAGTTTAAACACTTTCTTGATTAATTCTTTTAAAATATTTAGTTTTGAAAGTAGTTAAAATGTTTAATATATATCCTTTATTTTAAAATAAATTCTTAAGTTTATTTAAATTAAGTTTTTAAAGTGTTTAATATATATATATCCTTTAGTTTAAAATGAATTCTTAAGTTCATTTAAATGATATAATTAAAATATTTAATTAAGAAGATAAAGTGTTTTTAATTAACTTAAGAGTTTTAAGATAATTCATATGTTAAAAACAAATTTAATTTTCAAGGTTATTTAAATAATATGATTAAGCGATTAATAAAGACAAATGGTTTATCTTTTAAAAAAAATAACTAAAGTTTTAAGTAATTAAAGGGTTAATTCGTTATTGTAATTAATTAAGGATAATCACTTATTGTAATTGATTAAGGATAATCAATTAATGTAATTAATTAAAGGTTGGTTAATTAATTATTAAAGAATGATTAAAGGCTACTTAATTAATTAAGGGTAAATAATTACTTAAGGGTTAATTACTTAATGAAAGTAGTTAAGGATAATTAATTAATAATTAAAAGTTAATTTATCAAGTGATTAAATGATTATTACTCAATGAAAGTAATTAAGGTTAATTAATTAATTAAGGTTAATTAATTAATAATTAAAGGTTAATTAATTAATAATTAAAGGTTAATTAATTAAGGATAATGAATTAATTAAAAGATAATTAATTAAGGGTTAATTAATTAATTTATTTGAGATTAATTAATTTATGTGGCTAACTAAGGGATAGTTAATTAATGTAAGTAATTAAGGATAATTACTTAAGATGGATAACTAAGGATAATTAATTAAAATAATTAAAGTAGTAAAAAATGGTTTGTAATTAATTAAGCAGGATCATAAGTAATTAATTTATTTGGTTTAAATTAATTAATTATAATCAGGTGATTGATCGATCTTGCTTATGGATGATTGGATTATATTGAATGCCTTGAATTGTTTGATATCTTTTATATATAATGTTCTGTGATATGCAATGTTATGGATTGAGCTGTAAACTATGATTTATTTATCTGTGATGTACTTACTTATTTATCTGTGAATGAAAGATAAGCGTTATAGGATTATATCGCTTATTGATATTGTTGTGCTTGGATTTATGATGGTTGTTTATTGTTGTATGCAAAACCCCAGACATCACACACACAAAAATATGGATTTCACAGAAAATTGGTAAAGTCATGGGTATTTTGAATTTACTATTATTTTAAAGTTGAATTTTGAATCCAAAATGGTTTGGAAGTGATTTGGGTTAAACTTTTGAAAAGGGAATTTGGAATTAAAATTATTTTGAATATAATATGGCTTGTTAAAGTTTTGAAACTTGGAAATATCGTTTATAAAGGCTTATCCAGGTTATAATATATATATATATATATATATATATATATGGATTTTAAACCATTTTTGAAGCATTTTGGGAATTTAAATTTAACTCAAATAGAGCTTGCCGAGGGTACGACTGTTCATACTTTTAAAAGGCTATAACTTGAGTAAATTTAATCAGATTTTCCAAACGAAAACCTTTGTTTTCAAATGATAACAACTTTCATATAAAGAAAGAATTTCAAGTTTTTATTGAAAGGATTTCAAGTTATGGGTGAATCAAAATGGAAATAGTTTTGAAAGCTATGAATGAATCTTTGTTAAAGATTTGGGTAAACCGTGTTTCAAATTGAAGAGGATCTTAAAGGGTGAATCTTTTGTTTAAAAGATTTAGAAAATGGAAATTTGTTTAAACCATTCAAAGGGAAAGATCTTGGGGAATAAGTTATAACTTAACTAAGATCCCAAGATAACCAAATGCTTTTAAAAACTAGCGCTCATTATTCGGTTTAGCCAGGAGAGGTCTTTATGTCATAAAACCCATTCTGAATTAACGATATGACGAAATGGATAGCATTTGAAGACGGTGGTTGAAGATCGGGTATTTTCGATAGAAAAAGGATTATCTGTCGAATGTCTCTGCACCAAGTGGCCCCGGTATAGAGATTTAGATTACCATATGTGATGGTGAGTTCGGACATGATTGGGGATATTCGGATTTGCAAGGATTTCTTTTGAAGTGCCTTTGGTTCCATTCAGATCCAGCATGGACTTGTATGGATGTATGTGTGACGTTACACTTTGATATGTAAAGCTGGTTTCTATCAAATACATTTCTATTTGGTGGCGGAGAATTTATTCTCTTAGCTTAACACCCTTCTCTGAGACGTACAAACTCAGAGATTATGTAGTTGATATTTACTAGTGATATATTCCCAACTAGGTAATGTGGCATGCTAAGTGTTGATCATTAGTTGATCGAAGTATGGCTTTTGTGGAAAGCGTAGCTTTGTGGGATGAGACTTCATCGAACCTCACACCCCGAAAATGGTCGAAATAGGAAGGATGCGGCAAGGTTACGGGGGTCGCGCCCCTTAGGGTATGTGCATTTCCTTCTGGATAAAAAGTTGTATCATGGTATGGAGCCCAGATATTTAACTTATATGGTTGTTGGAATTTTTTGGTGAATCCCGGGATAAAGGTCGGTGATGATGGAGGGATGGCATACTCGTGACAGTTAGTTACCTAGTTACAGAGGTAACCCGGCCTTGTGTTGGCAGAGATCCGGTTAGGTTCTTGGGGCATCCCTCCAGAGACATACCCATTCAGAAAGGAAGTTTCTTAGCCTTGACCATTTGTTGGAAATCCAATCACTCAATACGAGCCCTTTACGATTTCAGTTGTATAACCTGCCATTCTTAAATGGTAGCTATAGCAGGCATAATACAATGGTACCTATGCTGGTTAAGATTAATATTATACTTTCGAAATGTTTTTCACACTATGCACTAATAATAATATCAAAAGGATTTCGCATATCAAGCATGTTTGACTATCATAAGGAGAAATCTCCTCCAAGTGTGCGATTGCATTATGTGTGTGGCGGGAGGCCTTATGGTAGTTTCATTTTCCAAAAAGCATAGCGAATTTCTTTTATTTATTTTTATTTCTTTTTGTTAAGATAAACTGTTACTATTTGCTCATGCCAGTCCCATGATTGACCTGTAGTTTATTGTTCCCTTTCTAAACTCTGGATGCCCACAATTTTCCATACAGGAAGCCTAGAATCAGGTTTTCAGATACTCAGATAGTAGATGTAGATTCGATAGCCTTCAGGCTTTGGTTTGGAGATGCACCGAGTTTGCTATATTGCACCGTGATGGTGGTTCAAGCTTTTGGTTTGAGTATTTAGAGCTTTGGCAATTGAAGATGTTATCTTTCCGCCGCTGTTGCTGTTGTTTTCCAATGCTATGTTCTTCTGTTGTTGCCCTGTGAATCTGTCTATCTCTGATGGTGTTGATCACTTCATATTGTATCATTGTTGTAATATGTATCAATAAATTCATTTTGTTTTGGCCGTGTTGTTATCACCTAATGTTGTTATAAGCTCCGGCAGATCGGATTCCAACGTTTAAATCTGCGGCATTCGAATACGGGTGAAGCATGGATGTCGATTTTCGAACGTCGAAATCTGTGTCGTCACATTGAAATCCTTATCCATTGTAGTAAATGAAACTTAATTATTCCTTTATAAGCATGGAATAGAAGAGATGAATATATCTTATTCATTATAAGTAATACAGCGTAAATTGGTGACAAGTAATAGACATTAGGAGGAGCATATGAGTTACTTGGATTCCTAGAGTAGAACCTTTTGTGTCAGAATGGACATGGTCCTAGACCTCCTTGCCCTAAATGATAGCTGTGTTTAGTTGTTGTATTAAAAGAAGAGTAAAAGCAGATATAAGGTAGCTAAAAGAAAAACAGTCAGATCTAAAGAAAGCAACAAAGCGTCAATAGAAATAAATGAGAATCGCAAAAAATACACCTTTCCCATAAATTAAGCTTGGAAAAAAGTTTGAAAAGAAAATTCTTTCTTATGTAAACCGGGCTTGGGAAAGAAAATATAGATTTTATTGGATAGCGGCGTAAGTTCAAAGTACGGAGAGAGAGATACGCAAAAGTAAAACGGAGAAATATGAAGTTTTTTCGTTTTCTAGCTTCTTTCTGACATAAGAAATCAAATTTGGAAAATTAGAATTTTCTAAAGTTTGAAATTAAAAGTTGTGTGTTAGGTTTGGACATAAGATTTGTTGAACTATGCTTTTATTCAGTATGAGTGTGTGAAAAATTGGATGAAAAATATTTTGAGTTTTCAAAAAATTGCATTCGTATAGAAATTACAAGTATATTTAGAATGTGTGCATTATGTTTTAAAAGGAATTTCTAAAAGAAAAAGCATTCATATAGGAGGCACCACTTAGAAATTCTTGTACATGTATATATTTTATGATGTATTGCACTTTGCACTATGCACGGATTGTTGCCAAATTGGTTGTACACTATAAAAAATGGGATTTCGATCCTCGAAAATGGAAACTAATACATCCATTGTATTAGATGTCGAGCAATCAAATGTTGGAAAACTCGATGGTTAGGGGAAAAGAAGAAGAAGAGATAGAAGAAAGTAGAACAACAATCAACAGAATCTCACAACCGCAACGGAACAAAATATAATATATAATAACAGATTTTAAATACAAGAGTGTACTGTTAATATACATGCCATTATCAAAGTACAATAGGCAACAATCAATTGAGACAGTTTAATAACTGTCGTCATACAACAGAAATACAAATCAAGTACGAAAATACATCTTTGTCATCCAGCTCATCTCCTGAGCCCCATAGCATCCTATCCTGAATCTGTAGTACTCAGTCTGACCCGAGCATTATAATAGAATAACACTCGAGTCAATATGGAAAACCAACGTGAGAAAATACACTAAATTTGAAATATTAAAGTTATCAAAAATCCTTTTTAAAAAACAAAGGTATCTCGTAAGACAACGTCGCACATAAACACGGCGGGATTTTCCCCTATGATAACCAAACATTTTTATTAAAATCGTCTGATATTATAATAGTGCCTAAAACAAGTAAATAGAAAATAGGTGAAATGCTTGCATCTCACGTTTCAGCATGTGCAGTTAATGCGTTCGGTAGATTCAAAGTGGTGGAGGTGCAAAAAGTCATAGCGGGGATACAGCGAGGATATAGTAGGATATAACGGATGGATCTAAATTAGCATATAAAACTCATACTTAATGGTTTTACAAGTATATATAAATGGTAATTAAATGAAAAATTATCATTCAATTGAATTATAATTAATACGTAAATAATTTTAAATAAAAACGTGTGCGAATATACTTTAAATAAACGTAAAACTATTATGTAACATAATTGAATTTAGTAGAATATTAGAGTATTTTCATTTCTAAAAATATATTAAAAATTAAATCAAATAAATTAGTTTCATAATTTTTATAATGTATAAATGCACTTTTTCAATTCATTTTATTAAAGAAGAATAGCGGAAATAGCGAAATATAGCGGGAATAACGGGATATAGCGGAAATAGCGAAAATAGAGGGGCTTAAAGCGGAAAGGCTATATTTTAGGGCTAGATGGAAAAATCATAGCAGTTGAAATCCGCTATGAGATATAGCGAGGTTATAACGGGGTAATAGCGGGGCATTAACTATACAACTTTCAGCATTGTTGGGCATAATTAAAACCATACGACACTTATTGGTGAATGGATTCCATATAATGATTGGGCTATTGGGGTACCATCCATCACAGTACACCTCTAGAAAAATGTTTAGCGATGAAATTTTCTATTGAGTTAGAAAACCGTCAAAAAAATTTCAAACTAAAATTTATACCGCAAGCGCGGGACGTACAATTTTAGTACGTGGCGAGTACGGGTCCATCCACAAGGAATTGTTTTAGATTTCGAAAATCAGTTCAACAAATTAGACCAAAGCGAGAGGAACTTGTTAACTACAAGCAAAATGAAGCTAAAACTAGAATTAAAATGAACTTTAAAAACTATGAGATTAGAGAACAATTTAGAGGCAAATCCACTCTTCTGTTTTTGTAAATCAACAAACAAATAACTTATGATCTCTATTTATGATAGTAAGTGAAATAATTGTTGCATTGATCATAAGTATGGTTAATTTATGCTATTAATTAACATAATTTCCATCAAACTATAATACACACTTATACCACTTATAAATTCTCATGAAAATGAAGCTAAAGCAAAATCTATTTTAAGTATGATCTATTTACTATTGTAATTAGTAAGATAGATCATCAAATTTTGTTTTTACTTTCTTTTCAAAATCAAAAATCAACTAGCAAATGATGATGTAAATTGTGTTTATGTTGAATAAGAATAGCTCATTTACAAAAGCAACATAAGCTATCAAACCCACTTGTATAAACTGACATCAAAATTAACTTTCATGAAGCACAAACAAAAGATATCATAAATCATAAAAATGTTGAAACTACATAGAGTTAGAGAGCTTCATTACCCTTAAACTGAAGGGGTTTAGCCACTTATTTGTGTTAACAAATTGTAACGACCCATAAATTTCAATAATTAAATTGGTTAAATTAATAAGATTTTCGTAATTAAATTTAGAAAAAAATAATAATTTTATAATTTATATTGAAGTAAATGTTAAGAATGAATTGTAGCAATGGTTATTAACACTAATTATTGACAATTGGAGTGAAATCCCAACAGTGTAGTAGTGTAAATTATTGCACTTGGTTAGAATGGAAAATAAGTAAATAAAAGTAAGTGTTCGATTTAACCAATGAATGATATATTGATTAATAGTAACTGAACGTAAATTTAGGTAATAATGTTAAAGGAAGTTGATAAATAACTAATTTAACGCAATCCAAATTATTTGAAATAACTGTAAGGTCATAGTTGGTTGTATTTAGTAAATTTGGAAAATAAATTTCAATAAATGTAAATAAGTATTAGAAATATATAACAGTTTCATATGATAATATAAAGGAATGAAAACTTGTGATCTATGTATGAAACAATAGCCAAAATAAGTGAAATAATGTTAATGTAAGTAAATTTGTAACAAATTGAATGGACTCCCATGTTAATTGACAATTATATATGTACAACTTGGTTATGAACTAAATATAAGATAAGCAAGTGGAAATATTATAATTTGTTTATAAAGGAAATATAAGAAAACAAACGTAAATATTGAATTAATTAATGAATTAATATATATTGAATGGTAATTGAATATAGTCAATGTTTAGTAAGAAATTATAACATTGGTTTGGAAACGATTAAACTTGTAAGAATGTGATTGAGAGTTAACAATAACAAATTATATTAAGTTACCTGTTTTGATGGGATTTGGAATTGGAAATAAATTTTAATTAATGTAAATAAATGTTACATTTATGTAAAATGTATACAATGTTTAGGAGTTGTTAAATTGGGTATATTAAGGTAATGAATGGAAAAAAAACAAGGTAACTAAGTTTATAGAGTAGTAATGAACTCAATAAAAACATTTGAATTGAAACAAATCAATCCATTGAAATCCAATTTATAATGAGTGTAATTGTTGTAGCAATTGAAATTAAATGCTATGCAATTGAAATAAAGATAAAATGGGAAATTGTTAATGTATCAGGATATATACCGATATAAATGAAACCTAAGATGATAATATTATAATTAGTTGAATTAAAAGAATGATAGTCAGGATTTAATAATTTATTGGAATTTAAAGTTAAATAATTGGTTTTATTGCAAATAAGTAGAATTAAATATTAAATTTTACGTTAATTGAAATGAAGATGGAATATGAGAAAATTAATGTAATAGTTTGAATCCAATGGTAAATCCATCTATTGGACAATAATGAATGGAATAATTATTGATTGATTTAATTAAATGGAAATTTTGGGAATTTTATTTATAGTTTCTGAATTCAATGAATTGAGGCTAACACTGAAATTGATAAATTAATCAATTATACATTGACATTTAAAATTTTTTTAGATCATTGTAAGTGATTTAAGAAATAAAAAATGATGTGATTTTTCAATTATCGATTTGGAATTAAAAATTTGGATTTAATTAATTAATAAATAATTTAATTAATTAATGTAAAAATAGCCATTTTGGCCACTGACTTGGATTTCGACGAAACCAGTTTCATCGGATCCGTAATGGTGAATTATTGTAGGATTTTAAGTTTCATAACGACCGGGCTTGTTGTTTGAGCGTATGGGTTTGAAACGCCTTGAAATCGATTAATTGAAATCAACTGAAATCAATTTGAAATAATTTGATTTTGTCATAGCTTCTTTATACGATGGAATTTGGATTTGAAACCTATTCCATTGAGTTTAAAATATTCAAAAACATCTATTTTGATATATGGGTTGACTTGATTTCATTCCGGAGGCAGAACGGGCTTTTCGGGACTTTTTATCGTTCAACGCGTATATCAATCGGGTCCATCTATTCTATTTCAAGTTTGCCTGTATATACCTTGTTATAAACCCTAGCTTATTTTTTATTCCTCATTTCTGTACGTACAATTCAGCTGTATCTCCTCCTAAATAGCAGACAGAACCCTAAATCCCAAAATACAATTTCAAATAAAATTCAAAGCCAAAAATTAAATCTCTTCAAACTATATCGAATTATATATGGATTTGAAGCTATCGACGAGCGCAAGTCAAATATATGATTCGTTTTTCAATTTGGGTTTTGATGTGGCCAGAAATCAAGGAAGCTTTCACGGCCGTTCATCGCGCGTCGATGAACATCGGCTGATCGACGAATCATTTCTGGGTTTTGTGGAGATTGAGGTACGTTGTTCATATGTACAAGCCGTTTGACGATTCATCGGCTATATCATCGGAGAAATTCGATTAGGCTTCATTAAAAATCAGCGGCTATGTTGGTTTTTGTGACTGTGTCGCGTGGGGCAGCACGGTCGTGGGGCTAGCGTCGATTAGCGGCCTCTCTGACGTGGGGATTGGTGGCCGCGATGGCCTGTGGCGTTGCAGAGGGCGTGCATTCATCTCGGTCAAGCGATTTTGGTTGCGTGGGAGATGCAGGTTAGGTTTGGGGATAGGGGTGATGACGTGTTCACGAGTTTAGGTATTGTTTATTTTTTTATTTTTTTGAAATTCAAACACACTAATCGCCATAACTTTTACATACGAGGTCCGTTTCACGTGCGGTTTTCTCCGTTAGGTTCGTATTGGAATTCCTGACATTTTGAAGCTTGTTTGGATGAATTCTAAGACTGTTTAAATTTTGGATTTAAATTGGATTTAAATTCAATTTAAATTCAAAAGGTGAGTGTTTTAACCCACTCACAACTTTTAAAATTTCTTATGTGTGTTAAATTAATTTTTTATGTGATTAGAAATTTATTTACGACTGTTTGGCATATTTTAATCATCATCTCGGTTAAACTGGAATTATTGAATTAAATTATTATTAATTTATTATTGTATATAACTGCCAGTTAAATTATTTTAATCTATTATTGCATATAAACTACCAGTAAATACCTGTAATTTATTATATGTTCTATATTGATGTTGTTGATTGAATTGGATGATGATTGTGATAAATGGTTGATGGTTGATTTTGGATGAATGAGTGTTGTTTTTATATTGTTATAAACTGCAAGTCGTTATGCATTTTTACCTCATTCGGGATTGCGGTTTGAAATGATATATAACCGTATTTTTATTTTAAATTGCGGATTGAAATGATAAATATTTGTATCACTTGACCATAGGGTAGATAATTATATACAAACACCGTAGTCTATGTATAAAATATTTTGAAAATGATTTCTATGGTTTTGGATAGAATTATACGTAATAAATATTGATTTTTTTTGATATTATATAAAGATATTTTATATATAGTTAAATTCATGTATTTAAGCTATGTATAAATTTGTTTAACAATAATTAGTTTAATAATGGAGTTTTATTTTATTAAAATAAAATATGGTTAAGTATTTAAATCATACGTTAATATAGAGGTTACAATGATTTAAATAAATTAGGACTCGAAGGTTAAAATTAGAAATTTATTTGAAATTGAGCTTATTGAAGCATTAAACTCCATAAGTTGATGTAAAATTTATTAAAATAGAAATTTTAAAAAGGTACGATTTTTATAACTAGATTTATTCAAGATGAATTAAATGAATATTTCAAGTATAAATAAATTTAAGGAAATATTTAGTTATTGGTAATTTGAGTTTTATTTAAATGATAATGGATTTATTATGCAAATATTTCAAAACAAATAATAGGACATTGAATTGAATCGAATCGAAATTTACAACCTTAGTTTTGAAATTGTTTAATACTCAAAATTTGAAATATATTGAAATTGAAATGGTTTATTGAAACTGAAAGCGAGTTTAAATTTGTGAATTGAGATTTAATTTAAAGTGAATAAAATTGTAAAGTGGAGGAAATTATTTTACTTTATAAAGTAATCTAAAATTCAAACTATTTTATTTTATATATTGTTTGAATATCCAAACTATTTGAGTTTTGGAAGTTATGGTTTAGAAGCTATGGAATTCAAAGTATTATGTTTTGAAAGGTATAGTTCAAGCGTTGGTTTCGAGATAATATAAATTTGAAAGTGTTATGATTTTGGAAAAGAGATATATTTGAAATAAAATGATATTATATTGATTTGGGTTTTATAAAAATGATATCATAATGATTTGGTTTTTGAAATGGAAATGATATCGTATTTATATGGTTTTGAAATGGATATTTTATTCTAGTTGGAAGTATAAATTATTTTGAAATGGCCGCGGTGTTATAATAATGTTTGATTGTTAAAGAGACCGGGATCAAAGTTGTCATACTCTTTGCCAATTCCGAAAACCACTTTAACAACCGTGTACGCGGTGAAGATTGCAGAATGAAGTAGAATGGTAGCGACATTCTATTAAGGTATATACGTGGACCCGACTCCTGTGAGTTGGCATAAACAGGAGCGATTCTCGGGCCAATAAGGCCATTCCTATGATTGGACACACTCCTTCGATATTATATTCTGACTTTGAGATTTATTTGGTGGCCACTTTTGATTTTGATTTGGGGGTGCGGCTCGAGGTTGGCGGTAGCTGCGCGCTATGCGCTACCACTAGCCCGGATGCGTAATTGGTATATCTACCCTAGCATTGCCTTGGGTGTCGTGTCACCTGCCCTAGCTCGCCTTGTACGAGTTTGGTTTTCTCCGGTAGCCCATGAAGTATTTAGGGCAGTCTCCCGATCTGGAGATGCGCTGATACTGGATGAACTACTAGGACTATTATGTGGTAAGGGCTATACGGGTAACCCCTTAATGCTATTTAAAAGTAAGTTTATTTTATATTAGACATTATTATAATAGCGAAATAATACTACATAGTAAATAGTTTAACGGATCCTTAGGAGATGTGAATCCCGAGCATCTCCTAAGTTACTACGCTCACGTTAGACACTAGATAGGAGATGTCAAATCACGTAAACATCTCTGACGCCGTTCCACTCATATTATTTACTGTCGATTTAACTTATATAAGATTTTTTAGTTCTGACTCAAGTGTTTTGTCTTTTCAATTCACTCAAATCAGCCTGAGCATTTCAGGATTTGGAAGACCGTATTCTGGAGGACAAAGACGAAGATTTATTATTATTTGTTATAGTATTCCACTATATTCACACTGTTCTGCTGCATTGTTTATTGTTCTCTGGCATATGTAACTCTGATATGTATGGTATAGTATAATCGAATATTTTGTAAAACAGCTTCATGAACTGTTTATTTGATTATTATATTTTATCATTCTGCTGCAAGATTCTATTTTGTTTGGTTTTTTTTCTTTCTTTTTTCTGTGTGTTTTCTTACTTACCTCATAACAATCCGCCCTTCTGTATGGTTTAAGTCTGACGTGTGTGATTTATCGTCGATTTAAAGCGTATAAAAAGGCGGGACATTGCATCTGATATCAAAGCTTTGGTTAGTGATAAACCTTAGCTTTGTGGGGTCTGTCTCTTTATCAGTAGGGTAGTAATACCCTATGATGAGTCGCTGAGTGTATATATATGAGAAAGCGTATTGGTTAGTGTTATAAAAAGGTTTTAATATTGTGTTAATTTGTTCCGTTTTGTATTTATAAATTCTGTTTGGTGCATGGGACGCTATGACATCCATAGGGATTTCTAAACACTTAATAGAACAGACCAACACAATATTTGTTTTGAATATAGGTGAATGAAATAATTTTGCCTATTATATTTTCTGTATATAAACTAATAAATTTTACAAAAATTATATTTGGTTGTAATGTATTGGGTGTTAGGTAATGAAATTTACAAATATTGATTGGAAACTAGAGTTGAAGAAAATAAAATAAAAATAAAAATTGACATTTAGAACTTAAGTTCCGGGATTTCTTAAAATTTCTATTGAATGATTTTGGGAATATAGTAATAATATTATTAGAAGAATTTTCTGATATAAATATTTCAATATAATTTGAAAGAACCGTTTTAAAGAAATTTTGGAAAAAAAATTCTGTACTCCTCTCTCTGTCGTTGGAAAATAATTTCGGTGATGAGTGCATGCATCATCGAAATTCATTTTCGAATTTCGAAATGGGAAGGCCACTGTAGTAGTTTTACTGCAGAATTATTTTAATAAACAAATATAAATTTTAAATTATTTTAAATTTAATTGGATATAACTTGCAAGTATATATATTTATCTATTATTTTAAAATGATTTTTGAATAAAACCCGGTATTTACTTCTTAAGTTTCCGTTAATTAATAATTTCAATTAGTGTAGTGAAATGGAATTTAACTAATGATTGAAACCTCTAAATGAAAGAAGAGACTAAATGTTAGGTTATAAATGGAATTTCAAGAAAGTTGAAATTGTAATCTATAAAACAAATGATATAATTACTGAACATTTAATTAATTTAAAAGAAATGAGATAAGCTTGCATAATTTTCAATTGCATTCTTTAACATATATATAACTTACCGGCTATAAAAAGTTAAAATGTTAAAGGAAAATGTAATGGGAAATTTTACAAGTAAAATTTGAAGTAATGAAAAGTATTCAATGAAATTCTTTAATAAATAAGAATTGGATGTTGTAGTTGTTATTAACTTAAGTATAATTAAAAGGCTACATATTAAATAAATTGAAGGTAAGTATTATAAATAAATGAATAAGTGGAATTTAGTAATAAATGAAATTGAGTAGTAAATGAATGAATGGAAATTGAAAATTTGCAAGAAATAAATGTAAAATAAAAGGATAAATGATTATATGAATGAAAAAGAAATCAAACAACAAATGTATGAATGGAATTAATAAGAATAAACTTAATCTGTTGTTTGAAATCATTGTTGTTTGGTTTATGGTTGTTTGGGCAAGGATACATTAAAATGGTCTAGATGAATGAATAATCTAATTAGTTTCATCTAAGACTGTTGAGTAAATGTGCACTAAGTAGTTTATTTTCCGATTCTGTGCAATTTAAAGTTTGAACCCGAACAACTATTTGTTTTGTTTGATATGAATAAATGATTGGATTGTGTTGATTCTACGTGAGATTGTATGCCTTGTGAAAGTGATTGTTGTTTATATTGATTTGTCTGTTTATGGTGGAAACAACTTTAAAATATTTTATTTTATATAATTATTAATTCTTTTAGATTATATAAGTGAAATACAGGTTATGGAATGTAATGACCCGCTATTTTGGACCATTCAAATCGACAATAAAACCGTACATGTCCGACTTGAATAATTCAAAATACCGAATTGTTAATAAAATTTAGCAAAACTTAAAATATGCAGTAAATAAATCAATCATAGATCACTTACACAGAGTAATACAATGCAGCGGAATAGATAAAGAATAGTAGTTCATGAAGCTACTATATACCTCAGAGTTAGAAATAAAATACAACCGAATAGTTCAAATGCAATGAAGTCTCCAATGCAACAGATGGCTTCTCTGAACCAATCAACTGGATGACTGAAGGGATAGATAGCTGGATCTTCAAGCAAAGCTCCAACTTCGAAGATGAGTCTCAAATGCTGTATCTCTCAGTCTGACCCGAGCGTAAAGCAAAACACAAAACACTCGAGTCAGGATTAACATTCTTATATCTATAAATCTAACTCAAGTGAAATATCAACTGAAATATAATTAACTTAGAGGATGTTTGAGATAACCATCCTCTAAGGGTCCATGGAACTATCTAAAAGATAGAAATATACACTATAACACCGTAGTCTTTTCAACTTAATTTATACTTCAAAACCAAATATCATTTTCACTTCAAATATCTCTATACTTCCCAAATAGTATTTTTATATATTAAATAATTTGTACAGTAAAGAAATTTCAATTCCCTCAACTTAACAAATCGTTTAACATCAACCCGACCACCCCATTTAAATCTATTTCAATCTCAATTTATTAATTTAAATTCAACTCAATTTCTAAAATAACCACTTCAATTTTATCGATCTCAAATTCGGATTTGAAATCACAAAACACCCTTTACGTTCAATATATTTCAAAACTTTAAGTATTCAACGTTTCAAACTAACTTTTTAATCAATTTAGTTTCTAAATAATAAATTCAACTATACTGATTTCAAATACATATCCGAATCTCAAAATAAACCATTTAAATCCCAATATAGTTCAAAGCTTTAATGTTTAATTAAATGTTCAATTTAATAGTTCCATATAGATCTCGATTTAACCTCATTATTATCTAGTCTTAAAATAATCCCTCATTAGATACAATATCATTTAAGTAACCTTAAATTACATTTTACTCAATATTTTCTTTAATTTATTTAAACGTGAAATATTCATTAAATCACTTAAATAAAAATCCAGTTACAAAATCATACCCTTAAATTTCCCATTCAAAAATTTCAAATTGATTTAATTGAATAAATCCTTATTTAAATATCATTTAGATAAACCCACATTTATCTCCCAATCTTAGTAAATTGCAGAATACTTTTGGAATAAAATTTACATAAATATTTAGCATAATTTATGTATTAAATCAAATTTTGAATAAATTAAATATTATTAAATCTATATATCATTACCCTTTAGATATAAAAAAATTTAAGGATTAACATTTAATAAGACCATATATTTCTTTCCAAAACAATGAATTAAATTTCAAAATATTTATATATATGGACCAACGATGTCTGTATATATTTCTTATCATATGGTTAAGTGTTACGAATATTTATCATTTCAATCCGTACACTAAGTGTATACGGGTGGATAGCATTTCAACCCGTAATCCCAATTCATTTAAATGAAAATCGCTTGGGTTTATCATTTCAACCCATAACGATTTTCTCCTATTCTAAAGTCTGTTCGGGTATGTATCATTTCAACCCATAGTGATTTCTATACTAACAGGGAACTTGCAGAGTGATAACAGATATGTAAATAATAATAACAACAGGCATATATCATCAAAATAAATATATAAACAATAGGATATGGTGTCATATCCCATAAGTGAATAGTTACAGATAATAGCATATATAACAATTTAAATAACTACAGCCTCATATTTCAATTGTCGTCTCAATTGAAATCAAATTTAGTAAATAAAAGAATGTTAATCATGAGTGATTTCTCACCTTTCGAGGCCAGAGAAAAAGAAGTGAGTTATGAAATCCAGATCTGAATTCCAAAACAAAGCTAGATGGACACGGTTCAATGATCAAAGCTGATAATAGGAATAGACGAATTCAAATCAGAATTGGATCAAGGAAGATAAATAGGATAAGTGAGCTTATATTCAACTAGCCAACATATGCAGACACAGTTTATAAAATATGCAACAAAATATGAATGCCTCGGTTAATATATATACATAGGTGTGCAGCGACTATATTAATATAACCATATATATACTATATAACATTTCCTCTACCAATTTGTATATGACTATACATATGACTATACTTGAAATCAAAATACACATCCCTTAAAAAAAAATCCAACGTATATCAGTCAGTGCAAACAACCTTAAGGCTGACATGAAATAAACTTTTGAAAGCATATACTGTTGAAATTATAAAATATTGATATAACTTATACTGTAAAACTACCATAGAAAATTTATATATATACCTACATTTACATATAACTTATGTAAATTGTTGAAAATAAAATAAAATATAGTACCGTAGACTCTAAAATACTAAAACAATCATAAAAATATATATATTATAAATTGACCTATCAAACTTGTACCCACCAATTTTATATAATATATATACCAAAACAGTAACGAAAATTGAAATACTATATTTTATATATCTAACATATGAAAGCTAATAAAATAACATATTTTATTATAGTTGAAACTGTTATAACCAAATATATAAAACATATAAAAATACGTATATTAATAGAAGGCTGCCAAACTTATACCATATATACCGTAAGCTATCAATAGTAAAATAAAACGCGTATATATATATATATTTAACTTATCAACTAGTTAGTAAAACATACGTATCTAAAAGCCGTACGATAACTATATGCTAACAAAAGTCAAAAACTATATACCGTAAAATCTTAAAATAATATATATAATACAATATAAATATATACTAACCTTTATATATGAACAGAAGTTAAATATTTATATACACGTTTATAAATATAACAATTATCATATATATACTATTATGAAATATATTATTATTTTTAAAGTTCAACTGTTAGGGAATTCAAAATCCCCATAGTTGCAGTAAACATATAAAACAAAACTTATGCACAATCTATACTGTTCTTAATATATAAAGTAGACTTATATCAAATAAAATGCGTACTTACTTTTAAAAACCAGAGAGGAAATGTTTTTCCAACTAATGCATGCGGCCATGGGGAGGTGGCAGGCCAAGGAAAAGAGAGAGCTCATGCTCAGGTTTGGAAGAAATAAGAAAAGATGGAGGGGAGATGAGAACAGGCGATTTTTAAAGGAAGAATGCATGCATGATTCAAGCAACATGACATGGCGAAGGGCATTCTTCAGGCAACAGAGAAAATGCTAGTTTCTTAAATATAAAGGTAGGTCTGCATCTGATATGTGAACGTGCTATATGACTTTATATAATATTTACAAAGCTCTCTCCTCTTTTAATATTAATTTGAGGGCAACAAATAGCCTACAGAGAGAAAAGAAGATGCAATCTATGCTATACTATATATATATATATATATATATATTCCTAGAAACACGGAAACGAAGAGGTAAAAGAGGGAAGAGAAAGAGGCGTATAAATGAATGGTAAATAAATTTAGATTTCAAATGAAATAAATGGAACAGCAGAGATTAAAGTATGGATGTAAATCCTAGAATAATAAAAAGCAACGGTTATATGTTGATTAAGAAAAATAATTAAAACAATTAATGGCTTAAATGGGGCAGCATGTTTCAAATTTTTGAAATGCAAAAGAAACGTACACTATAAATATAAAGTTTTCAAAAGCAAAAGAAACGTAAAGCTATCCATTAATTCATCAAAACGTTATTTAAGTAATAAATTGAAATGAAAAAAAAAAGTAATTGTAACGGTCAATAGTTGATTTAGCTATACACTTAAAGCAATAAATTTTTGTTTGTTTGTACAACACATAATGAGTTTTGAAAGTCAAGGATATAAAAATGGATAAAAGGAAAGAAATTAGAAAATTTTTGTGAGAAATACCTTTCAAGGAAAGGTAGGCTTACATTATATATACATGCTGAGATGATTAGGCACGTTCAAAATTTTGAAGCAATGAAGGAATTGGAAATAAATATAAAATGAAAGAAATTTGAAAAGTCCGTAGCTATGATTTAGCCAAAATTTATTAAAGCCATTTACTAGGAAGGTTGGAACCGAAATAATAGAGAGAGGAAGGCACATTAAATTTGATGACAAAGTTGTGTTCGGATCTATAAGCAAGTGGTTTATATATCATAGGCCTTATGAAAGCGAGGGAAGGAACGGATGCTACTAGCTTGATGATTTGAGATTCTTTCAAGCGTTAAAAACAAAAATAAAGAGAGACCAGAATAAACGCACCACCATAAATATAAATATACGCTTCAATTGCAAAAGAAACGTATAGAGAAAATTATGGGTAGTGGGAAAGGTAAAGTCAGTGCACGAAACTACAAGGAATAATAAAAGCAAGGTCGATGATCTCAAATTTATTAATGGTTACGAATGGAAAAGTCTACCTGGATGGGAAAAGTATTAAGCAATAGAAATCTTTAACGGTAGTAAAAAGAAACCGTTACGCACTGATTCAGAAATCAATTAAAGCAATTAATAGCTTGAATTGGACAGCACGTTTTCTCAATTAAATAAACTTCCATAAAATTATTTGAAAATTTACAATCTGCTATATTTAAATATACGTATTCTAAATATATAAACATTTTATTTAAAAATTCAATTATTATAAGATTTCACAAATATTCAATTAAATACGTTATAGAATCAATTAAAATTGTTAAAATTTTCCGGGTCGTTACACTCTCCCCCACTCAAAACTTTTCGTCCCCGAAAAGGAAGGAGGTAGGAGAATAAAACAACCAGAAAAAAAATAGATTGAAAGCCAAGATAAACAATAAATTTTAAAACTATATAAATTTTATTTAAAATATTTATTTGAAAATTTCATTTGAAATTAAATTTTCTTTAATATTTAACACTTCTCAAACTCCTTTGCAAACAACTATTTACATTATTACTTCTATTTACAAAGACTATTGAAAATATTAAATCCAAAATTTATGAAATTTTTAATTTATCTCAAGATACCTTTCAAATATTATCAATAAATTAATAATCATTTTCTTTAAAGATGTTTTATTTAATTTATAACTTCAAAAATATTTATAACACTAAAATTTTATATAAAACAATGTAGTATACAAATAAGCAATATTTAAAAGATTTATTCAAAAAGGAAAGGAAGGTAGATTCCGAAAACGGAATATAGGTGAAAAATGAAGCTGAGTAGATGAGGTAGATTCAAAAGAATAGAATCGGGCACGAATAATTTATTTCAAACCATAAGAATTTTAATTCCAAATATTAATACAAAATTTCTTTGTTGGGAAAAATACTTTTATAATAAATACCTTTATAATAATACGTTTATATCGAAATAAATCTTTCTTTCGAAAATATTTTTATAACTCGATGTTTTAACAAGTTTATCCTCGTTCTTGCAGACTCTGGCCATGCGTTGATCAGGCGCAAAGCTAGAATTCTTCAAGTACTTAATAGACCTGTTTCAACACCTAGTGAAAATACTTGAAAAACCTTTTTAAAAACAGATATGGAAAGTACAATCCAAACAAACAACCAAACCAAAACCTTTGTCCGACCATGGTTCGCAGATACACAATGGTTACGCCTGGGTCTCCCAGGAAACAATCCATATCCGTAAGCTTTCTCAGCCCTACGAGTTACGCTATGATGACTAGTAGAGTGCAGGATACAAAATGGTTACACCTGGATCCCCCAGGAAACAATCCGTACCCCTAGGCAAGACTCAGCCAGGCACTTGCGCTACTATTCGCAACCTACACAGATTGCAGGATACACAATGGTTACGCCTGGATCCCCCAGGAAACAATCCGTACCCCTAGGCAAGACTCAGCCAGGCAGTTGCGCTATGCAGTCACGAGAGAAAAAAAAACCATGGGTTACGCCACGGTGGGAAACACTCGAGTATTACATCCGGAAAACTGAAAATCAGAGAGAATAATATCGATAGAATGAATCCACGATGTGGCCACAAAGCGGATATCAAGCAGAAGGCACTTTCCATATCTTTACTTCGAAAATATATATTATATAGTACCTTTTCAAATACTTTCAAATATCATACTTATATAAAATCCATATATATATATATATATATAAGATTCCATTTTCAAATCGAATACTTTCCAAATCAATAGTATATCAAATCATACTTATATAGACTTCGATTTATAAAAAAAATCTCTTTCCAAATTGAGTACCTTTCAAATCAATAGATTTCAAATCACTTCATACTTATACAAATCCATTTTATATAAGTTCGACCACTCCCAAATCAAGTGCTTAACAATATAAGGTTCTCAATTTCAAATCATTTCAATATCAATTCAGTTTCAAAATCATATAGGATTTCACCAAATTTTCTTCCAAATTAAGTATCTAAATTTCAAAGTTCCCAAAATAATAGGTTTAGAAAATTATCCCAGTTTCCAAATTAAAATAATTCAAGTCAAACAAATTCATTTCCAAAATCACCATATAAGTACTGGTTTTTAATTTCAATTTAATTTCAAAACCAAATATTTTCTCAAAATCAATTATACTCAAAATGGTTTCCAAATTTACAATCATCACTTTAAAACTTTTAAACTATCTATTTCTATTAGAAATATCCAATTTACCTTTCTGAAAACCATTATTTGAAATTAATTTTTTTTTTCCAAAACATTTCAAAACTAAATTCCAAATTAGTATAATTAAAAATAGTCATATTCACTTACTTAACAAAAGGTTTCAAACTTACTTAAGTCATACTCTTCAAAACTAAACATATATGCTTTATCAAAAAATTTATACTTTTCGAAATTTCTTAGTTTAAAACTTTTAAACCTTGATTTGGAAGTGCTCGAACCTTCAAAATAGTCGATGAAATCAAATTTCAAATCTAAGAGTTGGAAATCAATTTATTTTTTATATAGAGTTATTACTAGTAAAATTGAAAACTCCAGGACTGAACACCGGTCTCACTTTAAATTGTTTCAAATATATACATATATCTTTCGAAAATATCAAATTATACTTCGGAATTTGAAATCAAAAACGGTTTTACAAAATCACTCGCATAGCGAAGCTATTAAAGTGGCCTCTCCCCACTCTGAAACTCGAAAAACAATGTCGATGATGCGTGCACTCATCACCAAATTATTCTCCAGCGACATAAGTGAGTTCTGGACTTCTATTTTCTTGAAAACTTCTTTGAAATTTCTTCAAAATTATTGGAATTCATTTGAACCCATTTGAAACATTCTTATTCGGAAAAATACTTTTGAATCGTATTATTTTTATATATTTTCCCAAAATCTTAAAACCAATTTCAAAATATCGGAATTCAATTCTCGAATTTCAAATTTAACCCTTCAGTTATAAATCCTTTTTATATAAATCACTTTCTTATAAATTTTCAAAATTTCCAATCCTTTCAAAACTTTTATATATAGAATAACATTTCTTATTCATTTTATATATTGGTATACAATCCTTATCGAAAACATTTTCACTTTTATATAGAATAAAATCATAGTTATCAAAATAATAATTTCGTATAAAACAATTTTAAAATACAACAAACCCGATTTTCAAAGGATGATTCAAGAATGGATTTCAAAACAAAGATAGAGATTTAATTTGGAGGAACTCTAATCAATAGAATCCTGATTCGAAGATAGGCTCAAACAAGGTTGAGAAAATCAAATTACAAAATAGAAGATGGATATACTTCTATAAATCTCGGGCGACCTTAACCAGGTCAACCGTGACTTCATGAATATAATTGATGCGGAATTCTAAAGCAAATCAACATTCGATTGCCAAAGATAGAATTCGGCATACCAAGATATAGCAGCATCGTAAACCGAGGATACAGAAATCTCCGGTGAATCAATTCCAATTGTAAAGGAGTTTTCACCCCCTTTACAATTCATTCCGTGGAGTTATGGGATACTCCAGAATCAAACGAATATAAATAGGGAGAGACAAGAATGAATTTCGGAACCGAGGGACATTCCAAAATTCAAAGGAAATCAAGTCAAAAAGAAGGGATTCAACTCGAACGAAAGTGATTCTGTAAATGAATTTACCATATATGCTAGGTTTTGCCTAGAGCCAAAGCTCTGATACCAACTGTAACGACCCGCTATTTTGGACCATTCAAATCAACAGTAAAACCGTACATGTCCGACTTGAATAATTCAAAATACCGAATTGTTAATAAAATTTAGCAAAACTTAAAATATGCAGTAAATAAATCAATCATAGATCACTTACACAGAGTAATACAATGCAGCGGAATAGATAAAGAATAGTAGTTCATGAAGCTACTATATACCTCAGAGTTAGAAATAAAATACAACCGAATAGTTCAAATGCAATGAAGTCTCCAATGCAACAGATGGCTTCTCTGAACCAATCAACTGGATGACTGAAGGGATAGATAGCTGGATCTTCAAGCAAAGCTCCAACTTCGAAGATGAGTCTCAAATGCTGTATCTCTCAGTCTGACCCGAGCGTAAAGCAAAACACAAAACACTCGAGTCAGGATTAACATTCTTATATCTATAAATCTAACTCAAGTGAAATATTAACTGAAATATAATTAACTTAGAGGATGTTTGGGATAACCATCCTCTAAGGGTCCATGGAACTATCTAAAAGATAGAAATATACACTATAACACCGTAGTCTTTTCAACTTAATTTATACTTCAAAACCAAATATCATTTTCACTTCAAATATCTCTATACTTCCCAAATAGTATTTTTATATATTAAATAATTTGTACAGTAAAGAAATTTCAATTCCCTCAACTTAACAAATTGTTTAACATCAACCCGACCACCCCATTTAAATCTATTTCAATCTCAATTTATTAATTTAAATTCAACTCAATTTCTAAAATAACCACTTCAATTTTATCGATCTCAAATTCGGATTTGAAATCACAAAACACCGTTTATGTTCAATATATTTCAAAACTTTAAGTATTCAGCATTTCAAACTAACTTTTTAATCAATTTAGTTTCTAAATAATAAATTCAACTATACTGATTTCAAATACATATCCGAATCTCAAAATAAACCATTTAAATCCCAATATAGTTCAAAGCTTTAATATTTAATTAAATGTTCAATTTAATAGTTCCATATAGATCTCGATTTAACCTCATTATTATCTAGTCTTAAAATAATCCCTCATTAGATACAATATCATTTAAGTAACCTTAAATTACATTTTACTCAATATTTTCTTTAATTTATTTAAACGTGAAATATTCATTAAATCACTTAAATAAAAATCCAGTTACAAAATCATACCCTTAAATTTCCCATTCAAAAATTTCAAATTGATTTAATTGAATAAATTCTTATTTAAATACCATTTAGATAAACCCACATTTATCTCCCAATCTTAGTAAATTGCAGAATACTTTTGGAATAAAATTTACATAAATATTTAGCATAATTTATGTATTAAATCAAATTTTGACTAAATTAAATATTATTAAATCTATATATCATTACCCTTTATATATAAAAAAATTTAAGGATTAACATTTAATAAGACCATATATTTCTTTCCAAAACAATGAATTAAATTTCAAAATATTTATATATATGGACCAACGATGTCTGTATATATTTCTTATCATATGGTCAAGTGTTACAGATATTTATCATTTCAATCCGTACACTAAGTGTATACGGGTGGATAGCATTTCAACCCGTAATCCCAATTCAATTAAATGAAAATCGCTTGGGTTTATCATTTCAACCCATAACGATTTTCTCCTATTCTAAAGTCTGTTCGGGTATGTATCATTTCAAACCATAGTGATTTCTATACTAACAGGGAACTTGCAGAGTGATAACAGATATGTAAATAATAATAACAACAGGCATATATCATCAAAATAAATATATAAACAATAGGATATGGTGTCATATCCCATAAGTGAATAGTTACAGATAATAGCATATATAACAATTTAAATAACTACAGCCTCATATTTCAATTGTCGTCTCAATTGAAATCAAATTTAGTAAATAAAAGAATGTTAATCGTAAGTGATTTCTCACCTTTCGAGGCCAGAGAAAAAGAAGTGAGTTATGAAATCCAGATCCGAATTCCAAAACAAAGCTAGATGGACACGTTTCAATGATCAAAGCTGATAATAGGAATAGACGAATTCAAATCAGAATTGGATCAAGGAAGACAAATAGGATAAGTGAGCTTATATACAACTAGCCAACATATGCAGACACAGTTTATAAAATATGCAACAAAATATGAATGCCTCGGTTAATATATATACATAGGTGTGCATACCGACTATATTAATATAACCATATATATACTATATAACATTTCCTCTACCAATTTGTATATGACTATACATATGACTATACTTGAAATCAAAATACACATCCCTTAAAAAAAAAATCCAACGTATATCAGTCAGTGCAAACAACCTTAAGGCTGACATGAAATAAACTTTTGAAAGCATATACTGTTGAAATTATAAAATATTGATATAACTTATACTGTAAAACTACCATAGATAAACCCAAGCGATCGGACTTGTCGTTTGATCGTATGGGCTCGAAACACTTAGAATTCTAGTTAATTGAAATCAATTTAAAATGTGCTGATTTTAAGCTAACTTCTTTATACGATGGAATTATGACTTAAAACCTGTTCCAAAAATATCGAAAACATCTATTTTGATTTATAGGACGACCCGTTTTCGTTTCCGGAATAAAACAGGCTTTTCGGGTCGTTTATTGTTCAACCCAAATATATTTGGTCCATTCTTTCTATTTTCATCCTTGCTTATAAATAGCCCATCATAAACCCAAGCTATTTCTTATTCCATTTGTCCATACGTACAATTCTATTTGCTTCTCTCTTTCCAATGGCAGACAAACAAATTCCCAATTCAATTTCAAATCAAATTTCAATCAAAAATTTTAACTCGTCAAAACATATCAAATTATATATCAATCCGAAGCTCTCGACAAGTGCAACTCAAATTTGTAGTTTGGTTTTGCAATCAGGATCTGATTTGCCCAGAATTAGACAAATCATTTTTGGTTGTACGTTTGGAGGATGATCATAGGGGTCGGATCGTCGATTCTATTGTACTAGGTTGCAGAGAGCATTCAACGTAGTTCATCAGTGAAATTCACATAGCGAATCGATGGTTGGCTTGGGCAATAAAAATAGATGAGGGTTTTGGGAAAAATAGGCGGCAGCTGTGTTGTGGGGCCCTGACTGGCGTCGTGGAGGTTGTCGCGAGGAAGGGAGGCGTGGCCGGTGATTGGCGCTTGAGCGGCGGCCTCTGGTAGTGTGCGTGTCAGAGTTTGGAGAACATGATTTAGAGTGGCGGCGGGATTGTGTTAGGGCTTGGCTGAGGGATGTCTAATGAAGAATTTTGGGGGACGTGGCTACATCATATTGGGTGCGTTTCTTTTTTTTTGTTTTATTTAAATTTCAGATCCAAGCGTTCTAATCGACAAAACTTTCACATACGAGGTCCAATTTGTGCGCAGTTTATTTTGTTGGGATCATATCGAAATTCCGGACATTTTGATACTGGTTTGGATAAATTCTGAGACTATTTGAATTTGGACCAAAATTTGTATTTTTATTCAATTTAAAATCGAATATGAGTGTTTTAACCCACTCATGATTACTAAACTACCTTATGTTAGTTAAATTTAATTTATTATGTGACCAGAAATTAAATTGTTGATGTTTGGTGTGTTTAAACTGTCATTCTAGTTAAATTTGACTTTTATTGCATTTAATTACCGTTTAAAAACTTAATATTCAATTTAAATTGTCAATTTAATGCCTGTTATTTATTACCAGTTATTTATTGATTGATTTGGATGATGATTGTGATGAATGTTCTAATCGTGATATTGGATGATTAGATGTTGTATTTTATACTATTATAACTGCAAGTTTTCTATGGATTGAAATGATACATACCCAAACGATCTATAGATTAGGAAAAATCATCATGGGTTGAAATGATAGATTCGAGCGATTTTATGGATTTTATATAGTTTGGGATTGCGATTTAAAATAATATATAACCATAAAATTTTAAATTGCGGATTGAAATGATAATTATCCATATCACTTGACCCTAGGGTGGAAAATTATATATGGACACCGGTTTGGTTAAATTAAATGATTTGTAAATCTTTAAATTTTGGATTCAGTTAACTGGTACTTTGAAATAGAAACTGATTCATATAAACTGAATTATTTTTGAAAATACAAGTGGAATGTTGAAATTTGAATTGATTTAATAAATTGTTCAAAGGATTTAAATTTGGAAATTTCAAAGTTGAAGTGTCAAATAAATGAACTTATCGGAATGAAGTTATTTGAAATGTTTGGATGACTTTGATTTATTTCAGACTAGTTTAAACTATTTTAATCAGTTTAAAACTATTTCAATTTATTTAATCTACCATAACCTTTTTAACCCAATTTAATCTATACCTATTCTAAACCAATTAAATTTATTTAATCTATTTTAAATCTATATAATATATTTTAAATCTATTTAATATATTTCAAATATATTTAATATATTTTAAATTTATTTAACGAATTTAAAAATCTACTTAATATAGTTTAAATCACTTTAGTCTATAATTAATCTATTTAAACCTTCAAAACCTAATAAAATCCATTTAATCTATTTTAAATCTATTTAAATCATTTTTAAACCTAAATAAACCCAATTTAAATCTATTTAAAGCTATTTTACTATTTAAACCTTATTAAATCCAATTTAATCTATTTTAAAACTATTAAAATTATTTATAAATACCTAAACTATTTTCTAAAAATTTAGAGTGTAAAGTTAAATATTTATATCCTTGATGATGATACATCCTAAGTTGAAATCTAGAATTGATAACATTTGTGAAATGACATATTTGAGTGAACATGATTTTGGAAGTGAATGTGAGTTGAAAGTGAATATGATTTGAAATAATATGGTTTTGAGAATATGATATTTTGATGTTAAATAAAAATTGACTTTTGAAATGTAAAAGAACCTTCTGGTGTGAAATAAGCGTTTGGTTGTCAAAGAAACCAGGATCACATATTGTTATACTCTCTGCCAATACTGGAAACCACTTTAACAACTATGCATGTGGTGGAGATTCCAGAAATGAAGTAGGATGGTTTGGCGAACGATTTTTGTATAAGGTAAGACGTGACTCAGACTCCCATGAGTCATCTTAGATGTGACTAAAACAGAAGCCACGCCAAGCCAAGTGAGGTCGCACCTCCGATTGGACACATTTCTTCAATACGATATAATGACTTTGTGATGATTTGGTGGCCACCCATTGATTTTGATTATGGAAGTGTGTTTCGAGGTAGGCGGTAGTAGCTGCTATGCGTTACCACCAGTCCGCATACGTCATTGGTATACCTACCCTGGCATTGCCTCGAGTGTCATGTTCATATGCCCTAAAGCGCCATCTACGAGTTTGTTTTGTACCATACCTATGGAGTGCCCATTGATAGCCTTTAGTTTACGGGGGAGTTACGGTACTGTATAGACTATGGGAATATATAAAACGTGTTAATGGGGATATAGGTTACGCCATAACGCTTATTTAATGCTTCACTTTATTTTAGACATATTATAATAGCATATTGCACTACATAGTAGATAGTTTAATGGATCCTTAAGGGAGGAAATCCCGAACATCTCTTAAGTTATTGCACTCACGTTAGACAACGGATAGGACATGTCAAACACCGTAAACATCTTTGACGCCGCCACACTCATATTTATCGTTGATTTAACTTATATAAGATCTTTTAGTTTTGACTCATGTTTTGTCTTTTCAATTCGCTCGGATCAGCCTGAGTATTTAAGGGTTGAAGAGCTTATTTTGAAGGACGAAGATGAAGATTTGTACTAGTATTATTTATCATATTCCACTACATCATGTTGCTCCACTGCATTTATTATTTATTTCTTCTTGTTTCTGCAACTCTGATTTTGTGTTGTAAAAGAATAGTCAAATGTATTTATAAAACAGCTTCATGAACTGTTGTTTGATTATTATACTTTGTCATTCTATTGCGAGATTCTGTATTTTTTTATTTCTTTCTCTTTTTCTTATTTACCCCATAACAATCTTCCTTTTTGAACAGTTTACATCTGGCACATGTGTCTGCTTAAAACGTCCAAAAAGGCAGATCGTTACAGTTGGTATCGGAGCTTTGGTATACCGATAACCTTAGCTTTGTGGGGTCTGACTCATATTTAATAGGGTAGTAATACCCTAGAATGAGTCGCCGGGTGTATATATATATGAGAGAACGTATTTGTTAGTGTTATAAAAGGTTTTATCTTGTGTTAATATGTTCCATTATGTATTTATAAATTCTGGTTGGTGCATAGGACGCTATGATATCGATAGGGATTTCTAAACACTTAATAGGACAGACCTACACAGTATTGTTTTGAAATATAGGTGAATGGAATAATCTTGTCTATTACATATTTTGTATATAAAATAATAAAATTTTATAAATGATATAGTTGGATGTAATATGTTGTTTGTTAGGTAGAAAAACTTCATAAATATTGATTTGGGAAAAATTTATGATTTACAAATCAAATAAAATAAATATAAATTGGAATATGAGAACTTAAGTTCCGAGATTTTTGAAATTTCTTTCGAATGATTTTAGAATATAATATTAATATTATTTAGAAGTAGTTTTTCGTCTAAATATTTCAAGATGAATTGAAAGAAATGTTATAAAAGTAGTATTTTAAATGAAATAAGTTTGTACTCCCCTCTGAGTCATTGAAAAATAATTTCGGTGATGAGCGTACGCATCATCGACGTGCATTTTCAAGTTTTAAAGTGGGAAGACCGTGTAGAAATTTTTGCTGCACAATTTTTTTGATACATTAATCTTGATTTTAAATTCAAATATGATTTGATATATTTAAAAGATATGATTGTACATATTATCTTATATAATTGAAATGAACCCGATTGTTTAGTTCTTAAGTTTTTGTAAATTAGAAATTGAAATGATTGTAATGAATGGAATCTTGACTACATTAATAATTAGAAACTTCTAAAAATGAAAATAAGAAATTGGATGCTAAAATGATTATTGAAATAGATAAGAAACTGAAATTTTGAAAACTGCAAATAAAAGGGAAACGAAAATGAGAAATGGTAACTATTGAACAATTTGATAATTAAATAAATAAGAGAAATTTGTAACTTTCTATTGCATTCTAAAAGACATACATACGTACGTATGTACGTACGTACGTACATACATACATACATACATATACATATATATATAACTTACCGAATTATCATAAGTTGAAATGTTAAATAAGATATTTAATGGAATATTATACAAGTAAAACATAAATAAATGAAAGTGTTCAATGGAATTACTTTTATAAATAAGAATTTCGATATTATAATGGTTATAAACTTAAGTTATAATTGAAATACTACTAAATAAAATGTAATAGAAAAATGAATACTGTAAGTAAATGGTTATAAGCTTAAGTTAATGAATTGATATGCTAAGTAATTGAATTGAACATGAATACTATGAATAAATGATTATAAACTTGAGTAACTGTTTGAACTTATTTATAATTAAAATAAGTAGAAAGGATGAATACTGTAAGTAGATGATTATGAACTCAAGTTAATGATGGAAGCCATTTATAATTGAAATGAATAGAAAAATGAATATTATATAAGATTAAGTGGTTATAACTCCAGTAAAGTTGAAATGTTTCAAAAAATAGATTTAATATTCAATGACACTATATAAGGAAATGAATGTAAATAAAAAAGGTTAAGAAACTTAAGTATGAACTTATGCACTAATGAATATTAATATCTAAAGAAAATCAAGTATATAAATTAATAAATATGAATTAAACTGCTATAAGATGTATGTAATACTTGAATAATGAATTCATTGGTTATTATGAACAATTGAATGGAAATAACTTATGTAAGAAAAGAATATAAAGTAATGAAAGAAATTGACATCATATGAATAAAGAAGAAAAAAAGAATTTTTTAAGTAATGAATGGAAATAAATGAAATAAGTACTAAATGAATGAATGTGAACTTATTTACAAAAAACTTATATAGTACTTTATGATTTGATTTACATATGTTTAAATAATTGTGTATAAGTAACATATGTAAGAAAATGTAAATAACATATGTAAATAAATGTGAATACAAATAAATGGAATTAAGCATTATATGAATGATTGGAAATTGAATTTTTGTAAGGAATAAATGTAAATTAAAGAGAATAATCATGGTATGGATGAAAAATTATAAACAATGAATGTTGTGAAAGAAAATTTATAAGAATAACTTAATACTTGAATTCTTTGTTTGTTGGGCTTATGGATTGGTTAGGAAAAGATACTTCTCTTTTGTATAAAGATGTATAAATAATCTATAAGTTTTATCTAGACTGTTGAGTGTATGGTTTACTTCATGATTTATAAGATTAAAAGTTTTTGAACTGAAACAAACCCTCTGTTTTTGGTTGCTATGGATGGATGGTTGATTACTTTGATTGCATGTGATGATTGTATAGTTTTGCTACTTGTGACTATTGTATGTTGTGTTGATTTGGTTGTGATTAATTAAAACAACTTAAATATTTCTCTTTTATATAATTATTAACATCTTTGGACTATATAAGTGAGATACAAGTTATGGAAGCAATTGCTACTGCTTTTGGTTTCATAAAATAAGCGTTGTTTGCTTGACAAATAGGTACATTATCGGATTACAGTTTTGTAGTGATACTATATTATTTTTCCATGGTTTGAGATATATTGTTTTGAAATATATGATATATATTGTTATTATTGATATTATTATTTCTCCGGGACCTATTCGTATAAAAGAGACACTACCGAAATTTTTCATGAATCTTAGACTTAGAAAATTTTGTAAAATGTTTTCCAAACTTTTGTTAACATGAATAAAAAGTATTTAATTCTTATAATTGATATCTTTATTTAGATTAATTAATTTTGTAAATTTATTTGTTTGTAATATTGACTATTTTGAATAAGATATATTGATTTCTTAATTTCGTCTTTTCCATCCTTTTTCCTTTTCGGAGGCGAAAAGTTTTGAGTGGGGGAGAGTGTAACAGCCCGTAAATTTCGATAATTAAAAATAGTTAATTTAATAAAATTTTATAATTTAATGTTGAAAGAAATAAAATTTAGGATTTAATAACTAGAATGCCATTGGAATGAAATGTAATACTATTAAATTAAGGTAATTGATAACTGATTTAAATGTAATTCCAATTAATTAAAAGAATTAAAAAGTTATAATTGATATAGGTTGTAAATAAATTATAGTAATGTATATATTAATTGATAATTGGATTTAAAGAGTAATTGATCCAAGTGTTGATTAATTAATGACATAAGGTGTAATTAATCTTAATTGATAAAAGCTTATAACAATGGGTAGTAAATAATAAACTTATAAATTTATTAAATGTAGAAATGATGACAATTGTTATTTATTACCAATTTAATTGATCAATTTCAAATAAATGTAAACAAATGTTACATTAGTGTGAGAGAAGATAACAACTAGAGTGAAATGTAATATTGTAAATTTAAGTTAATTGTTAAATAATTTAAAATGTTATACTTGGTTATAATTTGAATATAAATAAATAAATGTAAATGTTGTATAAATTATCGAACTAGTATATAACAAATGGTAATTGAATAAAATCAGTATTTTGTAAGAAGTTGTAACATTTGTTGGTAAATAGTGAACTTATAAGTATGATTAAAAGTTAATGGTAACAATTATTATATGTTACCTGTTTATTTGGTCTATTAAATTAAATCGGGAACCAATTGCAATTGAATGAAATTAAATATTACGTTGATAGAAATTAAGATGAAATTGGGGAATATTGATGTACTAAAATATAAACTAATGTTGATTACACCCATAAGATGTTAATTAATTGAATAACAAAATTTGACAATCAAATAAATGGATTTATTGAAATTTAAATTTATAGCTACTAAATTATTTGAAATTGAAATTAAATACTATAATTTATGCAATATTGAATATTGAATTGATATAGAAATTTTTTTAAAAGATTATAAAGTGCTAAATAATCTAAAATGATATAAATTGTAAATTATTAAATTTGAGTTGAAAAAGTGATATAATTAATTTAATGTTAATTTATTTAATTAACATGAAAATAGCCATTTCGACCACCGACTCGGATTCTGACGAAACCAGTTTCATCAGATTCATAACGGTGAATTATAGTAGAATTTCAAGTTTCGTAACGATCATACTTTTCCTTTGATCGCACGGACTCGAAACGCATAGAAATCAATTTAATTGAAATGAATTTAGAATAGGTTGATTTTAAGCTAGCTTCTTTATACGATGGAATTAGGATTTAAAACCTATTCCATTAAGTTAAAAAATATCGAAAACATCTATTTTGATATAGAGGATGACCCATTTTCGTTTCGGGAATGAAACGGGCTTTTCAGGTCTTTTATCGTTCTGTCCAAATAGATTTGGTCCATTCTTTCTGTTTTTAGGCTTGCCTATAAATAGCCCGTTATAAACCCAAGCTATTTCTTGTTCCATTTTTCCATACATATAATTCTATTTGCTTCTCTCTTCCAATAGCATACAAAAAAATTCCCAATATAATTTCAAATCAAATTTCAATCGCAATCAGGTTCTGGTTTTCCCGAAATTGGACAAATCATTTTTGGTTGTTCGTTTCGAGGAAGATCAAGGGGATCAGATCGTCGATTTGATTGTACTGGGTTGTGGAGAGTGTTCTATGTAGTTCATCGGTGACATTCACATAGTGAATCGATGGTTGGCTCGGGCAATAAAAATTGATTAGGGTTTTGGGGAAAAATAGGCGGCGGCTGTGCTGTGGGTCCCTGACTGGAGTCGCGGGGGCTGTCGCGAGGAAGGGAAGCGTGGTCGATGCTTGGCGCTCGAGTGGCGGCCTCTAGTAGCGCACGTGTCAGAGTTTGGCAAACGTGAATTGGAGTGGCGACGTGCTTATGTTTGGGCTTGGTTGAGGTATGTCTGAATGAAAATTTTGGAGGGACGTGGCAGCATCGTACTGGGTGCATTCTTTTTTTATTTTATTTAAATTTAAGATTCAGGCGTTCTAATCGATATAACTTTCACATACAAGGTCCAATTTATGCACGGTTTGTTTTTTGGGATCATATCGAAATTCTGGATATTTTGACGATGGTTTGGACGAATTCTGAGACTATTTGAATTTGGACCCAAATTTGGATTTTTATTCAATTTAAAATCGAAGGTGAGTGTTTTAACCCACTCACGATTACTAAACTACCTCATGTTAGTTAAATTTAATTTACGATGTGATCAGAAATTAAATAGTTGATGTTTGGTGTGTTTAAACCGCCATTCTAGTTAAATTTGACTTTTATTGCATTTATTATCGTTCAACTTAATATCGAATTTAAATTGTCAATTAAATGCCTGTTATTTATTATCAGTTATTTATTGATGTATATTTATTGATTTGGATGATGTTTGTGATGAATGCTCGATTTGTGATATTGGATGACCGGATGTTGTATTTTATATTGTTATAACTGCAAGTTTCCTATGCGTTGAAATGATACATACCCAAACGATCTATAGATTGGGAAAAATCGTTATGGGTTGAAATGATTTATTCGAGCGATTTTATGGATTTTATATGATTCGGGATTGCGGTTTGAAATGATATATAACCGTAAAATTTTAAATTGCATATTGAAATGATAATTATCCGTATCACTTGATCCTAGGGTGGAAAATTATATATGGACACCAGTTTGGTTAAATTAAATGATTTGTAAATCTTTAAATTTTGAATTCAATTAACTAGTATTTTGAAATAGAAATTGATTTATATAAACTGAATTATTTTCGAAAATCCAAGTGGATTGTTGAAATTGGAATTGATTTAATGAGTTGTTCAAAGGATTTAAATTTGGAAATTTCAAAGTTGAAGTGTCAAATAAATTAATTTATCAGAATGGAGTTAGTGGAAATGTTTGGATAAATTTGATTTATTTCAGATTAATTTAAACTATTTTAATCAATTTAAAACTATTTCAATTTATTTAATCTATCATAACCTATTTAACCCAATTTAATCTATTTTTATCCATTTTGAACCAATTAAATTTATTTAATCCATTTTGAATTTATTTAATATATGTTAAATCTATTTAATCTATTTTAAATTTATTTAATCAATTTAAAAATCTACTTAATATGATTTAAATAAATTTAGTCTATAATTAATCTTTTTAAAGCCTTTAAAACATAATAAAATCTATTTAATCTATTTAAATCATTTTTAAACCTAAATAAACCCAATTTAAATCTATTTAAAGCTAATTTACTATTTAAGCTTTATTAAATCTAATTTAAGATATTTTAAAACAATTAAAATTATTTATGAATACCTAAACTATTTTCTAAAAATTCAGACAGTGTAAAGTTAAATATTTATATCCTTGATAATGATACAACCTAAACTGAAATCTAGAATTGATAACTTTTGTGAAATGACATATTTGAGTAAATATGATTTTGGAAGTGAATGTGATTTGAAAGTGAATATGATTTGAAATAAAATGGTTTTGAGAATATGATATTTTGATGTTAAATATGAATTGACTTTTGAAATGTAAAAGAACTTTCTCGTGTGAAATAAGTGTTTGGTTGTCAAAGAACCTAGATCGGATATTGTCATACTCTTTGCCAATACCGAAAACCACTTCAACAACTGTGCGCGTGGTGGAGATTCCAGAAATGAAGTAGGATGGTTTGGCGAACGATCTCTGTATATGGTATGATGTGACCCAGACTCCCGTGAGTAAGCTCAGATGTGACTAAAACATAGCCACACCGGGCCAAGTGAGGTCGCACCTCCGATCGGACACATTTCTTCGATACAATATTATGGCTTTGTGATAATTCGGTGGTCATCCAATTATTTTGATTATGGGAGTGTGTTCCAATGTGGGCGGTAGTAGCTACAATGCGTTACCACCAGTCCGAATACACAACTGGTATACCTACCCTGGCGTTGCCTCGAGTGTGTTCACATGCCCAAGAGCTCCTTCTACGAGTTTGTTTTGTACCATATCTATGGATTGCCCTCTGATAGCCTTCAGTTTACGGTGGAGTTACGTTACTATATAGACTATGGGAATATATAAAATGTGTTAATAGGGATATAGGTAACGACATAACGCTATTTTAATACTTTTACTTTATTGTAAACATATTATAATAGCGTATTACACTACATAGTAGATAGTTTAACGGATCCTTAGGAGATGGAAATCCTGAACATCTCTTAAGTTACTACACTCACATTAGACACCAGATAGGACATGTCAAACCCCGTAAACATCTCTAACACCACCACACTCATATTTACCGTTGATTTAACTTACATAAGATCTTTTAGTTCTGACTCGTGTTTTGTCTTTTCAATTTGCTCGGGTCAACCTGAGCATTTAAGGATCGAAGACCTTATTTATGGAGGACATAGACGAAGATTTGTACTAGTATTATTTATTATTTCTGCTACATCATGTTGTTTCTCTACATTTATTATTTATTTCTTCCTATTTCTGTAAATCTTATTTTATGTTGTAAAAGAATAGTCAAATGTATTTATAAAACAACTTCATGAACTATTATTTGATTATTTGTTTATAATATTTAATATTCTAAATAAGATATATTGATTACTTAATTCTATCTTTTCCCTCCTTTTTCCTTTTCGAAGGCGAAAAGTTTTGAGTGAGGGAGAAAGTAATGACCCGTAAATTTCGATAATAAAAAATAGTTAATTTAATAAAATTTTGTAATTTAATGTTGGAAGAAATAAAATTTTATGTTTTAATAATAAGAATGTAATTGGAATGAAATGTAATAGTATTAAATTAAGGTGATTGATAACTGCTTTAAATGTAATTCCAATTATTTAAAAGAATTAAAAAGTTATAATTGATATAGGTTGTAAATAAATTATAGTAATGTATGTATTAATTGATAATTGGATTTAAAGAGTAATTGATGATCCAAGTGTTGATTAATTAATGACATAAGGTGTAATTAATCTTAATTGATAAAAGCTTATAACAATGGGTAGTAAATAATAAACTTACAAATGTATTAAATGTAGAAATGGTGACAATTGTTATTAGTTACCAATTTAGTTAATCAATTTCAAATAAATGTAAAGAAATATTACATTAATGTGAGAGAAGATAACAACTAGAGTGAAATGTAATAATGCAAATTTAATTAATTTTTAACTAATTTAAAATGTTATTCATGGTTATAATTTGAATATAAGTAAATAAATGTAAATATTGTATAAATTGTTGAACTAGTATATGACGAATAGTAATTGAATAAAATCAGTGTTATTATGACGACCCGGAATTTTAGACATTTTGAATTAGAATATTTAACTTGAATTTCAAATATCACCATTTATTTGGCAATTAAAAATTTGAATTTATTAAGTGGAAATTGGGAAAATTTGTTGAATCTGGATGTTCTAAGCTTGTTAAAATATTTTAAAGGCTTGTAATATTTACTTGGTAATTCTGAAGGTAATAGAACTTTTAAAATTGAATTTGAAAGTGATTTGTTCAGTTTTGAAATTTTACCGTTTAAATCGATGTTTAAAAAAATAGCTTTTCGAGACACAGTCTTGAAATTCGATGAAACCAGTTCCATTGGATTCGTAATAGTGTATTATTATCGGATTTCAATTTTCATAGTGTTTGGAGTTGTCGTGTGACCATACGGTAAATAAACGCGCTGAAATTTAAATCGAAAATTCAGTATAATAATAAGGTCCAAAGAGCTATCTTCTCCATACGATCGAATTAGCACTCGAAACCTTTTCCATTGCGTTTGGAATAGGGGTTCAACATTATAAATGCCTAGCGGCAAGCCTCGATTGGAGATAGAGATTGTGAGTTGCGAAAAATCAATATGATTTCAATTTAAATTTAAATATAAATAATAATTGTATTCGCAATCCTTTGAAACACGTATAGAGAATCAAGCACATGTCCCTTACCTTTTCTCATTTGCGTACAAGTGTTTCTTCTTTTATGATGCAAGGCACGTAATAGTTTAAAATAAAAAAATGTATATAAATTAAACAAAACAAAGGAAAAAAACTATGTATATAAATTAAACAAAACGAAGGAAAAAAAACTATCGTTCGTTCAAAATCAGTTAATGGCCACCATTAAAAAATTGCAATTCATTACTGATTCAAATCAAAATTCGCTAAATTTGAAATCATGGCCAATCCTCAGTTTTTTTAAAAAACAAGGCAATTCGAAAACAAATAAATGGCCGAGCAAATCAAAATCAAACTCTAATGGAATCGAACGAAGATTCGTTCTTTTTTGCCATGCCGCGATCGAGGCAAGATCATTCAAAAGCTACTGCGGATTTTGGATCGATTAAATTTGTAGTCGAATTGCAGTCGAAGACTAGGGTTTCGCGAAGTCAGGCAGTACGAAGTTGGCAACATGTAGTGGTGATGAAGGATTGGGTGGCGTGTGGTGGGCCATGGGGCAAGTACGCTCGCGTGCGTGAAACGGAGCAAGGTGAAGGGGATATCGCGAGCGGCGAGGTGGGTCGCTATGGGAACAGGAGGCGCCGTGGAGTTTGTCGTCGGCAGAAATGGCAGCCGCAACTGCTTTGGAGCCGTGGGATGGTTTCTTTGGGGCTTTGAGGTATATTGTCTATTTTGTTTTTTTATGCATACACACACACACACACACACACAGAGATATAAGTATGTACATACAGAAAATTACAGTAAGGTTTAAATGAAAATTCTGCTCAATTTATGTATGTAAATATTTATATACAGTATATAAAGATGAATATGTAAAGTAGATTTCGTAGCCTATATAGATTATTTTTAAGCAGCCTGAAAATGGAAAATAAAATAAATATACATATATACATTGTAAATCTACTAGTTTATTTTTAAATTAGGTATTATAGTAATTAACTTGTTTAATAAACTAATTTTATTATTTTTAGTTACTAAACGATTTTTATCAAAAAGGAATTAGTTTAAAATTAAATTATTAGCTTAAATAAATTAAAATGGTAATTTATTATCGATCGATTCAAATATTAATAAACCGTAAAATGTTTATACAAGTTCAAAGTCATGAAGAAAACATGTTGGAATGGAAATGGATTGCAAAACAAAAGCAAAGGTGAGATCTTCCACTCAATTGGTTTGCTTAGTTGATTTATATGAATAAATTTAAATTATTATATGTGCTTGGAAGAATTTAATAATTTATATGTTGGGTGATATTACATATAGTAGTGTGTGTATGTATACACACACATACACACACGCACATATATATATATATATTAGAGTCAATTTCCCACATTATATAGCGGATGAGATCTTATGCGACCCACATAATAGCAGATGACTCCATATGCCGCGATAGTTCACCTCGAAGTGGAATTGGTATTTTATATCGTGCTAACATCTGTGGATGCAAGGAAATAGGTTGGAGGGATCCAACTGGGTTCTTCAAATGTTTGAATTTATTTCATATGCTGTGATATGATTTATTGATAATCTACAATTGATTATATTGGTAATTGAAATTACTGAATGTTATGGTATGGCTAAATATATTCTGGTATATTAAGATACCGAAATATAAAATTGGATTTTTTGAAATTAAAGTAGAAAAATTTAAGTAAATTAATTTTAAAGAATTGGATAAATTAAAAAGAAGGAATTTGAAAAGGATAAAGGTTGATTTTTGAAATCCTATTGAATAAATTTCAAGTATGGGGAAAAAGATTTTAGTAAATGGAAATAAATGTATTTTGAAAAAAAAATTAAGTACTATTGTTTAAAAGTTGAAGAATTTATTTAAATTCGGATTTTAAATGGTTTGGGAGAAATAAAGGGAGAATTTTGAAATCAAGTATGAAATTGATTTTTCTGATTTAAATGGAATTTAAATCACAAATATAGGCGTTGATATTGGATTAATGGGTTTTGAAATAAATTTTGTTAGGTAAAGGAGTAATTTTTTAAATGGAGTAAATTTTGGAAATCGATTTAGTGTTTGAAAGTAAATTTTGAAAATCGATTTGGAAATTGATTTAGTGTTTGAAACTGTGTTTTGAAAGAAGGATGAGATCTATGGAATTTATAAACTGGATTTATAAAGTGGAATAAGATATCAGTGGATATTTGGAAATATAAATTCACGATGGAATTTATAAAGGAATGAGTAATTTGTTTTTAAAAAGGTAAATATTGGTTTATTTTTAAAAGTGTGGAAAGAAAATTTATGAATTTGGGATGTAAATTGAGATAAATTAAGATGGATTTATTAATTGTTTTAAATGGACAATTTTGAAATGGAAAGTGTATTTTCCTTGAAAAGCCGAGCATGTTTTCAAAGTAGCTTTTAAGTATGAGTTAAAAGTTCTAAGTTGGTTTAAAAAAAATGTTTTTGGAGAAATTATTTTGTTAAATTGTTTTCAAAATTTTAAAGTAAATATTTACTAAGTTAATTATATAAGTGATTATTTTAAAGATTTAACTATATTTGATTTAGAAGATGTTTATTTAAATAATTATACTCTATCCAATAATTTTATTTTAAAAATTAGTTTGGGCTTAAATTTTACATGAGATATTAGTATAAAATTCCATAACAAATATTTTAAATAAAATGTTTAAAATAGTTTTTATTTTAAGTATTTCCAAGTATATACTTTTGGATATGATTTAAATTAGTTTAAAAACCTAAAGTATTCGGCTTGGCAAATTTTCAGTGGAAGCAAACAATATTTGAAAACTTATTCCGCGTGAGAAAAGTAGTTTTAAAATTGTTTTCAAAGGGTTGAAGTGTGGAAATATATCTTGCGAAGATACTTATAAATAAATAAATAAATTGGAGAAACTATTTAAATCTGATGATTGTTTATGGATGTTTTTGATAGCTAAATAACCAATTGTCAATATTGACCTTTAAGATGGCATTTGAATTTTGATGAGACCGGAGGTTGGATTCCAAATAGTTATCGAATAACCACATCAAATCTTAAAGGTAGATCTTTTGTTTGAAAGATCAAAAATGGAAATTTGTTGTGACTTATCTAAAGATCTGAATGTATCCACTTGTTTTTAAAAAAATAATGGCTCATTATTCGAATAAGCTGGGGGAGGACAGTAAGCCATAATACTCATTCCGAATAATGATACGATGAAATGGGATTGCATTTGAAGACTGTGGTTGAAGACCGGGTATTTTTGAAAACGAAATGGTTACCTATTAATTGTCTCTGCACCGAGTTGCTCCGGTATAGAGATTACCCTACGTGATGGGGAGTCCGAACGTGATTAAGAGATATCCGGATTTGCAAGGACTTTTTACGAAGTGCCTTCGGTTCCATTCAGACCCAGGATGAACTTGTATGGATGTATGTCTGACATTACACTTTGAGACATAAAGCTGATTTTTATCAAATACATTTCTGTTTAGTGGTTGAGAATTTATTGTCTTAGCTTAACACCCTTCTCTGAGACGTACAATCTCAGAGGTTATGTAGTTGATGGTTGTTAGTAACATATTCCCAATTTGGTAATGTGGCATGCTAAGTGCTGATCATTGGCTGAACGAAGCATGGTTGTGAAAAGCGTAGCTTTGTGGGACTAGACTTCATCGAACCTCACACCCGGAAATGGTCGAAACAGGAAGGATGCAGTAAGGTTATGGGGTCGCGCCCCTCAGGGTATGTGCATTTCCTTCGGAATAAAAAGTGATATTCTGGTATGGATCCCTGATATTTAACTTATGTGGATAAAAAATGATATTCTGGTATGGAGCCCAGATATTTTACTTATGTGGTTGTTGGAATTTGAGGTGCCTTGGTAACGGTCGGTTACGACCGAGGGATGGCATGCTCGTGGCCGTTAGTTACCTAGTTACAGAGGTAGCCCGACCTTGTGTTGGCAGAGATCCGGTTAGGTTCTCGAGGCGTCCCCACAGAGGCGTACCCTTCGGAGAAAGGAAGTTCCTTAACCTTGACCATTTGTTGGAAATCCAATCACTCAATACGAGCCCTGTACGATTTTAGTTGTAGAACCTGCCATCTAGCATGGTAGCTATAGTAGGCATACTATAATGGTACGTACGTGGCTAATATTAATATTATACTTTTGAAATGTTTTTCCACACTATGCACTAATAATAACATCCAAAGGATTTTTTCATATCAAGCATGTCTGACTATCATATGGAGAAACCTTCCCCAAGTGTGCGTTTGCATTGTGTGTGTGCCTGGAGACCTTATGGTAGTTTCATTTTCCAAAAAGCATAACGGATTTCTTTTTGTTATTTCTTTTTGTACAAATAACTGATTGTAGATCTCACACCAGTCCCATGACTGACTCAGAGTTTATTGCTCCCTTTTCTAAACTTTGGGTGCCCCTAATTTTCCACATGGGCAGCCTAGAGTCAGGTTATCAGTAGTTCTAGAGCTAAGTCAGGAAAGTATGTAGTGGAGATTAGAAGATAAGCTGGATGACAAGACGTATTACACGTATATGATGTATTATCCGCTGCGTATACGTTGGTGCAAATTCAATTTCCATGTGGACAAGTTATCATAACTCCCTAGTGTTATGTTTTGTTGATGCTATACTCTGATAATGTAATGTATAAACTGATATAGTTCTTTCGTTTAAAGCTTAGTCATTTACCTATTATATGTTGTTCCGCTGCGATTGTGATATTCTGATATTGTTTCTATTTCTTCTTCTACGTTTTCTTCTGTAACCCTAACGACTTGGTTTTCCAGCATTCGATTGTTCAGCATTTAATTTAGCGGACGTATTGATGTCGATTTTCGAGCCTTGAAAAATAGGGTCGTCACAATTTGGTATTAGAGCTGAAGGTCAAGCGAGAATCTTGGCTCTGGTGAGATTACTCATTAGAGATAGAGTCAGTAGTACTCTAGAATGAGCTTGAGTGTATTAGTAGATATGAGCGCTTATTTTTTAGTGAATATAAAAATTGTTTTTAAATTGTGTTGACTTATCGGTTGAGTATTTATAGATTCTGGCCGATATGCGGGACGCCATTTTATTGATAGGGGTTTCTAAACTCTTAAACAAGATAAACCGACACAATATTGTATTAAAATAGGATAAATGAAATAACTTTACCGAAATTATTTTTATATATAAAAGAAATAATTTACCGTAAATTATTATAGTTATATATGGTTGCTTGGTTGTTAGGAAGTGATAATATTAAATTATTATCATTATTGTGTAAAAATTTAAAAATAGGAATTGATATCATAACAAAGGTTAAGGAAATAAATTCAGATAACAAAATGGAAGTTGAAATGTGAATTATAAATGTGATTTATAAAATTTAAATAAGATTCCAGAGTAATTTTTGACAGGGATTAAAATTTCAAAAGATTAAATTCCTTTGATTTGAAAATGGTTTTCAAAGGTTTTGAAAAAAATAATGGTGAAATTATTTGAGAAATATTTTGAATTGGATAAGAAATTTGGTGGGATTTGGAATTTAAAAATATTTGAAAAAATATTTTTGAAGGGAAAAAGCACTAAACTCTTTTCAGTCACTGAAAAATAATTCCGATGATGATCGCGACATCATTGGTGTTCATTTTCAAGTTTCTAAGGGAGGAATTGCTACCCGAATGTTTTGAATTGGGAATATTTGCAAAATTGAGTTTGATTTTGAAATAATTTGATTTTGGATATAATTCAAAAAAAATGATTTTGAAATACTTAAGTGATTATTTAAACTCTGGAGTCTTATTCAAAAATGGTTATGGAATATTTATAAGTTTAAAAACTTATAAGGGTTTGGAAAATATTAATTGGAATGGGCAAGCAAATAAATTGAAAATGAATATTGGGCTGATATTTAATTTAAAATTGTGTAAGTAAAGTGAAGTTGTGGAATTAAGTCAAAGTAGACTAAAAATAAATTAAATTTGGAAATAAAAAAAAACCATTAGGATTTAAAAATAAATTAGTAAGTGGAACTAATGAAAGAAATGGGTATGAGAAAGGGTGAATAGAATTCAATATTTAATTTGATTTGGAAATAAATTAAGAATTGAAGATAAAATTAAATTCAGAATAGAATTGAAAATTTGAGTAAAATAAAATGATGATATGGATTAGGTATGAATGAAGGATAGTTGATAAAAAAATTCAGTATTTAGAATTTTAAGATAAACTGGATTCAAATGAAATTGCAATGCAAGTGAATATAAATGGACATAAAACCAAAATGATGAAGTAGAAAATAAATATAAGAAGTGTATAAAATGCCTATATTGAAATTAAGAAAGAAGTGGTGAAGTTCTCAAGTAAAATCTGGAATTGGGAAAAAAAATAGTAAGTAAGTATTTGAATGGAGTAAATAAAAGTGTGGGAAATGAAAATTTTGGATGAAAATAAAAATAAATGTGAATAAAGAAAAGAGAATTGATATAGCTAATAATCAATTAGAATAAATACGTGGGATGTACGTATATTACGTCATTCGCATAGCAATTTGATCCAATTTCAAGCATAGAATTTCGAGATAATTATATTTATTCGAGATAGGATTTTTCACTCGATTTTCGACGGCGGACCATGGATATGGATTTTGGTTGATTCTGGAAATTCTCTATCATAATTTATAGCTATGCAAGGAGAATGACGGTTTCTGATCAAGAAACCAGATCTGAGTCTGCACTAGAAAGTCGGATGGACGATATTAGTTTGGAAGTGAAATTGTGTGATCGAGAGAATGATCGAAATTTGATATTGCATACGGATGATATGCATGCATCGTACATGCTTAAGTAAAAAAAATGTTGAAACTTTTGAATAAAATGATTTTGAAAGCTATGATTGGACATTATTGCTAGTAGGATATACAGGTGATTTAAAGGCAAAGGAAAATTAGGATTTTTGATTTCGAAGATAAATTTGAATTGCTCGACGAAAAGGTATGTATTCAAATTTCTGTATGAAATTTAAAGATTTGCTGGACTAGCCACTTGGCCTTTCGTTTTCTTTTGAAATCTGGGGGAGCATAGAGGCATTTTGTAGTTGTACCGAGCTAGCCGCGCAAAGGGGACGCTGACGAAATTTTTCAAAAATTTAGAGAGTTAGAAATTTTTTGAGAAATTTGGATTTAAATTTAAATTTGAATGGTTGGGAAAATAATAATGTTTGGAACTTATGGTTGAGTTTAGGAAGTTAGTAAAAGTGATAGTGTCTTTAATAAAAATTGTTTTGGAAAGTTGAAACTGTTGGGTTTTGGGTGTTGTTAAAACTATTTGGTTTTGGGAAAATAGTTATCGGGTTATGGATCATTCTTCTTAACTAGTAATTTCGGGGACGAAATTCTTTTAAGGGGGAAGAATGTGATGACCCAAAATTTTGGACATTTGAAATTAGAATATTTAATTGATTTTAAATATCTAAAAGTTAATTTCTAACTTGAATTTCAAATATCACCATTTATTTGGCAATTAAATTTTGAATTTTGTAACTGGAAATTGGGAAAAATAGTTGAATTTGGATGTTCCAGCCTTGTTAAAAATATTTTAAAGGCTTGTAAAATTTATATGGGTAATACTGAAGGTAATAGAACTTTTAAAATTAAATTTGAAAGTGATTTGTTCAGTTTTGAAATTTTGTCGTCTAAATCGACATTTAAAAAAAATAGCCTTCTGAGGCACAGTCTCAGAATTCGACGAAACCAGTTTCATTGGATCTGTAACAGTGTATTATTATGGGATTTCAATTTTCGTAGTGTTTGGAGTTGTCGTGCAACTGTACGGTATAAACACGTTGAAATTTAAATCGAAAATTCGGTATAATAATAAGGTCCAAAAAGCTATCTTCTCCATATGACGAAATTAGGACTCGGAACCTTTTCCATTGCTTCAAAACAAGGGTTTAACATTATATACACCTAACAACATGCCTCGATTGGAGATCGAGATTGTGAGTTGCAAAAATTGAGACGATTTTAATTTTAATTTAAATATAAATAATAATTGTATTTGCAAGCCTTTGAAACACGTATAGAGATTCAAGCACGTGTCCCTTACATTTTCTCATTTGCAAACAAGTGTTTCTTCTTTTCTAATGCAAGGCAGGTAACAATTTAAAATTAAAAAAAGTATATGTATACAAATTAAACGAAACGAAGGAAAAAAAACTATCTTTCGTTCAAAATCAGTTAATGGCCGCCGTTTAAAAATCGCGATTCATTACTGATTTAAATCAAAATTCCCTGAATTCGAAATCATGGCCGATCCCCAGTTTTTTTTAAAAAAACAAAGCAATTCGAAAAAAAATAAATGGCCGAGCAAATCAAAATCAAACTCTAACGGAATCGAACGAAGATTCGTTCGTTTTTGTCATGCCACGATCGAGGCAAGATCGTTCGAGAGCTCAGTGAGGATTTTGGATCGATCGACTTCGAAGTCAAACTGCAGCCGAGACTAGGCTTCCGCGAAGTCAGGCGCGGCGAAGTTGGCAACATGCGGTGGTGATGAAGGATTGGGCAGCGTGTTGTGGGCCATGGGGTGCGTACGCCCACGTGCGTGAAGTGAAGCAAGGTGAAGGTGATATCGCAAGCGACGAGGTGGGTCGCTATGGGAACAGGCGGCACCGTGGAGTTCATCCAGGAAGAAATGGCAACCGCAACTGCTTTAGAGCCGTGGGATGGTTTTTTTTGGGCTTTGAGGTATATTGTCTATTTTGTTTTTTTTATACATACACATATACAAATATAATTATGTATACAGAGAATATTACAGTAAGGTTTAAATGAAAATTCTGCTAAATTTATATATGTAAATATTTATATACAGTATATATAGATGAATATGTAAAGTAGACTTCTTAACCTATATAGATTATTTTTAAGCAGCCTGAAAATGGAAAATAAAATAAATATACATATATACATTGTAATTCTACTAGTTTATTTTTAAATAAGATATTATAGTAATTATCTTGTTTAATAAACTAATTTAATTATTTTTAGTTACCAAAAGATTTTTATAAAAAAATAATTAGTTTAAAATTAAATTATTAGTTCAAATAAATTAACAAATGGCAATTTATTGTCGATCGATTCAAATATTAATAAACCATAAAATGTTTATACAAGGTCAAAATCGGGAAGAAAATAAGCTGGAATGGAAATAGATTGCAAAACAAAAGCAAATGTGAGATCTTCTCAATCAATTGGTTTGCTTAGTTGATTTAAATGAATAAATTTAAATTATTGGATGTGCTTGGATGAATTCAATAATTTGTCCGTTGGGTGATATTATATATAGTAGTGTGTGTGTGTATATAGGAGTGATTGATTTCCCACATTATATAGCGGATGAGACCTTATGCGTCCCGCACAATAGCGGATGACCCCATATACCGCGATATTCCATCTCGAAGTGGAATTAGTATTTTTATATTGTGCTAACAACTGTGGATGCAGGGAAACATGTTGGAGGGATCAACTGGATTCCTCAAATGTTTGAATTTATTTCATATGCTATGATATAATTTATTGATAATCTATGATTGATTATATTGGTAATTGAAATTACTGAATTCTATGGTTTGTCCGAATATATTCTGGTATACTAAGATAGCAGAAATATAAAATTGGATTTTTGGAAATTAAAGCAGAAAATTTTAAGTAAATTAATTTTAGAGAATTGGATAAATTTAAAAGAAGGAATTTGAAAAGGATAAAGGTTGAGTTTTGAAATCCTATTGAATAAATTCCAAGTATGGGGAAAAAGATTTTAGTAAATGGAAATAAATGGATTTTGAAAAAATAAAATTAAGTAGTATTGTTTAAAAGTTGAAGAATTTATTTAAATTTGGATTTTAAACGGTTTGGGAGAAATAAAGGGAGACTTTTGAAATCAAGTATGAAATTGGTTTTTCTGATTTAAATGGAATTTAAATCATAAATATAGGCATGGATATTGGATTAATGGGTTTTGAAATAACTTTGGATAAGTAAAGGAGTAATTTTTAAATGGAGTAAATTTTGGAAATAGATTGGGAAATCAATTTAGTGTTTGAAAGTAAATTTTGAAAATCAATTTGGAAATTGATTTAGTGTTTGAAACTGTGTTTTGAAAGAAGGATGAGATCTATGGAATTTATAAACTGGATTTATAAAGTGGAATAAGATATCAGTGGATATTTGGAAATATAAATTCACGATGGAATTTATAAAGGAATGGGTAATTGGTTTTTAAAAAAGTAAATATTGGTTTATTTTCAAAAGTATAGAAAGAAAATTTACGAATTTAGGATGTAAATTGAGATAAATCAAGAAGGATTTATTAATTGTTTTAAATGGACTATTTTGGAATGGAAAGTGTATTTTCCCTTGAAAGCAGAGTATGTTTTCAAAGTAGCTTTTAAGTATGAATTAAAAGTTCTAAAGTTGGTTTTCAAAAAATGTTTATGGAAAAAATTATTTTCTTAAATTGTTTTTAAATATTTAAAGTAAATACTTACTAAGTTAATTATTGAAGTGATTATTTTAAAGATTTAACTAGTATTTGATTTAGAAGATGGTTATTTAAATAATTATACTCTATCCAATAATTTTATTTAAAAAAATAGTTTGGGATTAAGTTTTACATGAAATATTAGTATAAAATTCCATAACTAATATTTTAAATAAAATGTTTAAAATAGTTTTTATTTTTAGTATTTCCAAGTATATACTTTTGGATAAATGATTTAAATTATTTTAAAAACCTAAAGTATTCGAATTTGGAAAATTTTCAATGGAAATAAAGAATATTTGGAAACTTATTCCGCGAGAGAAAAGTAGTTTGAAAATTGTTTTCAAATGGTTGAAGTGTGGAAATATATCTTGCAAAGATATTTATAAATAAATAAATAATTTGGGGAAACTATTTAAATCTGATAGTTGTTTATGGATGTTATTTGATAGTTAAATAACCGACTATCAATATTGGCCTTTAAGACGGCATTTGAATTTCGATGAGACTGGGGTTCGGATTCCAAATGGTTATCCGAAAACCATATTGAATCTTAACGGTGGATCTTTTGTTTAAAAGATCAAAAATGGAAATTTGTTGTGACTTATCTAAAGATCTGAATGTATCCACTTGTCTTTTTTAAAATAAGCGCTCATTATTCGGATAAGCCGGAGGAGGACAATAAGTCATAAAACACATTTCGAATAATGATACGACGAAATGGGATTGCATTTGAAGACGGTGGTTGAAGACCGGGTATTTTCGAAAACGAAAGGATTACCGTTGATTGTCTCTACACCGAGTTGCTCCAGTATAGAGATTACCCTATGTGACGGGGAGTCCGGACGTGATTAGGGGATATCCAGATTTGTAAGGACATTTTCCTTAATTGGATGAAGTGCCTTCGGTTCCATTCAGACCAAGGCTGGACTTGTATGGATGTATGTCTGACATTAAACTTTGAGATATAAAACCGATTTCTATCAAATACACTTCTGTTTGGTGGCGGATAATTTATTCTCTTAACTTAACACCTTTCTCTAAGACGTACGATCTCAGAGGTTATGTAGTTGATGGTTATTAGTGATATATTCCCAATTTGGTAATATGGCATGCTAAGTGCTGATCATTGGTTAATCGAAGCATGGCCTTTGTGAAATGCGTAGCTTTGTGGGACGAGAGTTCATCGAACCTCACACCCGGAAATGGTCGAAACAGGAAGGATGCGGTAAGGTTATGGGGGTCGTGCCCTTCAGGGTATGTGCATTTCCTTCGGGATAAAAAGTGTTATTCTGGTATGGATCCCAGATATTTATATCCTTGATGATGATATAACCTAAGTTGAAATATAGAATTGATAACTTTTGTGAAATGACGTATTTGAGTAAATATGATTTTGGAAGTGAATGTGATTTGAAAGTGAATATGATTTGAAATAATATAGTTTTGAGAATATGATATTTTGATATTAAATATGAATTGACTTTTGAAATGTAAAGAACCATCCGATGTAAATATGCGTTTGGTTGTTAAAGAGAATGAGATCGGATATTGTCATACTCTCTGCCAATACTGAAAATCACTTTAACAACTGTGCACATGGTGGAGATTCCAAAAATGATTATAGATTATATGAATATATAAAATGTGTTAAGGGTGATATGGTTAACGCCTTAACGCTATTTCAATACTTTCACTTTACTATAGACATATTATAATAGCGTAATGTACGACATAGTAGATAGTTTAACGAATCCTTAGGAGATGGAAATCCCAAACAGCTCTTAAGTTACTGCACTCATGTTAGACACTAGATAGGAGATGTCAAACCCCGTAAACATCTCTGACGCCGTCACACTCATATTTATCATTGATTTAACTTACATAAGATCTTTTAGTTTTGACTCGAGTGTTTTGTCTTTTCAATTTTCTCGAGTAACCCTGAGCATTTCTGGATTGAAGACCTTATTTCTGGAGGACGAAGATGAAGATTTGTACTATTTTTATTTGTTATATTTCATTGCATCATGTTGTTCTGCTGCATTTATTATTTATTTCTTCCTGTTTTTGTAACTCTGATTTTGTTTTGTAAAAGAATAGTCAAATGTATTTATAAAACAGCTTCATGAACTATTATTTGATTATTATATTTTATCATTCCATTGTGAGATTTTGTATTTGTTTTATTTCTTTCTCTTTTTCTTATTTACACCATAACAATCTTCCTTTTAAATGGTTTGAGTCCGGCATGTGTGTCTCTTAAAACGTCCATAAAGGCATTTTGTTAAAGAAAAAGTCCCATGATGTCGACACCCAAAACCTTAAAGATTTCAATCGTAAGAATAGGGTTTAGAGGCATCATATCGAAAAATTAGTCCAAGCATTTGACATCGATCGCAAGTTTAACAAAATTCGAACGATTCTTTGAAAAGAGAAGGGCAATAGAAACTACACCGAAGCACATTTTCCACGGTTTTTCGAGGACCGAAATGTCCACCGCACGCTTGATCGTGGCAAAATGAAAGAACATTCCTGAACCCATTATTCGAAATGCAACGTCGGATGATTTGGTCAGGACAATATTTGAACAAGTATGGATCATCCTAATAGAAATATTTCACTTGAAACACGAATTTGTATTTGTCCTATTTGGACCAAGATGAGGGAGTTTCTTTGGTGACTAGGTAGTTCACTATATCAGCGTACCATGGATTGATAGAAATTGAAAGAAGTTGTTACTTGGGGAAGTTTTCATTGATTAGCAAAGAAGATGGTGCATTTGAAAGACGAGATAAGTGATTGACTATGACATTATCGGATCCTTTTTTTTCTTTAGTTGTATGGTCAAATTCTTGAAGTAAAAGGATCCAACGAATCAAACGAGATTTAGCATCCTTTTTAGCGAAGAGATATCGAAGCGCAGAGTGGTATGTGTACACAGTAATATGTGAACCTATCAAGTAAGGTCGAAACTTTTGAGCGTAAAAAAGACAGCTAGAAGCTCTTTTTCGGTTGTTGTGTAGTTGAATTAAGCATCGTTTAAAGTCATACTCATGTAGTAAATGATATGAAGGATTTTGTTGATGTGTTGTCCTAAGAAGCGCCAACCGCAAAGTTAGAAGCGTCACAAATTATTTCTAAAGGAAGATCCCAATTGGGTACGCAAATGATTGGAGCATAAATGATTTCCTTCTTAAGAAGTTCGAAAGAAGAGATACAATCAGAGTTAAAATCGAAAGGAACGTCTTTTCCGAGGAGATTCGTCAAAGGACGAGCGATTTTGCTGAAGTCTTTCACAAAGCGACGACAAAAGCCAGTGTGTCCTGGAAATGATTGAATGTCCTTAACAGATTTAGGAATGGTTAGATTTGCAATTCAATTAATTTTCTCTTTATCTACCTCAATGCCTTTATTTGATATGATATATCCGAGGACTATGCCTTGTTTGACCATATAATGCCATTTTTCCCAATTGAAAGTCAAATGTTTTTCTTTGCATCGATTTAGAACCAAGTCAAGATGATATAAACAATCAAAAAAAGAATCACTAAAGATAGAGAAATCGTCCATGAAAACTTCTAGAAAGCGCTCAATCATGTCAGAAAAGATGCTAATCATGCATCGTGGAAATGTAGCAATAGCGTTACAAAGTCCGAATGGCATACTCGATAAGAAAAGATACTGAATGGACACGTGAAAGTTGTTTTCTCTTGATCTTCGAGAGCGATTGGAATCTGGTTAGAGCCGTAATAACCATCAAGGAAGCAGTAGAATTCATGGCCGGTCAAACGTTCGAGCGTTTGGTCAATAAAAGGAAGAGGGAAGTGATCCTTACATGTTGCAGCATTTAGGTTTCGACAGTCAATGCAAATATGCCACCTCATTTGAGTACAAGCTGGAATAAGTTTGCTTGAATTTTCTTGACAAAGATTAACCCAGACTTTTTCGGTATAACGTGAATTGGGCTAACCCATGAACTATCAAAGATTGGGTAAATGATTTCGCTGTCAAGAAGTTTAAGAATTTCGTCGTGCCCAACATCTTTCATTTTTGGATTTAGCCTTCGTTGCGCGTCACGAACAGGCTTGGCATCATCGATTAAATGGATGCGATATTGAACAAGAGCGGGACTAATTCCCTTTATATCGGAGATCGACCATCCAATTTCTTCCTTGTTTTTGGACAGGATTAAAAGTAAAGAAGTTTCTTGATTGTGAGAGAGAGAGAGAGTCGCAAAAATTATGATAGGAAATGTTTCATTATCACCTATGTATGCATACTTAAGGTGATCGAGAAGTGGTTTAAGGTCCAACTTCGGGATTTGCTCGATTAAAGATTTGGGTTGAGGTTCAGACTCAACGGGAAGCGATTCAAAGTAAAGAGTGTATTCAATTTCGTTGGGAATTTCGTAAAATAATTTTTCATACTCGGCTTTGCGTTCGTCGTTAAGATCAAGTGTCTTGTTTTCAAAGTTTTCGTGAATGGCACTAACTTCCAACGTTTGGTCATGAGGTTCGTTCGATTGGTTTTCAAGATTGAAAATGTTGAGGTCAAAAGTCATGTTTCCAAAAGAGATTTTCATCGAACTGTTATGACAATTGACTATGGCATTTGAGGTGGCTAAAAAACGGTCGGCCTAAAATCAATGGAATTTGACTAGCGCGATTTATCACAGGTTGTGTTTCGAGAACGATAAAATCAACGGGGAATAAGAATTGCCCAACTCGAATGAGCACGTCCTCGATTTCTCCCATGGGCTTCTTAATGGAACGATCGGCGAATTGATGCGTAACTTTTGTGGGTTTGAGCCCACCTAAGCCTAATTGTTTGTAAACGGAGTACGGAATTAAGTTGACACTCACGCCTAAGTCTATCAAACATTTGTTAATCATTTATCTCCAATTGTACACGAAATCGTAGGGCAGCCAGGTTTTTTTGTATTTGCGGGCATCGATTGGGACAAGACTTCACTCAAACTGGAGGGTAAGAAGACTTCTTTGGGCACTTGAGTGTGTTGCTTTTGGTGCGTAAGTCCTTAAGAAATTTCGCATACATGGGGACTTACTGAATGATATCAAGAAGCAGAATGTTAACTTTGACTTGTTTAAAAATTTCCAACATCTTTTCCATTTGGTTCGAGTGTTTCTTTGGTCGAAAACGATGTGGAAATGGAATATGATACTTGGTAGGCGAGTCTACTCGAGTTAAAGAAGAAGAATTTTGATTGGCATTCGATTCAACGTTTGGCCCCACGTTCTGTTCAGATTCGTTTGTTTTTTTAGAAGTGTTGAGAGAGGTTTCCAGTAAATCGTTTAGACTAACGACTTGATTATCGATTTGTTTATAGGAACGGAAAGATGTGATAACATTCAATTGGGTGACATCGCTGCCTTGAACGAATGGGGTTTATTAGAATTTTCGTTTTGATTTCTGGGATTTGGAATGGGCAGGCTTGGGAATGTTCCTATTTTGCTTACAGATGTGGCTAATTGACTCATTTGCATTTCAAGTTTTACAATCGATTGGTTTGAGTTATGCATATACGAGGTCAATAAAATTTCCAAATTGCTATTTGATTAAAGGCTTTGAGTAGTTACTTTAGCCAATGTTTCAAGAGTTTTCTCAAGTGAACTTAAACGTTTATCATCTTGGGGAGGATGAGCAGAATTTGGTTGAAAATTGGATTGTTGCGGTTGATTATGAGACGGACCCGCAAAGTTTGGTTGAAAATGATTGGGCTGAAACGGAGGATTTGAAGCATTATTTGGGAATGCTTGAAAATTGGGACGAACCGAATTCGTGTTGGGATTGTTTTAGTTCCAAGAAAAATTTGGGTGATTTCTCTAACTCGGGTTGTACGTTGAAGAAAATGGGTCCTTTTTGGCTTTGTTGAAAGCATTGATTTGTTCGACAGAATTGGACACTGATCGGCTATATGATTTGGACCGTTGCATTTATAACACATCGGCTGGGAAGCTTGGTTCATTTGGTTCGATGAGAAAACATTATCAAAATTTTTAATCATCGCGCCAACCTTAGCCTCCAAAGCAAAAGAAGATCCTATTGAGTGTGCAATCGATCGTGAGTAAATTGATTTTTCTTTTGAACTTACCCATTGGAATGATTTTCGACGAGGTTTTCAAGAAATTGCCAAACATCATCGTGATTTTGGGCAAGAAAGTTGCCTTGGCACATTAATTCAAGCATGGTTTGTGCGCTGTTTTTGAGTCCATCGTATAAGATTTGGCAAATCGTCCATTTTTGAAAGTTATGATGTGGACATTTTATCAAAAGCTCTTTGAATCTTTCATAATATTTTCCGAATGGTTCTCCCTTGAATTGATAAAAATTTACAATTTCATTTTGGATTCTATTCGTTTTTTCCAAGGGTTAGTTTTTAAGAAAGCTTTTACGAATTCTTCCCAAGTTTTAATTGAGTTTGAAAGTAAGCTGTACAACCATTTTTCAGCGTAATCCGTAGGAGTAGGGATTAATCGAAGTTTGATTCCGTCATCGGAATGTTGTTGGAGTTTAATGGTTGCGTAAACTTATTCGAATTTAGTTAAGAAAATGTATGGGTCATAGTGTTCAAAATTACCAAAATTCGAAAGCATGGCAATATGGTTCCAGTGGATTTCAAAATGGTTACCTGCAAGAGTGGGTAACGTGATGCAAGATGGAATAGAAACTCTATCGAGAAAGATTCTATCCATAAGAGTTCGGAGGGCATTCTCGTTAACCATTTCGAGAGGATCGTCTGTCCAAGTTAAACGGTTAGTTGTTGAGTTGCGAGTCCAACGATTTATTGGTGTGTCACGAGTCCAAGTACTCATGTACGAGTGCAAGTCGAGAAGAGAAAGAAGTTAGAATCGGTTTGGAGAATGAAACAAGATTTGGAAAATGAAGTGAAAAAATGTTTTTCGTTTTCTTTTCTTTTTTCTAAGGAAGAAAACTATTTATCAAGTGAAATTTATTTTCAAAAGAGAAGTTTGATTTTTGTTTTGTTTTTGACTTTTCAATTTTTTTTATATGTTTTTGTTTTTGTTTATTTTTTTTGTTTTTTGAATTTACAAACCTTCAAATATTTACCAAAAGGAATTTTGTTTTTAGAAAAGGGAATTTTTTTTTTGAATTTTCAATTTTTTTTTGTTTTTGAAAAGATTTTATACTTTTCTTTTATTTATTTTTTTGAATTTTTGTTTCTGATTGAAAATTTTCAAAGGAAAGGAAAAATGATTTTTTTAGTTAAAAACTAATTTAAGTAAAATTAAAACTTTTGTTGGATTTTGGATTTATTTGTTTTTTAAATATGCATGAACTAATGCAACTATATGAATGCAAATGACTTAATTACAGTTTTCTGTCCTTAGTAGCTCGTAACCTAAATTTGTATGATCACATTTTGTTTTAAATCAACAAAAATATTTCTTAGTCAGGTAATGGGCAGGGGTTATCGGTGTACCACGAATCACCGTAGCAATGCAGCCGAAGGTTTAAGTACCTTTAGAGGAACAACCACTATAATATTTATGAATCACCATAATATTTGTAACTGGTTATTACTCTACCGTAGTCTAGACACCAAGAAATTAAATTGTTCAAAGAAAACAATTGTGAAGATACAAATAAGCCTTAAATGAGCTGGTTCACTCTTAAGTCGAATGTCTAACCATTATTATTAGTCAAATTCTACGATGAAATGCATTTGTGGGCTAAGGAAAAGGTGATGAAATCCCTCACCTTATGTGAATTGGGGTATTGCCCTTAGAAAATAAAACAAGATGAATGCAAAACAAAAATTAAACGTGAATTACAATGCACCTTAAACGATGTTTTTTTGGATTTTGAACTTTTTTTACATATATAAATGCAAATGCAAGCAAACAACAACGCAATTCAAATTAAAACTAGAGATGAAAGCACAATACCAGAGCATGCGGATTATTCAGCAATTTTTTTAAGCGGCAAATTAGTAAGCAAAGCAATTTTAGCAAGCACTTATCTTTTTATCTGCTTTGTCCACCTGAAAATTTAAAAAATATATATACAATTGTTCTATATATATATATCAAAGAAGAGACTAAAACAAGAGAAAAATAAAAAACAAATGAAAGAAAGAAACAATAAAACAAAAGAAAGAAACTTATTTGTTTTTGTTGTTTTTTTTAGTTTTTTGAAAAGAGAAATAAATAGAGCAAAACAAAACTCAAAACAAAAGAAAATTGAAAATAACAAAAAGAAAATTGAAAACAACAAAACTCTTAACTTGTTGAAATTGTAAACAAAAGAAAGCTTTTTTTTGTTGAAGATATAATCAAAGCAAAAACAAATGAAAGAAATAGGATTTTTTTTCACAAATTAAATTTCAAAAACAAACTCACAAGCCAAAAAAACCTAGCCTAAAATTAACTTAAGACCCTCAATAATATTTCTAATAGAATTAAATAGTTGCTCACACTTATTAAAATCCGATTCACAATTAAAATTGGATTCGATTTCGTTTTTCCTACCAAAATTAACAGCTACTCCACAATTTAAATTCGATTCGATTTCGTGCAGTGAGGATTAGGTTGAAGGTTGATTGGAATTGGTGACCGCAATTAGGTTGTCGAAGATTGATGATGGGGGAATTCGAAAGCTTAGGGGTTGAGGCGGTGATTGGGTCGAAGAAGGATTGCTGGCAATTAGTGAGTTCGAGTTAGGGGATTATGGCTTTCGTGGAGGGTGGTTTTAGAAGAGGAGTGCGTCGGTTTGAGTGAGGAGGTGGATAGGGGGGTTCGACTCATGGTTGTAGGTTGTTCGGGAATGATGGAAGATGGATTTGCTTGGGGAGGGAGATGTCCGACTTCCTGGATACGCGATGTCAGCAGATGCTCAGACAGGTAGTTTCGCTGGTTGCTAACAGTGAGTATTGATGGATTTGGGTTGCGCGATTATGTAGTTGCTGAGGATGACGGTGGTGATTGAGTCAGTAAGTGGAGTTGCTTGCAGAAGTTTGTATGAAAGCTGCAGGTTTATGGTAGCAGGATATGGTGGAGGTGATGGGACGAAGAATTATGGACTATTGAGTTGATGTGATAGTTCGAGCACTTTTGTACTATTGAGTTGATGGTAGCAGGATATAAATCGAATTCTTAGTTCAAAATATCATTTAATTAAATTCAAAAATTAAAGATTTTAAAATCATTTAATTTAACTAATCCAGTGTCCATATATAGTTCTCTACCCTAGGGTCAAGTGGTACGGATATTTATCATTTCACTCTACAATTTACATTTTACGATTATATACCATTTCAAACCACAATCCCGAATTGATATAAAATCCATAAAATCGCTCGAGTCTATCATTTCAACCCATAATGATTTTTCCCTAATCTATAGATCATTTGGGTATGTATCATTTCAACCCATAGTGAACTTGCAGTTTTTAACGATATAAAATACAACATCCATTTATCCAATATCAACAATTAAACATCCATCACAATCATCATCCAGATCCATCAATAAACATCAATGGATAACAGGTTATCATTTACAGGTAATTAGCTGGTAATTTAAATTCAATAATAAATTAACTGACAATTTAATTCGAAATAAATTCAAATTAACCGGAATGATGATTTAACTATGCCATACAACCATAATTAAATTTCTAATCACGTCATAAATTAATTTAATTAACATAATAAATTTTAGAAGTTGTGAGAAGGTCAAAACACTCCACCAATAATTTAACTAACGTAATTTAACTAACATAATTAAATTTCAAAAATGATATGGTTTGAATTGAATACGATATTTTGATGTCAACTATGAATTGATTTTGGAAATTTAAAAGAGCCACCCAGTGTGTAATAAGCGATTAGTTGTTAAAGAGAGCGGGATCAAATATTGTCATACTCTCTGCCAATACCGAAAACCACTTTAACAACTGTGTATGTGGTGGAGATTCCAGCAATGAAGTAGGATGGTTTAGCGAACGATTCTGTATGAGGTATGACATGACTCTGACTTCCATCAGTCAGCTTAGATGTGGCTAAAACATGAGCAATTGACGGGCCAAGTGAGGTCATTCCTCCGATCGGGCACATTCCTTCGATACCAATTCTGATTTTGTGATTTATTTGGTGGCCACACTTGATTTTGATTTGGAAGTGTGTTCCGAAGGTAGGCGGTAGTTGCGGCTTTGCGTTACCACTAGCCTACAACTGTAATTGGTATATCTACCATGGCATTGCCTAGTTGTGCCGTTTTCACATGCCCTAGCACGCCTTCTACGAGTTTGTTTTGCGTCGTACATGGAGTGCCCTCCGGCAGCCTCTCGATTAGGAGGTATTACCGTACTGTATAGACTAGCACTATAAAATGTGTTAAGGGGGAAATGGGTAACGCCTTAATGCTATTTTGATAGTTTACTTTACTGTAGACATATTATAATAGCGTATTGTACTACGTAGCAGATAGTTTAACGGATCTTTAGGAGATGTGAATCTCGAACAACTCTTAAGTTGCTGCACTCACGTTAGACACTGGATAGGAGATGTCAAGCCTTGTAAACATCTCTTACGCCGTGGCACTCATATTTACCATTGATTTACACATGAGATCTTTTAATTCTGACTCGAGTGTTTTGTCTTTTCAATTCGCTCGGGTTAGCATGAGCATTTCAGGATTTGAAGACCTTTTCTTTGGAGGAAGAAGACGAAGATTTGTACTACTATTATTACTTTATTCCATTGCACTCATACTATTCCGCTGCATCATTTATTTATCTCTGATATGTGTAACTCTGATTGTGTGTCGTATAAGTATAATAAAATGTTTTGTAAACACCTTCATGAACAGTTATTTGATTATTATATTTGTCATTCCGCTGTGAGATTTTGTATTTTGTTTTATTTCTTTCTCTTTTTTTATTTACCCCATAACAATCTGCCCTTTTAAATGGTTTGAGTTTGGCATGTGTGTCTGCTTAAACGTCCAAAAAGGCAGGTCACTACAGTTGGTATCAGAGTCGTGGTTTTAAGCAAAACTTAGCGTTAGTAAATTAAATTACAGAATCGCCTTCGTTCGAGCTTGAATTCCTTCCTCTTTGATTTGGTCCCCTTTGAATTTTCGGACGTTCCCTCAGTTTCGTAATCCATTCTTGTCTCTCCTTGTTTGTGTTTTCTTGATTCTGGAGTATCCCATAGATCCACTATATAATTTGTAAAGGGGTGAAACTTCTCTACAATAGGCATTGATTCACCGGAGGTTTCTATATCGTCGGTTTAGATGCTGCCATCACTTGCTATGCCCAAATTCTATCTATTGTGATCGAATGCCGATTTTGTGACGTCCCACCTCTATACTCACACTAGCCAAGAGCACTACGTGGTAATGTCGTCAACTAGCATGAAGAATAAGGCTGTTGAGGAGTGACCATCCGTGTAATTGCTTTGTGCGAGCACCGATAGTCAAATAGTATGACGTACATTTCATTTCAAAAGAAAATATGACGTATCAAATACAAACTCAAATCTACTACACAATGTCTATGTGTCCTCCACAAACAAATATAAGATAAGAATAACATAAATCTGTCACTGATATTCATATCACTTAGGTGGAAACAGATATGAATATATCACATAGAAGTGTACATCAAAGTAGTGGTCATACAAGATCCACTACATAATAAAAGAATAGGTACAAGTGCTAGACAAAAGAATATGTATACATCAAGGAGTCTCTATCTTGAATGTATAATAACAAAAAATACAAAGCCAAAGTAGTTAGCCAAAAGTCATATGACGGACCCTAATAAAAAGTCAAGCAGAAGCACTTGAAATACCTCAGTCTGACCCGAGTATTATTTAAGAAGAAAATAATAAACGAATCAGTCTAGCTATAGATATCATATAAAATGAGATAGGATATAAGATATGACAAAAACGTATGATAACAATAATGTCAAACCGTGACAAATATATATTAGATAACAACAAAAATCATACAATACCTCAAATTTTCTCAAACACCAAAAGGAATGTCATATGCTTTATTTTATTCACCAAACCACAAATATTGATAAAGCTTAATAATATAAATCACAAAAATTGGCGAAACACAAATTCTAGAAATTATCAATTAGAAATCCAGAAATCACAAAAGTGGAGGCCAATCAAAAATGGAAGCATGAAAACTCATCAACATGTGTATCACAAACGGGAAGCTATCCCATGGTTGCTAACCATAGAGCCGATGAACTTGACAAGCCGGAACAATAACGTAGTATAACGGTATGCCCGATGAACCGAACTCCATAAAAGAACATGGGTCGCTAGCCCATAAAAAATGAGACAAAACTCAATAAAACGAGGTACAGTCCCCATGTGGACAAAGAGACATCACATATGGCTATTCTCAACCATAAAATGATCATCATTGATCAATAAGAAGTGTGAATTACTCCAAGCTAGCAAATAAATGAGTTTAGCTTCATGTCCCATAACCACTGGCTTAATTTAAATATTTACAAACAGATTGTAGATTTCCACTCGAAAATTGTCACAAGATTTCAATCGAACAAGTCCAAGAATTAACTGACAAAGAAAACACAAGCATTTCATACCAATTGTTTTGCTAAGTTGTTTAATTAGATTTCTCATACGAATGAGGTAAAGGTTTGTATATACCGCTAGATTGAAAAACGGTTTTAAAAACAAGCTTTGTATTAAAAATAACGTTGAAATCATTTTTGTGAAAGAGTTTGAATATTTACTACTAGTATAGAAACCTTTGTATTTTAAAGTGACAAATCACAGAAATGATTGTAAAAACAATTAATCACTAAAAATTCACATTCGATGACGTGAATCAAAACTATAGAAATTGATATCAAATCCATCAAATAGATATCCCCAAAAATCCAGAAAGAAGTCATCAAATTCGATAATAAATGACGACGACCAATCGGATTAACCAAAAATTGATATAAATGGAAAGCCATATGGAAATAAGCAATTTCCCTGAATTTAACAGCTCCAGACGTCTCGTGGTTATCCCAGAGGTCTGAGTTGAAGGTCTGGAATTTTCGTTCCAGATCGCCCAGATGTCTGGGAAGTAAGCTCAGACGTATGAGCTGAATGTAACGACCCGTAAATTTTGATAAATAAATTGGTTAACTTAATTAGACTTTGTAATTAAATTTAGGAAGAAATAAAAAAATGTATAAGTTATATTGAAGTAAATGTTAAGAATGATTTGTGGCAATGGTTATAAAAATTAAATTTTGACAATTGAAGTGAAATCCCATTAATGAATAGTGTAAATTGTTACATTTGGTTACAAAATAGAAAATGAGTAAATAAAAGTAACTGTTGAATTAACCAATGCAATAATATATTGCTTAAAAGTAACTGAACGTAAATTAAGGAAATATTTTAATGCAAGTTAATAATTTATGAATTTGAATGAACATTCCAATTAAATAAAATAATTTAAAAATTGTGACTTATTTATAAATGGAATATAATAAAAACAAATAGAATTATTGTATTAGTGTCTGAAATAATAGGATAGAGGGTAATTGTTGTAGAGAATAACCATATAAGTACTTTTAAAGAGTATATCGGTGATAAGTGGTTATTACAAATAAAGGTAATTAATTTCTTTAATGAAAATAATTGTAGTAACGGAAGTGTGAATGTAAATTTAATAGAAACGTAAATATATTTTAAGGTAGTAATTGATGAATTGGGAAATAAGTTCAAAGTATGTTAATTGATGAATTAATACGTAATGTATGTAAAGCAATAAAATGGTTTAAGAATGGAATTAAGGTAAATTCGTTAATTGGTTTTAAAACCTTAATTCATGTGTTCAATTGATAGAAGTACACATTTAGAAAGGTAATATTTATCCAAATTAAGTTGTAAATAGGCGTATATTAATGGAATGAAATAAATTAGCGGTTATCTATGGAATTATAACCTGGGTTGATAGGTAGCAACCTTATAAATGTAATTAAAAGCAAATAGGTGACAATTGATATAGGTTGTTTATTTAATGTGTCAAATAAACTTTGGTGATCGATTACAATAAATCTTAATTTAACGTTTTGTTAATGTAAATTAAAGTAACAATTGATGTAATAAAGAATGGAACCAAGGTAAATTAGTTAATCGGATTTAAAATCTAAATTAATGGGTGAAATTAACAAATTTCAATATGATTGAATTATAGTAGTTATTTCAAATAAGTGAAAGTAAAATAATTAATACGAGTAAAGGTGAAATTTGAAGTATCAGTGTAATGAAACGTAAACAAGTGTTAAATATGTTTATAGGATAATGATTGTTTGAATAATGAGAAGGGGAATCAACTTTTATTTATTTATTTGAATTTAAAATTATGGTAATTGGGTTTAGTGCAATTAATTGAAATTAAGTATTTAAATATTTCGTAAATGCGAATCAAGATGAAATTTGGAATGTTAGTGTAGTAGATATAAACCCATGTTGACATCACCTTTAAGAGGGTAAGTTATACTTGATTTATAATAAGATTAAAGATCAAATAGATGGATTTAGGGGAATTGCTACTGATAAGCAACTTATTTATTTAATTTGAAAGTTAAACACCGTAGTTGTGAATTTATTTAACTTTAAATTGATATGAAAATTTATTATAAAGGATTTTATATTTCTAAACCAATACAAGATGATTAAATTTATGATTATAGAATTTAAATTGGAAAGTGATTTAATTAATTTATTTTTAATTTATTTAATTAATATAAAAATAGTCATTTTGACCATTGACTCAGATTTCGATGAAACTTGTTTCATCAGATCCGTAATGGTGAATTATTATGGGATTTCAAGTATTGTATCGATCAGACTTGTCGTTTGATCGTACGGACTCGAAACGCCTTGAAATCGGTTAATTGAAATCAATTAAAATCAATTTGAAATAATTTGATTTTAGCATAACTTCTCCATACGATGGAATTTGGACTTGAAACCTTTTCCATTGCATTTAAAATATTTTAAAATATCTATTTTGATATATGGGTTGATCCAATTTCGTTCCGGAGTCGAAACGGGCTTTTCGCGCCATATATTGTTTAGTGCGTTTATAAAACCGATCCATCTATTCTATCTCAACTTTATCTATAAATACCCTATTATAAACCCTAGCCTACCTCTATCTCTCATTTATCTACGCGTACAATTTCTTACACTCCTCATTTCAATGGCAGACAAACAAATTCTGGATCCAAACACAAATCAAATTCAAATCAAAAAAATTCAAACTCCTTAGAAAAATTTGAAAAAATATATATCGAAGATCTCATGGATACGAATCTACTCGTAGTTTTTGTTTTTACAAATCGATGTTCGAGTCAACTGGAAATTTCAGTCAAAGGTTGAATCTGCGAACACTTAGTTTTGATTTAGGCAATTTTGAATCGGGCTAAATCGACGAAATTGGTTGATGGGTATCGTGGCTCGTACTGTTTGGAGCTGTTATTTAGTGGTCGCATCACCCAATCTCAACCGTGGCGACCGAAATTCGCGAATTAGTGCTTCGGCAAACCTAAAAAGCAGCGGCGGCGGTGTCTCCTAGGGATGGCCGCGATTATGTAGGGAGGTGCGGTGGGGCGTAGCGAGTTCAAGGGTGTAGTCGGTGTCAGCTATCGTGGACGGAGGCGGCCTGATTGGTTAGTCAAAGGCAGTGACATGTTGGGTTTCGGTTGACCTCGGTGTGCAGTTGAGTGCATTCTGGATATTCGCTCTGGAAGATGGTTGACGTGGCATTTGGTAAGGATTTGTCATGCTTTGTTTTATTTTAGTTTTAATTTAAAATTTCAATTGTTCAAATTGCTATAACTTATGCATACGAGATCCGTTTTGCGCGCGGTTTTCTCCGCTAGGTTCGTATTGGAATTCCGGACATTTTGATGATGGTTTGGACGAATTTGAAAACTATTCAATATTTAGATTTAAATTGGATTTAAATTCAATTTAAATTCAAAAGGTGAGTGTTTTAACCCACTCACAACTTCTAAAAATTCTTATGTTTGTTAAATTAATTTATGTCGTGATTATGAATTTATTTCTGAATGTTTGTATATTTTTAATCATTATCTCAGTTAGTTGCATTTATTTAAAAAAATCGTTATTTAATTTATTATTGAATATAACTGTCAGTTAATTACCTGTTGCATATTATCAGTTATATATTGATATTCATTGATTGTTTTAGATGATGATTGTGATGGATGCATGATTTTATGATGGATGAATGGATGTTGTATTTTATATTGTTTTAAACTGCAAATTTGTTATGCACTTTATTTCATTCGGGATTGCGGTATGAAATGATATATAACCGTATTTTTATTTTAAATTACGGATTGAAATGATAAATATCCGTATCACTTGACCATAGGATTGAAAATTATATACAAACACCGTCGGTCTATATATATAAATATTTTGAAAATGATTTCTATGCTTTCGGAAAGAAATATACGGTTTAATAAATATCAAATTTTGATATTGTAAAAATATTATTTATATATATAGTTAGATTCTTGAATTTAAGCTATGTATAAATTTGTGTAATAAAAAAATAAGTTTATTCATGGAGTTTGATTGTTTTATATTATATGGTTAAGCAGCCGTTTAAGATATTGTATATATAGAGTTTTAATGGCTTAAATAAAAATTAAGTTGGAAGATAAATATGAAATTGGTTTAATTTGAACTAATTAAGAATTAAATAAAATTGAGATTTAAAGGGTGGGATTCTTATAACTTGATTTGGCTTAGAGAGATTTAAATGAATATAAAGTTGTTTTAAATGAATATATCAGGTTAATTAAATTTAAAGAATATCCAGTTGTTTAAAGTTAATGGTTTTACTTAAATGATATTGGATTTATTAAGTAAAAATTTCAAATCTAAATAGTAATTGAAATTTATATGTATGGAATTATCAAAGAATTAATTTGAAATGGTTCATTTGGAGGTTTAGATCGGAATTTGGAATTTATTGGTGAAGTTTTAGAAGCTATTTCATGATATAAAGTAATTTAATATTCAAACCATTTAAGTATTAGAAGTTATGTTTCAAAGCTATGGGTTTTAAGGTATATAGATTTGAAAGTGCTATGATTTTGGAAAAAGGATATATTTTGAAATAAAAATGATATCATATTGATTTGGGTTTTAAAACGGAAATGATATCTTATTTATATAGTTTTGAAATGGATAGTATATTCTGGTTTTGAAGTATAAATTATTTTGAAATGATCGTGGTGTTATAATAACATTTGGTTGTTAAAGAGACCGGGATCGGAAGTTGTCATACTCTCTGCCAACCCCGAAAACCACTTTAACAACCGTGTATGCGGTGGAGATTCCAGAATGAAGTAGGATGGTGGCGGCGTTTCCTTTGAGGCAAATACGTGGATCCGACTTCCGTGAGTTGGCATAAGGTGGCTAAAACAGGAGCGATTCTCGGGCCAATTAGGTAGCACCTTTGATCGGACACATCCCTTCGATATTATACTTTGACTTTTAGATTGATTCGGTGGCCACTTTTGATTTTTTATTTGGGGGTGTGGCTCTAGGTGGGCGGCAGCTGCGCGCTACGCATTACCACCATCCCGGATAGCAATTGGTATATCTACCCTGGCATTGCCTAGTTGTGCCGTGTCACCTACCCTATCGCGCCTTGTACGAGTTTGGTTTTCTCCCATATCCCGTATGGTATACTCTGGTGGCTTCTGATCAGGAGGGACCATAATATTGGATGGACTACTAGGACTATTATGTGTTAAGATGGAAAATGTAAAGCCTTAATGCTATTTAAAAGTAAGTTTATTTTACTATAGACATTATTATAATAGCGAAATATTACTACATAGTAAATAGTTTAACGGATCCTCAGGAGATGTGAATCCCGAACATCTTTTAAGTTACTACACTCATATTTATTTACATTTGATTTAACTTACATAAGATCTTTTAGTTCTGACTCGAGTGTTTTGTCTTTTCAATTCGCTCGGATCAACCTGAGTATTTCAGGAATTGAAGGCCTTATTTCTGGAGGATAAAGACGAAGAATTATTATTACTATTATCAATTATATTATTCCACTACATCATTGTATTTCGCTGCATTTTTAGTATTCTCTGGTATGTGAAACTCTGACATGTATTGTATAAGTATAATCAAATGGTTTGTAAAACAGCTTCATGAACTGTATATTTGATTATTATATTTTATCATTCCGCTGCAAGATTCTGTTTTGTTTTATTCTTTCTCTACTTCTTCTTATTTACCCCATAACAATCTTCCCTTCTGTATGGTTTAAGTCTGACATGTGTGGTTTATCGTCAATTTAAAGCGTACAAAAAGGCGGGACGTTACACTGAAAGACTGTAATTTTTATTCCATAGCTACAGACGTTTGAGCATACCACCAGATGTTTGAGCTGAAGCTCAGGGCAATATTTAACCTAGGCCAATGATGGCCAAATCATATCAGAAGTGATGGAATGAGCGACGATGGCTAGAGATTTATGCCAAGCAACAACCTAGTCCTATAGACTCATCAATACACTCCGAATAGCATGTCCAAACATCCATATTAGGATTTTCATAGATTTTGACTTCAAAATACCAAAAATTGGAATATTCGCCAAACTAATTCAATTGAAAAGAAAATGGACATGAAATAGATGTTAGAAATTCATACCTAATAACTATCAAATGTATAGACATAGATATGAGTTCAAGAACTCACCTTTAAATCCAAAAACAACGAATGAGAAGCTCAAAAACAAAGCAAGATCGATTCCTCTTCAACAAGAATTCAAGAATCTTAAATATATTATCAAATGAAATGAATTTTCTAAGTTAGGGTTTAGGAATTTCTGAGAATTGAAGAGAGATTGAGATGGAGAAGATGAAGAGGATGCTTGCCTAAGCTTCTCCATGATTTCTAGAACTTGAATTTGAATTTCCTAGTAAACTAGGGCTTAGGAATTTTAATTTTCTATCCCTTCTCCCATTTTTCTTTTTTGCTTGAGAGTGTTAGGAAATGAAAATGAATGAAGGGGAGAGGAGTGGGATGTATATGGTAAGGGTTTTGGGTTTTCTTATTGGGTTAGTTTGCTAGATCACAACCCAAAGCCCAAAAAAATACAAAATTCCTAATCAACTCCAAACATATCAATGTTTATACTCAAAAAGGTTGTAAAATCCATTTAGAACTCAATGGAAGTGGTCTCGAGTCCTGATTCGACTATTTACAAAAAGTCGCATAAGGACTTTAATCCGATAATGATGGCATATTTAAATAAAACATTCAAATATACAATCGTAAAATATGCGACTTGTTACAGACTCTCCTTCTTAAAAAAATTGCATCCTCGCAAAACTTAAGAAGAAAATAAATAGTAACAACCATACTAAGGCATAATAACACAAAAGAAATTTTTTTAAGTGAGAAGTTCACCATAAGGAGCACGAAAAAGTAATTCCGTATGTGTTTGCTCGATGAATTCTTTGGATTCCCAAAAGCAATCCTTAGGATTTGAGAACCATTGAACCTTCACAAACAGGACATCTTTATTACGAAGGCGTTTAATCTCTATAGCAATGATACGAATAGGATGCTGCTCATAAGTCAAATTAGGTGAAATAACACCGGGCTCAAGAATAGAATTGGAATCCCTAGGGCATTTCCGTAGTTGAGAGACGTGGAAAACGTCATGAATAGTAGAAAATTGAGTCGGTAATAAAAGACGATAAGCCATGGAACCAATACGGTCAGTGATGGGAAATGGACTAATATATCGTGTGCTAGTTTTTCCAATCGACTGAAACGCACAACACACTTCATAGGTGAAACACGAATGAACACCAAATCTCCCACAGAAAAATCTAATTTTATTCTTCGGTTATCGGCATAGGATTTTTATCTACTTTGAGCTTCTTTCATCTTATGACGAATAAGGTCAATCTTTTCTATAAAATCATGTAAAATCTGGACCTAAAACCAGCTTCTCACCAGCCTAAAGCCAACACGAAGGAGATCGACATGGCCTTCCATAGAGTGCCTCGAAAGGTGCCATACCAATATTAGATTGGAAGCTATTATTATAAGAAAACTCAGCAAGAGAAATATGATCTTCCCAACTTCCACCAAAATTAAGAACACATGCATGAAGAAGATTTTTAAGAGTTTGATTCACACGCTCTGTTTGTCCTTCGGATTGAGAACGATAAGCAGGGCTAAAAGAGAAGGATGAGCATCAAGGCTACATAAAATAATAGATGAACATGAATTGGATTTACGATCTCAAATCTCACAAGTGGACAAAGTCTTGAGATCATTTCATTCGGATATCATCATGTAAACAACCACTTGTTACTTACGACTAAGGGCATCAAAACACGATTTCCCTTTCCAGGAGTAAAGAGAATATCAAGATCAAAAGATGCAAGGAATTCGAGCCAACATTGTTGATGCAAATTAAGTTAATTTTGAGAGAACAAATACTTCAAAGATTTACGATCGGTGTAGAGATTAATTTTTTCTCCCAAAAGATAATAATGCCAAATTCTAAGAGCGAAAACAATGGCTGCAAGCACTAGATCATGAGTGGAATATATAGTCTCAATAGGCTTTAATTGTATAGAGGCACAGGCGATAACACGTTCCCTTTTGCAAGAGAATGGCATCCAAACCAATACAACCAGCATCGGTACAAACAGCGAAGTCTTGGCTCCTTTTGGGAATTACAAGAATTGGAGTATCAGAAGGAATTTCTTTCAATTGATCCACTTTCTCGAAAAGCTAAGACTTTCAAAATTATAGTTAACTTTATGTAATCATCTTTTTTGAAAAATTTACTTATTCCAAGTCAATTTGCCGTGTTTGATTGTCTCATCATAGTGATTAGGAGATTCCTACCGGAACATTGATCAGGCACATCGACCAGAATTCTTAAAGCACTCAATGGGTAATACAACACAAAATCATCTTCTATATGATAAAAATATCTCTTAAAATTTTTACGAATATTCTTTGTTCGTTTTAAGAACAAAATCCAATTATACTTATACATATATTGTAACGCCCCACCTCGAGACCCATCTTAGTAAAGAGAATTTATGAGTAATTCCATTTACTAAAGCGGAGAATGGGCTGGTTAAGGGCGACCATCTATAACTTTGTCTTAAACATCTATTGAATATGTCGATATATGCATTATGATTTTTCTTTTCTATCTCAAGTGGCTCGACATACCCAGCAAATGCTTAATCAAAAACTATAGGTGGCTAACGGATCCATCAGAACAAAATACAACAACTAAACATAAAGCACATCTCAGAACAGTAATCAACATCATATATACACATATACAATGATACATGTTTAGTACAATACAATATGAATACAATAAAGGCGGTACTCGACCACACCATGTACATCGAATCAAATATAAATACATAAGAGTATGCGAAAGAACAAAAATTACTCAAGAGAAAGAAGCTTATATCCAACATCAACTTCAAGCTAAGTCAAATAGACGATACCTGAAACAACTCGGTCTGACCGAAAACCCAAGTATAAATACATGGGTCAGTCTAGCTACACAAATTAGTCAATAACGATAATATAAAGTAGAATAGTCATGAAGATACTTCTTCTCGAAAGAGAAGAATGAATCGATAAACGCATAAGCTCAACACTTAAGTAAAAATGCTGCTTAAGTGACCAAATACCTCCAAAGAGGCAACTCAAATTCAATGCTCAAATCAAACACAAGTGCCTCATATCAGCGATGACATCCTAAAATGTCTACATGGTTTCCTTGAACCATATCTCCTCAAAAGGAGAAATAACAATACGAACTCCTGCCAAATTGGCAAACATAAAACATTCTCAAATAGGACGAACAAAAACTCAATTATAGATGAATCTTCAAATTCAGTTATACCTCATATCATTGGTATAAATGTATATAAATCTCAATCTCTACTCGCTAAAATGGCAAAACCCAGAATATCCTATAAAATCATGAAATTATCCAAACTCATATCTCAAGGAACTTGGTAGGAGTTCAAAACATCATAATTGAAATCACCATATATATAACATCTCATATAGCACTAGGCTATCGATGTAATAAAACATCTTAAAATGGTGAAATCACAATTAAACGAAAAACTCAGAAAATCTGGATTGGCCAAATCCCCGATTGTAATGCCGAAGCAATGCCGCATGTGCTAAACTCAGATGGCCGAAGCCTTGGACAAGTTTGCTAACGCCTCCCAAAGAAGTTCATCCTCATGACAAGGTCGTTGACACCTCTCCAAGCCATTTTTGTCAGCTCTAACACCGTCCAAAGCAGTTCGTCCTTATGACAAGGTCGCTAACACCTCTCTAGCAGTTATTTTAGGTAAATATCGTGAATGTGTCACAAATTCATGGATAGGAAGCCGAAAAGTGTTAGCGTGTGTCTCATACCACACATTCGCACTTAGCGGTTTGTTAGCCGCTAGTCGATGTCACACTAGAAACATCATAAAACTTAGAAAATCATATCTCGCCTAGTCTCAATGGCGAGTGATAAGGAGACATTATACTTGTCTCGTCTCATTGACAAGTATTAAATGGCATCGTAAGCTGTCTCATCTGATCGACAAGTGAAAACATCATGATGGTTCCTCATAAACCATAAATCTCAAAATATGAAATCATAAACTCAAGACTTGTCTTATATCATTGGCAAGTAAACAAAACATCGTGATGGTTCTCATCGACCATACTCCTACATAGGAGATCTCAAACCATAATACTTGCCAAATATTGTCCATCTTAAATAATTCCAATAAATAGAAATTATAAAACTCAAAATTCGCCATAAAATTGCAAAACATCTAAGAATCAATAATCTTAAATAGCTTCGATCGTACAAGTCCGGAATTAACCGAAATAGTAAATGCACATGTCTCATACCACGTGTTTTAACAAATCATTTAAATCTCTTTCTCATACATTCGAATATTGTAAAAGTGTATGTTTCGTATTTAAAATAGTTTATTGGAGGAAACAGGTTTATAAAACTTTTTCCCGAAAAGATTAATAAAACCAATATTTGAAATTCCTTTATTATAGGAAATAAATAGATTTTAATTAGAAAAATAATTTTAAAATACTATATAATAATAATTTGAAATGTCCATTTATTTCAAAAATAACTTCAAAAATGGTTTAGTGGAAACCATGCTCGAAAACAATGAAAAATAAGAAAGATAACTTAAGACCAATAACTAGAATTCAATACGAATTCAATTCAAATTTAACCAAAATCAATTCAAATTTGATTTAAATTTGAATTTCAAATTCTCCAAATATAGCTAGCCTACTGATATGCATCATAGCTCTCAAAATATCTCAAAAACAACATCAAAACCGAATGAGAATGAGAGCAAAAATGAGCTAACACAATTCTAAGGGTAATTATTGTTATTGCTATCATTTTGCACTCAGGACAACAACATACAAACATGATTTCTACCAAGAAAACTTTAAAATTAAAAAAATCAAAACATGAAACTTGTAATACATGATCTAGGATTTCCAAAACATCTAAAATTATAGAATTTGGTTAAGGATTGAAAGAGTTATGGTCAATTCCGTTTCAGATTCAAACACAGAGCAAATGTTAGTTTTGCTCTAAGAATAGCAATAGAAACACTCAATTTTGACCCAGATAACTTCAAAATTAGGAAAAACTAAAACATGAAACTTATAGCTCATGTCCAAGCTTTTCATAACATCCAAAATTATTGAATTTGAATAATAAATTACTAATTTATGGCCAAAACGATTCTCAGGCCTGTGATTGTTGTTGCTGTCGATTTGCTCTCGAGACAGCAACAAATAAGCACGGTTTTGATCAAGCATATATCAAAAAAAATTAAAACTCAAAAATGAAACTTTTAGTACAAAGTTTAAGTTTTCCGAAACATCTAAAATTATCAAAATCGGTTAAGAGACGAAGAAGTTATGGCCAAATTCGTTTTAGCTTCAAACAGAGCAAATATTGGTTTTGCTCTCAGGATAGCAGTAGAAAAATAAGATTTTGACATAGCTAGCTTCAAAATTATAGAAAACCCAATATACGAAAGTTGTAGTATTTGTTTTGTGCTTTTCAGAACATCCAAAATTATCAAAATCGGTTAAGAAACGAAGAAGTTATGGCCAATTTCGTTTCATTTCAAACACAGAACAAATATTGGTTTTGCTCACGAGATAGCACTAGAAAAATTCGATTTTGACATAGCTAGTCTCAAAATACAGAAAAATCAATACATGAAAGTTGTAGTACATGATTTGTGCTTTCCGAACTAAAATTATCAAAATAGGTTAAGAAACGTATAACTTATGGCTAAAACACTTCTTAACAACTAGATTTTGTGAGTTTATATACTCACCTTGCTGCCACAGATGATTACACAACG